>OX941086.1:6066250-7373125 GCA_954870635.1 Arctium minus | reverse complement strand
TGAAGAATCTTGAAAAGTCTTTCACGTTTAGCATCTTTGGAAAGTCAACAAGTCTTGAACACGAATCTGAATTCTTGAAACTTTTGAAACAACTTTGAACTATTGATTGAGGAATCTTTGATCTTGTATCTTCATCTCTCTGATCTCTGAATCATCTTCAGAAAACCAACTTTCTTAATTATCTTGACTTATCTTTGAATCATCTCGGAATTTGAATCATCTCGGAATGATTTCTTTTCTTCAGACTTGAATGAATTGAACTTCGTAATTTTCTCCACAATTTATGACTTTGAAATTAAACTTTCAGAATTTCTCCCCCTTTTTGATGAATTGTGAGAATCAAAATCATCAAAACTCATTTCAAAGTCATCCCAGTCTTTGAAACTTCTCCCCCAATTAAACAATGTAAAACAATCTTCATGATCCCTTCTGGTAATGTTTGAACATTCTCCCCCATCTGATATGATAAAGAGTCGTCAATTCATGAATGTATTTATCTGAATCTTTTCAAATTCAGACAAATTAAGAGTTGTAACCCTGAATCAACAGATGAAACAGTTAAAAATGCCTGTCAGTAACACAAAGTTACTGTGTACAACGAATGTACAATTTAAGGAGCTGGTTTGATATTGACTCCTCAGGACTTCCATTCAATCATTGAAAAAACACAAGGTATTTTCTATGAATGTTCTGACAGAAAAACGGATTTTCTGTGTGCTCGTGCTTGTGTTATGAAAGAATTAGCGCAATGATTGTGTTTCATAAGGCACAATGATTATACATAGACTCAATGTGCATGATGAAGGGTCGAAGGTGGGGCAACTTTCCTTCTTTTTCAATATTAGTATCTTCCAAGTGAAGAACCAATAGCGTATGTGTTTCATCCCCAGAAAATGTGAAACATTCTCTTTTTGAGAAAAGAATGAGTAGCTGGTGGGGTTATTATGCAAGAGATGGCATGGGCTAGGTGCCTTTTTCAATGTCGTTCACGAAGAATTGTGAAACAACAGTTTATGCGGCTGCCCAGCTCAGAAAGAAGTTTGGTGCAGAGTTTAATATTCTTTTACTCTGATCTCTCACCCTCTTTATTTTAAACATGAAAACTCACTTCTAACCAATCTCTCATTTCCATTTTACCTCATCACACACCAACACTCAATCTTTTGACCCTTCTCCCCTTAATCACTCAAAGGATTACTTCCTGGGTAGGAAACACTGGTTATCATGAATCCATGGAAGTTCGTTTAAGCTCACACATTAAATCCCATGTATTTTCCTAAAAACATGTGTTGTACAATGATTATTTTGACAATTTAAGCACAAGTTGATTATTTGTCAGTGAAAATATGCTCATAAGAATAAGAATGAAATTTGAGCATTTTAAGCAGTTAAGATTGCTCAAAACTTTGTATGAATGAATAATCATGAAAGAATAGAAATGTTTTGAGAATCTGACAATGATTAAAATCAGATCAAATTATCATGAAGAATAATATTTTGGGAAATCAAAGACGTAGTATGTTTATATGAATAATATATAAACATTTTAACAATGAAAACATATATCAGTATAGAAATGACGTTTGATTCAAACAATAGTGAATAGCAAACGGGAGTATTACCATAGAAAGATTTATCTTTTGATACATGGTAATAACAAAATCAACTATGAAGTACTGAACCGGTGTGTGTGAATACTTGACAGTATATAGACAAGATAATACACAAGTATTGATCTTTGGAAACACACGATCAGTTAAACTTTAAAGTTCCATAATGAAAAACATTTAAAGTCACACTTCCAAATTCATGAAATCTTTTAAGAACTAGAAGTGGTTTGAACATTTAAAGAAACGTTTTTCATGCTTGAAAGTTGTTCTTCTTTTAAACAATCAGAGATTAAGATCAGAAGATACTTACCTTTAAGCTCCCCCTCAAATCATGATAAAATGATTTTATTCATTTAAGCTCCCCCTGGATATTTTCAAAATATCCTCATCTTAAACATTTAAGAATGGGTCCTGATCTGTTGTAATCAGAAACCACAATTCTTGGCATTGAGGTACGGGTCTTGAACTGTTTTATTCAAGAGCCAAAATCTTGACATTTAAGTCTGGGTTTTGAACTGCTTTGTTCAAAAGCCTTTGTTCTTGCTCCCCCTTAAACCTTGGGTGCTGCAACACATATTTAGCTTTTGGTACCCACTGGTATTTGGGTCCTGATGTGTTAGTTGCAGTTCTTGTGGGGGTTACATAATATGAACCATACCAATAATTAACAAAATTATTACTTACAAAGTTATGTGCTCCACAGTAAGAACAACAAATCTTCTTTTGAGCAATCATGATCAAATGATTAGTAGAGTAAAACATATTAGAATTACCAAAATATTTACCTTTGTGTGCACTGTTCTTTTTGGCATTTGATGTGGAAGCAGATGCTTTGTCTTTCTTCTTCTCATTAGAAGAACCTTTAACTCTCCAGACCATCTGTTCTTTCTTAGATAGCTTTCCAAGAGATTTAACATAGAAGCTCGCTGGACTATCAACAGACTTGTCATAAAATAGATTAGATGGTCGGATCTGATTTGATTTAACATTGTTTAGTTTAACACTTTTCTTTTTGAAAACATTTTTCTCATGAATAGAACTTGAAGTTGTTTGGAAAGAACAGACTGATTCTGTTGAGTTATCAACAGGTGATTGACCAATCACATCAGCTGAAACTTTATTTGACAAATCAATGTTTGCAGCTTCCAAGTCCTTTATCTTTTTAGATGAAATGTTTTTTTCAGTAGTAAGTGTGTCAAACTTTTGTTTCAAATCAGATTTAGCCATCTGTTCTTTAAAAATGTCTGAGGATAGATCAGTTAACTTGGATGTGAGCTTAGATAAATCTGATTCAAAGATTTGACGCTCTTGCTCAAAATCTTTTTCTAAGTTCCTGTTTTGTTCAGAAATATCTTTGAAAATCCCAACATTTCTCTTTTCAACATTTTTTTTTCAAGCTCAAAAGACTTTTTCTTTTCTTGAAAAACTTTTCTTTCTTTTTCAAGTAAGTCTTGTAATGCAGAGATCTGTTTGGGAAGTTCAACAGTTTTATCTTCAAGAACTTTTCTTTTTTTGGCAAAAGTGTCTCTTTCTATAATTAAAATCTTTTCAAACTCAGACACTTTCTTAGAGAGTTTAAGACATCTAAGCTCAAGATCATTTTTATCTTGTAAAGTTTTCTTAGAAAGATCAGACATCTATTGAGTAGAAGATTTCTCTGAATCAACTTTAACTTTATCTGCTTAGAGACTTTTCTTCAGTTCATCATTCTTTAACTCCAATGCAGATATTTTGTCTTCAAAAGCCTTAAACTTGTGTTGAAGGTCAACTGATTCAGCTTGCAATTCTGAAGATTTTTGTTCAGTTGGCTTTGAAGATTCACAATTCTTCTCTCTTTCAACTTGATTTCTTTTTCACAAGTCTGAATAGTATTTTCTTTTAAAGCAATCATTTTCTCTTTCTCTTTAATCTGTTTTTCTTTTGCATTGATGATACCTGCAAAATCAGATTTAGCATAATTAACACATTTTGCACAATCAGAAGTTTTATCAGAATTTGACAAATTAGATTTCAACTCCTGAATCTGTTTTAGAAGAACTGAATTTTTATTTTTCAGTTTATCCCTTTCAGCTTCTATTTTCGGTATCTCAGGCATGTACATGACAACAACATCTCTGGCTGACAGTACAGTATTTCCTCTCTCATCTGTAGTTGGCATCTTGAAAGATAAATGAACTTGAATGAATGATCGTTCCCAAATCAATTCAGAAAAATTTGACTGAAAGTCACATATCACCACTTGAAAATAATCTCAGAAAAATTACAAGTCCAGAACTCGCAGATCACTAAACTCGCAAAGTACTAAACTCGCAAGTAACTGTTCATAAGACTTCTCGCTAAATGCTTCGTGCGTGGACTAGGTACTCGCATACTGCTACGTGCGCGAAATGACAAACTCGCTTGCAACGTTATGCGCGAAGTTGCTTCTCGCAAAGTGTGTTATGCGCGAACAACACTTAGAAAAATTTGATCAAGTGAACTTCTCGCAGATCCAAAACTTGTAGATGAATGAAAACTTGCAAGTCAACACTTAGCGCGTTTCACACTTAGAATTTTTTTTTGACAAACTACTTCTCGCTAAATGTAAACTCGCACATCTAAGAAACTCGCATGTCACTGTTTATAGAACTTCTCGCTGGAAGCTTTATGCGTGAACGATGAACTCTCAGAATGCTTATGCGCGTTTTTGCCCCTTTTTGCAAGAACTTTGTGCACAAACCAACATCAAAAATTCAAAGACTATCGTGCGTGTTCTTAGTAGCTAGCACGTATTTCAGCATGCGTATTCTTCAGATGAACGTTGCGCGAAGTCTGAATCTAGCGCGTTCTTGACTCTGATGTTCAAAAATCGATCCAAAACGTTTAATACTTGCAATTAGAACTTGATAATACACGTGGTTGATCGATTTAACATATAGAACACTTTTCTAATACAACTTTTATGCTGAAAACAACAAGATAAAAATTAATCAATCAATCACAGTGTTCGACATATTTTCAAACCGAAAACAACAAAAATTCAAAATTGAAATCGATACAGTTTGAATTTCGTGATACAATCAATACAAGAAACAATCTAAAACACCAATCGAATACAATGAGTCCATTTTCTTGCATCAAAAACAATTTTTCAATGAAAATCAATTCAACAGTGATTTTCTGCAAGTTCTTGAAATTTTCAAGAAAACGATCCACAGTATGATGATTCAATCAATCTGAATATGATTTGGTCTCGCTCTTATACCTATTGAAAGTATAAAAATCCCAATTCAATCAAGCACAATCTCAATTCAAGATATGACAATCAAGATTCTAGAGAGAGAGTAGAGAGAGAAACAGTCACAAGTCGTATATTGATATGAAAGTTATAATGATCCAAGTTACCAACACTTACAACACACAACTACTATTTATACTCACTACTAAAACTCTCACATGCTTACAACCTATACAAACTCACAAAAGCTTAAACTCTTACAACACTAATGTTGACTTTGTTGACTTTACAGACTCTGATTCTCATTAAATCTTGGATACAATTTATACACTAACAACTACCTTGTTTGAAGATTATGTGCAACAATATTTCGAACCTTCTCAATCTCAATCTCATTCTCAATCTCAATCTCAATCTCAAACCGAATCCCAAACTCAATCGGAAAAAGTTATCCCCCCCTCTTGTAAGATCACAATCCAATTTTAAAAGTTTGTTGGAGAAACAAAAACTTGAAAGTGGGGCTTTAGATGGCAAAAGGAGTGAGCTTGATGTTTACCTAGGTGAGGCAATTGTAGATGATAATGGGAAGGAATTTGATTTGTTGATGTGGTGGAAAATGAATAGTGCACGATTTCCCATTCTTTCAAAACTTGCAAGAGATGTCATCGTCGTATCCATTTCCACAGTTGCGTCCGAATCAACATTTAGTACAGGTGGTAGGGTTTTGGATAATTTTAGGAGTTCTCTAACTCCTAAAATAGTTGAAGCACTTATTTGTACCCAAGATTGGTTAAGGGGTCTTAGTGAGCCACTTGCGGTGGAAGAAATTTTGGAGGACCTTGAGAAGTTTGAGAAAGGTACGACATTACTTTATGAGTTAGTTATTATCTGTAAATTATAATTACGACATTAATTTATAATTATAAGTTATCATTACGTGCAGAAATTGATAATTTAAGAGTTGGAACTTCTTCTACTCATGGTGAAGATAGTCCTAGTACACACGCATCTGATTTTGGGGGATTTGTAGAAGTTGATTCATGATTGAGTTGATGTTGATTCATGATTTGTTATTTGTTATTTTTTATAGGATTCAAAATTTCAAATGAAGTTGGTGTAAGTTGGTCACTTGGTTGGAACTTGGAAGTTGAAGTTGGAACTTGGAAGTTGTAGTTGGAACTTGGACGTGGATAGGAGGGGTGGACTGTTGAAGGTTGAATGGTTGATCATGGAAATTGGTAAGCGAAAATCAAATATTTTGGACTTTGGTAATGGTACTTTGGTTTTTGGTATGGTTGTTTGTTTCAAACTTTCAATTCAATTGGTAGATAAGTAGTTTGGTACTTTGGTTTTTGGTATGGTTGTTCCGTTGTTTGTTTCAAGCTTTCAATTGAATTAGTAGATAAGTAGTTTGGTACTTTGGTAATTTAGACTTTGATAACTTGGTATTTTAGATGTAGTTTTGCACTTGGTATTTTAGATATAATTTTGGACTTCGTATTTTAGATGTAATTTTGGACTTTGGTATTTTGATGTTTAATATGTTATTGTTACATGTAATTTAATTTTAAACTTTGGTTCATAGTTGTTTGTATTTTGTAATGTAAATTAGTTGTTTTTGTTTGTATGTAAAAAATAGTTGTTTGTTTAGGTTTTAACAAGCCCAAAAAAGAAGCCTAAATCAGGCCCATACCCGACCCACCCGATCCGTCCAACCCGAACCCGAACCACCCGAACTGTATTCGATCGGGTTTCGGGGTTTCTCTTCCCATTCGATTATCTGATCGGGTTTCGGTCCAGGTCACCCGATCCGCCCCGCCTCGCCCGATGTTCTCCCCTAAAGTTAACCTTGAGTGATCGAGAGGCGAGAGGTCAATATCAGAGTGTGGGTGTGTGTTGAGATAAAATGAAAAGAGAAATTGGTTAAAAGTGAGCTCAATGTTCAAAAGAAAGAGGGTGAGAGATCAGAGTAAGACTCAAACTCTGCACCAACTATTTTCTGAGTCGGGCAGCCATATTACTGTTGTTTCACAATTCTTTCGTGAACTTCATTGAAACGGGAAACTAGCCCATGCCAACCCTTGCTTTAAACCCCACCAGTTACTCATTTCTTTCTTAACAAAGAGATGTTTCAATTTTTCATGGGGACGCAACACATAATCTATCTCGTCTTCATTTGGAAGATGTGGATATTGAAACATAAGGAAGTCTGCCCCACCTTCGCACTTCGATCATGCACAATTGAGTCCGTGTAATATTGTTGTTGTCTCAATGGTTTACACATGTTGAGCTTTATAAACATTCGTGTTTTAAATTCTTTCATACACAAGCACGAACACACAGAAAATTCGTTTTTCTGTCAGAACGTTCATAGAATAATATTGTGTTATTCGATGATTGAATGGAAGACCTGGGGAGTGAACATCAATAAAACTCCTTGTACAGTGTCAGTACATTTGTTGTACTAAGTGACTTCGTGTTACTTACATGCATCTTAACTGTTTCATTGGTTGATTCAGTGTTACACTCCTTTTTGTCTGAATTTGAAAAGATTTGGATGAATACATTATAAATTGACTGATGTTCGATGGCTCATTTTGGAAATATCGGTGGTCAGAAAATAGTTCTTGACATTTCTTGAAGAAGTTTTCATGATTTTCATGCTCTATATCATCAAAAAGGGGGAGAAGTTAATTCAAGAAATGTTGTCTGGAGAACAGTTTGTAACTATTATGGGGAGACAATATCAAGAATTGCAAGACTGGTTTGACGAAAGATCTACAATTTAAGAACGTTTGCTGAAATGTACAAAAATTTTCTTTGAAAATGATTTGCTGAAGCAAAGTGAGCTAAATCTAAAGATAATTTCTTTTCTGAAGTCTAAAAGAGGTTTTATTACCTTAGGGGAGATTGTTAAAGATTATTGCAAAAGACATTCACAGACTTTGGGAGAGATTACATAAAGTTTGAAGACAGATTAAAGAAAGGGGAAGATTGACTTTCAAAAGGAAAAATTATTTGTCAGAAACATAAAGAGGAAGATTGTTCGTGATTGTTGAAATTAGCTTTTGTGTATCCAAAGGGGGAGATCAATTATTTCTGAATCAAAGGGGAGTTTCAATGCTTATTCTTTTTGAAGCTGATTTTGAATCCAAAGGGGGAGATTGTTAATGCATAAATATTGTATCCAAGATCATCAAAGGTTGAAAGTCAAAGTCCAAGTCAAAGTCTCTCAAGCAAAGTCAAAGTCAAAGCTCAAGGTCTGTTGGGTCTGAATATGCTAAGTATGGTTTATACTGCTGATTAATGTTGCTAAGTAATTACTACTGCCAGACTATCAAGATTACTACTGCTAGTAGAATTAATACTGCTTGAAGAGTTAGTGCTGCTACTTGAATAGTTAGTACTGCTTGGAGAGTTAGTACTGCTGAAGATTAATACTTCTGAAGATGGTTAATACTTCTGAAGATAATTAGTGATGCTTCTAAAGATAAAGATGATTTGGAGATAAAGACAAGCTGGAGATAAGACTGAAGATAATTATGGTATTGATGCTGAAGATCAATTGTATTTTGATAATTATCGTGTATTCAGTTTTGTATATATAGTATAGAAATATGTGATAGAAGATAATAATTTTCATTCATAAGTTTTTGTTTTAGAGAGAATTAACCTCAAGACTATTTTAGATCCTTTCTATAGAGAAGTATAGAACGTCTGTTGAGTCTGTTCAACAGATTGGGGTTTTGTGTGTAATCATCAAGTTGAATCAATATAAACTTGTGATTTGAGTTTGATATACTGTTTCATTGATTGTTAGTGTTAAAGTGTTTTTCCGCAACTTCTTTAGCATTGTTTATGAGTGTGTGTGAATTAAATTCTTGTTTGAATTTCGATCCTAACAAGTGGTATCAGAGCATTGTTAAACTCAGAAAAACAACAATCATCATGGACAGTTCAAGTGATAGTGTTTTGGTCTCAAAGGTTCCAATGCTCAGATCTAATGAGTTTGACATGTGGAAGATTAGGATCAGGCAATACATCCTTCTCACAGATTACTCTATGTGGGACATCATTGAGAATGGCCCATCTAATGAAGGAAAGATTGGAGCAGATGGAAAAAGAATCCCACCAAAGACAGATGGAGAGAGGAAGATAAGGCAGACAGAGATGAAAGCCTTGAGCACACTGCTCTTGGCTATTCCTAATGAGTATCAACACCAATTATGCAACTGCACTGATGCACAGATGCTTTGGAATGCTCTAGAGAAGAGATTCTCTGGTACCAAAAGTACCAAGAGAAATCAGAAGGCAATATTGAAGCAACAGTATGAAAACTTCATGTCAACTAAGAATGAGTCCATGACTCAAACTTTTGACAGTTTTAACAAGCTGATTGGTGAACTAGCTACTGTTGGAGTGCAGATTGATCAAGATGATGTAAACAGAAAGTTCTTAAGATCCCTTGGAGATGAATGGACCATGTATACTGTCTCCTTCAGACAGGATGACAAGCTGGAGGACAAAGAACTAGACGATCTTTATAATGACTTAAGGGTGTTTGAGGCTGAAGTTGAAGCCAAGAAAAGACCATCTGAATACACTCATAATGCTGGCCTTTTATCATCTTCTTCTTCTACTGTTTCTGCTACTAATACAGAATCAGTTAGTACTGCTTATGTATCTAAGCAGGATGTATCTAATGACTCTGTATTAGAAGCTTTTCTTGCTAGTCATGGTAATTCTGGTTTAATTAATGATGATCTTGAACAAATAAATGCAGATGACCTTGAGGAGATGGATATAAAGTGGCAGATGGCCATGCTAACTATGAGGGTAAAGAGATTCATAAAAAGGACTGGAAGGAACAACTTTTCTCAGAGGAGAGAAGATGGTGCTGGGTTTGACAAGTCAAAGGTGGAGTGCTACAAGTGTCACAAGATGGGACACTTTGCAAAAGAATGCAGAGGAGGAACTCCTCAACAATATGGCAGTAACCACCAGCAAGCACATTCCTCAAGCTTCCAAAACAACAGAAACTCCACTCAAGCTCTTGTTTCTCAAGAAGGAATGGGATTTGATTGGAGTGATCAAGCAGAAGAAGTTGTTCAGAATCAAGCCTTGATGGCAGAAGTCTCAGAATCTTCAAGCACAGATATTCCAACAGAGGTAAAAACTAAACTGTGCACTAAAGAGTGTCTTCAGGCTGTTCAAAAGTACAGGGATCATAACCAAAGCATGTGTGATGACCTTAAAAGGTTAGAGAGAGATATAAGAGAGTATAAAGTGATTGTGGAGAAGTTTGAAGATCAAATCAAGGCTTACAAGGCCAATGAACTTCAGCATTACTATGACACAAATTACTGGAAGTGGGAGAAAGATCAATTAGAGATCCAAATAGAAAAATCTAAAGAGGAGTATGAGAAGATAAAGAGTGAGTATGAGAAAGCTAAGTTTGACATTGAGAAGTTTTCTTATGCTTCCAAAGCAATGGACTCTTTGCTTAAAGCTCAAGTTCATGATAAGATCAAGAGTGGTATAGGATACAATGCAACACCTCCACCTTATAACAATAATTATATCCATCCCTCTTCAGATCTCTTAGAAAACCAAAATAAGGACTTACCTATAGGAGCAACAGAAGTAGATCCTATAGATAGTGTGGTGGTTGAAGAAGAGAATGAGAAAGAGAATTCTGAGAATAAGAATGAAGAAGAGATTTCTGTAGAGAATCATATTCTTACCAATGAAGGGGGAGGTAAACCATTCATCAAGAGTGAAAAGGTGGATAGCTCGAAGAGTGAAAAGGTGGAAAGCTCAAAGAGAGAAAAGGGAAAGGTACAGGGAGTCCACTATATGCAGACCACAGTTGTGAATCCCTGTACATGTAAACAGCATCAGCCCCAAAAACATGATAAAACAAGGGGTAATCAAAGAAACTGGAATAATCAGTGGGCACAAAAACAAGGGGTTGATCTGAGTAAAATCAATAGACCAAAGCCTTGTTTTATTTGTGGAAAGCTTAACCATATTTCCAAATACTGTTATTTCAATCCTATGAACCAAAGGATAAACTTTTAAAGACATATACAAAATCCTTTTGGTTATAGGAATCAAAGAAGGAATCATATGGCTGAAAATGTAAAAATAGCACCTTTAAAAGCTCATGCTCAAAACAAGTTTGCAAAATCAAAGAAAAATACTCCAAATAAGTCAAGGAGTAGCTTAAAGAAAAATAAAGCAAACAATTTTGTTCAGGTTTGGGTTCTAATAGTAATGAAATTTGTTAGTACTGCTACTTCAAATAGTACTGCTGACAGAAATAATGCTGCTGCAAGCAATACTACTGCTAATGAAGTTAGTACTGCTAACAAAATTAGTACTGCTAATCCAATTAGTACTGCTAATGATGTTAGTACTGCTAACAAAGTTAGTACTTCCAATCAAGTTAGTACTGCTTCTAGTAACAAACCCATTATTGTGACAAAGTATTCAATCCATAAGATTCTCCAGTCTGAAAAGCTCATCAAAACTGATTGTGAATATGTTGATGAGAATGGGAAACCCAAGACCACTTTGGCTTGGGTTCCTACTAAAAACTAATTGTTCCACTTTATGTGTAAGGAAACCAACAGCAAAAAGGGAAGAGCATTTGGCATATTGATAGTGGTTGCTCTAGGCACATGACAGGCAACAAGTCCTGCCTACAAAACTTCAAAAGAATTGATGGAGGACATGTTGCGTTTGGTGATAATCCATCTGGAGGAAATATTAGTGGAAAAGATAGTGATTTGGGTGGAGCTAACTTGGACAGAAAGTCTACAACTAGATGATGCCTCAGGTATAACCTCTTTACCCAAGAAAGATCTCTTCCAAGCTCTTAGTAATATGGGGTATGAAGGTCCCACTGATGTCTTCAAAATTTTCAAGAACAGATTCTCACCACAGTGGAGATTCTTTGTTCATACCCTTCAGCACTGTATTTCAAGGAAAACAACTGGCTGGAGTGAGTTCAGCAGTACCATTGCTTATGCTATGGTCTGCTTAGCAACCTCCAGGAAGTTCAATTTTTCACAAATGATCTTCAATGACTTACTGTCAAACCTGGATACCAAAACAAAATTCTTTTATATGTATCCCAGGTTTGTGCAAGCTTTACTGAATAAAGAATTGACGGATTTACCTCAGTTTAATGATGTATATGTACCAAAGGTCCCGAAAGGGAAAGTGTTTTCTAATATGAGAAGGCCTAGTAAGGACTTCTCAGGTATTGACACACCATTGTTCTCTACAATGATGGGTGTGTCTCCTTCCCATGGTGAGGCATCAGTGTCAAAGCCCTCATCTGACAACCAAACTGATGACCTACCCACACCACTCATTTCTATTAACATCCCTCGGTCCCTTCTTCAAAAGCCAACATCACCCATCACTCACACTTATATAAGGAAAAAGGTAAAGAAGGTTCCTTCCCTTCTTGTACCTTCACCCCCACAGCCTTCAAGCCCTCTAATGGAGCATTCTCCATTAGAGAATATCCAAAGGGAAACCATAGGGGTGTCTCCTAACCCCAAGAAGGTTCTCAATAAGGAGAGAGAAGAGCATATGGGCTGTAAGGCTCACACTACTAACTTTGCACAAAGTGCAGGGCAGGACAGGACAGTGTGAACATATCTAAGACCTTCCCCATGGCAACTTTGGGTGAGCAATCATCCAAAGGTCCCAGGTGCCAAGAAACCAAGGGGGTAGAGGGTGCTTCTGCTAGGCAGAAGACTTATACTACTAAAAGATCCAAGGATCCTTCAAGGATGGTAAACACACCCAAAGGAGGTGAGGACAGATATAACTACCAGGAATTGTTGGATACTATGGGAAACATTAATCTTGATGTCATCAAGCAAGGCTCAGATATAGAGGAGATGAAATTGGTAATTCTGTCTCAACAAGTGCAGATTACCAAATTGAAGAAGATGGTGATGAAGTTGGTACAGAAAAAGAAAAGAAAGCAGTATGTCTTGAAGAAGAGGGGAGATGCTTTCAACAAGGGGGAGAAACAAGATGAAGGGGAGAAACACAATCCTACTGGTATGGAAGCTCAGTTTGAGGGGGAGCTGAATAAGGAAACAGAAAATAGCAAAGCAGCAGAAACTGAACCAGCAGCAGTAACTGAGAAAGAAGTAGAAACAAAACCAGCAGCAGAAACATCATTGTCCAGAGAAGAAATGGAGATTGCAGAAACCTTGGTCAAAGCTAAGAATGACACTCCCAAAGCCACTCAAAAGGCTAAGGGAGTAATAATCAAAGAAGGAGGTTTAGAATAGGGGTGAGCAAGGAGTCCCAAATCCCGATACCGAGCCGGTACCGTCCCGGTACCGTACCGATCCCGGACCGTCCCATGTATTTCGGTACGGTAATCGGTTCCATGTTTTTCCTATAATCGGTAATCGGTTCGGTGCTGATAGGGTACTAGTACCGAAATATCATTAGTGTTACCGGTACCGGTACCGAACCGGTACCGTACCGGTCTAATCGGTACGGTATTCGGTATTGAGTTTTCCACATTTTCGGTATCGGGAATTTTTGGTACGGTACCGGTTCGGTACGGTACTAGTCCCATGCTCACCCCTAGTTTAGAAAAGAAAGAAAAAGAGGTCAGCATGGAGGATGCAAAGAGGAAGGGAAAGGAGAAGATGGTTGAATCTGATCAACCTTTAAAGAAAACGAATCAGATAGAGTTAGATGAAGAAGTGGCCAAACAGATTCAAGCAGAGTTGGCAAAGGAAGAAGAAATTCAATCTGCCAAAGACAGAGAGATTGCACTGGATATGGCTAAAAAGCTCAATGAAGAATATCAAAAGAGTTTGAAGGATGCAGCTGCTGCCAAGATAGTTACAAAGACGGCTTCAAGGCAAAGGCTGGCATTAAAGCAAAGACAGAGACAACACTCAAAGACCTTCCTGGCTAATCAAGAAAGGAGGAAAATGATAAACTTTCTGAAAGGAGCTCTTGGAGTTCCTGAAGGAATGTTTACTAACATGGCCTATGGTAGGATAGAGGAGTTGTATACAAAGGAGATGTCAAATATGAAAGGGGACTCCACTCAAAGGGAATAAGCTGAAAGGAGGATGAAAGAGAGGCATGATCTCAACATACAACAACCCTTCCCTGAAAGTGAAGAAGGTACTCCTATCAAGGAAAAGAACGAAGAAAAGAAAGAAGAGACTTTGGCTCAGCAAATTGGAGTCATCAAAAGAAAGAAATCCATTGCCACCAAGCCAAAGGCAAAAAGGACAAGAATTAAAGAAGAAAGAACAGAAACAGTAGCAGAACCTAATGTTACACCTTCAGCAGAACCAGAGCAGACTCCAGAGCAGTCAAATCAGCAACCAAATGAGCAGTTTGACTTGTATATGACTGTGACAGATAAAGATCCTGTACAAGTTGATCCAATTTCTGTCCAAGCCCCTGAGATTATCTTTTGGGACATCCTGGAAGATTAAAGGAAGAAATATTTCAGGATTAAAAGGATGGGAGATCAGTTTGAGGTTTACTCTACTTTGGGAAAAATCATCAGAAGCTGTTCCAGATCAGATTTAGAAGAAATGTTCAAAGTTGGAATGAGCCTGTATGAAATGGTTTTGACAGGAGAAGAAAGGAGCTTAATCAGATTAGCCTTGGAGTACTTATGCATGATGTTTGATCCCAGCAAAGTTCAACATGTGATCAGAGATTTGCATCTGAAGAATAAATTCCAAAGAATAGAAAATTGGATGCTATTTGAAAGGTGTGGAGTCTATGTCATCACTGTAGACAGAGCCTATCATTAGTACTACCTGGTGGATAAGATTTATGATCACACCAAGGCTAAACTTCAAGCAATGTTGAATGCTAAGTTGACATGTTCAAAGGATTCAGAAATGGCCAGGATAGTAGTCAGAAGAATCATCAATCAAAGTCTGGGACTGGATCCAAATTTGGGCAACTGAACTGAAGTGTTGAAAGCATCATGAAGACCATATCATGAAGAACTTAACTTCTCTTTCTGAAAAGTTAAGTTAGGGGGAGATTGTTGGGTGTGAATATGCTAAGTATGGTTTATACTGCTGATTAATGTTGCTAAGTAATTACTACTGCCAGACTATCAAGATTACTACTGCTAGTAGAATTAATACTGCTTGAAGAGTTAGTGCTACTACTTGAATAGTTAGTACTGCTTGGAGAGTTAGTACTGCTAGTAGTTAGTACTGCTGAAGATTAATACTGTTGAAGATGGTTAATACTTCTGAAGATAATTAGTGCTGCTTCTAAAGATAAAGACGATTTGGAGATAAAGACAAGCTGGAGATAAGACTGAAGATAATTATGGTATTGATGCTGAAGATCAATTGTATTTTGATAATTATCGTGTATTCAATTTTGTATTTATAGTATAGAAATATGTGATAGAAGATAATAATTTTCATTCATAAGTTTTTGTTTTAGAGAGAATTAACCTCAAGACTAGTTTAGATCATTTCTATAGAGAAGTATAGAACGTCTGTTGAGTCTGTTCAACAGATTGGGGTTTTGTATGTAATCATCAAGTTGAATCAATATAAACTTGTGATTTGAGTTTGATATACTGTTTCATTGATTGTTAGTGTTAAAGTGTTTTTCCGCAACTTCTTTAGCATTGTTTCTGAGTGTGTGTGGATTAAATTCTTGTTTGAATTTCGATCCTCACAAGGTCAAACAAAGTCAACTAGTTTAAGTGTTTAGTTTTAGTTTTTATTTGTATTTGTATGTAGGTATAAATACTGTTTTTGTTCGTAGACTCATTAAGGCTAATTTTACACAGTGAGTTTAGAGAGAGAAAGTTTAAGTGCATTCAATTGTAAATTGTGAATTGGAAAGTTAATCATACAACGATTTGAATTGGAATTATTGTTGTTAATATTGATTAGAACTGTATTATTGTCGGACACACAATTATTCATGGTGTGGAGAATATTACTATAAATATCAATGAAGGCCTTGAAGATTTACACATAGGAAAATGAGCTCAAAGAAAATACCGTGTTGTTTTTCATTGGACCCTTCGTCATATTAAAAAGGATTGGACTTCAAGCCTACAAGTTGGACTTGCCGCCGGAGATGGATGGAATACATCCTACCTTTCATGTATGTTACCTTCGCAAGTGTCTAGCCGAAGAGGAAAGTGTCATTCCATTGACGGAAATCCAAGTAGACAACGGGAACCGGTGTGTGGAAAAGCCGGAAGCAATATTGGAATCCAAGACGAGGAAGCTTCGTCATAAAGAAGTGACTATAGTCAAGGTTCAATGGAAGCACCATCGAGAAACCAACGTCACTTGGGAGGCCAAGGGGGACATGAAGAGGAGATACCCACACTTGTTCACATAGGGCGAGATTTCGGGGACGAAATCTTATCCAAGGTGGGGAGAATTGTAACATTCGAAAATTTGCAAGTAAGTCATGTTAGAACTTTGTAACTCTCTTTCTTATTTTCACCCTCGGTTAAGTCGAGTATTTCGAAAACACCCTTAACTAAATCTTAATCTCTTGACTAGACGATTAGAACAACAATCGGAAGGAAAAACATATTCGAGCCGGAGTTAGGCGAGTGTGCCAGGTGACTGTGATATGTGTCACAGTCGCAAGTCATTGTTGCGACAGGCTATCAAGGTGCGGTACACACCGCGCGATTGTGACATCGATAGTGCCCGAGGGCATTCTCGCGTGTCACTCTCGATGTTGTTGTACCGAGAGTACGGTGATGGCAGCGATAGTGCCATGCGACTGTGCCCTTGGCACTGTCGCCGGGCACAGTCGCACGCGGGGGCTGGGGGTATAAAAAGAGGCCTTGACCGATTTTGACTTCACTTTTCTTCCCTATTTCGTTTTCTTAAGCGATTTTCAGACCCAAGGTGCGATTTTCTCCATCCCAAGTCTCACCCCTCTTTAATCTTGGCCCTGGAGTAGTTGGGAACTTGTCCATGCATTTAAAGCTAGCATTTGGAGCATTTATTGATGATCTTCAAGTCATCAAGAATTTAGACCGATTACTTTGATTGGTATCTTCTACAAAATCCTCTCTAAGGTGCTAGCGGAGAGAATGAAGAATGTCGTGGGAAAGATTATTAGTGACACCCAAACGGCGTTCCTAAAGGGTAGGCTTATTCTTGATGGGGTGCTTATTGCAAACGAAGCGGTGGAATATCTACCAAGAGCAAAAAAGAAAGCAATGGTGTTTAAAGTAGACTTCGGAAAAGCATATGATAACGTAGATTGGGGGTTTTTGATTCATATGTTGGAGAATATGGGCTTCGAACAAAAATGGCGCAAATGGATAAAAACTTGTCTAGTGTCTTCCACCATCTCGGTTTTGGTCAATGGTTCGCCAACAAAGGAGTTTAGAATGGAAAGGGGACTTAGGCAAGGTGATCCACTAGCCCCATTTCTTTTTTTAGTGGTGGCGGAAAGCCTCAATATCATCATGTTGCAAGCAATAGAAAATGGACTCTTTGAAGGAATCCGAATCGGAAAGGAGGAAGTGGGGGTGTCGCACCTTTAATAATCCGACGATGTAACTTTCTTCGACAAATGGGCATAGGGAACGTAAAAATCTTAATGAGGATTCTCCATTATTTTCACAAGGCATCAGGCTTAAAGATCAATATTAGTAAAAACAAACTTTATGGAGTGGGTGTAGGGCAAGAGGAAATTCATGTGTGGGCAAAAGGAATCGGGCGTGGGTTAGGTCCCTCCCATTTGTATATCTTGGCCTTCCGGTTGGTGCAACAATGAACAAAGTTGATAATTGGAAAGAAGCGATAGAGAAGATAAAAAGCAAATTGGCGTCGTGGAAGGTGAAAGTGTTCTCGTTTGGAGGAAGACTCACATTGGTAAAGTTCGTTCTTGGTAGCATGTCGTTACTTCATTTCTCGCTTTTTCGTGACCCGAGAGGTGTGATTAGTGAGTTTGAGAGAGTGAGGAGTTTCTTCTTTTGGGGTGGGGGAGGTGGTACCAATTGCATTAAAAGGATGGCTTGGGTCAAATGGGTAAAGGTAGTGAAAGACTTCAAAAAAGAAGGTCTCAAGGTGGGAAGTCTTCAAGTGTCTAATTGGGGAAATGGTGGTGGAGGTTTGTGAGTGAAAAGGGGGCGTTATGGGTAAAGGTGGTGGAAAGTATCTATAGGAGGGAGACATATTTAAGGAGGATGATAAGAGAGTTTGGGGGGGGGGGGGGAGTTCGCTTTGGCCAAACATTATAAAAATAGGGAGAGATTTAGAGAAGGTGAGTATTGATTTCGCCTCTTCTTTTGGGAAAGAGGTTGGGAATGGTCGGGATACGAAGTTTTGGAGGGATAGATGACTAGGAAATGAAGTTTTGGGTGTGAGGTTCAAAAGGTTAATGCAATTAGAAGAGAACAAAGAGGTGTTAGTTCTGGAAAGAGGGATGTGGGTAGGATGCAAATGGGTTTGGAAGTGGGTTTGGAGAAGGGAGCCGAGGGGGAGGGAGTTGGGTGAGTTGGAAATTCTTAATTCTCTTTTGAAAAATTGGGCCCCTAAGGTAAATTCCCGAGATAAAATCAAATGGATTATTGGGGAGGATGGGACATTCACGGTTCAAGAGCTCAAGCGCAATATTGAAGAAAGTTTGTCCGATGGAGGAGATCAAAGCGTGGAAACTAAATGGTTAAGCTTGGTTCCTAAGAAAGTTAACATTTTCTTATGGAGAGCGAGACTAGGGCGTTTGCCGAGTATAGTGGTTCTTGATAGGATAGGTATGGATATCCCGTCCATCTTATGTCCAAGATGCGGGAAGGAGTCGGAGTCGATTGATCACACGTTAGTGAGATGTGAAGAGGTAATTAAGATTTGGAAGTACATATTTCGGTGGTGGAAGGTAGAGGAGGATAGAGTAGAAACACTCAACGATATTACCGAGATGAGTTCTCGGCCAAAATTTGTGGAACGAAATTGCTTGGTGTTTTTTGTACTTTATTTGGTCTCATCGTAATAGGTTGGTGTTCAAAGATGACAAAAGCAATTTGGAAGGTTTAGTGTTTGAATTCCAACGCAGGAGTTATGAGTGTATCGCAAGGAGAATCGGTAGAAGGAAAATCGAGTGGAGCGGATGGCATGTAAATCCGGCAGGACTGCAGTAATTGGGAAACAGTGCTGTTGTGTTTTTGTTTGGTTCGTAGGTGCTTCTAGCTTGCGACGAGGTCTGATGCGGTGAGAGGTGTTCGGCTGTACTAGGTTCGACTTGGTATTGACAGTGCTCGACTTCTGTTGGCTTCGGTATGCTTCTGTTTTGTTCTGTGGTTCTATGGTTGTTACCTGTTTTGGACAACCTCGGTTAGTCTCTGTTGTTTTCTCTTGTTGAGGCTCTGCCTTCGATATGGTATTTTGTTGTGTCTTTGCTTGGGTTTGCTTCTTGCAATCCTTTGCTAGATGTTTCTGTGTTGTTGCTTTGTAATTTCTCCATACCGTGTTTTGTTGCTTTTTGGTGGTATTAAGTGTTTGTTGCCTTTAAAAAAAAGATATTTATTATTATTATAATATCAAAGATGATTTTTAGTTTTTTTATTTTAAAGTAAGTGGTTAGAGATGATTTTATTTTACTAGTCAATGGACCCACCATTTTAAGTGTTTTTAATGTAACTAATGTTATTTTTTTAATGGTTGGGTTGAGAAAGCCATAAGGCAAAAGTTTATTTAACAATGTGATTGAATTTGACTATAGAAGTCAAAGAAGTTGACTTTGTAAGGTAAAAATATATGGTAGAAAATATGCCCCGTTGACATATTGGATGGCATATATTCCCTACATCACAAGAGAACATTGCACGATGTATGATGATGTATGAATGATGATGATGGTGACATGTGATATTGTGGCTCAATTATAGCTTCATACCAAAAGGCCCACCCAAAATTTCTATTTTTGGGCCCTATTTTTAAATGTGGGCTTCTTTTTCATTCGGCCTGTCAATCCGTATATATCGCAAATCATATATTGTCGAATAAATTTTTAAATAATAATAAATTTGTTAATAATAAAATGATAATATATATATATATATATATATATGTATATATAGTATATAATTCAAGAAAAGAGATGAGAAAACTAAAAAGAAGAATTTATAAAATTATATTATATGTCATTATCTTGTATTTAAAAAATAAAGTATGGTAATGAGTTTAGATAATTTAACAATTTTCTAAAACTTTTATCATATATGATACTTCATAGACAATACCCAGATGTAGTATTTGGGTTTAAGTTTTTTACGTTGTCCTAAAAGTCTTATTTATATGGAACTATATATATATATATATATATATATATATATATATATATATATATATATATATATATATATATATAATAATTGGATGCCTTACATGATGGGAATTTTATATTTTGTTTATTTATAGGAAAAAAAAGGGAGAAATTTGTTGGGGAGAATAAAAGTTTGTGTTGGAAACTTGGTAGTTAAGCCATAATAAATGTAGAAAACGCATTTAATATTTTTGGAGACATATTCATGCACGAGAACAAGAGAGTGAGGAATAAAAATTATAAAATAGAGGTTTAAATGAGTGTATAATTGAACATCTTTTCCAAGATGCAATGTACCCATCCTTTAATAGTTAATACCTAATTTTAATTATATATATATATATATATCCAACAATAAATGTCAAAATTATTATAGAACAAGATAATGATCAAATTATATGTGATTTTACTTTGAAATCACATGTATTATGATTATGGAACATGTTAGTGCAAAGGCATGAAGGCGACTTGGCCCACAAACTATGTCGTGCATAATCACATATGATTTTACACGTAAGTTTAGTGTAAAATCACACGTGATTTGATTGTTCTTATATTCTCTTATTTGGTCAATGTTCTTGTTTGAACCTCTCTCTCTCTCTCTCTCTCTATATATATATATATATATATATATATTTGATAATTAAAAAAATTGCATTAAAGATTGAAAATTTAGATTATATTTGACTATTGATTAATTTACAATGTCCGAAAAACCTAATATTTATTTATAATTATATGATTTTTCTAAATATCAGTTTTAATTGATAACCAAAATGATGAGATACAAAACATAATTTATGTGGTTTGGCAACTCTAACCAATCATTAAACATTTACCAACATGAATATAAAAATGTAAGAGATGAACAAGGTTCAATTATAGAAGGATTCCCCAATGATAAAGAGTTATCAAAACAATGATTTAAGACCCCCCCACTTGATTACAGTTTTGTTAGTTGCATATATAGGTTCATCTATAAACCAAAGAAATGAGATAAATATATAATTGTTGTGTGTACTTCCAAAACCATGACAACTATTATCATCATCATTTATATCTAATACAAATTACTAATGAATTAATAAAATTGCCCCACAAAGTGAAGCAACAAAAGAACTCTTATCTATATCTAATAAGCTTTTATAAATCTTTTTGGTAATCAACTCTTTCTCCAACTAAACTTTTATCAGTTTTGATTGGGTTTTCGATTTTTTGAGACCAAGACAATGCATTATTGTTCATTAGGGATGGATAAATTGAGCCCGCCAGTCCGGCCCAGGACCGGTTATGGCTGACAATCCGGACCTTTTACAAATTTTATGAAATTTCAAGGTTCGGTCCGGGATAGTTATATATAGGACCGATTTTTTTCAAATTTCTTGCAACAAGTTTTCAAGATTTTTAACGAAATTTTCAAAAGTTTTTTTCTTCTAAATTTTCAAGTTTTTCAATATTTTTCAAGTAAATGCATCAAAGTGTATTTCGATTCTAAATTTCAAAAAATTTAATTAAAAAAACCATTAATAACTTTTTTTTTTGTAAAAGTCAAGTTGGCTCGGGACCAGGACCGATTACCGGACCTAGGATCGATCCTAGCATTTTTGGTTGGGACCGGGACCAAGACCAACCAGCCCGATTATAAAAGGGACCGATTTGGAACAGTCCCCAACCGATCAAAATAGGCCCAATAATAGGCCCAAGATTTTGAACCTATTAATCCATATTCCATAGCAAACAAAATTTATATAAACAAACAAGATCCAAATTCCAAAATTAGGATGATATCAAACCCATCAAAAGACTCTTTTCTAACATTAGTTTCGATTTCAATCGCTAAAACTGAAGATGTACAGACTAATCCCGACAAACTGCAATTGTAAAACAAGATATCAGTCCTAATAAACTCAGTACGATTTATGGCTATTGGTTTCTTGTTTTCAACCAAGAAATGAATATGAAAACCAATGAGTGTTATTGAATTATGAACTTAACACCAACTAAAACAAGCTTCCATTAAATCCACAATCAATCACCCCCACAAAACTATCTACATTAATCACTATCATAAAAATTAATCTTTTTATCAAATTCTTCATCAGAAACAAAACCACCCCAGAAAGAAATGTATACATACACAAGTTTTCTCAACTCTTTAAAGTCCCCCCTTCCCAATATTCCATCTTCTCTCCTTTTGTTCCATATAGTTTTGTTGTTTTCCCCTTCTTGCATTGTTAACAACTCTATGAGCCATCCGCCCTCGACTCCCGATCGACACCCGAACCCGCTCCACCGCTACATTTAAACCACCCACTCGTCGTATCTGTTGCGGCTGCTGCATCGTCATAGGCGATTTCATCTGGTTTTTCTTATGAAGGCTTCGTCTCAATGCACTCATCAGCTTCTTTCCGCCCCCATTGCTTCTTTTCGGACTATCCATAGCCAACGGGGACTCCATATCCACGTTCTCGTTATCGCCTTCCATCGATGGCAATGGGCACAATCTGGTTGTAACCGGTGGTGGTAAAGGGATCAAAGAGTTTCTTCGTGGTACTACTGATCTCACCGGAACTCGTTGTGAAGTTGTGGTGCATATCGAGGCTCTGCCGGTTCGTTTCGGGACTGTAAACGGTTCTGGCAAATACGGGTTGTTTTCTTTTTCTACGCAGTCATCGAGGTTGACCAGATCTCGTGATGGCGGAAGGGGTGGCGGCAACTTGTAGTTGTACGCGGCGGCGTTCTTTTCGACAAGTGGCGGTTGAACGATGTTGTCTTTGGTTTCTTCAACGTTCTTCACGAGTTTAGGCGCGAGTGGAGGTCTTGAATTCGGCTCGTCTTGCTGCTGTTGTTGCCTCATTTGCTGTTCCGCGATCTTCGTGTCGACATGTTGGCGTGCGAGTTTTCGCTCCACCAAAAGTTGCGATTCCAATTCTTTAACCTGAAAAGCCAAAAACCCAAATCGGATTATGATCTCAAATCTCATTCTTGATAATAATCAATAAAGCATTCATCTTGATTCTTGCATACCTTATCTTGCAGATTCTTGTTTTTCAATTCTTTCTCTTTTAACTTCATGTCTAGACCCTGAAAGTTATCCTCCATTTTCTTGATTTGTAGATCTTTGCTTTTCATCTCATGCTTGTATCTTTCGGCCTAAAAAGATCACGCAGAAAACGAAAAAAACTAATGAGAATTCTACGATTCTATTCGATTTCTCAAAGTATGCAACGGGTTTCAAAGATTACCATTTGTTTGTACTTTAAAACTTCTGAACTTTCGATCTGCTTTTTCGCAGGACCCAACTCGATTCCTCGAACTCTGCTTGCAAAGTTGAGGGAACAAAGTGATTCGCTTAAATCGTTCTCGTTGGGACTGATCTGCACGAACATTAGAGTCTTCGAGTCTCCACCTAAAAACAACATCATCATTCATCAAGACATTGTTCATATCAAAAGTTTCTAAAGATAGAAACTTTATTCTTGAAGTAGTACCTAAAGAATCTTGAAGCAAGTGAGTAAGCTTCGAGTTTCTGCACAAACCATAAATAGAACCCGATTAATCGACAGAAAACATACTTGCATTGCGGTCTCAAAAACCCGAGAAGTTTTTCAGTACCTAAAAGGAATATGCGGGCTTTTAGTTGCTAAAGCCGATATAACATCTCCAAGTGCAGAAAGCGATCGGTTTATATTTTGGGTTTCTTTGAGTCTTTCCCCTTGTACTTCCGTCTTAGCTACCCGTTCGCTTCCCGCTAGATCAACAAGCCAAAGCTTGCTCCTTGTGCATTCGCCATTTACCAAATTCTCCCCTTTAACCATGACACAATGTATACTGCACACGAAACCGAATTCAAGATGGCCATTTTCAACAAGAAAAGTTGATCAAGAAAACAAGAACACAAGACTGACCAATGTGATCGACTACTATGCTCGTTAGCGTTAGTTGACCCAACCGCCCTTGCATTACTTCCGGTTTTCAGAACTTCCCAAACCTCACCCATGTTGGTCACCTGTGACTCGACCAGGCCAGGAACATGGTGCAACCCTTCACCAACTTGTCGTATTTCAAGCCTACACAAAACCAAGCGAAAGTGTCAAATCTAGCCGATCTGGGACTCTAACATGGACAAACACAACTAAGTGAAAAAACATCGGTCTTACCTCTTTGCAGCGACTCCCGGCTGTGAACTTGGAAGCAATAAATCACGTATTTGTTCATTGTAAACTTCTAAAACACTCACACATATTTCATACTGGACTTGATTCTTACGCTCATCGATCACACGAAACAACTCTTCGAGTGTCCTAAAGTTAACTCCTCGGTCTTCGTCTGTGCCCTCCATCGTAAAAGTTTTTCCGGTCCCAGTTTGTCCGTACGCAAATATGCACACATTGTATCCGTCCAGGACCGAGGTTGCAAACGGGGACGTGTCCTCAAAAACATCAACTATAAAAAAACGTCGGTTAATCAACATTGAAACAGAAAGTTGTTTTATATCGTTAAGACGTTAGTTTACCCTGGTTTGCTTCTGGACTAAAGACTGCATCGAACTTAAAGTTTCTTTTAAACGCTACGTTCGATTTAACTCTAAGTTCACCATCCCTAGAAGCTTCGAAATCGAATGCCATTGAAGCTCCTTCAGCAATCTCTTCCGAGTTTAACGGCCTACACCGACAAAATACTCTAATATTCCCTACAAAACCGATCGTTTATCATAAGTTCGATACAGTTTTCTTGACATATAACAGATGATACGCCGGAAAAACACCAAAAAATCAAACCTTTCAATTCTTGGATCTTGTTGTAGAGCTCTTTCCTTTCTTTAGCTCCTTCGCTGAATCTGATCTTGAGATCTTCGTGTTGTTTAACGTGTTCATCAACTATTAAGCGAAGAACACGAATTACTTCCATTTCATTCTTTAAATTGAAAATAAAGTGAAACAATAATGTGGAGGATTAAGAGCAATAAAATGTAGAATTTACTTCTTGATTGAATGATGGAACTCATTTCATTCATATCAGCAGCACACTTTTTGTAAGCTTCTCCCTCTTCTAGTAGCTTGATTTGATCCATTTTCATTATCTGTTTCAAGAAATAATTCAGTACAAGATTCGTATCGTGTATGATAGCGAATTTGATTGTATTTGGTTACCTTTAGTTTTCGTGACATATCTCGTAAGGATGAGAACCATCTACTCTTCTCCTTCACTTGACCCTCGACTGCGAAAGCTGCCAAAAACAACGAATAATGAAATGCTGTGAATTGTCGAAGAATTTAGCAACCCGCTCGAGTAAAAAGATTAATACCAAGTGATCCAACATGCATCGACTTTCTCATTAGCTCGTTTTGGAGTTCCCTTAACGACTTCAAAGCTTCTTCACATTCTTTACTTTTGCGTTCGTTCTCCATCTTCATCATCTCGACTTCCCTCTTCGCTTTCATCAGTTCCTTCCTCTGATTCTCATACTCTTCACCTTCATCTTTATGGTCATCATTTTCCTGAACCAAACAGATAGATAGAAAAGTTTATTAATTTAGCTTCAAAATATATAAAAATCTTAGATTCGAAAGTGGTAAAAAGTTTCAGAAAGATGGTTACTTCACATGGTGCTAATGGAAGGAGCTCAAATGAAGCTTCTGAACTACCAAGATCTTCTGTTGAATCGGTTTGAGTGTCATTGTAATCCTTAATCTTGGATCCCTCAGTAATACCGTTTTCGAAAGAGAGCTCAACGGAGGACCGGTTTGATAACTCGGGGGAATCTTCGTATGTCCGGTTAGGGATATCCGGTGATCCCGAGCATATAACTAAATCGGGCGATGTTAACGAAAACCCGAGCTTGCAATGACCTAGAAACCAAGAAAAAGAAAGAAAAATGAAAATTTGTACAAATGTGGGTGAAAATTTTGAACCTTTATTCACATTCTCATAATCAAGAACACCTTCGGTCCCAATTGCTTCGGAGCTAGAATTTTTCCAAGAAATTTCTATGTCAAGGAAACAAAAACCCTAATTAGTACAAAAGATCTACTTTCTTGATTTCTTCCAAGATCAAATAAAAGAAGAAGATAATGATGATGGGGTTTTTTTCATTCACATTCTCACCATCAAGAACATCGTTTCCAATTGGATCCATACAATCTTTAACCCTAGACGTTGCTTCTTGGAGTCGATTTTGCAAAGAAATTTCTATTTCAAGAAACCAATTACACCAAATTAGTTTCAAATTCGATTTCCCTTTTCAAGATTCAAGAAACCCAACATCAAAAATGAATCTTTACACATGTTCTCACCTTCAATCTTGTTAAAACACAGATCATCAGAATCAGCAGTTACAAAAGTCTGAAAGCTCACAACAGGATCTGGCAATCAAAAATCAAAATACAAAACTTCAATAAACAATAAATTCAGCATCAATGTAATGAAGAAAAAAGCACATACAATGAGACAAGGTTTCGTGTTGTTGTTGGTGAGGGACATCAGTGATTAGAAGTGGGTCAAATCGATGATTTTCCATGGATGAAAAAGAGGGAAGATTTATTTGAAGTTTGAATGGAAAAAAAGGGTGGACTGCAGTTTTCTTGAAAAAAGAGAAAGTTAAGTGGGAGAAATGGATGCTTTTTTTTTTTCACCGATCTTGTTTGAGATGCGATGATTTCGTTTAGGACGTCATTTCGCTTTTTGCCGTTATGGGTTGTGAGAGAGATGTAGAAGAAGACCGTTGGTTTATTTGAATTTTTAAAAGTTTCAACCCGGTTGGATTTATAAATTGGAAGATGGGAGAATGAAATTCATGCCATTTTTGGGCTGGATTTGGTTGAAATATTACATTTATGATATGGATCACATAAAAATCTTAGTTAGTGGCGGACTTGAGAATTTTTTTACGAGATGCATCTTTTGAGGTGGATAAAGGATCCGTAAAGTAATTTTGATCTTGTGAAGTTAACGTTGTTTGACCTTGAATTAAGTCGATTATGTTGATTTGGGGAATAAATATATCTTTTCAAATGGAAACCACGTCGACCTTTAAACTAAATATATGTTGTCTTGAAAATGAGATAAAATGTTGGGGAATTTTGGTTTTTGTGGTTTGTAAAGGCTTGGATAATTTCCTGGATCGTGAACTTGGAATCATTTTCCAAATACTATATTTTGTCCTTATTAATGCCTTAGGTTAACACGAAATTAGTATTGGGATAATACAGAAACTTCGTACACAAATAAAAGCACAAACTCGTGTATATATATTCATCAGATCAACCATTGATGTGTTTATAAAAGAGAGATTGACGGTTAAGGACGGTTTGGTGGTTAATATTTAACTGCATGACAGGTACAACCGCTAACAGATAAGATTTAGTAACAGTTACAACTGACTTACAAGCTATGAGTCAGAAACACCATGCATGGAAGAGATATCATGATTAGAAACCATGGGCAGAAGGCCCCGAGGCTCTGATCATTAACCTTAGAAAACAACTCAATGCTCTTTATGCTATGGATAGAAGAACAAGAGACTCTGGACAAAGACTTTGCCGAGTGAAGACTCAGAACCTCTTGTCAGAAGGATAAGAGGCTGAGTCCAAAGGCTTTGATCAACACTTAGGGACCACTGTCAGGGGCGCTACCCCTAGGACCCCGCAAGTGGCGCAACCCCCCTTGACCTCCGCCTTGTGGCGATCTAAGGTGATAGAGAAAACATTTGTGAGTGTGCACTCCTTACCTCCTGTAACACCCTCAAATTTGGAAAGAACGACTAATTTAAAAAACTTTCAACAATACCTTAAAGGCTAATAAAATCTCTCACTACTAGTCCATAATTGAAATACATAACTAGGTTGAACCATCAAGAAATAAATAAAGTCTTACATAAAGACTAACTAAAGTCGAGTGTTACTATATCCCAATAACAATCGCTATCTCCAATATAAGTGCGGAAGACTTCATCAAGCTAATCACCTCTTCGAGCACACAACTAGCACTCATCACTTCTCAGTGTCGCTAGAACTAATCCCGGAATGGAACCTGATGCACATGCCGACAAATAAAAAGGTTAGGCTAATGACTAGTGAGTTCAAGAGTTTTATATCATGATTATAAAGGAAAACGTAAAATGAAATTATTGCAACTAGGGGTGTTCGCGGTCCGGTTTAGACAGTTTAACCCCTCAAACCACAAACCAAACCACAAATGGCGGTTTAGAAAATTTTCAAACCAAGCGGTTTGGTAGCAAGTGACCAAACCGGTCAAATCAGACCACACGTCTGACCGGTTTAGACGGTTTGGGCCTCTTATGGGCTTTATACTAAAAAATATAAACCATATAGCCAAAATAAAATTTCTACTAATACAACATTATAAAAAACAGTATATTGAATTATAAAAGAACGTTTATATATTAAATTAGGAAAATCGTTGAGCAAGTTGAAAAAAAGTTAAACAAGTTCACCAATAATTGTTGAATTTTGGACAAATGTTGAGAAAGTCAAAGGACGATTTGGATTTAGATTTGAAAAGTTCGTCAACTTATTGAGCCTACAACATGAAAACTATATATGATTAAAACATGCCTATTTCTGGCGGTCGGTTCGATCCAAACCGCTCAAAAAAAGTGCCAAACCGCAGACCAGACCGAATTGAGCGGTTTGGCTATTTTTCAGACCAGACCGGACCGCCAAAAACGGTCCGGTTTGACTTGGTTCGACCGGTTTGAGCGATCCAACGGTTTTTTTGAATACCCCTAATTGCAACTTATAATCATGATCCTTTAAAATGATTTACTTTAAAATAATAGAACAACTCATTTACCAATAAAATGCATTTTATAAATGGACGCCTCAACACCAAAATATTCTTTCATGAAATAATGCAATCCAACACTTACTCAAAGGAGAATAATGGTAATGCTCGAATAATGAAATTTGAGTAACTTTATAAAACAAACGACCAAAATATGAGTAAACTCAAGTCTCCAAAATCATAGCATAAGGGAGATAACCCAAACTCAAAGCGTCACCGAAAACAAGGATAAAACTAAATACCTCAAAACAACACCTCTCGGTGACGGGGGAGTCCCGAATTCCAAGGCTAGTGGCGGAACACAAAAGTAGGCCACATTCCAAGTTACTGAGTTCACCATACTAGGAATCCATGGACACGAGCTCGCCGACTCGTACTAAGATGGGGGGGGGCACCCGAGGATTACCTAATCATGCTCATTCGCTAGGATTACATTTACGGCCCATGGTTAGTAACCGGTCCCACATAACCGTACCAAGTGGCCCCCGAGGACCCAATGTCTCAACTAGCTACAAATGGGAAGTGACTATCCCATAAAAACAGGCTCAAAAATTAAATCACGGATGCAGGTCCGGGTATTGGACTCCACGAGCCCTCACCGTATTATCCTCGAGATCCCATAACTAATTCTGGTGCCACCATATAAATAATACATGATTCCAATTGAATGACCAACGCACTCAAGACATGTAATTCTCAAATGATGCGCATTAACCGCCATCATACTCAAAACTCCACAACGGGCTATTAAACCGGACAAATGTCCTCAAGACTCATTTATTTTCAAATATGCATTTCCAAGTTTAACTGCTGATAAAAATGAAAATCATAAAATGAGACTATATACATTCTTTCAAGTACCTCACATAAATGTGCAAGTAGTACGTTATAAAACATCCAATTTCATGAATGATGCATAAAACCCGACAAACATTTAAAAGTGTATTTCTTTGACCAAAGATCTATTTATGCGATAAATCATCAAAACATATTCATTTGTGACACCTTTATCAAAATGCCCAAAAATCACAAATGTGGGTGTTTTACAAAGTTTATAAGGTTAAATACTTCAAATAATCAAAGATTACCAAATAACCTAACATTTGATAATTTTCTGTAAAACACATAAACCCTTTAAAATGGACATTTTGGCATGTACAACGTTTTCACAAATCAACTTGAACTCACCTTGCTAGATTTAGGCTAAATCTAGATTTTACCCTAACTTGAGCTCCTTTGAAGAACACTTGGATCCTCAAGCCAAAAACTTCTGAAACCTAGATCCATACATTTCCAACCATAAATACCCATATTCAACCGTATAAGGTCATTCTCTAAACATTATACTTGAAGATCTCAATTTATACCAAAACCCTAATTTCCATAGTTGAAGAGAAGAGAATATTACCTTTACCAAAGCTTGAACCCATCAACAATACTCTTCTAGGTTACCAAAATACACCACCAATTCCAAATCTACAAAAGGGAGAATAAGGGCGGATGAAACCCTAGAGATCTTGATGAAGAAGATGAAGGAGAGATATTATGGTTCTAACCTCCAAGCTTGCTAGATGAAGAATGATCACTTGATTTTAGGAGAAAGACACCCCAAAATGAGTTAGGGTTTGATTTTGGGGTTTGAGGGTTGGTTTGGGAGAGAAATGGGGGAAGGATTTGGGGTTGGGGTGAAAAATGGGGCTTGGGGTCGATTTTTCCCGTTTTTGTGCACACAACGGCTCTGCGCGGGTGGCCACGCGGGTCCATCTGCACGGAGCACTGTCGCCCGAATTCCTTGCCCGAACACTGTTTTGGTCATAATTTCTTCGTTTTAGCTCCGATTTAGCTCCAGAAAGAACCGTTGGACTCGTAATTGAATTCTTCATCCATCAAGACTATAAAATCTAGGATTCAAATCCAAAATCCTATATCTTATTTTTCCCTTAAAATTACCGATTTCTGTATTAACTTGAAACGGTACCTTTTCGAAATCGGGATGTTACACCTCCTAACTCACCTTGTTTGCCTATCACCTTATCAATTTCAAGTGAATCACAATTACACCGATATCGATTGATAACTCTAAAATCATCAACATGAAAACAACGATTTTTAAGATGAATTTGCAATGAAAAGAAAAACAAATTATGAATAAAAGTAACTAAAAACAAAATGGGAGAAATAAAAACAACAAACGTTATAATGGTAGTTATGTTTATAATTGTATTTGAGATTGTTAGTTTGATCCTTGTAATTGTAATCTAGGAATCGAAATTTAAAAGATGAAAGTTAAATATATGTTAGATGTAACAATCAAACTTGCAACCTATATAATTTATAATTCATGATTAATCTAACCATCTAAACCATCTCATCCAAGTTAATATATATTATAAATTTTGTTTCAAAATATTTGAATGCACCCTTCAAAATTAAGCAGGTGCACCTTTAAGACACCTAAATTTCTCTCTTCGGTCCTTATTAGGCCTACTCATGTTTTCATGTATTTAGATGAAGCTATATATCTAGATAAACATATGGTATGTGGATACCTTACATTCTAAACCTACTTTTATATGAGATTGGAAGCGCACTCGCGCAATACAGCGAGATACATCACGATTTTAATGTTTCATTTTATTTTTTGTTTTTTTGTCGATTTACAGTACGATTTTGGATGGTTTTGAGAAAGTGATAATGTTTTTTTATAAATTTGTTTAATTTACGCTTAATAATATAATTTTTTTATATAAAAAATAAGTATTTTGTTAGAATTCAATGATTATCTTATATATTTTAATGACATCTAGAAAAAATAACCAATTACATATTTAATAGTATAATTAAAACAAATTTATAGTAATATAATATATTAATTAATATTGATACAAGGAAATGTCTGCATAAAAGGAAGACTCTGCACATACCAAATTAGTGGGTGTTAGAAGGCTACAGTAGTAATATATATCTTGTGCTTTGATACTTGTAAATTAAAAGATTTTTAAAATCTTGCATAAAATGATGGTACCTTATGCCTAATAATTTGTATTTAAGAGTTTTTTATCTGTGCTTTATAATATACTAGTGTTGGACCCGTGCATTACACGGGAGGATAATTTTTTTGTTGGAATATTGAATCGAGTTAAAATGAAACGTAATTTCTCTGTTAACAGTTAATGAAATACACTGTGAAAAACGAATGTATTTTCATAAGTGGTTAACTTGCATATATTCTTAATCGTTTGTTGTTATGAGTTTGTGCAATAATATTGGTAATAGTTTTGTATTATATTATTTAAAACTCAAACGACATGTCTCACAACATATCACTATTATTGAAATAATTTTAAATATGAACATACGTTTTTACAGATTTTGCAATTTTTCTGAAACCTCCTCGACAACACTTGACAATCACTTTGAACGTATAAATCTGTAGATTAATTAACAACATTCAACCCACATCAAATATGACAAAGAAAATAAATGATTTCTATCTTTTGTAACCGACAACTCAACTGGTATAGTTCAAATTCAATCAGTACCACTTGAAAATTTATCTGACTATTGACTTCAAGACCTCATAGTATTAGTCGATAAAAATAAAGATATGTATATATATCTTATTCCCCTACTTCGAAAAATATGATTGTGAGTTTTGAAAAATATAAACAAATCCTCAGTAAATAAAATAAAATATAAAAAAAGTAGTTTTTCAAAGAAACAAAAATATAGTTGAATACCTTTTGTTCAGTTGCAGGTTCCGCCATTGACACCCGACCATTTGTCTTCTTCTTGTACTCGGATGATACATAGAGAAGCTTATATATTTATAGTGAATGTAGAGAATATTTTAAAATCTTTTAGTATCATTTTCGATTTTACATTTAAATGTAAATATATTAAAAATATGGAAGAATATTTTTATATCTACATCGTTTCTATTTTATTTTCTTTGCACTTGATTAATTTGGAAAGTATTGCGGAATATTTTTATTTTAAAGAATACGATAATTTATTAGTGTATCTCGTTATTTTTTATTTTTAATTCATATCAACCTTCTTTTTTCTTCTTTTAATTCTCATGAAAAAAAAATACGGGTAGATTTTATATTATGCTAATATAAAATACGTGTAGATTTTATAAAATAAAATAGATTTTATATTAGCAAAAAAAATTCGGAAGAAAAAAGAGTTTATATTACATGTCATTATGTAAAAAGATTTTATAAAATAAAATATGGAAAAAGATTTTATAAAATAAAATATGGAAAAATCATTATGAGATGTAATATAAAAAATACGGAAGAAAAAAGATTTTATATTACATCGCATTAATATAAATTTAAATGTAAAATCTACATTTAAAATAGATTTTGCTAATATAAAATCTATTTTATAAAATCATCCACCAAAAAAACAAATATTTATATTAATAAACGAGTATCCATTCCACAAATAGATGATTATGTGAGATACTGTGCTTGGAAAGGTTATACCAAAGCATTAAGAAATTGTAAATTAAGTAATTTGCTTTAATTAATTGTACCTTGTGCTTAAAATGTTGTAATTAAGAGTTTTTATGTCATTTTTATAATATAATATAGTATATATATATATATATATATGAGATATACTAAGATTGTTTTGCATATGAAGTTATAACAAACATATTTGGAAAAGCTAGTAGGAAATGATTCATTTGTAGCCCAAAATTATACCAAGACATCATTTGTTGAATAATAAATACTAATTGTTTACATTGTCATCATATATTGTTGAATTTTGTGGTACTCAACATCCTTTGGAAGGTCCGTCGACTTGGTTTTGGCAACCAGAAGTTGCATCTGCAAGTCTGTAGACTTGCGTTCGACAACGTGTGCTCGCTTGTGGAAGTCGTTGGGAAGTGTGGTAACCCTAGGTACATGTTTGCGAGTTAGGTCTTGCTAATTGAGGAACTAAATGAGTTGTGCTCGTATGTACAAGTCGCATGTGGTACAGGACGAGTTGCAACCGGCAACTTGTTGTCACATGTCACATCAAACAAGATAATAAAAAAGTTAGGGCTCGTTTGTGTTTGGAGAACACAATGTACATTTAGTAAACACATTTTGGTGCTCTCTTATCTCTATTTTGAAGTAGTTGGTATTTGAGCTTCCATTTTGTTGACTGTTATCGATTGATAATCGTTTGTTGTAATTGCTACTTATTTGGTTATGTACACCATCTCATGTTCGATGTGTGGGCGTCCACGGTTGCAAGATCGTGTAACCACGCTCTTGCTTTCCATATTGTTTATCTTGTTATATATTTTTTGATCCATTTTGTTTTGTATTAATTGTGGGTTAGTTTGTCGCTACATTTGACTTAGGGGTGTGCAAAACCCGAAAAGTCCGAAATCCGCACCCGAACCCAAACTGAAAAGAAGGTGTTTTTGTAAAACTCAAATACTCCGAAATCCGAAAATCCGAAACCCGACTTTTTTTGGGGATATTTGGGTTCGGTTGGGTTTGATCTTTGGCCACCCGACCCGCCCGAAAACCCGAAATAATATACATACATATTTATATATATTAAATAAATATATTTATTTGTCTAATTATCTTTTGATAATCATAAATTTTAGTCGGTCGAAATGTTTTCTAATTTATATATTTACTATTGATTTCATCAATCTCTCAATCGATTGAATTCATTTTTAAAATCGTTTGAATTTATATATATTTTTTGCGTTATAATAACACCCGAACCCGACTGATATCAACCCGAAACCCGACCAACCCGAACCCGAAGCAATCCGAAATCTGAAACCTAAAATTCGGGTCTTGATTTCCATATCCGAAACCCGATCGGGTTTTTAGTTTTCCAACCCGAACCCGCCCGACCCGCCCCATGCACACCCCTAATTTGACTGGTATGCGTCATGTGACCCGCTATTAAGGAAACGGTAATTTCAACCCAAATATTATAAATTATAAGAAACATGTAATTGAAGTGAAAATCCCACAATAACATTGAAATATTTCAAACAAATATGACCTATTTGAACTATACAAAGTTTTCTTGATATGTGCAAATTATAACGTCTACAACTACAAGGTACATATGATTAGAAAGAGCCGATATTATTTGTGAGATTCAAACCTGAAACCAATGTTCTACATCTAAAAGAGGTGTTAAATAACACGACAACAAAGTGCTATAAGGCGATTCTCAGTTTATGTAATGCATTTTTTTGTGTATAAATACTTTAACTTTCATTTGTTTTAAAATCAATTTTTACCCTTTTTCGTTATTCAACTGATTTGACTATCAAATTGTCATACAACACAGTAAAAAAATTACAAAAAATCATTATCAATAAATGAAAATTAAAATATGTTTCTGACTTATGAAAAACGATGATAGTACATACCTAAAATAAACGAAAAATAAAAGTATGTTTCTATTTTGTTATGTAGAAAATACTTTAAAAAACACGTTATTATATGCATTTAATCTTTGAAAGAAAGCGAATTATGACATGATTTATATTTTTGACCTAAAACAAGCAAGTATGTAGGTCCTAGTTATATTTTTTCTTTATTTCTCATATCATTTTTTGAGGTGAAATAGATGATTAGATGTCAAATCATCGATTAAGAGAAGAGCCAAAGTTCCGTATAGATCTCATTAAAGTGTTGTTTCGTTGTCAACCAAGAAATTTAATACCCATTAGAGAATAGAATACTGAGAAAAACCAAATATCATACAAGATCTCCCAACCATCGCATTTAGCCAATAAAAGACGATTATGTCGTTTTTACATGGTTGGATTTGAAATGTATAAAAACTTCATTTGTCATTTTTCTTTACATATTTGATCAATAATTAAATATTTTCAATAAATTATATCACAAATCAAAAGAAAAAAAAATGTTATACTCTTATATTTATTTAATATAATTTTATCCTACCACGATGGTTGTCGCCACCATCATTGCCGCCGCCATCATCACCATTACCAATGTCGCCTTAACCCACCACTAATGTCACCGTCCCAACACCGCCACCATCACCACAGTCATCGCCACTGCCACCAATTCCATCACCCCTACCATCGACAACACTACCGCCTCCACTCCACCAACAACATTATATCTAACGAACCAAACATTCAAATTCAAATTCTTGCGACATCTTACATTCCAATTTATGCCAACCAAATGCGTAGTCCACATATGATTAAATTTAATTCCATTTCCGTTGACAGATTCCAATTCCGACATATTCCCTTATGTGAAACGCCACCTCAATTTTGGTACAAAATAAATTTGTTTAATTTAAAACAATAATAAAACAAAATTTACAATAAACAATAAATACACTTCCATTTTATCCATAACTTGTCGCTGTTTGGTTGGTTTTTCCTTTAATCACTGTACGAATAACGTTGTCTATATGGATTAATCCGTCCGTATGGATTGAGAATGTTTTTTCATATATGAAAAGAGTGTGTTTTTACAATTAAAGAAACAAGTTTCGGAAAAACCTGACTTTATACACCCCGCCCCCTAGAAGCTTATAAAATAAACCACTTTTTATATCATTTATTCACTACCAAACAATCAAGTGTAGCTGACCGAATAAGTTGTAAGTCTCATTAAACTCATTAAGCTACTAACAAACAAACTCTTAGTTATCAAACTTCAAAAATCGTTACTAAAATCACCCAACTTCCAAAACCTATTATTAAAATAATATTCGAAAAACATACCTAACCTTTTTTTAATTCAATAATTTAATCACCAACATATTTTAAAAGTAACCACAAGGCTTGTGATGTAGCGGTAATCACCTGGAGAGTTCATAGTGCTCAATCCGGGTTCGATTCCCTGCATTCGCAACTTTGTGGCCACTGGGTTTAACCTCAGAACTGCATGTTTTCGAAGTCAGTTTCTTTGCCAATGGATTAGTCTGGGCCAAAAACCTAGGATACCCTTTCCCAAAAAAAAAAACAATACATATTTTAAAAATAAAAAACAAAATGCAATGTGCTTTCATTTTCCAACCTTTAAATCGACCAAAACATACCATTAATACAAAAAGCGAAGGACGGTGTGCAGTTTTTGTTCATAAACTTCCGCGGCCAATATCCACCGTAAACAACCTGCTTCCCACGGCACACCTTTTTTTCCTCCCCTATAAAATCCCATTTTTGCCACCCTTTCTTCCACCCAAACGCCACCCATGATAACATCCAAAATTCCGAGCCAAAAGTTCGTAATGGAGGTTGCTCCGCCGCGCTTCATCACCGTTGTTAGGCGGCCGCTCACGGTGGTCCTGCCCACCATCAATGAAGATTAGGGATCGTTTTTAAATTTTTTTTTCGTTTTGGTACTTCAAGTGTCGTCACGCTACGTTTTAAAGGCAATGGCACGTTGGATGTGGGATGTGAGGTTTTTATATACTTACCGAGTGTTGAGGGAGTTTATGGTGTCGAAAACATTTTTGGGACTCTACGTTTTTTTTTTGGTTTGGTGGAAGAGTGAGGCGGGTTTTTAATTTTTGCGTTTTTTATGGTTAATTTATTTGTAATAATGACAGCTTGCTACGATTAAACTAGCGAGTTGGGCTATTAATAAAGTTCATTTATTTATGAATGATTTTGTGTTTATCGTGTGTATTTGTATAGAAGGTGGGGGAAAGGGCCACATTTAAAAAAATAAATAAAAAATCCTAGGTTAAAAACTTTTTTTTAAACTTTCTATCATAATTCCCTCAGTAATTTTTCGTCAGGGTCCTCCACCAATCAAAAAAAGTACCTCAAAATCAATCAAAAAAATAAACCCCTTAAAATTAACCGAAAAAATCCAACAAAATCAATTAAAAAAGACTTTAAAATTCCATTAAATCAACACAAAAAAACTTTAAAAATTACTAGAAACTGTGGAATTAGGCTAAAAACACATCGGATAACTTTATGGGCCTTTAATCTACCTTAAATATGCTCTCACTATGCAAAAATCTTGGATCCGCCACTGTGTGTATGTTGCGTTTAAACAAATGTATGATAATTATCAAAATTTAAAAGAAAATTTTGACTAGAAAAAATAAACAGACTGATATTTCATTTCATAATAAAATCACTTGCAAGATGAAAGGGATATATGATTAAAAAAAGCAATCTCAATCCAAATTACGAGTCAATAGCTGTGGCCCCTCAAAGTTTGCTACAAAAATAGTTACCAAATTGTTTACGAAATGTTTAGACCTTCTACGATTTAATTACGGTTGTGTAGATTCTCAAATTTTACCAACATGTAAATGTTAAAAAAAATAAGTAACTTAAAAGATCATCTCAATCCGAGTTATGATTCAAAACTTACAGCTTATCGAAGTTCACTACTAAAATGGTTACGACATGTTACGGCTTATCGAAGTTCACCATTGAAATGATTACGACATGTTTACGATGAGGGTACAAATCAATTATTGATGATCTAAATTTTCAAAATTTACCAACTTGTAGATCTTGAAAAAGTAAGCAACTTTACAAAAAACTGTCTTCATTGGAATTATGAGTCAAGAGTTACGATCTTACAAAGTTCACTACGAAAATGGTTATGAATATCTACGATATATGTATCACATATTCATGTGGCATATATAATGTATGTAACTATAGATCGGAGTTTCGGACTTTTGTGCCCAATTTTCAACCGGGTCCTAATTGTGCATCTTTATGCATCCATATAAACTTATAACATTAAAGCAATTTGGACTCATCATTAAACAAATATTCCATCAAAATCTATAAAATCAATTAATTGATCGGGCCTTTAACCGATTAATCGATCGAGCCTTTGAACATACTCCGTTTACCTTAATTAAGAATTGTATTTGTTAACCAGGATAACCAACGTATAGTAACCATTTTCTTAACCGGACCCAAGTATCAGGTCCACAAGCCCACCTATGAGTTCTAACTTCTTAACCTTCGTTTTCACAGAGACCATTAATATTGATAATTAATCACTTTAAAAACATGCGTCCAGAGTTCGAACATCAAATACCTTTAAAATAACAATGGTAGTCTAATTCATAATCTACTTTTTGTAAGGGCGGACCTATGAAGGTCCGAGCGAGGATCTTTGTATCTCATTCAACCGATTTTCTCAAGTAATTTTTTTTGGATATGACAGGTGTATCCGCTAAACTTTTAGAGGTGATTCCGGGATATTAAAAAAAATACAATACACATCAACCAAAAAAGTCTTTCAAGATCAACCAAAAAACTAAAAAAAATATTTCAAAATCAACCAAAAAACTTTCATAATTGATCATTGGAATTCGACTAAAAACACATTGGACGACTTTAAAAGGTACACCCGGTTGACAAAAATTATGGGTCGGCCGACTTTTTAGTTTGTTAACAATCATTATAACCCTTTGATAACACTGATTTTTTGGTAAGATTTTAAACGAAATTAAATTTTTATTAAAACTTATTTGAGTCGATTAATGTTATTTTACAAGAATTTAAAAAATACGAAAAAGATAAGAAACAAAGTGGTAACGCCCACCACCCACGCGATATGAAGTGACGAGAAAAAGTAGATCCGATTCGATCCCTGTGAATATCAATCCAAAAACATTCGTTCACATCACAGGGTTTCTGCATTTCCATTTGTTGGTCAATCGTCGTCTTCATGGAAACCCTAACGACCTCCGTCTGACCGCCGATATTCTCTCACCTCATCTACACCTGGTGCGTTTCTCTCTCCCTCTTAAACCCTACTTCAGTCTTCTGAATAGGTTTTGTTGTTGATAATTTTTTACTTTTTATTTTTATTATTATTATTGCAACTCGATCTATCGGTTACGATTCTAGATTTGAAGGTTTGTTTTCCTTTTCTTTATTACTTAGATCTGTTTATATGAATTTCTCTATATATTCTCAATCATGCAAGTCTGTAACCTGTGTATTACTGCATTTCATCTCTTTTAGATGTAGAGTTTGTTGATTTACTCTATACTGTGAGCACAAAAAGCTATACTGGAAGCATTATATTACATAATAAACTCTTCAATGCATGTAAAATCCTTCGGAATCAAAGAGAGAGTGTACACACAACTTGGTTGAACAAAAGAAAACGACGAATAGCTCTCTAATCTCTAGCAACCAAGGATTGAGTAATTCACTCTATAGTTGTAACATCCTTATGTGATTTAGAATAATATATAGTATCTCTTTGGTTTGCGGCAGCTGTTGTGAACGGCTCTTTGTTTTGTAATTCTATATGATATTTTCTTCTTGTCTTATTCCAATTGTTTTTATTCTCAAATTGAATGAGAAATGTCTTTATATTTGACAAACAAGATTTTGTGTTTTCCTTTTTCAAGTTTTAAACCCCTTATCTAAGAATTAAGAACACATGATGCCTTACTTAAAATACAGCCGGTATGCTGATCTGAACATATCTGGTGCCCTGCAGCGGAATCTCCTAAATATCTCAGTTGTAACGATTAGTATTTATCTCGTTGTTAATATTACTGGTGATTCTAAGTGGCTCTTATGCCCAACCAATGTTGCATTGCTCACATTTGAGGAACTTTTAAAGTGAAAACTTAACAAAAGTAAGAAGCAGGGGAAAATGTGTTAAATAGTAAAATTCAAACGGAACCCTCATGGTCCCGTTATGAGGAGACCTGTTCCTTGGTATAATTGAGAGCAAAATACTTAAAACAATAAACTTCTATCTTGTAGGTTTGGCAAAAAGCGTGGCAGCATCAGTGGTTTTGGTCGATTGAAGCTTGAGAGTCCCAATTAGATCCTTACGACAATGGCTATGTTATTCATCTCAAGAGGGACATGTTCGGTCCTTTTGATCTACATGGTTTTTCTTGGACATGTCTGCAATGGTTTTTATTTGCCTGGAAGCTACATGCATACATACTCAACTGGTCAAGAAATATTTGCCAAAGTTAATTCTTTGACATCTATTGAGACGGAGCTTCCCTTTAGTTACTACAGTCTACCATACTGCTTGCCCCCTGGGGGGATAAAGAAAAGCGCTGAGAATTTAGGAGAACTACTTATGGGTGACCAAATTGACAACTCTCCCTATCGTTTCCGGATGAACATCAATGAATCTGTTTTCCTCTGCACCACACATCCATTAAGCGAGCATGAGGTAAAGCTCCTGAAACAGAGAACTCGTGATCTGTATCAAGTCAATATGATTCTGGATAACTTGCCTGCAATGAGGTTTGCCAACCAGAATGGAGTTAAAATTCAGTGGACAGGGTTCCCAGTGGGATTTACACCACCCAGTAGTGATAGCGATTACATTATCAATCACGTCAAGTTCAGGGTCTTCATACATGAGTATGAAGGCACAGGTGTGCAGATACTTGGTACGGGGGAAGAAGGCATGGGCGTGATATCAGCTGCTGATGACAAGAAGAGTTCTTCTGGCTATGAGATTGTCGGTTTTGAGGTGTTCCCTTGCAGTGTTAAGTATGAACCTGAAAAGATGGCAAAACTTCATCTATACGATGAAGTGCCATCTTTGAACTGTCCGTTAGAGCTGGAAAAGTCTCAAATAATAAGGGAACAAGAGAAAATCTCCTTCACTTATGAAGTTGAGTTTGTGAAGAGCAACGTGAGATGGCCATCTCGTTGGGATGCTTATCTCAAAATGGAAGGTGCTCGTGTCCACTGGTTCTCAATCCTTAACTCACTAATGGTGATCTTTTTTCTAGCCGGTATTGTTTTTGTTATCTTCTTAAGAACAGTGAGACGGGATCTCACACGATATGAAGAATTGGACAAAGAATCTCAAGCACAGATGAACGAGGAACTATCAGGGTGGAAACTTGTTGTCGGTGATGTGTTCCGAGAGCCAAACAACTCCAAGCTCCTATGTGTGATGATAGGAGATGGAGTGCAGATCACCGGAATGGCAGTTGTCACTATCATATTCGCTGCCTTTGGATTCATGTCACCGGCTTCACGAGGGATGCTTTTGACTGGGATGATAATCCTTTATCTTTTCTTGGGAACTGCAGCCGGCTATGCTGGAGTATATCTATGGCGAACAATTAAGGGGACTTCAGAAGGGTGGCGATCTGTATCGTGGTCGATTGCATTCTTCTTCCCTGGGATTGTTTTTGTCATCCTTACTGCATTAAACTGCATTCTCTGGGGCAGCAACAGCACGGGTGCCATTCCTATTTCATTATACTTCATACTTCTGGCGCTCTTGTTCTGCATCTCGGTGCCACTGACCCTGTTGGGAGGGTACCTGGGGACACGAGCCGAGCCCGTTCAGTACCCTGTCCGAACTAACCAAATCGCTAGAGAGATCCCTGCACAAAAGTACCCATCCTGGCTACTTGTAATTGGGGCGGGAACCCTTCCATTTGGGACCCTCTTTATTGAACTATTTTTCATCCTTTCTAGCATCTGGCTTGGAAGATTCTACTACGTATTTGGGTTTTTGCTCGTCGTTCTTCTGTTGCTGGTCGTTGTTTGTGCTGAAGTTTCCGTGGTTCTGACCTACATGCATCTTTGTGTCGAGGACTGGCAGTGGTGGTGGAAAGCGTTTTATGCTTCAGGGTCTGTATCTCTTTACGTCTTCCTGTATTCAATGAAGTATTTGGTTTTCGACCTTAAGAGTTTAAGCGGTCCAGTGTCAGCCATACTGTATCTTGGATACACACTAATCACCGCAATTGCAATCATGCTGTCTACCGGAACCATCGGCTTCATTACATCTTTCTACTTTGTCCACTATTTATTTTCGTCTGTGAAGATCGATTAGGGATCCACATGACATAGGCAGACACAAATCCAAATCTAATCTATATTCGACGTCAGCATAGAAGGCGTGTACATTTTCTGGTGGCTTATCGAGGTTAGAGATTCCGGTAGAAACATATCTTTCTTGTTTATGTTCTGCCTTCTTTCTATAACTCGGTTATAATTGCAAGGTCTTGTTTGTTCCAACATTTTGGAGAATTATGGTCTTTGTTATGGGTCAGACTTAAATGTTTTTCTTCATACCTTTGTGTTACGGGTTTTGGCAAATTGCTTTCCGAAGATATAATGAAGCTACAAATTTGTAGCTTGATTATCAACAATGCACGGTTGGTGATAATCCCGGTGAATTAGGAGTCGTTTACCAAACGCTCACTCTGTAAGCGTTTACCGACAATAATCACCACCCTCACGTACCTTATCGGGTAACATTCTAATTCTTGACCATCAAAATGGATTGTTGGTAAGCGTTTTTTAACCATCAAGCGCTTACCGGATAAGATTATTTGTTCTTGCCGTATTCACCCGGTAAACGCTTACTCGGTAAGTGTTTTTGTAAACAATCCCGTCCCTGAGTGAGTTGTTTTCGAGGATTTCAAGAAACCAAAAATGTATGGTATAGAGGAAGGTACGAGTTTTTACAGTATTAACTATCCTCAACTTTGCATAGTGTGATTACATGATGGTCTCAGGGGCTGTTTGTTTACCTCTTAATGATTCAATTATGAGGCAATCTCTGAATCGTCAAGAGGTGAATCCTGGGTCTCCCTTAACCATTAAGCGCATTGATTTCATTCTTAACAATTATCAAACAACCATATTTCATATTGCACTATATCATAAGAGTCTCTTAATCATTTTGTACCAAACCATTCAGCAACTGCAAACAGCCCTTAATGTTGTTATCTAACGGTTTGTGCCATAAACACCCTGAATTTTTGTCATTTAATTTGTGTTTGGTATCACGTGAACTCACATGCAAAGTTTCATTGTATGAAACAATAGTACTGATCACAATATATACTCAAAACATTAGAATTGAAAGACAAAATTAAGTTAATCATTTCCAAACGAACAGTATTATCTGAATTTGTTTGATGTGAGAACATAAAACAATTTCGTTTAAAAGATGGTACAATACCAATGTCTTGTTATTTGCATTCCTTGATGTGTTGATGGAAGAGATCGAACATTTTTAAAACCACAATGATAATTACATTGTAGTTTTTGAATTGTAGGGACGAAAATCGGATAAAACAAAAAGCATATGGACCAAAATATATTTTACTCTAAAAAAAGTAACTGGTTAATAGAGATGGCAAAATGTCGGATATGGGCTGGGCTGGGCCCAATAGGTTATCGAGCTGAAACAGTAACCCTCTTAACCGGTTAAGGCCCAACCGGTCTCGGACTGGTCACAGTTTGGGGCGAAATCTCGGGTAACCGGGTAAGGTTATTTGTAACCAGTTAAGGGTAACCAGTCCCGGTTCGCTTACGGGCCGGGCCCATAACCGGTTAAGGTATATTTTTATTTTCTTTAAAATATAATAAATTACATCAATTAATAAACTTTACAAAATAAATTTGGGTCACTCAAATACACATTAAAAATACGTTTTATTTATACTTTCGAATTAATTACATCAATTACAAAAAAAATACACATATTAAAGATTCACTAGAATCGTACTCGCGCAATGCAGCAAGATAAATCATGATTTTAATGTTTTCTTTTATTTTTTGTCGATTTACGATATGATTTTGAATGATTTTAAAAGAGTGATAATGGTTTTTTTTTTTATAAATTTGTTTAATTTAAGCTTAATAATATAATGCTTTTTATATAAAAAAAGAATTAAGTATTTTGTTAGAATTCAATGATTATCTTATATATATTAAATTATTTATACTTAAATTGAGATGTTTATCCTGTTTTGATCATGTTTATTAGTTAGTAATAAATTCAAATATATAACTTTAGAAATTTGTACTAATGCATCATTATTTGTAATCTTGAATTTTAAGTAATGTATATCAATAAACAATACTTAATGCATAAAATTTGTTTTTAAAAGTTTTTCCGATAGTTTAATAATAATGTAATTTATTTTAGATTTAATAATATAATATTTTTTTTAAATAAACATTAAATACTTTGTTAGATTTTCTTAATTATATTTTAGATTTTTTATATTTAAAATTTGATTTTTATCCTATATTTAATTATATAGGGGAGTGATTTCAGAGGATTGAAATGGGGAGTGATTTTAGGGAGTTAAAATTGTTAGAGATAATTAAAGATTGAAAGTTAATAAATAACATTAAATGTAGTACATAAAATTTTAATGATTATTTTTAAAAGATTTTAAGTAATTAGCATTAAATAACCGTACATTAAGCTTTAGCAATTGTTTTTAAGAGTTTTTTATCCATGCTTTATAATACTAGAAGCGTACTCGCGCAATGCAGCGAGATATATCACGATTTTAATGTTTCATTTTGTTTTTTTGTCGATTTACAGTATGATTTTGGATGGTTTTGAGAAAGTGATAAAGTTTTTTTTTTATAAATTTGTTTAATTTAGACTTAATAATATAATGTTTTTTATATAAAAAAATTAAGTATTTTGTTACAATTCAATGATTATCTTATATATTTTAATGACATTTAGAAAAAATAACCAATTACATATTTAATAATATAATTAAAACAAAATTATAGTAATATAGTATATTAATTAATAGTGATACATGGAAAGGTCTGCATAAAAGGAAGACCCTGCACATACCAAATTGGTGGGTGTTAGAAGTCTGCAATAGTAATATGTATCTTTTGCTTTGATACTTGTAAATTAAGAGATTTTTAAAATCTTGCATAAAATGATGGTACCTTGTGCCTAATAATTTGTATTTAAAAGTTTTTTATCCGTGCTTTAGTATAGATAGTATAGATATTCGTCTCATCCCATGGATTGTATTGAAGAGTCCCGTACTTTTTAAGTCGGTTAAGAGTCGTTGGATCATCGAGGCCGTCGATGTTGTATTCTTCATCATCATCGTAATGTGAGAGACAAAAAAACGGTAACTTAATGGCTATAATCAGCTACTTTTTTTGAACAAAATCGGATCGGGCCGGACCCTTAACCGGTCACGGGCCGGATCGGGCCGGACCGCTAAATCGCTCCAAAAGTGTGAATTCCGGGCCCTTGACTGGTTAAGGTCGGTCCCAGGCTGGATCGATCAAGCGTCGGATCGGTCCCCGGTTAACCGATCGAAATCAGGCCGGGCCCATTTGGCCACCACTACTGGTTAATAAAAAATTGAAATTAAGTGCAAGGACGGACATGCAGTGTTGAATACGGTGGCACGTGCCACCGTATTATTTCTCCGAAGAAGGGTAAAAAAATTTAGGCTCGTGAAAGGTGCAACCGTATCGTTTTGGAATGTGATACCGTATTATTTTGGGAACTTTAATAAGATGCAATCGTACCTCATTATCAACCAAAAAACCAAAAGAAACTATTGAAATCAACCAAAAAAACCGAAAAAATCTCTCGAAATCAAGCAAAGAGCTTTAAAAATCGCTCGAAACTGTGGAATTAAGCTAAAAATACATCGGACAATATTAAACGTCGGTAAAAAGATGAAGACACGTCGATAAAAACCGTGTTTTTTGTAATTATTTTTTGTCTGTATTATATGGTGTCACCGTATGAAAAAATTTCTGGGTTCGTCCCTGATTAAGTGACTGAACTAAGAAAAAGGATCCAATAGAAAAAAAAGCCCAGACTCGTGGCTTGTTTCCTTCGGCCCATGATGTTGCGGCCTAGGAACTGCATCGGTGCAGTTTTACCCACCTCGTTACTATGGAATAAAGATGGCCAAATGGAACAACCTCGTCCCCGGGCCGACGGAGGATCGGAACCGACTTGGCCCGGCCCGGCCGGGACCGTTTGGGATCCTCCCCTGCTTTGACCCAATACCGGCTCGGTAACACTTCTTATTAAGATGTCAACGAAATATATTATGATCTACAAATCTTCTTAATATTGTTATAATGAACAATTTAGATTTTTTAATGAATTAAATTTGTTTATTAAATAATATGTAAATTTAATTTTTTTGTTTGAAATTATAATATTATAATAAGAAAAGTCACATTTGCAATATGTTACTAGTAGAGAACCCATTTAGATAATGACATGGCATAGAAACATGTTAAATGTACCATGTCATCTTAATCCAAATAAAAATTTTATCACGAATAAATTTTTCAAAGTATAATGTCTTAATAAAGAATAATTTGAAAACATATTATTGTAACAAAGAAAAAAATGAGAGTACAACAATATAAACCATCTCCAACCAAACACTAAAAACACAAAAATGGTAATTTTCTTCATCTCCAACCCAACACTAAAATACAAAAAAATGGAGGTCAATAAAGTAGATCTCTATATTTGAAGGTAATAAAGTAGAACACTAAAATTAAATATTACTTTTTTATTCAACTTTCATAATTATATATATATAGATTAAATAGTTTAATACATTAAGTAATATTATTTTATTATTATTATTATAACATTAAATATGTTTTTAATGTTGTTTTTTTAGTGTGTGGTTGGAGTTGAATGTTTTTTTAGTTTTCAAATAACCCACCATTTTTAGTAGTGTTTTTTTAGTGTTTGGGTTGGAGATGCTTTGAAATTTTCAACATTTCAGGTCTATTAAGTATAAAAGCCAGAGTTTTATTACAATTAAATTGTTAACCGAGTATTTTCTTTTAGTAAATCATAATATAATCATGACAAACTTTATAATTTATAGAACATAGTTTACAAAATTTTATAAAAACAACAACAACAAGGGTTGTGGCGTATTGGTTAAGGCCATGAAGAATGTGGTGGAATATCCCATCTGTCCAGGGTTCGAATCTAGGCATAGCCCTAGGACACCCTTCTAAAAAAATACATAAATAATCGTCAAACATCATGTGTATATAATCTATTCAAACATTAGTATGAAAGCATAGGGGTGTCGGTGATATTTTAAGAACTATAGGGTGAAAAATGAAATTATACCTTTAAACAACTACTTAATGAAGCAACCTTTTCAAACTAGCCGTTACAAGCTGAAACGCTCTCCCCTCTTTCTCTTTCATCAACCATCAAGAACATACCCCTCCATCCATCAGCTCAAATCCACAACAAAATCTAACTCTCCAATTACTATTTTTCCTCAAAATCTCTCTCCTTTCTTTGTAAAAATGTTCACAGAAGGGTTAGATGAAACTGCACTGAACTGGGTTAAGCAGGTAATTTTCAAATTTCTTTGAAATCACACACAATCAAGAACACAAAAAGTATAAATCATATGTACATGTTTGTTCATTAGATTCTTGAACATATGCCCAAATTCAATTCTTTGGTATTATTTTGTTGTTTTTAGATTCTTGATCATATACCCACAAGTTATTGTGCAAGTTTATTGATAGTATGCATCATATATTGATGTTTTTGTTTAGAAAGGTTGGTTCTTGAATATACCCACATGATTTGTTTGCATAATGACCTATTCTTTTTTGTGATTCTTGATTATATACCCACATAATTTGTTTACATAATGACCTAATCTTTTTTGTGATTCTTGATTAGTTGTTTTATACCCACATAATTTGTTTGCATAATGACCTAACTTTTTTTTTTTTTTTTTTTTTTTTTTTGTGATTCTTGATTAGATGATAATATACCCACATAATTTGTTTTTCTTGGTGTGTTTGGAAAAAATCTGATTCTTGAATATTTTGTTCATAACAATCATATGATACCACAAAAATCAGAGAAAGGAAGAACCTTTATTTGTTTTTCAGATTCTTAATCACACCCCCACACAAGTTTGTGCAAGTTTGTAATAGTTACTGATAATATGCTTCCTTTCTTGCCTTTTTCATTAGAAAAACTGAATTTTTTATTGTGTTGTTCATAACAATCTTATGGTACTAGCAGGGGTCAGAGAAAGAACAACATCAACCTCATTCACCTCTAAGCGAGACTGTGGTTGATCATGAATACCGCGTTCCTAAGTCTCCTCTTTCGTTTAATTCCACAACTTATAAGTCCTCTAATGTATTGCCACCCCTTAAATTCCATTCGGGTCTTCTCGGATCTCATAATCTTGAAACAAACAATTTCAACGATTATGAAGACGAAGATGAAGACGACGATGATGACGATTATGATAATGATGATGAGAGTGTGGGATCTGCTTCAGATGATATGGACTGCACTTATTCTGATGGAGAAGGGTTTGATGAAGAAATATATAATGTTAATCCAGTTAGATTACCTGGACCAATTGGACCTAACAAATCTACTTTGAATAGAGGCTTACTAAAAGAAAATCTTTGTGTTGAAGTTCCTCAAAAGAACAGAAAATTTACCGGAATCGGAGGGTTTGGTGGGGCCAGCGCGCAGCCAAGTTCAGTTTCAGCTGCCAGTCGCCTGTGTGATATGTTGCAACCTCGTAGTGCCTATGTAAGTTTAAGCTCGTTGATGTCGTATAGTTTGTAAAAGTTGATTTCTATTGACGATAGTGATGAATGTAGGGTACCCCGATAGGTGATTTGGGAACTCCAAGTGCACCTCCGATTTACGATGGAGGAGCAGAGCCCATTCCTGAGATTCAAGGTAAATCAAGTAAAGAATCTTCAGGGTTTTCAGGAATTGAAGTAAATATGCCTGAAAAACTCACCGGTGATGAATTTGGTCACGATGGCAACATGGAGACTTCTGTTAGTGACAGGTCAGATATTCAAATATGTACCTCACTACAACAAAATTGGTTTTATAGGATGTTAAATTTGTCAAAATGTCCTAATATACTGTTTTACAGGACTTAAGTTTATAGGACCAAACAATAGTAGGACTTGTGTAAAGGTGTTAAAATAAGTTGATATGACGCCTTTGGGCATACTAACAAGCTTTCTACAAGAGACTTATTTTTTTTATAAGACACTTTATTTCAAAAGTGTCCTAAAAAACTTGTTAAGATGCCCAAAAAACATCCTATCAACTTATTGCAAGACTTTTACATAGGACGCATAATTGTTTGGTACTATAAACTTAAAGTCATATAAAGCAGTCTATTAAGACATTTTGACATATTTGTTGATGTCCTATAAAGCCGATTTTGTTCTAGTGCTTGTTTCTGTTCATAGTTTAGTTCAATTTGCAGAATATGTTGAGATAATCCTTTTATGCACAGGGAAAATGAAGCCATACCTGAAAGAACAGACACATCAGTACCTTGCAGGGAAGAAACAAAATCACTAGATCATTTACCTTATTACAACAGGTAGTACAACAGTTGAGTCATTTTCTTTTCATTGTTTTACTATTACTACTGAGTAATTGGTTTGTTCTTTTTGTAATCATGATTCAATATCTTCATGGCAGTGGTCAAAATCCATGGCAAACTCTAATAACTTACGACGCATGCTTCCGCTTATGCCTAAACGCATGGGCGAGAGGCTGCCCAGAAGCACCCGTGTTCCTAAATGACGAATGTCGGCTTCTACGCAATGCCTTTGGGTATGTCACCTTATAAATTGTGTCTCTTTTGCTTCTGTTTTCAAATAATGCCAGCCTTAAAAGGGTTCTGTTTTTGTAGACTACACAAGTTATTGTTGCAGCCTCGAGGTTTCAAACCAGTGACAAGTAGTGATATCGGGAATACAGATAAAGCATGCCCATTGAAAGTAAGGAAAGTGATCGGAAAGATAAGGGTTGAAGGTATGGTTCTTAACTTATAAATTCAAACAACTCCCTACCCATCTTTCTGCTTTAAATAACCCACTGAAATCGATGTGTATTTGTGTGTGATTTTTGGCAGTGAGAAAGATAAGAATAATCCCACAACGAAAACTTAAGGACACGTACTCTCAGCAAAGTGCTATATATGTGCAAGCGGGAGTTGAGTACATTCGACATGTTTCTTCACTTGTAAAAAGCAAAATCAATGCATTAGGAATCTCTTCGTTTTCGCTTCCATCTGAAGGTTTGTACTTTTTGGTCACGATAATATGGTGAATGTATAAAATTTCTAATCAACAATGGAATGTTGAGTGTTCACGATGTTATGATGTTGCAGAACCAGTGTCATGCTTATTGCACCTTAGAAGTTCTGAAGAACATACTGAAACTAAATCAGCTTTAGGCATTTGCTTGAGGCCTGGAACTGGTGATGCTCATGATTTGTAAGTTCCTATGATGTAAAAACTTGAAAGTTTGTGCGTAAAATTTAAAAAAAAAAACACTTTAAAGTTGATCATCTTTGTATGTGACATTAGTTTCCCTGAGAACCAAGGAGATGCCCTTCTGCTAGAAGTGCGGGGTGAGAAGAGGACTATTCAAGGTCGAGCGATAATTCCAGTCTCATCTCTACATGACAATCCTGTAAGTAACATATGACAATATGGGAAGGTTCAAGCGAACCATAAATATTTTGGAACATTGAGAACTTGTATCTGTATGAATTTCAGTGAGTATATATATACTTGCATACCCCTAAAAAATGAAAATTGAGGAACACCCTAATAAACCATTCATCTGTACCGTATGCACATGTGCATACAAATTGAAGATGTTACCTGGTTTCTATGCACGTGTGCATGTTATGCACACGTGCATATAGATATATGGTTATTAGGGTGTTCCTCGGGTTTTCACTTTTTTACGGTTTTCCCCCCTGAACCTGACCCTACTTGCATATATAGTATATACATTGATGAATATACTAATTGACAAATACATATCTTGATGGTGTATATGCATCACTGTTCTAAAATATTTATGATTCTCATTTGAACTTATACCTATGACAAAATGCCTTCTTGCTCATTACCTTATGTATCAACGTCATTCTATGCAGAATGATAGAATCAAATGGTGGCCAATCTATCATGATGACAATGAGTGCATCGGGAAGGCCCAGCTTTCCATCAGCAGTACAATTACATCAGATGAAACTACGCACCTCAAGGTTGAAGATTTTCCTAACGAATGTGATTATGTGTTCTACTTCGTCTTGTAATTCTCATCTTTTCCTAAATTTGACAGTGTGGACCTGTTGTGGAAACACTCGCATATGACTTACTGTTGGAGGCTGCCATGCGTGCACAATGTTTCCACGCACGAAACTTGTGGGTAGTTGAACCTTGGAAATGGTTGCTGACAGAGTTCTCTGATTATTATGGAGTTTCAGAATCATACACTAAACTCAGGCATCTTTCACATGTCATGAACGTCGCTACACCTACAAAAGATTGCTTTGAGCTCATTTATGAATTACTTGTACCAGTTATGAAGGCTAGAACGGAAAGAAGACTAACAAGACAAGAGGTAGGATATCCTAAATCTCGAGGAAGACCATGAAACTCCATGGCGGGCCTTCACTATGACAAAATCCGCTTTATAGGATTGCAAAGATGTCTAAATGTCTTAATAGATTGCCTTCTAAGACTTAAGTTTATAGGACCCAACAATTTTGCATGGTGTTACAATTAGGATGGATTTGCCATGCTAACAAGTTTTAAAATAAACTTTGTTATTAACTTATTGTAATACCTTTACATAAGATGTATAATTGTTTAGTCCTATAAACTTATGGGGTTGTTCTCTTACAATTTAGCGAGCTTAATGATCTTGGGCGGCTTATTTGCTCAGCCATACATGAGTGTTTCTTTACAGCTTAATCATTAAGCCATTAAGCAAAATTGGCTTGTCCCCATTAAGCCATCCACAAACAAATTAATACTAGAAATGCCCAGAAATAATCCAAACCTCTCTTTGCCTCCCTCAAACCCATTGGTCTCCTGTCCCTCAGACACACAAATTTATCCGGACAGACAACTTAACCCTTACAAGGCTTAATGCAAAAAAAAGTAAACAACCCCTAAGCCTTACAAAGCAGTCTATTTTTGACATTTTCACATATTTAACATCCTATAAAGCCGATTTTGTTGTAGTGGCATAGACTCGATTCTTCAACTACTCAATATATTTTATTGTCATCTTGCAGAAAAGCTTGTTATTGGACTGTGAAACGCAAATGGAGGGTCTACTTGCACTTGCTTTCCAAAATTACAAGTCATTAGACGAAAACTCCTCTACAGGTTTATCAGACACACTGAGTCCAATTCCGGAGGCTGCTGCACCAGCATTAGCTCCAGCTGTTCAACTATATACCCTTATTCATGATATACTCTCTCCAGATGGACAGGCTTTATTGAGCAACTATTTACAGGTGGAGAATTGTATAATTTCGGGTTAGTAAAGTAGTTCAGATAAATAAGTTATGATTCGTTTAAAAAAGTTCGTAATTTTACAGGCAGCAGCACGAAAGAGGTGCAGGAAGCACATGGTGGACACAGATGAGTTTGTCGCAATCAACACCGAGGGTTTTCTTATGGACTCTATTGCAATTACTACAGCATACTTGAAAATGAAGAACTTGTGCATAATCTTAAGCGATGAAATAAAGACAGATATCAAGATACATAACCAGCATATACTACCAAGGTACAGAAAAACTTACTCAGTTTAGTGGATTCAAGGCTTCGTTTTCATTCCATCGTTCTGATTTGGGCATTTTTGTGTTGCTTTTCAGCTCTATTGATCTCTCAAGCATCACAGCTGCGGTTTACAGCAGCGAGTTATGCAAACGGCTTAAAGGATTTCTTGCTGCATGGCCTCCTACGAGCCCTCAGCCTCATGTCAACGAACTTCTTATAGCAACTGCTGACTTTGAGAGGAATCTTGAGTCATGGAACATCAGGTCTGTTAAACGAAACTTCATTTCCTCGTGTCAATGGAAATCATAGAGCAAAAATCGCTGAAAACGTTATTATTTTTACGCTTTCAGTATACCTCAAGGTGGTGTAGACTCGAGAAACTTGTACCATAATTACATCATGGTTTGGGTTCAAGATATGCAACTTTGCTTACTTGACTTATGCAAGGCTGAAAAGGTACCTCATTTGACTATTTTCATGAACGAAAAAAAAAAACCCCCATGAAAGATAGCATTCGAAACCATAAGCTACACTACCTCTTGCAGGTACCATGGGCTGGAGTAATTACAAACTATTCTACTTCACCATTTGCTGAGGATTTATACGATAAAATCAAAGAAATGCTGAGTGAGTATGAAGTTATAATCAATCGATGGCCCCAGTACACATTGATCTTGGAGAATGTAAGTTATAATGATCTATGCTTCAAGTCAAAACACAAGTTTATACGCAATTTGAACCATCTATTTATTTTAAATGTTTACTGTTGATAAAGGCTGTTGCAAATGTGGAAAGAGCAATCATGAAAGCACTGGAAAGGCAGTATGGAGATATTTTGACACCACTAAAAGATAGCATTCCAAAGAGGCTTGGCATTCAAGTTCAGAAATTAACAAGAAGACAATCAACTGCCCCGTATTCCATCCCTAACCAGGTGAGAGTTCTGCTTCAAACGGTTTCTAAAGAGAATTTTCATACCCATGTCAAAAAGCTTACACTTTTCTCTTTTTTACGGCAGTTGGGTACGTTTCTTAACACCATCAAGAGAATTCTTGATGTTCTGCACTGTAGAATTGAGGACAAACTGAAGTCGTGGGCATCCTATCTTCCGGTCAATGGGGACAAGAAGTCAACTTATGGAGAGCAAATGAATGCGGTCACTGTCTTACTGAGAACAAAGTACAAAAACTACATGCAGGCTGTAGTGGTCAAGCTCACTAGTAATGTAAGTAATAACCATACGTATTTAACTGTCGATACAAGCATTTTCTTTTTCTAAAAAATTAACGTGTCATCAATTATACAGATGCAAGCAAGTCGCAACACACGACTTCAAAGAATCTTGGAGGAAACAAAGGAAGCAGATGGAGAGGCTGAAGTTCGTGAGAGGATGCAAGTTTTGTGTTCACAGCTTGTGGAGTCTGTATCCAACTTGCATGAAGTGTTCACAAACCAGATATTCATTGCTAGTTGTCGTGGTTTATGGGACAAAATGGGACAGGTGATCATCAATCTTAAGTTAGTGTTTCTAGATTTTTCTTTGCTTTTGAAAACGTGTTCTAATGCTTTGGAATGTACGACTTCTAGATTGTACTCAAGTTCCTGGAGGGCAGAAAGGAAAACCGGGTCTGGTACAATGGATCTTATTATGCTCTTGGGGTAAGTTGTTTGCATTAGATCTATTTGTTTTGCAAATGCATATTATACACATGTGTATTTAATACTACCTTCCCTTTGGTTTTGTAGATTCTGGATGATACTTTTGCATCCCAGATGCAGAGATTGCAAGGAAATGCATTAAAAGAGAAAGAGCTTGAACCACCGCGCTCAATCATTGAAGCGCGGTCCATTCTTTGCAGGGATACTACAAATGCAGCAGACACTTCCACCTACTTGTATTTTTAGTCCCACCACCATTAAAGAAATACAAACCCACTGTAAAATTTCATTTGTTCCTTATATAATATGCTATATGCCCATTCTTTTGTAAAGAAAATATTCTCTATATGAATAATAATCGATCACAAGGGGTTACCCAAGTGTTCTTTCCATGCTAGTGTTTACTCTGTTGAACTGAACATGTGAATAATCTTCTTAAGGGATGAAATTTCTAGTTTAATTATCGAATCTAATATGCCTAGATGAAGTTTCTTAACCGGCTGTCAACTATCAATTTCAACATCACAGTTTTCCAAATGGAGAAGTAAAAAACATGTCAGAATGGTATAGATAACATTGGATATCTATCTAATTCAAGTAATATAATCTAAAATCTACAACCATTTGTGTTTACCAACGGTTAGGGAACTATTACATACCAACGGTTACATAGTAATGTGCAATAATAACTATGCCATCATGGAAGTGAAAACCGGAATATACAGTTGAGTTGAGATATTTGTCAAATTCAACTCATGATTCTGCTTGTTGCCTGATGGATTCAAATCACCCTTCTTTAGAATTTGCATATCTGATGTATTCCAATGGAGGGTTTGAGCAACACTACTACGCAGTTTTTAAGGTTTATCTTCTGCAGAACAAGAGACAAAGAATCACTTTCAACAACAATATGGTAAGAAAGGCGCACAGAAAATAAAATATTTTTGGCCAAATATAATTCTACCACTTGGGCAGTAGAAAGTTGTATAACGCTTACGTATAGATTCAGGATCTAAATGTACAAAGAAACTTGCGCCAACTATCAAATAGCAAAACAGGAGCATTAGTCCTTTGAAGTAATTTGATGTTCCCTCCTGCAAATATAGAGCGGAGTTTAGGTGCAAATTTTGATTTAGGCAAGGGACTGAAATTTGCATAAAGTTTACGGTTTTCTCCATAGGGGTGAACCTGCAACATGAAGGCCACTACCAGAACTGTCATAAAAAGAGTTGCTGTCTCAAAAAGCTGAAAATTTAGGTCCAGCGGACGTCCAATGATCCACGCAACAACCACACAAAACGGAATCTGCAGCAAAGAAATAACAAAGTTAGATGATGATAAAAGAGAGTTGAAGGTAAAAAAATCCTACAAACTAGAATATGTTGGAAATGAATTAATAACAAAATCCATATCATATTCATATTTGGCTTGATATTAAATTCATAAATGAATATGTACCCCAAACATGGATATTTGCGTTGAGGAGCCAATTGCCACCCCTAAAGAGATATCCTGCGCAGATGTTAACCAAAATTTTAAATCTGTTTGCTGGTCATTATGATGACTAAAAACTAGGAAGCAAGCGCTTACAAGCTTGTCTTTCACCGCAAACATGATGGCACTGGCATGCTCTGCTGCATTTCCAACAATAGGAAGCAGGATAACGCTAATAAATGCTACGGGGATATTCAATGCGAGAGAAGCACCCTGAAAGATGGAAGCATGTCTATAGTTAGAAAAGTTTTCAGAAACAGTTGCTACTTATTAGTGTACTTCAGATTAGTCGTTCAACACAATTCGGATACCTCGATGGTGTTGACTAGATATTCAGAAAGAACCGAAATGATAAGTGTCAAGATGCTGAGCCAGATAATTGATTCGCACTTTGAAATAGCAGGAGATTCTTCATCATCTGAACTCCCATCATCCAGACTAGCTTCCTGATATATGTAACTCAATTTTAGAAAAACTAACATGTGCTTACTCGGAGAAGAAAATTAATTAACTTTCAATATACGAAAAATCATTTTCTTAAACACTGCTGCAGACCTATTTTAGAAAATATTAAAAGGTAATAGGAGCTGATCAAATTAGCAACACAATCTCGATAACTAACAGTGCAATAACCAACCTCAGTGATTGGAGAATACGAATTCTTCTGGCTAGTCAACTGGAAAAAGAGATAGGCACCATATGCTATAAGCATTATACAACTGCTAAATCTTGAAAGGGCCAACTCTGACTTCCCAAAATGTAATTCCGTATGTGTAAAGTGGAGAACAGCTGGGAACAACAGACCCATGACTGCCATCAATAGCAATCCGGAGCTCATCACAGCATTTGACTGTCAACAAGTTCGCATAGATTTAAATCTCAAACGTTTGATCAATCACACAGCAAGGAATCCAAGAATTCCCGCGTTAAATGGATAGAAGAAAAGTCGACTTCAACTTATTACTTAACCAACCTTGTTAAACACCTGTTCCTTATTAGGATGAACGATTCCTCCACAGAAAAATGCACATCCAAGCACAAGCAACATGTTGGACAAAATCGAGCCCAGTAATGATTGCTGCACAACACGTAGCATACCATGTTTCATTGCATACATTGATATTATCAACTCTGTTGCATTGCCAAAAGTAGCATTGAGAAGACCCCCAACTGCAATTTCAGATCATCCAATCCATGTATTAAATTTCAAAGCATAATTCATAAAACCCGTCATCATTACTAACTTCTTGTTTGCCGTGAAACCGTTATGTGGCCAGTGAAGGTAATCAGAGTTCAAAACGAAAACAGATCAGCAAGCTAATTGCCTCAACATGCAGACTTGTTTATTGAAGAAACTAACTCAAAACTTCAATTTTGGTTACAATATCCCTACCCTACATGGTATATATATACTAAACTCACCAGTTCGTATACAACTAGGACTCTATTTAATCTAAACCATATAATTACCTAAAATAAGCCCTCTATCTAGGAATAGATAATTATCTCACATTTAAATTAAACTTGGTAACTTTGGACTACACTCCAATCTCAATTGCTGGACCCGATCCACGCCTAAGCCATAACCGAGACTCAGTTAAATTCACCAACAATCACCCCCTGAATTTCTGAGCCGTCGAGGGTAACTCTTGCACTCCAAGTAACAATCTCATGTCCTTGAACCTCACACGTGCCAAGGCCTTCGTTAACGGATCTGCTCTCTGGTTTTCTCCGGATACGTGTTCGACTACCACCTGCTCATTTTCAACACACTCTCGGATAAAGTGATATCGAGTGTGGATGTGTTTGCTCCTGCCATGGAAGACCGGGTTCTTTGATAATGCAATTGTTGATTTATTATCAACTCGGATAAGCACCTTCTGTTTCTCCAACCCTGTCAACTCTGCTAATAACTCCCTTAGCCAAACTGCTTGACATGCAGCTGCAGTAGCTGCCATAAATTCAGCTTCACACGAAGATAATGCCACGGTAGCTTGCTTTTGTGAGCACCATGTGATAGGTGATGTACCAAGATAGAAAACATGACCCGTGGTACTTCGTCCATCGTCTATGTCAACATTGTGACTGCTATCGCTATATCCCACCAATTCCATGTCACGTCCCCGCTCGTATTTTATTCCAAATGAGGTTGTTCCTTTGAGATAGCGTAGGATTTGCTTAATAGCACGAGCATGTGATTCTCTAGGGCTTTGCATGTATCGACTTACTACCCCAACCGATTATGTTAGATCTGGACGAGTATGTAAGAGATAACGTAAGCAACCCACTATTTTTCGATATTGAGTAGCTTCAACTTCCGGTTCCTTTTCGGCTTTAGACAACTTGAGTCCCGGTTCCATTGGACATAAAGTTGCATTGCAGTCCTCCATACAGGCTTCTTTTAGGATCTTCATGGCATAACTTTCTTGTTTGATCTTTACACAATTCTTTTCTTGAGAGACTTCAATACCCAGATAATAAGTTAGTTCGCCAAGATCCGACATTTCGAACTGAGATGCCATTCTTTTCTTGAATTGATTAATGAGCTCTAGATGCGTCCCTGTCACGAATAAATCATCCACATAGACCGCAACGATGATGAATTCACCATTGAGTGTCTTTCTATAAACCGCCTTTCCTTGTAAGCATTGTTGAAAACCCATATTCTTTAAAGTACTGTCGAGTTTTAAGTTCCATGCCCTTGGAGCTTGTCTTAGGCCATATAAAGCTTTTACCAGCTTGTAAATCTTTTCTTCCTCTCCTGGTTTTTCAAAGCCCTCCGGTTGAGTAACGAACACTTCTTCCTTTAACTCACCATGCAAGAAGGCCGTTTTAACATCTAAGTGGTGAATCTTCCATCCTTTCCCCGCTGCGAGAGCAATCAAGAGGCGTATTGTCTCGAGTCGAGCTACTGGCGCGAAAACTTCATCAAAGTCAATACCGGGTTTTTGGACATAGCCTTTAGCAACTAGGCGTGCTTTATATTTATTTATCGAACCATCTGCGTTTCTTTTAATTTTAAACAGCCATTTTAACCCGATGGGTTTTGCATCTTTAGGTGGAGAAACAAGCTTCCAAGTGCTATTCTTCTCGATAGAATCAATCTCGGCTTTCATTGCTTTGAGCCATTTCGGTTTCACTTTGGCTTCTGTAAAGTTCCTCGGTTCCTCGTCAAAGGTTAAAAAGAGTTCATTGACATTCAGCTCATAATCATTTAATCTTTGTGGCAGTACAGAAGTACGAGTTGAGCGACGTACCGGGACAGGCGTAACATCGCTGTCAGAGTCAGTTTCATTTTGTTCGGGGCTGTTTGCGGGCTGATTTGAGCTGCTGGTCGCATGATCTGGACTGTTTGCGGGCTGATTCTGAGTAGCCACTACTGTTCCTGTTTCATCGTTGCATGGCTGATTGGTTTCAGCTGCTTGTGTGTCGCCCCATATAAGCGTGAAAGTTCCTAGTTCCCTTTCATCTAGGTTTGAATTTTCGGGCATGTTTTTCCACTTCCAACCTTTCTTTTCATCACAAATAACATGGGCACTTATGATGATTTTATTTTCGCGCGGATTGAAAAGACGAAAACCTCCTGAACCGGGTTCCTTGCCGAGATACACCAATGGTTTAGACCTGTCATCTAGTTTCTTCAAATGTTTCGAAACTATTCTTTCATAGGCAACGCAACCAAATACTTTTAAGTCGTCAAGGTTCGGTTTTTTACCATAGAATTTTTCGTATGGCGTAACTCCTACCAACGCTCGCGTAGGGGTTCGGTTTATAATGAAAGTTGCATGTCGAACCGCTTCACCCCAAAAGTGATTTGGTACACTTCTTGCTTTCATGAGGCACCGAGTCATCTCGAGTAAGGTTCGGTTTCTTCGTTCCACTATACCGTTTTGTTGAGGTGCATAAGGGGCCGTCAACATACATGAAATCCCTTCTTCGTCACAAAAACGGTTCAATTCGTGTGACGTGAATTCTCCACCTCTGTCCCTGTGGAAAGTTTTGATCTCTTTACCCGTTCGCTTTTCAATCGCCATTTTGAATCTTTTAATAACTCCGGATGCATCGCTTTTGTGCTTTAAGAGAAAAGACCACATGTATCTGGAGCAATCATCAATAAGTGCTAAAATATAAATGTTACCGGCTTGCGTGGGGGGGTCTACTGGTCCGCAGATGTCTCCGTGTACCATCTCGAGAATACATGTTGCTCTGTATGTTGCTTTCTTTACAAACGAGCGCTTTGTTTGCTTTCCAACCATGCAAGACTCGCAAAATTGATCTTGATGCTTGATTACTGGTACCCCTTTAGCTAACTTGTGCATCAAATTCACCGCACCAAAACCGATATGGCCGAGTCGAGCGTGCCATAACCATGACTCTTCATCGATGTTAGCCTGCAGACAGTGGGGTTTCCCAATTTTTAGTCGGGCCTTATAAAGACGATTTGCACTCCGTGGGACTTTCATAAGCAATCTTCCATCGTTATCACGCATGGTTAGGAAATCGCCACGGATACGAATATCACAACCGGATATTGTAGCTTGTCCGAGACTGATTACATTACTTCGAAGAGCTGGAATGTAATAAATATCTTTCAATAATCTTTGTTCTTCGTTTCTTCCTTCGAACAAAATCGAGCCCTTTCCGTTTATGGCAACACACGACCCGTCTCCGAATCTCACCCGCCCGGTTATACGTTCATTTAATTCAGAGAAATACGAGTAGTTACCGGTCATATGATTACTTGCTCCATTGTCCAAGTACCACACATCGTCTTCCTCGGTTTTGGACTCGCTCTTTGGAGGGGTGTATTTTTCTTCATTCATAAATATCGTTTCTTGAACAAGGTTCATCATGTAAAACGTTCCTTCCTCATGATTCGCATCTCTCTCTTGTGTTTCATTAAGATTTGCCTCATGGTCTCGGGGTCGATCTGGGCATCTTGAAACAAAGTGTCCGTACTTGTCGCAACGGTAACACTTGATGTTTGAGAGGTCACACTGCTCATGTTGTTTACCCTTTTGCTTTTGATCTTCTCGTTTTTCGAGGAGTCCCATTGACCGTGGTTATGTGTGTTACCCCGGCCACTGCCTTGGCCACGTCCACGACCTCGACGTCGAGAATACGAGCCCCGTCCTCTACCTCTGTTTGAGTTATCGTTCTTGTTGGAATATTCAGCTTTATTAAGAAGCAATTTTCCTTGACCTTCGTTTGTTTTGTCTTCTTCTTTAATCCTTTCTTCATATGCTTTCAATCTTCCAACCACATCCTCAAACCCGATTGTCTTCAGATCTAGAACCTGTTCAAGTGCCGCCACGATATGAACGAAACGCCTGGGAAGACTTGTGAGAAATTTCTTTACCATCTTGTGTTCTGACATAACTTCTCCAAGCGTGGCTGATTTGGAGGCAATGCCTGATAATTTTGCAGCATAATCGTCTATGGTACCGGTGTCTTGCATCTTTAAATTTTCGAACTCAGTAGTTAAAGTTTGAAGTCTTGCTTCTTTTACACGTTCTGCTCCTAAATTGCGTATCTTTATCGCTTCCCACATCTCCTTCCCGCTTTTAAGATTGCCAATTTGAAGGATCAAGTTTTCTGGTATTGATTGAAATAGTAGACCCTTCACAATATTGTTCTTCTTGGCATCGTTTGAGCCTGGTTCTATTACTTCCCAGACTCCATGGATTCCAAGGAGCACCTCCATTCGCATTCTCCATATGGTGTAATTCGTTGACGTCAATATCGGACATTGAAACGTCAACGGATTTGATTCCTTTGCTGTCGGTTGCGCGTTTGAACCTCCCGTCATCTGAGACTTTCGCTTGGCTCGTGAATAGGTTTGAAACTGTGATTTATCCAACCCTTTATATCACGGCTGGGGTTTCTGGTTTCGGTTCGTGTTGAACTTGCGTAGACTGATCAACGGTTTCCCAGATCAAGTCTACCGGTATTCAACTATTATCGAGACAATCAACAGCCCAGGGGCTGTTTCCAACTCATTATTGTGAACCGAGAGAAGAAGAGAAACAATCTGTAAAAACACACGGTTCAAACCTCGATGCAACCAGGTCACACGACTCAGCTTCTAATCGCAGGATGTGATCTGTTTCTGATACGCCTCTGATTGCAGATCTTTCTTCGAATCGCAGGATCTTCTTCTCCAAGCTCTGATACCAATTGAAGGTAATCAGAGTTCAAAACGAAAACAGATCAGCAAGCTAATTGCCTCAACATGCAGACTTGTTTATTGAAGAAACTAACTCAAAACTTCAATTTTGGTTACAATATCCCTACCCTACATGGTATATATATACTAAACTCACCAGTTAGTATACAACTAGGACTCTATTTAATCTAAACCATATAATTACCTAAAATAAGCCCTCTATCTAGGAATAGATAATTATCTCACATTTAAATTAAACTTGGTAACTTCGGACTACACTCCAATCTCAATTGCTGGACCCGATCCACGCCTAAGCCATAACCAAGACTCAATTAAATTCACCAACAGCCAGTTAGAGTCCTATAATTAATTCTAAGTTTACGACAATGTCAAACTATCGATTCGGATTAAGAATGAACAGTTGGTAAGACACCTGTAGGTCCGGTGTAGAAAGCCAGCTGCCTGCATAAAAAAGAAGCCAAAACATCTTAGATGACTACTTACTGCATTGATCAAAAATCAGTCAAATGCACTTCAGCACAAAAGGACATATACTCATATAGAATGCAGTCATAACACAACTAATATACATCTCTAAGCCTATATCAAATGAAGAACACATCTAAATAGGATCCTTCACAAACATTGTAACGCAGGTTCATATGGACGAGTAATGAAAACGTGAAAGATAATTACTCGGTAGCCCAACCCAAACGTTCTGCCAAAGGTATGATGCCCAATAAGCTCAGGAAGAAGACCCAACCCTAGTATCAAATAGAATCAAGTGATAATAAGTATCAAAACTCAAAAGTGGTACTGAAATTGAATAACAATGAAAACAACTCACATGTTGACTTGTCAATTTATAAACCAGCATTGCCAAGGGGCCAAAGGGTATGAGTAAATTAATCTTATCAGAGAAAAAAGCAATCTTTATGCTGGTTATAACTATACTCCATATATATTTTCTGTCTGAGACACCTTTCAAAGAAATCATATATCTTTTGGTTGATACCCAACTGGATTGGCTCTCATGATCCTGTTAGAATTATTGTGTTAGAGAAACTCATACAGTTCTTGGTGCATATGATCATACTATGATCATGGTCAAAAAGAGGGAAAAGTTGTAAGACTCACTTCAGCATGGGCATTTGATCCTACTATCTGCAGATTATCAGCATTACCCATTTTTTTGATTGATGATATTGTTGAGAAGCCAAAGAAGCATTAACTTATTGCATCGAATTTCACTCAGCAATCAGCATGAGTATTAACTGCTTCATTGAAATCCAACCCAAACCAGTTAACACCCACCAAAAATCACTATGTAAATCTCTGAATTTATCAACTTGAATACAGACTATCAACGCAGACAATACAACAAACACTTGGTGGGCAAGAAAAACTTGGTAAAGAATAATAATAATCAAAGGGTTCACATGGGTTTCTCAACAAACTTACATGCTATAAAAAGAGGGGAAACTTCCAGGAAAGTACAAAGTTATCATTGAAGTCAACGATTTTGGGTAAACACCCATTAATTGTAACGGAAATTGAACAGGCTTTCTCCATCGGATCAAAGATGAATGTAGAAAAATGAGGAAATCTTTAAGTTTTTCTTTTTATTTTAAGTGAAAAGTCTTTGTATTGAATTGTTGTTTGCACGTTGCTGTTGCTGTTGATGTTGTGGTTCCTTTAAGTGAACGATAAGACAATGAAGATTGAATAGGGTGTGGAGGGAATGCAAAGATGGAATCAATGCATTGCAATTCGCATTGTATGTTTTAAATTAAGACAAGGACCAAAATCTTATATTATATTCATTTTGTAAGAATAATCCGGTTCTTGTTTTTTTATAATTTTTGTATTGCTTATATTTGTGTATAATTCGATTAATTTTATGGGATTTTAAGTTAATAATCAGATAAACTATCGAATAATACAAAGAGTTTGAATCATTGATTTTTATTAAATAAATTTAAGATTTTATCAGTCGAGTTATAAACATTATGCTCTTAGTAATGATAGGGTAATTGTATAACACCATGGACCTTGATCTTGGTATGATGTACATCTTCGATATTTGGTTCAATAAGATAAAAATGAGATGCAGAAAAGTTAATGAAATATGTCAGTTCTCATGAGAGTTGTTTTTCAAAAAAAAAATATATCTCAACTACCGACATTTCTAAATAAAATGGTATTTAAGATATCAATATCTAAATAAAATCGACTTTTTAAATCGTTTTTTTTTTCTTTCTAAATCCGCCCACAATGAGAATCAAATCAAAATGGTATCGTACTTTAATAACTTTCTTAATTATATGCTTAAATGATAAAACATGTTGTGGTGTGGAATGAAAAATGAAAAAGGTAAAAGGCTTAGCTTGCTCATTATTAAAATTAAAATAAATTATACCCTTGTTTTTAAATCTAAAATATTCAAGCTATATAAAGAAAAAAGTGAAATTTATAATTTTTAGTTGACATCCATGACCTATATTTATATATTGTTTTCCGTTTTTCTTAAACTACTATTCAAGTTAACAAGTAATATTCAACCATAACTTATCATTTATATTTTGTTCAAATATAAATATAATTTTCTTTTTAATAAGAAGTTATAAAACTCATAATTAACTTTTTATTTTTTGTTTACAATAGAATTTTATATCTTGTTGCATCATACATGTAAATGACTAGTCATTAAAAATGTCCAAGATAATAAAGTCATCTTTTATCAAATGTTATTCTTGGTGTTCTACTATCTCAGGGCCTGTTTGTTTTTAAAAAAATAGGTCTGAATATGTCTGAAATCTGATTCGGTCAGATGTTTGGGAATTAAGAGTGTTATTTTTTTTTAAAATAGCTGAAAACCTCTTAATTCCTCTTATTTGACAAGTGAAAGAAAAACTCTGAATTCCTCTAAACCTAAAACACATCGCTGCCTCCGGAGAAGGAGATAAATGCTCAGCGTCTAAACACCTTTCTGAGTGCGGTGGCGACTCGTCTGTATCCACATAAACACACAGATTAGAACCCAAAGCCATCTTCACTTTCTTCCATTTACTCCCCATTTCACCAACAAAGAAATTATCGAAGAGCTGGAAGTGGGTATCGAAGAAGATGGGTCGGAATTGAAGAAAAAATTGTGGGTTTAGAGTAAATGGTTATGGGGGGTTGATTGTATGTACATTTGGTGTTTACTCTTCTTCTATTGTTAGAGGTCATTCATTGAATTTTAGAGACAAAGAGAGAAAGCTGGGAAGAAGAAGGGGGGCTTGTTGGGTTTGTGGTAGTGGAATAGGACAAAACGATTAGGTTAATTTAGTAAAAGGGTAATACTATTTTTTAAAAGTCTCACTACTTTATATATGGTGTATTTTGATTCCTACATATGAATCATTTTATGTTTAAATTATATCAAAATAATTTTTTTTATCTAGAAATCTAATAGTGGTATTAGTTATTGTATTCGTTAAAATTCATTATATATATATATATATATATATATATATATATATGACGAATATTAAACGAAAACATGTTAAAATGAGAAGATATGATAATTGATTATCTAAACTGTTTTTTTGTAATCATAGGTTTCCAGATTCAGATTCAGACAATTCAATTTATAAAAACAAACAGTCTTGTTGATTCAGATTCAGATTTCAGACTTCAGACGTTACAAAAACAAACAGTCTTATTGATTCAGATTTCAGACTTCAGCACCACCTCTTATTAATCAGACTTGAAATAAGACTTCAGACTTCAGACCTCTTAAAAAACAAACGCCACCTTAGTGTGTATATTCATGTCTCTTGATCAAAATTATAATGAAATAAACTGATGTAATTATTACAATTATTAAAACATAAATATATAACTTATTAATCAAGATATTATTGTGGTGTTGCTAAATTAATCTACTCTGGGTTAAATCGTGCTTTGAAAATATAAAAAAATGAGGTTGATAGACTGAAAGTCGTGTATGTGAATGTAAAGCTGGTAAGGGGTTTGGTTTGCAGCAGAGGAGGGTCAATTTAAAATAATCTTATTATTGTTTTTAAAACATAAACATATAAGTAAATAGTTTATGTGAAGGAAGAATCCATGATTTAATTGTTTTGCGTCCCACATCGGGTGAGGGAATCAAAGAGCCAAGAGGGTGTTCACTGAAAAATAAAACCCCCGACAATGCATCAAGCATACATTTCTCAACCTTTTGGCTAAAAGCAAATTAGTATATCTTCTTATCGATATAGTATCAAATTAGTAGGTTGTTGACCCACTTGATATTATTAGTCTTGTTTTTATGGGGGAAGCCCATTACAGTAACTTGTTCGGAGTTTTCAGGTGTCCTCTTAGTCTTACACTGATGTATTGGCTTGGCGTACCCTTCCAATTTTTAGTTCAATGATTAAGTGAATCATTACGCAAAATTTATTATGGTTGCCGATTGATGAAATTGTTTGGAAGAAATAATTAATTGGGAACAATTGTTATATTTGCATAGAATGTTAAGAACCAAAAAGGGTTTACAAGCCTAATTGCAACAACTCCCGACTTAAGGAGCGGAGTCATCTCTTCATGCTTGATGATTTGCAATGTCATCTTATCTGACTTTGATCCCATAAAATTGTTAATACGAAAAACAAACTAGCTTACAAATACATGGTAGAAGGGAAGGGACATCGGTGGGAAAGGATATAATATATTGGAAAATTGTTCAAATAGCCAATCAGGCCTCCTCTTTTCACTTTATAGCCACATTTTCAACAGACTGACTGATATAGTTGTGTGTCCGTGTGTGATTGAACACGATCGTTTACTAGATAATCAAACAACAAACAAGATATGATTATCAACCTGTTTAGATTATAAACGCGGATTACAAAGGTTGATATTGTTTCTCTGTTTAAGCTCTCTCACTGTTTCTCTCTGTGAACAGTGTTCTGATTGTGAGTTGTGTTGAGATATTAAGATATGAGATATTCTAATATCTCACCTAACTTAAACTACCAACTAACATAATATCTAACTAAATATCTAATAAAACATAATATCTAGATATTTAGGATTAAAACTAAAATACTTAGAAACAATAATTAACTTTGACATATTATTACAAACGACTTTAAACTTATATAAAGAGTCGACTTTCCAGCGTTAGCTTCAGATTGCGATTTTCAGATTGGATGATCTTGAATCCAATAGATATGTGTGTTAACAATCTCCCCCTTTGGATCAAGATCATTACTAAAATGATTTAACAATTTGGTCTTCTCTTTCAGCTCAGAAGATGCAATCTCTTTCTTTCTCTTCAATTTGTAATAATCTCCAGGCAAATTATCTTCAAAGAAAATTTCTCTCAGATCAGCATGTCTTTAGAATACTTTGAAGAATTCTCTAAAATTTTGATTTAGCTCCCATTTCTTGATTAACTTTCTCCCCCTTTTTGATGAAAAGTGCAACGACTTCATCAAAACTTTTATCAAGAAATGTCTTTCATTAGGAGCTTCTGATCCGTCAATTCAAAAGATATTCATCTAGATCTTTGCAAATCCAGACAAAATAATCGTGTAACACCTTAATCAACAAATGAATCAGTTAAAATGTCTGTCAGTAACATAAAGTTATTGTGTGTAACTAATACACATTGTAAAGGAGCTTTTATGATGTTCACTCCCCCAGGGCTTCCATTCAATCATCGAAACACCACAAAGGCAATTTCTATGAACGTTATGACAAAGAAACAAATTCCTTGTGTGTTCGTGCAAGTGATAGAAATAATTAAGCACTTGATGATTGCTTATAAGGCTCAATATTGTGTAAACCACTGAGACAACAGTAAGTTAAACACAAACTCAATGTGCATGAGTGAAGTGCGAAGGTGGGGCAGACTTCCTTCTTTTTCAATATCCAAATTTTCCAAATGAAAATCAGATAGCAAATGTGTTGCTTCCCCTTTGAAAATGTGAAACACTTTCTATTTGAGTAGAAAATGAGTAGTTGGTGGGGTTAAACAAGAGTTGACATGGGTTAGTTGCCTGTTTCAATAATGTTCACCAGAGAAATGTGAAACACTAGAAATGTGGCTGCCTGGGTCAGAAAGTAGTTGGTGCAGAGTTCTGATATTCTTTTAACTCTGTTCTCACACCCTCTTTCTTTTAAACATTCAGTTTACTTCTAACCAAACTCTCTTTTTTCATTATATCTCATCACACAACCCACACTCATTTCTTTTTTATTTCTCACACTCAATCACTATGGATTAACCTCTTGGGTAGGAAACACGAGTTAACGTGTATCCATAGAAGTTGTGTTAAGTCCTAGCACAATGAAATCATGTTTTCCTAGAAAGCATATGATGCTCAAAATGGTTTAACTATATCAGTTAAAGCACAATGTAGATCTTGAAAACATTTAAAGTCACACTTCCAATTCATGAAATCGGTTTGAGATTCGGGAAGTGGTTTGAACATTGAAGAACAATGTTTTCTATGATTGAAAGTTGTCCTGCTTTCAACCATATATGAGATGAAGATAATGAATTATACCTTTTGAGTGCAATCTTACATCTCATGAAGTCAAGCTTAAAGTCATAAAGATATGAACATGTAAGCATCTCTCAAAAAAAATCTGCAAAAGTCTTATGTCTTAGTCAAAGCAAATTTATTCACTTAAATTAAAAAGACAAAAAGCAGTAAAACAATTAAAGTATGAGTTCTGATCAAAAATAATCAGAAGTCATCATCTTTTTACTCCCCCTGAAATTATGCATTTGAAAAATTATCATTGAAAAAGATATGCATTTATAATTTCAGACAAATATGTACTCCTCCTTGATGGTTGATTTCCTCATTCGAGTATTGGAGTACAATCTCTTATCAGCACAGGAGTAAGGTCTTTTGATCACTGAAGTGCGGGCCTTGAACTGCATTATTCAAGAGCCATTTTCCTTGACATTTAAGTCCGGGTCTTGAACTGTTTTGTTCAAAAGCCTACATTCTCCTACTCCCCCTTGACAATAGGTGCCTGCAACACAGAATTATCCTTTTTCTTTGGTATCCATTTCCATTTGGATCCAATTGTGTTAGTTGCAGTTCTTATGGGGGGTAACTGATTAAGAACCATACCAGTAATGGTCACTAGTCTTATGAACAAGATCATGTGTACGACAATAAGAACAACAAACAAGATACGATTGTGTGTCCGTGTGTGATTGAACACGATCGTTTATCAGATAATCAAACAACAAACAAGATACGATTACCAACCTGTTTAGATTACAAACGCGGATTACAAAGGTTGATATTGTTTCTCTGTTTAAGCTCTCTCACTGTTTCTCTCTGTGAACAGTGTTCTGATTGTGAGTTGTGTTGAGATATTAAGATATGAGATATTCTAATATCTCACCTAACTTAAACTACCAACTAACATAATATCTAACTAAATATCTAATAAAACATAATATCTAGATATTTAGGATTAAAACTAAAATACTTAGAAACAATAATTAACTTTGACATATTATAACAAACGACTTTAAACTTATATTAAGAGTCGACTTTCCAGCGTTAGCTTCAGATTGCGATTTTCAGATTGGATGATCTTGAATCCAATAGATATGTGTGCTAACAATCTCCCCCTTTGGATCAAGATCATTACTAAAATGATTTAGCAATTTGGTCTTCTCTTTCAGCGCATACTTAGAAAGTTCAGATAGCTTTGCATTAAGCTTTCTAATTGCAGCTTCAAAGGTGCTTCTCTCTTTTTCAAATTCTTTCTTTGCACCTTTTCTTCCATCTGATATCTCTTTTAAGAATCCAACGTTCTTCTTTTCAATTGCCTTCTTCTCTTTGGCAAACTGATCTCTTTCCAAAATAATTACTTTCTCAAAGTTACTAACTTGTTGAGAAAGCTTTATACTTTTAAGCTCAATCACCTTCTTCTCCTCAATACTTTTCTTGGAAAGATCTGAGAACTTCTTCTCAAATTCTGATATTTTCTTTTGAAGCTCAGTTTTGTACTCTCCAAATCCTTTATCTTTTCTTCATAGTTTTCAACAGAAGCTGCTTGCAGGATCTGGACACTTTGATCTTCTAAGTCGGAGATCTTTCTTTTCAACTCATCATTCTCAGTTTCCAAAACCATTACCTTTTCTTTTGGAGACAATTTTGATATATCTTCAAGTAGACCTGGAAAACGTGTCGTGTCGGGTTCGTGTCAGGTTCAAAGTTAAACGGGTTGAAAGTGTCTAACTCTAACCCGACCCGTTTAATAAACGGGTCAGAAAATCCCAACCCTAACCCGACCCGCCTAACCCGTTTAACATTTATAAAATTAAAATTAAAAATCGAAAATTCACAAAAAAATACAAATACAAAATTCAAATGAAAGCATTAGAAATCCAAAATTTATAATTCAAAATTATAATCAAATCTAAACACTAAAAATCCAAAGCATCAAAAGGAAAACTTATATATATATATACACAAATATATATATATATATATATAAACGGGTTATTCGGGTCATTTTCGAGTTGAAATTTTTTACCCTGACCTTACCCGTTTAATTTTCGTGTCGTGTCGTGTCAACCCGTTTACTTAAACGGGTTGAAATGTATTACCCAAACCCGTTTATTTCGTGTCGGGTTAGCGTGTCGTGTCAGTTTTTGCCAGGTCCATCTTCAAGCTGATCCCATAACTGTTTTGCTGAAGCCCATTTGCTAAGTCTGCTATTCATTTGAATAGTTATCTCTTCTCTGAAATTCCTTTCAAGATAAGAATTTTGGCAAATTTATTAGCTTCATGTCTCCTTTTCTGCTCATCTGTGTATTCATTAAGGTATACGGGAACCTCTTTCATTTCCATAAATCCATAAGTTCCTTGAAAAGTATTGAACATTGTTGGAACTTTCATCATCCCTTCCTGCAAAGATAATCTGATATAAGTGTTCAATTCATGTTTGTCAATAAAGCCTAAGAAATGGATTTTCCACTGCTCATATTTTCCTCTTTCTAAAACAGTAGATTTCATATCAGTTGCAGATGATAAAAAATCTTTTGAAATAGACATCTGATCTAGTTTGTACTGTTCTTAAAGATCTGAAATTTTCTGAGACAGACTTTTCTCTCTAGGTGGAGCAAAGAAATCATCATCCATGATTCCTGTAACAAAAGAACTTGACAGATATGATCGTTAATCCAAATAAAATCAAATAAAATTCAGAAATAAAATTTCCAAATTTAACTAAGTATAGAACTAGAGCAAAAAGCACAATTTGCGCTAAAAGGAGGTAGCGCAAAAGTCAACTTTGCGCTAGAAGGGTCTGGCGCAAAAAGAGGATTTGCGTGAGAGGCGGGTCACGCGAACTGGAAGTTTTGTACGAGACGTGTATGGCGCAAAGCAAAGTTTGCGTGAGAAGTGGTTGGCGCGAAATATAGATTTGCGCGAGGCATGGGTCGCGCGTTTTGAGTTTTGCGCGAATAGTTGATGGCGCAAACCGGAGTTGTCGACCGATATACTGTTGTGACCGAAGTCTTGTGTGGTGTAAAGGTAGATCTGCGCGAGACGAAGTTGGCGCAAAAGAGTTTTGCGCGAACAGTACGTGGCGCAAAAGTCACTATGAACTGGCGCAAACTTCGTTTCTCGCGAGTTCGTCCCTGTTCTTCGAAAATCGGCTTTGTTTGCTCAAATAAACCTGTTTGTCAACGATTAGCAGCCCCAAATTCTAACAAATTGACCACTAATCAATCTAGAACAGATTATAAACACTTGATCTCAATAAAAATCACTTTTTGAAAATTAGATCGATGGAACAGTGAGTTGAACTCGTTGAAAAGTTTTGCAACAAAATCACAAAATTTGAATCGATTGAAGTGTAATACTGAAATTAAACACTACCCAAACGATCTAGCACACTAATCGATCCTTGCCTGATCGATTTCAACACCAAAAACACTCTAAAACTCGAAAATGATTTTGAAATGAAGAACACAGAGTCGATGAAGAACACAGAGTCGATGAAGAACACAGTTCTAAATTTGATTTGAATATGGTATTTGCTCTAATACCAATTGTGTGTCTGTGTGTGATTGAACACGATCGTTTACCGGATAATCAAACAACAAACAAGATACGATTACCAACCTGTTTAGATTACAAACGCGGATTACAAAAGTTGATATTGTTTCTCTGTTTAAGCTCTCTCACTGTTTCTCTCTGTGAATGGTGTTCTGATTGTGAGTTGTGTTGAGATATTAAGATATGAGATATTCTAATATCTCACCTAACTTAAAGTACCAACTAACATAATATCTAACTAAATATCTAATAAAACATAATATCTAGATATTTAGGATTAAAACTAAAATACTTAGAAACAATAATTAACTGACATATTATTACAAATGACTTTAAACTTATATTAAGAGTCGACTTTCCAGCGTTAGCTTCAGATTGCGATCTTCAGACTGGATGATCTTGAATCCAATAGATTTGTGCGCTAACAATAGTTGTTTATTATATTTAGGAAATTAGACATTAAGCAAGAGTGTAACCCACATATACATGCCACCTAGACATTACACAAGTAGTACTTATGCAACTTGTATAATGTCTATTTTTTCTGATTATTTTAATAAAAAAATGGGTTACACAAATTGTTTAAGCGCTACTTGCTTCATGTTAAGTTATTTTGGTTACAATGTTGAAAAGGGAGGCCCGATTGACTATTTTGGACAATTTCCCTAATATATTTGGACTTCATAAATGACAAATGGTAAATTCTCTTAGTCGAAAGAAGAATAAGGCTTCTGTTGGTCGAATCATTATTATTTTCGTTTTCTCTTCAAAAAGTTTAGTAATTTTTAAGAAAGAAGACTCGACCGTTGTGAAACGATATTTTCTTCATTGCATTTTATTTTATAGAAACATGAATATGAATGAAAGGCTCTATAATATTTTCCAAGTGACTCTTATACTACTAATCTTAGATTGAGAATTTCGTACAGAATAAAATAATTTGACTTGTCTTGTTTGATACGTCAAAAGCTTCATCTTGAATCTTCTTGTACATTGTTCCAACTGTGTTTATGAATGTCTGCAAGGGAATTCAACATCAAAAGATAGAGAAAATACAATTTCATGTCGAGAAATGAGAAACCGCACAAGTCATTTCTAACGGCATAAGCTAGAGTTGAGTTGAGCATTACCATTTTGTCACACCATTTCTTTCTCTTTATAGCTATTTTCTAACTTGGTATCAAAACTATTTCTAGGCCTCTACCTCATGTCGACCAATGGCCAAGATAAAACCCCCACAAATTGGGAGCCAAACTGCACTCACAAAAATGGTGAAATGTTTATAAGATGAATGGAACATAAGTCAAAAACCATTGTCGACAAACCTTGTGTTGTATGATTGTCTTCTACCAACAAATTTATGTAAACAAATACAACAGGATGTAAAGAGTCAACAATAACAAAAATATCTAATACTTTTTACTATGTTTTCAATAAAGATTCAATGCATCCGACATTGTTTAGATATGATCAATTCGTAGCACACTTTTAAGAGTTAAAAGTCCAAATAACTCGACATGGTGCATGTTTGATTGCTTTGCCATGTTTCAAAAAACAATATCTTACGTCTCTTTCAGTGTTCACAACTGGGATCTTGTCGGATGCAATTATACTGTGAATGATGATGATGATGACGATGATGATGATAATGACATAATGATTTTTGTGGCTAAAATATGTAAAATAAAAGATAGTCCATAAACAAAAATAAGACCATGTTGTGTTTGGGCCCATAGGCCCACATTTTTGAGTTGGGCACCATGTGATTAACATGCCCTACTCCTTTTCTCAAGTTCTATCACTTCATCCTCTTTCTCTCCTATTAGCATCACCTTGGGCTTTGTTGGCACACTCCAAAAATCTTTATAAACAACAAAATTTATAAATTAAATTGTAAATTTTAAAAAAATAAATTATTTAATGTCTTTTTATTTTTCTTAAACTTTAAATTAAGAAAAAAAAACGACTTGTTATAAAAAAAACATTATGTTCAATTATGATATCAGATAACCGATCAATTCAAGTATCGGAGTGGTCGTCGACTTGGCTGGGGTAAATCTTTAGGTTTTTGAACAGAACTTCGATAGGCGAGAGGTGTAAGCAAACCAAAGACACATGCATCTGAATAATCCCCCTTGTTTCAAAGACGAAATTCAGCCTAAACGTTCTTTTGATGACTAAACTGAAAAAATATCAGGGTTTTCATAATTTATAATTATAAACAATTTTAGTATATTTTACCCACTCGTTTTTTTTACAAGACTTAGAAAGTGAATTTTATGTTCCATATTTAATCTTCTTAATTATTATAATTATTACACCAACTATTTTTGAATTATTCAACTTTTCAATAAGTTGTATTTGTTTTTTTTTTCAAATTAAAAAAAAAGAGTAAACTACTATTTTCGTCCATGTGGTTTGTTGTTTATAACTATTTTCGTCTAAGATCTTTAAAATTTTGCTTTTTTGGTTCTTATGGTTTGTAACTCCTTTCCCTTTTAGTCCCTGAAAATATTAGTTTTAGGGACAAAAATGGAAAGGAATTGCAAACGACAAAAACTAAAAAAACAATTTTTAAAGTCAGAGACGAAAATAGTTATAAACAACAAACTACAAGAACGATAACCAGAATCAAAGAGATGTTAGCCTAGTGGTAAGGCCCTGAGGGATAGTGCATGGTATGCCTATCTACCAGGGTTCGAATCCTGGGGGATGCACTTCGGCGATACCTAGACCTTGGGTCGGCCTTCGGGTCGGTTCGGGTCCAGGTTTACGGGCATACCAGTCTATAGATATGCGAGTTCGGTCTTGACCGAGCTTAGTCGTACCTGGGCGGGTCCAATCAATTTGGGCTGGGTCGGGTCGCCACGGATTAGCCGGTGCTGCCCAATTGGATGCCCGGATACCGCGGGTGCGTGTGTGTGTGGGCTTAGCCCAAGTTACCGTACAAAAAAAAAAAAAAAACGATAAAGAGAGTTTACTAGTTTAGTCAATAAAAAAAAAAAAAGTAAAAAATATAAAGGTGAGGAGGGGGAGCTACAAGGAAGCTACGAGTGGAATAAGGTGGGGATGGGACCACATGACCGCACGTGCATTTACCAACGTCGCTCCCCGGCCGTTCTAGGGTGGCAACGGCCGTACCATCTGTAAAGTTTTATTTATTGTTTTTAATTTTAATATATCAAAATCAATCATCATTTAATTCAATCAATTTTACGGCATTTTTTAAAACATTCTTCATATTAAATATATCTTTAAAAAATTCAATTAAAAGAACCAACATAAATACGGGAACAATTTAATACAAAAGCATTTTTGTAAGAGGTTATTAAAAAAAAAATTCAATCATACTCATTTAATAAACTATTTTTATTTTATGAACCTAATAATTCAAAAAAATTAGTTTATATGTATAGTTTTATAATGTGTAAAAATGCAATATTTATACAGTGTTGTTTCATATATGAAACATTCAGAACTAGTTTGTATGTGGAAAAACAGACATGAATGTTTTACATATGAAACAACACCATATAAACAGTGTATTTTCACATATGCTATTTTATGTGCTTGTACGATTTATTAAGTTTATAAATGATTATGTGTCAACTGAAATATACTTTGTAGTTTTAGAACACTTTGATTTGTCAAAATACATAAATTATATACACGCAAATGTATGCATCGACACTTGTACATCCCTCAACTTTGACACGCTCCCTTTCCATCCCTTCTCATCTTCATCTTCTTTGTCTTGTTAAACATATAGGGGTTGTTTGTTTTTTTAAAAAAACCTCTTAGTGACTCTTAAGTCTGAATCGTTCAGACCTTTTTACACACCACCTCTTATTAATCATAACTAAAATAAGACTTCAGACCTCTTAAAAAACAAACGGCACCATAGTGTTATTAGATCAAGTGTGATGGGTATTATAGTCATTTGTCACCTTCGACCTTAACTCGCTCTCGTTGAATTTGGCCATTTTATTAAAAGAACAACGAATAAAGCGAATTAAGATTTTAGGGGCATTATGGTTTTTTTTATCGTTTCCCGTTGATGTTTTAGTGATCTTTTACCAATGCTAAATAGTTGACTGCTTACTGGATCAGAGTTATCATCCTCGTTTATCTTACAGAATAAGATTCTCAGGAATCAAAATGACATGGTAAAAATTGTTGGTACGCGTCTTTATACCCGACAAGCACTAATCAGGAAAGAGTCACCACTTGCGTTTACCGAGTAAGATTCTTGGTTCTTATCATGCCTCTTACTGAGTAATATTGTCGGTCGCTACATGCTCAGCTGGTAAGGTAAGTTACCTGGTAAGGGCTTTACACAGTCAGTATTTGGGTAAATTATCCCATAATTTGATGGCCGTTTTTCAATTTTTTTAAGGGTGTCACAGACTATGCGAAGACTAATTTACAACTGTAAGACATCGGCTTTGTTAAATGTACTGGTCACAATTGTTATGGACGCCTGAAATAAAAGAATACAAATACATTAGGAATGTAAAACATGTATTTACAAAGGGGGATGCAACTCGCCTGTCACTATTTCGCCTTCTCATGTAGGACATAATTATTGTACTCTTTTACGTCCATGATTTTAATATGAAAAAAATATCAAAACATGTTTCTACGTTCTTATAATTATTTTAATAATCTCATGTCTAAATTTTTTACCTAAAATATATCATTAACTGACAATTTTTGGGCCTTGGGCGAGATGTAAAACAGGGCCCTCGATAAGTACGAAAAAAAATTATTTAATATGTCGCTTTGTATCATAAAAATAACATTGAATTTAAGAAATACGAATAATTTATATAAACCATTTTTCCGATAATTCCTAGACACAAAATCAATCAAATAATTATTTATAAATTAATATGATCTATCATATCATTTTTCCACAGCATCATTAATCTGTTCTAACGTCAAAAACATTCTTATGATATATATATTTAATATATAGATTGACATTATTTGGGGTGTGACTATTCTGAGTACAACTCTATGTAAATCAATATAAATCAATTATGTTCCCATCTCACCTCATCTTAATGTTTTTCTATTATCATTTTAAACTTTTAGAGTTAAAACAATCATTTTTTGAATCATCAATCTTAGAATCAAAAGCTCATGTTGGTTATAGTTTGAGATATTATTATTGTTTTTGAAATATGAGAGTACTTAAGATTCATGCACTAAATATTAGATTATTAGGTAATAAAGAGTCAATAATGTTTGAAAAAACAGTGTATAGATATAAGTTGGATTATCTCATATAATTGGTAATTTTTTACATAAAGTAGAAGTTCTCCTGGTTAATATCAAGAAATTTACCATATTCTTAAGAAAATATATAATTAATGTGGATTGAATAATCAAAAGAGTCAACGGGAGATAAATGATGAATATATATCAAGATTTTCTAGGTAAGTAATTTTAGACTTTGGTACTAGATAAAAAAACCCCTTAAAGAAACTATAATCAATACTGTAAAATGAACGACCAATTAACTTTTGACATATTTTTTTCATTTCAAGTGCAATTAGTTAATACATGTTTGGACCCTTATATAATACGAAATTCTTTGAGTCCTATTAGATATAAAAAAATTGTCTCTTTTGTTAACCAATTTTTTTACTACTATTATATAGTTAAAAATATGGGCCCCCATTTCTCGTTGGGCCTTGGGCGTATGCCCGACCCGCCCTCCTCTAGGGACGGCCCTGATTAAAAAGATCAACTCAACAATCAAATGTTGTAACAAAGCATGTAGCTCATTTGGTAAAGGTACATGACGACTTTGTTCAAATACAAGATATGTCCCGGATTTGATCCTTGGCCTTTGTTAGTCTCAGCTGTTGAGTGAGCCAAAAAATGTTCCCTTATTATGCTCTAAATAGCTAGATCCAGATAAATGGCTAGATTTGTTAAGCTTATGGATCTCATAAGAAAACGATTATCAATGACAAATACCTGTTAGACATTTTAGTCGTCCTATAGACCTAACTTTGTTATAGTAAGACTCGTGTTTTTGATTAAATAAATAAAGTAAAATCAAAACAATTATTCATATTCAGTTATATATATATATATATATATATATATATATATATATATATATATATATATATAGAGAGAGAGAGAGAGAGAGAGAGGGGGGGGATCATACGAGAACGATATCAATTTAAAAGAATAAAGGGACAATCATGGACCAATCATAATTAAGAAAATATTAATTTATTATTTTAATAGAAAATTATTTTCAGAAGGGTATAATTGTCATTCTTTTTCCTGCTTAATTTTGGATAGTTTATCTGTTCCTAATTCCAAGCGATTATCCAATCAAACCAAATCCAAATTGATATGGACCGATTACAGTATTCAAACCAATCCCAATTATGTTGCAAAATTGTGTGATGCAATTATACGATTTTGGAAAGTCATAGATCAATTTGAAGGAAAGGTTCGATATTTTTACCATTTTGCAAGGCGTCAATGGAGGAACTGAGGGGATCGATTGTTATCGATGGTATTGTTCATTCTGCGTCGTCAAGTGAATCTGTGAATCAATCGACCATGGAGGATGTAACAAAATCGATTCTTGTTGATGGGTGACACTTTATCAGTCTCAACCATGGAGGATTTGATTGATGTAACGTCCTAAAATTCAGAGTAATTTAAAACTTCTCAAAATAGGCAACATGACGTTTGTATTGATATAAACCTCCTAAAAAGGGGTATCAGTCTTTAAGACTTTACAAAAACCTGTACTGATATAGGGTTCATCAACAAACTAATCTAAATATAACTATCTGGATTACATCAGTTGACGATTCAAAATTCATCAAAAGAATGTGACTTAACAGATGCCCAACTATCAATACTTAGTCATCTCAAAATGCCTCGAGACCAAGCCCGTCTCTCAAAACCCTTGGCAACCCACCGCTAAGGGAAACCTGTTATACATATCATTTGAGAAAAAACGTTAGGCTTAAAGCCTAGTGAGAACATACAATTTATCAATTTCAAAAGATATAAATATGTTCATCCAAACGGAAACCTTTTCAAATAAGCATTTCCAAGATAGCGGTTGATAAGAATAAAATTCATTAAAACAAGGTCATAAACCTTCTTTCCAGAACCTCACAATTTAATGCACATGTAGTTCTTCGTTTTGGTTACTATATAGAAGCTCACAATTTAATGCACATGTAGTTCTATATTTTGTTAACGGCCAGGACCTCACAATTTAATGCACATGTAGTTCTTCAATTACATTACTTTGTAACCTCAAATAATAAAATATAAGTCGACTCAAAACCTAGGGATCCACTAGTAATGGTACAGACTCGTCACAACAACTTATGTGACCAACCATAGATAATCATATGGTATAAACACATTTTATAAACAAAATGTCATTTCCAGTTCAACTTCTGGTAAGAATGAAAATCATTAAAATGAGTTCATAAACATTCTTTCACATATCCACATAATGTGCAGGTAAAACATCATTTTACTTCAATAAGATAAGATCCATCATTTAGTAAACAAAATGATCGGGAACCCTAAAATCTCCCAAAACTCAACTTATATCAAAATGTATAAATCTTAAAACTGAAATCATGGAGATATATAGGCATTCAAAATGTAACCATTTTGACATGTATAATGTTTTAGAAAGGTAGTAGGGACTCACCCAATAGGTTTAAACGAAAACCCGAAGAACTAGATATCGACCCTCTTGACAAGACAAAGCTTTCTACACCGAAACCCCGAGCAATGCACTTAATACACTCGATTAATGGAAGCTCGAAGATCCAACCAAAGTTAACAAAATTTAGAGAGAGAGATATATCTAGAGAGAGAGAATGAGAGAGTTTTCAGAAACTCAAAATGAGATATTTTGTGTTTTGAAACCCTTAAGTCGGTCCAGGCAGTGCCGCGGGTTATGCCGCGACTTCAAGTCGCGGTGCAACTCGCCCGTGTCCTCAAATCAAAACCCAAACAGTGGATGTCGCGACTAATGCCGCGACTATAAGTCACGAGCAACTCGCGAAATGCCCAATAACTCAACCCAACAGTGAACGTTGCGGGTTATGTCGCGACTACTGTTCCCCCATGCAACTCGCGACATACCAAAACCCACAATACATCAGTGAACATCGCGACCTATGCCGCGACTCTAAGTCGCGAGCAAGTCGCGGAACTTACTGGAACTTCACAATTTAACCGAAACCAAAAACTCGAACGTTATACTGGATACGATGATAACGATAAGAGTTAAACACGAGATTTACAACGATATATATGTATTGAAAATCCAGGGTGTTACAATCCTCCCCAACTTGGGAATGATTTCGTCCCCAAAATCCACACTTATACAAAAAGATGAGGATATCTTCGCTTCATATCCTCTTCGGATTCCCACGTCACATTTGCTCCCCGGTGATGCTTCCACTTCACCTTGACCAACGTGACTTCTTTGTGACGCAACTTCTTAGATTTTCTCTCCAAGATAGCGTCGGGTTCTTCCACACAACGGTTACCCTCGTCAACTGTCAATTCGGAGAGAGGAATAACACTTTCCTCTTCCGCCAAACATTTCCGAAGGTAACAAATATGAAACGTGTTGTGGATTCTACTCAACTCTGGCGGTAGTTCCAATTGGTAAGCTTGCAAACCTACCCATTTGAGCACTTTGAAAGGTCCGAGGAAACGGGGACTCAACTTCCCACACTTTCCGAACCGTATAATACCCTTCCACGACGATACCTTAAGCAGCACACGATCACCCACTTGGAATTCCATCGGCCGCTTCTTCTTATCGGCGTAGCTCTTCTGCCGATACCGCTTTCAATCTTTCACGAATACATTTGACCTTATCGGCCGTCTCTTGCACGATTTCAGGTCCAGCGAACTGCTTTTCTCTCGCTTCAAGCCAACACACGGGAGTTCGGCACTTTCGCCCGTACAATGCTTCAAAAGGTGCCATTCCAATACTCGAGTGGTAGCTATTGTTGTAAGCGAACTCCACCAAAGGTAAGCGAAAGTCCCAGCTACCCCCGAAATCGATGACACAAGACCTCAACATGTCTTCCAATGTCTGGATCGTTCTCTCGCTTTGCCCGTCGGTTTGTGGATGGTAAGTCGTACTCAACTTAACTCGTGTACCAAGCTCTTTCTGAAATCCATCCCAAAAGTTCGAAGTAAACCGACTGTCGCGATCCGACACGATCGACAATGTAATGTCGTGCCTCGAGACTACTTCATCGATGTACAATTTTGCTAGCTTATCCATCGGTTATGTCTCGCGCATGGCCAAGAAGTGAGCGCTCTTTGTCAACCTATCAACTATCACCCAGATGGTATCGTGACCTCGAAGAGTTTTTGGTAACTTCGTCACAAAGTCCATGGTGATATGCTCCCACTTCCACTCGGGAATCTCTAAAGACTGCAGACTCCCATACGGTCGTTGATGTTCGGCCTTAACTTGCGAGCATGTAACGCAACTCTCCACATAACGCGCCACATCAAGTTTCATTACCGGCCACCAATAATGCAACTTCAAGTCCCTGTACATCTTCGTACTTCCCGGATGAATGGAATACTTGGACTTGTGAGCATCTTCAAGCAAAAGATCACGGTTACCCCCAACTTTGGGTACCCATACACGACCGTTGAACAATTTTACCCCACGGCTGTCTTCCGTTAGGAGTAAACGCTGCTTCGTCATGACTTCCTCTTTAAGATTCTCTTCTAACAATGCTTCAACTTGCGACGTCTTGATCTTTTCAATAAGACTAGACACTAGCTCGATTCTCGAATGGGTAGCCCGAATACAACCGCTATAGTCCTTCCGACTTAACGCATCGGCTACCACGTTTGCCTTACCAGGATGGTAAAGCAACTCGCAATCGTAATCCTTAAGTAACTCGAGCCACCACCGTTGTCTCATATTCAACTCTTTTTGATCAAAGACATACTTTAGACTCTTGTGATCAGTATAGAGTGTACATTTGGTGCCATAGAGGTAATGTCGCCAAAGTTTCAGGGCGAACACCACCGCTGCTAACTCCAAATCATGGGTAGGATAGTTCTTCTCGTGTATCTTAAGATGCCTCGAGGCGTAAGCGATTACCTTGCCCCGCTGCATTAACACACAACCTAAACCCATCTTCGAAGCGTCGCTATAGACCACAAAGTCTTCTGACCCTTCAGGTAACGATAAGATCGGAGCTTCACATAAATTCTTTTGAAGGACACGGAAAGCCTTTTCTTGCGCTTCAGCCCAAACAAATTTCACATTCTTTCGAGTTAAAGCTGTCAAGGATGATGCGATCTTTGAAAAGTCTTGAATGAATCTCCGGTAATAACCCGCCAGACCCAGGAAACTACGGATCTCCGACGGACTCTTGGGAGGTTCCCAATTCATCATAGCTTCAATCTTGGAAGGATCCACTTTCACTCCGTCCCGAGTGACAACGTGACCCAGAAACTGTACTTCTTCAAGCCAAAAGTCACATTTGGAAAACTTGGCGTACAATCTTTCTTTTCTCAACACCTCGAGAACTTCGCGAAGGTGTTGTTCGTGCTCCAACTTTCTTTTAGAGTACACGAGTATGTCATCAATGAATACGATGACCGACTTGTCGAGGAACGGTCGGCACACCCTATTCATCAAGTCCATAAATATCGCCGGTGCGTTCGTTAGACCAAAAGGCATTACAAGAAACTCGTAATGGCCGTAACGCGTTCTGAAAGCTGTCTTCGAAACATCTTCTTCTCTTACTTTTACTTGGTGATAACCTGAACGTAAGTCAATCTTGGAAAAACATCCCGCCCCTTGAAGTTGATCGAACAAGTCGTCTATTCTCGGAAGCGGATATTTGTTCTTCACGGTTGCTTTGTTCAACTCACGATAATCGATGCACATTCTCATCATGCCATCTTTCTTCTTGACGAACAGGACCGGAGCTCCCCAAGGTGACGAGCTCGGTCTGATGAAACCCTTCTCCAAAAGTTCTTGGAGTTGTGCCATCATCTCTTGCATCTCTGACGACGCTAGTCGATAAGGAGCTCTAGCGATAGGAGCTGCTCCTGACACGAGATCAATCCGAAACTCTACTTGACAATCAGGTGGTAATCCAGGCAAGTCGTCAGGAAAGACGTCTGGATACTCGCGCACAATCTTCACGTCGACCAGCTTTGACTTTTCTAACTTGGCGTCGATCACGTAGGCTAGGAAAGATGAACATCCTTTTACTAAGCACTTGCGTGCCTTAGCCATTGTGATTATTGCCACATTACCTTTTCTCTTCTCACCATAGATCATAACGACTTCGCTACAGGGATTGGGAAGTCGAATTAACTTTTTAGAACACATGATCTCGGCATGATTGTTCGCTAACCAATCCATACCGACTACCACATCGAAACCTCCGATTAACATTGGCAGTAAATCAATCGAGAATTCTCTCCCTTCGACTCCGAGAGCACACTTCTTCAGAACATCACGGATCAGAACTTGACTACCATCAGCTATCTCTACTACTAATGCATCCTCAAGACTAGTAGTGGACATAACAATCTTTTGACGGAACAACTCATATATGAAAGAGAAACTGGCACCCGTATCGAATAAAACACGAGCAGGTACAGAGTTTATAAGAAATGTACCCGATACCACATCAGCGGATGCCTTGGCCTCTTCAGCCGTCATCTGAAATGCTCGACCCGGAACCCTAGGAGGGTTCTCCTTCTTTGCCGCCGCGCTACCCGACATAAGCTTCAGGCAATCTCTTCTTACGTGACCCGATGTCTTGCACTCATAGCAGACAAGTCCTCTGATCGGATAGTCACGGGTGATGTGATCAGACTTTCCACACTTATAACAAGACTGAGAAGTGGTGTTGCAGTTACCGTGGTGCTTGGTTCGACATTTTTGGCACCATCTAGCTTCCTGCTGACTGCTGAAGCTTCGATTTCCGACAAAAGGTCGGGATCTCTTGGGATGAGCAGAACTGCTCTACCACTTTCTCTTTTCAGTAACTACCACCGCCTTCTCTGGTTTACTCTTCGCGTAAACCTCTTCCATAAACTGCGCTTCCTCAATGGTTTCCCGAAGGTTAGAGGCCTTCGAGTTTCGGACCATAGTCATCATGTCCGACGGTAGACCTTTCAGATAGGCCTTAATCTTCTCTTTCTTAGTGGAGGCCACATGCCCCACTAACCCCAGCTTGTCCATGAATTGACGGGTATACTCCCTCACCGTCAAATTCCCTTTTACGAGAGCTCGAAATTCTGCCTCGATCCGATCCATAGCCATCTCATTACAGTATTCCTCCAGTAATTTCACCTTGAACTCGCCCCAAGTCAGTTGGGCCGGAACGTTAGGAGAGAGAGTAGACTGGATCACATTCCACCATGTCAGTGCGGTATCCCTGAGCAGTTGTGTACCGAATCTCACCCGTTGGTCATCGCCACACTCGGATGAACCGAAAGTCTGTTCGACCGCTCGGATCCACTTAATACATGCAACCGGGTCTTCGGAACCCGAAAACTCTGGTGGTCCACAACCCAGAAAGGATTTGTAGGAACAACTCTTCCCATCCTTCGATGTACCAATGACCCTATGCTCCTCTGATCTGACTCTGTTCTCGACACCTCCAGAGCCAACTACCACATTTTCTGCCACTGCCTCAGGCCTCTTGGAGCTCAGATCTCGATCCTCTAACATCTTTAGGAAAGCCTCTTGTTGTTTCTCCATGGCCGACGTCACCATTTGCATGACACTGGCCATCATATCAGCTTGAGGATTTGCCACTGAAACAACGGGATTGGTGGATGCCAACTCCACTCTTGGCTCTGGCTCCACCCCCCAGTGAATATTGGTGGCATGCCCGGAGGAACGACTGCGGACGTTCTTACCACTGGATTAGGCTCACGCGAACTAACATCGCGTAGATCTCCGTCACCCAGCGGACGACCACGAATGTTCACCATACTAAAGGATGGTTGCTACACAAGCATGAGAAAGAGTAAGAGGTAGATCAACAGGATAACACAAGAAACGTACTATCACGTTATCAATTGTCACAGTAACGGCATTTCAAGCACATTTACGTATACATATTCTCATAATAACATTAGCTAAGTGGAATTATGAACATACAATACATAAAAGTTCTTGTCACCGTTGCCACAACGTTCGACAACTACAATTTCCGTCGACTCTAAGACTAACTCATCTTAGAAGTTCTACCCAAACTCACGAATCAATACTTAACATACTCAGTCTAAGTCTAGACATCTTATATTCATGCCTAAATCACTTAAACTAGAGCTCTGATACCAACTTGTAACGTCCTAAAATTCAGAGTAATTTAAAACTTCTCAAAATAGGCAACATGACGTTTGTATTGATATAAACCTCCCAAAAAGGGGTATCAGTCTTTAAGACTTTACAAAAACCTGTACTGATATAGGGTTCATCAACAAACTAATCTAAATATAACTATCTGGATTACATCAGTTGACGATTCAAAATTCATCAAAAGAATGAGACTTAACAGATGCCCAACTATCAATACTTAGTCATCTCAAAATGCCTCGAGACCAAGCCCATCTCTCAAAACCCTTGGCAACCCACCGCTAAGGGAAACCTGTTATACATATCATTTGAGAAAAAGCGTTAGGCTTAAAGCCTAGTGAGAACATACAGTTTATCAATTTCAAAAGATATAAATATGTTAATCCAAACAGAAACCTTTTCAAATAAGCATTTCCAAGATAGCGGTTGATAAGAATAAATTTCATTAAAACAAGGTCATAAACCTTCTTTCCAGAACCTCACAATTTAATGCACATGTAGTTCTTCGTTTTGGTTACTATATAGAAGCTCACAATTTAATGCACATGTAGTTCTATATTTTGTTAACGGCCAGAACCTCACAATTTAATGCACATGTAGTTCTATAATTTGTTAACGGCCAGAACCTCACAATTTAATGCACATGTAGTTCTTCAATTACATTACTTGGTAACCTCAAATAATGAAATATAAGTCGACTCGAAACCTAGGGATCCACTAGTAATGGTACAGACTCGTCACAACAACTTATGTGACCAACCATAGATAATCATATGGTATAAACACATTTTATAAACAAAATGTCATTTCCAGTTCAACTTCTGGTAAGAATGAAAATCATTAAAATTAGTTCATAAACATTCTTTCACATATCCACATAATGTGCAGGTAAAACATCATTTTACTTCAATAAGATAAGATCCATCATTTAGTAAACAAAATGATCGGAAACCCTAAAATCTCCCAAAACTCAACTTATATCAAAATGTATAAATCTTAAAACTGAAATCATGGAGATATATAGGCATTCAAAATGTAACCATTTTGACATGTATAATGTTTTAGAAAGGTAGTAGCGACTCACCCAATAGGTTTAAACGAAAACCCGAAGAACCAGATATCGACCCTCTTGACAAGACGAAGCTTTCTACACCGAAAGCCCGAGCAATGCACTTAATACACTCGATTAATGGAAGCTTGAAGATCCAACCAAAGTTAACAAAATTTAGAGAGAGAGAGATATCTAGAGAGGGAGAATGAGAGAGTTTTCAGAAACTCAAAATGAGATATTTTGTGTTTTGAAACCCTTAAGTCGGTCCATGCAGTGCCGCGGGTTATGCCGCGACTTCAAGTCGCGGTGAAACTCGCCCGTGTCCTCAAATCAAAACCCAAACAGTGGATGTCGCGACTATAAGTCGCGAGCAACTCGCGAAATGCCCAATAACTCAACCCAACAGTGAACGTTGCGGGTTATGCCGCGACTACTGTTCCCCCATGCAACTCGCGACATACCAAAACCCACAATACATCAGTGAACATCGCGACCTATGTCGCGACTCTAAGTCGCGAGCAAGTCGCGGAACTTACTGGAACTTCACAATTTAACCGAAACCAAAAACTCGAACGTTATACTGGATACGATGATAACGATAAGAGTTAAACACGAGATTTACAACGATATATATGTATTGAAAATCCAGGGTGTTACGATTGAACCGACAATGGAGGCTATGAATACACCGACAATGGAGGCTGTGACCATGAAGGTTGTGAATACACCCACCATGGAGTTCGTTTCTGCAAATCATGTCAATATTGGAGACAAAGAAGTGAATTCGGCAATGAACCACACTTGTATGAGAGATGAAGTGCTAGAAGATGTTGAAGGTAAATCGTTTAAAAGTTTCATGTCCGACAGATTCGATGATTGATGGCAATGGTTATTGGGTTCATCAGGTGATTGATTAAGTTAGACTATTGGTTTGTCGTTTTTACCTTTTTTAGGGATGATTTGTTTTCGTTGAACCTTTTTTCACTTATTGGAGTTTAGTTGTTTAGAATTGATATTATTCGTTCATTGATTTGATTTTTCCATGTCTTATTCATCTTTTGTGTTGTTTATTGGTATTACCATCTTCATATTTTTATAAAAGGATCATGTATGAGTGAATGATAAATCTACGATGACTGATTGAATCATATGTGATTTTTGAATGTCATGGTTGGTCAATAATGTACTGTTATCTTTCTATTGGCTATGATTTGATAAGAATCATATATGATTTAAAACAGTACCAGTGTATGAAGACTGTTGATACTATTATGTTCAGTACATCACTTGTGATTTACGTGCATACTAGTTATAGAGACAAAAACATTCGTGATTTTATAATTGTATTCCATAAAATCAATACATGTCACATATAAACCAATTTTGAATTCATTATACCAGGGATCACTTGTGATTACCATGATAAACGAATTTTGAATACATTATACCAACAAATCACTTGTGATTAACATGATAAACCGATTTTGAATTAATTATAGCAGTGAATCACTTGTGATTACCATGATAAACGAATTTTGAATTTATTATACCAGCAGATCACTTGTGATTAACATGATAAACCAATTTTGAATTTATTATAGCAGCGAATCACTTGTGATTACCCTGATAAACGAATTTTGAATTCATTATACCAGCAGATCACTTGTGATTAACATGATAAACCAATTTTGAATTCATTATAGCAGCAAATCACTTGTGATTACCATGATAAACGAATTTTGAATTCATTATACCAGCAGATCACTTGTGATTAACATAATAAACCAATTTTGAATTCATTATAGCAGCGAATCACTTGTGATTACCATAATAAACGAATTTTGAATTCATTATACCAGCAGATCACTTGTGATTAACATGATAAACCAATTTTGAATTCATTATAGCAGCGAATCACTTGTGATTACCATGATAAACGAATTTTGAATTTATTTTCAGAAAAATGGGGAGAGATTGACACGTGTTGAGATAAATTAGGAAGGGATTTCTTTTTTGATTTGATATGATCATCAAATCTCTAAAAAATCTCCTGATTGATAACATTAAAAAAATTCCAATTTTGCCCCTAAAGTCATTTACCAACATATTTTAAAGGGTATTTTGTTGTCATTAATTACATAAAATGTCATGATTAATTTCAACCATTGATTTAATCTAATCAAGTGCCGAGATCTATCCCTTTATTCTTTTAAATACACTATGTTCTCGTTTGAACCCACCCCTATATATATAGAGGAAGGATCATGCGAGAAGACGAGAAGTGTGATATCATATATGATTACGCGACCTGTTGGTGTGTTTAATCATATATGATTAAACGTTTATGTATTGTCAATATAACATGTGTTTAATCATATATGATTAAGCTTGTGTATCATATATGATTAAGCTTGTGTATCATATATGATTAAACACTTCTCGCTTTCTCGCAAAATGTTTAGCTTTTCGTTTGAACCTGTCCCTATATATATATATGTGAGTAAACTACTATTGTCATCCCTGTGGTTTGTAGTTTATAACTATTTTCGTCCCTGATCTTTAAAAATTGCTTGTTTTGTCATTGTGGTTTGCAACTCCTTTCGGTTTTAGTTCCTGAGAATATTACTTTCAGGGACGAAAAGGGAAAGGAATTGCAAACCACAATGATAAAAAAAACAACTTTTAAAGTCAGGGACCAAAATGGTTATAAACAACAAACTACAAGGACCTAAAATCGTAGTTTACTCTCTCTCTCTCTCTCTCTATATATATATATAGAGAGAGAGATATATATTATTATCCAACCCTTTTACATGATGCAACCTATGTAACCCCTTTATCCACCACTCGTTTTTTTTTCCAGTTTTTTTCTTTTTTCTTAATTACAAAAGTGAAAATAAAATAAATGGTGGATAAAATGATTGCATTGGTTGCATCATGTAAAAAAGTTGCATTTGAACGCCTTACTATATATATGGTCTATTTAAATACAAACCATCTAATTCTAACAAACTATACAAACCATTATATTGAGAAACAATAGAAATATTTATGGACAATTATCATATTCATTAATTACAATTGAGATATAATGAAAGATGATAAGATCCATTCATTATGATCATGACTTTAAATTAGAAAACAAAATAACATCATATATTTATTAGACTAGATAAAGGACTGAAATTGGTTTGTATAGTTTGTTAGAATTTGATGGTTTGTAGATAAAAACGTCCTATATATATCTATACTATATTATAAAGCACGGATTAAAAACTCTTAAATACAAATTATTAAGCACAAGGTACCATCATTTTATGCAATATTTTAAAAATCTCTTAATTTACAAGTATCAAAGCACAAGATACATATTACTACTGCAGACTTCTAACACCCACCAATTTGGTATGTGCAAGACCTTCCTTTTATGCAAACCTTTCCATGTATCACTATTAATTAATATATTATATTACTATAAATTTGTTTTGATTATATTATTAAATATATAATTGGTTATTTTTTCTGGATGACATTAAAATATATAAGATAATCATAGAATTCTAAAAAAATATTTTTTTTATATAAAAACATTATATTATTAAGTCTAAATTAAACAAATTTATAAAAAAAAGCATTATCACTTTCTCAAAACCATCCAAAATCGTACTGTAAATCAACAAAAAAACAAAAAATAAAATGAAACATTAAAACCGTGATATATCTCGCTGCATTGCGCGAGTACGCTTCTAGTATATATATATATATGAGAGAGAGAGAGACGAAGGTTCAAACGAGAATGCTGACTATTTAAGAAAATAAGAAAAAACAGTAAAAAACAACAGATTATGTACAAAATCATATGTGATTTTACATTAACCCGAAAAAACGGACGAGGTCGCGTCCAAGGTCACGTGAATCATATATGATTTTGTATTTACTCGGTTGTTAGCGTGTTTTCTTAAATAGATTTTCTCGTATGAATCCACATCTCTCTCTATATATATATTTATAATGACGACATATATTTGTAATCTTTTTTTTATTTAAATATAAATTTTAGATCTTGAATCATATAAAGTTTATAGTAGTAATAAAATTGTTATTCTAAATAGGGATTAGGAAGGTTGCATTGCATGAAAAATAGTTGGTGGAAGGAGGGGGCAAATTAAGGGTTAAAGAAAGGGACTTTATGGAAGTTTGAATGGGAAGAAAGGGCCAAATGGTGGAATACTGACCCATTCAGACGTGGAAATAGACAAGAATGGAGTCAAAATGCCTCTCGTGCTCTCTCGATATCTGCAATTTTTGTTCTTTTTTTTTTTTAATATCTTTTTAATTTAAAATTGATATTATGATACACATATTCATGATTCATCCATAACTATACTATCCAACTATATAAAATACTGTACAAGTTAATATTGCATAAGGTACAAATTTTCAATGCATGAGATTGAAAAGGAAAGAAAGTAATAATAATGTTGAGGAAACCAAGGTGGTTTGACTCTAGGAGTCAGCTAAAAACCTTGTAGACATTTCAAACCCCAATGTCACATAAATGCCTACACTTTGTAATTTAAGGGTCCTATTATTTGTGTAAATTACATTGAGAACATAAAAAGTTATATTGGAAACATAAAAAGTCAAACATATGGAGTTAATTATGAGAGATGAGGTGGGTATGGAGGGAGGGGGGGGGGTGTATATAAGAATTTTATGGGTCCTATTATTTACACCCAACCTTGGGTCCTTTATGGGTCCTATTATTTACTTCACGTCATTTTTAGGATGCATTTGATATGTTGACGGATAAGATTGGATAGGATATGATAAAAACTTAGAGAATTTTTAATAACTTCTGAAATCGGAACTGATGTGATTGGTTCCGGTTCCTAAAATATGAAACCGATCGAGACCGGTTCCGGTTCTCATTTTTTTGGAACCGTTACCCGCCGAGACCGGTTCCGGGACCGGGTATCCGGTCCTGCTGGGTACCCAGAACTAGAACCGGTGGGTACTCACTATTTTTTTAATAAAATATATTTTGTTTATTTATAAAAATATAATAAACTACCTTTTAATGAAACATCGTTTGTAATATTTATCATCATCAACTAATTTTAATGACGTGAAGTGTTTCAGAAGCACCGTTTGTAGTATTTATTTGTTTTATAAGCACCGTTTGCAATATTTATTTGTTTTGTAAACATCGTTTGTAGTATTTATTAATTTATTAATTTTTATCTTATTAGTTTTCACGTTTGTGGTACTTATTTCTTTACGTTTGGACTTTCTAATATAATTAATATTTACATTTTTATAATATGAATGATAAAAAAAATTTAAAAACTAGACGGTGGGTACCCGGTACCGGTGTAACCGGTTCCGGTTCCCAAATATAAAGAACCGGTGTAACCGGTTCCGGTTCCTTCATTCCAGGAACCGCCGGTTCCGATTTCGGGAATTTTAGGCGGGTACCCGCCTTTGTTCACCCCTATCTCCAACATCTTCTACAAAATATTTACGGGACTAAAACAAAGTAGGAAAAAAGACCTTTTTTTTTTCTTTCATAAAAAAAAGTTGGAAAAAATTCAATACAATAAAATAAAATTTATTTTTGACGCTTTATTTTAAAAATGTTCTCAAAAACTTATTAAGACGCCTAAAAAAAATCCTATAAACACTTTTAGATATGACATTATATTATTTGATTGTATAAAGTTAAGTTTTATAAAGCGGTCTCTTAGAACAGTTAGACCTTGTTGACGTCCTATACACTCGATTTTGTTGTAGTGACTAATTAAAAACTCTAAATCTACCCTGATATGACTGTAATGGTCACCACAACCTACCGTTTCCACAACAATCATCGCCACCACCACCTCCACCATCACCGTCAACCACTCCCACTTCCACATTTGTCTGCTAACACCGCCACCACCTCCGACCATCATTCTCGTTGTTGCCACAACCTCTACCATCTCTGGTTCATTCGAATTATCATTAGTTATATCAAATTCTTCATTCAAATTTGGTACTATCATATATATATATAGGTGGAGGTTCAAACGAAAAACACCCCTGTTTTATAATATATGAAAATTATATAAAGATGTTTTTAAACTAAATTAAATAGTTATTTAATTTGTATAACTTATAACTATTATTTAACATATAAAAACATTAAACATGATTTAGGGGTAATGTCGTCTTTTTTAACCTTTTGTCATCCAAATACTATGCATACAACTTGTTCAATATTGTCTTAGTCGTACCAAACACTAGACAACTAATTTGTATGGTCAATTAATCATGTCTAATTAAGGGGCCGTTTACTACTTACCCCGGGTAAGCACTTTCCGGACTTCCGGTATCATTTTCCTTACGGTCCTTATGAAAATTACCTAGAATCTTACCCGGTAAGAGTCATAACAAAACCACAAGGGTTGTGGTGTGGTGGTAAAGGCTTGGGGAGTTCATAGCGCTCAACCCGGGTTCGAGCCCCACTAGCAGCACTTGTGGCCACTGAGGATAAACTCAGGCTGCACGCTTTAGCAGCTGGGCCAAAGACCCTAATTGCCAGGGATTAGTCTGGGCCATAGCCCAGGATACCCTTTCCAAAAAAAAAGAGTCATAACAAGGACCAAGAGTCTTACCGGTAAGTGAGAGAAATGACTCTTATCCGGTAAACGCTTACCGGGTTTAAGACGCTTACCAACAATCAATTTTGATTGTTAAGAATGTTATACGATAAGGTAAGTAAATATAATGTTCTTGCTGGTAAGCGCTTACCCAGTAAACATTTTGGTAAACGACCCCCAAATCATATATGTTATATACGTATCAAACGCTACCTTAAGAATTAAATAAGTTTTTTTCACAAAAAGAGTATCATATCCTTCAAATCTCATTCTAAGTTAGGTATATCAAATACTTTTGGCTTTTAATAATTATTTTAATTTTCGGTTCATGAAAAATTAATGATGTTGATTTTTATAGGTGTGTTACATTTTTTATAAGCGTACATTAGGCTTTGTTTGGCAAACTAGCTTATAAGCTAACTTTTCAAAACGCTAATTTGAGTAGTGTTTCAATAAGCTAGCTTATGGTCATCCAAACATGTACACTAGCTTCAGCTAGCTTTTTTTTTTTTGCCAAACATAGCCTAATAAGTTTTTAAGAATATGATCTCTTAAAAATCTTTCTAGTTAACACCTTACGGAAAAAAAAAATCGATATAAATTTATGTAGGCGTATGAACTAGTCATCTGTTTATTAGGGAATTTTTAGAAGCAAGTTTATGAATAAGTAAAATTAAAAAAACAACCCCCTTAATAATTACTATTAATCTTACGATTTTTTGTAGGAATTACCAAAAGAAAATTATATAAATCAAGAAAATATTTTTAGGAAAAAAATAATGTATTGTTATAAGATAATTTGAAATAGAACAATAATATTAATCGTACATGAGTAACATGATATATAATTATTATTATTGAGCATGTAAATGAATCACGAATACAACTATCTCAAGTATCAAATACATATATCTAACACACTGATCTCTTATAATATTTTAATAAATTGTCATAGATATAAAGGTTTTTGACACAAACAAATCTTAATTGTCACTTACAAACCGAATTCGTTTTTGGTTAATAGTCGTATTTAATTTTGAAAATATCTTGTAATGGCATTACATGTGTTTTTATTTAATAATGAATTAAAACGTATCTCAAAAACACCTTTTTTTGTCAAAATAAAATAAATTATAAATTGTGTTTTAGAGTATCTCAATTTTGAAGATTTAAGAATTTTTTTTTACTCTAACAACTATCTATAATCTATACTATATTATAAAGATGCCATAAAAAACTTTTAATTACAACTCACTAAGCTTTATGTATTATCATTTAAAGCTATCTACTTAAAATCTCTTAAAAATAACTACTAAAGCCTAATGTACTACCTGTAAAGCTTTTAACCCTAATTAATATATTTCATCCTTATCCTCCAAAATTCTTATCTCTAATCCCCAAACCCTAAAATTATGAAATTTGAATTCTGATAAACATAATCAAAACAGGATAAACATCTCAATTTAAATATAAAAAATTTAAAATATATAAGATAATTAATGAATTTTAACAAACTACTTAATTTTTTTATATAAAAAGCATTATATTGTTAAGCCTAAATTAAACAAATTTATATATAAAAAACCATTATCACTCAATAAAAACCATCCAAAATCGTACTGTAAATCAATAAAAAACAACAAAAAATAAAAATAAACATTAAAATCGTGATGTATTAAGCATTATGTACTATTATTTAATGATAATCTACTTAAAATCTCTTAAAAAACAATTAATGAAGCAATATGTACTACTTTTAAATGCTTTTAACCCTAATTAATAAATTTCATCCATATCCCCCAAAATCCTTATATCTAATCCCCAAATCCTAAAATTATGAAATTTGAATTCTGATAAACATAATCAAAACAGGATAAACATCTCAATTTAAATAGAAAAAATTTAAAATATATAAGATAATTAATGAATTTTAACAAACTACTTAATTTTTTTTATATAAAAAACATTATATTGTTAAGCCTAAATTAAACAAATTTATATATAAAAAAACCATTATCACTCAATAAAAACCATCCAAAATCGTACTGTAAATCAATAAACAACAAAAAATAAAAATAAACATTAAAATCGTGATGTATCTCGCTGCATTGCGCGAGTACGCTTCTAGTATATTATAAAGTAGAGATAAAAAAACTCTTAATTACAACTCACTAAGCTTTATGTACTATCATTTAAAGTTATCTACTTAAAATCTCTTAAAAAACAACTAATAAAGCCTAATGTACTACCTCTAATCAAAATCGTGTAACCCAAAATCCCGTTTCATACCCAAAACCCTAAAATTATGAAGTTTGAATTGAGGATGAGGATGAAATCCCGTTTCTTACGTCCCTCATACTAATTCCCCAAAATCCTTTTATCTCTAATCCCAAAACCCTAAAATTATGAAACTTGAATTGAGGATGGGGATGAAATCCCGTTTCTTACGTGCCTCATACTCTCACCTTTTCTTTAGTATAGATAGATTGATTTCGGGAAAACGATTCATCACTCAATTGCTTCATACACGCTCCATCGATCCTTTTGCACTGAAGTTGGTTAGTTTCCTTTTGGTTTTTTGAAATAGATTGCTTTCGGGTAATCGATTTTGGTTTGTTTGTGTTTTGTTTTAATTGTTTAGTATCTGCAACTTTCTTTGTATCGATTAAGAGTATCAGTTGAATTTGTTTGTCTACTTTGTTTTTTAGATGTATCTGTTTTGTGTTGTTCTAGATTGCTGCTTTACGTTTGTAATGTAGATCTTTGATCTATTTTATTGTATTATGGTTTTACCGTATGTGGTTGTTTTGAAATGTTTTGGTTTATGGGTAATACAAGAAGGAAGAGATGGATTTTCATTGATGATCAAAATCGAAGATGTATCTATGTTGTGTAGATAGTCCCAGAAAATAGTCACAAAGCTAGAAAAGAAACTGAAAAGTATATTCTTCAATCCTTCTCTATACTTGATATAATATGTTACTGTTGTTGACTTTATGTGTTTCTAATTCTATGATATATTTATGTTTTATTATGAACTTGATAGCAGATTATGGCTTTAAATGTTATGCATATTCATTAGCTTTAGGGACTGGAGTATGAACATATTAATCAAATGAAAGTAAAACCATAATTTGTTGTGATTGTAAAATTTAATTTTTCTTCCGTCGGAGATTTGCGTTCGATTCAAACTCAAAGGGTTGTTGTGCAAACTCAAAATACCATCTCTCATACTCATTTTGATAATCATAAATGAGTTAAAATGGTTTTCTTGATTATGCGTTTTTGTTTGTAAATGTTCGAGCCAACGAATCGATCGTTCTGATGGATGGAAAATTGATTACCGAGTTTTCCGATTCTTGAATCACTTTTAGAAACTAATCCACTATCATTTTCGCAGCTGAGAAATTCGTCTTGAACGTCGCCCGTTAGAGATTTGCGTTCGATTCCGCTGTGGATGTGATCTCCTTTATCGGCATCAAACAGCTAATCTGCAATTCCCCGGTTTCGGTTGCCAAGGTATGTTTCCTTCAAATATTTTGGTTTCAGGTATGAACATATCTTATATTTCATTTTTCTATTAACGCTTCGATTATATGGGTTCATTTATTTTGATCGGTATAAACTCCATGTCCGAAAAGCCTGGCTGTGTGAATCTATAGAGCAAAGAAAATTTTGCTGTAATAATCAAAAGCCTTCAACTATTAAACTATAGAGCAAAGAAGATTTCGTTGTTCATCCTGGCTTGAGCTTGGTTTGGGTTTTTGACACCGTGTGAATCTTGCTTTAATGGAACACAAGATTTATGATTATTTCCACCACCAACCCGCCGTCTATATTTTCATTCCAGGTGGCGTTAGGTATTCATATCTTTGGATAGAGTTACCATGATAGTTTTCTGACTCAAGCAATAGGTGTCCTTGGTTAATTACAAAACTAAAAGATATTGGGGTTTATTTCCTGTAATAACACATGTGTTTTACTTTATGGAACCTACATATTTATATGCAACCTCATAGTATATATTGCTTTTAGGGAATTAATTTTGGTTTGTTTGTGTTTTGTATCAATTGTTTATCTTCAACTTTCTTTGCATCGTTTGCTTTCTATCGGTTCTTCTATTAAGAGTATCAATTGGTTTGTTCTATCAATTGCTTTATGGAACATGTTCTATCTTGCTTTGGGAACGAACATACACCTGCTGGCTTCTGCTTCTATCGATTTTTCTATCAAGGTAAAATAGGTTCTGTCAATTCTTCCTCTTTCTATTGTTTTTGTTACTTTTTTCACATTCATAGCAATTTTTTTAGATGGATATGACTGAGTATGATTTTAATAATGAACTTATAATACATGTAACATACTGAAGAAAACTAACTGTTCAATTTAACCATGGACTCCTCCCACTAAACCAAGAAAAAATGGAAACAAGCAAACTCCACATGTGCATAAAAGTAGATAAAGAAGGCATCTAGCACCATTGGATAACACACACATATATAATATAGTGTGTATATATATATATATAAACACCAATGTATCTTCTTGATCCCATCCACTCCCACAGAACCAAGAAAAGATGGAACCAAGGAAACTCCACATGTACATAAAAGTGGATAAAAAATAAAGGAAGACATTCCTTGATTTGTCATGTTGAAAGGAAGAGCTTGCTGTGATTAACTCTGCCTAAATTAATGTGGCACATGTGACCTAAATTTTGAAATGGTGAAATAGCTATTGAATTGTATCTACTAATGACGAAGATCAGATTGCTTGGGTGCCGGAAAAAGTAAGCGTTTGGTTTTTGTCATATGCAATTTATCTTAAGGACGATATGCTGTCAGTTTTTATGATGATATGCATTCTTGAGAAGTAGATTGCCTCCAAGGATTCAGAGGTGCAAGTTCTTTCATTATTTATGTATATGGAATAAAGTTGCATATGTATGTAAAGTGGTCAAATATCTCCATCATGTCAATTAAAATGCAAACATATATGCTTGTATTAATTACAATTTTAGTATAATTTTGCTGATGGATTTGTGAAACCTTGGTGTGTGCAGAATTTGATTGATGGTTTGGGCATTACAGGGTATGAAGGAACCTTTTTGAAGGTTTGGTCATTTCTGTTACCGGTGGTATTAATATGGGATTGTGTTTGTAAGTATTTGAGTTTAGGGGCCGTTAACACTATCACTTACTTATCCGGTAAGATTTTAGTTCACCAAAATGGTGTCGTATGCAACAATTTTCTAGGTAAGCGCCAGGTGTGATAAGAGTCGTTGCCCTCACTTATCGAGTAAAACTCTCGGTCCTTGCCATACCCAAGTGATTATTGATCCTAACAGCAATTCTGTTATACTTTTATCGACATTGATTTGTGAGCATCGTATTGATATCAGGTTGCACACAACGTGGTGGAAGACAAGGAGCATAACACTATCATTCTTTACTAGAAATGCAAACTAACAGTTCTTCTCTAAGTGTGTCATACAACTCTAGCAATAGGCACTTGGTTCCACCGTTTTGTAATTATACTAGGATTTACTTTATCCTTGATACATGCATGTTGGTTGAGGCTGTATGAATGCTTGTATATTTGTGTATGATGATAAATCTCCCTAACTTCAAGCTGCCATGGCATGATGTACTTTGGTTAATAACCTTTCTAGATTTTAATATGATGAAAATTGTTATGGTATTCCAATTAGGAAGGCTATTACATGTGCTTGTTTTTCTTCATAACATAAAAATGCAAGAAATGGCTATGCAGATTACTTGAGTTTAGAAATTTGATTGGTCTTTCTTCACCTGTTGGGAGTTTGGCAAACAAATGTTTTAATAAGTTATGCAGGTGTTAAAAGATGTATCATTAGCGGTGGTTGAAGCATCATTAAAATCAAAAGTAAAAATAGCATTAATAGTAAGGTTCATGATATCATCAATATTATCGTCTATATAATCCAATACAAAAATATCATTCAAAGTCTTAAGTTTTAGGGCCAAAACATCCCTCTCTAAGAGCTTCTATGACTACGTGCATAGTAAATTATAAATTCTTCCATTGATATTTCATTTACCGTAACTATTCTCATGCATTCCGAATAAACTAGACACAATCCATATAATTCTTTTAGGTGATTAATTATTAATGAACAAAACGAGGAACCTTTATGCTAGATATAGGGTCCGTTTACCTGATACTTACCGGGAAATAGTCAACACTTTAAGGCATAACTTAGGACACCCTTCAAAAAAAAAGGGTCAACACTTTCACTTATGGGTAAAATTTTAGTCCATTAAAACGGGATTTGCATGCAACATTTTTATCCCGTAAGAGCTTACTGGTATTAGTCAAACATTTCACTTAACTTATCAAGTAAGATTTTAGTCCATTAATTAAAACGACATCGTATGCAACTCTTTTTTATCCGATAAGCGCTTACAGGGTAACAATCGTCAATCTCACTTACCGAGTAAGACTTTCAGTCCTTGTCATCGCTTTTACTAGGTAAGGTTATCAGTCTTTGTCATGTTCGAGCGATTTACCTGACAGATGTACAATATGATTTACATATTATGTGTAACTGGATGGTACATTTGGAGGATCCAAAACTATTCCAATTACATGCAAGTGTCTATTCTTTATTTTAGTATTTAGATGGAACTCATTTAGCCATTGCTAAAAAAATTTAAACCATTTAGGAGCAAATGAACCATTACATAATAGTGTGATAGACTAATGATAATAATGTCTAAGACCGAGATAATGAAATAATGAATAATTATGGTTTACATGCTAAATTTAAATCACGGAAAGAAGCAAAGAATTATTATTCATTATTTCATTTTTTGCAAAGAATGCACTTAACTCTTAGCAAAGAAGCAAAGAATGCACTTATTAACTCTTAGCAATAATTATGGTTTACATGCTAAATCTAAATCAGGACTCAGTACTTGTTTGGCGAGACTGACTCGCGATACTTGTCATTATCGCATGACATAATCGCCGAGAGAAACCACGAATTTACGACACAATCTCAGCGAGAATGCCTCGCGATAGTGATAGTGTCACTATCGCTTGGCAATGTCACCGTCGGGGGCTGATTGTTAAAAAAAAGGGGATTTGGCCTTTTTCTCATTTATTTCTCATCTACCTCCTTTATTTCTCTCTCAAAAATCCTTCCCTCATCAAGAACCGAAATTAGGGTTTCACCAAACCCTATCTACCTCATTTATTGTTAAGAGTTAAGTGCATCAATCAAGGAGTCAATAATTTAACTAAGGAGTAAGGAATAATCAGGAATAATCATTAAACCACTATATAAATCAGCCCATGTTAACATCATCGGTTTGCTTTATTATTGTAAAGGGCATTATAGTCTTTTTATTTTATTCTGTTTTTATGTTCCAGTAGTTTTGTTTTTCTTTTGTTCCTAGTTCGGTTCCTTGCTGTACTATAAATAGGGGGTTTTCTTTCTGGAATAACACTCATCATTTTCCAAATTTTTCTTTCTCATTATATGGTATCAGAGCCAGGTTCAAATGAAATTGTTGGAACATATAAGACGTCTCGCAACAGTAAATTTCCATTAATGACAACATCTCCAATCAGATTCACCCGAACAAATTCATTCGTAGGAAGAGTAACAGAGAAATTTGAGACACTTCTTGAATTGACAAATCTCTTTAAATCTCTACAGATATGCTTAGACGCTCCATAATCTAACATCCATGCTTTAGGGGATATAAAATTGGTGCAATATGAAAGAGAATAGCACATACCTGAGGATTCATCACATCGATCCTCATTTTCTGTAGTAGACATAGAACAACCAATCAAAAGTCCAGATAAGGTGGGTCACATTTAATATATCTAGAGTGATCTTATAATCATAATTAATCAGCCTATCATTTATATTTGCACCGTGATTTGTAATTCCCCAATTCTTAGTCAATAAAGGAAGTGTAAGCAGTGTTCCGCACGGATGGTCGCGCGAGTGGAGCGGTGCCAAGAGCCACGCGAGGCTCTGTTTGCCCGCAAACCTAGAGGCCGGCGTGCCTCTCCGCGCGAGTCCAACCGCGTCGTTGTTCGCGCGCGGCCCCTGTGCGAATAAAAAGGGGGAAACAATCATTTCTTTCATTTACTCCCCATCTACTCTCTTTAAAAGTTCTCTCTTCTCCATTACTCCTGGAGATTGTCCATTGGAGCATTCAAGGCACCACCCCCTACATTTATTGCAAGAATCAAGTCTTTTCAACCAAGGATCCCAACCAAGATCTCCAAATCTCAAGAGCATCTTCCTTCTCCATCATTTTCTAGGGTTTTCCATTTTCTAGGTTTTGAATGAAAAGCTAGATAGTGAGTTCTTAAACCTTGTAAAACTAGATACACATCCTTTTATGTTTCTTAACGTCATCATTGCATCCTTACATGATATATATAACTTGACTTTTGTGGGGTTTATGTATGTATGGGTTCAAGAACTTATGTTCTACATGGATGAGGGTTCTTTAGATGTTTATTTGGAACCCCTTAGCCTTCAATAAATTGGAAATGTGCTCACATGGTTGCTTTCAAATAATGGTTTATATAGGTGGTTTTGACCTAATATTTGATAAGTGGGTTATTTGATGCTTATGTAATGATAAGTTGTTTTACTAGATCCTTGATGAATAATGTACTATGGAATTGGGTGATTTACTATTTGTGCACACATGATGTGAAAATATATGGTTATGTTGCTCATGTCAAATATATGTAAATCTTATATAGAGACTATACACGATGTGTGGATCATGCTCCAATATCTTACCCATGGTTGGTATTGTGAACATTTCATATGAATTACGTGCCTTGAGGCCTATTAACGATGTTGTTGGACGAACCAAGTCGGTAGACACTAGGAGGATATAGTCTTGGGCGCCACCATAAAGGTATGCACCTAGACCTCCGTCATTCGAGGTAATGCCATGGTTGTAGTCCTTGGGTGTGCCGGGCCTTCTGGATGTCACTCATGGTAGTTGGAATCAAGGTGTATCGACTCTTTGGGTGGAACTTGATTGGTGCTATGGGTCTCCCCCATTAACTCCACATGTGAGAATTCATTTGATAATTGTTATTTGGCATATTTTATAATGGTGGATTATTATTGCTTGTTCAATCTCATCAGGCTTTTTGGCCTAACACTTTTTGGTGTCGATGTGTATCTCAGGTTCTAGTGGCGCGACAATTAAGAAGGTTTAGGCGGACCTATGTGAGAGCTTGGAGATGTGTATTTGGGCTCACTTTTTGTGAAAGAGTCCTTGGTTAGGAAATGTTGTACCTTCGAGCCTCAAATCGAACCATGCGAGAAATCTGAGTTTTGAGCGAAATCTGGGCTCGGTACCTGTTTGGCAAGAGTGACTTGTGATAGTGATAAGTGTCACTATCTATTGGCATAATCGCCGAGAGAAACCACGAACTTGCGGTACAATCTCAGCGAGAATGCCTTGCGATAGTGACTACGTCACTATCACTTGGCAATGTCGCCGTCGGGGGTTGATTGTATAAAAAAACGGGATTTGGCCTTTTTCTCATTTATTTGTCATCTACCTCCTTTATTTCTCTCTCAAAAACCCTTCCCTCATCAAGAACCGAAATTAGGGTTTCACCAAACCCTATATACCTCATTTGTTGCTAAGGGTTAAGTGCATCAATCAAGGAGTCAAGCTAGAAGCATTATACCACCATCTCCATTGTCATCTTCTATAAAGAATCAAACTAGGGTTTTGAGTTTTCATCAAAAACCCACTTTGTAAGTTCATCTTTCTTATTAAATGCTTTTGTGCCTACATGAAAACCTTTTCTTTTATACATAACTCTAAAACCTACATTTTTCTCTATATTGTGTTCTTGAACTCTATGGGTCAAAATCTAGGGTTTTGATGCTAAAATGATTTTATGTAATATGATGACCTAAAATGGTAGTGGAATGATATACATGGTTTATGTGTGTGTTACGAAACAAGTGAAATCAAATGGGTGGAATAATTTATTTGTGGTCTTATTGGAAGGTTAGACATTAAGAATGTTTATGGTATAAATGTGTTAACTAAACTTGTGTGTAGTGAATATTTGGATAATATGTCCTTGTGATGGATGGAATAAGTACACATGAGAAGATATGCTATGTGTGTATATTGGATTTTACCTTGTTATGGCATAGTTTGTATGAAAATCATGTGCTTGGAATTTATAGCAAAATATACAAATTGTTTATTGGTGAATCATTCTAGTTTGAAATGGTGAGGTCCCAAGGTAATGATCCATGAATAGGGTTGAACTTGGTGATTCTTTGGGGTAAAGGCTCGGGTAGAGTGAACCCATATTTACATTGAACTAAGGATTCATGAATAGAGTTGATGCCGGTAAATAACCATTTCAACTAAATGCTCCACGTGGGTTGTGGCCTACTTTCGTGTTCCACCGCAACTCATGGTGGAACGGGTCTCCCCCGTCTTACATAAGGTTCAAATATTGGAGGATCCCCTCGTCATCGTTACTTTATCTATCGTTAACTGTTCAACAACGTATTACACTTATTGCACATATAATTTGGATGTACTCACTAGGCTCCAAGCCTAACGCTTGTTTACTTTGGTGTTCATATTAGGTTCCGTTAGTGGGGGAAAGGCCAATCCTTGAGCGGAGAGTTGGGCCAACTTTTGGGGACATAGCACTTGACGATACATAGAGTGTGCATTGTTACTTGTCGATATTTTGGAAATAGATGATGACACCCAAATATAATATGAACTAGAATGTTTTAGATTAAATAGGTTGTCGGTCCTCATTTCATTCCATTTGGATTTGTAAACGCTTATATTTTTCCTCATTTTTGGGATGATGTCATTTACGAAACTTTAACTCTTATAAAATGTTCCAGGTTCAATTTCCCTTCGATTTATAAATGTTATATTGCAAAATTTTCGAATTTTTGAAATCACTGATTTTAGCGTGTTACAATTTGGTATCAGAGCATTAGTTTAAGTGAACTAGGCATGAACGTAAGATGTCTAGACTTAAGCTGGAGTTGATAAGATATGATTGGTGAGGATTGGGTAGAATTTCTAAGATAGGACGATCTTAGAGTCGACGGAATTGCATAAATTAAGAATTGTGACAATGGTAACAAGAATTCTTGTGTATGGTGTGTTCATAATTACACGTAGCTAATGCCATTATGAATATATTTTTACGTGAGCATGTTTGGTTACTAATGACACGACGATTGATGAATGTATTAGTACGTTTCTTTTGTGTTTCGATCGAATCTCTTATTCTCTCTCGTGCTTGTTTGGCAGCCATTGTTCAATCATGGTGAATACTCGAAGTCGACCGTTGGTCGAGGGGGAAATTCATGAGGATAGTGCGTCCAATCCAAATCCGGTGGTTAGAGTGGTGAATGTTGTTCCCCCTAATATGCCGCTGATATTTACCGGAGAGGTAGAACACATACCCAGAGTGGATTTGGCGTCATCAAACCCGGTCGTTCGAGAGGCAAACCCTCAAGCCGATATGATGGTCAGCGTCATGCAGATGGTGACGTCGGCTATGGAAAAGCAGCAAGAGGCATTCCTAAAAATGTTGGAGGATAGGGATGCTAGTCTCAGAGGGTCGGAGGTAGTTGCCGAGAATGCGGTGGTCGGTTCGGGTGGTACTGGTAACAGGATCCGGACGGAAGAGCACGTGGTTGTCGGTGCTCAAAGGGGCGGGAAGACTTGCTCCTACAAGACATTTCTCTGTAGCAAACCGCCCGAGTTCTCGGGATCCGATGACCCAGTCGAATGCGTGAACTGGATCCAAGCGATCAAACAAGCTTTTGGTTCCAGCGAGTGCAGAGAGGAACAAAAAGTAAGATTTGCATCACAGATGCCCAGAGGTCCGACATATCATTGGTGGAATGTCACCAGGTCCACTCTCGATGCCGTCGTACTTGATCAACTATCTTGGGATGCGTTTAACAGGAAGCTCATGGAAGAGTACTGCAATGAGAGAGCGATGGATTGTATTGTTGACGAGTTTCGAGCCCTCAAGAAGGGTAGTATGTCAGTAAGAGACTACTCAAGGAAGTTTGTCTAGAAGCTGGATTTGGTAGGGCATGCGGCCCCAACTAAGAGTGACAAAGTTAAGGCATACCTAAAAGGGTTACCGGATAAAATGATGTCCATGGTTCGCAATACCAAGCCCTTTTATCTCCTTGAGGCCATTGAAGAGGTCAAGGTCATGGAGGATGTTTATGCCCAGAGTCGTGATGAGAAGGCCGAGGCGACCGAGAAGAGGAAATGGGAAGGCAACTCCTTACCCTCCAAGAAACCGCGATCTTTCAATAATATCATCAATAGGGGAACCGAGCCTAAGCGAGAAGCTAGGTGGTGCCCAAATTGCCGAAGCAAACATTTTGGCTCGTGCAACTCTAATGGGATGAATTGTTTCAAGTGTGGTAAGGAGGGTCATGTGCGTGAAAACTGGCCGACCCGAGGGGTCACATGCTATGAATGTAGGGAACCTGGCCACATTCGAAGTGCGTGCCCGAAGTTGAAGGCGGGAGGACCGCAAGTGAAGAAGGAAAACCCACCAAGGGTTCCTGGCCGAGCTTTCTAGATGAAGGCCAATAAGGCCAAGGCATCCACCGACGTGGTATCGGGTACGTTTCTCCTAAACTCTGTACCTGCTCGTGTGCTATTTGATTCCGGTGCTAGTTTCTATTTCGTGTCTGAATCTTTTCGTCAAAAGCTTGCCATGCCCGCTAGTAGCTTAGTTGATGCTTTAGTGGTAGAGATAACGAATGGTAGTCAAGTAGTGATCCGTGACGTTTTGAAGGATTGCTCGATTGACACTGAAGAGAAGAAATTCCCGATCAATCTGATGCCTATGGTTATTGGTGGATTCGACGTGGTGGTCGGTATGGATTGGTTGGAGGTAAACCTTGCCGAAATCCTATGCTCCAAGAAACTAATCCGACCCCCTACGTTGGATAATGAAATGGTAGATGTGTATGGAGAAAAGAGGAAGGGAGAAGTGGCGGTTATTTCTATGGCTAAGGCGCGTAGGTGCTTGGTGAAGAGTATTCGTCTTTCTTATCCTATGTGATAGACGCCAAGCTCGAAAAGATGAAGATTGAAGACGTGAGGGTGGTGCTTGAGTTTCCCGATGTCTTCCCGGAAGACTTGCCCGGTTTGCCACCTGACCGCCAAGTCAAGTTTCGGATTGACTTGTTACCGGGGGCGGCTCCGATTGCTCGAGCCCCTTACCTGTTGGCGCCATCGAAGATGCAAGAAATGATGGCTCAACTCCTAGAGCTTCTAGAGAAGGGCTTTATAAGACCGAGCTCGTCACCTTAGGGAGCTCCGGTCTTGTTTGTCAAAAAGAAGGATGGCACAATGAGTAGAATGTGCATCGATTACCGTGAACTGAATAAGGCAAAGGTGAAGAACAAGTATCCGCTTCCGAGGATCGACAATTTGTTTGATCAACTCCAAGGAGCGGGGTGTTTCTCAAAGATCGATTTGCGTTCGGGGTACCTTCAAGTGAAGGTAAGAGGTGAAGACGTCCCGAAGACGACCTTTAGAACGCGCTGCGACCATTACGAATTCCTCGTAATGCCGTTTGGTTTAACTAACGCACTGGCGGTGTTTATAGATTTGATGAATAAAGTGTGCCGACCTTTCCTCGACAAGTTGTTCATTGTATTTATTGATGACATACTCGTGTATTCCAAGAATGAGTCGGAACATGAGCAACACCTTCGTGAAGTTTTAGAAATGTTGAGGAAGGAGAGGTTGTACGCCAAATTTTCCAAGTGTGACTTTTGGCTTGAAGATATTCAATTCTTGGGTCACGTTGTCACTCGAGACGGAGTGAAGGTGGCCCCCTCCAAAATTGAAGCCATGATGAATTGGGAACCTCCCAAGAGTCCATTCGAGATCCGAAGTTTCTTGGGTTTGGCGGGCTATTACCGGAGATTCATTCAAGACTTCTCCAAAATCGCTTCTTCCTTAAAGACTTTGACTCGGAAGAATGTGAAGTTTGTTTGGACCGAAGCGTAAGAGAAGACGTTCCGGACGTTACAAAAGAAGTTGTGTGAAGCCCCAATTTTGTCGTTACCCGAAGGATCGGAGGACTTCGTGGTCTATAGGGATGCTTCAAAGATGGGTTTGGTTGCGTGTTAATTCAAAGAGGCAAAGTAATCGTCTACGCCTCAAAGGCAACTCAAAATTCACGAGAAGAACTATCATACCCATGATTTGGAGTTGGCATCGGTAGTGTTCGCCTTGAAGCTATGGCGACACTACCTCTATGGCACGAAATGTATGTTCTACACGGATCATAAGTGTTTGAAATACGTCTTTGATCAAAAGGAGTTGAACATGAGGAAAAGAAGGTGGCTCTAATTACTTAAAGATTATGATTGCGAGTTGCTTTACCACCCCGGTAAGGCAAATGTGGTGGCCAATGCGTTGAGTCAGAAGGACTATAGCGGAAGTATTCGGGCTACCCTTTCAAGAATTGAACTCGTGTCGAGTCTTATTGAGAGGATCACAACATCTCAAGTAGAAGCCTTATTGAAAGAAAACCTCAAGGAGGAAGTTATGTCAAAGCAACAGTTACTCTTAACGGAAGATAGCCGTGGGGTAAAGTTGTTCAATGGTCGTGTATGGGTACCCAAAGTTGGGGGCAATCGGGAAATGCTTCTCGAGGATGGCCATAAGTCTAAGTACTCCATCCACCCGGGAAGTACGAAGATGTACAGAGACTTGAAGCTACATTTTTGGTGGTCGGTAATGAAACTTGATGTGGTGCGTTACGTAGAGCGTTGTGTGATGTGCTTACAAGTGAAGGTCGAGCATCAACGACCGTATGGGAGTCTTCAATCCCTAGAGATCCCCGAGTGGAAGTGGGAACATATTACCATGGACTTCGTGACTAAGTTTCCCAAGACTCTTCGAGGTCACGATACTATTTGGGTAATTGTTGATCGGTTGACCAAGAGCGCTCACTTCTTGGCCATGCGCGAAACCCTACCGATGGACAAGTTGGCGAAGCTTTACATCGATGAAGTGGTGTCAAGGCATGGGGTACCTTTATCTATAGTGGCAGATCGTGATAGTCGGTTTACTTCAAACTTTTGGGATGGCTTGCAGAAAGAGCTTGGTACGCGAGTTAAGTTGAGTATGGCTTACCATCCGCAAACCGACGGTCAAAGTGAAAGGACGATCCAAACACTTGAAGACATGTTAAGGTCTTGTGTTATTGACTTCGGGGATAGTTGGGACTCTCATCTACCTTTGGTGGAGTTTGCTTACAATAATAGCTACCACTCGAGTATTGGAATGACACCCTTTGAGGCCTTGTACGAGCGGAAGTGCATAACTCCCGTATGTTGGCTTGAGGCGGGAGTGAAGCAGTTCGCCGGACCCGAAATTGTGCAAGAAACGACCAATAAGGTAAAAGGCATTCGGGAACGACTGAAAGCGGCTGAAGATTGGCAAAAGAGCTATGCCGATAAGAAGAGGCGACCGATGGAGTTTCAAGTGGATGATCGTGTGATGCTCAAGGTGTCACCTTGGAAGGGCATTATCCGGATCGGAAAGTGAGGGAAGTTGAGCCCCCGTTTCCTTGGGCCATTCACGATACTTAAGCGTGTGGGTCTACAAGCCTATCAATTGGAACTGCCACCAGAAATGAGCGGGATTCACAACACGTTCCATATCTGCTATCTTCGAAAATGTTTGGCGGAGGAGGAGAGTGTTATACCTTTTTCGGAGATAAGAGTGGATGTGGGAAATCGTTGCATCGAAGAGCCCGATGCCATCTTGGAAAAGAAATCCAAGAAGCTCCGACATAAAGAAGTCACAATGGTCAAGGTTCAATGGAAGCATCACCGAGGGGCCAACGTAACTTGGGAATCGGAGGAAGATATGAAGAGGAGATATCCTCACCTCTTTGGGCGAGTGTCAATTTCGAGGACGAAATCATTCCCAAGTTGGGGAGGATTGTAACACCCGGAATTTTTGAAGTAAGATTCCGCACATCGTTAACCTCTAATCTTCTTTCGTTTATCTTTTTGGTTAGGATATGTTGTACCTTCGAGCCTCGAATTGAACCATGTGAGAAATCTAAGTTTTGAGCGAAATCTGGGCTCGATACCTGTTTGGCGAGAGTGACTCGCGATAGTGACAAGTGTCACTATCGCTTGGTATAATCGCCGAGAGAAACCACGAATTTGCGGTACAATCTCAGCGAGAATGCCTCACGATAGTGACACTGTCACTATCGCTTGGCAATGTCACCGTCGGGGGCTGATTGTTTAAAAAAACGGGATTTGGCCTCTTTCTCATTTATTTCTCATCTACCTCCTTTATTTCTCTCTCAAAAACCTTTCCTTCGTCAAGAACCGAAATTAGGGTTTCACCAAACCCTATCTACCTCATTTATTGCTAAGAGTTAAGCGCATCAATCAAGGAATCAATAATTTACCTAAGGAGTAAGGAATAATCAAGAAATACAGGGAAAAAAATTATTTTGAAGTCATATTTACATTTAAATTAGAATGGAGAATGATTTGGTGGGTTAAGCAAGGAAATCAATGATTTAAAGCATAAAAACCCACATTTCAGTCATCATGGGGAGAGATTACGAAATTTACAGAGTATTAATTTTGTATTGGATCAATAATATAATAGGTTAAGTGTTTTAGAACCAGTCTTACATTGATTTTTTGACCTTAAGGCTATTCGATTGTTAAATAATAGAGGAGGTAGGTTGTGTTTGCATAACGATGCATAAAAGTTTGATCTTTGTGTATAATAATATGTATAACCCATGTTTAAATGACGAATGATCGTGTGAGAATATGAGTTAAGGTGTAAAGTGTACGAAGGGATTTGGACCCTTGATCACTTTTAATTACTGTTGATCTAATGGTTCAGGTTAAGTTCCAAAATAACCCATGAATTAGCTTAGAAAGGTATTTCAATTGATCTTCAATTAAGATTGATCTAAGGGTGGAAATATCTTCTTACCCTTCTCAAGATATCTACTATTCTTACCGGAAGTAAACTCTGTTTAAATATTGTAATAGTTAGATATGAGTGTAGTTAGCATGTGTGCACGAAAAGAAGGAAAATAGATGAAGATTAGTGAGGTTGAAATAAAGTTGTTCTCGAAGAACAACCGTTGGATACTGAACGTGAGACCAGGGGCGAGCTCATGGAAGTTGCATACAAACTTGCAAAGTAGAGAAAAAGGGGGAGAGGTGGGGAACTTGCATGCAAGGTCATAGAGCTCCTACAAGCCGGATACGATCTCATACTCGTGAGGCAAGCTCACGTACAATGAAATTAGAGAGGGGTGATCATATCTTTCCCACACCAGATATGCATAAAATGGTTTTGGCTATGTGTATGGTTTCACCAATAGGGACATTGATGCTTTTAGTAGATATGTGTGGGCTACGAGGATCAGGCCAACAAGGGTTGGGTAGCTCTCGTTCGAACAAACTGACGTTGAACGGTTAATTATATCATACGATGAAATGAGATCTCGATGTTTATGTATTTATAACAGATTTTATTAAATTGCAGGGATGTTTTAAATACATGATTTTGTTGCATGAAACATGTTTAAGGAACAATGTTTTCAGTATATGAATGTATATTACATGAAACTATGAACTCGCTATCGTGACTAGTTGCATTCATCCATGGACGAATTTACGAAGGAGGGATGGGGCCTTGTGCTACCGCTCTATTGTGTCGGTGTAGATTTTTAGGAATCGTCAAAGTGCCTCCAATTTTAATTTAATGTGTGCACCCCTAAGCTGACAACAAATCATTGCAACCATACTGGTAATGTCATTGTATATGACACTACATGTCGTAAGTTTAAATATCTTTGGCTTTTTTAAATTTTTTAGTGACAACAACAAAAAAAAAAGAGAAAAAAAAAGAAGGGAAAGCCACTTGGTGTTGTAAAAACCATTCATATTTCATTTTTTTTTAATTAAACCATCATTTTTTTTAATTAAACCATGTTTATCTATAATAAAAGCTTTCTTTTATTTTATATCATGTTAATTATATGGAGTAGACAAGGGCAAATGATATGTATAGCTATAGGCCATCTAGACTTAGATTTCATTTTCCCGTCTTTAATTTTTTGTACTTATAATATGTACTCCAAAATTCCAATATATTACTTTTATATGGAGACAAACTAGTGGTGTTAGACATTGTTTCAGTTGTAAAGATTTTTACTAAGAATTATACTTCAACTTCAGAGTTTTATTATCTTTATGATGTTATTATACTGAATATCGAGAATTTTATATTGAGGACGATATATGTAACACCTCATGGTGAAAAAAAGGTGTTACACCATCCATGATTGAAGGGCTCAAAACCTACTAAACTAATGGTCTAAGTACGTTATATGGGTTAATTTTATTGGACACATAATTATTGAGCAAAGTTTGTTTCATAAAAAATGATGTCTATTGGTTTTAGACATGCCATTTTTTTGGACTTTAAAAATTAAAACCTACAAAATATATATATATATATATATATATATATATATCAAAACGCATCGACCTACTCCGTATAAACAATCAAATTTTCCTTGCAATATTTTAAGTTTATACAATTTTTTTAAAAGAATTGAAAAAAGTTAATCCATTAAACCACTATATAAATCAACCCATGTTAACATCATCAGTTTACTTTATTATTGTAAAGAGCATTATAGTCTTTTTATTTTATTATGTTTTTATGTTCCAGTAGTTTTGTTTTTGTTTTGTTCCTAGTTCGGTTCCTTGCTGTACTATAAATAGGGGGTTTTCTTTCTGGAATAACACTCATCATTTTCCAAATTTCTCTTTCTCATTATATGGTATCAGAACCAGGTTCAAATGAAATTGTTGGAACATATAAAACGTCTCGCAACAGTAAATTGCCATTAATGACAACATCTCCAATCAGATTCACCCGAACAGATTCATTCTTAGGAAGAGTAACAGAGAAATTTGAGACACTTCTTGAATTGACAAATCTCTTTAAATCTCTACATATATGCTTAGACGCTCCATAATCTAATATCCATGCTTTAGGGGATATAAAATTGGTGCTATATGAAAGAGAATAGCACATACATGAGGATTCATCACATCGATTCTCATTTTCTGTAGTAGACATAGAACAACCAGTCAAATGTCCAGATAAGGCTGATAAAAGTTGTTGACATTGAATAGATGAGAGGCCTTTGATCACATTATTCAGATCTTCACCACGAGATTCACCGTTACCATTGACATTGTCTTCAACAACATTGTTAACTCTGGATCTTGATTTGTATCCAATAGGATATCCGTGCAACTTATAACACTTCTCTTTAGTTTGTCCTTGCACTGACAATGAGTACAAAAAGGCTTTTCTCGAGAAGAAAATCTATTACCTGAGTTTGATGATGTGTAACGCTCGTGTTTCTTTTAATAAGGTAGGTCACATTTAATATATCTAGAGTGATCTTATAATCATATTTAATCAGCCTATCATTTATATTTGCACCGTGATTTGTAATTCCCCAATTCTTAGTCAATAAAGGAAGTGTAAGCAGTGTTTCGCTCGGATGGTCGCGCGAGTGGAGCGGTGCCAAGAGCCATGCGAGGCTCTGTTTGCCCGCAACCCTAGAGGCCGGCGCGCCTCTCCGCGCGAGTCCAACTGCGTCGTTGCTCGCGCGCGGCCCCTGTGCGAATAAAAAGGGGGAAACAGTAATTTCTTTCATTTACTCCCCATCTACTTTCTTTAAAAGTTCTCTCTTCTCCATTACTCCTGGAGATCGTCCATTGGAGCATTCAAGGCACCACCCCCTTCATTTATTGCAAGAACCAAGTCTTTTCAACCAAGGATCCCAACCAAGATCTCCAAATCTCAAGAGCATCTTCCTTCTCCATCATTTTCTAGGGTTTTCCATTTTCTAGGTTTTGAGTGAAAACCTAGATAGTGAGTTCTTAAACCTTGTAAAACTAGATACACATCCTTTTATGTTTCTTAATGTCATCATTGCATCCTTACATGATATATATAACTTGACTTTTGTGGGGTTTATGTATGTATGGGTTCAAGAACTTATGTTCTACATGGATGAGGGTTCTTTATATGTTTATTTGGAACCCCTTAGCCTTCAATAAATTGGAAATGTGCTCACATGGTTTGCTTTCAAATAATGGTTTATATAGGTGGTTTTGACCTAATATTTGATAAGTGGGTTATTTGATGCTTATGTAATGATAAGTTGTTTTACTAGATTCTTGATGAATAATGTACTATGGAATTGGGTGATTTACTAGTTGTATACACATGATGTGAAAATATATGGTTATGTTGCTCATGTCAAATATATGTAAATCTTATATAGAGACTATACACGATGTGTGGATCATGCTCCAATATCTTACCCATGGTTGGTATTGTGAACATTTCATATGAATTACGTGCCTTGAGGCCTATTAAGGATGTTGTTGGACGAACCAAGTCGGTAGACACTAGGAGGATATAGTCTTGGGCGCCACCATAAAGGTATGCACCTAGACCTCCGTCATACGAGGTAATGCCATGGTTGTAGTCCTCGGGTGTGCCGGGCCTTCCGGATGTCACTCATGGTAGTTGGAATCAAGGTGTATCGACTCTTTGGGTGGAACTTGATTGGTGCTATGGGTCTCCCCCATTGACTCCACATGTGAGAATTCATTTGATAATTGTTATTTGGCATATTTTATAATGGTGGAATATTATTGCTTGTTCAATCTCATTAGGCTTTTTGGCCTAACACTTTTTTGGTGTCGATGTGTATCTCAGATTCTAGTGGCGCGACAATTAAGAAGGTTTAGACGGACCTATGTGAGAGCTTGGGGATGTGCATTTGGGCTCAACTCCTAGAGCTTCTAGAGAAGGGATTTATAAGACCGAGCTTGTCACCTTTGGGAGCTCCGGTCTTGTTTGTCAAAAAGAAGGATGGCACAATGAGTAGAATGTGCATCGATTACCGTGAACTGAATAAGGCAACGGTGAAGAACAAGTATCCGCTTCCGAGGATCGACAATTTGTTCGATCAACTCCAAGGAGCGGGGTGTTTCTCAAAGATCGATTTACGTTCGGGGTACCATCAAGTGAAGGTGTGAGGAGAAGACGTCCCGAAGACGACCTTTAGAACGCGCTGCGACCATTACGAATTCCTCGTAATGCCGTTTGGTCTAACTAACGCACCAGCGGTGTTTATAGATTTGATGAATAAAGTGTGCCGACCTTTCCTCTACAAGTTGGTCATTGTATTTATTGATGACATACTCGTGTATTCCAAGAATGAGTCGGAATATGAGCAACACCTTCGTGAAGTTTTAGAAGTGTTGAGGAAGGAGAGGTTGTACGCCAAATTTTCCAAGTGTGACTTTTGGCTTGAAAATGTTCAATTCTTGGGTCACGTTGTCACTCGAGACGGAGTGAAGGTGGACCCCTCCAAAATTGAAGCCTTGATGAATTGGAAACCTCCCAAGAGTCCATTCGAGATCCGGAGTTTCTTGGGTTTGGCAATGTCACCGTCAGGGGCTGATTGTTAAAAAAAACGGGATTTGGCCTTTTTCTCATTTATTTCTCATCTAACTCCTTTATTTATCTCTCAAAAACCCTTCCCTCATCAAGAACCGAAATTAGGGTTTCACCAAACCCTATCTACCTCATTTATTGCTAAGAGTTAAGTGTATCAATCATGGAGTCAATAATTTACCTAAGGAGTAAGGAATAATCAGGAAATACAGGGAAAAAAATTATTTTGAAGTCATATTTACATTTAAATTAGAATGAGAACGATTTGGTGGGTTAAGCATGTAAATCAATGATTTAAAGCATAAAAACCCACATTTCAGTCATCATGGGCAGAGATTACGAAATTTACAGAGTATTAATTTTGTATTGGATCAATAATATAATAGGTTAAGTGTGTTTATAACCAATCTTGCATTGATTTTTTGACCTTAAGGCTATTCGATTGTTAAATAATAGAGGAGGTAGGTTGTGTTTGCATAACGATGCATAAAAGTTTGATCTTTGTGTATAATGATATGTATAATCCATGTTTAAATGACGAATGATCGTGTGAGAATATGAGTTAAGGTGTAAAGTGTACGAAGGGATTTGGACCCTTGATCACTTTTAATTACTGTTGATCTAATTGTTCAGGTTAAGTTCCAAAATAACCCATGAATTAGCTTAGAAAGGTATTTCAATTGATCTTCAATTAAGATTGATCTAAGGGTGGAGATATCTTCTTACCCTTCTCAAGATAGCTACTATTCTTACAGGAAGTAAACTCTGTTTAAATATTGTAATAGTTAGATATGAGTGTAGTTAGCATGTGTGCACGAAAAGAAGGAAAATATATGAAGATTGGTGAGGTTGAAATAAAGTTGTTCTCGAAGAACAACCGTTGGATACTGAACGTGAGACCAGGGGCGATCTCATGGAACTTGCATACAAACTTGCAAAGTAGAGAAAAAGGGGGTGAGGTGGGGAACTTGCATGCAAGGTCATAGAGCTTCTACAAGCCGGATACGATCTCATACTCGTGAGGCAAGCTCACGTACAACAAAATCAGAGAGGGGTGATCACATCTTTCCCACACCAGATATGCATAAAATGGTTTTGGCTATGTGTATGGTTTCACCAATAGGGACACTGATGCTTTTAGTAGATATGTGTGGCCTACGAGGATCAGGCCAACAAGGGTTGGGTAGCTCTCGTCCAAACCAAGTGACGTTGAACGGTTAATTATATCATACAATGAAATGAGATCTCGACGTTTATGTATTTATAAAAGATTTTATTAAATTGCAGGGATGTTTTAAATACATGATTTTGTTGCATGAAACATGTTTAAGGAGCAATGTTTTCAGTATATGAATGTATTTTACATGAAACTATGAACTCGCTATCGTGACTAGTTGCATTTATCCATGGACGGATTTACGAAGGAGGGATGGGGCCTTGTGCTACCGCTCTATCGTGTCGGTGTAGATTTTTTAGGAATCCTCAAAGTGCCTCCAATTTTAATTTAATGTGTGCACCCCTAAGCTGACAACAAATCATTGCAACCATACTGGTAATGTCATTGCATATGACACTACATGTCGTAAGTTTAAATACCTTTGGCTTTTTTTAAAGTTTTTAGTGACAACAACAAAAGAAAAAAGAAAAAAAGAAGGGAAAGCCACTTGGTGTTGTAAAAACCATTCATATTTCATTTTTTTAATTAAACCATCAATTTTTTTTAATTAAACCATGATTTTCTATAATAAAAGCTTTCTTTTATTTTATATCATGTCAATTATATGGAGTAGACAAGGGCAAAGGATATGTATAGCTATAGGCCATCTAGACTTAGATTTCATTTTCTCGTCTTTAATTTTTTGTACTTATAATATGTACTCCAAAAGTCCAATATATTACTTTTATATGGAGACAAACTAGTGGTGTTAGACATTGTTTCAATTGTAAAGATTTTTACTGAGAATTATGCTTCAACTTCAGAGTTTTATTATCTTTATGATGTTATTATACTGAATATCGAGAATTTTATATTGAGGACGATATATGTAACACCTCATGGTGAAAAAAAGGTGTTACACCATCCATGATTGAAGGGCTCAAAACCTACTAAACTAATGGTCTAAGTACCTTATATGGGTTAATTTTAATGGACACATAATTATTGAGCAAAGTTTGTTTCATAAAAAATGATGTCTATTGGTTTTAGACATGCCATTTTTTTGGACTTTAAAAACTAAAACCTAATATATATATATATATATATATATATATATATATATATATATCAAAACGCATCGACCTACTCCGTATAAACGATCAAATTTTCCTTGCAATATTTTAAGTTTATACAATTTTTTTAAAAGAATTGAAAAAAGTTAATCCATTAAACCACTATATAAATCAACCCATGTTAACATCATCGGTTTGCTTTATTATTGTAAAGGGCATTATAGTCTTTTTATTTTATTATGTTTTTATGTTCCAGTAGTTTTGTTTTTCTTTTGTTCCTAGTTCGGTTCCTTGCTGTACTATAAATAGGGGGTTTTCTTTCTGGAATAACACCCATCATTTTCCAAATTTCTCTTTCTCATTATATGGTATCAGAGCCAGGTTCAAATGAAATTGTTGGAACATATAAGACGTCTCACAACAGTAAATTGCCATTAATGACAACATCTCCAATCAGATTCACCCGAACAGATTCATTCGTAGGAAGAGTAACAGAGAAATTTGAGACACTTCTTGAATTGACAAATCTCTTTAAATCTCTACAGATATGCTTAGACGCTCCATAATCTAATATCCATGCTTTAGGGGATATAAAATTGGTGCTATATGAAAGAGAATAGCACATACCTGAGGATTCATCACATCGATCCTCATTTTCTGTAGTAGACATAGAACAACCAGTCAAATGTCCAGATAAGGCTGATAAAAGTTGTTGACATTGAATAGATGAGAGGCCTTTGATCACATTATTCAGATCTTCACCACGAGATTCACCGTTACCATTGACATTGTCTTCAACAACATTGTTAACTCTGGATCTTGATTTGTATCCAATAGGATATCCGTGCAACTTATAACACTTCTCTTTAGTTTGTCCTTGCAGTGACAATGAGTACAAAAAGGCTTTTCTTGAGAAGAAAATCTATTACCTCAGTTTGATGATGTGTAACGCCCGTGTTTCTTTTAATAAGGTAGGTCACATTTAATATATCTAGAGTGATCTTATAATCATAATTAATCATCCTATCATTTATATTTGCAACGTGATTTGTAATTCCCCAGTTCTTAGTCAATAAAGGAAGTGTAGGCAGTGTTCCGCACGAATGGTCGCGCGAGTGGAGCGGCGCCAAGAGCCACGCGAGGCTCTGTTCGCCCGCAACCCTAGAGGCCGGCGCGCCTCTCCGCGCGAGTCCAACCGCGTCGTTGCTCGCGCGCGGCCCCTGTGTGAATAAAAAGGGGGAAACAATCATTTCTTTCATTTACTCCCCATCTACTCTCTTTAAAAGTTCTCTCTTCTCCATTACTCCTAGAGATTGTCCATTGGAGCATTCAAGGCACCACCCCCTTCATTTATTGCAAGAACCAAGTCTTTTCAACTAAGGATCCCAACCAAGATCTCCAAATCTCAAGAGCATCTTCCTTCTCCATCATTTTCTAGGGTTTTCCATTTTCTAGGTTTTGAGTGAAAACCTAGATAGTGAATTCTTAAACCTTGTAAAACTAGATACACATCCTTTTATGTTTCTTAATGTCATCATTGCATCCTTACATGATATATATAACTTGAATTTTGTGGGGTTTATGTATGTATGGGTTCAAGAACTTATGTTCTACATGGATGAGGGTTTTTTAGATGTTTATTTGGAACCCTTATCCTTCAATAAATTGGAAATGTGCTCACATGGTTTGCTTTCAAATAATGGTTTATATAGGTGGTTTTGACCTAATATTTGATAAGTGGGTTATTTGATGCTTATGTAATGATAAGTTGTTTTACTAGATCCTTGATGAATAATGTACTATGGAATTGGGTGAATTACTAGTTGTGTACACATGATGTGAAAATATATGGTTATGTTGCTCATGTCAAATATATGTAAATCTTATATAGAGACTATACACGATGTGTGGATCATGCTCCAATATCTTACCCATGGTTGGTATTGTGAACATTTCATATGAATTACGTGCCTTAAGGCCTATTAACGATGTTGTTGGACGAACCAAGTCGGTAGACACTAGGAGGATATAGTCTTGGGCGCCACCATAAAGGTATGCACCTAGACCTCCGTCATTCGAGGTAATGCCATGGTTGTAGTCCTCGGGTATGCCGGGCCTTCCGGATGCACTCATGGTAGTTGGCATCAAGGTGTATCGACTCTTTGGGTGGAACTTGATTGGTGCTATGGATCTCCCCCATTGACTCCACATATGAGAATTCATTTGATAATTGTTATTTGGAATATTTTATAATGGTGGAATATTATTGGTTGTACAATCTCATTAGGCTTTTTGGCCTAACACTTTTTTGGTGTCGATGTGTATCTCAGGTTCTAGTGGCACGATAATTAAGAAGGTTTAGGCGGACCTACGTGAGAGCTTGGGGATGTGCATTTGTGCTCACTTTTTGTGAAAGATTCCTTGGTTAGGAAATGTTGTACCTTCGAGCCTCAAATCAAACCATGCAAGAAATCTGAGTTTTGAGCGAAATCTGGGCTCGATACCTGTTTGGCAAGAGTGACTCACGATAGTGACAAGTGTCACTATCACTTGGCATAATCGCCGAGAGAAACCACGAACTCACGGTACAATCTTAGTGAGAATGCCTCGCGATAGTGACTATGTCACTATCGCTTGACAATGTCGCCGTCGGGGGCTGATTGTTTAAAAAAACCGGGATTTGGCCTTTTTCTCATTTATTTCTCATCTACCTCCTTTATTTCTTTCTCAAAAATCCCTCCCTCATCAAGAACCGAAATTAGGGTTTCACCAAACCCTATCTACTTCATTTGTTGCTAAGAGTTAAGTGCATCAATCAAGGAGTCAAGCTAGAAGCATTAAACCACCATCTCCATTGTCATCTTCTACAAAGAATCAAACTAGGGTTTTGGGTTTTCATCAAAAACCCACTTTATGAGTTCATCTTTCTTATTAAATGATTTTGTGCCTACATGAAAACCTTTTCTTATATACATAACTCTAAAACCTACATTTTTCTCTATATTGTGTTCTTGAACTCTATGGGTCAAAATCTAGGGTTTTGATGCTAAAATGATTTTATGTAATATGATGACCTAAAATGGTAGTGGAATGATATACATGGTTTATGTGTGTGTTACGAAACATGTGAAATCGTGGAATAATTTATTTGTGGTATTATTGGAAGGTTAGACATTAAGAATGTTTATGGTATAAATGTGTTAACTAAACTTGTGTGTAGTGAATATTTGGATAATATGTCCTTGTGATGGATGGAATAAGTACACATGAGAAGATATGCTATGTGTGTATATTGGATTTTACCTTGTTATGGCATAGTTTGTATGAAAATCATGTGCTTGGAATTTATAGAAAATTATACAAATTGTTTATTGGTGAATCATTCTAGTTTGAAATGGTGAGGTCCCAAGGTAATGATCCATGAATAGGGTTGAACTTGGTGATTCTTTGGGGTAAAGGCTCGGGTAGAGTGAACCAATATTTACATTGAACTAAGGATTCATGAATAGAGTTGACGTTCTAACGGCTAAAGATTCATGAATAGAGTTGATGCCGGTAAATAACCATTTCAACTAAATGCTCCACGTGGGTTGTGGCCTACTTTCGTGTTCCGCCGCAACTCATGGTGGAATGGGTCTCCCCCGTCTCGTATAAGGTTCAAATATTGGAGGATCCCCTCGTCATCGTTACTTTATCTATCGTTAACTGTTCACCAACGTATTACACTTATTGCACATATAATTTGGATGTACTCACTAGGCTCCAATCCTAACACTTTTTTACTTTAGTGTTCATATCAGGTTCCGTTAGTGGGGGAAAGGCCAATCCTTGAGCGGAGAGTTGGGCCAACTTTTGGGGACATAGCACTTGACGATACATAGAGTGTGCATTGTTACTTGTCGATATTTTGGAAATAGATGACAACACCCAAATATAATCTGAACTAGAATGTTTTAGATTAAATAGGTTGTCGGTCCTCATTTCATTCCATTTGGATTTGTAAACGCTTATATTTTTCCTCATTTTTGGGATGATGTCATTTGCGAAACTTTAACTCTTATAAAATGTTCCAGGTTCAATTTCCCTTCGATTTATAAATGTTATATTGCAAAATTTTCGAATTTTTGAAATCACTGATTTTAGCGTGTTACAAGTTGGTATCAGAGCATTAGTTTAAGTGAACTAGGTATGAACGTAAGATGTCTAGACTTAAGCTGGAGTTGATAAGATATGATTGGTGAGGATTGGGTAGAATTTCTAAGATAGGACGATCTTAGAGTCGACGGAATTGCATAAATTAAGAATTGTGACAATGGTAACAAGAATTCTTGTGTATGGTGTGTTCATAATTACACGTAGCTAATGCCATTATGAATATATTTTTACGTGAGCATGTTTGGTTACTAATGACACGACGATTGATGAATGTATTAGTACGTTTCTTTTGTGTTTCGATCGAATCTCTTATTCTCTCTCGTGCTTGTTTGGCAGCCATTGTTCAATCATGGTGAATACTTGAATTCGACCGTTGGTCGAGGGGGAAATTCATGAGGATAGTGCGTCCAATCCAAATCCGGTGGTTAGAGTGGTGAATGTTGTTCCCCCTAATATGCCGCCGATATTTACCGGAGAGGTAGAACACATACCCAGAGTGGATTTGGCGTCATCAAACCCGGTCGTTCGAGAGGCAAACCCTCAAGCCGACATGATGGCCAGCGTCATGCAGATGGTGACGTCGGCTATGGAAAAGCAGCAAGAGGCATTCCTGAAAATGTTGGAGGATAGGGATGCTAGTCTCAAAGGGCCGGAGGTAGTTGCCGAGAATGCGGTGGTCGGTTCAGATGGTACTGGTAACAACATCCGGACGGAAGAGCACGTGGTTGTCGGTGCTCAAAGAGGCGGGAAGACTTGCTCCTACAAGACTTTTCTTTGTAGCAAACCGCCCGAGTTCTCGGGATCCAATGACCCAGTCGAATGCGTGAATTGGATCCAAGCGATCAAACAAGTTTTTGGTTCCAGCGAGTGCAGAGAGGAACAAAAAGTAAGATTTTCCTCACAGATGCTCAGAGGTTCGGCATATCGTTGGTGGAATGTCACCAGATCCACTCTCGATGCCATTGTACTTGATCAACTATGTTGGGATGCGTTTAAGAGGAAGCTCATGGAAGAGTACTGCAATGAGAGAGCGATAGATTGTATTATTGACGAGTTCTGAGCCCTCAAGAAGAGTAGTATGTCAGTAAGGGACTACTCAAGGAATTTAGTCGAGAAGCTGGATTTGGTAGGCATGGGGCCCCATCTTAGAGTGACAAAATTAAGGCATACCTAAAAGGGTTACCGGCGGACATGATGTCCATGGTTCGCAATGCCAAGCCCTTTTCTCTCCTTGAGGCCATTGAAGAGGCCAAGGTCATGGAGGATGTTTACGCCCAGAGTCGTGATGAGAAGGCCGAGGCGACCGAGAAAAGGAAATGTGAAGTGTTGGATCAGTTATTGTCTTCAAGATTAAAAATGTAAAATGGGTCTCTTTTATATTATTGTTTATTTCCTTAGGGGGTGTTTTGGTTGATTTCTAGTATTTCCTAGGTCATGTTGACCTACATATAAAAGAAAATTTCTCTCTAGATTTTAAGGAGGCCGCTTATTTGATTTACAAGCACAAGGTATTGGTCTGTACACCAAGAACACACACACGTAATTAATTGGCTATCAAGAGATCTATGACATATTGATATAATTTCTATTCATCTCTTGTTCTTATTGTGTTGTGTGATTGTTTATCAACTGATATCTGGGTTTAACAAGTGGTATCAGAGCCAAAGAATCAAGTTTTTGGATTGAAAAAGTGTTTTTCGAAAACCTTCACTGTGTGAAAATCGATTTCAAGATTTATTGTGTTTTTTAGGCTAAAAATCATTGGATTAGGTGCGTTTATTGTTATTGAACATTATCAGATTGCCCTATTGGATTTAAAAGCACAAATCGATTGGTATTTTGATGATTTTTGAAGGTTTTGTTCTTGAAACTGTCGAGTACTGTTCCATTCGATTTTATGCACAAAAAATGTTTTTTGGTTATTGATTTTGATTGGGTTTTGTTCGCAGTATGTATATGGATGATTTGTGTGATTTTTACACTGTGTATTAACCTTTCGAAGTGTTTTTGGATTGAAAAACGAAATACAGGGTCGAACATATGATGAACTCGCAATCCTCTAATTTTCGCAGGGTGTTGAAATTGTTTAAGTATAAGTTTCGCATGTATGTGTGTAGCGAAACCTCAGGATTCACTATCCCTTTGTTTACGAAAGTTTAAATTTTGCAGGGTTCTTAATTATTGAAAGTTTCACTAAGTGTAAGTTTCGCAGACCTCTTGGTTGCGAAAACCAAAGAACTCGCAGATCATAGACTTGCGGATTCCCTAAGATTCTCAAGTGATATCTACGAATCCTTGTTTCCTTAGCATCTGAAATTTTCACCAAGTGTAGGATCCGCAAGTTTCTAAAATTGCTTATCCACTCTAGGTTGCGAATTCTGTAGTTTTTTCTTTCTTTTGCGAATCTCTTTGTGATTCTCATTGTTTGCGAATTCTACACTTAAGTATTTTTAGAAATTTATTTTTCTGAAATTTTTTGAGTATAGTTTTTATCTGATTCTTGATTCTAAGATCTTATTAGTTGATTTAAGTTGTACAGATATCATCATGCCTTACACAGATGCGAAAGGAAATCTGGTGCTTATAAACAGAGCTTGTGCTTTAGCATATATGCCAGAGATTCCAGCATTGGAAACTGAGAATGAAAATCTGAAGATTCAGAACTCATCTCTTCTTGATCAAATTAATAAGTTGAAAGATGATAAATGTTTAAAGAAAGACTTTGTTTGCTCAGAATGCATCTCTAACTCAAAAATTAATTTTGTAGGAATTATTGAGTCGAAAGAGAAAGAGATTTTAAATCTTCAAGCTAAATTAAAAGGATCTGAAAGTATAAATTCTAGCTCAAGTTGGTCAAAGAAGGAATCAATACAAAGAGAGGTAGATGAACTGAGAAGAAGAGCAAACATTGCTTGTGAGACATCTGATGGGCTGAGAAAAATGAATTCTCAAATTTTTGCTGAAAGAAACTCTTTGAAAGATAAAGTTTTCGGTCTTGAGGTTGAGATTAATATGATGAAAGAAAAAGCAACCCAAGACAGAGACAACACAAAAGCCCAAGATGAGATGATTAAGATTGAGAAAGAAAGAAAAGAATTTGCTAAGAAATTCTCTGATTTCTCAAGAAAAGCCTTTGAAGAGAGGAAATCATTAGAGCTTAAATGTGTTAAGCTTTCTCAACAAGTTTCAGACTTTGAGAAAGTTATTATTCTTGAGAGAGATAAGGTTGAGAAAGAGAAGAAGATAGCTAAGCAGAAGAATGTAAATAAAGACTTTTCTAAAGAAAAGAAAGTTCTAGAGAGTGAGATAGCTAAGCTGAAAAGAAAGCTATCTGAGTTGTCAACAAACATTCTGAAGGAAAAGAAGACGAAATCTGAATTGCAAAAGAATTTTGATCTGATTGCAAAGGAAAGAAACAGTTTTTCGTCAAAGATAAAGGAACTTGAAAAGATCTTGTTCAAGGTGAAGTTGACTGAGCACAAGACGCCAGACTCAATAGCTCAATCACCGAGAGATGATCTAGCTGCATCCGAATGCTCGTTCATATCAGCTACAAGTTCAATTTTTATAAATGTTTCTAATAATCCTTTATTCTGTGTAATTGATAATCATACTTCTGAACATAAATATCAGATTCGTCCTTCTAACCTTTTCTTTGACAAAAATGTTGATGGTTCAGGTAACTTCAAGAAGAACAAGTCTCGGAAGAAAAGGTTCTGGAGAAGGGAAGATGAGAAAGATAGAGGAAATTGGATCTGGAGAGTTAAAGAATCTTCGGAGGAGAAGAAGGAAGAAAAATCATTTGTGCATACATTCAATGCTCAAAGGAACAATGCTCCGAAAGGTAAAACTTTTGGCAAACCTGATTTTGTTTACACTATAAATCAATTGATCAAGTTAGCTCAAAAGAAAATTAGTTGTTCCTACTGTAGCTCAAATGATTTTGTTAGTAAAAATTTTGTGAATAACTGGTATGGTTCTTACTATATTTCCTGCAAAAGAACTGCAACTAACAAACCAGGACCCAAATACCAGTGGGTACCAAAAGCTAAATCTGTGTTGCAGGCATCCAAGGTTAAGGGGAGAAAGAACAATGACTTCTGATCACTACAGATCAAGACTCTTACCTCATTATCAAAACATTGACTTCTAAGTACAACAACTTAGGACTCGATCTCAAATGACAAGAATGATGACTTCTAGACAAAGCAGTCTAGGACTCGTACTTTAGAGAAAGAACAATGGCTCTTGAATAATTCAGTTCAAGACCCGTTCTTCAAGGATAATTCAAGTGACAATGACTTCTAATCATATCTGATTAGAACCCCTACTTCAAAGTATTTTCTCAAACAAGGGGAGCTTAACTGTCAAACTCTTTTGTTTTGAGGGGGATAATTGCTTTATCAAACACCATATGTTTTTGACTTCTCCAAATCTTTATTCTTCATGTGTATCTGTGCTTCTTTGTGCTTTCATGTACAATAGACTGTTGAACAACACATTCTTTTAGGAAAATACATGGGATTTGATGTGTGAGCTTAACTGAACTTCCGTGGACTCACGTTAACCAGTGTTTCCTACCCAGGAAGTAATCCTGAGAGATTGAGGGGGAGGAGTTCGTTAAAGTAGTGTTGGGTAGAGGTGAGCTAAATTGACTTAAAAGAAAGAGGGTGAGCGATCAGAGTACAAGAATCATAAACTCTGCACCATCTCTTTTCTGAGCCGGGCAGCCACATAACCTATTGTTTCACATTTTTTGGTGGACAATATTGAAAAAAGGGCAACTAGCCCATGCCACCTCTTGCATATAACCCCACCAGCTACTCATTCTTTTCTTAAAAGGAGAATGCTTCACATTTTCTGGGGAAGCAGCACATATGCTATTAGTTCTTCACTTGGAAGATACTAATATTGAAAAAGAAGGAAAGTTGCCCCACCTTCGACTCTTTTCTCATGCACATTGAGTCCTTGTATAATTTGTTGTTGTCTCAACAAGTCTACATACTTTGAGCCAAAATTAAAAAGCAATCATCGGTGCTTAATCCTTTCATACACATGCACAAGAACACAGAAATTTGTTTTCTGTCAGAACATTCATAGATAACCATGTGTTATTCGATGATTGAATGGAAGTCCTAGGGAGCCTACATCTCAACCAACTCCTTATATAGTAACCTCGTGTTACTCAGTAACTGTGTCATTTGTCGATTCAGTAACTCAGTAACTCAGGCACTTCGAACTGAGTCATTTTTCGATTCAGGGTCACCACTTCTAAATTGTTTGAATTTGCAAAGATTCATCCGATTTCATTCTCTCTGTCTGGGGGAGATTGTTCTTCTTTCCAAAGAGGAAGATTGCGTTATACATGAAGACTGAGCTATATTGTTGGTAGGGGGAGAAGATTTCCATGTCTAATTTGAAATGTTTTGATGATGCTGATTCTCACCACTCATCAAAAAGGGGGAGAATACAAGAATTTCAAAAGTCAGATACGAGTTTGTTTGTTATGTTCAAGAAAGTAAGATTGATTGAAGACTGCTGAAGAATTCAAAGATAACAAAGTGTCTGAACCTAACTGATTTACCAAAAGCCTGACTGAAGATGATCGTCAGAAGGACACTTCTTTTAAATTTCTGTAGAAAGAGGAAGATATCTATTTCCACAAGGTTGTGAAGACTGTGTAAAGCTACAAGCTTTGAAGCTTTTAACGTCATATCTGCTAAAGTTTTCAAGAGAAGTGAAGACCCAGAGATAATTGATTTTTTTTAATCTTGAATCAAAAGGGGGAGATTGTTGGATCAGTTATTGTCTTCAAGATTAAAAATGTAAAAAGGGTCTCTTTTGTATTATTGTTTATTTCCTTAGGGGGTGTTTTGGTAGATTTCTAGTATTGCCTAGGTCATGTTGACCTACATATAAAAGGCAATTTCTCTCTAGATTTTAAGAAGGCCGCTCATTTTGATTTACACACAAGGTATTGGACTGTACACCAAGAATACACACACACACGTAATCATATGGCTATCAAGAGATCTATGACATATTGATATAATTTCTATTCATCTCTTGTTCTTGTTCTTATTGTGTTGTGTGATTGTTTATCAACTAATATCTGGGTTTAACATGAAGGAAACTCCTTGCCCTCCAAGAAACCGTGATATTTCAATTATATCATCAATAGGGGAACCGAGCCTAGGCGGGAAGCTAGGTGGTGCCCAAATTGCCAAAGAAAACATTTTGGCCTGTGCAACTCTAATGGGATGAATTGTTTCAAATGTGGTAAGGCGTGGCATGTGCGTGAAAACTGCCCGACCCGAGGGGTCACATGCTATGAATGCAAGGAATCGGGCCACATTCGAAGTGCGTGCCCGAAGTTGAAGGCGGGAGGACCGCAAGTGAAGAAGGAAAACCCACCAAGGGATCCTGGCCGAGCTTTCTAGATGAAGGCCAATGAGGCCAAGGTATCCACCGACGTGGTATCGGGTACGTTTGTCCTAAACTCTGTACCAGCTCGTGCGCTATTTGATTCCGGTGCTAGTTTCTATTTCGTGTCTGAATATTTTCGTCGAAAGCTTGCCATGCCCACTAGTAGCTTAGTTGATGCTTTAGTGATAGAGATAGTGAATGGTAGTCAAGTAGTGATCCGCGACGTTTTGAAGGATTACTCGATTGACACTGAAGATAATAAATTCCCGATCAATCTGATGCCTATGGTTATTGGTGGATTCGACGTGGTGGTCGGTATGGATTGGTTGGAGGAAAACCATGCCAAAATCCTATGCTCCAAGAAACTAATCCGACCCCCTACGTTGGATAATGAAATGGTAGATGTGTATGGAGAAAAGAGGAAGGGAGAAGTGGCGGTTATTTCTTTGGCTAAGTCGCGTAGGTACTTGGTGAAGGGTATTCGTCTTTCTTAGCACATGTGATAGACGCCAAGCTCGAAAAGAAGAAGCTTGAAGACGTGAGGGTGGTGCAAGAGTTTCCCGACGTCTTCCCAGAAGACTTTCCCGGTTTGCCACCCGACCGCCAAGTCGAGTTTCGGATTGACTTGGTACCGGGGGCGGATCCGATTGCTCGAGCCCCTTACCGGTTGGCGCCATCGAAGATGCAAAAAATGATGGCTCATCTCCAAGAGCTTATAGAGAAGGGCTTTATAAGATCGAGCTCGTCACCTTGGGGAGCTCCGGTCTTGTTTTTCAAAAAGAAGGATGGCACAATGAGAATGTGCATCGATTACCGTGAACTGAATAAGGCAACGGTGAAGAACAAGTATCCGCTTCTGAGTATCGACGATTTATTCGATCAACTCGAAGGAGCGGGGTGTTTCTCAAAGATTGATTTGCGTTCGGGGTACCATCAAGTGAAGGTGAGAGGAGAAGACATCCCTGAGACGACCTTTAGAACGCATTACGGCCATTACGAATTCCTCGTAATGTCGTTTGGTCTAACTAACGCACCAACGGTGTTTATGGATTTGATGAATAGAGTGTGTCGACCTTTCCTCGACAAGTCGGTCATTGTATTTATTGATGACATACTCGTGTGTTCCAAGAACGAGTCGGAACATGAGCAACACCTTCGTGAAGTTTTAGAAGTGTTGAGGAAGAAGAGGTTGTACGCCAAATTTTCCAAGTGTGACTTTTGGCTTGAAGAGGTTCAATTCTTGGGTCACGTTGTCACTCGAGACTGAGTGGACCCCTCCAAAATTGAAGCCATGATGAATTGGGAACCTCCCAAGAGTCCATTCGAGATCCGGAGTTTCTTGGGTTTGGCGGGCTATTACCAGAAATTCATTCAAGACTTCTCCAAAATCGCTTCTTCCTTGACGGCTTTGACTCGGAAGAATGTGAAGTTTGTTTGGACCGAAGTGCAAGAGAAGACGTTCCGGACGTTACTAAAGATTCATTAATATAGTTGATGCCGGTAAATAACCATTTCAACTAAATGCTCCACATGGGTTGTGGCCTACTTTCGTATTCGTTACTTTATCTATCGTTAACTGTTCACCAACGTATTACACTTATTGCACATATAATTTGGATGTACTCACTAGGCTCCAAGCCTAACACTTGTTTACTTTGGTGTTCATATCAGGTTCCGTTAGTGGGGGATATGCCAATCCTTGAGCGAAGAGTTGGGCCAACTTTTGGGGACATAGCACTTGACGATACATAGAGCGTGCATTGTTACTTGTCTATATTTTGGAAATAGATGACGACACCCAAATATAATATGAACTAGAATGTTTTAGATTAAATAAGTTGTCGGTCCTCATTTCATTCCATTTGGATTTGTAAACGTTTATACTTTTCCTCATTTTTGGGATGATGTCATTTGCGAAACTTTAATTCTTATAAAATGTTCCAGGTTCAATTTCCCTTCGATTTATAAATGTTATATTGCGAAAATTTTGAAATTTTGAAATCACTGATTTTAGTGTGTTACTCCTTGGGGTCTATAGACGACACCCTTTTTGTAATCTTATTTCTTTTGTAGAAATTAGATTAGATTAGATGGTTGTTGTTTATTACCGTTGAATTACAAACTGTAATTAAACATGTTTTAATTATTCCCCATTTTTGGGAGGCTCTTGCTATGACAATTTCTATATACCTCATGTCTGAATTTCCGGATTTTGTTATCCCTATTTTTGTGGTGTTACAAGTTGGTATCAGAGCTTTAGTTTAAGTGAACTAGGTATCGACCTTATTATATCTAGACTTAAACTTTAAGCGTCAATAATAGGTTGTCCACATTGGGGTAAAAGTCATAGGTGGGGAGAGCGTTAGGACCTACGGAATTACATTGATTGAGAATTATGATGACGGTAACGACATATCCTTGTGTCTAACGCAATCATAATATCATGTAGCTAATGCTATTATGAGTGCACTCTTACGTGAGCATGCTTGAATTGTTATTATTATGATAATTGATAAATGTAGTCGTACGTACCATGAGTTCAACTCGCTTAGTCTTTTCTCAACCTCTTTCGCGTGCGTGTGTAGCAGATAACCATGGTAAACACTCGGAGCAGATTACCAAACCCGCAAGAGGGCCACGTGGAAGACGAATCTACCACCGACTAACCTTTCATGGTCGTGACCTCAATGACGCCTCCTGATGTGCACTCATTAGTTATTGCCATCTAGTCATTTCTAGTAGATTTTAATAGCCTTTTTTCCTATATATCACTACATTTGAGTCCTTTTATTACTTATTTATCATTTATTTGTTTCTTGGAGCTAGAGTTAGTGGATAACCTGTTTTATTGCTTTGAATGGCTAATTTTGTGTGTTTTGACAGATTTTGAATAGAACAGATCTAATGCTGCAACATTTCTATAACATCTGCAGTTGTTGGTATTTTTTTGGGAGAACGCGTGGGAGCTGGAAAAGAGAAAACCATGGGCTGGGTTTTGGATTGGCATGGGAAGCTTCTAGATGCAGAAAAGGCTGGATAATTAGCCTTTGTCTTTACCTTTTGGTTATTAACCTTTGGTTAATTAACTTTTGTACTTGTAGTACCTTCATGTACTTTGTTATTTGCTAATTACTCTTTTGCCACTCTCCTTTAGTATAAAAGGAGAGCTTGGGTTTGTAGTTGGATACATCTCATCACATCTCATCTTAATTGGAAATCAAAGGTTGGAACCATTAACCTTGTGATTTTGTACTCTCACTTTATAATTCCAAGTAATCTTTTAGTTACCATCTTTTGTCCTTTAATTTTATGCTTTCTTATTTATAGTCTTCTTTAGTTAGTTCTTTACAGTATTGCAATTTACATTTCCATCATTTTATTTCTTGTAATTTATATTTCCGTCATTTATATTCATGTATTTAATTTATGTAATTTATCACTTTATATCTTTACATTTAAGTATGAGTAGCTAAATCCATTAGATTGGGTGTGAGATGGATAGGTGAGATTTCAAACCAAAGAAAGGTGGTCGTTGTTTCGCAATAACAATGTTCCACCATTTCATTCAAGTTTTATAAAATCGAGCGACACTTCTTGACGAGCTGATCGCTTTAAAAGTGTGAAAGTGCTATGGCCTAGAGATAAGCCATAATATGCACATCAACTTGAATGATATGAGAAGCCGACTTGAGAGAGTGACTGATAAAGAGATTTATCGCCTCTATTTTTCATCTTGATTTATTCTTGACGGGTTGGTCGCTTGTCAAAGTGTTAAAGTGTAGAGGATTCAGAGATGAACCCCATCGAACACTCTAACTTGGATGATATGGGAATTAACTCGAGAGAGTAATTTTTATGCAAAAAGATTTGTAAAACCATATATTTTGAGGACTCTACTCTACATTATCAATAGTTGGAAACTGCATAGAGATATTTTCAGTCGAATCTAAACAGTAGTGGGAGTATTGAAGTCCGAGAGGAATACCCTCAAAATAGATGGTGGATCTAGTTATGCTTAACTCATGCTGCAACAAACCTGCAACATAGTCTGCTGGAATTTATGTTTGAGTCTCACCTAAAAGTCTTACACCCTTGCTACCTTTATTATTCTATATCTTAATCAACTGTTAACCAAACCAAACCAAATCAAAGTCTTCAAAATCGCCATATGAAATCATATATTTTATTACACTTTTATTATTCTTTTACGACAATCTCTGTGGGACGATATTCGGTATTTTACCACTTTATTACTTGAGAGACGATATTAGATCCCATTGTATACTTGCTTTGAGATTTAATTTATCATGTCTTAAAGGTGTGCAAACATTTCGCATCACCTCCCATACCCACTGTCTTGGGCGGAGGGCCCAAAATCATTCCGCAAGAAAACCTTGCCTCTGCCAACCCGATCATCGAGAAGGCGACCCTCGAAGCGAGAATCAAAGACAATATGATGCAAGCTATGAAGTCGTTCATGGCACAACAACAATAATTCTTTATGAAGCTTTTGGAAGGTCGTGACGCTAGTCACTGACGGCCCGAAACGGTGGCGGAGAATATCGTGGTTAGGTCGGGTGGTGGACCAAACGTCGTGGGCACGAAAGAGCATGTTATTGTTCGTGAAAAACGGAAGGAGTCAGGATGTACATATAAGGCTTTTATTGGATGCAGGCCACCCGAATTTGCAGGTACCGCTGATCCCATCAATTGAATATATTGGATCCGGGAAGTGGAAATGGCGTTTGAGGCTAGTGAACGTGGCGAGTCTCAAAGAGTCAACTTTGCTTCTCATTTACTTAAGGGCGAGGCCCTGACATGGTGGAATCTTACTCGATCATCCCTTACTCCCGAAGTCTTGGCCAAACTCTCATGGCCAACATTTAAGAAGAAGATTCTCGGCAAGTATTGTAGCGAGAGGGCCTTGGACAAGATTGAGCTTGAGTTCCATAATCTGAAGAAGGGTAGCTTGTCTATTTCCGATTACTCAAAGCAATTTCTGGAAAAGTTGAGTTTGTTGGAGCATCTGGCTCCCGATGAGAAGACGAAGATTAAAGCCTATCTATTGGGATTTCCAGCCGAGATGAAGATGGTGGTGAGAAATTCTAAGGTGTCGACGATAGAGGAGGCAATTGAAGAGTCATTCGTTGTGGAGGATGACATTGCGCAAGGAAGGGAAGAGAAAGGTCAAGTTGTGGAAAAGCGGAAATGGGAAGGGCCATCTGGGCCCGTTCATCAGTCTAAGCCATTCGTTGGTGGAAGATTCAGAGATAACCGTCGAGAGTCAAGGTAGTGCCACAAATGTAAGGTTAAGCATTTCGGCCCATGCAACCCAAGATCACACTCGGGTCCCGTCGAGTGTGCTAAATGCGGGAAGAAAGGGTATGCCATTCGATATTACCCTATCCGGGGGCTGGTATGTTTGGAATGTCGAGAACCGGGTCACATGAAGAAGGATTGCCCAAAGCTAGTGGGTGGCGACCGTGGAAATTCTTTTGGGTCAACGGCGAGAGTCGAGCAACTTCCGAGGGTGCCGAGCCGAGAATTTCGGATGACCATCGAAGAGGCGAAGGAGACCACCGATGTCGTTTCAGGTACGTTCCTAGTAAACTACTTGCCCGCTCGTGTGTTATTTGATTCGGGTGCAACGTGTTATTTTGTGTCGAATACTTTCTATGAACTTTTCATCACTCGTGTTAGTACCCTACCCGATGCTTTGATAGTTGAAGTGGCTAATGGGGACCAAGTGATTATTCGAGAGCGCTTTAATGATTGTACCCTAACGATCGATGGGAAATCCATTGGAGTAGATTTGTTACCTATGGCTATAGTTGGGTTTGATATAGTCATAGGCATGGATTGGTTGTCAAGACATAAGGCCGACATCCTCTGTTCCAAGAAGATGATTCAAGTGCCTTTGCCGGGAAATGGTGTAGCCACCATCTATGGAGAGAAAGGGAAGAGATGCAATCCTATCATCTCCTCTCTTAAGGCCTGTAAATTCCTAGCGAAGGGTTACTCTTCGTATGTAGCTTACGTGGTGGACGCGAAGAAGGAGAAGAAATATGTAGAGGACGTAAAGATCGTGCGTGACTACTCAGATGTTTTTCTGGAGTATCTACCCGGACTACCGCCGGAACGTCAAGTGGAGTTTCAGATCGACCTTGCTCTGGGAGCGACGCCGATAGCCCGTGCTCCCTACCGTTTGGCTCCAACGGAAATGCAAGAGATGATGACGCAACTTCAAAAGCTCCTAGAGAAAAGATTCATCCGACTGAGCTCGTCTCCTTGGGGAGCCCCATTTTTGTCCGTGAAAAAGAAAGATGGATCTATGCGTATGTGCATAGACTATCGGGAGTTGAATAAAGTCACGGTGAAGAACAAGTATCCATTACATCGAATCGACGACCTCTTTGATCAACTCCAAGGCGCGGGATGTTTTTCGAAAATCGACCTTCGACCCGGATACCATCAAGTGAGAGTGAAGAAAGAGGACATTCCGAATACTGCTTTCCGAATGAGATACGGTCACTACGAGTTCTTGGTGATGCCCTTTGTGTTGACCAACGCTCCGACCGTATTCATAGATTTGATGAACCACGTGTGTCGTCCTTTCTTGGACAAATCTGTGATTGTTTTCATTGATGATATCCTAATCTACTCAAAAGACGAGGCTGAGCACGGAAAGCACTTGCGAGAGGTGTTGAAAGTTCTCCGAAAAAAGAAGTCGTTCGCAAAGTTCTCAAAATGCGAATTTTGGCTTCAAGAAGTTCAGTTCTTGGGTCATGTGGTGTCTAAGGACGGAGTGAAGGTAGATCCGACGAAGATTGAGGCGATGATGAGTTGGGAACCGCCCACGAGTCCGACGAAAATCCGAAGCTTCTTAGGATTGGCGGGCTACTATAGACGGTTCATTCAAGATTTCTCCAAAATCGCTTCGCCACTCACCTCCCTCACAAGGAAGAATGTCAAATTCCTTTGGACCGAGACGCAAGAGCAAGCCTTTCAAACTTTTAAGAGGAAATTTTGTGAAGCTCCGATCTTATTCCTACCCGAGGGTCGGACGATTTTGTGGTGTATAGCGACGCTCCCAAGATGGGTCTCGGGTGTGTGCTAATGCAACAGGGCAAAGTGATAGATTATGCGTCACGACAACTAAAGAACCATGAGAAGAACTACACGACTCATGATTTGGATTTGGCGGCGGTGGTTTTTGCTTTGAAGCTGTAGCGACATTATTTGTATGGGACAAAGTGCACTCTCTTTACCGATCACAAAAGTCTAAAGTACATCTTCGATCAAAAAGAACTCAACATACAACAAAGAAGGTGGCTCGAGCTATTGAAGGACTATGACTGTGAGTTGTTCTACCATCCCGGTAAGGCCAACGCAGTGGCAGACGCCTTGAGCCGGAGAAGCCATGAAAGCGGTGTCAAGTTATCCCTTACTAGGATCGATGTGGTGTCAAGCTTATTGGAGAACATTAAGGCCTGTCAAGCAGAGGCACTTAGAGAAGAAAACCTCAAATCCGAAGTTATGGTGAAGCAAAGTGGACTACTGTCGGAAGCTGGTCGTGGACTCAAACTATTTCAAGGCCGAATATGGGTACCAAAGCTTGGTGGGAATCGTGAACTACTCCTAGAAGAAGAGCATACATCGAAATATTCTATACACCCCGGTAGTACGAAGATGTACAGAGATTTAAAATTGAATTATTGGTGGCCGATGATGAAACTTGACGTGGCCAACTACGTGGAGAGGTGTGTCACATGTCTTCAAGTCAAGGCGGAATATCAAAGACCGTACGACAGTTTGCAACCATTGTCCATTCCCGAGTGGAAGTGGGACAATGTCACTATGGATTTCGTGACAAAACTACCGAAGACCTTGCGAGGCCACAATACTATTTGGGTGATCGTTGATCGCCTAACCAAGAGCGCGCATTTCCTTGCAATGCGGGATACCTTGCCAATGGAGAAATTGGCCAAGATTTATATTGATGAGATGGTGTCGAGACATGGAGTGCCATAATCGATTGTGTTCGATAGAGATAGTCGGTTTACATCCAATTTTTGGGCTAGCTTTCAGAAAGAGGTGGGCACAAGGGTCAATCTGACCATGACCTACCATCCTCAGACGAACGGTCAATGCTAGAGGACGATTCAGCCACTCGAAGACATGCTGAGGTCGTGTGTTATTGACTTTGGAGGGAGTTGGGACTCACATCTACCTTTGGTAGAGTTCGCTTACAATAATAGTTACCATTCTAGTATTGGAATGGCGCCATTTGAGGCATTGTATGGACAGAAGTGCAGAACCCCTGTTTGTTGGCTTGAAGCGGGCGAGAAGCAATTCACCGGACCAGAAATCGTTTAAGAGAGGCCGGATAAGGTGAAGGAAATCCGGGAAAGACTGAAGGCGGCTCAAGACCGATAGAAGAGTTACGCGAACAAGAAAAGGAGATCGGTCGAGTTTCAAGTGGGAGATCGTGTTATGTTGAAAGTATCTCCATGGAAGGGGATTATTCGATTCGGGAAATGCGGAAAGCATAGTCCCCGTTTCCTTAGACCATTTGTCATCCTAGAAAAGGTCGGACTACAAGCTTTCCGGTTGGACTTACCACCGGAAATGGATGGAATACATCCTACCTTCCACGTGTGTTACCTCCGCAAATTCCTAGCCGAAGAGGAGAGTGTGATTCCTTTGATAGAGATCCGTGTGGATAAAGGAAATCAATGCGTAGAAGAGCCGGAAGCAATATTGGAATCAAAGATAAAGAAATTGCGCCATAAAGAGGTGACCATGGTTAAAGTTCAATGGAAGTACTATCGAGGTGCTAATGTCATTTGGGATTCGGAAGAGGACATGAGGAAGAGGTACCCTCATTTGTTTGCGTAGAGCTCGATTTCAGGGACAAAATCCTTATTAGGTGGGGAGGATTGTAACGCTCGTGTTTCTTTTAATAAGGTAGGTCGTATTTAATATATCTAGTGTGATCTTATAATCATAATTAACCAGCCTATCATTTATATTTGCACCATGATTTGTAATTCCCCAATTCTTAGTCAATAAAGGAAGTGTAAGCAGTGTTCTGCGCGGATGGTCGCGCGAGTGGAGCCGCACCAAGAGTCGTGCGAGGCCCTGTTCGCCCTCGACCCTAGAGGCCGGTGCACCTCTCCGCGCGAGTCCAACTACGTCGTTGCTTATGCGTGCCCCTGTGCGAATAAAAAGGGGGAAACAACCATTTCTTTCATTTACTCCCCATCTACTCTCTTTAAAAGTTCTCTCTTCTCCATTACTCATGGAGATCGGCCATTGGAGCATTCAAGGCACCATCCCCCTTCATTTATTGTAAGAACCAAGTCTTTTCAACCAAGGATCCCAACCAAGATCTCCAAATAAGTCTTTTCAACCAAGGATCCCAACCAAGATCTCCAAATATCAAGAGTATCTTCCTTCTCCATCATTTTCTAGGGTTTGCCATTTTCTAGGTTTTGAGTGAAAACCTAGATAGTGAGTTTTTAAACCTTGTAAAACTAGATACACATCCTTTTATGTTTCTTAATGTCATCATTGCATCTTTACATTATATATATAACTTGACTTTTGTGGGGTTTATGTATGTTTGGGTTCAAGAACTTATGTTCTACATGGATAAGGGTTCTTTAGATGTTTATTTGGAACCCCTTAGCCTTCAATAAATTGGAAATGTTGTGTGTCCCACAATATGTGCAAATCAATACAGATGACAACAAGATTCAATCAAACAATTTCTATTAATCTCGATTTTTACTTACACAGAGCTCTCACTATTTCTCTCTCTAAACAAACGCGTACATCTAGTCTAATGATTCTCTCAAAGCCTAATGATTCTACAAGCAAAAACAAACACTATTTATACCCTATCTATATTACAAAGTCAAAACACAAAATACAAACACTTTGACTTTGACTTTACTTATTACAAAGACTTTGACTTTATGCTTGAGAGGCTTTGACTTGAGCTTTTAACTTTGACTTTCATCTTTCATCTTCATGATCTCGTATCCAACACATGGTTTGCTTTCAAATAATGGTTTATATAGGTGGTTTTGATCTAATCTTTGATAAGTGGGTTATTTGAGATCACTTCTAACCAAACTCTCTTTGCATTTTATCTCAGCACACACCTACACTCATATATTGACTCCTCGTCTCTCGATCACTCAAGGTTAACTTCTTGGGTAGGAAACACTGGTTAACGTGAATCCATAGAAGTTCTGTTAAGTCTTCACACCGATCCCGTGAATTTTGTCCTAAAAAAATGATGTGTTGCTCAACAGTTTAACTTTAACAGTTAAAGCTCAGAATGAGATACATGTTAGATATATATATGCTCCAGAAAATAATCAAGAAGATTTGAGCATTCTAAAACTTGAAAGATTATCTCAAAACAAAGAAATTGAATGAATGAAATGAAATCTATAGATGTGTTTTGAGAATCTGACAATGTATGAAAAAGATCAAATACAAATGATTTATCAGTAAAAGCTTAGGTAATGAAAAATTAGATGTTGTCGATGTTGTCTATAAGAAAAATTATAGACATTCTTGAAAGAAACGTTTTGAATGAATCAACACTCAAATATTAATGAAGTTCAAACGGGATGTCTTACCATCGAAAATTAGTTTCAAATTTGAGACATGGTAAGAACATAGACAATAAAAGTACTAAACCGGTGTGTAGAATACTTGACAATATATGGAAAAGATAATACACAAGTATATATCTTTGGAAACACACGGTTAGTTAAACATTTGTCAGGATCGAAATTCGAAACAAGAATTTAAACTAAACACTTAGAAACTATGTTAAAGAAGTTGCGGAAAAACACTTTAACAGTAAATCAATGAAACAGTATATGAGATCAAATCACAAGTTATATTGAATTAACTTAATGATTACAACCAAAGCCTCAATCAGTTGAACAGGCTCAACAGACGTTCAATACTTCTCTAAAGAAAGGATTTCTAAGAATCTTGAGGCTAATTCTCTTTAGAACAAAAACAATACGTATGTTTTCTATACTAAAACTTCTAGACTATATATATACAAAACAGATTATAAGATAATTATTAAATTAAAGTTGATCTTCATCATCCAATCCATAATTATCTTCAATCTCCTTGTCTTTCGCTTTAAGCAACCAATCCATCTTTATCATCACGAGCAACATTAATCTTCATCAGCATCTTCTTATCAATAGCAGTACTAACCATGCTTGCAGTAGTAACTTCCAACTTGCAGTATTAACTCTTCAAACAATACTAACTACTAGCAGTAGTAATCCTTCAAGCAGTAGAAATACTTCTAACAGTTGTAATATTCAAGTAGCAGTACTAAAGTCTTCAGCAGTAGTATTCTTCAGTACTTAGCAGCACTATCTGGACTTGGCACATTTCAGACCTAACAATCTCCCCCTAACTTAACTTTTCAATTCATGAAGTTAAGTTCTTCAAAATAAAGATCTTCATGATGCTTTCAAAATAACTGCTCAATTTCCAAGATTAGGATCCAAACCTAAACTTTTATTGATGGTTCTTCTGATCACAATTCTTGCCATTTCTGAACCTTTAGGGCAGACCAACTTTGCTTTCAGCATCCTCTGCAACTTTACTGTGTTGTGGTCATACACCTTATCAACCAAGTAGTATTCATGGAAGCTTTTGTCAATGGTTATGACATAGACTCCAGATCTTTCAAAAAGCATCCAGTTATCAATACTTTTAAATCCATTTTCATGATGCACATCTTTGATAAGATACTTCACTCTATCAGGGTCAAACATCATACATAAATACTCCATAGCCATCTTTGTTATGCTCATCCCTGCTCCTTTCAGTAAGTCACCATATAAGTTCAGACCAAACTTATACATCTCCTCCAAATCAACCCTGGTACAGCTTCTAATGATCTTTCCCCAAGTTGAGTAAACCTCATATTTGTCACCCATTCTCTTGATTCTGAAGTACTCTGTTCTTTTATCCAATAAAGTATCCCAATGGATGATTTCTGGAGCTTCCACTGAGATAGGATCAACTTTAACTGGTTCTTCATCTGTCACTGTCATATACAACTCAAGCTTCTCATCAGATTGTCTTGGATGTTCTGAAGATTGTTGAATTGTTTGCTCTTGACCCTTCTCTTGAGTTTCAACTTGATCTGCAGGAGTTTCAACATGCTCTGTTCTTGATTCAGCTTCCATTCTTTCACTTTCCTGCTCTTTCTCACCTTCCTCAGTTCTTGGCCTCTTTGCCTTTTTCTTGGGAGCAATTGACTTCATTCTTTTAATAGCTCCAATTTTTTGAGCTAAAGTCTCTTTCTTCTTTACTTCAATCTTTTCTTCTGTAGGAGTGCCTTCTTCACTGTCAGGGAAAGGCTGTTGAATGTTCAGATCATGTCTTTCTTTCATTTTCCTTTCAAATTCAACCCTTTGACTAAAGTCAACTTGAAGCTTGGCCATCTTTTTCTTGTACAAGTCTTCTATTCTGCTGAAGGACATTTTTGTAAACATTCCTTCAGGAACTCCAATAGATCCTTTCAAGAAGTTGATCATCTTTCTTCTTTCTTGAGTAGCCAGAAAGGTCTTTGAAGGTTGTCTTTTCTTTGAAGCTTTCATAGTAACCCTCTTCACAACAGTTTCAAGCTCTTCTAATATTCTTCATTGAGCCTTTTTGCCAACTCTAATGCAATCTTTCTATCTTTGGATTTTTGGATTTCTTTCTCCTTTTCAAGTTCCTTTTCAAATTGTACATTTATCTCCTTTGCCAACTCTGCATCCAAGTCAATTTGCTTCTGCTTCTTCACTGGTTTCTCAGGCTCAACCATTTTCCCTTTCCCTTTCTTCTTTGCATCTGACACACTGACGTTTGTCCTTTTCTTCTCTGATTCTCCTTCCTTGATCACGACTCCCTTAGCCTTTTGAGTGGCCTTAGGAGTGTCATTCTTTGCCTTCACCAATGTTTCTGCAATCTCTATTTCTTCTATAGTCATTTCAGTTTCTGCTGCTGCCTTTTCTGTTTCTACTGCTTTGGCAGTTTCTACTTCTTTTGTAGTTTCTATTTCTGGCTTAGTAGTTACTGCTGCTTCTACAGTTTCTGCTGCCTTCACTGTTTTTGCTTCCTCCCCCTCAAACTGAAATTCCATGCCAACAGGACTTTCCTTCTCAAATTTAGCTTCTGTATTCTCCCCCTTTTTGGAAGCATCATGTGTACTTCTCCTTTTCTTTAAGATGAATTGCTTTCTCCTCTTTTTATGCACCAAGTTAAGCACCATCGTCTTTAGTTTGGCTATCTGCTCCTGTTGAGAAATAATCACCTGTTTCATCTCCTTTATCTCTGAGCCCTGTTTGAGTACATCCAGGTTGACATTGCCAATTGTTTCCATCAATTCATCATAGTTATATCTGTCCTCACCTCCTTTAGGTGTGTTGACCACCCTTGAAGGATCCTTGGATCTTTTAGTAGAGACCTTCTGCCTAGAAGAAGCACCTTCTACCCCCTTGGTTTCTTGGCACCTGGGTCCCTTAGATTATTGCTCATCTAAAGTTGCCGTGGGGAAGATCTTAGTTATGTTCACACTGTCCTGATCCACACCTTGTGCATAATCAGTAGTGTGAGCCTTACTGCCCACATGCTCATCCTTCTCCTTAGAGAGTACCTTCTTGGGGTTGGGAGACACCCCTATGGATTCCCTTTGGATATTCTCTGATGGAGAATGCTCCATCAGAGGGCTTGAAGGATGTTGGGGTGTAGATACAGGAAGGGAAGGAACCTTTTGTACCTTTTTCCTTACATATTTTTGAGTGATGGGGGGAATTGGCTTAACAACAAGGATCTGAGGAGGAGCAATGGAAATGAATGGTGTGGGTAGGTCATCAGTGGGTTGGTCAGATGTGGGCTGTGACCCTGATGCCTCACCATGGGAATGAGACAAAACCATCATTGTAGAGAGCAATGGTGTGTCTTTTCCAGAAAAGTCCTTACTAGGCCTTTTCATGTTGGAAAATACCTTCCCTTTGGAAGGTTTAGGTACATACACCTCTTGAAAAGAGGGTAAATCCGTCAATTCCTTGTTTAGTACTTCTTGTACAAACCTTAGATACATATAAAATCTTTTAGTTTTGGTTTTTGTATCCAAGTTTGACAATAAATCATTTAAAATCATTTGTGAAAATTAAACTTTCTGGAGGTAGCTAAGCAGACAAGAGCATAAGTTATGGTACTGCTGAACTCACTCCATCCAGTTGTTTTGCGAGAAATACAATGCTGAAGAATATGAACAAAGAATCTCCACTGAGGTGAAAATTTTCTCTTGAAGAACTTATAAACCTCAGTAGGACCTTCATACCCCATTCTACCAATTTCTTGGAAGAGATCTTCCTTTGAAAGAGAAGTAATACCCGAGGCATCATCTAGACGTAGATGAGTGCAAATGCATCCTTCTGTGATTGTGATAGATTTATCACATACCCTGGATTGGATGACCTGATTGCCATTAACAATCTGAATGGAGGCATTGGTCCAGAATTGTCGCAGATGTTCCACATAGATGGTGGGATTGACAGTTAACACATAGGCGATGTGTGAGGATTTTAGGAAATCCACAATCTCATGAAAACCCTCATCTTGTTTGGGTTTTTGCAGCATTGCAAGCTCATTGTGATCGTCAACAAAATTCAGTCATGCCATCGTTCTTGGGTTTGAATCAACAAGGGTTTTCACACTGGGAAGCAAGAATTTGAGCGAGAGAGAGAGAGAGGATGAAAACTTGCTGGAAATTTAAAGAGCCGTTTGGATTTTGGCGGTCAGAGAGGGTATTTATAGGTGGAGGGTTTTAGTTAAAAGCAGTACTAAGTACCCTAGCCGTATTAACAAGCCCGCAGTACTAACCCATATAAGCAGTAGTAACACATACCAGCAGTATTAACACATACCAACAGTATTAACACTGTCTGGCAGTAGAAATAAGTAAAGCAGTAGTAACTTTGCAATGGCAGTATAAACTACCTAGCAGTAGTAACCATACTTAACCATATTTGAACTGTCAGCAGAAGTAATAGTGAGGGCATTATTAACTTAACCATAAGTACCAAGTTTCTAATCAGCAAGGTAATCTGAAACACTTAGACACAAATAGTTAGCAGCACCATGCACAATACAATATGAGAAAGTAAGCATGAAAGAAGCTATACAAAAATGGTACATAAAGAAAATCAAAAGAGGCTTATTCAGTGTTTATCATGTCTACACTTGTGACCAAGAATGTGAATCTACCCACATCAAAAGCTTTGGTGAATAGATCAGCAAATTGGTTACTAGTGTGTACCTTCAAAACCTGAATTAACTTCTTTTCATTGCAATCTCTAATAAAATGGTACCTGATTTCTATATGCTTGGTTTTTGAATGTTTCACTGGATTATTAACAATGCTTATAGCACTGTTGTTATCAATGAAGATGGGAGTGTGAAGAAAAGTAATACCATAGTCCAACATCTGATTCTGAATCCATAGCACCTGTGAGCAGCAGCTTGCAGCAGCTATATACTCTGCTTCTGTTGTAGAGGTGGACACTGTGGTTTGCTTTTTACACTGCCATGAAACTAGTCTTGCACCAAAAAACTGACATCCTCCTGATGTAGACTTTCTATCCAAGTTTGCACCACCCAAATCACTATCTGAATATGCAAGTAGATCAAATGGTGAGTCATGAGGATACCAAAGACCCAACCTAGGTTGTCCTTTGAGATATCTGAATATCCTTTTGACTGCTTGAAAGTGAGACTGCTTAGGCCTCACTTGAAATCTTGCACATACACATACAACAAACATAATATCTGGTCTTGAAGCTGTTAGATACATGAGGGAGCCTATCATGGATCTATAATGATGAACATCCACATCCTCCCCCTCAAGATCTGCAGTGATCTGTTTGTGAGTTTCCATAGGTGTGCTTGCAGGCTTTGAATCTGAAAATCCAAACTTTGTAAGTATATCCTGCACATACTTGGATTGACTTATGAAAATTCCATCTTTCTTCTGTTTAACCTGTAGCCCAAGGAAGAATGTTAGTTCACCTATAGAGCTCATCTTGAATCTTTTGTGCATCAACTCCTCAAACTCCTTGCACATATAATCTTTTGTGGATCCAAATATGATATCATCCACATAGATTTGAACAAGTAGGATGTCCTTCTTCTTCCTTTTAATGAAAAGGGTCTTGTCAATGATTCCCCTTTCAAAACCATTTTCCAAGAGATAGGTAGACAGAGTGTCATACCATGCTCTTAGTGCTTGATGTAGCCCATAGAGTGTCTTCTTTAACTTGTATACTTTGTCAGGAAAGTTAGGATTCTTAAACCCTGGAGGCTGACAAACATACACTTCTTCATCAATTTTCCCATATAGGAATGCACTCTTAACGTCCATCTGAAATACTCTGAACTGCATGAAAGAAGCATAGGCTAGAAACAGCCTAATTGCCTCAATTCTGGCTACTGGTGCAAACACTTCTTCATAATCTATCCCCTCTTCTTGTGTATACCCTTGTGCCACAAGCCTGGCCTTATTCTTTATTACTATACCTCTCTCATCTTTCTTATTCCTGAAAACCCATTTAGTTCCAATTGCCCTTTGTCCTTGTGGAAGGTCAACTAGATCCCACACATTTTGCAGCTCAAACTGCAGCAGCTCCTCTTGCATTGCTTCTATCCAGCTTGGTTCTTTCATTGCATCATAGGCCTTCTTGGGTTCAATATGAGATAGAAAACAGGATAACAAACCTGACTGCAAGTCTTTCAATCCTCCTAACTTACTTTGATGCCTTGTGATCCTGGTAGAATTGATATCACCAAACACCAACTGAGGAGGATGATTCTTCTGAGTTCTTGTTTGATGGGAAACCTCCTCATTAAGATTTGCATCAAGATTAGAGTCATTCTTTTCAGGAGTGTTCCCACCAAATACTGAAGAGTTTTCTTCATCAGTATCATCTTCTGACAATTTGGGCATTTCAGGTCCTACAGTTCCTGAACCTGAAGGATGAGAATCCTCCTTTTCACATATATCCTCTTCATCACCTTTATTATCTTCATCCTGTTCTGGTTTAGAATCCTCTGTTTCTGAATCATCTTTCTTTTCTTGTTGACAGAATTCAGCAGGATCAACTGTAGGTGTAGGGAACAACACAAACTCTTGTCTCTGTTCTGGTAACTTTTCTGAGCTTGTTCCTGCAATTTGCTCATCACTAAAACCCAAAGAGTTAGTTAGTTAATCAATGTCAAACAGCCAATCAGGACCTGCACCAATTGGATTCGGTGTGTTCTCATTGCATTTGACATTGTCACTTTCCTCTATAATCCTGGAAGAACTATTGAAAACTCTATATGCCTTACTCTGAGAGGAGTATCTAACAAGGAATCCATCCTCAGCTTTGATTTCAAACTTGCCTAAATGAGATTTGATATTGAGGATTGTGCAAGGACACCCAAAAGGTTTGAAAAATTAAATAAAAGGTTTCTTCTTTTTGAAAAGTTCATAAGGTGTCTTTCCTTGGGATTTGACTACTAGAACTCTGTTTTGGACATAACAAGCAGTATTAACTGCTTCTGCCCAAAAAGTAATAGGTAACTTTGAATCTGCCAACAGAGATCTAGCAGCCTCAATTAATGTCCTATTTCTCCTCTCAGCAACGCCATTTTGCCGAGGAGTCCTAGGAGCACTGAATTGTCTCTCAATACCTTTAGTCTCACACAAGTTGTTTAAGTCATTGTTTTTACACTCAGTTCCATTATCAGATCTGATGACTTTAACCCTTAGATTTGTTTGGTTTTCAATCCTAAGGACAAAGGATTTGATCAGTCCACTTGTCTCATCCTTAGTCCTCAGAAAATATACCCAAGTAAATCTAGAGAAGTCATCAACAATGACTAAGCAATATGATTTCTTACCAATACTCATCACATTTGTAGGACCAAATAGATCCATATGTAATAACTGAAGAGGTGAGGAGATTGTGTTTATTTCTTTGGACTTATGAGAAGTTTTGTGTTGTTTGCCTTTAAGACATGCAACACAATGATCATCACATGAAAACACTTTTTGAGGCAAACCTCTTACAAGGTTGTTTTTCACAAGATTGTTCATAGTTTTAAAATTCATGTGACACATCCTTCTGTGCCAAAGTGAAGATTCATCTAAAGAAGCTTTTGAAAACAGACAGTTTAATAATGAATCAGATGAAACATTCTCTAAGTCGAAACAATAAACATTATCCGTTCTAGGAGTTCTAAGTAGTATCATATTTTCATCAACTACCTTGAATCCTGGAGCAAGGATAATACGTCCAGTATCACTAAATAATATACTATGTTTCTTGTCACAAACCTGTGATACACTTAACAGGTTGTATCTCAATTGCTCAACATAGTAAACATCTTCAAAAGTCATCTTACCTTTTGAAACCATACCTTTACCACTTATTTTACCTCCTGCTGGATTGTCACCAAAAGCAACACGTCCTCCATCAAACCTTTTGAAAATTTGAAGGCAAGACATGTTACCTGTCATGTGCCTAGAGCAACCACTATCTACATGCCAAATGCTCTTCCCCTTAAGCTGTTGGTTACCCTGCACATAAGATAAAACAGTTAGTTTCTTGAGGGAACCCAAGCCAAAGTGGTCTTGGGTTGCCCTTTCTCATCAACATATTCATAATCAGTAAGCTTAGTTTGAATGAGATGATCAGAATTAGGAATCTCATGGCTGGAATACTTTGTCAGAATTATAGGCTTGACAGCATTAACACAGGAAGCAGTACTATCTTTTTTAGCAGTACTAACTTGGTCAGCAGTACTAACTTTGTTTGCAGTACTAACTTGGTCAGCAGTACTAACTTTGTTAGCAGTACTAACCTCATTAGCAGTACTAACTTGGTTAGCAGTAGTACTAGTATTAGCAACACTAATTCTGTCAACAATACTATTTGAGGTAGCAGTACTAACAGGTTTGGTGCATTTTGGAACCCAAATTTTGACAAAGTTGTTTTCTTTCCTATTCTTTGAGTTACTCCTTGCTTTGCTTGGAGTATTTTCTTTTTTTTAGCAAACTTATTCTGAATATGAGATTTTGCAGTCCCAGTTTTCATTGGTGCTGTTCTCACATTTGCAGCCATGTGGTTCCTTGATTGCTTCCTATAACCAACAAAATTTTGTTTTTCTCTTTGAAAAGTAATTCTTTGGTTAACAGGATTGAAATAACAATGTTTGGCTAAATGATTCAACTTGCCACAAATAAAACAAGGCTTTGGTCTATTGATTTTGCTTAGATCAATTCCCTGTTTTTGAGCCCACTGGTTATTTCTGTTTCTCTGATTTCCCCTTATTTTATCATGTTGATGGGGCTTTTTCTGTTGACAAGTACAGGGATTTACAACAATAGTGTGCACATAGTGATCTCCCTGTACCTTCTCCTTCCCTTTCCTAGAGGTCTCAGCTTTCTCACTCTTAACAGTCTCTTCCCCAATCTTAAACTTCTCTACTTTCTCACTCTTGACAAATGGTTTACCTCCCCTCTCATTTGTAAGAATATGGTTTTCTAGGGGAATTTCTTTCTGGTCTTTCTTATTCTTATCCTCAGTATTCTCTTCTTCAGACTCTTTCTCAATCACTACTCTATCTAGTGGATCTACTTCAGTGGCTCCTGCAGGTAAGTCCTTCTTTTCTTGTCTTTCTAAGAGGTCTGAGGTGGGTGGAATGTAGTTGTTATTGTAAGGTGGAGGGGTGTTATTATATCCTATACCTCTCTTTAGTTTGTCATGAACTTGAGATTTGAGTAAAGTGTCCATTGCTTTAGAGGCATTGGAAAATTTCTCAATGTTTAATTTGGCCTTCTCAAATTCACTTCTGACTTTCTCACATTCTTCTCTAGCCTTCTCTAGCTTAATCTCTAACTCCTTCTTCTCCCACTTCCAATAATTTTGATCATATGAATGTTGAAGTTCATTATCCTGATATGCCTTAATTTGTTCTTCAAAATTCACAATGATCAAATTAGACTCTCTCCTGTGTTGCTCCAACCTTTTAAGATCATCACACATGCTCTGATTGTGATCCCTGTACTTTTTAACAGTTTCAAGACAGGATTTAGAGCATAATTTAGATTTTACCTCTGTGGAGATTGCAGTGCTTGAAGACTCTGAAACCTCAGCCATCAATGCTTTATTCTGGATTGCCTCATCTGCTTGATCACTCCAATCAAATCCCATTCCATCTTGTGAGACAAGTGCTTGAGATGTGTTCCTGTTATAGCTAGTGGACTTTAATTGTTGATTGTTGCTTCCATGCCGTTGAGAAATTCCTCCTCTGCATTCTCTTGCAAAGTGCCCCAGATTATGACACTTGTGGCATTCTACCTTGGATTTGTCAAATCCAGCACCATCTTCTCTTCTCATGGCAAAATTGTTTCTTCCAATTCTTTTAATGAACCTTTTGATTCTCATGGTGAGCATTGCCATTTGCCACTTGATGTCCATCTCTTCAAGATCATCAACATTGATCTGCTCCATATCATCATTAATAAGAGTAGATTTAGAATGGCTAGCAAGGAAAGCTTCCAAAACAGAATCATTTAATTCATCCTGTTTTGAGCCATGAGTAGCACTAACTGATTCAGTATTAACAGAAGAATCAGTAGTAGATGATAGAAGAACAGCATTGTGAGAGTATCCAGATGGCTTCTTCTTAGATTCAACTTCTGCTTCAAACACCCTAAGATCATTGTTGAGATCATCTATTTCCTTATCCTCCAGATTATCATTCTGTCTGAATGATACAGTATACATTACCCATTCTTCACCAAGAGATCTTAGAAACTTTCTGTTGACATCATCCTGGTCCATCTTGACACCAACAGTGGCCAATTCTCCAATCAACTTGTTGAACCTATCAAAGGTTTGAGTCATAGACTCATTCTTTGTAGACATAAAATTTTCATATTGTTGCTTGAGAATTGATTTCTGATTTCTCTTAGTGCTTTTGGTACCTGAAAACCTCTTCTCCAAAGCATTCCACAAGATTTTGGCATCAGCACAGTTGTAAAACTGATGTTGATATTCATTAGGAATTTCCAAAAGCAGAGTGCTCAAGGCCTTCATCTCAATCTGCCTCATCTTTCTTTCTCCATCAGTCTTTGGTGGAGGTCTCTTTCCATCTGCTCCAATCTCTCCTACATTGGAAGGACCATTCTCAATGATATCCCACATTGAGTAATCTGTAAGAAGGATATACTGCCTGATCCTGATTTTCCACATGTCAAACTCATTGGGTTTGAGCATGGGAACCTTTGAAACAAGAACACTGTCATGTGATCCGTCCATGATGATTATTGATTTCTGAGTTCCTTAGCTCTGATACCACTTGTCAGGATCGAAATTCGAAACAAGAATTTAAACTAAACACTCATAAACTATGTTAAAGAAGTTGCGGAAAAACACTTTAACAGTAAATCAATGAAACAGTATATGAGATCAAATCACAAGTTATATTGAATTAACTTAATGATTACAACCAAAGCCTCAATCTGTTGAACATGCTCAGCAGACGTTCAATACTTCTCTAAAAAAAGGATTTCTAAGAATCTTGAGGCTAATGCTCTCTAGAACAAAAACAATACGTATGTTCTCTATACTAAAACTTCTAGACTATATATATACAAAACAGATTACAAGATAATTATTAAATTAAAGTTGATCTTCATCATCCAGTCCATAATTATCTTCAATCTCCTTGTCTTTCGCTTTAAGCAACCAATCCGTCTTTATCATCACGAGCAACATTAATCTTCAGCAACATCTTCTTATCAATAGCAATACTAACCATGTTTGCAGTAGTAGCTTCCAACTTGCAGTATTAACTCTTCAAACAGTAGTAACTACTAGCAGTAGTAATCCTTCAAACAGTAGTAATACTTCTAGAAGTAGTAATATTCAAGTAGCAGTACTAAAGTCTTCAGCAGTAGTATTCTTCAGTACTTAGCAGCACTATCTGGACTTAGCACATTTAAGACCCAACAACATTAAAGCTCATATCCGAAAATAATTAAAATCACACTTCTGTATTCATGAAATCTTTTTAAGAATCGAGAAGTGGTTTTAACATTTAAAAACATGTTTTCATATCTGAAAGTCGTCCATCTTTCAAATATGTATGAGATTAAGAATAGAATTATTCCTTACGCTCAACTTGAATCTCATGAAGTTAGCTCCAAAGTCATGATAGATATGATCATATAAGCTTCCTCTCAAAATCTGCATACAGTCAAAAAGTCGTCAAAGTACAAAGTCTTATTCACAAACTTTAATGAAAAATTAAAGACATTGTCCTTACTCCTCTTAAACATATGTAATCACAAAATATGTCAGTGTAAGATATATGCAAAATTCTCTAACTCCCTCTAAAATGTAGATCATCTTATATTTGTCACACACTCCTCCTGAAATCATGAACAACCTTCAGTGCAGATATCTTTCAGATTAAAAAATATAAAGAAATGAAGAAAAATAACAAAAAATAAACAGTACTAGGTAACTACAGATTAATTCTTGAGATTTAACATACCAAGTTTTGAAAGGAGAAAATGAAATCTCTTTTCATCTAACGGCTTGGTGAATAAATCAACAAGTTGATAATCTGTGTTTACAAAGTAAAGTTTGATTGTACCTTTTCAACATTGTATTTAATAAAATGATATTGCACGTCAATGTGCTTGGTTTTCGTATGTTGAACAGGGTTTGCAGATATAGCAATAGCGCTATTTGAATCGCAGTAAATCGGGATATTGTTGTACTTGAAACCATAATCTCGGAGTTGTGCTCGCATCCACTGCACTTGAGAACAACAGCTAGCCGCAGCAACGTACTCTACCTCAGCTGTTGTAGTTGATACACACAGTTGTTTCTTCAAAGCCCAACTCACGAGCTTATCTCCCAAGAATTATATGTGTCCCGAAGTACTCTTCCTATCAATCATACAACCTACATGATCTGTGTCTGAAAATGCTATTAGCTCAAAACCAGTATCTTTAGGATACAACAAACCAAGATCTGCAGTTCCCTTCAGATACCTAAATATACGCTTAACCGCTGAAAGATGGGATTCTTTAGGTGAAGCCTGATATCTAGCACACAAGAATTTAGAAAAATATAATATCTGGCCGACTAGCCGTTAAGTACATTAAAGAACCAATCATTGCTCTATGGGTTCTAACATCGACAACTTTTCCCAAAAGATCAGCTCCGATCTTAGTTCCAGGTGCCATCGGGTTAGAAATTGGAGTACAGTTTGACATGTTAAATTTCTTTAAAATGTCAGCAATATACTTCGCTTGATTAATAAAAATCCCCGTAGAAAATTGTTTAGCTTGTAATCCGAGAAAAAAGTTAATCTCTCCCATCATACTCATTTGAATTCGTGACACCATGAGGTTTGAAAAATTCTTACAATACTTTGGATTAGTTGAACCAAATATGATGTCGTCCACATACATCTGAATTAAAATGATATCGGCTTTCTCCTTTTTAATAAAGAGAGTAGTATCGATTTTACCTTTCGAAAAGCCAGACTTGACTAAAAATTTGGATATAACGTCATACCAGGCGCGAGGGGCTTATTTCAAACCATAAATAGCCTTGTCCAGAATGTAGACATGATTTGGTTTATCAGGATTGACAAAGCCTTCAGGTTGCGAGACATAGACTTCCTCCTTTAGAATGCCATTCAGAAAGGTAGTTTTCACGTCCATTTGATAGAATGTGAAGTTCTTGTGTGCGGCGTAGGCTAAAAACATTATGATTGCCTCTATACGCGCAACTGGAGCATAAGTCTCGTCGTAATCTATACCTTCCTCTTTCCTATATCCTTTAGCCACAAGTCTTGCTTTGTTCCTTATTACGATACCATCCTCATCTTTCTTATTTTTGAATACCCATTTCGTGCCAATGATAGTTTTTCCTTCAGGTCAGGGCACGAGTCTCCAGACTTTAAGCACTTTGAATTGATTGAGCTCTTCTTGCATTTGCAGTTATCCAATATGAATCAGCTAGAGCTTCAGATACTCTGGTAGGCTCAATCTTACTCAGAAATGAATCATGCATGCACTGGTTTAATGTTGCAGACCTAGTTTGCACCGGCTTGGACGGATCTCCAATGATTTGATGTATGGGGTGTTCTTTGGTCCACTTATGTTCATGAGGGAGTGGATTAGATATAGACTGATCATGTTGATCATATAAGTATCCACTATTATCTTCTGGTTGGGGTTCAGTTGAGGTAACAGGTACAAAGGTTTCAGTTGATTGAACATTTGTTGTTTGTTGAGTAGGCATGACAGTGCAACCAACTGATGTTGCAACCTCTGGATCTTCATTAACATGTACAATTCCAATTGTTTGAGTAGGCATTTGAATTTGAATTTCTTCCTGAATCGGTGAATTTGATTCAGTTGAGATATCTGAAGTGATTGGATGATGATTACTTGAATCTTCATATCTGTCAATCACAACAGGTTTAGTCACTCTAGAACCAAGCAATTCATCATAGAAAAATTCAAACAGTAAATCTAAATCTGATAAATGAGATGTAGATGTTGACGCTTTATCAAAATTAGAAACATTAACCGCATGTTTTGGACTGATCTGTCCAGAAGCTAAAACTCCGGTAATAACGGGTTCTGAACTGGTTTGAACAGACGCCATTTCTTCATCAAATGTTACATTTACACTCTCCTCCACAATCTTCGACTTCTTCAAATAAACTTTGTATGCTACAGACGTCTGAGAATATCCAATGAAAATGCCTTCATCGGCCTTATGACTGAACTTGTTCAAGTTCTCCTTGTCATTCAGCATAAAACACCTGCATCCAAAGACGTGAAAATGTTTAATGCTAGGTATTTTATTATTAATCAAAGCATATGGTGTTTTACCAAACCGACGATGAATAATGGAGCGATTTTGTGTATAGCATGCAATTGACACAACTTTAGCCCACAGAAATATAGGTAGATCAGAATGACTCAGCATAGTACGAGCAACCTCGACTAGAGTTCTGTTTCTCCTTTCTACTACTCCATTCTGTTCTAGTGTTCTGGCAGCAGAAAATTGGTGTGTTATCTCGACCGATTCGAGATAATCGTCAACAATTTTGTTGTTGAGTTCTGTGTCATTATTAGTTCTAAATCGTCTTCTGCAAGTTCACTTGAGTGGTCTTTAAGAATGAGATGATGACATCGGGCGTCTCATCTTTCGATCTTAGAAATTTGACCCAAGTGTATCTTAAATAATCGTCCACAATGACCAACAAATATTTCTTGCCGTTGATGCTTTGAGTACGCATTGGACCACAGAGATCCATATGCAGCAGTTCCAAAGAAGTACTTGTACTCGGTTCAATCTTAGGCTTATGTGAAGCTCTTTTCATCTCACCCTTCTCACACGTAGCACACAGATGTTCTTTAACATATTTCAACTCTGGAAGTCCTTTCACCAAATTACCAGTCACCAGTTTGTTGATATATCGAAAGTTCAGATGAGATAGCCGTCTATGCCATAACCAGCTTTGTTGCATAGATGCTTTTGAAAGTAGACACACCGCATTATCAGTCTTGACTTTAGACAAATTAATCGTGTAGAGGTTTGACTTCCGCATCCCGACTAATAGTTCTTTACCATCTTCAGTTCTAAAGCAACACCGCTTGGCCTTAAAATTCACTTCTAAATTTTTGTCACAGAACTGACCAATGCTGAATAGGTTGTGTCCTAATTCTTCAACGTAGCTCACCTTCTTGATTGTTACATTTTGATGCACAACATCTCCATATCCCAGTATTGGTGAAAACTGGTCATTTCCAAATTATATACATGATATGAACCAAACCAATTATCAGAATATTGTCAAGATACAAAATCATTTCTATGATATTTAGAAGACTTATTAGTAGACGGAGATAATTGGAGCAATTGCTTTTTTGAATAGGTCTTGTAAGAAAGATACAAGTTTTGGTTTAAGAAAAGCAATATTACCAACTACATCAGTATCACTAACAGTCATTCTATTATAATCAATATAAGAACTCGATTTTGTAGTCTCTTCAACTTTCTTCTTTGGTCTCTATTCCGATCTCACTTCAGGCCTTTTCTTTTTCACATCTGAAACATGTGAATTTTGAAAGTTAGAACTGTGAGATCTAAAAGATTGTCTTTTCCTAGATTTACCAGTGTTAATCGGTTTCTGTGAATGCCTATTCTTTTTCTTCTTAGTTTTGGCACATGTGGTACTTACATAAACTGGTTTATTAACTTTCGTTGATGATTCACCCTTTTCAAATACACTTGGTAAACTTTTGGAATTTACAATAAATGGAGAATGATCTGGAAGTTTAGCATTAAAATCAAATTGACCAACACAATCATCAAAACAACCATCAGAGTTTAGGAAATCAAACTCTTCATCAAACAGACCATTAGCATTATTTGATTTAGTAACTTTGGAAGAATTTGAGAAATCAGTATTTATAAAGACAATTGAAAATATCATTTGTTCTAGCCCAGTCAAAATCCTCTCATCTACAAGAGTGTTCTCAAATTCAGAAATTTTACTTTTTAAAATGAGTGGAGGAACATAAATTTTGCCTTCAATTGGTTTTGCTTCCATTTCCTCTATAGAATAGCTTTGAAAATAATCATTAGAAAGAAATTTTGACTGTTTAGAACTATAACTAGAATTAAACCTCTCATAACGAAATGGAAGTTGCATTTTAGTTTTATTTTTCCTTTTCTCATTTTCCTTAGCTTCATCCTCATTTGATAATTTTGTCCGTTTGACTTTGAGTTCAGGGTATTGAGGTACCAATTTTAGAAAACCAAAATCATATAGAGCAAGCACTTTGGAAATACCCTTTTTCAAATAATATGGGTTATTGGAACCAATACCCCAACATTCATTACTCTCTTTTGGTTTATTAAGATGAATGGTTTGTTCAGTTTGACCTAAAGTATAAAGTTTTTCTTCCAAACTACTCACCTTTTCAACTAAAGGTTTGTTTTCTTTCTTTAATGATAAACACTTTTTCGCAAAACTCTTTAATCTCAAGTTCACACAGTTTAAATTTTGAAGATGTTTCAGATAGTTGTTTATGAATTACAGTCTTTTCTTTAGCACTGTTATTAAAGCCTCAATCAATACATTCTTCTCAACAATATCGTTGTTGAGTTTCAGTATTGCTTAGTTTTTCTCTTTAATGATACATTTTTTGCGTTTAAGTTTAGACTGTAAATCCTGAAGTTCAATCATCATGTATTGCATCTGAGATAAAAAATCAGATTCAGTCATATCACATACCTCTTCAGTATCCTCAGTATCAGAATCTTCTTCCATGACATTCTGACCCATAAAGCACATGTGAGCAGTTTCTTCCTTGTCAGAATCAGGTTCAGAATGATCCAACCAGTATTCGTCTTCAACCATTAATGCTTTTCCAGCTTCTTGTTGCTTGGCTAGAAGCATTTTGTTCTTGTAATATTCTGAGTTACGAAAGTTTGGCTTCCGACAATCTTTAGCAAAATAGCCTACTTTATCACAACTATAGCACTTAACTGGCTGATCAACTTTCTTCTCTGCATAATCATTCAAAAATTTCTTTTCAGACTTCTTCTCCTCTGGCCTTTTCTCCTCAAACCTCTTGCCTTCCACTCTCTCCTTATGCTCGTAATTTCTGGATCCTGATGAGTACCTCTTACTGTTTGACCTTGGTTTCTTGTAAAATTTCTTCTGGAAATCCTTGGTCAATAGAAGCATTGCTTGCTTCAGGTTCTCACCATCATCAGAATCATAATATTCACTTTCTTCTTCCTTAGTTTCAGACACAACTACTTTCTTCTTCTTAAGACTTACTAATCTTTTCTCTTTCTTCTTAACTACCAATGCAACAGGATCTGCTATCAGTTTCTCAGCTTTCTTCTTTTCATCTCTTATCTCCTCTACCTCTTCTTCATTCTATCTCAGAGTCTCATACACTTCATGTAAAGGTATCTCATTGAGATCTTTCATCTGTTTCATCTGCCGAGTTAACCTTTTCCACTCAAGTTGTAATATGCTCAGAAACTTGACATTCAGCTCAATCTGAGACTTCTGTACTCTATTCTTGCTTAGCTCGTTCAGAAGAGTAACAAATCTGTCATAGGTAGCGTCAAGACTTTCACCTTCCTTTGCTTTGAATTCTTCATAATTGTTGAGGCAGTTTGATACTTTCAATTGATTACCAATCTTAGACCCTAACATCATCTTCTCGAGCTGATCCCACATCTGCTTTCCTGTAGCATTGTAGTTGTCTATTTTCACATAAATCTCATTGGGAATGCCTTGGAGCAGGAAAGATCTTGCCAGTCTGTCAGCTTTGTGTCTCTTCTTCTACTCATCAGAATATTCATTAATAGGCATTTGATATTCTTTATTCACAACCTCCTCTCCATCAGCTTCAGTAGAGTGAATCTTTGTTGGAGGTTCCATCACTCCTTCTTTCAGTGATAGTCTGATGTAATCACCCAGATCATTTCTGTCAATGAAGTTCAGGAATCTGTCCTTCCATTGCTCGTATTCTCCTTTGAAAAGAACTGGTAGTTTAACATCTGTTCCAATAGCAAGAGCCTCTCTTGAAGTCATCTTGAAATTTGCACTGATTTGATCGTTCAAAAATTCAGAACAAAAAAGTCAAGCTTGGTCAACACTTGAAAATCTCAGAAAAATTTCTAAGTGTCAAAACACGCATAACACTATAGACCAAACTTCACGCACACAGTTCTTTGTGTGTTCCAGGTTCGCGTAGAAAGAACTATGCGAGTTCTTGGTTCACGCAAAAAGTAGCTTGCGCGTTCTTGGTTCGCTCAGGCTATAGTCTGCTTGTTCTGAGCTTCGCGCAGGTTTCGATGTGCGTGTTCTTGCTTCGTGCACGATTTGATGTGCGTGTTCTTGCTTCACGCATGGTTTGATGTGCGAGTTTTTGAGAATCACTTCGCGCAAACTCTCTGCACGTTTCTATACTTAGAAAAAATTTCAAACTCTAACTTCGCGTATTGCGTCTGCGCGTTCTTCACCCTTTGCGCGTTTTAGCCCTCTACGTGTTCTTGCCTAAGAACCTTGAGCGTTCTTCAGATCTTGTGCGTTCTTCATCATATCGACCAAAAACTTCCTTTTTCAATTTGAATTCGATTCAAACCTTTGAAATTCACTCTGATACTCTATAGATTTGTTCTAGACCATATATCGAACAGGTTACATGCAATTGATTTCAATCAAAAACACCAAAAATTACAAATTGATCTAGACTCAGTACGTTTTCCAAACTCGAACAAAATTACAATGAAATCCAAAATTCACACTGAAAAGTTGTGAATTAGGCAAAATAATACAAATCAATTGTGTTCTGGATACAAAAACAATTACAAATGAATCAAATTCAGATAAAAACATCACTAAATCTCAGGAATCGATCTTTGACAGAAGCTTTGCGAGTTCTTGAAAATGTCGACCAAAAGATCAAATTAAAATCCTCATTCTGAATTCTTGTATGCTCTGATACCAATTGTGTGTCCCACAATATGTGCAAATCAATCCAGATGACAACAAGATTCAATCAAACAATTTCTATTAATCTCGATTTTAACTTACACAGAGCTCTCACTATTTCTCTCTCTAAACAAACGCGTACGTCTAGTCTAATGATTCTCTCAAAGCCTAATGATTCTACAAACAAAAGCAAACACTATTTATACACTATCTATATTACAAAGACAAAACACAAAATACAAACACTTTGACTTTATGCTTGAGAGGCTTTGACTTGAGCTTTTGACTTTGACTTTCATCTTTCATCTTCATGATCTTGTATCCAACATATGGTTTGCTTTCAAATAATGGTTTATATAGGTGGTTTTGACCTAATCTTTGATAAGTGGGTTATTTGATGCTTATGTAATGATAAGTTGTTTTACTAGATCCTTGATGAATAATGTACTATGAAATTGGGTGATTTACTATTTGTGTACACATGATGTGAAAATATATGGTTATGTTGCTCATGTCAAATATATGTAAATCTTATATAGAGACTATACACGATGTGTGGATCATATGGTCCAATATCTTTTCCATGGTTGGTATTGTGAACATTTCATATGAATTACGTGCCATGAGGACTATTAACGATGTTGTTGGATGAACCAAGTCGGTAGACACTAGGAGGATATAGTCTTGGGTGCCACCATAAAGGTATGCACCTAGACCTCCGTCATTCGAGGTAATGCCATGATTGTAGTCCTCGGGCATGCCGGGCCTTTCGGATGTCACTAATGGTAGTTGCTCTTTGGGTGGGACTTGATTGGTGCTATGGGTCTCCCCCATTGACTCCACATGTGAGAATTCATTTGATAATTGTTATTTGGCATATTTTATAATTGGGGAATATTATTGCTTGTTCAATCTCACTAGGCTTTTTAGCCTAACATTTGTTTGGTGTCGATGTGTATCTCAGGTTCTAGTGGCACGACAATTAAGAAGGTTTAGGCGGACCTACGTGAGAGCTTAGGGATGTGCATTTAGGCGCACTTTTTGTGAAAGTCATTGGGTCTATAGACGACACCCTTTTGTAGTATTATTTTTGTTGTAGAAATTAGATTAGATGGTTGTTGTTTATTACCGTTAAATTACAAACTGTAATCAAACAGGTTTTAGTTATTCCCAATTTTTGGGAGGCTCTTCCTATGGCAATTTCTATATACCCCATGTCCGAATTTCCGGATTTTGTTATCCCTATTTTTGGGGTGTTACATGATGGATTGTTGATGAATTGACGTTTCCCTCCAGATGATCCACCTTTCACATTCAAGACCATGGACTGATTATTTATAACCTGCTGTTGTGGTTGTTCAACACTCCTTTGAGGTTCTTCTTGAGAAACTAAGGAGAACACTTTATCAATTTGAGGCAAAGGTTCCATTAATAAATTTTGGCTACGAATATGAGAATATGACTCATGGATTCCCATGAGAAAATTAAGAACATGCTCTTCTTCATAATGTTTCTCGATCTTCCCATTTCCACCACAATCACACTTTCCAATGTTGCAGTGAGGACGAAAATACGCCAATTCTTCCCACAACGACTGCAATTTTGTGAAATAAATGTTCACAGGGTCTTGATTTTGTGATAAATTCATCAGATCTATTGTGTGTCCCACAATGTGTATAGATCAAGATATATACAATAGATTTTCAATCCAAACACTCTTTATTGATATCAAATTCACAGTACAATATTTCTCTCACTAACTCAAGAACACGCTCAATACAATGAATCTGATACACTCTCAATTGTTACATGTCTATTACACGCACAACACTGTTTATACTACATATAAGAAATGCGCAACTTACAACTAAGCAGAAACGCGCAAACACTTCAAACTCTTACAACACTAGAAAAATAGAAAATACAATGTTGACTTTGACTTTTATTACACAAGACTTTGACTTTGATATTGAGAGTTGACTTTAGCTTTGACCTTCAGTCTTCAGTCTTCTATGATCTTGTATCCAACATATTTATGCTCTAACATCTATTATGATTTGAAAGATTCGAGGTCCATTACTATCTTGAAACCGATTCTTGAGAATCGTCCATATTTTGTACGTTGTGTCAAACTACATGATACTGCTTGCAATTGGCTTGGACACATAATTCATCAACCATGAAATCACCATATTATTACATCGAATCCATGCATTTTGCAACAAAAGATCTGAAACAGGTTAGGATAGGGATATGTCAATAAATCCCGTCTTGTTCTTCAAAGAATCATACCTAGACTGTAACACCCTAAATTTTAGAGAATATTAGAGAATTTAAAAATTCGAAAATTCGGCAATATGACAGCTATAAATGGAGAAAACCTGAATAATAAGATAATGAAATTTTAACCAAAATATGCCAACCCGAAACCGGGAACAAAGTATGACGTTTATAACCCAAAGAAATCAATCAAAGTTTAACTCAACAACCTACTAATCTAGACAAACTAAAATCTAGATTAAGATCGAGTGTTGGCATTTTTCTTTCTAAAAGTATACTAACTGTAACGGGTGCACGTCTCTAGAATCTCCAAAAAATGTTACTATCCTCAAATCTCCCTCCAATCATGCCCGAGGAGTCCCGCCGCTAGGATGACCTGTTATACATGTCATTTTAAGAAAAAGTGTTGGGCTAAAGCCTAGTGAGATCAAACATTTGTATCGAGAAATAATAATAAGAGTTAGACTGAAGTAAAAGTAAAGTCGAAGAAGTAATGGTATATAGACCTTTAACATAATAAAACACCTCTTGGGTTAACGGGGGAGGCCCGCTTACTAACACAAGTGACGTAACACAAAAGTAAGCCACTTGACAAGTTAGTAAAACCAATACACATAATAAACTATACGCAAGGGATGCTAGGCTCGGTAGCTTTAAACGAACACCCACGGAAAGTCAACTTCAACCACATAGGGTCCTTACGTTGAGATCCTCATCCAATATCGTGTACTAGCACGTAGGACTTACATCCCAATCCGATGGCTAAACGTGCCTCAATATGGAAAACTAGCGTTCCATCATTGGACAAAATGATATAAACAAATGTGGGGTCATGACACCCAAATGCAACCATTTATGCACATACCCGTATAAGAAACCAATTAATATTATCCAACAATTAGATTGCCATCAAAATATATAGCCAAGAGTCCATGTAATTTCGTACGTAGTTTCAAAGAGATTCCAATGGAAATCCATGGGTAACATTCTACCCAATAACTTGTTTCATTTAATTTCTCATCAAGTAAATTCATCAATATCTCAAACCATATTTTAATTCAAAACATAAATCTAGAGGGTAAAGGAGACATCATATGTAATAACCACATGCAAATTCAAGATATAAGTTTCTTTTCTTGAAAACATACTCAATCAAATAAACCGTAGAATCTCCAAAATTAGGGTTTTTGGTGAAAGTTCACCCAAATCAAAGAAATTCAAATGGAGATGTCTAGTAGGTTAAAATCCTTAATTTTAACATGTATAAAGTTTTTAAAAGATGATGAACTCACCTTGTAGGGTTGTATTTCAAAACTCTTGAATTCCAAGAACTTAAAGAAAGGTGACGGATGTCGAGTCCACCAAATAATAATTAACCAACTAGACCCTTATCAGCAGTTAAAATTGTGACAGCGGTAAGTTGGGTCGAATCCACAGGGACTCGGTTCAACTTATTATGACAGAGATATTCCCACACAAATACGAATTATAAAATTAAATTGCAAAAGGGGGGGGGGTTGGATTGATTTTAGACTAACATACGAATCAACGAAATTATAAGAATGTAATTAAAATTAAAAACCCAACATTAGTTCGTTCTCGATGATGATGCTAACACCCATCCTTGATTTCGCAAATGTAAAAGTTAGTACAAATTTAAGTCGGCTATGGTTACCAACAAGCTCTGACAACCTTAGTTTTCACCAATTGGACATTAGCTAAAACACACTCTTTAGCTAAATCTTAACTACAAATGGAATAATGAACAAACTCTCAATGTTCCAGGTGTGATTAGCATTAACGAAAAGGAAAACACCGACTCAAAAAATTAAGCACACAAGCTCGACTTAATTATTACTTTGATTGAATGAATTCAAGAACTCAAATTGAAAACCTTATCGAAATCAAAAGAGTTCCAATGTTACTATGTCAAAACTCAAAGACAATTACGTATGTAAGATTTTGACTAACAAAAATTCACAAGAACATCAACTAATTGGCCAAATCAATTAACATTCATATGAAATTAACATTTAACCTAGAAATCAAACAAATAAACTTGTCCCAATCAATAACAACGAAATCTCAAAGTGAAAAGCATCAAAATCTAAAACAAACCAATGTTGGAATGAGAAATTAGCCACACATGGCTAAACTAGGGCTAACAAATTGAAATTGCAAGAAATTACCAAAGATGATGAGAAATTGATGAAGAATTGCTCCAAAATCGACCCTTTTGTTATTGTGTTTTTGGTCTCCTCCTCAGAAAAATCGATTCCCCTTTGCTTGATAGTTACCAATCGATATTTAAACCTCCCAAAAAGATAACCGCTCAAAAAAATAAGAAAAACCCACGTATTTGGGTCGCTCGCGGCTCATGGCGTGACTTTAGCCGCGTGAAAACTCACCTGTTGTAGGTTAGGGCTCGAAACAGTGTGGTGCGCGGGTTACGACGCGGCTTTGGCCGCATTGGAGGTCGCTCGGTGCTCTGGAATGGCCGACAATAGAGCACGACACGGCTTTGGGCGCGGCTCTGCCCGCTGTGGAGGTCGCCCGCCATGGATGCTCGATTTCAGCTTTGTCTCGATCGGGTGTTGATTGAGGAATAGAGGTAGGCCTGATGTTGGGCTTCCTTTTTTGGGTTTGATTTCTGATCTGAATTGGGCCTTTTCTTTTCCTTTTGGTCCTGATTTACAAAACACAAACAATTGGCTTAGAAGACCTATTTTAGGGATAAAAACGATATAGAAATTTGGATTTTAAACCCATTTAAAACACAAAAATATAGCTATAAAAAATATCCCCACATTTAGAATTTTGACCGTCCTCGGGCAAACACTAAAGCTTTAGCACAATACACGACTCATGAGTTGATCTCGAGTTTTCATAAACATCCATAGCATTTTATTAGAGCATGGTTTGACTAGCATAACATTAATTAACAAACAAGACAAACCCAGGATGAAGATAAGCTAATTTCACATACTCCTCACGAAGGGTATAAAACTAGTATATCCGCTCAATTCACTCCAAAAGGGGGTAAGTGTTTACACTATTTGCATCAAATTCACATGCACATACACTACCATAAGCGTGAATTAGATCTCGATTCTCCATTGTTAACGGATAACACTTAGTGTGGATCGAAAGGTCTTTTTAATTGGGTTGTAACTTGGCTAAGGGTTAAGGTAGGGAAAATTTGGTCAAGTGACTAAAAGTAGGACTTTGGAAATAAAACCGTGCACATAAATGTTTACTCCTCCACTTTACACACCCAAGCTATGAGATTTTTCTTCATTTGAGCTCTTATTTAGCTAGGCACATTACGGAGACAATGGTATTTCTTTTCAATAGTGGTCTCTAAATTATTTCTTTTTTTATATATAATTTTTTTTTGCTTTCGCTTTGTGCCCCTTTCTTTTCTTTTTCTTTTGCTTTGGGCTATTTTTCTTTTTTTTTCGGCTTACAAGGAGTCTACCTAATAAAAATGAACAAGTTCATTCCCAAAAGTCCGGTAGGAGAAGTGTTTAGCTAAGGGGTTAATATGTGGTGTAAAGACAACAAAATTGGGTAATTAGGCTCAAAGTGGGTGATAAAAAAGGAATACACACATAAGGGTTGTCTTTTAGGCTAAATGGTTTAAAAATAACATCAAAATGGCCTTTTTCATTTCCACACTAGAATTGCCTAGATATAATCTTGAAGAGTCCTAACACAAGTTCTAGAGTGAAATGAACATGGAAGATGCAATGCACACACAAAGGAAGTAAGATTGAAAATAGTGTTCAATCATGGCTCAAAAATCTTATAGGTGCATATTGAGTCTATAAGATTAACAAATCTTACAAGGGCCGTCTCAAGTTTGTCAATCAAAGCTATTCACGCAAATCACATAATCATCCATGCCATGGTGATCATGTAACGATAAGAAAAGAAAACAACTCATGTGTATCACTCAAAATATGCCCAAAAATAACCAAAATTCGAAAAAAAAATTAGCCTTACACATGCAATCCCCAGACATGCTCCATCCCCACACTTAAACCATATATTGTCCTTAATATATGCATGATGTAGCACAGTCGAAAAGCAATTAAGAGAACAAAGGGAACAAGAAATCTCCCTTGATTTGATGACGTGTGCGCGATATATGGTTCTTGACGTAGGTGGGTGCCTCCGTGCACTTGGGAGGGTATGATCCAAGCTTGAAAGTGGTGCAACCTGGAAACAATCACTCATCGACAAAAACAACTACCCTAGGAATGGAAATAAAGCAGTAAAATTGGGTTGCCTCCCAATCATCGCCTTTTTTTATCGTTGTTGGCTCGACACTATCCCAACCTAAACAATTACGGGCGGTGGCTCAAGAGCCATAACATCAATGTCTTTAGACTGAAAACCTTCATAAAAAGGTTTCAGTTTATGCCCGTTCACTTTAAATGACTTACCCGTCTTTGGGCTTTCAATATCTACTGCTCCATGAGCATACACTTTAACAACTACAAAAGGACCAACCCAACGTGATCTAAGCTTACCAAGAAATAGCTTTAAGCGTGAATGAAAAAGTAAAACCTTTTGTCCCACCACAAACTCTTTCCGGGAAATTAGCTTGTTGTGGAAAGCTTTGGTCCGTTCTTTGTAAATCTTGGAGCTCTCGTATGCATCATTCCTGATCTCTTCAAGCTCTTGCAGTTGTTGATTCCTCAAGACTCCCGCTTCATCCATCCTCATGTTGCACTTTTTGACCGCCCAGTAAGCCCTGTGCTGTAACTCAACAGGGAGATGACATGGTTTACCATAAACTAACCGAAAAGGGGACATACCTATAGGTGTCTTGTAGGCCGTGCGGTAGGCCCACAAAGCATCGTCCAAACGGTCGTTCCAATCCTTACGGTTAGGATTCACGGTCTTCTCAAGAATTGATTTGATCTCCCGGTTAGAGACCTCGACTTGCCCATTATGTAACATCCTAAAATTTGCGGAAATAAAATTTCGAAAATTCGGCAATAGACTAGACTTGCGGAATAAGGTGTTACAATTCCAATATACAAAATCATCCCAACGGGGTATAGAGTAGACATTAACGTGGTAAATAGATGACGCATAAAACGACAACCTACTAATCTACAATTGATTAACTAGATTAGGGTCGGGTGTCGCTATCCTTCCAAAATATATCTTCAAAAAAATCACTGGACGATGGTTACTAGATATCCTCAAAAAGACCACTCACGACCCCAAGGTCGCTCCCTCAGTCCCAGCGTGCCCCACTGCTAAGATAACCTGTCAACATGACAATCAAGAGCAAGTGTTAGGCTAAAGCCTAGTGAGAACAAGCCAATAAGAAAAAGAGTACTAAACCCAAATCGATGTCACACGGTGAGTATAGCCATGAGCTAAGTCAAGAAATCAAATAAATCATTAGTGATTAAACATGGTACAAATAACACCAAATCACATAACGAGCTCAACCCCTCTAGATATGTTGCTCAAAACACCAAGTCAACCCCTCTGGATCTATTCTTGAGAGTTCCCAAAACAGGGGGAACTCAAGCACCATATGGAATTACACCTTACTGCACCATGAGACGCTGCCCGACCGTATAGATCCACACCTTACTTATCATGGCAACCCGATGCCTATTCCGTGCTAAAACGTGAACCAAGTGCCCAAAACCGGGGACATAGGAACACAGTGCCTATGGATCCATTGCACAAGACTCAAAGCCGAAGCATGTCATTTCAGAGCATATTCATATTAAATCAAATATACAGGCAATTCATATGAACAATGGTTCAATTCAATAAATCTTGAGTCTTGAAATAATGGGATTTTTTTTAGAAAGCATTTCCCAACAACAATAAGCCACTTTAAAACAAGGTTTTCCACATTTAAATAATACATTTATCACATAGCATTCGTAATACAGACTGATTTAGCTTAAAGGACTCACCTCAGATTTCTTCCTGTTTATAGTCTGCTTCTTACGATTGTTACCTACGACAACACCGATAACTCGGTAAGCCAAAAATATAGACAACTCACTGACTTACAACTCTTGAATACAAAACACTATACACTGCCGAACACAGTACCGGTCGAGTACCACTATCGGTCGAACCGACATCCGGTCGAACCGACTTCCGGTCGAACCGACATCCGGTCGAACCAATCTTTCGGTCCATCTTCCCGGTCTTATGTGATGGACGTTTACAGAACCCAGATCCAACCCAAAATACGTAGATCTCGAAATTAAACGGTTAAAAACCTTAACAACGAGATTCTATACGGCAGATAACACTTAGATTGAAGTTTTAAGCTAGATTCGTACCTTGATTTGAAGAAAACGAACGACCTCTTTTCTCCTGCTTCCTTCTCTCTCTCTCTCTGATTTTCTTAAAGATCAGATTTTGTGATATTTAGAAAATATCTAAAACTTGATTTATATTTATATAACCCAAGTTACATTTTACCCCCTCGAACTTTGGGTAAAGGTCAACTTTTCACCTAACTCCAAAATTGCGGGTGTTACACATTAGATTGGGGATGGTATGCGGTTGAAATCCGGTGGGTCACATGATACTTCTTGAGTAGTGCCTCAATCACCTTGTTGCAAATCCAAGATATAAGTTTCTTTTATTGAAAACATACTCAATCAAATAAACCTTAGAATATCCAAAATTAGGATTTTTGGTGAAAGTTCACCCAAATCAAAGAAATTTAAATGGATATGTCTAGTAGATTAAAATCCTTAATTTTAACATGTATAAAGTTTTTAAAAGAGGATGAACTCACCTTGTAGGATTGTATTTCAAAACTCTAAAATAGCAAGAACTTAAAGAGAGGAGGATGGGATCTTTGAGAAGACTTGTTGAACTAGTATCACAATCACCTAAGAATACCTAAAATGCCATAAATGATCAAGGTTTGAGGTGGTTGGGAAGCATTGATTGCAAGAGGTGAAAGAAGAGAAAACTTACCAGTTTTCTTGGGAGAAAACGAACCTAGCAAAACCCTAAAATCAGATACAAGACTAAAATCGCGACCTTCTCATTTTATACACAAAATCTCCGCTGGCGATAGTGACATATGTCATTATCGCGGGCATTATTGTCCAAAGAACCCCAAACTCTCGGTACAACCCCAGCGGTCGTGACACCGCGATAGTGACCTGGGCACTATCGCCGAAATTGTATCGCGAGCCTCTAACCCCCGGCGATTGTGCCTTATGAAAGTGACACTTGGTCACAATCGATGGCATCATCGCATGCCTTGTACCGACACTTCTAAAGTCCTCCAACCGATCGGTCTTGCAGGTTCGATAAAAGGAACATAATTTAAACTAATAATTAAAGCTTTAACAATAATTAGGTAAGTCCTAAGATCCATAAATTCTGGGGTGTTACAATCCTCCCCAACTTGGGAATGATTTCGTCCCCGAAATCCTAACTAGACAAACAAAAGAGGATATTGATGCTTCATGTCCTCTTCCGCTTCCCAAGTCACATTGGCAACTCGGTGGTGTTTCCGTTGTACTTTCACCATTGTAACTTCTTTATGCCGGAGTCTCTTGGTCTCCTTCTCTAGAATGGTTTCGGGTTCCTCAACACAATGGTCATCCACTCGAATCTCCGACAATGGTATGATACTCTTGTCAGGATCGAATTCTCAACAATAATTATGAATACTCAGAAACAATATCAAAGAAGTTGCGGAATAACACTTTGATATTCAATAAAACAGTAAACAAACAGTATATAATAAACACTTTGCAAACTTGTATTAAAATCACAAGATTACACACTCAACCTCAATCTTGAAGAACAAGCTCTTTCAAGACGAATTCTACTTCTCTAGAATTAGGAACTATGCCTTGAGGTTGATTCTCTCTAAAAACCAAAAACTTAGAATTAAATCTCAAACAAAAGTTATCTCTCTATTCTAAACAATATTGTATATATATACTGAAGACAAAAGATAATTACAATTAATACAATATCTCCAGAATATCTTCCATCATTATCTCTAAGCTTCCATGAATATCTTCAGTTTATCCAGCTGTCATCCTTTCCATACGGATCTCCATCTCATAAGAAGTATTAATTATAAGCAGCATTAATACTTCGAGCAGTATTAACTCTAGCAGTACTAACCATGCTCAACAGCATTAATCTCTTCAAGCAGTACTAACTTTGAACTAGCAGTACTAATCTTGTTGAGCAACATTAATCATCAACTAGCAGCATTAATAACAGAAGTACTAACTAGAAGTATTAACTGTTTTCTTCTAGCAGCATTAGCAGCATTAACTTTGTTCCAGCAACATTAACTACAACTGGCAACATTAACCACAGAAGTAGTAACCTCAGAAGTATTAACCAAGTTCTTCTAGCAGCATTAACTTCAGAAGTATTAACTACAACTAGAAGTAGTAACCATGATTGGCATATTTCAGACCCAACAACTCTCTTCCTCTGCTAAACACTTCCGTAGGTAGCATACATGGAACGTAGGGTGGATTTCGTCCATTTCTGGTGGCAAGTCTAGCTTGTAGGATTGTAGTCCAAGTCGCTCAACAATGTTGAACGACCCAAGAAAACGGGGACTCAACTTCCCCTGCTTTCCAAACCGTAATAGTCCTTTCCACGGGGACACCTTCAACATCACACGGTCTCCCACTTGAAATTCTACCAGTCGTCTCTTCTTATCGGCATAGCTTTTCTGTCGATCTTACGCCACCTTCAAACGTTCCTGAATAGCTTTGACCTTGTCGACCATTTCTTCCACAATTTTCGGTCCGACGAATTGCTTTTCACCCGCTTCTAGCCAACACACGATAGTTCTACATTTCCTCCCATACAAGGCTTCGAATGGTGCCGCCCCAAGGCTAGAGTGGTAACTGTTGTTGTAGGCAAACTCCATCAAGGGCAAATGGGTATCCCAATTGCCACCGAAATCGATCACACAAGATCTAAGCATGTCCTCTAAGGTTTGAATTGTCCTTTCTCTCTGTCCGTATGTTTGTGGACGATAAGCCGTACTCAAGTTCACCCAAGTACCCAATTCTCGATGTAACGCTCCCCAAAATCTTGAGGTAAACCGGCTATCACGATCGAAGACTATAGATAAGGGTATGTCATGCCTAGAGACCACTTCATCTATATAGAGTTTTGCCAACTTATCTATGGGCAAGGTTTCCCGCATCACTAGAAAATGGGCACTCTTCGTCAAACGATCGACAATCACCCAAATGGTGTCATTACCCCCTAAAAGTCTTTGGTAGCTTGGTCACGAAGTCCATGGTGATATTCTCCCATTTCCATTCGGGTATCTCCAACGATTGTAGGCTCCCATAAGGTCGTTGGTGCTCGGCCTTTACTTGTGAACAAGTCATGCACCGTTCTACGTAGTGTGCCACATCTAACTTTATAACCGGACACCAATAGTGTAACTTCAAGTCTCTATACATCTTGGTGCTTCCTGAGTGGATGGAGTATTTGGACTTGTGCGCATCTTCCAAAAGTAGCTCCCGGTTTCCTCGAATAATTGGTACCCAAACGTGCCCATTGAAACACTTGATCCCTCGGCTATCATCGGTCAAAAGTAGTCATTGCTTTCTCATCAGTTCATCTTTGAGATTCTCCTCCATTAAGGCTTCGGCTTGTGACGCTTTAATCTTCTCCATGAGGCTCGATACTAATTCAATTATTGCAAGCTTGGCTCAGAGTCTTCCACTATACTCCTTTCGACTTATGGCATCGACCACCATGTTTGCTTTACCCGGGTGGTAAAGCAACTCACAATCGTAGTCCTTGAGTAGTTCCAACCACCTTCTTTGCCTCATATTTAGCTCCTTTTGATCGAAGACATACTTCAAACTCTTATGATCCGTGTACAAAGTACATTTCATGCCGTAGAGGTAATGCCGCCACAATTTCAACGCGAATACCACCGCCGCTAGTTCCAAATCATGGGTGGGGTAGTTCTTCTCGTGCACTTTTAGTTGCCTCGACACGTAGGCAATCACCTTCCCTCTTTGCATGAGCACGCACCCAAGACCCATATTGGATGCATCACTATAAACCACAAAATCCTCTGACCCTTCTGGCAAGGATAAGATCAGAGCTTCACAAAGCCTCTTTTGCAAGGTACGAAAAACTTTCTCTTGCGATTCGGTCCACACGAACTTCACATTCTTCTTGGTCTAAGTCCTCAACGAAGAAGCAATCTTGGAGAAATCCTGAATGAATCTTCGGTAGTAACCCGCCAATCCCAAAAAGCTTTGGATTTCAAATAGACTCTTGGGAGGTTCCCAATTCACCATGGCTTCTATCTTTGCGGGGTCTACTTTTACACCGTCTTTCGTGACTACGTGCCCCAAAAACTGCACCTCCTTTAACCAAAACTCACACTTGGAGAATTTTGCATAAAGTTTCTCCCTCCTCAAGACCTCCAAAACATCACGAAGGTGACGTGCATGATCGGATTCGTCCTTGGAGTTAATCAAAATATCATCAATGATCACAATGACCGACTTGTCGAGGAACGGTCGGCACACACGGTTCATTAAATCCATGAACACCGCTGGGGAGTTCGTCAAAACAAAGGGCATCACTAAGAACTCATAGTGCCCATAGTGCGTCCTAAATGCGGTCTTTGGAATGTCGTCTTCCTTGACTTTTACTTGATGGTAGCCTGAGCGTAAATTGATTTTTGTAAAGAACCTTGCTCCCTGGATTTGGTCGAACAAATCATCTATCCTAGGAAGTGGGTACTTATTTTTCACGGTCACCTTATTCAACTCCTTATAATCTATGCACATCCGCATGGTGTCGTCTTACTTTTTCACGAACAAGAGTGGTGCTCCCCACAGTGACGAGCTCGGTCTCACGAATCCCTTCTCAAGAAGGTCTTGAAATTGTTTCATCATCTCTTTCATCTCGGACGGAGCCAAACGGTACGGAGCCCAAGCTATTGGAGCCGCTCCCGGTGTTAAGTCAATCTTGAACTGCACTTGACGATTGGGTGGTAATCCAGGCAAGTCGTCCGGGAATACGTCGGGAAAATCCTTTACCACTTTCACATTTTCAAGCCTTTTCTTCTCGAGCTTGGCGTCTATAACGTACGCCAGAAAGTATGAGCATCATTTCAATAAACACTTTCGTGCTTTCACCATGCTGATGATTGCTACCTCGCCTTTCCGCCTTTCGCCGTACACGGTCATCGACTCATCGTTTGGAATTGGAATTCGAATCAACTTCTTAGCACAAAGAATCTCGGCATGGTTATCAGCTAACCAATCCATCCCATTGAAAACATCAAATTTTTCTATGACCATTGGCATTAAATCAACCGGGAATTCCTTCCCTTCGATTTCCAACTTGCAACCTCTAAGGACATCTCGAACCACCACTTGATCGCCATCCGCTAGCTCTACTACTAAAGCATCCTCTAGACTCGTAGTGGGTACGGATAACTTCTGACAAAAGGAACTCGACACAAACGAAAAACTTGCGCCCGAATCAAATAATATGCGTGTAGGTACGGAGTTTAAGAAAAACGTACCCGACACTACATCTGTCGAAGCCTTCGCCTCCTCAGTAGTCATCTAAAAAGCTCTCCCCGTCACCCTTGGAGGGTCCACCTTCTTTCCCTCGCTACTCCCAGTCTTCATTTTCAGGCACTCGCTTCTGATATGGCCCGACTCCTTGCATCTGAAACATATTTGCCCTCTAATCGAACAATCTCTGTAATTATGGTCTGGCTTGCCACACTTGAAGAAGGATTCGAACCCCGAGTTACATGGACCGAGGTGTCTGCTCCGACACTTGGAGCACCATGAAACCTCGGGTCTCGGTCCAGTTCCCCGAAGATTGTTCTTGAATGGTCTCGGTCTTTTGAAGGGCACAGAACTTCCCTCCCACCTTCTTTTCTCAACTATACCGCTTCTCTCCACCATGTTTGAACCATAAGAATCTTTCAGTAACTTTGCCTCCTCGATTGCCTCTCAAAGGGTAGAGGCCTTGGACACCCGCACCATATTAATCATTTCAGTCAGCAACCCCTTGATGTAGGCCTTGATCTTCTCTCTTTCAGTCGGGACCAGATGTCCCACCAAACCCAGTTTGTCTATGAACAATTTGTTGTAATCCTTCATTGAAAGATTCCCCTTTTTCAGACTACGAAACTCGTCAATGATCCGGTCTATGGCTCGCTCGTTTCAAAATTCCACCATCACTTTTTTCTTGAAGGTGGCCCAACTCAGTTTAGCCAACACTGTGGCCTCTATAGAAGTGGAGTAAACATTCCACCTTGTGAGGGTCACCTCTCTGAGCATCTGAGAACCAAATATCTCCTTCTGACTTTCACCACGTTCACTCGATCGAAAATCTTGTTCCATTTCTCGAATCCAGTTCATACATGCCACCGGGTCGTCCGAGCCCTTGAACTTCGGTAGTCGGCAACCAAGGAAGGCCTTGAAGGTGCAAGCTTTCACCACTTGCCTTGCTTCCAGGGTTGCGGTCTCAGCAGTGTGAAATCCATTTCTGGTACCCCCGGATCCCGCCACAATGATATTTTCAGCAACCGTTTCGTGCCTACGATTATTGGTGTCCCTGTCCTCAAGTAGCTTCAAGTACATTTCCTGTTGTTGAACCATGGCCGCATTCATAGCTTGCATCATCCGATCCATCATCCTTGATTCTGGAGTTACCTCTTCCATTATCGGTTCGGAGGTGGCTATGGTGCGTCGAGGTATGTGCTCAGGCCCTCCGCCCAAAACATTGTGCTTTGGTGGAGGTAATTCAACCGTTGTTAACCTTGGTTGGTCAGTTGTAGATGTCATCGTATCACGACCATCCGGCCTATTACGAGTATTTACCATTTAGTCTGCCACACATAATCGAGAATAGGGGTGAGAAATAGACCATGCAATTTAAGCACAAGAAAGCGTACTACCACTTTCATCAATCATCATAACAATATAAATCTAAGCATGCTCAAGTACAACACATTCATAATAGCAGTAGCTAATTTAAATTATGAACACATCACACATAAGTATCCTTACTACCACCGTTACAATTCTCAACATATGTAATTTCGTCGGTTCTAAGACCATCTTATCTTAATAGTTCTACCCAATCTCACAATTCATAACTTATCCGATCTAAGCTTAAGTCTAGGTACCTTACTTCCATACCTAGTTCACTTAAACTAATGCTCTGATACCAACTTGTAACACCCTAAATTTTAGAGAATTTTAGAGAATTTAAAAATTCGAAAATTCATCAATATGACGGCTATAAATGGAGAAAACTTGAATAATAAGATAATGACAATTTAACCAAAATATGCCAACCCAAAACGGGGAACAAAGTATGACGTTTACAACCCAAAGAAATCAATCAAAGTTTAACTCAACAACCTACTAATCTAGACAAACTAAAATCTAGATTAAGATCGGGTGTTGGCACTTTTCTTTCCAAAAGTATACCAACTATAACGGGTGTGCGTCTCTAAAATCTCCAAAAAAATGTTACTATCCTCAAATCTCCCTCCACTCAAGCTCGAGGAGTCCCGCTGCTAGGATGACCTGTTATACATGTCATTTTAAGAAAAAGTGTTGGGTTAAACCCTAGTGAGATCAAACATTTGTATCGAGAAATAATAGTAAGAGTTAGACTGAAGTAAAAGTAAAGTCGGAGAAGTAACGGTATATAGATCTTTACCATAATAAAACACCTCTTGGGTTAATGGGGGAGACCCGCTTACTAACACAAGTGACGTAACACAAAAGTAAGCCATTTGACAAGTTAGTAAAACCAATACATATAATAAAGTACATGCAAGGGATGCTAGGCTCGGTAGCTTTAAACGTACACCCGCGGAAAGTCAACTTCAACCACATAGGGTCCTTACGTTGAGATCCTCATCCAATATCGTGTACTAGCACGTAGGACTTACAGCCCAATCCGATGCCTAAACGTGCCTCAATATGGAAAACTAGTGTTCCATCATTGGACAAAATGATACAAACAAGTGTGGGATCATGATGCCCAAATGCAACCATTTATGCACATACCCGTATAAGAAACCAATCAATATTATCAAACAATTAGATTGCCATTAAAATATATAGCCAAGAGTCCATGTAATTTCGTACGTAGTTTCAAAGAGATTCCAATGGAAATCCATGGGTAACATTCTACCCAATAACTTGTTTCATTTAATTTCTCATCAAGTAAATTCATCAATATCTCAAACCCTATTTTAATTCAAAACATAAATATAGAGGGTAAAGGAGACATGATACTTATGTAATAACCACATGCAAATCCAAGATATAAGTTTCTTTTCTTGAAAACATACTCAATCAAATAAACCTTAGAATATCCAAAATTAGGGTTTTTGGTGAAAGTTCACCCAAATCAAAGAAATTCAAATGAAGATGTCTACTAGATTAAAATCCTTAATTTTAACATGTATATAGTTTTTAAAAGAGGATGAACTCACCTTGTAGGGTTGTATTTCAAAACTCTAGAATACCAAGAACTTAAAGAGAGGAGGATGAGATATATGAGAAGACTTGTTGAACTAGTATCACAATCACCTAAGAGTACCTAAAATGCCATAAATGATCAAGGTTTGAGGTGGTTGGGAAGCATTGATTGCAAGAGGTGAAAGAAGAGAAAACTTACCAGTTTTCTTGGGAGAAAACGAACCTAGCAAAACCCCAAAATCAGATACAAGACTAAAATTGCGACCTTCTCATTTTATACACAAAACCTCCGCTGGCGAGAGTGACAAGCGATAGTGACATCTGCCAGTATCGCGGGCATTATCGCCCGAAGAACCCCAAACTCTCGGTAGAACCCCTGCGGTTGTGACACCGCGATAGTGACCAGAGCAAATATCGCCTGGCACTATTGCCGAAATTGTACCGCGAGCCTTAACCCCCGACGGTTGTGCCCTGCGAAAGTGACACTTGGTCACAATCGCTGGCATCATCTCATGCCTTGTACCGAGGCTTCTAAAGTCCTCCAACTGATCGGTCGTGCAGGTTCGATAAAAGGAACATGATTTAAACTAATATTTAAACCTTAAACAAGAATTTGGTAAGTCCTAAGATCCATAAATTCCGGGGTGTTACATAGACTGTCAGAAAAATGGAGAAAATAGGGAAGTGATTGATCCTCAATGACAGCAATTGAAGAATTATTGGAAGAGGATTCCGGATATTCCATATCCAGTTGAGGCATTCCAGATCCGATCTACAAAAAGGGCGCAGAGAGAGGAAGGGAGCGTATATGGATATCAACAACTAACAGAGACACAAAGAAAATTTGTTTGTGCAATATCAACAAATACGGAACCCTTTTCATATAAGCAACCTGCTGAAAATTCAGAGTGGATTTCAGCAGTGAAAGAAGAACTGGAAGCCATGGAGTTAAACAAAACGTGAACTTTTGTTCCTTTACCTGAAGGAAAAAGTTATGTCGGTTGCAGTTGGGTGTACAAGTTGAAGTATGGACCTTCAGGTGTCATCGAGAGGAATAAAGCTCGACTCGTTGCCACGGGGTTTCATCAACAAGCAGGCGTGGATTTTATTGACAATTTTTCTCCGGTCACTAAAATGGTTACCGTTAAAACTATTTTGGCATTGGCATCAATAAATAGTTGGAGTCTCATTCAACTAGACGTGAATAACGCGTTTCTCAACGGAGACCTTGAAGAAGAGGTGTAAATGGATATCCCTCAAGGATATAATGTTGAGGGGGAGTTTTCCGTTGGAATAAAGTTAGCTTGCAATCTTCACAAGTCCATTTATGGACTCAAGCAGGCTTCAAGGCAATGGAATACAAAGTTTTCAAATTTCATGCTGTCAATTGGTTTCTCTCAATCGAAAGTCGATTATTCGTTGTTTCACAAAGGTCATGGACAAGATTTCGTCGTTTTATTGGTTTACGTTGATGATATAATTATCACGAGGGCATCTAAATGTGGAATTGCCAAGCTAAAGGATCAATTGAGTACTACTTTCAAACTCAAAGACTTGGGCGACTTGAAGTTTTTCTTAAGTTTGGAAGTTATCAGATCTGAAGAAGGAATCTTATTATCTCAAAGAAGATATGTTCTACAATTACTTGAAGATAGTGGCATGTTAGCTTCAAAACCCGTCAAAGAACCGATGGATCCACGACATGTGTTGACCGACGATGATGGAGATTTTCTTACGGATGCTTCTCAATACAGAAGAATGATTGGTAGATTATTATTTTGACTATCATAAGGTATGGTGTGTGTTTTGCTGTCCAAAAACTTTCTCAATATGTTTCACAACCGATTGGGGTAAATGTGTGGATTCGGGGAGATCTGTGACAGGGTATTGTATTTTCCTTGGGAAGTCGTTGATATCTTGGAAATCTAAAAATTAACATACAGTATCAAGATCATCAACCGAGTCCGAATACAGGGTTATGGCAGTAGCGACATGTGAAGTAGTTTGGATTAAACAACTACTAAAAGACTTGGACATGCCACATTCACAATCCATACTTCTATAGGTACCCCCCTCAAATTCCCTATATGATGTCCAACAAATACCATGTGCAATAACAAGTCGGCAAGGCAAATCGCTTCTAATCCTACATTCCACGAGAGAACAAAGCACATTGACATCGATTGTCATTTTGTTCTAGAAAAAGTGATGGATAAGCTTGTTCGATTGATGTCGATTGAATCTGCATATCAATTGGCAGACGCTCTCACCAAACCGTTACCTCAACCACAACTTCAGTTTCTTTTGTCCAAAATGAACCGCCAAAATTCTTTTTCCTCTAGTTCATCTTGAGGGGGAGTATTATTGTAAAGGGCATTATAGTATTTTTATTTTATTCTGTTTTTATGTTCCAGTAGTTTTGTTTTTCTTCTGTTCCTAGTTCGATTCCTTATTGTACTATAAATATGGGTTTTTCTTTCTGGAATAACACTCATCACTTTCCAAATTTCTCTTTCTCATTATATGCTTAATTTCAATAATATATATATATATATATATATATATATATATATATATAATACTATATTATAAAACACGGATAAAAAAACTCTTAAAAACAATTATTAAAACTTAATGTACCGTTATTTAATATTAATTACTTAAATTCTCTTAAAAACAATCATTAAAACTTTATGTACTACATTTAATGTTATTTATTAATTTTCAATCCTTATCTCTAACTATTTTAACTCCCCCTAAAATCACTCCACATTTCAATCCCCTAAAATCACTCCCCTGCATAATTTAATACAGGATGAAAATCAAATTTTAAATATAAAAAATCTAAAATATAATTAAGAAAATCTAACAGAATATTTAATGTTCATTTAAAAAAAACATTATATTATTAAATCTAAAATAAGTTACATTATTACTAAACTATCAAAGAAACTTAAAAACAAACTTTTATGCATTATGTACTGTTTTGATACACATTACTTGAAATTCAAGATTACAAGTAATGATGCACGAGTACAAATTTCTAAAACTATATGTTTGAATTCATAACTAACTAATAAACATAATCAAAACAGGATAAACATCTCAATTTAAATATAAAGAATTTAAAATATATAAGATAATAATTGATTCTAACAAAATACTTAATTTTTTTATATTAAAAACATTATATTATTAAACCTAAATTAAACAAATTTATAAAAAAAAATCATTATCATTCTCTCAAAACAATCCAAAATCGTACCGTAAATCGACAAAAAATAAAATGAAACATTAAACTCATGATTTATCTTGCTGTATTGCACGAATATATATATATATATATATATAGAGAGAGAGAGAGAGAGAGAGAGAGAGAGAGACTAGAGAGAGAGAGACGTTCAAATGCAACTCATTTACATGGTGCAACCCCTCTATCCAGCACATATTTTATGTAATTAAAAAAAAGGGAAAAGGGTAAATTTAAATGTGTGATGGATAAAGAAGTTGCAAGGATTGCATCATATAAAAGGTTGCATAATAATCCACTCCAATTTATATATCACTTCAACGATAAAATTCCCAAAAAAATATTACAAATGACATATTAATATATTATGACTTAGAATTGATCGATTTTGATATTTTTTTTAATTACGTGCTTTAATAAATAACAATCGATTTATTATATATTTGTTTGTAAAGTGCAGCCACCCTTTCATTCAATAAAGTACAAGAGTACAATATTTTTATATATTCTCAAGTAACAAAATAATTATGGCTAATTTAAGGATTCTTGATTGTTAAGTAACCTTTATATTATATGAATAATATAATACCCTCACTTTTGGGGTTGATTTAATACAAATTACGTTTAATTGAGACCATCTAATGAAGTTCCAAGGGCTATTTGTGTAAATATATTATTTTGGGTGTTAAAAAAACCGTCGACTGCTTAAATGGGTCGAACCAAGTCAAACCGTTTTGGCAGTTTAAGCGGTCTGACGGTCCTATTTGGTATGAAAAATAATCAAAACGCTTAGTCCATATGTAGTTTGAACGTTTTTTTGAGCGGTTTAAACTGATATACCGTCAAAATACACATATATCAATTATATTTAGTTTACATATTGTGCACTCAAATCTCATTACCCAATTAAAAAAAAGTTCATCCAATATATTAAGTTTTTTGTTTTCACTTCTAAATTTTTCACGTTCCAAAGATCTACAAAGTTCTAAAATTCGTCAAAAAAAATCAAAATCTAAAATTTCAAATGTTCTTCGACTTCCTCAATGTTTGTCCAAAATTTCAACTATTGTTGGTGAACTTGTTTAATGATTTTTTTAAACTTCGGAGATAGATGTTTCTTTAATAATTCGGCATAATATTTTTTTAATAATGTTATATCGGTAGAAATTTCATTTTAGAGATAGTTGTTATGTTTTTTTTTAGTTTAAACCCGTAATAGAACCAAACCGTCTAAACCGGTCAAACCAGATTGCTAAGACAAGGACTGAGAGTTTTACCCGATAAGTGATGACAAAGACTATTACGACAATTAGCCTTAGCGGGAAATTTGTTGCATGCGATACTTTTTTGGTGGACTCGGTAAGTAAGTGCTACTGTTGAATTTTATCGCAAACACTTATCCAGGTAAACATTTAGTAAACACCCCCTTAGTTTTCCTCGCTTCGAATAAACTATATTTGAAAGTTATCCCTTTTTTTGTAACATAAATTGATTAAAGGGTAAATTACTAAATTAACCTTGAATGAAATAGAAAAGTATGGCATGATAGGTGCTATAATTCAAGTTTAGATCCCTCAAGTTCTGAAATGTTCACTTTGAGTCCCTTTACAATTGTGGAGAGAACAATTGCAGCCTATGCACGTGCAAAGCACATTGATTATTCTTCTAAACACTGTAGGGTGGACCACGTATTTCATTTGTATTTGCGTTTGTTTTTTCAAACAATAATGATTTTTATACCATGTTATCATCTTTAATTTCCTAATCCAAGCTGTTTATAGAAAAGGAAATTGGCTCAAATAGCCTAATCACATTTGTAATTTCACCTTCTAGCCATTCTTTCCTGATTTTTGCAGAAAATAGCCCCAGGTCCGCAATCCATAGGTCCTCAATCCGCAATACCTCCACAAAAAGACAAAAAAAAAACGGATTGTGGCAGCTCCGCAACGGGTCCATGTGTTACCTAGGTCCGCAATTGTGGATGTGGACCTAGATCCGCAATTGCGGTGGTGTACCTGCCAAGTTGGATTCTGCCGTGTGTCAGGGAGCGAATCAGAGGATGCCATGTGTCCCCTAGGTCCGCAATTTGCGGATGTGGACCTGGGGCTATTTTTGCAAAAAATCAGGGAAAAATAGCTAAGAGGTGAAATTACAAATGTGATTAGGTTATTTGAGCCAATTTCCCTTATATAAAAAGCAAATAGAGGAATTTGTTCAAACAGTGTCATCATTTGACCATAAAAATATATATATAATTTTTAATTACAAAATCAAAAGACTTAGTTGGTTAATTGCTTAAATTTCTATAGAAAGGTCGGGATTCGATCCTTATATATTTGCCTTGATCAGAATTTATTTATTCAAAAAAAGGTATAAGAAAAGAAATGTAATTAAAGGATAATGATTAAAGGTATACATGGGTTGGGTTGGGCACTTTTTGAAGCCATTTGAACAACCTAACCCAACTACTTTCGTTTGAAAAATCATATCTCATTCAACCTTTTTAAATTTACAACTCAGACCAACTCATTACATGTTGGTTTAGATTGGTGCGGTTTGTGTAACACCCTCGAATTTGGTAAGAGCAACTAATTAAAATTTTTTAAACATAGCATCAAAATACGGAACAAAACTTCCTCTTACTATACAAAACTTTATATGCCTCAAATATGAACTCTACAATTAACTTTGACAGATATTAAGCTCCAATAACATACAGACTAAATTTGAAGTCGGGTGATACTTAACCCAAATACAAGATGCTCTCTTTAACCTAGTGCGGAAGACTTCATCAAGTTATTCACACATTGGGCACACAAAAGGGCACTCCTCTCTTCACTGCGATACTAAAACTATTCACAACCGAAACTTGTTGCACATGCCGACAAATAAAAAGGGTTAGGCTAACGCCTAGTGAGTTCAAGAGTTTTACATAAGTAAATATATCTTTAAAAGAATGAACATCACTTGAAATCACGACCTTTCAATCAATGTACTTTAAAACGTGGAAACAACTTTTTTCCAATGTTATGCACTTTCATAGATGGACATCTCATTTCAAACATGCTTTATAAATTGATGCAACTTAAACTAACTCGAAACATGAATATGAATCGACTTCCATTTAAGAAACGTGGATAAAACGTCATATCCCAAAACACCCAAGCACGGGTGGGGCAAAAAATACTCGACCCATGAATCATCATCAAAACCACATATACCGTACGTCCGAAAACATGGACACTAGGTCCAATACTCATGCGACCGTAAGTGAAAGGAATCTAACTACCAAAACATGGGGTTGACATAATTCATTCAAACCTTAATATACGAGGAGGAAGATCCAATATTAAGGCCCTCATTCACTGTCTACGGGGGAGACCCGTATCCGTTGAGAGTGGAGGAAACACAAAAATATGTCACCCCTGCAACGTTAATCGCATAACACCTCACGACATCACAGTTAGGTGTCCCTACGACTTTTTTAACAAGCGTCACCCCAAGTCAGTTGACCTTGATGAAACATTCCGAAGAACTCCATCCCGAAGGCCCAACATACATAAAGACTACCTCTCAGGCATTACTTCAAGCGGCGGAGGTCCTAGCGCCTACTTCCCCGGTAGCACTAACAGACTCAACCTTCCTAGCGATCACTTGTAAAGTTTTCGGTCATAAAACATGGAGACCGGAGTTCAACCCCGCAATACCCAATTGACCATCCCAAAACAGACTGACTTACGTGCCTATGGATCCAATGCAACACATTCTAACCTTACCGGACTACACATGAATGACCAAAGCACTCGAGTCCGTAACCAACCTCAATACGCAACACAACGCATTAGCATGCACGTCATAATTGGACTCTATATTGAGCCATATAAAATCGGACAAGTATCCTCAAAACTCCTTTAAAACAACATCGAGTCAAAACACTCGAAACCCCTTTTTGACCAATGATTAACGCTTTTCAAATAATAAGCGTACTCTTCCCATACCGAGCAATTACACGCTCCAAAATACTTGAATGGACTCCAACACAGTTTAAGTCGGGACAAAAGGTTTTCCAAATAGGTTTATACTCTTTATCCTTTCAAAACATCCCATAACGCAAAATTAAACCTTTTACCTAAACAAAGACAAAAATGCTATTTTACCAAATAAGTTCTATTTAAGCAATAATTCTTCAAGAACACTTTAAAATGACTCATTGTCCAAGATATCCAAAAATCCCAAATATGGGGATTTTTACAAAGTTTATGAAGCCAAGCGCTCAGATGATCAAAACCCACCAAATGACCCAACAAGTAATAGTTTCATGTAAAACACATAGATACTTTAAAATAAACATTTTGGCATGTACAACGTTTTCACAAATCAACTTGAATTCACCTTGTTAGGTTAAGTTAAACCTAGATTTTAAACCCAAATCCTTAGCCCCCAAGAATGAAGCTTTCACCATCAACAAATCATCTTCAACAATAACCTAGGGCTTCCAAACAACCCCTTCCTTCGAGTCTAGAATAAACCATTAACAAGAAAACCTTTAGATCCATAAAGATACTTATACTAAAGCTTGGAATATTCAAGGGATTTACCTTAGCCGAACTTAAAGCTTTCCAATCCACCATTCCAACGAAATCTTCCATTCTTAACGTAGCCAAGCCTCATGCCACCATAACCTTGATATCCCTATGGTTGATTCACATCAAGGTGCCCCATATCAGTTCTTGAGCTCCCAAATTCGCCCCAAAGAAGAGAGAAATGGAGCGTGGGAGTAGAATGAGAGAAAACCCTAGAAAGTTGGGTTTTAATCGACCAGATCAATCCCGCGGCCTTGGCCGCGGCCTCCAAGCTGCGGACCAAGTCGTGCGTGTCCCTGAGTCACGGAGCACAGTTACTTGCGCGAGCTTATCCGTGGCTCGGAAGTTGCGAGCCAAGCCGTGCATGTCCCTGTTGTGCTATCCTCACCTTATGCGTTAAACCGTTCCCCGACCGTTCCCTCGGTCTATCATTAATTGTTATTTAGAAAATTACGAGTGTTATAATCCTCCCAACCTTAAGAGAGATTTAGTCCTCGAAATCTGACACCAACCAAACACCCAATATCATATTTAGCGGAATCAATTGATTCCCTATCCGAAAGGGACGCCTTCATGAAGCCTTACCTCATATACGAATCTGATTACATTCCGGTTAAGGTTGTCACTAAATTTCTTAATAACGAGTCGTCACAAATTTAATTTCCAAGGTTCGATGTATCTCACCGATGACGGGGTGAATCTCACGTCTTTATCGAATCATCTTCCTAACAGTAAGACCTCGGTTGCGTCCCAACCTTAGATTGTTCTCATTACATTAAGAATAATCTACGACCTTGTCTAACCTTTTCCATCAAGGGTATCCAAGCGAACTTTACCTTTAAATATTTCCAACCGCCCCTCGTCGAATTACGTTACCCTATTCTCCTGCTTTCAAGAATACCATAATCTTTATAGAAAAAGTCCAACCGTAGGTTGACCATACTCCTTTCAATTTTGAGGATCCACAACCAGATTGACTTTACTCGTGTGGTGATGGAATCCGCGCACAACTGCTGAGCTGATCACCCACCGATGATATAGAAACAATACTTCTAATCCCAACACATCACGGTCTCCTTAATAATCGATTTGTACTTAAAGTCTATCTCGATACTCTTGCTAAATTTCTCCAATAAACACCACCACCAAGGATTTATCGTCCTTTCCCTGCCGAAGTCTCTAACACTAGTTTGGTCTGATCCAAATTACGATGAATATGTTCCCTAAACTGACCTAAACACCATATCTGCAGATATCGGATTACTCTAAACCCCACAGTTACACAACTCCCATAATGCATCCAAGCATCGGTTGCCAATCAGCAAGTACCTCGTTGGGTACAGGATTACCAATGATCGATTCCTATATCCCATCATCTAATCTCCTTAATATTACCACTTAAATTGCTAACACACCGGTTTCATCGAAAGTACGATAAAACATCCCAACGGTTATTATACCCAAATCGAATGTCGACACCTATCCTCAAAACTTTTACACCTCAACCGTGGATATACCACCATAAATTTCCTTCCAGATTTTACGCTGATGATCCAAAGTTGACACCTATCATGGTACTAAATTCCGACAACCGAATCACCAAACTTTTCTTTATCCAAGAAGACTCACCCGGATGGCAACCTTTAACACACACATGACGACAACAATTAACCCATCAATTCATATCTAGAAATAAGCAAGGGACCACTCAATGCTTTTAACCTGAAGGTTTATCGAAACAGGAAGATCACCACTTAAATAACTGGTGGAGTACACAAATCTAATACCTCAATTATTCATACGTGCATCGATTACAAACTAGAATCCATCCTTCAATGCTGACCACATGACCGATCATCCAACCATTCTTTTCATAAGGACTCCTCTAGTCCTTAATAACAAGTCCTTTCACAAAGAGGGTTTACCCTATAGCTCTAATGAGTTAAAGGTTTTTCAAACTACTATGCCAATTTCGAATTTCATAAAACTTCTAAATGCAAAAGGTTTTATAACAAATAATCATACAAATAAAATCCACTACCGTTTACTCGGTGGGTGTACAAAGTGGTCTCATTCGACACACATATAAAACCATTTCGAAAACCGTTTAATTATTATTCAAGCTAATAATGACAATAATTAAATATGCACAACAAAATTTTCAAATGGACCACTTTAGTCCTAATGCGCATCAATTTACAACATGAATAAGGAGGTTTTACATGCTAACACAGTTTATAACGGGTGTTTGTACAAAACTCCCAAAAGGGAAAACTCGCGTAATCAAGTTCCAAGAATTTCTCATTTACCCAAATAATGACATGAAATAACTTTTCCCAAAGTGACTAGCATATATCAATTTATTTTCCAAGACTTAGTAAAAGATAGATGCATGCGATTTGATCAGACGTAAAATAATTTAAATCGACTTCAACTGTTAGCCGCACGGATAAAACGCTCGTTGACTCGAAAGATTCGAAGAAAAAGTATAACACGAAATACTCATGTATAAACCCAAAAACGCAACTATGCAATATGAAGACTCGCAAGACGTCTTGTGCGGTTGCGAAACAACACGTGCAAAACCCGCATAAGACAATAACGTTAAACACAACCCGAAAGTTAATATACACAATGATTCGGTATACGTGTTTTAAAATTCATCTATGCGACGTAAAATATCATAAATGAAACTCCATAAGACTCAACTAAAATTTTCATAAAACATAATGACACAGAAATTAAGTGATGCCAAAACCTTCGTTCCCAAAATAAAAGGATAAAACAAAGTTACGACTTAAATGTCATGATTTCAAGGGTTCCCTTTTTGTCGAAACGTAATATAAAGTGACTTCTTTCAACAAAACTTGTAGTCTAAAATTCCCCATAAACTCAAATGCAGAAACATGGGAATAACTTTTCCTTTAAAACCTTAACATACGTGGAGGAGATCCAATGTCAAAGTTAAAATCTCGCAGTTACTTGCCCCATACTCCAAATAACATTAAAACATGGACATTACAACATCCGAAAGTAGCGCTAGACAAGAAAAGGGGATGAAGAGGTTTCCAATGAAAATTTGCGACCACGTGCAATAAAACAATTTCCATGCATGATCAAACTCATGGTTTAAAATCTAGTGCGTGCTAAACATTTTCTTTTCTAAAATTTCGTAATATGACCCACGTTATGATTTGGGAAATAGGAGAAATAAATGATGTACTTTATTTTTTTTGAATTAAATTATGTGCAAGAATTTGGTCGGTACTTGACATCACGAAACTACGCTCCTCGATTTCTTAGTTACACTCTCGCCATCCATATGTTCAAACATCTTAAGGCTAAGATCAAGGGTTTCATAAGTTCACCTCACAATTTCTCCTTGAACTATCAACGGTTCCAAAAGTCTATGGTTCTAATCCAACCAATCAATCCGACCCAAAACAATCTACTTAGTGCAATGTAACACCTGTAATTTTCGGTAAGTAAAGGTCACCCGGACGTTTTTGTAATTTATAAATGGCGGGATTCTTGGTGGGAAATAATTATTTAAAGTCCCTTAGAGTATCGGGGGTATTGACGTTGAAAAAGTCGAGTTTTGGAGCTTGGTACGGGCTCGGCTACAATGCCCGACCGACTATGACAGTGTCATAGTCGCACCAGGCAAAGTCGCAGCATGAAACAGAGTGGTGGCTGGAGTTAGAGACAATGACCAACGACATTTCCATGGGCAATGTTGCATGGCAAAGTCGCACCAGAGGGGCAGCAGAATGTCAAATACGGGTTTTTGGCTCATTCTTCATTTCTCACTTCTCCTTTTCACTCTCAACCCTCTTTAAACTCTCCCAAGAACACCTACCTTCATCTATGGTGATTTTGGAACATATTTGGCTCAAATCCGTTGGTATTGTGGAGGTGAACCATCATCATGTGGTAGATTGAAAGCCTTGACCAAGAACTCTCCATCTCCATCTCCATCTTCATCTTCAATCTCAAGCTTCATTTTAGGGTTTTCTAGCTTTTCACCAAAACCTAAGTGGTAAGTTTATCCTCTACATTTCTAAACCTTAATATAAGTTATAAATGCCTTCTTGATGGTTTCCTAGCATTTGGTTTCTTAAATTTCGGATTTGATGGTTTTGGAGAAATTAGGTCAAAAATTAGGGTTTTGGCCAAGTTGGAGATTTTGATGTAAAATGTTTGGGGATCGATTCTAAATGGTTGTACTAGTGTAGTTATGATTGGAAACTTGTGATGATAGGTTTTTGGAAGGTTTTGCTTGTGGATTCGGAGTTCTTCAAAGAAGCTCAAGTTGGGGGTAAAATCTAGATTTAGCCTAAATCTAGCAAGGTGAGTTCAAGTTGATTTGTGAAAACGGTGTGCATGCCAAAATGTTTATTTTAAAGTGTTTGTGTTTTACATTAAAATGTTAACTGCTGATGAGTTTGATTGTTTGGAAGTGTTTAACCTTGTAAACTTATAAAACACTCATCTTGGGGATTTTGAGTATGTTGTTAAATGCATCGAAATGAAAATGATTTGATGACTTATTTACCTAAATGGAAAGTATTGTGTAAGAATGCTTTTTTATTCTTGTTGGTATTACGTGCATTTTGTATCGTGAAATATTTTAAAAATACCACTGTGTGAGTCATGGGCGCTTGGTCATTCCCAACCTTGCAAACGTTTCTGAACTAATGAACCTTTGGTTTTGGGAAAAGACGTAGCTCAAGTATTTTATTGAGTAAACCGGTGACATTAGTATTTAAATGATTTATAGTATGGGTATAAATCTCTTGAGTAATTGTCATTCAAATGTGTGTCATGGGACGTTTTGGATTGAGTAAATGAGATTATAAACTTGTTGAAAATGATTTATGTTGGAGTTTATTCATGTAGTTGAAACATGTGTTTGTATAAATGTGGTCGTTGCATTTTATTGCATTTTGTAGATTTTAGCATATGGTCGTTTGACTGGTTGAGCTTAAGGCTTAGTTTTTGGCTTTGTCGGGTAATGGGGATTTTCTTTCGGTTTTAATAACTTAAAGTGGAGCTTTGGGTGTGAGTTGCATTCATTGCACTTTATTTCGGAGAATACATGTTTGAGTACGTGTGTCATTCATTTGGAGTCATGTATTTTAGACTGTAATGCATTGGATCCATAGGCATGTAAGTCAGTCGTGTTAATGGTGAGGACTCTTGAGATTCTCACTTTTGGAAAATATGTCGTGTTGGCATTGGTGTCGTCCCGATTGTTTGGCGAAAGGGAACCTTTATGGGTTATACTTCGGGACCATGGGTTTGGTGTTGGATATCTAATTCTTGTGCACGAGGTTAGACATCGAGAGTTATCAAGTAAGGAGTTGAGGTTCCTATCTTGAATGCTAGGGAGTAGGCACTAGGGGTCGAATGAGTACCCTGAGGATGAAACTTCGCTAGAGACCGAACAGGCAATAAGATCGTGTATCCTTGAGGTGTAGCTCGGCGGAGCAGGCAATAAGGGATACGGTGTTTGGGACTTGAAATAAAGTCCGACTGGAGGTGTAGCTCGACGGAGCAGGCAATACAGTCATGACTGGAGGTGTAGCTCGGTAGAGCAGGCAATACAGTCACGTTCTGAGGTGTAGTTCGACAACATGGTTATGTGGCTTAACTTTGTGTCCCGCCACGTACAATGGAATCGGGTCTCCCCCGTCACCGGAAGGTGTTATTTGGGTATTAAAGGGTAGTATTTTATTATCCATATTTTCGGTGACGTGTTGCATATATGGGTTTGTTTACTCAAGATCTATGGGTTGTGTATTAAGCCCCGCCCACGTTTGTGGTGTTTCGCGAAGTGAAATTTTATTTCGAATTACTATAAATTGGGAGTTTGCTTACTATTCACGTTTTGGGTGAGTTTGGGATAAAATGGCCTTACGAAAGGAGGTTCAAGTTAAGTCCCTTGTTTTAAAGGTATTTTTCGGAAAATGTTGTCGTTTGATATTTAAAGTAAATCTTTTGATGGTCTACGATTTAAATTGCATTCTTTCCCTTTAACAAATATACTTATTCTATGTTGTAAACTCTTGAACTCACTAGGCGTTAGCCTAACCTTTTTATTTGTCGGCATGTGCATCAGGTTCCGGATGGGGGAAATGGTTCTAGCGTTGTTGCAAAGAGTTGAGTATTAGTTATATCCACGAGGGTGAGTAGCCTGGTGAAGTCTTCCGTCTTTATCTTGGGAATAGCAACTTGTATTTGGGTTTTAGTAACACCCGACTCGATTTAGTCTTCGTGTAAGACTTTATTTATTTGTTGATGGTTAAACCTAGATTGGTAATTCAAGTTTGGACTTGTTGTTAAAGATTTTATCTTTATTTGACGTTTTATTGAAAATTTTAAATTAGTTGCTCTTTCCAATTTTAAAGGTGTTACAAGTTGGTATCAGAGCTTAAGTTTGAGAGAATTAAGTATTGATTTTTGGATGCCTAGACTCAAACTAGCGTTCTTCTAAGTGATTGAAAGTGAAATTTCACCATTAGGTACCTTAGGATATGATATTTTATGGTTGATTGAGTAGCTAGAAACGGGAAACTTGTCGAGGATAGCAAGGATAATCATGTACGGTACGTTCATAATGGCCCTGGCCAGTGTTATGGTGAACTTACATTTACATGGGTATACTTGAACTGCCTTGGGATGATGACCGTTGGGGTAGTGAGGAAGTTTCTAAGCGAGTGACCGATAGAAGAATTGATGTTTATAGCATTGCCATATCGGAGTAATGGTTAAGCATGACGAATGCATTAAGTTGACCATTTTGGATCGGAGTTGTTGGTGGAATAAGAATCATAGACTTATCGAGTTGACTTTATTTCAAGAAGAAAATTGTAAGTTAATCGAATAAGTGTGACTATTGCTTTAAGATGTTGAGCATCCGGATGACGATAATATGACTATGAGATTGGGGAGCATGGTTCTAAGACATTGTGATGCCGACAAAAAGTCATGCACGAAATTATTTCTGAAATGAGTTGCACCAATTACTTTTCATGTTTTCCGAATTATAAAGTGAAATATATTATGAGATTTTGGAAAAATGTTTAGCATGCACCAGATTTTAATCGCAAATTTAAACATGCACGAAATTGCTTATTGCACGTAGTTGCAACATTGTATTGAAAACCACTTCATCCCCGTTTTGTGTCTAACGCTATTTCGAACATTGCGGTATGCATATTTTGTTGTTGATTTAGTCTTGGGAAAGTGACTACAGTTTATGACTTTAACATTGGATCTCCTCCACATATGTTAAAGTTTTGGACGAAGAGTTATCTCCCACCGTTTTGGTGATTAAGTTTCATATAGAATTTTATTCCGAGTGATTTTGTGGATTTAAGGTGGTGATTTTAATGACGTCCAGTTGTGTCGTTTTCTTTTGGGTCCTTTTATGAGCGGTTTGGTTGCATATAATATGCATGTCTATCTTAGTTGGTGTTTTCGCCATTGTGTTTTAGCCCATGTCCTAGAGCGACAAAAGCATATTGTTGATTTCGCTTTGAACTTGAGAACGACATAAATTATTTTACATTTTAACCAAAGTGTATACACATGTCACAATGCTAGTTTTGTGAGATATCTGGCGCATGCAAGTCCGGTTGTGGAATGTTATTCCGTGTGAGTATATGGAATTTTGTGAAGTATTATTTTATAACGCTTTGCTATGCGTAAGGGAACTATGAAATGTGTAGGCTTTAATTATGTTGCATGTAAATTTATGAGTTTATTTAGCGTTGAGTCTCATGCAAGGTTTGTTGAAAAATGACACTTTATTTTGCGTGGCGGTAAAAAGGAGAAACTCCTACAATTTTAACATTTTTAGACATATTGTCGTCTTATCCTTTTACGTTTGGAAACGGAAATTTCGACACCATTTGATTTTAGCGTTAGTGAGTTTATGAAAAAAATCAGTTGGGTTTTTATGACATCTTATTGCGCGACATTTTGAGTCGCATAGATAAAATTTTGGAACGTGAATACTTGCATTATTGTGTGCGTTAATTTAAAATTTTGTTTAATACATTGTCTCATGCGAGTCTTGCACCTATATTTTTACCACCGTAAGAGGCATCTTGAAAATCTTAATGTCGCATGATTACATCTTGAGTTTACGCGAGTATATGTGCATACTTTTGGATTGAATTTGATTTTCACTCGCGTGAGTAAATATGTGAACGATTTATGTTGTCTCGTATTAAATTTTTAATCTAAACGTGCTTCGATTGTTGACTTTACTGTTATAAATTTCCTAGATGCATTAATTGAGTTATTGGTTTGCATGTCGTTGTAATCACTGTTTTGGACAAGTGCGTTTTATCTGTGCAGTCTAAAGTTTGAACTCGATTTAAAACTCATTTACGTTCCTATCGTTTTTCTAAATTTGGGAACTAAACTGACGTATATGGGCCTTGTTGGGGATTTTATCCTCCGACGTTATGTGGTTAAAAGGAAAAGATTTTAAAGTCGAAATTGTGAATTTCTCTTTTGGGGTTGTACAAACATTTTGTTGCACATGTTATAGTGCGGAAAATTATCTTCATATACATAGTATAAATTGATGCATGCTAGGACCATAGTAGCCCATTCAAAAATTTTGTTGCGCATCTTTTGTTATTGTCTTTAGTAACGCAATTATTGATCAAACGAATTTTGAAATGGTTTTATATGCATGACATAGGTGACCATTTTGCACACCTATCGAGTGAACGATAATGGATTTTTACCGCACGGTTAATTGTTGTAAAACTTGTATATTTGAAAGTTTTAGAAATTTCAAATTGGCATACTAGTTGAAAAAACCTTGAACTCATTAGGGCTACAGATTTAAAACCCTATCTGGAAAAGAGTTGTAATTAAGGACTAGAGAAGTCCTTGGGAATTGAAGTGTCGGATGATCCGACTTGTGGTCAGTCTTGAAATTTGGGTTTCAGTTTTTGAATCAGTGCACGCATGAATATTGAGGTATTAGATTTATGCTTTTCCCAGTTAGTTAGGGGGTGATCTTTCTGCTTCGGTAAACCTGCGGGTTAAGGTGTTGTGCGATTATCAGCGCCTGTTGGGGTTCGATTTGATGGGTTGCTTATCCGTTGACAACATGTTATATGTTGACGGTGTGCCATCATAATCGGCGTCCGTGAGAAAAAGAAATATTGTGGTTCGTCTGCTAGGGATGTGAGATTGGCAATCTTAGTTCCCGTTAGGTGTCAACGTTAATTTGTCAATACTTCTGGAATGAAATATCGGACGGGATGTCCACGTTTTCGTTATCACCGTTTTGGTTGTAGGCATCGACTTGTTTTCTTGAAGTCCATGAATCTTGGAATGTTTGGGAGAATCCCCGTTAGATCATGAGAAATGTTGACCTCTCGGTGGTGAAATTTAAAGGAAGATTAGAGGTTGGTAATTAAGTATTTACGTGTTTAAGTTTTCCTGATGTGGAAAAGATCTTATTGAGGGAATGTTTTGAGGATGAGAGTAGATCAGAATTGAGTGTTAGCCGGATCTGCATTAACCAACTACCCGGAGAGCGTATTGGTACGCCCTTGGAAGGACGATCTTATCAAAAATCAATAATGGATCATTAAGAATATTGAGAATTCTTTGGAGTTTGATGTCGATCGTTGGTTTTGGGTTCAAAAGCATGTGGATCTGAGGTGAAATGTCCGGTGGGAATTTGGGATCACAAACTACCCGTGAGGTAGTACGTGTCACCCAAGGTTAGGAGGCAACCGCAGTCTCATGGTTAAAAGCCACGTTAGTAAGATAACTATTCATTCGAATATAAGTGTGATGTGCCCAAGGGGACATTTATCGTGAGGACCAGCATAAGGTTATGGTGGTAGTTCTGGCAAGCGGTGTAGAGACTATCTGCCATGCGGTCAACGTTTCATGGAAATCTAGAATTCGAGGACGAAATCTCTTGTAAGGTTGGGAGGATTGTAACACCCGTAATTTTCGGTAAGTAAAGGTCACCCAGACGTTTTTGTAATTTATAAATGGCGGGATTCTTGGTGGGAAATCATTATTTAAAGTCTCTTAGAGTATCGGGGGTATTGACGTTGAAAAAGTAGAGTTTCAGAGCTTGGTACGGGCTCGGCTACAATGCCCGGCGACTATGACAGTGTCATAGTCGCACCAGGCAAAGTCGCGGCATGAAATAGAGTGGTGGCTGGAGTTAGCGACAATGACCAGAGACATTGCCATGAGCAATGTCGCATGGCAAAGTCGCACCAGAGGTGCAGCAGGCTGTCAAATACGGGTTTTTGGCTCATTCTTCATTTCTCACTTCTCCTTTTCACTCTCAACCCTCTCTAAACTCTCCCAAGAACACCTACCTTCATCTATGGTGATTTTGGAACATATTTGGCTCAAATCCGTTGGTATTGTGGGGGTGAACCATCATCATGTGGTAGATTAAAAGCCTTGACCAAGAACTCTCCATCTTCATCTTCAACCTCAAGCTTCATTTTAGGGTTTTCTAGGTTTTCACCAAAACCTAAGTGGTAAGTTTATCCTCTACATTTCTAAACCTTAATATAAGTTATAAATGCCTTCTTGATGGTTTCCTAGCATTTGGTTTCTTAAATTTCGGATTTGATGGTTTTGGAGAAATTAGGTCAAAAATTAGGGTTTTGGCCAAGTTGGAGATTTTGATGTAAAATGTTTGGGGATCGATTCTAAATGGTTGAACTAGTGTACTTATGATTGGAAACTTGTGATGATAGGTTTTTGGAAGGTTTTGCTTGTGGATTCGGAGTTCTTCAAGGAAGCTCAAGTTGGGGGTAAAATCTAGATTTAGCCTAAATCTAGCAAGGTGAGTTCAAGTTGATTTGTGAAAACGGTGTGCATGCCAAAATGTTTATTTTAAAGTGTTTGTGTTTTACATTAAAATGTTAACTGCTGATGAGTTTGATTGTTTGGAAGTGTTTAACCTTGTAAACTTATAAAACACTCATCTTGGGGATTTTGAGTATGTTGTTAAATGCATCGAAATGAAAATGATTTGATGACTTATTTACCTAAATGGAAAGTATTGTGTAAGAATGTTTTTTATTCTTGTTGGTATTACGTGCATTTTGTATCGTGAAATGTTTTAAAAATACCACTGTGTGAGTCATGGGCGCTTGGTCATTCCTAACCTTGCAAACGTTTCTGAATTTATGAACCTTTGGTTTTGGGAAAAGACGTAGCTCAAGTATTTTATTGAGTAAACCGGTGACATTAGTATTTAAATTATTTATAGTATGGGTATAAATCTTTTGAGTAATTGTCATTTAAATGTGTGTCATGGGACGTTTTGGATAGAGTAAATGAGATTATAAATTTGTGGAAAATGATTTATGTTGGAGTTTATTCATGTAGTTGAAACATGTGTTTGTATAAATGTGGTCGTTGCATTTTATTGCATTTTGTAGATTTTAGCATATGGTCGTTTGACTGGTTGAGCTTAAGGCTTAGTTTTTGGCTTTGTCGGGTAATGGGGATTTTCGTCCGGTTTTAATAACTTAAAGTGGAGCTTTGGGTGTGCGTTGCATTCATTGCACTTTATTTCGGAGAATACATGTTTGAGTGCGTGTGTCATTCATTTGGAGTCATGTATTTTAGACTGTAATGCATTGGATCCATAGGCATGTAAGTCAGTCGTGTTAATGTTGAGGACTCTTAGGATTCTCACTTTGGGAAAATATGTCGTGTTGGCATTGGTGTCGTCCCGATTGTTTGGCGAAATGGAACCTTTATAGGTTGTACTTCGGGACCATGGGTTTGGTTTTGGATGTCTAATTCTTGTGCACGAGTTAGACATCGAGAGTTATCAAGTAAGTAGTTGAGGTTCCTATCTTGAATGTTAGGGAGTAGGCACTAGGGGTCGAATGAGTACCCTGAGGATGAAACTTCGCTAGAGACCGAACAGGCAATAAGATCGTGTATCCTTGAGGTGTTGCTCGGCGGAGCAGGCAATAGGGGATACGGTGTTTGGGACTTGAAATAAAGTCCAACTGGAGGTGTAGCTCGATGGAGCAGATAATGCAGTCATGACTGGAGGTGTAGCTCGGTAGAGCAGGCAATACAGTCACGATCTGAGGTGTAGTTCGACAACATGGTTATGTGGCTTAACTTTGTGTCCCGCCACGTACAATGGAATCGGGTCTCCCCCGTCATCGGAAGGTATTATTTGGGTATTAAAGGGTAGTATTTTATTATCCATATTTTCGATGACGTGTTGCATATTTGGGTTTGTTTACTCAAGATCTATGGGTTGTGTATTAAGCCCCGCCCACGTTTGTGGTGTTTCGCGAAGTGAAATTTTATTTCGAATTACTATAAATTGGGAGTTTGCTTACTATTCACGTTTTGGGTGAGTTTGGGATAAAATGGCCTTACGAAAGGAGGTTCAAGTTAAGTCCCTTGTTTTAAAGGTATTTTTCGGAAAATGTTGCCGTTTGATATTTAAAGTAAATCTTTTGATGGTCTACGATTTAAATTGCATTCTTTCCCTTTAACAAATATACTTATTCCATGTTGTAAACTCTTGAACTCACTAGGCGTTACCTAACCTTTTTATTTGTCGGCATGTGCATCAGGTTCCGGATGGAGAAAATGGTTCTAGCGTTGTTGCGAAGAGTTGAGTATTAGTTATATCCACGAGGGTGAGTATCCTGGTGAAGTCTTACGTCTTTATCTTGGGAATAGCAACTTGTATTTGGGTTTTAGTAACACCCGACTCGATTTAGTCTTCGTGTAAGACTTTATTTATTTGTTGATGGTTGAATCTAGATTAGTAATTCAAGTTTGGACTTGTTTTAAGAGATTTTACCTTTATTTTAGGTTTTATTGAAAATTTTAAATTAGTTGCTCTTTCCAATTTTAAGGGTGTTACATGTAATCACCATGCTTACCGTCACTCCAAGCGTCGAATACTCAAATCATTAAAACGGTTACTCATTCAAAGACTTCTTCTCTACCCCAACGGTAATCATACCAAGGCAGTTCAAGCATACACAAGTAACTCGTAGGTTCACCATAACACTGGCCATGTGCTATTATGAACGTACTGTACATGATCATCCTTGCCATTTTCGGCGTGATTCCTGTTCCTAGTGGCTCCAATCACCTCGAATCATCAAATCTTAAATTGCCTAATTGTGCAATCTCACATTCAATCACTTAAAATTACGCTAGTTTGAGTCTACGCATTCAAAATCAACACCTAATTTCTCTCAAACTTAAGCTCTGATACCAACTTGTAACACCCTCGAATTTGGTAAGAGCAACTAATTAAATTTTTTTAAACATAGCATCAAAATACGGAACAAAACTTCCTCTTACGATCCAAAACTCTATATGCCTCAAATATGAACTCTACAATTAACTTTGACAGATACTAAGCTCCAATAACATACAGACTAAATTTGAAGTCGAGTGTTATTTAACCCAAATACAAGTTGCTCTCTTTAACCTAGTGCGGAAGACACATCAAGTTATTCACTCATTGGTCGCACAAAAGGGCACTCCTCTCTTCACTGCGATACTAAAACTATTCTCAACCGGAACCTGTTGCATATGCCGACAAATAAAAAGGGTTAGGCTAAAACTTAGTAAGTTCAAGAGTTTTACATGTGTAAATATATCTTTAAAAGAATGAACCTCGCTTGAAATCACGACCTTTCAATCGATGTACTTTAAAACGTGGAAACAACTCTTTTCCAATGTCTTGCACTTTCAAAGATGGACATCTCATTTCAAACATGCTTTATAAATTGATGCAAATTAAACTAACTCGAAACATGAATATGAATCGACTCCCATTTAAGAAACGTGGATAAAACGTCGTATCCCAAAACACCCAAACACGGATGGGGCAAAATACTTGACCCATGAATCATCATCAAAACCACATATACCGTACGTCCGAAAACATGGACACTAGGTCCAATACTCACGCGACCGTAAGTGAAAGGAATCTAACTACCAAAACATGGGGTTGAAATAATTCATTCAAACCTTAATATACGAGGAGGAAGATCCAATATTAAAGCACTCATTCACTGTCGACCATAAAGAGCCAATGGCAATAAAGTAAGACATCCTTATATTTAAAATACTGATAGTCGACAACGGGGGAGACCCATATCCGTTGAGAGTGGAGGAAACACAAAAATATGTCACCCATGAAACATTAATCGCATGACACCTCACGACATCACATCCAGATGTCCCTACGACTTCTTTAACAAGCGTCACCCAAGTCAGTTGACCTTGATGAAACATTCCGAAGAACTCCATCCCGAAGTCCCGACACACTTAAAGACTACATCCCAGGCATTATTTCAAGCGGTGGAGGTCCTAGCACCTACTTCCCCGGTAGCACTAACAGACTCAACCCTCCTAGCGATCACTTGTAAAGTTTCCGGTCATAAAACATGGGTACCAGAGTTCAACCCCGCAATACCCAATTGACCATCCCAAAACAAACTGACTTACGTACCTATGGATCCAATGCAACACAGACTAACCTTACCGGACTACACATGAATGACCAAAGCACTCGAGTCCGTAACCAACCTCAATATGCAACACATTGCATTAGCATGTACGTCATAATTGGACTCTACATTGAGCCATATAAAATAGGACAAGTGTCCTCAAAACTCCTTTAAAACAACATCGAGCCAAAACACTCGAAACCCCTTTTTGACCAATGATTAACGCTTTTCAAATAATAAACGTACTCTTCCCATACCGAGCAATCACACGCTCCAAAATACTTGAATGGACTCCAACACAGTTTAAGTCGGGACAAAAGGTTTTCCAAATAGGTTTATACTCTTTATCCTTTCAAAACGTCCTATAACGCAAAATTAAACCTTTTACCCAAACAAACACAAAAATGCTATTTTACCAAATAAGTTATATTTAAGCAATAATTCTTCAAGAACTCTTTAAAATGACTCATTGTCCAAGATATCCAAAAATCCCAAATATGGGGTTTTTTACAAAGTTTATGAAGCCAAGCACTCAGATGATCAAAACCCACCAAATGACCCAACAAGTAATAGTTTCATGTAAAACACATAGATACTTTAAAATAAACATTTTGGCATGTACAACGTTTTCACAAATCAACTTGAACTCACTTTGCTAGGTTAAGTTAAACCTAGATTTTAAACCCAAATCCTTAGCCCCCAAAGGATGAAGCTTTCACCATCAACAAATCATCTTCAACAATAACCTAGGGCTTGCAAACAAGAAAACCTTTAGATCCACAAAGATACTTATACTAAAGCTTGGAATATTCAAGGGATTTACCTTAGCCGAACTTAAAGCTATCCAATCCACCATTCCAACGAAATCTTCCATTCTTAACGTAGCCAAGCCTCATGCCACCATAACCTTGATATCCCTATGGTTGATTCACATCAAGGTGCCCCAGATCAGTTCTTGAGCTCCCAAATTCGTCCCAAAGAAGAGAGAAATGGAGCATGGGAGTAGAATGAGAGAAAACCCTAGAAAGTTAGGTTTTAATCGATCAGATCAATCCCGCGGCCTTGGCTGCGGCCTCCAAGCCGTGGGCCAAGTCGCGTGTGTCCCTGAGTCACGGATCACAATTACTTCCGCGGGCTTATCCGCGGCTTGTAATCTGCGGGCCAAGTCGCGCATGTCCCTGTTGTGCCTCCTCACGCATTGCGTTAAACCATTCCCCAACCGTTCCCTCGGCCGGCTGCTGACCGTTCCCTCGGTCTATCATTAACTATTCTTTAGGAAATTACGAGTGTTACAGTTTGGGTTGGAAGGTTTGAATGTATTTTTAAAAAGATGATTATATTATACTTTTAAACCAAACAACTTAGATATTAATGGTTGATACTTAACGACTGGAAAATATTCCTATCATCCAAGTTTATGTCTAACTGTTTAAACATAAGTGTCAATATACATATTATTATATGAATATTGAATTAAAATGACACCATCAATCTATAACGACAGTTTCAACTTCTATAACTCCGATGTTTTCTTAGTTTTGAGTTTGTTCATGTTGTCTACACCTCTACGGTTAAAAAAAAGTTAGACTTGTTTGAGTGTTGATTAAGTAGGAATTTGGACTACATAATGGGCTAGAATATTAACTTTGTGAATGTGTTGTCATTCTATGGACTATGTATTCATGTCTGTTACTACACAATTAATAATATAGTAATATGAACTTTTTTGATAATTATAACTTTATCTGGTTGGTTTGATTTGACATGAACCTAACCTGAAACTGATATAGGTAATATTGTTTCAAGGGATGAAGTTAAAAGATTAGCCAAGGTTTGGGAAGGAAGAGAGATTACGAGAGAAAGAGACGAGGTTTAGAAGAAGATGCTCGAGTTAGAGAGAGAAAGGTTTTAGGATAACCATTCTCGATTGGGAAAAAGGTAGGCTAGTTGCTGATGGATGGGAGTAGGGTATAGTCATCTCAGCAGGATGGGAGACTACTAGGGAAAGTAGTTGGTTTCATGGATGAAATGGGTTTCAACCATGATATTGTTTTCAGGCTCCCTGTAACACCCTAAAAACCAGTGTGAATTTAAAAATGCGGAAACTGGACAATTAGACATCTTCATTTGGTATAAATCTCCCAAAAAGGGGAATGTACTTAACCTTTACAAAATCTTTATACGGATATGGAATTCAACAACAAACTAATCTAAACATAAACTATCTAGATTACATCGGTTGTTAATCCAATATCACCAAAATAATGGGACTTAAACAATCGCCCAACATCAAATACTAGTCATCTCAAAAGCCCCCGAGACCAAGCTCGTCACTCAAGCCCTTGGCAACCCACCGCTAATGGGAACCTGTTATACATATCATTTAAGAAAAAGTGTTAGGCTTAAAGCCTAGTGAGAACATACAATTTATAAATTACAAGAGATATAAACAAATGCATCATACAGAAATCTTTTCAATAAGGTTTAGTTTTCTATTGAAACTTTTGCCCCAACCTGGCATTTCCGATGTAAACTCATCATGTGATGACAAAAGATAACCAATTTTACCAAGGATTCTAGCATAACACAAAGTAGGCCACAAATCCGAGTTATGAGTCGAATCACTTGGAATCCATGGCCACGAACTACAAAGGTCCGTACTACGATGTGAGGGAGGGCCCCCGAGGAAACCAAATCAAAACTCGTTCACTAGGACTCCTCTATGACCCATGGCTAGTAACCGGTTTCACATAACCGTACCAAATGGACCCCGAGGATCATAGGCATCCATAGCTACAAATAAGGGAAAATATGATCCATGGCTAGTAACCGGTCTTGCATAACCGTACAAAATGGCCCCCGAGGATCATATACATCCATTTTTACAAAGAGGGGAAAAGACATCCCAAATATAAGTCGACTCAATACCTAGGGATCCACTAGTAATGGTACAGACTTGTCACAATAACATATGTGACCCACCATAGATAGTCATATGGTATAAAAACATTTTATAAACAAAATGCTTTCCTTCAAGTTTAACTGCTGGTAAGAATGAAAATCATAAAATGAGTTTATATACATTCTTTCAAATAATCCACATAAATGTGCAAGTAAAACCTCCTTTTACTTCAAATAATATGGAACCCATCATTTTAGTCGAAAATGATCGGGAACCCTAAAATCTCCCAAAAACTCAAGTTATGTCAAAATGTAGTAAACTTATATCCAAAACCATGGAGATATATAGGAGTTCAAAATGTAACTTTTGATATGTATAAAGTTTATAAAAAGGTAGTAGGAACTCACCAAATAGGTTTTAGACGAAAACCCGAAAAGCCAGATATCGACCACCGAGAGAAGACGAAGCTTTCTATACCGAACCCTTGCTAGATACACTTAATACTAGCAATAAATGGTAGCTTGAAGCTAACCAAACAAACAAATGAAAAAAAGAGATAGAGAGAGAAAAGAGAGACTTGAGATAGATGAGATAAACTAAATGAGATATTTTTCCCAGAAAATATCTTTAAACCGCTCAGGCCACCGCGCGGGTTATGGCGCGGGCTAAGTCGCGTCGTGACTCGCGCCGGCCTCTGGAACTCGCAACTAATCAGTGCACCGCGCGGGTTATGACGCGGGTATACTCGTGCCGTGACTCGTGCCGCTCACTGGACAAACCCCAAACAAGCAGTGCACCGCGCGGGTTATGGCGCGGGCTAAACCGCGCGACAACTCGCGCCGGCCACTGCATCTGCTTCTCCTTCCAAACTAGACAAACGAAACTCGGGTTGTTACAATCCTCCCCAACTTGGAGATGATTTCGTCCCCGAAATCCCAACTAGCAAAAAAGGTGAGGATATCTTCGCTTCATATCCTCTTCAGCTTCCCACGTCACATTGGCTTCCCGATGTTGCTTCCACTGCACTTTGACCATCGTGACCTCCTTGTGACGCAACTTCTTAGACTTTTTCTCTAAGATAGCGTCAGGCTCTTCTACACAACGGTTACCCTCGTCCACTCTTAGCTCGGAGAGAGGAATGATGTTTTCTTCCTCCGCCAAACACTTTCGAAGGTAACATATGTGGAACATGTTGTGGATTTTGTTCAACTCCGGCGGCAGTTCCAATTGTTAGGCATGCAAGCCCACCCGCTTAAGCACTTTGAAAGGTCCAAGGAAACGGGGACTCAACTTCCCACGTTTTCCTAACCTGATAATGCCCTTCCATGGCGACACCTTAAGCAACACACGGTCGCCCACTTGAAACTCCATCGACCGCCTCTTCTTATCGGCATAGCTCTTCTGCCGATCCTGAGCCGCTTTCAATCTTTCACGAATGCTTTTGACCTTATCGGCTTTCTCTTGCACGATCTCAGGTCCGGCGAATTGCTTCTCTCCCGCTTCAAGCCAACACATGGGAGTTCGGCACTTCCGCCCGTACAACGCCTCAAATGGTGCCATCCCAATACTCGAGTGGTAGCTATTGTTGTAAGAAAAATCCACCAAAGGTAGGTGAAAGTCCCAACTACCCCCAAAATCGATGACACAAGACCTCAACATGTCTTCTAGCGTTTGGATCGTTCTCTCGCTTTGCCCGTTGGTTTGTAGATGGTAAGCCGTACTCAACTTTACTCGCGTACCAAGCTCTTTCTGAAACCCATCCCAAAAGTTCGAAGTGAACCGATTGTCGCGATCCGACACGATCGATAAGGGTATACCATGCCTCAAGACCACTTCATCTATGTAAAGCTTTGCTAACTTGTCCATCGGTAAAGTCTCGCGCATAGCCAAGAAGTGAACGCTCTTTGTCAATCTATCGACTATTACCCAAATGGTATCGTGACCTCGAAGAGTTTTAGGCAACTTCGTCACGAAGTTCATGGTAATATGTTCCCACTTCCACTCGGGAATCTCTAAGGACTGTAGACTCCCATACGGACGTTGATGTTCGGCCTTAACTTACAAGCACGTCACACAACGCTCCACATAACGCGCCACATCAAGCTTCATTACTGGCCACCAATAATGCAACTTCAAGTCCATGTACATATTTGTACTTCCTGGATGAATGGAATACTTGGAATTGTGAGCATCCTTAAAAGCAACAGATCACGGTTACCCCCAACTTTGGGCACCCACACACGACTGCTAAATAGTTTTACCCCACGGCTATCTTCCGTTAAGAGCAAACGCTGCTTCGTCATGACTTCCTCCTTGAGATTTTCTTCCAACAAAACTTCAACCTGCGATGTCTTGATCTTTTCAACAAGACTAGACACCAACTCGATTCTCGAATGGGTAGCCCGAATACTTCCACTATAGTCCTTCCGACTTAACGCATCGGCTACAACATTAGCCTTACTAGGATGGTAAAGCAATTCACAATCGTAATCCTTGAGCAACTCGAGCCACCGCCTTTGCCTCATGTTCAACTCCTTTTGATCAAATACGTACTTCAAACTCTTATGATCTGTGTAGAGCGTACACTTCATTTCATAAAGGTAATGTCGCCAAAGCTTGAAGGCGAACACCACCGCTGCTAACTCCAAATCGTTGGTAGGATAGTTCTTCTCATGTATCTTAAGTTGCCTCGAGGCGTAAGCGATTACCTTGCCTCTTTGCATCAACACGCATCTTAATCCCATCTTCGAAGCGTCGCTATAGACCACGAAGTCTTCCGACCCTTCAGGCAACGATAAGATTGGAGCTTCGCACAACTTCTTTTGTAGAATTCGGAACGCCTTCTCATGCATTTCGGCCCAATCGAATTTCACATTCTTCCGAGTTAAAAATGTCAAGGAAGAAGCGATCTTCGAAAAGTCTTGAATGAATCTCCGGTAGTACCCCGCCAGACCCAAGAAACTTCGGATCTCGGACGGACTCTTGGGAGGCTCCCAATTCAACATAGCTTCAATCTTGAAGGGGTCCACTTTCACTCCATCTCGAGTGACAATGTGACCCAAGAATTTCACTTCTTCAAGCCAAAAGTCTCACTTAGAAAACTTGGCGTACAATCTTTCTTTTCTCAACACATCGAGAACTTCGCGTAGATGTTGCTCGTGTTCTAACTCGCTCTTAGTGTACATGAGTATATCATCAATGAATACGATGACCGACTTGTCGAGGAATGGTCGGCACACCCTATTCATCAAATCCATAAATACCGCTGGTGCGTTCGTTAGGCTAAAAGGCATTACAAGAAACTCATAATGGCTGTAACGCGTTCTAAAGGCTGTCTTCGGAACGTCTTCTTCTCTTACCTTCACTTGGTGGTAACCCGAACGTAAGTCGATCTTGGAAAAACACCCCACCCCTTGGAATTGATCGAACAAGTCGTCAATTCTTGGAAGCGGATACTTGTTCTTCACTGTAGCTTTGTTCAACTCACGATAATCGATGCACATTCTCATTGTTCCATCCTTCTTCTGGACGAACAAGACCGGAGCTCCCCACGGCGACGAGCTCGGTCTTACGAAACCCTTCTCCAAAAGTTCTTGGAGTTGTGTCATCATCTCCTGCATCTCCGCTGGCGCTAACCGGTAAGGGGCTCTAGCAATAGGAGCCGCTCCCGGTACGAGATCAATCTGAAACTCCACTTGACGATCGGTTGGTAACCCGGGCAAGTCGTCCGGAAAGACGTCTGGAAACTCACGCACAATCTTCACATCTTCCAACTTTAACTTCTCTAGCTTGGCGTCGATCACGTAGGCTAGGAAAGACGAGCATCCTTTCACCAAACACTTGCGTGCTTTAGTCATGGTCATTATTGCCACATCTCCCTTCCTCTTCTCACCATAAATCACAACAACTTCGCCACTTGGATTGGGAAGTCGAATTAATTTCTTAGAACATACAAACTCGGCATGATTGTTCACTAACCAATCCATGCCGACTACAATATCAAAACCTCCGATTAACATTGGCAATAAATCGATAGGGAAATCTCTCCCTTCGATTCCAAGAGTACACTTCTTCAGAACATCTCGGATCAGAACTTGACTACCATTTGCTATCTCAACCACTAACGCATCCTCAAGACTAGTAGTGGGCATAGCAATCTTTTGACGGAACAACTCAGATATAAAAGAGAAACTGGCACCCGTATCAAATAAAACACGCGCAGGTACGGAGTTTAGAAGAAATGTACCCGATACCACATCAGCGGATGCCTTGGCCTATCAGCCGTCATCTGAAAAGCTCGACCCGAAACCCTAGATGGATTCTCTTTCTTTACTGGCATGCTACCCGACATGAGCTTCGGGCAATCTCTCTTCATGTGCCCTAGTGTCTTGCACTCATGACATACAAGCCCTCTAATCGGGCAATCCTTGACGACGTGATCAGCTTTCCCACACTTGAAACAAGATTGGGAAGTGGTGCTACAGTTACCGTGGTGCTTGTTTCTGCACTTCTGGCACCACCTAGTTTCTTGATAACTACTGAAACTTCGGTTTCCGACAGAAGGTCGGGTTCTCTTGGGAGGTATTGAACTGCTCTCCCATTTCCTCTTTTCAACAACTGCCACAGCCTTCTCCGGTTTACCTCTCGCATAAACCTCTTCCAAAAATTGTGCCTCTTCAATAGACTCACGAAGGTTGGAAGCCTTTGAATTTCGGACCATAGACATCATGTCTGACGGTAGACCCTTCAGATAGGCCTTAATCTTCTCCTTCTCAGTTGAGGCCATATGCCCCACTAACCCCAGCTTTTCAATGAATTGACGGGTATACTCTCTCACCGTCAAATTCCCTTTCTCCAGCGCTCGGAATTCTGCCTCGATCCGATCCATAGCCCTCTCGTTGCAGTATTCTTCCAACAGTTTTACCTTGAATTTGCCCCAAGTCAGTTGGGCCAAGACAGTAGGAGAGAGGGTGGACCGGATAACATTCCACCACGTCAGCGCCGTATCCCTAAGCAGTTGAGTACCGAATCTTACCATCTGGTCATCACCACACTCGGATGAACCGAGGGCCTGTTTGACCGCTCGGATTCACTTAACACACGCAACTGGGTCTTCGGAACCAGAGAACTCTGGTGGTCCGCAACCTAGAAATGACTTGTAGGAACAACTCTTCCCACTTTTCGGAGCACCTACAACCCTTTGCTCCTCAGATTTGACCCTGTTCCCGGTGTCCCCAGAGCCAACCAACACATTCTCCTTCACTGCCTCATGCCTCCTGAGGCTCGTGTCCCGGTCCTCTAACATTTTCTCAAAAACCTCTTGCTGTTTCTCCATGGACGATGTCACCATTTGCATGACGTTGGCCATCATATCAGCTTGAGGGTTTGCCACATGAACAATGGGGATGGTGGGTGCCAAATCTACTCTTGGCCCCAGCTCTACTTCCCCAGTAAATATCGGTGGCATGCCCGGAGGAACGACTGCTGACACCCTAACCACAGGATTCAGCTCACACGAACTAACATCGCGAAGATCTCCGCCGCCCGACGGACGAACACGTGTGTTCACCATAGCTAAATAATGGTTGCCACACAAGCACAAAAAGAATGAGAGGCAGATCAACAGAATAACACAAGGAACGTACTACTACATCACCAATTGTCACAGTAACGGAACTTCAAGCACAATCACGTATAAATATTCTCATAATAACATTAGCTAAGTGAGATTATGAATATACAATACATAAAGGTTCTTAATACCGTCACCACAACGTTCGATAACTATAATTTCCGTCGACTCTAAGACCAATCCATCTTAGAAGTTCTACCCAAACTCACGAATCCATGCTTAACATACTCAGTCTAAGTCTAGACATCTTACATTCATGCCTAGATCACTTAAACTAGATCTCTGATACCAACTTGTAACACCCTAAAAACTAGAGTGAATTTAAAAATGCGGAAAATGGACAATTAAACATCATCACTTGGTATAAATCTCCCAAAAAGGGGAATGTACTTAAAGCTGATATTTATTGGATTCAAGATCATAATTATCTGAAGATGGAAATCTGAAGTCAAAGCTGATAAAGTCGTCTCAACAAATAGTCTAGGGTCCTTTTGTAATAAATAGTCAAAGTCTGTTTACGTATTTTATTTATTAGTTAGTTTTAATTTTAGTTAAATTAGTTTGTTTTTAGGTTGTTGGTCCAAGCATTGCAAAGCCCATTACAAAGCCTTGCAAAGCCCATTAGGCTTAGTTAGCCTAAGTAAAAATTAGCTTTGTTTATGCTAATTAGGTTAGAGAGGTGAAGAAGAGCTTAATTGAGAAATTAATATAGAGAGAAACCTGGTGGTGTGGTGGTGCGCCGTGAACAGAAGAAAAACAGAGAGAAAGGTTGATTTCTTGTCAAGAACAATTGTAATCATCTACTTAATCAATATCAGGTTTGAATTATTGTGTTAATTACTTGTTTGCTTGATTGAATGATTACGTATTGGGACACACAATTGGTATCAGAGCACGTTATAGATTGAATTGAATGAGTTTTGTTCGGTTCTGTTTTCTGTCAAAGATTCATAATTTTTTATTGTGTGATTGTTCATTCAAGTTATTATTGATTGGATTGTGTTTGTTTTATCTATTATAGTGATTGGGTATTGTTTGATTTGATTATTGCATCGATTTTGGTTATCAATTTGTTGAATTTGTTGTTTTGGGTTCGTTCACGAAGTCAACACTGTGTCTTCAATCGATTTATTCTTAAAGTGGTTTTTATTGAAATTAATTGATTGGAATATGTTCTAGTTGGTAATTTGATCGTAGTGGTAAAGTTTGGTACTTTAATTCGTGATATTGTGTGTTTTCTGGGCTGAATTTTGGTTTCTGGGTCGAAGGACTTAAAGAACATATCGGTCTTTCACTTCCGGTCGAATACCTCTTTATCGGTCTATAGCATTCGATCGGTACACTCACAGGTTACCCCGGTCTAAGCACATTATCGGTCAAACTATATCGGGCCTTACACTTCCGGTCGAATACCTTTTATCAGTCTATAGCATTCGAACGGTACACACACAATCCCGGTCATATCCTATTCCGGTCTAAGACCGTGTTCCGGTCAAAGACAATACCGGTCGAAGCTTTTGCATTCTATCAGTCTTATCCCTTTCCGGTCTAAGCACTATCGGTCTAAGCACTATCGGTCTAAACACTATCGGTCTAAGCACTATCGGTCTAAGCATTATCGGTCTAAGCATTATACCGGTCTTTGCACTTCCCCGGTCGAACAAGTTCCCGGTCGAACTCTCTACCGGTCTTTACAAGTTCACGGTCGAACTCTCTACCGGTCTTTACAAGTCTCCGGTCGACTCAATACCGGTCGAAGCACATCCCCGGTGCTAAGTCTGCGAAGGGGGACAAAGTTCTGTTCGTGATCAGATTTTTCTGAATTTCATTCTACGATTTTCAGTATTGTGTGATTTTATCTTGATTTCTAACGATCTGATCCAGTTGATTGTCTCAATATCAGATAAGTTTGATACTAATCGTATAAGTAAAGATGTCTCAGGAAGCTCTTGCTATTGGAACAGATGTGAAGCCACCAGTACTCTTCAAGGGGGAGTACGAGCAATGGAAGGATAGATTTTTGGACTTCATTGATTGACATGATTTGGGAGATTATATCAGAAAATCTCTAAAAGAAGGAATCATGACACCTCCAACCAAGGTTCTCACTGTAGCCGGAGAAAATGGTGAAGAAGAAGAGACTGAGTATAAGTTATCGATTGGTGAATATATGGAAGATCAGCTGAAGAGACACAAGGGTGACAAGCTGGCAAGATCATTTATTCTCCAAGGCATACCGAACGAAATATATGTCAAAATTGATAGCTACAATGCTACCGGCAAGCAAATGTGGGATCAATTGGAGAAGATGATGATTGGATCAAAAGTCGGCAATCAGCTTAAAGTTTCCAACTGCTTGAATAACTATGAAGAATTCAAAGCCAAAGCTGGAGAATCACTCGAAGCCACTTATGACAGATTTGTCACATTGCTGAACGAGCTCAGCAAGAACAAGATCAACAAATCTCAAGTTGAGCTGAATGTGAAATTTCTCAGCAACCTTCAGCCCGAGTGGAAGAGATTCGCTAGACAGATGAGGCAGTTGAAAGATCTGAACGACATTCCACTTCATGAAGTTTATGAAATCCTCAAACAGAATGAGGAAGAGGTGGATGAAATCAAGGCTGAAATGAAGAAGGCTGATAAAGCAGTAGTTGATCCAGTTGCTCTTGTGGTCAAGAAGTCGAAGAAGAAGAAAGTTATAGAATCTGAATCAGAAGAGGCTGATAGCGAGGCAAAGTCTGACTCTGACGATTGTGAACAACTGATGGAAACCATGCTAATGTTAACCAAGGCATTCCAAAAGAAGTTCTATAAAAAGCCAAACTCTAATAGTCAGAGATACTCGTCTGGTCCTAATAACTACAAGCATAAGGAGAAAGTTGAAGACAAGAGACCAGAAGAAAAGAAGAAGGCTGGAGTCGAAGAGCCCAAGAAGGAAGAACCAATGAAGTGCTACAACTGTGGCAGATTCGTTCATTTTGCCAAGGACTGCCGTAAATCAAAAGTCCGAAACTCCGAATATTACAAGAACAAGATGCTTCTAGCCAAGCAACAAGAGGCTGGAAAAGCATTAATGGCGGAGGATGAATACTGACTCGACCATTCAGATCAAGAGTCTGAAGAAGGAGAGAAGGATGAGACAGCACATCTGTGCTTGATGGGGAAAAACCAGTCAGAAGCTGAAGTTGATTCTGATGATGGAGACAATGATGAGGTATGTAACTTAACTGAATCTGATTTTCTGAACCAAATGCATGCCATGATGTCTAAACTCCAAGAATTAGAGTCTAAACTGAAGCGTGAGAAAGGTGTCATTAATGAGAAAAATCAATCTATACATAAACTTAGTAATGATATTGCTGAGAAAAATGTATTAATTGAAACTTTGCATAAAAATATAGACACCTGCGCTAAAGAAAAGATTATAATTCATAAAGAGTTGTCTGAAACTGTTTCTAAGTATAGAGAATGTGAGTTTAAGTCTATAGAGATTTCTAAAAGGTATTTTTCTACTTCAAAAGAAAAGAATTCTTTAATAGACAAGGTAAATGCTTTGGAAGAGAAATTACATTCTCTAGGTCAAACTGAACACACTATTCATTTGAACAAACCTAAAGAGAAACCTGATACTTGGGGACTTGGTTACAAGAACCCACATCATCTCAAAAAGGGTATATCTGAAGTGCCTGCACTTTATGACTTTGGGTTTATGTTGTTGGATCCTCAACATCAGAAACTCAAACCCTTTTGGACTAGTCTGTCTGAAAAAGATAAAGCCAAGGAATATGATAAAAGAAAGAACACAGCTAAAGTTCAACTTCCATTTCGCTATGAGAAGTTGAATAACAGTTATAGTTCTAATAAATCAAAATTTCTTTCAAATGATTATTTTGAGAGTTATTCTGTAAAAGAGTTGAAGGCTAAACCCATCGAAGGTAAGCTTTACGTACCTCCTCTAGTTTTGGAAAGTAAAATTTTTGAACTCGAGAATACTCTTACAGAAGAAAGACTTTTGATGGACTTAGAACAAACTGTATTTTCAACGGTGTTCAAAGATACTGATCTTTCTAAATTCTCTAAGGCTTTAAAGTCTGATGACAGATCTGGTTCACTTGAGAATGATCTTAATTTCTTAAACTCTGATGGTATTTTGAATGATTGTGTTGCTCAATTTGATTTTACCTCTAAACTTCCTGATCATTCATCTTGTGTTGTTAATTCTTTTGGATTACCCAGTGTGTTTGAAAAAGGTGAAACATCAACGAAAGTTGATAAATCAGTTTCTGTGAAATCAAAGAAAGCAAAAGGTAAGAAACAAAAATCTCAGCTTTCACAGAAACCGATCCCCACTGGTAAGCCAAAGAAGAAGCATTCTCTTAATTCTCATCATTCTAACTCTAAAGTTTCACATGTTTCAGATTTGAGAAAGCAAAGGGTTGGAGTTAAGACTGCATGGATACCGAAACAGAAGATAGACGAGAAAGCTAAATCTAGTTCTAGTTTTATTTTGAATAAAAAGACTTCTAGTAAAGATGATGTGATTGTGAATGTTGCTACTTTTAAATCTAATCTTGTTGATTCTCGCAAGAAGTACTCTATAAAGCAATTATTCCAGTTAGCACCATCAAATAAAAAGTTTTTAAATTATGGTGAATGTGATTATGCTTCTCGTAAATATTCTGATGTTTGGTATGGTTCATATAATGTTTCATCTTATCATTATCATTCGTCTTATCATGCTTCTGGTTTTCAAAGAAAAAGCGGACCCAAATTTAAATGGGTGCCAAAATCAAGTACTAACAGTGGAGGTCCCATTTTTAAATGGGTTCCTAAACCTCTTCTTTCTTGATTTGTGTTGTGCAGACCCGTCATATGTGGTACTTGGATAGCGGGTGTTCCAAGCATATGACCGGGCAGAAGAGTATGTTGTCTAATTTTACAGACAAATATTGCGGCACAGTTCGTTTTGGGAATGATCAGTTTTCACCTATTCTGGGATATGGTGATGTTGTACATGAAAATCTTACGATCAAGAAGGTGAGCTACGTTGAAGGCTTAGGGCACAACCTATTCAGCATTGGCCAGTTCTGCGACAAAGACTTAGAGGTTAATTTCAAGGCCAAGACATGTTCGGTACGCACTGAAGACGGGAAAGAACTCTTGGTCGGCACTCGCAAGTCAAACCTCTACACCATCAACTTGTCAAAGGTCCAGGCTGACAATCAGGTCTGTCTACTATCAAAGGCCTCAATGCAACAAAGCTGGTTATGGCATCGACGGCTTTCTCACCTCAACTTTTAGTACATCAACAAGCTGGTCAGTGGCAAGCTAGTGAAAGGACTTCCAGAGTTGAAATATGAAAGAGAACATCTATGTGCAGCGTGTGAAAAGGGAAAGATGAAGAGAGCCCCACACAAACCAAAGCCTGAATCTAGTACCAGCTCTCCTTTAGAGTTGTTGCATATGGACTTATGCGGTCCTATGCGAACGCAAAGCTTAGGAGGAAAGAAGTATGTGCTAGTTATCGTGGACGACTATACGCGATACACTTGGGTTAAGTTTCTACGGTCTAAAGATGAGACTCCCGATGTTCTCATTACGTTTCTGAAGACGACCCAAGTCAATCTGCAAAAACAAGTAAAGATTCTCAGGACTGACAACGGTACAGAGTTCAAGAACAAGATAGTTGAAGAATATCTCGAATCGGTCGGGATGTCACATCAATACTCTGCTGCTCGCACGCCTCAACAGAACGGAGTCGTCGAAAGGCGAAATCGTACACTTGTCGAGGCCGCTCGAACAATGCTCAGCCAATCTGACTTACCTTTATTTTTGTGGGCTGAAGTTGTATCGACTGCGTGTCACACTCAGAATCGCTCCATGATACACCGCAGATTTCAGAAGACTCCGTATGCGTTGATCAACAACCGAACACCAACCATTAAATATTTTCATGTTTTTGGTTGTAAGTTTGTTCTAAACGACAGAGAGAATCTGAACAAGTTCAGTACTAAGGCGGATGAAGGCATCTTCGTTGGTTATTCCTCGACATCTACTGCATATCGGGTTTACTTGAAGAAGTCTAAGATTGTGATCGAAAGTGTTAATGTTACATTCGATGAGGAGATGGCTTCTAAGCACGTCAGTTCAGAACCTGTAATTACCGGAGTTCTAGCTTCTGGACCAACCAGTCCAGGACCTGCACCTCAAGAGAATAAATCAGATGGCGCTTCATCGTCTACTTCTAAATTATCTTATTTGGATTTATTATTTGAACTGTTTTATGATGAATTTCTTGGATCTCGTTTGCCTAAATCTGTTGTGGTTGACAGGATGGAAGACTCGTTGACTACTCATCCAATCACTTCAGATATCTCTATTGAATCCAATTCCCTGATTCAGCAAGAAGTTCCAGTTCAAAGGCCTACTCCGACAGTTGAAGTTGTGACCAACACTGATGAGACAGAAGTAGCTGAATCTGTAGGATGTACTGTAAGGACTGATCAACAGACTGCCCAAGCTGTACCTACTGCCACTTCTGTAACGACTATTTCAATTGAAACCCCCGTTGATTCTGAACCATCTGAAGGCGATAACAGTGGATTCCTAGATGCTGACAATGATCAACATGCATCTAATCCACTCCCTCATGAACATAAGTGGACCAAAGAGCACCCGGTACATCAAATTATTGGAAATCCTTCTGCACCGGTGCAAACTAGGTCTGTCACATCAAATCTATGTATGTATGAATCCTTTCTGAGCAAGATCGAGCCTACTCGCGTATCTGAGGCTCTTGCCGATTCAGATTGGGTAACTGCGATGCAAGATGAGCTGAATCAGTTTGAAGCACTGAAAGTCTGGAGACTCGTACCCAAACCGCAAGGTAAGACCATCATTGGTACGAAATGGGTGTTCAAAAACAAGAAAGATGAAGATGGTACCGTTATCCGAAACAAAGCACGACTTGTCGCCAAGGGATATAGGCAAGAGGAAGGGATAGACTACGATGAGACTTAAACTCCAGTGGCGCGTATAGAGGCGATTCGGATGTTCTTAGCCTATGCAGCCCACAAGAACTTCACCGTTTATCAAATGGACGTGAAGACAGCTAATCTGAATGGAGTACTCAAGGAATAAGTCTACGTCTCACAGCCAGAAGAGTTTGTAAATCCAGATAATCCGAACCATGTCTACATCTTGGATAAAGCTCTTTATGGACTGAAACAAGCTCCTCACGCCTGGTATGATATTCTATCTCAATTCTTGGTCAAGTCAGGTTTTACTAAAGGTACGGTCGATACCACTCTTTTTATTAAAAAGGATAAAGGCGATATCATTCTTATTCAAATATATGTGGATGATATTATTTTTGGTTCTACAAATCCTAAGTACTGTAAGAACTTTGCAAACCTCATGGTGTCACGTTTTCAGATGAGCATGATGGGAGAGATGAACTTCTTTCTCGGATTGCAAGTCAAACAATTTTCAACGGGGATTTTTATCAATCAATCCAAATACATTCTGGATATTCTTCGGAAATTCAAAATGGAAAATTGTAAACCGATTGGTACCCCAATGGCACCTGGTACTAATATTGGCACCGATCTTTCGGGAAAGGCTGTTGATGTTAGGACTTATAGAGGGATGATAGGTTCTTTAATGTATCTTACTTCTAGTAGGCCGGATATAATGTTTTCTACATGCTTATGTGCTAGATATCAGACCAATCCTAAAGAATCCCATTTGTCTGCTGTAAAGCGGATCTTCAGGTATCTGAAGGGGACTGCAGATCTTGGTCTGTGGTATCCTAAGGATACAAGCTTTGAACTAACATCTTATTCAGACGCAGATCATGCTGGTTGCATGCTAGACAGGAAAAGCACCTCGGGTCATATACAATTCCTCGGAGATAAACTCGTCAGTTGGGCTTCGAAGAAGCAATTATGTGTCTCCACATCAACGGCCGAAGCGGAATATGTAGCTGCTGCTAGCTGCTGTTCTCAGGTCTTGTGGATGAGAACACAACTGCGCGACTATGGATTTCATTTCAATAGAATCCCGATCTATTGTGATTCGAAGAGCGCTATTGCTATTATCGCTAACCCTGTTCAGCATACTAAGACCAAACATATAGATGTTCGGTATCATTTTATAAAAGATAATGTAGAAAAGGAGACAATTGAACTTTACTTTGTAAAAACCGAGTATCAGCTTGCAGATTTGTTTACCAAACCTTTAGACGAAAAGAGATTTAATTTTCTTGTCTCAAGAATTGGTATGCTAAATCTTAAGACCTAATCGGTAGTTACCTATTAAAGTTTCTTATTGTATCTCTTTATCATTTCTTTATTATTATTTCCGCATGATACCTGCTCTTTAACAGTTTGTTCATGATCTCAGGGGGAGTGTGAGAAGTATTTCATTGATGGTTAATGTTAGTTTGAGGGGGAGCATATTTAAATGCATTATGCTTACTGATAATTGTTAGTGATGCATGATTCTAGGGGGAGCATACAAGTAAAGAGTATGGCTATGACTTCTGATTTCTTCTGATCAGAACTCGTACACTAAGTGTTTTACTGCTTTATGTTATTTCAATTTCAGTGAATAAAGTTACTTTGACTAGACTTTTATTATGACTTTAAGCTTGACTTCGCGAGATGTAAGACTATACTCGAAAGGTATAATTTCTTTTCTTCATCTCATTCATGGTTGAAAGAAGGACAACTTTCAATCATAAGAAAACATGTTCTTAAATGTTCAAACCACTTCCCGATTCTCAAACAGATTTCTTGAATTGGAAGTGTGATGTTAAATGTTTTCTGATTCATCTTTGAGCTTTAACTGACAAAGTTAAATCACCTGAGCATCATATGCTTCATAGGAAAACATGGGATCAGTGTGCTAGAACTTATCTGAACTTCTATGGATTCACGTTAACCAGTGTTTCCTACCCAAGAAGTTAATCCTTTAGTGATTAAATGTGAGGAGTTCAAAAGAAATGAGTGTGGGATGTGTGATGAGAGAATATGTCAAAAGAGAGTTCAGTTAGCTGTGAGCTTAAAGATTAAAAAAAAAAAGGGGTGAGAGATCAGAGTAAAAGAATATCAAACTCTGCACCAACTACTTTCTGAGTCGGGCAGCCACATTTCTAATGCTTCACATTTCTTTGGTGAACATTATTGAAACTGGCAACTAGCCCATGCCAACTCTTGATAAAATCCCACCAGCTACTCATTTTCTTCTCAACAAGAAAATGTTTCATTTTCAAAAGGGGACGCAGCACATATGCTATCTGATTTTCATTTGGAAAATCTGGATATTGAAAAGAAGGAAGTCTGCCCCACCTTCACACTTCATTCATGCACATTGAGTCTGTGTTTAACTAACTGTTGTCTCAGTGGTTTACACATTTTGAGCCTTATAAGCAATCATCATATGCTTAATTTATTCTATCACTTGCAAGAACTCACAAAGAATTTGTTTCTTTGTCCTAACGTTCATAGAAATTGCCTTTGTGGTGTTTCGATGATTGAATGGAACCCCTGGGGGAGTGAACATCACAAAAGCTCCTTTATATTGTGTATTCGTTACACACGGTGACTTTGTGTTACTGACAGGCAATTTTAACTGATTCATTTGTTGATTCAGGTGTTACACTTCATTTTCTAATTTGTCTAGATTTGCAAAGATCTGGATGAACATCTTAATGAATTGACGGATACTCAGTGGTTCTGTTTGCAAGATCAATGGTGGAAGAAATTTCTTGAAGACACGTTTTGATGAACTCTTTGCTCTTTTCATCAAAAAGGGGGAGAAGCGGCAATCAAGAAATTGAAGATATTCTGAAGATATGCTGAAATGAAGAAATTTCTTGAAACTGAAGCATTCTGAGCTGAAACTGGAGATAATTTCTTTCCAAAAGATATTCTCATCGATTGGGGAGATTGCTACATTCTGAAGACAAAGAGGAAGATTACATTTTCTGAGCTTAAAGAATGATCTTGATCCAAAGGGGGAGATTGTTAAAGCACATATTTATTGGATTCAAGATCATAATTATCTGAAGATGGAAATCTGAAGTCAAAGCTGATAAAGTCGTCTCAACAAATAGTCTAGGGTCCTTTTGTAATAAATAGTCAAAGTCTGTTTACGTATTTTATTTATTAGTTAGTTTTAATTTTAGTTAAATTAGTTTGTTTTAGGTTGTTGGTTCAAGCATTGCAAAGCCCATTACAAAGCCTTGCAAAGCCCATTAGGCTTAGTTAGCCTAAGTATAAATTAGCTTTGTTTATGCTAATTAGGTTAGAGAGGTGAAGAAAAGCTTAATTGAGAAATTAATATAGAGAGAAACCTGGTGGTGTGGTGGTGCGCCGTGAACAGAAGAAAAACAGAGAGAAAGGTTGATTTCTTGTCAAGAACAATTGTAATCATCTACTTAATCAATATCAGGTTTGAATTATTGTGTTAATTACTTGTTTGCTTGATTGAATGATTACGTATTGGGACACACAACATATGTGACCCACCATAGATAGTCATATGGTATAAAAACATTTTATAAACAAAATGCTTTCCTTCAAGTTTAACTGCTGGTAAGAATGAAAATCATAAAATGAGTTTATATACATTCTTTCAAATAATCCACATAAATGTGCAAGTAAAACCTCCTTTTACTTCAAATAAGATGGAACCCATCATTTTAGTCGAAAATGATCGGGAACCCTAAAATCTCCCAAAAACCCAAGTTATGTCAAAATGTAGTAAACTTAGATCCAAAATCATGGAGATATATAGGAGTTCAAAATGTAACTTTTGATATGTAATAAAGTTTATAAAAAGGTAGTAGGAACTCACCAAATAGGTTTTAGACGAAAACCCGAAAAGCCAGATATCGACCACCGAGAGAAGATGAAGCTTTCTATACCGAACCCTTGCTAGATACACTTAATACTAGCAATAAATGGTAGCTTGAAGCTAACCAAACAAACAAATGAAAAAAAAGAGATAGAGAGAGAAAAGAGAGACTTGAGATAGATGAGATAAACCAAATGAGATATTTTTCCTAGAAAATATCTTTAAACCGCTCAGGCCACCGCGCGGGTTATGGCGCGGTCTAAGTCGCGTCGTGACTCGCGCCGGCCTCTGGAACTCGCAACCAATCAGTGCACCGCGCGGGTTATGGCGCGGGTACACTCGCGTCGTGACTCGCGCCGCTCACTGGACAAACCCCAAACAAGCAGTGCACCGTGGGGGTTACGGCACGGGCTAAACCGCGCGGCAACTCGCGCCGGCCACTGCCTCTGCTTCTCCTTCCAAACTAGACAAACGAAACTCGGGGTGTTACAATCCCTCTCAACAAGATCACTGGGGGTCGGGTCTTCAACCGCCTGACCTTTACTTTTGTCAGCTAATCTCTGAGAAGGTTGCTCGCCCTCAGATGGTTGCCTGATAACAATTGTTGAGTTGATCTCAGTGCCTGATCTCTGAACTTTGTTGACAATGAAGTCGTTGTTGTCATCTTCATCATCGTCATCACCATCATCGTCATCATCATCATCATAGTGTTTGATCATTGTCGCATCATCATCATCAATAACATTATCTTGTTCTTCTTCATCTTCTCATCATCATCATCATCACTGATAATAGTTTCAGAATTAAGAATAGGAGCTAAGGTGGTAGCTTCAAATATCTGAATATTCGATTTACAACAATCAGGTTTGGGTTTAGCTTGATAACGTGCACATAGACAGGTCAGGTTGGCTAGCTGTGAGATATATCAAGAACTCAATCATTCCTCTATAGGTTGTACCATTGACATGTTTCCCTTTGGGATCCTTGTTCAGGGTTAGAGGAGGTGTCATTGGGGTTTTCATCGTTAAGCGCTAAGTTACGTCAAACTTTTTAAGCATGTCCCTGACATACTTTCCTTGGCTTATGAAAATTCCTTTTTCAGATTGTTTGATTTGAAGACCAAGAAAGAAATTCAGTTCAACCATCATGCTCATTTTGTATTTACTCTTCATCAGATTTTAGAATTTCACACAAAGTGATGATTTCGTGTTTCTAAGTATGATGTCATTGGCATATATCTGAACAAGAATGATATGACCCTTTACTTTCCTTAGAAAAAGGGTGTTATCAATCTTTCCACGACTAAACCCTTCACATATGAGAAAAGAGGATTGGGTATCATACCATGCTCGAGGAGCTTGCTTTAACTCGTAGAGATCCTTATATATTCTTTATACATATTTTGGATACTTAGAGTCAAGAAAACCAGGAGGTTGTTCAACATAGACTTCCTATGAAGTTTGCCGTTGAGAAAGGCACTCTTCACATCCATTTGATATATTTTGAAATCTTTGTGAGCAGCGTAGGCTAACAATAATCGAATTGCTTCGAGCCTAGCCACTGGATCATAAATTGTATTCAAGATTAAAGTTAATTAGGGGGTCTAATTTGTATTTAGTTGAAAGTTATTTGTTATTGGGACTCAAGCCCATTAAGCCTATACAGCTTAATATATATATATAGGTTTTAATTATTAGGTTTTAGGGTGAATCCTTAATAATAATCATAATTATAGTTTAGAAGGCAGCCGTACATTTTCTCTGTAATTGTGCGCATCAAGGTACCAAGAACACACACAAGGTTTTCATTGATTAATCAAGGGATCGTGGTATGTTATTCTGATTTATTCATCTCTTGATCTGTATTATGTTGTGTGATTGTGAATCAACTAGTACTCTGGGTTTAACAAGTGGTATCAGAGCCAAAGAATCAAGTTTTTTGGATTAAAAACAGTATTTCTCGATTATTCACTGTGTTCATCGACTTTTCACTGTGTGAAGATCGATTGGTTGATTTAATGTGTCATTATGCATAAAATCGATTTGTTTAGGTGCGGTTTATGTTATTGGATGCTACCTGATACTTTAATTGCACTTTAAAGCATTAATAGATTGGTTTTGTATAATTTTTGGTATTTGGGCTTATAAACTGTCGAGGACTGTACCTTTCAAATTAAGTGATAAAAGGTTATTTTTAATCATTGTTTTTGATTGGGTATTGGCCGATACATGTTTATGGAGATATAGTATGATTTTTACATTTATATCTATCAATTGGAGTGTTTTCTGGGTTTAACAATCGATCATAGGGCCGAATTGTGATGAACTAGCGTGTTTTTCACTTTTGCGCCAGTTCATAGTATTTTTCTGCGACATACCCTCTTAGCGCAAAAGTGTATTTTGCGCCATCCTCTGATAGCGCAAAATTTTATTTTGCGCCACATACTACACCGGTCAATACCGGTCACAACAACACCCCGGGTAGAACACCGGTCCACCCCGGTCGATACCTCGGTCCGGTCACACACTCCAGTCCCGGTCTCAACACTGGTCGCTCTACAGTAGTCAGGTCCGGTCGAAACATTGGTCGGTCAAATACCGGTCAGGTCCGGTCGGTCAGGACACCGGTCGACTCACAGGTCCGGTCGGTCAGAACACCGGTCAACTCACTAGTCCGGTCGGGACATCGGTCGGGACACCGGTCGCAGGGCACACCGGTCGAACAGAACTCCGGTCGACAAGACACCGGTCGCATCATTTGATTTCTTTTGCGCCATCTATTATTCGTGTAAACCCCAGGTTTGCGCCATCCACTCATCGCGCAAACATCTCTTTTGTGCCACCTCTTACTCGCGCAAAACCCTTCTTTGCGCCATCAGCTCTTCGCGCGAATCCATACTTTGCGCCACCTACTGTTCGCGCAAAGCTCATTTCGCGCGACCCATACCTCGCGCAAAATCTCTCTTTGCGCCACTCGCTCTTCACGCAAAGTCTTACTTCGCGCGATCCATTACTCGCGCAAAATATCTTCTTGCGCTACCTCCTTGTAGCGCAAAATTTTACTTTTGCGCCAGATTTCCTGCTTGTGAATTTATTTTGTATTTTATACTGTTTGCGAATTCTGCATTTGATTATTTTTGGAAATTTATTTTTCTGAAATTTTTTTAGTGTAGTTTTTTATCTAATTCTTGATTATAAAGATCTTACGAGTTGATTTAAGTGGTACAGATATTATCATGCCTTACATAGACGAAAAGGGAAATACAGTGCTGACCAAGAGAGACTGTGCTTTAGCGTACATGCCAGAGATTCCAGCTCTGGAAGCTGAAAATGAAAATCTGAAGATTCAGAACTCATCTCTTCTTGAACAGATAGATAGATTGAAAAATGATAAAGATTCAAAGAAAGATTTTGCTTGCTCATAATGCATTAATAACTCTAAAATTAATTTTGCAGGAATTATTGAGTCGAAAGACAAAGAGATCTTAAATCTTCAAGAAAAGCTGAAGAAGTCTGAAAGTTTTAATTCTAGCTCAAGCTGGTCAAAGAAAGAATCAATGCTAAGAGAGCTCGATGAACTTAGAAGAAGAGCAAACAATGCTAGTGAAACATCTGAAGGACTTAGAAAGATAAATTCTCGGATTTTTGCTGAAAGAGATTCTTTGAAAGATAAAGTCTTCAGTCTTGAGGTTGAGATTAATATGTTGAAAGAAAAGGCAATCCAAGACAGAGACAACACAAAAGTCCAAAATGAGATGATGAAGATTGAGAAAGAAAAAAAAGAATTTGCTAAGAAATTCTCTGATTTCTCAAGAAAAGCCTTTGAAGAGAAGAAATCTTTAGAGCTAAAATATGTTAAACTTTCTCAACAAGTTTCAGACTTTGAGAAAGTTATCATTCTTGAGAGAGACAAGATTGAGAATGAGAAGAAGAAAGCTGAGCAGAAGAATGTAAATAAAGTCTCTTCTAAAGAAAAGGAAGATCTAGAGACTGAGATAGCTAAGCTGACAAGAAAGCTATCTGAGTTGTCAACAAACACCATGAATTGAAGGAGAAGAATGCAAAATCTGAATTGCAAAAGAAGTTTGATCTGATTGCAAAGGAAATAAACAGTTTGTCATCAAAGATAAAGGAACTTGAAGAGATCACATTCAAAGTGAAGTTGACTGAGCATAAGACGCCAAACTCAATAGCTCAATCACCGAGAGATGATCTAACTGCATTCGAATGCTCATTCAATTCAGCAGCAAGTTCAATTTTTACTAATGTTTCTAATAATCCTTTGTTTGATGTAATTGATGATCATACTTCTGAACATAAAGATCAGATTCGTCCTTCTAACCTTTTCTTTGACAAAAATGTTGACGGTTCAGGTAATTTCAAAAAGAACAAGTCTCGGAAGAAAAGGTTCTGGAGAAGGGAAGATGGAGAAAAAAATAGAGAAAATTGGATCTGGAGAGTTAAAGGATCTTCTGAGGAGAAAAAGACCGATAAATCATTTGTGCATACATCAAATGCTAAAAGGAACAATGCTCCGAAAGGTAAAACTTTTGACAAACCTGATCTGGTTTACACAATCAATCAATTGATCAGGTTAGCACAAAAGAAAATTAGTTGTTCCTACTGTGGCTCAAATGATTTTGTAAGAAAAGATTATGTGAATAACTGGTATGGTTCTTATTTTATATCTCCCACTATAACTGCAACTAACCCATTAGGACCCAATTACCAGTGGGTACCAAAAGCTAAATCTGTGTTGCAGGCACCCAAGGTTTAAGAGGGAGAAAGAACAATGACTTCTGATTACTACAGATCAGGACTCTTGCCTCATTGTCAAAAAAGATGACTTCTAAGTATAACAGCTTAGGACTCGATCTTCATTGGTAAAAATGAATGATACTATTCTCACCGGAGAATAAGTAATCATGGCTTCTGAATACTAGAGATCAGAACCCATTTTCAAGTGTTTTCTTATGATAGGATGCTTAAATGATAACATCTTTTATAGAAGTTTTTGATTTGAGGGGGAGCTAACTGTTATATCTTTTAGGAAGAGGAGATAAATATGATTTTTCCTAACATTATCATATTTTTCTGATGAATTGTTGTTTTACAGATATAAAGAGGGAGAACACTTAAATGAAAATATTCATTCCAGGGGGAGTTAAGGATTCTGATTTACAGGTATATCTTTCTAATCCTTACACTCTATAACTTGTTGAAAGATGAACAACTTTCACTTGTGAAAAATGGTTTCTTAAATGTTCAAACCACTTCCTATTCTTCAAAGATTTTCATGAATTGTGAAGTGTGATTTTAAATGATTTTTAGATACTTAATTGACAAACTCTTTTTGTTTGAGGGGGAGAATAACATTGTCAAACACACTTATGTTTTGACTTCTCCAAATTTTATTCTTCATGTTTATTTGTATTCCTTTGTGCTTACATGTACAAAAGCCTGTTGAACAGCACGCTCTTTTAGGACAATACATGGGATTCAGTGTGAGAACTTAACAAAACTTCCATGGATTCACGATAACCAGTGTTTCCTACCCAGGAAGTATTCCCTGAGTGATTGAGGGGAGAGGGTCAAAAGATTTGAGTGTTGGTGTGTGAAAAGGTAAAATGGAAAAGATAGATTGGTTAGAAGTGAGATCTAAAAGATTAAAAGAAAGAGGGTGAGAGAATAGAGTAAAAGAATATCAAACTTTGAACCAAACTTCTTTCTGAGCCGGGAAGCCACATAATCTGATTGGTTCACATTCTTTGGTGACCATCATTGAAATAGGCACCTAGCCCATGCCATCTCTTGCATACAACCCCACCAGCTACTCATTCTTTTCTCAAAAAGAGAATGTTTCACATTTTCTGGGGAAGCAGCACATATGCTATTGGTTCTTCATTTGGAAGATACTAATATTGAAAAAGAAGGAAATTTGCCTCACCTTCGAACCCTTTCTCATGCACATTGAGTCTTTGTATAATTTGTTATTGTCTCAACAAGTTTACATACTTTGAGCCTATATTGAAAAGCAATCATCGGTGCTTAATTCTTTCATACACATGCACGAGCACATAGAAATTTGTTTTCTGTCAGAACGTTCATAGATAACTATGTGTTATTCGATGATTGAATGGAAGTCCTGGGGAGTCAACATCAAAACCAGCTCCTTATATAGTAACTTTGTGTTTCTTAGTGACTTTGTGTCACTGACAGACATTCCAAACTGAGTCATTTTTTGATTCAGGGTTACCACATTTATTTTATTTGAATCTGAAAAGATTGAAATAATCACTTTCTCCATTCGGAGATACTGCTCTTATTTCCACACAAGGATCTATACATGAAGACAACGCTTAATTGATGACTATAAAAACAAGGGGGAGATTGTTTTGCTATGTTTTGATGATGATGATTCTCACCACTCATCAAAAAGGGGGAGAATACAAAGAGAAAGACTATCTATGCTAGAAATTTTGAACTAAAGACTGAAGACTGCTGAAGATTTCAAAGATATCAAAGTGTCTGAACTTATTTGATCTATCAAGAGTCTGACTGAAGATGAGCCGTCAGAAGGACACTTAAGTTAAAGAAAAAGGAAGACCATGAAGACTGTATCTGAAGTTTTTCAAGAGAAGAGAAGACCCGAAGATAATTGTCAAACTTTTTTTAATCTTGAATCCAAAGGGGGAGATTGTTGGATCATAAATTGTATTCAAGATTTAAAGTTAATTAGGGGGTCTAATTTGTATTTAGTTGAAAGTTATTTGTTATTGGGCCTCAAGCCCATTAGGCCTATACGACTTAATATATATAGGTTTTAATTATTAGGTTTTAGGGTGAATCCTTAATAATAATCATAATTATAGTTTAGAAGGCAGCCGTACATTTTCTCTGTAATTGTGCGCATCAAGGTACCAAGAACACATACAAGGTTTTCATTGATTAATCAAGGGATTGTGGTATGTTATTCTGATTTATTCATCTCTTGATCTTTATTGTGTTGTGTGATTGTTAATCAACTAGTACTCTGGGTTTAACAACTTTCTCCTGCCAATAACCCTGAGCAACAAGTCGGGTCTTGTTGCGGGTTATAGTGCCATTTTCATCCACTTTGTTTCTATAGTCACATTTGGTGCTTATAATTGACGTTATTAATGGACAAGGGATAAGATACCATATTTTATTTCTTTCGAATTTAGACAGCTCTTCTTGCATAACGCTGACCCAATTTGGATTTGTAATGGCTTCCTCTATCTTCTTGGGCTCAATGAGAGAGACTTTTCAAAAAAGGAAGATATTACTTGAGCCACAACGAGTCTGAATGCTAGCATTAGGATTACCAAGAATTTGATCAATGGGATGCTTCTTTGTCCATTCTTGAGTTGGTGGCTATGGAAGAGGGATTGAGTCTTGAATTTGGGATGAAGACTCGTGTACTCATGAAGAAGATACATTAGCATGTGGTTCAACATCACTTAGTCTTAAATCAAATAAGACTTCATCCACTGATGAGGTTTCAATACTTGAAGAAGGATCAACATTAGATGAATCTGAGGGAAGTATAATTGTAACACCCTCAAATTCGGAAAGAGCAACTAATTAAAAATTTCGACAATACATCAAATAAAAGATAAATCTTCTTCCTATAAATCAAGACTTGATACACCTCCAAAATAAAGTTCTATATTTAACCTCATCAATTAAAAGCACCAGTCTTATACAAGGACTAAACCAAAGTCGGGTGTTACTTAACCCAAAAACAAGTTGCTAATTCTATAATAGACGCGGAAGACTTCACCAAGCTATTCACTTCTCGAGCACACAACTAGCTCTCAACTTTTCACAGTGTCGCTAGAACTAATCCCGAAACGGAACCTGATGCACATGCCGACAAATAAAAAGGTTAGGCTAACGCCTAGTGAGTTCAAGAGTTTTCAACATGAATAAATATATCGTCAAAAAGGAAGAATGCAATTCAAATCATGACCTTTCAAAATGATATGCTTTAAATATGAAACGACTCGTTTTCCAATAACATGCATTTTAGGCGAAGAAAATACCAATATAAACATTTTCCAATCCAAACTATTTTAAGGACAAAGATCCCAATATAAAACGTTATTTCGTAAATTAGATTCAACCCAAAACTCACTCAAAACGTGAATAGAAATCAAACCCTCCATTTATGAAAATGCGGATAAAACTTTATATCTCGAAACACCCAAAACACGGGTGGGGCATAATACTCAACCCATAATAAAATTCATATATATAAAACGTCACCAAAAACATAGATAATAAAATAATAAAATTTAATACCCAAATAACACCTTCCGGTAACGGGGGAGACCCGATTCCATTGTACACGGCGGAACACAAAGTTAAGCCACATAACCATGTTGTCGAACTACACCTCAGATCGTGATTGTATTGCCTGCTTTAAAAAGCTACACCTCCAGTCGGACTTTATTTCAAGCCCCAAATTACACCGTATCCCCTATTGCTTGCTCTGCCGAGCTACACCTCAAGGATACGCGATCTTATTGCATGTTCATTCTCTAGTGGAGTTTCATCCTCAGGGTTCTCATTCGACCCCTAGTGCCTACTCCATAACATTCAAGATAGGAGCCTCAACTCCTTACTTGATAACTCATGATGTCTAACCCTCGTGCATAAGAGTTAGAACATAAAAACCACAAGACCCATGGTCCCGGAGTGCAACCCATAAGGGTTCATATCCGCAAAACAACTGAGACACAACAATGCCAACACGACATATTTCCCAAGTGAGAAATCAAGACTCCTCACAATCAATTATGACTGACTTACATGCTTATGGATCCAATGCATTACAGTCTAAAATACATGACTCCAAATGAATGACACACGCACTCAAAACATGTATTCTACAAAATGAAATTCAATAAATGCAACTCACACCCAAAGCTCCACTTTAAGTTATTAAAATCGGGCAAATGTCCCCAAGACCTGACGAAGACGAAAAACCGAGTTTTAAGCTCAACCAGTCAAATGACCATATGTTAAAATCTTTAAAATGCAATAAAAAACTAATCGACCGCGTTTATGCAAACACGTGCTCTAATATACATGAATAGACCCTAACACAAATTTAGAGTTAGACAAATTATTTTCTGATGGGTTTATACGAAATCATCCTTTCAAAATGTCTCATAACACGAAATTTAAGCATTTCCCCAAAACACACACTAAAGGTGCGTTTATACTCAAAAGATTTCATTTCGTAAACTGAATCATTAAAGTACCAATACTCAAGACTTATTTATCATAAATGTCCAAAATCCCAAATATGGGTGTTTTACAGGTTTGTAAAGTTAAATACTTCAAATAATCAAAACTGCTCAAGTAACTCAACAATTAATAATTTCATGTAAAACATATAAATATTTAAATATTGACATTTTTGGCATGAACACCGTTTTCATAAATCAACTTGAACTCACCTTGCTAGATTTAGGCTAAATCTAGATTTTCCCCAACATGAATTCCTTTGAAGAAATTCGAATCTTCAAGTAAAAACTCCCAAAAACCTTGATTCACAAGTTTCCAGACATAAACATTCATATTCATCCATTTAGAATCGATCCCCAAACATTTTATATTAAAATCCCCAATTTGGCCAAAACCCTAATTTTTGACCTAAATTCTCCAAAATGATCAAACCTGAAATTTGAGAAACCAATCACTAGGAAATCATCAATGGATCATTTATAACTTATAAAGAATTTTGTAAATGGAGATGATGAACTTACCACTTAGGTTTTGAGCAAAATCTCCAAAACCTAGAAATCTTAAGAAATGAGGATGAACTCTTGGATCTAGCACACGGGGTTATAATCATAAGCTTTGATGATAAATGAACACTTTAAAACCCAAGGAAATGGTCCCAAATGAGTTGAGGTTCGTATGAGAAGGTGGGAGATCGATTTGGGAGAGAAATGGGAAGTTTAGAAGTGAGAAATGAGAAAAATGGTTGAACCCCCGAATTTATCACCCTCTGCACCACTTGTGCGACATTGCCACGCAACTATGACATTGTCATTGTCGCGTGTCATAGTCTCACCAAGTGTACCGTGGGTGTTCCAACTTGTGCGACTATGACAGTGCATAGTCGTCGGGCATTATAGTCGAACCCTTTCCAAGCCCCAAAACCCGAATTTTTCCACGCCAACACTCCCGATACTCTAAGGATCTCAAATCAATGATTTTCCAATATAAATCCCACCATTTACAAGTTACAAAAACATCCGAGTGACCTTTACTCACCGAAAGTTACGGGTGTTACAATAATGGTGACTCGAACTGCTGAGTTCACTAAAGATGATTCGACTCTTTGGGTTGATTGAGTATTGATAACAATATTTTTATCATCATCAACGTTTGGATCTTCAATGTGAGAAGTATGACTAAGGTAGCATTTGATTCTCCATAATGTGAAATCATCCACTAATTCATCTGTCATGGTTTGGATTTTCTTCTATAAAACTGTAACCCCGACAACTTTTAACTTGTAAGGGTATCTAACATTCGATAATTTCAGTTACTTTTGCTGAAGCCTTACACCATCCTTCAACAATGGTTTTTTCTGCTTTAAGTTCAGCGATAGCCTATTCACGTTCATCATTGACTATTTGATTTACTATGACTTGATTTTGATGGTCATTTTCGATTTTGTCAGCTCTTTGATCTGTATTTGACATTTTTCAAGTTGTTCAGTTAAATCGAGATTTAGTTGATCAACAGTTTTGCCATTTATTGCATTGAAAAGATCAATAGTCAAATAGTCAAATGCTTTATGTTTATCCGAGTCAGATATAGAAGGATCATAGAAATTTGGTACTTGAAGAGTACTCGATGATTCAGTTGGAGAAGAGGAGGTAGAAACTTTAGATACATCATCTTTTACGTTTTTGATTTTTGACATCAAGCACATATGAGCAACATCTTCTTCATCATATAAAGATGAGTCCGAAGAGGAATATGTCCAGTCATGTAATTCAGCGACCAGAACTTTACCCTTTCTATGAGTGTTCTTGACCTTTTGGTACTTTTACTTCAACTTTAGATATTTTTCATCTTTATATAGATGAGATGAAGGCTTGATGATTTTCTTTGACTTGCACTCACTAGCATAGTGTCATTTCTATTCAAAGTTATAGCATGTGGAAGTAGCCTTGTCAGTCGGAGTTGATTTAGGTTTGTTAGTGAGAGCATAACTTGTGTTTCCACGAAAGTAACACTTTCTAGCAAATATTCTGAAGGAGTTAGTTAGAAGGGCCAGTAACTCATCAAACTCTGTAAGGTTAGAGTCTGTGATATCATCTGAAGCACATATCTGAAGAGGAGGTTCAGACATGGTAAGAGAAGAAGTAGTACCCTTTGAATGAATAGATTGTGAGGAAAGTAACGCTAAAGGTGAGCTTTTAGTATCTCTTACGAGATATTTCTTCAAAATCTTGGACTGCTCATGATTAAGTAATATGTCGAATAGAGTACTGAGAGAAAGATTTTTAAAGTCCTTATAAATCTTGAGACACATTGATTAACTGTTCCAAGATACAAACAAATATTCTAGAAACTTTGTCAGAGTCTCAGAGTTGGAATATTCTCTACCAACAGTTCTAAGATTAATAAATAATCAGTTAAAGCGTTGATGTATCTTAGATAAAGATTCATTTTTCCCATAAATGAACATCTCATATTGTATTACCAGATTTATCTTTCTTGATTCTTGAACCTCAAATGTACCTTCATATTGAACACATAGAGTGTCCTACATTTCTTTGGAACTTTTGAGATTCATCACAAAAGTGATAGACTTTGTCTGGAAGAGTCATGACAATGATAGTTTTAGCTTTAACGTCTATAGCCATGTTCTTTTTACCACCATCAGTTCATTGATGAACTTGTTTTGCAACTGATCGTTTAGGGAATGCAACATGAGTAACAATAGATGGTACAACCTCAATGGTCACAGATGGAACATAGGGTCCATTTTGACATAGTGAGGAATTTCAGGATCCACACCTTCAAGAAAAAGAGACATTCAATTTTTATAGAGAAGAAAGTTATCTCTGATAAATCTAGGGGGTTTCGAAAGAGAATCATTGTCATTGTAGTTTATTGTAGCACATTGTATGATCAGTTAAAGTGAGAGAAACATTGCTCTGATACCACTTGTTGGTCCCAGAGGGGTCAGCAAGGCTAAAAGTTTGTAGAAAGGGGGGATGAATATAAACAAAACTTTTACTTTTTAAATTCTATTTATTGATTATGAGAGAAAATCAATACATGAATACATGAGAATTTACAGATTGTTACGGAATAAGATAAGGAATGATCCTAATTTAAACTAACTTACTTTGATTTTAGAGCACTTAAGAATCTCTGAAGATCAAGGTAGAGAGAATAAGGTTTCTTGCACATAAGAGAGAAGTAGAGATAAGAAGATAGATGCTTCATTGGTTGACATAGAGAGGGTCTTCTCAACTATTTATATCCTATGCATTTAATGCACCTTGGCAGGTACAATCCACGTGTAAGAAGATGAGTGGAATACATGTCCTTGTCATTTGGCCAAACAGTCTTTAGCCATATGTGAACAGTGCTTCAGGTAGTTGGTAAGCATGAAGGAAACCATAAAGTAATCTATACTATACATTCTGTCAGAATGAAGCATAAGGGTATATTTTTGTGCAAGAGAATAAGACAAAACAAATATTGATGCGAAAGGTATTGATCCAACATTGAAGTAGTCACTGAGGGCTGCTTCAGGTCTCGTTGATAACTTGGTTCAAGTTCACATTTCTTTCAGATAACATTGTATCACTGAATACCGCTTCAGATCACGACTAAACTATCTTTATCTTCAACTACTTCTTCGTTATCGCTGAAGTTCCTTTGATGTGAGTTTGTCTTAGAGAAAAACATAAGTTCCAAGTGTTTTAAGTATAATAATATCTCAGCGATCACTGAATAGACTCAGTTGCTGAATAGTACAAATAATAAAACTTATCTAAGGATTACTTAACATACTCAGTGATAGGGTCATCATTAGATCACTGAGAGGGTATGAATCAACCCATTACCCGTTTACATGGACTTTTAGTGGATAGGGTATGGATAAACGGTTTTTTGGGGTGTTGCTATCCCTACCCTCTCCTCACTCACAAAACCCCCATACCCACTATCTCACTCACATACCCCCTCCTACCTCACTCACATACCCCTTATAGGAGGAGGTATGGATATAATTCACCTTATATAAAGTTAGGGTGTTGTTATCCCTACCCCCTCCTTACTCACAAAACCCCCCCATACCCCCTATTTCACTCACATACCCCTCCTACCTCACTCACATACCCCATATAAGAGGGGATATGGATAGAATTCACCTAAAGTTAAATATTAGTGTGTATATATACATACTTATATTAAGTTAATTATTAATATTTTCCATAATGTTGTCATATATTTATGTGTAATTTAATTATTTTTTTATATTTATCGAGTAAAAGAGTTCATGATGATTAAATAAGAAGTAAAACGTTCTCAGTAAAATAAATACAATGAAAAGTGTTGTCTTACAACTTTTATATTGTTTTTTAAATATTATACTATGATTATATTTAGACAAATAAATTGTTTACTAGAACAAATTAGATACAAAATAGTAACTACATTTATGAACTTTTGTTTTACTTATATGCTTGAGGTTTAATAATATCAATTGTTGTTCAAAATAAAATTTTGTTTTAACTATTTATCTATTACCCGTTTTATTATCTGCTACTTTTAAGTTTTAATGGGTAGGATAAGATATGGGTAATGGTTTTATGAGAAAATGTATAGACGAATCAATACACTTAAAGTTTGATAATCAAAAGTCATCTTCTCTTTCTTGTGATGATAATGAACTATATCAATGGATCACTTCTTGTCTAGGAGAAGATTCTCATTATCAAAGTTCGGCAGGACCCCCACGTGTCCCCTTTTTGACAAATTTACCCTCTCAGAACAATCAAAACTCGGCAGGACCCTCATCCTCTGCCGAACCAAATCCTCAGCTTGTGGTCACCAAACTCCCTGCCGAAACTCTACCTCAAAACACTCCTCATCAACCTACTCACATCATCTCTACCGAACCCTCATCCTCATACTCTCCAAGCCCATTTCCCGCAGCTCTTCCACCAGCTACTAAATGGACCAAAGATCACCCTATTGAGCAGATCATAGGAGATCAACAGGCAGGTATTAAGACAAGAAGAGGTATTGGAAATATTTGTCTCTATGTGAATTTTCTCTCTGTCATGGAACCCAATAAAGTTGAAGAAGCTCTAGCCGATCCATGTTGGATCACTGCTATGCAAGAAGAGCTTTCTCAATTTGAAAGGAACATGGTTTGGAGACTTGTACCTCGTCCTTCTGGAAAGACCATCATTGGCACTAAGTGGGTCTTCAGGAACAAGATGGATGAAGAAGGCACTATCATCCGAAACAAAGCTAGGCTTGTTGCTCAAGGATACCGACAGGAGGAAGGAATCGACTATGATGAAACCTTTGCTCCTGTTGCTAGACTTGAGGCAATAAGAATCTTTTTGGCTCATGTTGCTCACAAAAATTTCCGGGTCTTTCAAATGGATGTTAAGAGTGCATTTCTCACTGGAGAACTTGTTGAAGAAGTCTATGTGAAACAACCTCCAGGTTTTGAAGATTCAGCTCATCCAGACTGTGTTCAAACTGAATAAATCTCTCTATGGTCTCAAACAGGCTCCTCATGCCTGGTATGATACCTTATCAGACTTTCTTCTCTCCAACAGATATACCCGAGGTAAAATTAACAACACTCTCTTTCTCAAGAAGACCAAAGGTAATATAATTCTTGTTCAAATATACGTGGATGATATCATTTTTGGTGCCACTGACGAATATCTTTGTCAGGAGTTTGTCTCTCTCATGAAAAGTAAATATGATACGAGCATGATGGGTGAACTAACATTCTTTCTTAGCCTTCAAATCAAACAAACTTCTGAAGGAATTTTCATAAACCAAAGTAAATACATTTGTGACCTTCTAAAGAAGTTCAATTTTGAAAATTGCTCTCCCATGAAAACTCCCATGGAACCACCTCTTAAAATACATGATGATCCAACTGGTAAACCAGTTGACATCACCAATTATAGAGGAATTATTAGGTCTCTTCTTTATCTTACTGCTAGTAAACCTGATATTATGTATGCTACGTGTCTATGTGCGCGTTATCAAACCAATCCTTAGGAATCTCATTTAGCTGTTGTAAAACGCATCTTTCGGTACCTAAAGGGTACTATGAATCTGGGTCTTTGGTATCCCAAAGACTCAGGTTTTGATCTAATTGGGTATTGATATTCTGATTTTGCAGGGTCTAAACTAGATAGAAAAAGCACAACAAGGAGCTGCCAATTACTAGGTGGAAATTTGGTTAGCTAGTCTAGCAAGAAACAACATTCCGTCTCTACCTCTACTGCAGAAGCTGAATATGTTGCAGTTGGCAGTTGTTGTGCTCAGATCTTGTGGATGAAGAATCAACTTCAAGATTATGATCAGTTTTACTCACAAGTTCCTATACTGTGTGACAACTCTAGTGCAATAGCCATTGCAAACAACCCTGTGCTGCATTCCAGATCAAAGCACATTAATATTCGGTATCACTTTATAAGAGATCATATCTCTAAAGGTGATATTGAACTTCATTTCATCCCTACCAACTTTCAGCTTGCAGATCTTTTCACCAAACCTCTGGATGAAACAAGATTCAATTTCCTTGTTGGATCTTTAGGTATGTTAAACTCTGAGTAAAAAAATATTTGTCTATATCGGTAGATATGTTTTCTTAACGAATTTTTCTTTAAGACATCACCAACTTCGGTTGCTTTCAGCAAACAAATCGCCGGCTCTTCGGAAAGCCTCTTTCGCCTACCAAACCTATCCTACATTCAGTAAGCCTCGCGCTCACCAAATCTTCTTTCGGTATCCCTTCCTTCCTTCGGCATCAAACAAAGTCTTACCGACAACATTATCTCAATACTAAGGCTTCGGCATTAATACTTTCGGCAAACCTTAACACTACTGAATATATACCTTTTCGGTAAGCCTCACACCTACCGAACACATCCTTGACCGAACATCCACCTTCGTCAAAGCTCTCATCTTCTCTCTTCGATACCCTTCATCTCTATCGAACATAATATATTCGGCATCTCTGTCCTCTGCCGAATTCAATTTTCGGTATGAGTTATATCTACCGACATTCCCGATCTACGTGTCATCCTTATCCGTTTCTCTCTGCCGAACTATCTTCGGCACCTCTCTCATTCCCCATTCACAAAATGCCACGTGGCATGACATGACTAGTGAGTCAGGGAGGTGACGCTTTGCATCACCCCACAACTCTGCCAACGCCGTTTTCGGCCCTTCCCACTTCCCCATGTTTCCAAAAACATCATTACCTTCCCCTTTTATTTTATTTTTTTACCGTTTGAATTTTCCAACTATAAATAGGCAACCCCTCCTACTTTCTCTTCTTTACCATCTTCTCTAAATATATCTTACTCTCTCTTGATTTCAAGCCTACAACTCCTTTCTTTTCTCAAAAGTTCAACAATGGTTTCTTCGAAATCCTCTAAGTCTAGAAAGAACGCACCACTTTCGAGGCAAACACTTGCATTCCCTGCATGCAATCACATCGCCCGTCTCTCTACTGATGTTGAACATCCTGAGTTCAATCAAGTTTCGATCTTTCTTCAAAGATATCCTCTTCGTCATGCTCTTACTGCTACAACCAAGATGAACAAAATGTCCTTGGTAACTTCTGCCTCACGTGTTCTTACAATGAGAACACCCATCAGGCATCTACCTCCATTCTCTTTGATGCTGAAAATCTTGATCTTTCTTTCGGGGTTAACGATGTCTGTTTCATCCTTCAACTACCAGTGTTCAAACCTTATGCTTCATTTCCTACCAACTACATTCACGATGGCAAGGGCAAGGGTACCGGGATTCTTCTCTGAAAAATATGGGAGGAATTTGGAACTTCTTCTTCTCCCGTCTTATCTACTGTATTTCCCACAAAACTTCTGGGTGAGACCAATCACCAACTTTCGTCACTCGTTTGGCACATGCTCTTATGTTCACACGGCATATTGACTTTGCTCAGGTGATATTTGATTCGATTGTTACTGTTTCATCTCTGTCTCACACTCTAAATGTGGCTTTTCCTCGCTTTCTCTCACTGATCATCAATCACAAATTGGCGGGACCTCTTGTTGCCGATGTTGCTCTTCCCGAGCCTGCTGTACTCTTTGACTTGATGCCACAACAACTTGGCAAGCAAATCTTAAGCAAAGGCATGCGGGCTACAAACAACCCCTTAACGGCAGGTATGATTTCTTTTGCTACTTCTCCCGATCCGGTTTGGGGAGATCCTGTGGATATAGGTGCCGAAAGGCGTCAACATTCACAGGGTCAACCCAAATCGGTGGCCCCTCTTCTCCCTACTTCTTCCCGATCCAAATCTGTGGCTATTAAAAAGAAAAAGGCCACCGGTACCGCCACACTCGCTTCCATGACTTTGACTCCGAAGAAGCCTTCGGATTCTACCCCAGAGGATTAGGAAACCCTTTTTGGCAGAACCTCGCCATCCTTCTATCGATTCTTAACAATCAGATGAAGTTGAAATTCCCTCTTTCGGGCCAGGAGGATCTGCTAAGCCCAAACCTACCTCCTCCACTCCCTCACAAAAGGGTTTGGTTGTACACATGGAGCCCTCTACTAAATCTTCCCCTCAATTTCAATTGATGGATGAAGATGGGCTAGTCTCCTCTCCGGACCAACTCTCCTTTTCACCACCACACAACCTATCACCCGAGGTCACACCCGAAGACTTTACACAGCTCGATAAAGAGCCGACAATTCCAGGTGTCGGTTCCAAGAGAACCAATGAGTTTCTAGACATGCTTTTCGATGACACAACCTCCTATGCTGCAACCGAACCTTTTTTCCCTTCAACAACATATCTCTTTTCGGTAGAACTAATGGCTGCCGAAAAATCTCCTTCACCCACTCTCTCATCACCGAAAACCTCCCCACCAAAAACATCACCCAAGAAACCTTCTCTTAAAAAGCCTACCCCTTCTCCTAAATCCACTCCAAAACACTCACCTTCCCATTCTTCTTCTTCCAACGATGAATCCCCACCTGATTTCCCACCAAAAAGACAACCTCCATCACCTCACCAACCTCCATCTCCCACTGTCGACCGAACAGGGTCTTCAGTACCACCTCCATATGTGTCGAACCCCTCTCAAACTCCTTTATCCATTCCTACTGAAATGCTTGCCGATATTCGAGATACTAATCGGCAACATCGTTTTCTTGGGCATCAATTTGAGCGTCTGCAGGGGGAGTTTGATTGTTTTCTTGGTACCATTGGTCACCGAATCACCTTACTTGAACAGGGCTCTATTCGAGATCAAGAGCTATCTGTTTCTCTTGATGCAACCAACAAATCTCTTGACAAACTCCTTGGTCTTATTATGGAGCAAAATACCGAAATTCTACGGGTGAACTCCAACTTTTTCAAATGCATGGACGTCATGCAGCAAGATATTCTCGGTCTTTGTGACCCTCTTAGTGATGCTTTGGACGTTGTTCTCAAAGAGGTTATCAAACTCATCGACAACAACACCAATCTCATCCTCTCTATGGTTGCTCTAAAAGTCGCCTCATATGCTCGTGACCAAGAGCTTACCTCTCTTCGGCAGCGGGCTAATACTCAGGATCAGGTAAACACTCAGATTCTCGATGTTCTCTCAAAGATCAATGACAAGCTTGACGACATGCTTGCTTCAGTGGCTCGGTACTGTGTCGAAATCCTTGACATCGACATTAGCGACTCCGCTTTCGGTCCTGATGACCGTCGATATTTGCATCATATTGATCGTCGAATCGGTCGTGTTACGGCCAAAGCTGGCCTTTCTTCGTCGGCTCACACTGAGGGGGAGAAAACATCTAAAGGGGAACTCAATACCCCTCAGATTATGATTACAAGTGTTCGCCGGGAAGAACCTTCAAACCCTCCTCTTCAATAATCTTCTCAACAAGAGGATCCTTTGGTTGAGGGGGAGCAACCGACAGACAAAGAAGGTACCGAAGCTGAAGAAGAAAAATGATCTTGCGGCATCTGCCGAAATCGAAGGCACCAGCACTGTCATTGCTACCAATAGTGCCAAAGGAAAAGGAACCGACCACTCTTCTAAAGTGGTTGAAGAGTCCAAGGAAGAGTCTTTACCGAAAAAGGACAAGGGTAAGAAGATCCTCAGTCCTGAGGAAGAAGTTGCGGAAACCAAGCGTCTAAAAGAAGCAAGGAAGAAGCAGTTTACCAATGGAATTGGGTTAAGACTTGCTCCTCCTCCTCCAAAGACTACCTATGAACTTGGTCTATCGGCAGAGGAACTCATAAGGGCGGAGCTAGCTCAATTGCAACATGATCAATCTCAAAAGTTATCTCAGGAATTAGCTGAGGAAGAGGCTGAAAAGGCAGAGGTTCCAACCGATGCTATAATTGCTCAACTTAGTGCCTTGGAGGAGTCGGAAAAGAAGAATGAGGAGATCAAAACTATGTGCATTGATTGGTACCACAAGGCTCTCTCCAACCGAAAGAATTCTCTCAAAATCATCGATGTCAAAATTCTTAAACCTTCCAAAGAATGTGACACCACTCGACTAATCATCATAAGGGAAGATCTTTCCAGGTTTGTTGAGAGACTTGACTCTCTTCTTAGGTATGGAATAACCGAATGGATGGATATTGTGATGTGCTTGGACAAAAGCAATAATGCTCTCAAACCTGAAGTGGAAGAGTACATTCGTGGTCTTAAAAAGAAGTTCGGTTCCTACTGAAGGTGATACAATATCATTCATACACCAGTTGAAGAGAAAATAATCGATAATCTTATAGACGACCTTCCTCCTCTTTCCCAAAACCAAGTCGAGGTCCTCTAAAAAGGAAGATGTGTTCGCCCAAATGGCCAAGGGAGGAAAAGTTCCAAATATTTCCAACCTTGACTTATCATTACCGACTTTGGTGCCTCATCCTTCAACCACTGTACTTCGAGAGCCGATCCAAGGAATTTTCTTCAATGATGCCTTCAGTCAGATTCGTTTCTTCAGAACGAGTCAGATTTCTATTGCCGACACTACCTTCCTATAAGGGATCATTCAAATCATCCCACTTCAAGCTATGGATCTCTATGTTGCCGCCACCAACTAACTCAAAATAAGAAATGTTGATCCTCATCTACCTTTTGAATAGTTCTTTGGTTTTACTTTATCTATCTTCTATCTTTGAACTTGTATTGTAATCTTTTACAAGATTAATACAATGTGCAATTTTAGTTTGACGGAAATATCTTGTAGAGTTTATTATTTCATTCTTTTATACTTGTAAATGTCGGATACTTTTAAAAAAAATCCAAAAAGAAACAAAAAGAATGTTCTATGTGAAAGAAAACCCAAAAGAGTATGAAAAGGGTCAAAATGCATTATTCATGTTTTATCTCTTCTACTTAAGTATGAGATTTCATCATCAAATAGGGGGAGAATGTTGGGTCTTCTAAAGATTTGAAGATGACCTCCCCTTTTCATCTTGTATTTATATATCTGTAAATTGATTTAATATTTTCATACTTAGGAAATTGTATGGTTCTTTATAATAGCTTAGTTGTGCCTTAAAAGATCGGTGAATCGAAGACCAACCGAATCCAACATGAAGCAAGTCTACTGATGTAACACCCTGGATTTTCATTATACATATATCGTTGTAATCTTGTGTTTAACCATTGTCGTTAACACCCCGTTTAGTATATCGTTCGAGTTTATGGTTTTCGGTGAAAATGTGATCTTCCAGTGAGTTTCGCGACTTGGAGTCGCGGCAAAGGTCGCGAAGTCCACTGTTGGTTTTGGGGTTTGAGAACACGGGCAAGTTATGCCGCGAGTTGAGGTCGCGGCATAACCCGCGAAAGTCCCTGGCCGACTTAAGTGGCTTCAGCCACAAATATCTTTTTTTGGGTGTGATTCTTTCAAAATCTCTCTCTCTCTCTCTCTAAGTTGGTTTTCTTTGGATCTTCGAGCTTCCGTTAATCGCTAGTATTAAGTGTTGTGCTCAGGGTTTCGGTGTAGAAAGCTTCGTCTCCTCGAGGGGGTCGATATCTAGTTTTTCGGGTTTTCGTATAAACCTGTTTGGTGAGTTCCTACTATCATTTTAAACTTTATACATATCAAAAGTTACCCTTTGGAACTCCTATATATCTCAATGGTTTCAGATCTAAGTTTTCTACATATTTGATATAACTTGAGTTTTGGGAGATTTTAGGGTTTCCGATCATTTGTGTTTACTAAAATGATGTATCTTATCTTATTGAAGTAAAATGATGTTTTACTTGCACATTATGTGGATATGTGAAAAGAATGTTTAAGAACTCATTTTAATGATTTTCATTCTTACCAGAAGTTGAACTGGAAAGGATATTTTGTTTATAAAATGTGTTTGTACCATATGTTTATTTATGGTTGGTCACATATGTTGTTGTGACGAGTCTGTACCATTACTAGCAGATCCCTAGGTTTTGAGTCGACTGATATTATTTGGAGGTTACCAAGTAAAGTAAATATAGAGCTACATGTGCATTAAATTGTGAGGCTCTGGCCGTTAATAAATGTAGAGCTACATGTGCATTAAATTATGAGGCTCTGGTCGTTAATAAATGTAGAGCTACATGTGCATTAAATTGTGAGGCTCTGGCTGTTAACAAATATAGAGCTACATGTGCATTAAATTGTGAGGCTCTGGCCGTAAATAAAAGTAGAACTACATGTGCATTAAATTGTGAGGTTCTACATGATTACCAAAACGAAGAACTACATGTGCATTAAATTGTGAGGTTCTGGAAAGAAGGTTTATGACCTTATTTTAATGGATTATGTTCCTATCAATGGTAAACTTGGAAATGCTTGTTTGAAAGATTTCCATTTGGATGCAAATGTTTATATCTCTTGAAATTTATGAACTGTATGTTCTCACTAGGCTTTATAAGCCTAACACTTTTTCTTAAATGATACGTATTCAAGTTCTCGTTAGCGGCAGGTTGCCAAGGGTTTGAGTGTCGGGACTGATCCCGAGGGTTTTTGAGATGTTTAGTATTGGATTGTTGGGCATTGTTAAGTCCCACATTTTTGGATGATTCTGGATCAACAACTTATGTAATCTAGATAGTTTATGTTTAGATTGGTTGTTGTTGGGATCCTTATCCGTATTCAGATTTTTGTAAAGGTTAAGTACAGTTCCCCTTTTTGGGAGGTTTATACCTTTGGTTGATGCTTAATTGTACAGTTTTCGCAGTTTTAAATTTACCCTGGATTTAAGGGTGTTACAAGTTGGTATCAGAGCTCTAGTTTAAGTGATCTAGGCATGAATGTAAGATGTCTAGACTTAGACTGAGTATTTTAAGCATTGATTCGTGAGTATTGGGTAGAACTACTAAGATGGGTTGGTCTTAGAGTGACAGAAATTGTAGTTATCAAACGTTGTGGTGATGGTATCCAGAACCGTTATGTATTGTATGCTCATAATCTCACTTAGCTAATGTTATTATGAGAATATTTATACGTGATTGTGCCTGAATTACTGTTGCTATGACAATTGGTACTGTAATTGTACGTTCTTTCGTGTTTATTCTCTCGACCTGTCTCTTATTCTTCTCGTAATTGTGTGACAACCATTTTAGGATGGTAAATACGCAAAGTCGACCGTTAGTCGATGGAGATCTGCGAGACGATAGTTCGCCCGAGCGAGATCCCGTAGTTAGGGCGGTGACCGTCATTCCTTCGGGCATGCCACCGTTACTTACCGGGGATGTGGAGCTAGGACCAAGAGTGATTCTGACGTCCACCAGTCCCGTTGTTCAGTTAGCTAGCCCTCAAGCTGATATGATGGCCAGCGTCATGCAAATGGTGACGACAGCCATGGAGAAACAGCAAGAAGTTTTTCTGAAAATGTTGGAAGACCGGGACGCGAGCCTCAGAAGGCATGGGGCAGTGGAAGAGAATGTGTTGACTGGCGCTGGGGGATCTGGGGGCGGATTCAGAGCTGAAGAGCACAGGGTTGTTGGTGCTCCGAAAAGTGGGAAGAGTTGTTCCTACAAATCTTTTTTGGGTTGCGAACCACCAGAGTTCTCTGGTTCCGAAGACCCAGTTGCTTGTGTTAAATGGATTCGAGCGGTCGAGCAGGTTTTTGGCTCTTCCGAATGTGGGGATGATCAGAGGGTGTGGTTTGGTACCCAATTGCTTAGGGATACGACCCTCACTTGGTAGAATATCGTTCAATCCACCCTGTCTCCTACTGTGTTGGCTCAGTTGTCTTGGGCCGAGTTTAAAAAGAAGTTGTTGGAAGAGTTCTGCAGTGAAAGGACTATGGACCGAATCGAGAAAGAATTTCGGTCTCTTGTAAAAGGAAACCTGGCGGTGAGGGAGTATACCCGTCAGTTCATGGAAAAGCTGGATTTGGTCGGGCACGTAGCCCCAACGGAAAAAGATAAGATGAAGGCCTATCTTAATGGCCTACCAACGGACCTGTTATCTTTGGTCCACAATTCTAAAGCTTCCAATCTCCGAGAGATGGTTGAAGAAGCTCAGTTTATGGAGGAGTTGTTCTTGAGAAGCAAAACTGAGAAAGCAGTGGTGGTATCTGACAAAAGAAAATGGGAGAACAATTTTGTACCTCCCAGGAGATCCCGACCTTTTCCGGGAACCGAAGCTTCGGCAGCCAGCAGGAAGTCGGGTGGTGTCGCAAGTGTCGAACTAAATACCACGGTAGCTGTAATGCTGCTTCTCAATCTTGTTACAAGTGTGGTAAGTCTGACCACATCTCCCGTGACTGTCCGATCAGAGGACTTGTATGTTATGAGTGCAAGGCACCGGGGCACGTAAAGAGAGATTGCCCGAAGCTTGTTTCGAGCAACACGCCAGTAAAGAAAGAGAACCCACCTAGGGTTCCGGGTCGAGCATTCCAGATGACGGCCGAAGAGGCCAAGGCATCCGTTGATGTGGTATCGGGTACTTTTCTTTTAAACTCAGTACCTGCTCGTGTTTTATTCGATACGGGTGCCAGTTTCTCTTTCGTATCTGAGTTGTTTTGTCAAAAGATTGCTATGCCCACTACTAGTTTTGAGGATGTGCTAGTAGTAGAGATAGCTAATGGTAGTAAGGTTCTAATCCGTGATGTTCTGAAGAAGTGTATTCTCGGTATCGAGGGAACAGAATTCTCGATTGATTTACTGCCGATGATAATCGGAGGTTTTGACGTGGTAGTTGGTATGGATTGGTTGGCGAACAATCATGCCGAGATCGTGTGTTCTAAAAAGTTAATTCGACTTCCCAATCCCTGTGGCGAAGTCGTTGTGATCTATGGTGAGAAGAGAAAAGGTGAAGTGGCAATAATCACAATGGCAAAGGCACGCAAGTGCTTGGTAAAAGGATGTTCATCTTTCCTAGCCTACGTGATCGACGCCAAGTTAGAAAAGTCAAAGCTGGTTGACGTGAAGATTGTGCGCGAGTTTCCAGACGTCTTTCCTGAAGACTTGCCTGGATTACCACTTGATCGTCAAGTAGAGTTTCGGATTGATCTCGTGTCGGGAGCAGCTCCTATTGCTAGAGCTCCTTACCGTTTAGCGTCATCAGAGATGCAAGAGATGATGGCACAACTCCAAGAGCTTTTGGAAAAGGGTTTCATCAGACCGAGCTCGTCACCTTGGGGAGCTCCGGTCCTATTCGTCAAGAAGAAGGATGGCACAATGAGAATGTGCATTGATTATCATGAGTTGAACAAAGCGACAGTGAAAAACAAATATCCGCTTCCGAGAATCGACGACTTGTTTGATCAACTGCAAGGAGCGAGTTGTTTTTCCAAGATTGACTTACGTTCGGGTTATCACCAAGTGAAGGTAAGAGAAGAAGAGATTCCGAAGACAGCCTTTAGAACGCGTTACGGCCATTACGAGTTTCTCGTGATGCCTTTTGGCCTAACGAACGCACCAGCGGTATTTATGGATTTGATGAATAGGGTGTGCCGACCATTCCTCGACAAGTCGGTCATCGTATTCATTGATGACACACTCGTGTACTCTGAGAGCGAGTTGGAGCACGAGCAGGACCTTCGCGAAGTTCTTGATGTGCTGAGAAAGGAAAGATTGTACGCCAAATTTTCCAAGTGTGACTTTTGGCTTAAAGAGGTACAGTTTTTGGGTCATGTTGTCACCTGAGACGGAGTGAAAGTAGATGCCTCCAAAATTGAAGCTATGATGAATTGGGAGCCTCCCAAGAACCCGTCCGAGATCCGAAGTTTCTTGGGTATGGCGGGATATTATCAGAGATTTATTCAGGATTTTTCGAAGATCGCTTCTTCCTTGACAGTTCTAACTCGGAAGAATGCGAAGTTTGATTGGACCGAAATGCAAGAGAAGACGTTCCGGATTCTTCAAAAGAAATTATGTGAAGCTCCGATCTTGTCGTTACCTGAAGGGTCAGAAGACTTCGTGGTCTATAGCGATGCTTCAAAGATGGGTTTAGGTTGTGTGTTGATGCAGCGGGGAAAGGTAATCGCTTACACCTCGAGACAGCTTAAGATACACGAGAAGAACTATCCTACCCACGATTTGGAGTTAGCAGCAGTAGTGTTCGCCTTGAAGCTTTAGCGACATTATCTCTATGGCACGAAGTGTACACTCTACACAGATCATAAGAGCCTAAAGTATGTCTTTGATCAGAAAGAGTTGAATATGAGACAACGGCGGTGGCTCGAATTGCTTAAAGATTACGACTGTGAGTTGCTTTACCATCCCGGGAAGGCAAACGTGGTAGCCGATGCGTTAAGTCGGAAAGACTATAGCAGAAGTATTCGGGCTACCTGTTCGAGAATCGAGTTAGTATCCACCCTTGTTGAAAAGATCAAGGCATCGCAGATTGAATCCTTGTTAGAAGAGAATCTCAAAGAGGAAGTCATGAAGAAGCAGCGTTTACTCTTAACGGAAGATAGCCGTGGGGTAAAACTGTTCAGCGGTCGTGTGTGGGTACCCAAGATTGGGGGTAACCGTGATCTACTACTTGAAGATGCTCACAAGTCCAAGTATTCCATTCATCTGGGAAGTACAAAGATGTACAGGAACTTGAAGCTGCACTATTGGTGGCCGGTAATGAAACTTGATGTGGCGCGGTATGTGGAGCGTTGGGTTATGTGCTCGCAAGTTAAGGCCGAACATCAACGACCATATGGGAGTCTTCAGTCTTTAGAGATTCCCGAGTGGAAGTGGGAGTACATCACCATGGATTTCATGACTAAGTTGCCTAAAACTCTTCGGGGTCACGATACCATTTGGGTGGTAGTTGACAGATTGACAAAGAGCGCTCACTTCTTGGCTATGTGCGAGACTTTGCCGATGGATAAGTTAGCAAAACTGTATATCGATGAAGTGGTCTCGAGGCATGGAATACCTTTATCGATCGTGTCAGATCGCGACAGTCGGTTCACTTCGAACTTTTGGGATGGGTTTCAGAAAGAGTTGGGTACACGAGTTAAGTTGAGTACGGATTACCATCCACAGACCGACGGGCAAAGCGAGAGAACGATCCAGACGTTAGAAGATATGTTGAGTTCTTGTGTCATCGATTTCGGGGGTAGTTGGGACTCGCACCTGCCTTTAGTGGGGTTTGCTTACAATAATAGCTACCACTCGAGTATTGGAATGGCACCTTTTGAGGCGTTGTACGGGCGAAAGTCCCGAACTCCCGTGTGTTGGCTTGAAGCGGGAGAAAAGCAGTTCGCCGGACCTGAAATCGTGCAAGAGACGGCCGATAAGGCCAAGTGTATTCGTGAAAGTTTGAAAGCGGCCCAGGATCGGTAGAAGAGTTATGCCGATAAGAAGAGGCGGCCGATGGAATTCCAAGTGGGCGATCGTGTGTTGCTTAAGGTATCGCCGTGGAAAGGTATTATACGGTTCGGAAAACGTGGGAAGCTGAGTCCCCGTTTCCTCGGACCTTTCAAAGTGCTCAAGCGGGTAGGTTTGCAAGCGTACCAATTGGAACTACCGCCAGAGTTGAGCAGAATCCACAACACGTTTCATATTTGTTACCTTCGGAAGTGTTTGGCGGAAGAGGAAAACGTTATTCCTCTCTCCGAATTGACAGTTGACGAGGGTAACCGTTGTGTGGAAGAACCCGACGCTATCTTAGAGAGAAAATCTAAGAAGTTGTGTCACAAAGAAGTCACGTTAGTCAAGGTGCAGTGGAAGCATCACCGTGGAGCAAATGTGACGTGGGAATCCGAAGAGGATATGAAGCGAAGATATCCTCATCTTTTTGTATAGTTTGGATTTCGGGGACGAAATCATTCCTAAGTTGGGGAGGATTGTAACACCCTGTATTTTCATTATACATATATCGTTGTAATCTTGTGTTTAACCGTTGTCGTTAACACCGCGTTTAGTATATCGTTCGAGTTTATGGTTTTCGGTGAAAATGTGATCTTCCAGTGAGTTTCGCGACTTGATCGCGACTTAGAGTCGCGGCATAGGTCGCGAAGTCCACTGTTGGTTTTGGGGTTTGAGAACACGGGCGAGTTATGCCGCGAGTTGAGGTCGCGGCATAACCCGCGAAAGTCCCTGGCCGACTTAAGTGGCTTCAGCCACAAATATCTTTTTTTGGGTGTGATTCTCTCAAAATCTCTCTCTCTCTCTCTCTCTCTAAGTTGGTTTTCTTTGGATCTTCGAGCTTCCGTTAATCGCTAGTATTAAGTGTTGTGCTCGGGGTTTCGGTGTAGAAAGCTTCGTCTCCTCGAGGGGGTCGATATCTGGTTTTTCGGGTTTTCGTATAAACCTGTTTGGTGAGTTCCTACTATCATTTTAAACTTTATACATATCAAAAGTTACCCTTTGGAACTCCTATATATCTCAATGGTTTCAGATCTAAGTTTTCTACATATTTGATATAACTTGAGTTTTGGGAGATTTTAGGGTTCCCGATCATTTGTGTTTACTAAAATGATGGATCTTATCTTATTGAAGTAAAATGATGTTTTACTTGCACATTATGTGGATATGTGAAAAGAATGTTTAAGAACTCATTTTAATGATTTTCATTCTTACCAAAAGTTGAACTGGAAAGGATATTTTGTTTATAAAATGTGTTTGTACCATATGTTTATTTATGGTTGGTCACATATGTTATTGTGACGAGTCTGTACCATTACTAGCGGATCCCTAGGTTTTGAGTCGACTGATATTATTTGGAGGTTACCAAGTAAAGTAAATATAGAGCTACATGTTCATTAAATTGTGAGGCTCTGGCCGTTAATAAATGTAGAGCTACATGTGCATTAAATTGTGAGTCTCTTGCCGTTAATAAATGTAGAGCTACATGTGCATTAAATTGTGAGGCTCTGGCTGTTAACAAATATAGAGCTACATGTGCTTTAAATTGTGAGGCTCTGGCCGTAAATAAAAGTAGAACTACATGTGCATTAAATTGTGAGGTTCTACATGATTACCAAAACGAAGAACTACATGTGCCTTAAATTGTGAGGTTCTGGAAAGAAGGTTTATGACCTTATTTTAATGGATTATGTTCCTATCAATGGTAAACTTGGAAATGCTTGATTGAAAGATTTCCATTTGGATGCAAATGTTTATATCTCTTGAAATTTATAAACTGTATGTTCTCACTAGGCTTTATAAGCCTAACACTTTTTCTCAAATGATATGTATTCAGGTTCTCGTTAGCGGCAGGTTGCCAAGGGTTTGAGTGCCGGGACTGATCCCGAGGGTTTTTGAGATGTTTAGTATTGGATTGTTGGGCATTGTTAAGTCCCACATTTTTGGATGATTCTGGATCAACAACTTATGTAATCTAGATAGTTTATGTTTAGATTGGTTGTTGTTGGGATCCTTATCCGTATTCAGATTTTTGTAAAGGTTAAGTACAGTTCCCCTTTTTGGGAGGTTTATACCTTTGGTTGATGCTTAATTGTACAGTTTCCGCAGTTTTAAATTTACCCTGGATTTAAGGGTGTTACAAGTTGGTATCGGAGCTCTAGTTTAAGTGATCTAGTTTAAGGGCGTTACAACTGATGCGAATCAAGATAAACTTTAGAAGAACTAAGCCAATAGTGCCGAAGATTCTCAACATCATCGGAAGTCATCCCTCTTGCCGATATCTATCCTCTTCGGCAGAAGTCTTATTGCCGAACTCTCTCATATATCGGCAACCTCTGCCGAATCTTCGGCAGAGCTTCTCACTGCCGAACACCTTCTATGTTCGGTGGTACCTTTATAGCAAATCCTCTCGATTTGCTATAATTCCTCATTCTTAATGTCTTTCTGATAAAAAGGAATGGAAACTTCTATTGCATAGATGATGCTTACTTAAGTTCTGATCTGATTGAGACTTTCTCTTTTAAAAAGATCTCAAAAAGATTTGTTCCAGGTATATTTTATTAAGATATTGTCCTATCATAGCACAAAAGTTACCTTTTGTATTGTGATAAGTCACTTCAAATATCTTATTATTTATTGAAGAAATCTCAAATACACATGCATTAAATGACAAGTGTCCTTTGCATTTAATGCATGGGGTAGTATATAAAGGGTGAAGACTTCTCATGCAAGATGTAACACCCCGATTTCGGGGTAAGCAATTATTAAATTAAGCTATGTTTCGAGTGTTATTTTGGGTATTTGTTTCATCCATGCTCGAAAACGGGTCTATTGTGGTTAATTCTTAAGGTTGGAAAGAAACTAAAAGTAGAACCATAGTGCACCGCGCGGGTCATGACGCGACTTGAACCGCGCCACTAGCCGTGCGGAGCACTGTCAATCTGTGGGTCCAGAGAGTGGTGTGGCTTGCCGCGCGGGTCTAGCCGTGCGGGCACCCGCGCGGGTCATATGATCGTCTAAAAAGGGGGAAAATGGCCCCATTTGCATTTATTCCAAATATTCTCCCCTAAAATCACTCTCTTCTCCTCTCCCTTCATAAATTTTAACCTAGAGCTATCCCTTACTCAAATCTCTTCAAATCTTCAAGTTTGGGTCTATCTTTGGAGCATTGGAAGACTAGGGTTCAAAGATTCATCATCTTGCTTTCTCCATCTTCAACCTCAAGTCTCTATCACCATTTTTAGGGATTTCTTACAAACCCTAGTTGGTGAGTCCTTCTTTCATAAATGCTCTAGTATTTGTTTATAACCATGATTTATCATACATTACACTTATGTGCTACTTGTTGGAGTTTATAACCTAATTTATGTGATTTTCAACTTTGTGAACTCAATAAGGGTGAGTATGTTTAGTAGGCTTTAATAATCTATTTGGTAGAACTATGTGGGTTATATGTTCCAAATTTCATGCTTATATGTGAACTCATGAATAAACTACTATTGTCATGGTTTAAACCCAACTGCTGATAACTTTATGAAGAGATGATGTAAGGATAATAAATGGATATGTTTACATGTATGAAATTATGAAGAATGTGATATTATGAGAAATGAGGAAGCATTTGTTTTACATGTGGGAAAGAAGTACTTATGATGTTCTAACTGTTATCAAATGTTGATCACCTGATAAGAATGTGGTTACTACTCCTTGTGCACGAGGAGGTAGTAGTTTACTGTATGAATCTTGTAATAATCATGGTGTGTTACTAGCGAGTAGGAAATAAGGGATCTTGTATCCTTGAGGTGTAACTCGTCTAGATATGGATAGGCAATAATGTCCGTAAGACCTTGAGGTGTAACTCAACGGAGTAGGCAATAAGGGCAGTAAATACGGTCTGAGGTTGTGATGTCGTTATGGCATGGGAACTAAGATCAGGGCATGAGGTGTAATCCATTACCATCGCAGGTGACCCCAATTTTGTGTAAACGTCGCCCCAATGGAAACGGATCTCCCCCGTAATTCAAAAGGTATCTCATGTATGTTTATATTCAGGTTTAAGAATCTGTTGGCGGAGAATTGCTTCCTTGTGAGGCAGAGGAGTTCGGTAACACGATTATCATTTTATAATATCATGTTTATGATTTATATGCTTATGAGATCTCACTAGGATTCGTCCTAACACTTGTTGTGGTTGTTGATTTCCTCACAGATCCTACCCGTGGAGGAATTTAGGATGTCGGCTTGACTACCGGGCACATAGGAGATCTTGAAGTGTCGGTCTTTTGGGGAATTTTGTGAAGAGACCTCTTAGTGGTTTTTGCAACGCCCATTTAAACTAGATTGGAATTAATCTTAGATTAAGTAAGTCGTTGTATTTTTGATGTCCCGTTATTTGTTGCAAACCTTGCGATGCAAACCAACCCTATTATTTAAGGTTTTAGTTGTGTTGAATATTGGGTTGTTATTCTTTTGAAAGTTTTAATTACAGAGTGTTTGGATCTTCGTATTTTAGACATCATATTGCTGAATTTAAGAATTTTTATTCGTCGAGTTTTTAGAGTGTTACACAAGACACGCTTTCAGCTCAAGTAATCTTTGTGCATTCAGCAAGTTGTTTAGTTTGTCTCTCTCTCATAGCTTTTTGTCTTAGTGTTCTTCAAAGTTGTGTTTTAAAGTTTTCTAAGTGATAGATTGTTAGGATAGTTTTACTATTCTTTTCTGCAACAATCTTTTGTAAGCTAAGTGTAATTCTTGATAATTTTTATTATCTAATAAAGAGTTAAAATTAAGTGAAATTTTGAGTATTGCATTCAACCCCCCCCCCCCTTTTTACAATACTTGTTTACCTATTTTGGGACTAACACCTTCCCACCCAGCAACAACAAATGTAAAAACCATGTTGAAGTCACAAATTGCCAAAACATTTTGATAACATTCACCCTGTTGGGAACTGGAGATGTGTCTAAGTGATTAATACTGCCAGGCTTTCATGATTACTACTGCTGAGCCAGATTAATACTGCTTCAGGAAATTAATACTGCTGAGCATAGTTAGTGTTGCTGGTGAAGATTAATACTGATCAGAGTGTTAATGCTGCTGTGACTTAATACTGCTTATTTGATAGTCAAGACATGCGCAGATCAAGGCTTGAAGATAATCATGGAAGGTTGAAGATAACTATGGAAGAATATACTGAAGATCTTTTATTTTCAGTATATGTATAGATGTATTCAGAATAGTTTGGATACGATATTTCTAAGTTTTTGTTTTAGAGAGAGAATTAACCTCAAGGTTTACAATCCTAATTCTAGAGAAGTATAATTCTTCTTGGTGAGTCTGTTCATCAAGATTGAGGTTTTGTTTGAAAGCTTGTAACTTTAATCATTCAATGAAGTTTACAAGTTGTGATTCATATTTTACTGTTACATTAATAGTTTGAATATTAAAGTGTTTTTCCGCAACTTCTTTAATATTGTTTCTGAGTTTTATTATTCTTGTTAAGAATCAGATCCTGTCAAGTGGTATCAGAGCCTAGTATTCTCAGAAACCTTCATTCATCATGGACAACACAGTTGAATCAAACAGTACTCTTGTTTCAAAGGTTCCCATGCTCAAACCGAATGAGTTTGACATGTGAAAAATTAGGATCAAGCAGTACATCCTCCTTACAGACTTTTCTATGTGGGACATTGTTGAGAATGGTCCCTCTGCTGAAGGAAAAATTGGACAAGATGGAAGAAGACCACCTCCAAAAACTGATGCTGAGAAGAAAGTAAGACAATTGGAGATGAAAGCCTTAAGCACCCTGCTTTTGGGCATTCCTAATGAATATCAACATCAGTTTCACCACTGCACTGATGCTCAGATTCTATGGAATGCTTTAGAGAGGAGATTTGCTGGCACCAAGAGCACTAAGAGGAATCAAAGGGATATTCTCAAGCAGCAATATGAGAATTTTACATCTTCAAAGAATGAGTCTATGACTCAAACTTTTGATAGATTCAATAAATTAATTGGTGAGTTAGCTACTGTTGGAGTTCAGATGGAACAAGATGATGTCAACCGAAAGTTCCTTAGATCTCTTGGAGATGAATGGACCATGTACACTGTCTCATTCAGACAGAATGACATGTTGGAAGAAAAGGAACTGGATGATCTGTACAATGATCTGAGAGTGTTTGAATCTGAAGTGGAAGCAAAGAAGAAGCCTACTGGATATGTTCATAATGTTGCACTCCTATCAGCATCAACTGATTCTACTGCTAACCCTGAATCAGTTAATACTGCCAGTGGAGTAAATCAAGAAAAAGGCAATGAATCTGTGTTTGAAGCCTTTCTTTCCAGCCATGGTAACTCTTCCTTAATCAATGATGACTTGGAACAGCTTCATCCTGATGATCTGGAAGAGATGGATATTAAATGGCAGATGGCCATGCTTTCCATGAGGGTGAAGAAATTCATCAAGAGGACTGGGAGGAACAACTTCTCCCAAAGAAGAGAAGATGGAGCAGACTTTGATAAGTCAAAGGTAGGGACACTTTGCCAGGGAATGCAGAAGTGGAATGTCTCAAAACAACCACCAACAAGCTCAGACTGGAAGCTTCAACCAGAACAGAAACTCTGCGCAAGCTCTTGTTTCTCAACAAGGAATGGGGTTTGATTGGAGTGATCAAGCAGAAGATACCATTCAAAATCAAGCTCTCATGGCAGAGGTATCTGATCTCCCAACTGAGGTACTTTCTAATCTATGTTCTCAAACTTGCATAGACACTGTGAAAAGGTACAGGGATCACAACCAAAGTATGAGTGATGACCTTAAGAGATTAGAAAAGGATAGAAAAGACTATGTGAAAATTGTTGAAAAGTTTGAGGAACAAATTAAAGGTTTCCAAGCCAATGAACTTCAACACACATATGATACAAATTACTGGAAGTGGGAGAAAAATGATCTAGAAATCCAACTGACAAAGTCTAAAGAGGAGAATGAAAAGTTGAGAGGAGAGCTAGCTAAGGTTAAGCTGTATGTGGAAAAGTTTTCATATGCCTCTAAAGCCATGGATTCTATGCTAAAGGTCGAAATCCATGATAAGCTTAAACCAGGAATTGGATACAATACCACACCACCACCATACAATAACAACTACATCCCTCCTAAATCAGACTTGCTGGAGACTAAGGATAGAAAGGACTTGCATGAGGGAGCCACTAAGGTAGATCCTTTAGATGAAGTAGTTGTTAAGGACAAGACTAAGAAAGAAGCTGGTAAGAGTAAGGATAACACTGTGAGTGGTGAGATTCCCTTAGAAAATAACATTCTTACCAATGAGGGTGGTGGAAGGGATTGGGTCAAATCTGAGGGTGTTGAGAAGACTGAGGGAAAGTCTAAAAAGGTCCATTACAAGTAGACCACAATTGTGAATCATGTTCCTTGCAAACAGTGTGCAGGTAATAAATATGAGCCCCTAAAACATGATAAAAGGAGGGGAAATCAAAGAAATTGGAATAATAAGTGGGCTCAGAAACAAGGAGTTGATCTGAGTAGAATCATCAGACCAAAACCTTGTTTCATATGTGGCAAATTGAACCATCTTGCCAAGCACTGTTATTTTAATCCTATAAACCAAAGGATAAATTTTCAAAGATATGTGCAAAAACCCTTTGGTTATAGGAAGAATGAAAGGAACCATGTGGCTAAGAAACCAGTGAAATCTAAAAGCCACATGAAGAAAAAGACTGTAAAAGAGAGTGTCAAGATGTGGATTCCCAAAAGCACTAAAATTGTTATTACTGCTACCACAAATAGTGCTGCTGACAAAGATAGTGCTGCCAGAAGCAATACTACTGCTATCAATGTTAGTGTTGCTGAGAGTATTAGTACTTCTAAAACTAACATTGTTAGTACTTCTTCAAATGTTAATACTGCTAACCTTGTTAGTGCTTCTAACAAAGTTAGTACTGCTAAACCTATTAGTGCTGCTAACTCTGTTAGTACTTCTAAAGTTAGTACTGCTTCTAGTGTTTGTGCTTCTAGACCAATCATCTTGACAAAGTACTCCAGTAAAGAGTTTTCTGAATTTAAAAATCTCATCAAAAAGGAGTGCAAGTACTTTGATGAGAAAGGGAGGCCCAAGACCACTTTGGCTTGGGTTCCCAGTCAATACTAATTGATTTATCTTATGTGCAGGGAAACCAGCAGCTCAAGGGAAAGAGCATTTGGCATGTTGATAGTGGTTGCTCTAGGCACATGACAGGGAACATGGCTTGCCTCAAGAATTTCATGAAAATTGATGGAGGGCATGTTGCCTTTGATAATACTCCAGATGGAGGTAAGATTAGTGGTAAGGGAGATGTAACAAAAGGTATGATGACCTTTGAAGATGTTTTCTATGTTGAACAGTTAAGATACAACCTGTTAAGTGTATCACAGGTTTGTGACAAAAAGCATAGTATATTATTCACTGATTCAGAATGCATTATTCTTGTTCCTGGATTCAAGGTAGTTGATGAAAAGATGATACTACTAAGAACTCCTAGAAAGGATAATGTCTATTGTTTGGACATGGAAAATGTTTCAAATGATTCATCCCTAAACTGTCTTGTTTCAAAAGCTTCTTTGGATGAATCATCACTTTGGCACAGAAGGATGTGTCACATGAACTTTAAAACAATGAATAAACTTGTTAAAAATAACCTTGTAAAAGGTCTGCCTTCAAAAGTCTTTTCATGTGATGACCATTGTGTTGCTTGTCTCAAAGGCAAACAACACAAAACTTCTCATAAGTCCAAAGAATTGAACACAATTTCTTCTTCTCTTCAGTTGTTGCATATGGATCTGTTTGGTCCTACAAATGTCATGAGTATAGGTAAGAAATCATACTGCTTAGTTTGTTGATGATTACTCTAGATTTACTTGGGTATATTTTCTAAGGACTAAGGATGAGACAAGTGGACTGATCAAATCCTGTATTCTAAGAATTGAAAACCAAACAAATCAAAAGGTAAAATTCATTAGGTCAGATAATGGTACTGAATTTAAAAATCTGGATCTAAACACCTTTTGTGAGGAAAAAGGAATTGAGAGGCAATACAGTGCTCCTAGGACTCCACAACAAAATGGTGTTGCTGAGAGAAGGAATAGGACACTGATTGAAGCTGCTAGATCTCTGTTAGCTGATTCAAAACTACCAATTACTTTCTGGGCTGAAGCAGTTAATACTGCTTGCTTTGTCCAAAACAGAGTTCTAGTAGTCAAGCCTAAAAACAAGACACATATGAGCTTTTAAATAAAATAAAACCATTTATTGGATTTTTCAAACCTTTTGGGTGTCCTTGTACCATTCTCAATACCAAAACTCACTTAGGAAAGTTTGATAGCAAAGCAGATGATGGTTTTCTTGTTGGTTACTCATCTCAGAGTAAGGCCTACAGAGTATTTAATTCTTCTTCTAGAATAATTGAGGAAAGTGACAATGTCAAATACAATGAGAACACACCAAATCCTATTGGTTCAGGTCCTCAGTGGTTATTTGACATTGATTCACTAACTAACTCTTTGGGTATCAGTAGTGATGATCATGCAGGATCAGGAAGTAGAAGATCAAGGGATGAACAAGTACAAAATATTATTCCTCAGTCTGTGATCTTTCCTATACCTACAATGACCCCTGTTGAAATCTGTGAAAGGGAGACTGTTACTGAACCAAGTCAGAGTGAAAAAGAAAGAAGAGATGATGAGAATTTAGAGCATGAAGAGTCAGAAGCAGCTGATGAGATTCCCTCAGCTGACTTAAATGATTCCAATTTAGATGTGGGAATGAATGAAGAACCTAGTCTTCAGACAAGAACTCAGAAAAATCATCCTCCTGAGCTGGTAATAGGAGACATCACTTCTCCTATGATGACTAGGAATCAAGGCAGACTTCAAGATTTGCAGGATCAGCAGCATACAGTACTCTCTTGCTTTCTATCCCAGATTGAGCCTAAGAAGGCTTATGAAGCAATGAAAGATTCAAGTTGGATAGAAGCCATGCAAGAAGAGTTGCTACAGTTCAAATTGCAAGATGTTTGGGACTTGGTGGACCTTCCTAAAGGTCATAGAGCAATTGGTACCAAGTGGATTTTCAGAAATAAAAAGGATGAGAGAGGAATAGTAATCAGGAACAAAGCAAGGCTAGTGGCACAAGGGTACACTCAGGAATAAGGCATAGACTATAAGGAAGTGTTTGCTCCAGTTGCACGGGTAGAGGCCATTAGGCTGTTTCTAGCCTATGCCTCATTTATGAAGTTCAAGGTATACCAGATGGATGTGAAGAGTGTCTTTCTGTATGGAACAATTGATGAGGAAGTATATGTCTGTCAGCCCCCTGGATTTGAGAATCCATCATATCCTGACAGAGTATACAAACTGAAGAAAGCTCTCTATGGTCTACATCAAGCCCCAAGAGCATGGTATGATACTTTGTCTACCTATCTCTTGGAAAACGGGTTTGAAAGAGGAATAATTGACAAAACCCTTTTCATTAGAAGAAGTAAGAAGGACATCCTACTTGTTCAGATCTATGTGGATGACATCATCTTTGGATCCACAAAAGATCAGATGTGTAGAGACTTTGAAGAGTTGATGCACAAAAGCTTCAAAATGAGTTCAATGGGTGAACTTACTTTCTTCCTTGGGCTTCAAGTGAAACAACAGAAAGATGGGATTTTCATAAGTCAATCAAAGTATGTAAAATACATCCTAGATAAGTATGGTCTATCAGACTCAAAGCCAGCAAGCACACCAATGGAAACACACAAACAGATCACAGCTGATCTTGAGGGGGAGGATGTTGATGTCCATCTTTATAGATCAATGATTGGATCCCTCATGTATCTCACAGCCTCAAGACCATATATCATGTTTCCAGTGTGTGTGTATGCCAGATTCCAAGTCAAGCCAAAGCAGTCACATCTTCAAGATGTTAAGAGGATTTTCAGATACTTAAGAGGGCAACCTAGATTAGGTCTTTGGTATCCTTATGAATCTACTTTTGACTTGATTGCATATTCAGACAGTGACTTGGGTGGTGCTAATATGGATAGAAAGTCTACTTCAAGGGGATGTCAACTTTTGGGTGCAAGACTAGTATCTTGGCAGTGTAAGAAGCAAACCACAGTGTCCTTATCCACAACAGAAGCTGAGTACATTGCTGCTGCAAGTTGCTGTTCACAGGTTCTATGGATTCAGAATCAAATGTTGGACTATGGGGTAACCTTTCTTCACACTCTAATCTTCATTGACAATAGCAGTGCTATTAGCATTGTTAACAATCCAGTTAAGCAATCCAAAACAAAGCATATTGAAATCAGGTATCACTTTATTAGAGACTGCAATGAAAAGAAGCTTATTCAAGTTGCTAAAGTTCATACTGATAACCAATTTGCTGATCTATTCACTAAAGCTTTTGATGTGGGTAGATTCACTTTCTTGGTCACAAGTGTGGGCATGATCAACTCTGAATGAGCTCATGTTTAAAAAGTGTTTGTATACCTGTTATTTGTTTATTTTGTTTGGTGTTACTAATCATCTGTCTCAGGAAGTTTATTGCCCTGCTCAGACTAACACAAGCTTCAACAGTGTAAGTATAGTTAATGCTGCCAGTGCAAAGTTACTACTGCAGATTCACTATTACTACTGCTAGTCTGAGTGACTACTTCAGGTATGTGTTAATATTGCTCGTAGTTAATACTACTAGTCGTTGATACTGATAGTTAGTTAATACTGCTCGTAGTTAATACAGCTAGTCGTTAATACTGCTAGTTAGTTAATACTGCTCGTAGTTAGTACTGTTAGTCGTTGATACTGCTAGTTAGTTAATACTACTCGTAGTTAATACTGCTAGTTCATTAATACTGCTAGTTAGTTACTACTTCTCTCAGTTAATACTGCGAGTGGTTAGTACTGCTTTAACAGAAAATAGGGTTAATACTGCTTCTTTCCCGAATCATATAAAACCCTCTTTGCCCGCCTAAAATCTCACAACGACTCTTTGAATACTGTTCATCTTCTCTCTCACTCTTTTCTCTCAAGCAACAAGTGTGTTTCAGTCCAGTATCCTCAAGAACGATGGCATCCATGGCGTTTATTGATGAACACAATGAGATCGTAATGCTTCAAAAGCCGAAGCAGGCTGATGGATTCCATCAAATAGTCGATTTTCTCAAGACCAGTCATATAGCATATGCTCTCACTGTGTCACCACCAATCTTCATCGAGCACCAGAAGCAATTTTGGGCCAATGCCACCGCGGTTACTACAAACGGTGTGCAGTTTATCAAGACAAGGGTGTGTGACAAACCCTTGATAGTCACTGAAGAGGTCATTCGCATTAGTCTACGTCTGGACGATGCCTCAGGTATTACCTCTATCCCTAATGAAGAGTTGTTTTCCCATCTCACAAGAATGGGGTATGAAGGCCAACAGTGTGTTTTCAAATTTTACAAAGCTAATTTTTCTCCCCAATGGCGGTTCTTTGTTCATACCCTTATGCACTGTATTTCTAGAAAAACTACTGGATGGAGTCAGTTCAGTAGTACCATTGCTTATGATTTGGTTTGCTTGTCTACTACCACAAAGTATAATTTCTCAAAAATGATTTTCAATGACCTTGTGTCAAACTTGGGAAATAAAAAGAGTTTCTATATGTACCCAAGATTTGTCCAGGCAGTTATAACCTCTGAATTGACGGATATACCTTAGTTTAATGAGGTATATGTACCTAAAATCCCTAAGGGCAAGGTCTTTTCAAATATGAAAAGATCTTCCAAGGACTCGGAAGGAGTTGACACCCCATTGTTCTCTACAATGATGGTGGTGTCCCACAACCAAGAAGGTATGGCATCAGGGTCAAGGCCCTCAGTAGACCATCCCACTGAGAGCCAAACCCAACCTTCAACCACTATATCACTTCCTCAGTCTCTTGTTCATAAGCCAACACCTGTGTTAACCAAAATTTATGCTAAGAGAAAGGTACACAAGGCTCCTTCCCTTGTTGTACCTCCTACAATTCTAGAACCTCAAAGCCCTCTAATGGAGCATTCTACATTAGAGAATATCTATAGGGAAACCACTGGGGTGTCTCCCAACCCCAAGGAGGTGCTCACTGAGGAGATGTATGAGCATATGGGTGAGAAGGCTGCCACTACTTCTGCTAGCACAAAGGAGGCCAGTGGTAACATCACTAAGACCTTCCCCATGGCAACTTTGGGTGAGCAATCATCCAAAGGTCCCAGGTGCCAAGAAACCAATGGGGTGGATGGTGCTTCTGCTAGGCAGAAGACCTCCACTACTAAATGTTCCAATGATCCATCAAAAGGGGTTAACATTCCTGGAGAAGGTGAGGATAGATATAACTACCATGAATTGATTTCTGCCATGTCCAAAATGGCAACTGAACTGGATGCTCAAAAGCAGGTTGTCAATGAACTCAAGAAAGTCATCAACCAACAAGAAGAGATCAGCAGCTTAAAGAAGTTGGTTCAAAAGGTGGTTCAAAAGAAGAAGAAGCAAAGGTTTGTGCTCAGAAGAAGGAACCCAGTGGATGATGCTCCCAAAAAGGGGGAGTCAGAAGCTGAGATCAACCTGGAGAGGGAGATACATGGAGTTGAGGGGGAGTTTAATGTACAAACAGAAACAAGGTTTGTGTTTGAAGAAGCAGCAGTAACAGATAGAGCAGCAGAAACAGTTAATGTTGCTGAAATCAATGAAGCAACAGAAATTGTTAAAGAGATATTAACTGATCTCATTAGCAGAAATTTGGAAGAATTTGAGATAGCTGAAGCTCTTATCAAGGCTAAACATGATACTCCCAAGGTCACTTCAAAGGCCAAAGGAGTTGTCATCAAAGAAAAGGGTGAGGTTATCAAGAAAGCAAGGGTTGAGAAGGTAGCAAGCAAGGATAAAGGCAAAGCCAAGATAGTGGAATCTGACCAACCACTTAAAAAGCAAAAACTGATTGAGTCAGATGAAGCTTTGGCTAGGAAGATTCAAGCAGAACTTGAACAAGCAGAAACAGTTCAAATGAAGAAAGATAGGGATATGGCAAAAGCTCTAGCTGCAAAGCTTAATGAAGAATATCAACAGAGCTTGGCAACAAAGATAGCACAGAAGAAAGCTGCAACTCTAAGGAAGCCTGTGATGATCAAAATGGCTGCTAAGAAGAGGCAACCTTCAAAGACATACCTTGGCACTCAAGAGAGAAAGAAGATGATCACTTTCCTCAAAGGTGTTGTGGGAGTCAAAAAGGAGATGTTCTCAAAGATGTCATTTGAACAGATCAAAGGGTTGTATGATGCAGAGATGACTAAGCTTCAAGGGAATGACAAAGCCAGAGTTGAAATGGAAAAAAGGATGAAAGAGAGTAATGACTTTCTAATAGAAAAACTTTTTCCTGATGATCAAGAAACTCCCAAGAAGGAAGCTACTCTAGGTGAAAGTTTGAAAACTTTGAAAAGAACTAAAATGATGGCAAGAAGAAAACTTGTTAAGAAACCTAGAATGGCTGAGGAAGTAGCTGAACAAAAGGTAGCTGAAGAAGAAGGGGCACCTAAGTCTGAAGAAAAGAGAGCTCAATCTCAGGAAGAACCATCAAGTACTTATGATGTAAATATGTACATGGTGGTGATGGAGAAAGTGCCTGAGCCTATAACTGCTGAACCAGTTGGTGTCAAGCCTTCTGAGATTATTCACTGGGATACAATGGAAGTAGATGGTAAGGAATATATCAGACTGAAAAGAAAGGATGAAAAGTTTGAAGTGTATCCTACTTGGGCCAAGATAGTAAGAGTGTGCTCCAGATCTGACTTAGAGGAAATGTTTGAAGTGGGGATGAAACTATATGCTGACAAGCTGAAAGCTCCAGGGATACCAGTTACAAAACTTGTGATGGAGTATCTGTGTATGTTATTCAATCCAGAGTAAGTTCAGCATGTTATCAGAAATGTTTTCAAAACCATCAACAACTGGACTCTGTATGAAAGAAGTGGAGTATATGCACTGGCTGTGGATACAATTCATTTTGAATACTTCTTGGTGGATAGAGTTTACAACCATAGCAGGTTAAAGTTGCATGCTATGTTGAAGAAGAAACTTGGTTGTGCACCAAATTCTGAAATGGCAAGGTACTTGATCCAGAGAATTATCAATCAAAGTTTGGGGCTGAATCCTGATATAGGTGTATGAAAATAGAGTTTTGGGAGCATCTGAAGAACTTGACTTCTCTTCTCTAAAAGTCAAGTTAGGGGGAGATTGTTGGGAACTGAAGATGTGTCTAAGTGATTAATACTGCCAGGCTTTCATGATTACTACTGATGAGCCAGATTAATACTGCTTCAGGAAATTAATACTGCTGAGCATAGTTAGTGCTGCTGGTGAAGATTAATACTGATCAGAGTGTTAATGTTGTTGTGACTTAATACTGCTTATTTGATAGTCAAGATATGCGCAGATCAAGGCTTGAAGATAATCATGGAAGGTTGAAGATAACTATGGAAGAATATACTGAAGATCTTTTAAGTTTTGTAATTATCTTTTATTTTCAGTATATGTATAGATGTATTCAGAATAGTTTGGATACGAGATTTCTAAGTTTTTGTTTTAGAGAGAGAATTAACCTCAAGGTTTACAATCCTAATTCTAGAGAAGTAGAATTCGTCTTGGTGAGTCTGTTCATCAAGATTAAGGTTTTTTTTGAAAGCTTGTAACTTTAATCATTCAATGAAGTTTACAAGTTGTGATTCATATTTTACTGTTACATTAATAGTTTGAATATTAAAGTGTTTTTCCGCAACTTCTTTAATATTGTTTCCTCGTCCTCTATATAAATGTTGTTCTTGGATAGGGACAACGACATGTATTAAAGTCCCATCAAGGGCGCCAATTGCTCCCTACAATAAAGCTAGTAGTCAAAATAAATTCAATAAGAAAATGTATAGACAATAATTATTAGTTACCTTAAAGATTCGTCGTAACCTCCTATTATTCTTTGGGATGTCTGGATTAGGATTGAATGATGTAGTAACTATGATCTCTTTAGCAAACTCAATCATTTTATCCAACACTTCATGAAAAAATTTATTTATTGTTTGTGTTGAGTGTTGGAACCGATTTTCAACACTCTATAACGTTGATTGTGACCAATAATCATCAAGAAGATAACCATCTTTTCTTCGACCAATATATGCTTGCTATCCGTTAACCAACCCTTTGCTTTGAAGTGAGCACATAGTTGAACGAAAGCATCACGGGACATTCATAACAAGTCAATACATTGTCGATCGTTACCTTCAAGTAGCTCATCCGTAAATTGACATCCAGTCATTGCAGAAGTATTATCTCTTTTTCTTTTCAAACGCATTGATTGCAAGTAATACATATACAAGAATATAACAATGACAAGTATAGCCTTTTCATCATCCATGATGAAACTGTTACAAAGAATATAAATTTGTTCAAATAATAAAATATCATCCAAATAACATAAACTTATTCAAACCATAAACATAATCCAAATAACATAAACTTGTTCAAATCATAAAACATAATCCAAATAACATAAACTTGTCCAAATAACATAAACATAAACGTGTTCAAACCATAAACCATAATCCAAATAACATAAACTTGTCCACCTAACTACTTCATAATCCAAAACATATTCCAAAACATAAACCAAATAACTTGTCCAAAAACTATTACATAAATCCCAATCTTGTTGCCGTCCTTAAAATCCAGTCTTTTAATATATCATGGTCTGAAGGGTTGATCAACCACGTATCTCTTAACAAAGTTGTGTGGCTGAAAATGTCAATGGTCGCTCTGTAAAGAGGATCCCTTGGATTAAAACCAAGCGTGTTTAACCGTTCAAGACAAGCATCAAGGGTTGTGGTAGGTTGTTCAACAACTGTGGGTTGTACAACAATTGTGGGTTCTCGTGTAACAAGTGTGTGAAGTGCACCCCTCAAATCCACAGCCAATTCATCCATGTCGACCTTGACTTTACTCTTCTTAGATGGTCTAGATGAAGGTTGACTTGGTACTTCGACATTTGAAGGATTTGCACTCGACTTATTGACATTTGGTATTTCTTTCTCATCATCATCATCTTCATCCTCTTCATTTTGAACACTGTGGATATTAGATGTAAATGATGATGATGAAACCATAGATGTCCTCTCGCGAGTTGAACTAGGGGCATAAGCATGAGATCCGGTAACAGAAGTTCCCTCGAATAAAGCAATACACGGTTCAGGAAATAACAATGGTGATGCCTTTAAAGTTTTTGCCTTCGGATGTCATCCAAATAACATAAACTTATTCAAACCATAAACATAATCCAAATAACATAAACTTGTTCAAATAATAAAATATCATCCAAATAACATAAACTTATTCAAACCATAAACATAATCCAAATAACATAAACTTGTTCAAATCATAAAACATAATCCAAATAACATAAACTTGTCCAAATAACATAAACATAAACGTGTTCAAACCATAAACCATAATCCAAATAACATAAACTTGTCCACCTAACTACTTCATAATCCAAAACATATTCCAAAACATAAACCAAATAACTTGTCCAAAAACTATTACATAAATCCCAATCTTGTTGCCGTCCTTAAAATCCAGTCTTTTAATATATCATGGTCTGAAGGGTTGATCAACCACGTATCTCTTAACAAAGTTGTGTGGCTGAAAATGTCAATGGTCGCTCTGTAAAGAGGATCCCTTGGATTAAAACCAAGCGTGTTTAACCGTTCAAGACAAGCATCAAGGGTTGTGGTAGGTTGTTCAACAACTGTGGGTTGTACAACAATTGTGGGTTCTCGTGTAACAAGTGTGTGAAGTGCACCCCTCAAATCCACAGCCAATTCATCCATGTCGACCTTGACTTTACTCTTCTTAGATGGTCTAGATGAAGGTTGACTTGGTACTTCGACATTTGAAGGATTTGCACTCGACTTATTGACATTTGGTATTTCTTTCTCATCATCATCATCTTCATCCTCTTCATTTTGAACACTGTGGATATTAGATGTAAATGATGATGATGAAACCATAGATGTCCTCTCGCGAGTTGAACTAGGGGCATAAGCATGAGATCCGGTAACAGAAGTTCCCTCGAATAAAGCAATACACGGTTCAGGAAATAACAATGGTGATGCCTTTAAAGTTTTTGCCTTCGGATGTCATCCAAATAACATAAACTTATTCAAACCATAAACATAATCCAAATAACATAAACTTGTTCAAATAATAAAATATCATCCAAATAACATAAACTTATTCAAACCATAAACATAATCCAAATAACATAAACTTGTTCAAATCATAAAACATAATCCAAATAACATAAACTTGTCCAAATAACATAAACATAAACGTGTTCAAACCATAAACCATAATCCAAATAACATAAACTTGTCCACCTAACTACTTCATAATCCAAAACATATTCCAAAACATAAACCAAATAACTTGTCCAAAAACTATTACATAAATCCCAATCTTGTTGCCGTCCTTAAAATCCAGTCTTTTAATATATCATGGTCTGAAGGGTTGATCAACCACGTATCTCTTAACAAAGTTGTGTGGCTGAAAATGTCAATGGTCGCTCTGTAAAGAGGATCCCTTGGATTAAAACCAAGCGTGTTTAACCGTTCAAGACAAGCATCAAGGGTTGTGGTAGGTTGTTCAACAAATGTGGGTTGTACAACAATTGTGGGTTCTCGTGTAACAAGTGTGTGAAGTGCACCCCTCAAATCCACAGCCAATTCATCCATGTCGACCTTGACTTTACTCTTCTTAGATGGTCTAGATGAAGGTTGACTTGGTACTTCGACATTTGAAGGATTTGCACTCGACTTATTGACATTTGGTATTTCTTTCTCATCATCATCATCTTCATCCTCTTCATTTTGAACACTGTGGATATTAGATGTAAATGATGATGATGAAACCATAGATGTCCTCTCGCGAGTTGAACTAGGGGCATAAGCATGAGATCCGGTAACAGAAGTTCCCTCGAATAAAGCAATACACGGTTCAGGAAATAACAATGGTGATGCCTTTAAAGTTTTTGCCTTTGGATGTCCCTGCATCCAAATTCAAATCATTGTTTATATAATACCTGTGTTATTTGGATTACTATCTAAAATTGTTTAAAAAAAACTAACCTTGAAAAAATCTTCCCATTCTTGATTAGATAAGTTGAACATATTCAAAGTCGGGTCATAAATATTCCCTGTTCTATTCCTTAAGTATACTCATCCCACGTACTTCCCTTTTAAGTAATCATAGTGATTTTTCAGTTGTTTTTGCGTCAGCTTTATGTGACACATTTGCTCAATTTTTCCTGCCACATTTACCCACGATTCTTTTCGAAGACTACCCCCATTTCGATCTACTTTATTGATCTCTTCTATACAACTCTCTAAAAAAACATTTGATGGCTTCATTTGTCCACCTTACACGTTGAACATTCTCGTCCATCACTAGTTAGCACACAAGAAATACAAACAAAAGGGAATGATTATGTGAACATCTAAGAAATATCATGTGTACATAGGGGCTGTTTGTTCGACCAATATATATTTGTTCAAACACATCTAAAAAAACACATCTAACCCAATGTATATTTGTTCAAACACATTATAAAAACACATTTAAAAAAACACATGGGGTTGTTTGTTCAAATCTAAGAAACACATCTAAAAGTTAAATAACATCAAAAAGAATATAATTCATCATTGTTTTCAAGATATCCAGTCATCATCTCATGAAGACCTATGTTTACAAATAATCAAATATAAGCTCTTTAAACCCTAAGATCAATTAAATCAAAAACCATAACAAGCTCAAGTAATGGAGTTTTGTGAAGGGGAAACAGAAGCAAAACACACACAGAAGTAAAACAGAAGCAAGTAATGGAGTTTTGTGAAGGGATTGTTTGCTCAAACAAAAGCAAAAATCCAAAGAAAATCAACACTTTAACACAGAAGACAGAGATGAAATTGATAGCAAAAACATATGGAGATTAGCGATACCGATGGTCGAACTCATGTAGATGGTCGCTGTTGGAGAAGAGAACGAGGGAGTCCTTGGTCGATGCTGGAGAGAAGATCAATGGAATCCTTGGTCGATCTTGGAGAGAAGATCGGTAGCAAGTGAGATCGACGATTGAATCAGGTGAGGAGCGATGATGGATTGAAGGAGATGAAGGACAATTTAGGAGGTGTTAGAATCTAATGGAGGCGATGAATCACGAAAAGTGAAAATAAGTGGTAACCCTAGCACTTTTTCGATAAGATCCAAATAAGTGATAAGTGAATTTGAAACAAAGGAAAAAATAAAAGGTTTTAATTTTAATATGTCTGACCGAAAAAGTAAAAAGTGGTAGATAAATACATAATTTTAAAAAACAAACAGCCACTTATCCTACCCATTGCCAACCTAATAACTATACCAATCATCATAAGGTTTAGGATCTATGTGAACTGTTGATGACAACAACATTAATTTTGAAAAACCTTTATATAATCCATTCAAATCTAATTACTAGTTTTTGGTCAAACATACTAAAACTGTCAGTTTTCAAAAAGTACAGTAATTTTTTTAAATTTTTAATTTTTAATTTTTAATTTTCAAATATTAATATCTTGATATTGTTTAATTTTGTAAATATTTTCAAATTATACGGTAAAATTCAAAATCTTTATGATAAATACATTTATTTCTAATAGATTATCTATTTTCCAGAATAAAACATTAATTATATAATATAAAAATATTTAATAGATTTAATAAAATATTAATTGTCTATATTATTTAATTTCAAAGATTTCTATTGATAAAAATAATAAAATATTTATTTTTTATAAACAATTACTTTAGAAAAGTTTTCCATATTTGAAGAATTTTATAATTTTTCTCATACTTTATCTGTTTTGAATAAGGTTTTAGAGACTTTATTAAAATAAAAAAAATACCCAAAATCTCTAATCTTTTTTGTTTGGAAAATCTGTTTGGAGATGCTAAAGGGAATTATAGATAAAAATGTGCATAAAAGGTGAGAATGTAAATTGTTGGTGACAAGGACATTAGTTTGTGAAAATGTCAAAGTTGACCCCTATAGTTTTGTCTAGATCCTTTAGCTAGGCTGCTTGCTTAGCTATGTTTATTATTTCTTTTCCTATGTCTCTGATTAAAGTCAAATTTTCACCGACTGTACCCAAAAAAAGCCTGCTCCTTTTAGCTTTTAGTTCTTCCTAGTCTTTGCTAAACCCTACAAAAACACACACACACACAACCCTCACTGTGTGTGTATCCTACTCCCTCTCTCTTTTCTCTCTCTAGATATATATCAGACACATATATATACACACACAACCATCAAGAATCCAAGAGAGAAGAAAACCCACTAATTTGATCAAGTTTTGTAAAAAATCCAATCTTTGGTGTCATCATCAAAATGGGTGTTTTTTGGGTGGCAATCTTGGTGGGTGTTGTGGGATTTGTGTTTGGTTTAATCTTGAACCATTTCTTGCCTTTGTTGTTCTTGAAAAACAAGAAACTTCCAAGAGGGTCTTTTGGGTACTTACCTCTTCTTGGTGAAACCCTAGCTTTTCTTAACCCTCATCCTTCCACCACCATTGGCTCTTTTCTTCAAGACCATTGTTCTAGGTAATAAACTCACTTCACATATAATCTTTTTCAAATCAAATTTCTAAACTTGCTATAAAAAGAAAGATTCTTGATTGTACATGTAGAATTCCATGTTCATGAAAGTGATACATTTATAGCAAGAAAATATGTTTTGAGATGAAACCCTATATATATATATTGTTTTTTGTTTTTTCAGGTATGGGAAAGTGTTTAAATCACATTTATTCTTCTCACCTACAATAGTTTCTTGTGATCAAGAACTCAACTACTTCATACTACAAAATGAAGACAAGCTGTTTGAATGTAGCTACCCAAAGCCCATCCATGGTGTTCTTGGAAAGATATCTATGCTTGCAGTTGTGGGTGACACCCACAAGAGGCTTAGAAATGTGGCCCTCTCTTTAGTCTCTACCACTAAATCAAAACCTGATTTTCTTTCATACATTGAGAAAACCACCCTCCAAGTTTTGGATTCTTGGAAGGACAAGAAACAAATAATCTTCTGTCAAGAAGCTAGAAAGGTAATTAATTAGAGCACACACACACATATATATATATATATATATATGCTATATAGATTTGGGATCATGTGAGACAAAGCTGTTTTCGTGATCATATTTTAACACTTGAAATTTGACAGCAAAACACTGCGAAGGTACTTTTAAATACCGTAAAGTTTCAAGTGTAAAAATGTGGTCTCATACAAAGAGTATGGTCTCACGTGAAATCAACCCATATATAAGTATGGTCTCACGTGAAATCAACCCTATGTATATATGGTTTATGTTTCTTTAATAGTTAATTATAATTAATTAATTTATAACTTACAGTAAAATTAACCCTTTTTTTCACAGTTTACATTCAATGTAATAGTAAAGCAAGTGTTAGGGTTAACACCAGAAGAGCCAGAGACTGCAAGAATTCTTGAAGATTTTCGAACTTTTATGAGAGGTTTAATTTCTTTTCCTCTGTACATCCCTGGAACTCCTTATGCAAATGCAGTTAAGGTATGTACTTCATCAATTCAATTCTTTTTTAAATATATATTTATATAATCATGCTTATGATCATTGGGTTTTCAACAAAAAAATTACTCTAATAACCCTTTTTAAAAATTAACATTGTATTTTTCATATAGCTAGTTTCACTTAATTATCAAAATTTTCGATTAAAAAAATTCCAATCAGTTTTTGAATGCAAAGTAGTAGCCAATTTGACATCAAAAACAAATTTCACATTTTTTTGTTGTTGTATAAATTGAAATGTAAACTTGTAATTAAGTTGGGTAGATTTATACATCTCAATATATATAAAAAAATATAATTTTAGAAAACATAATTATTACTGTTTACATCATTATTATTATCATCATCATCATCATCATCATCATCATCATCTTGGTTTTGTAAAAGGAAGAAGAGGCATGTACATGTGATGATGAACTTTGTGTTGGTGTCAACTTTACAGGCTAGAATCAGAATATCATCAAGTGTCAAGCAAATTATAAAGGAGAGAAGAAGAAATAATAATAATAATAATTTTATTATTAATAATAAAAATGAAGATCAAAAAAGGGGGAGTGATTTCTTGGAGATACTCCTAAGTGTTGATACCTTATCTGAAGATGAAAAAGTTAGCTTTGTTCTTGATGCTCTACTTGGTGGCTATGAAACTACTTCTATTTTAATGGCAATGGTGGTTCATTTTCTTGCCAAATCCCCATCTGCACTTGAACAATTGAAGGTATATATAATATTATTTATACACACATATATATATGGCATATATTCATTATTTAAACAGTTTTTTTGGTGTTTGACTTTTGAAAGTCAACGCTAGGAGTTGTTAAATTCAAAGTTGATATGGATTTTGCTTACCAAAATTGAAGATGTTGGACTTGAAATCTTTGTTTACGTCGTGTGATCGATGAGGTGTAACCTTTTTTTATCGGAAACTCGAAAAATCCATGTCGATTTTGAAGTTAAAAAGTGGTCTCGTTGACTTGTGAAAGTCAGACATAAAAAGTTGTTTTTAGTTTTGTGTTATTAATTATGTGTTAATCATAGGTTGAGCATGAAAACATCAGGAGCAAGAAGAAGAAGAAAGATGAGCCTTTGAATTGGGAAGACTACAAAATGATGGGATTCACCCAAAATGTATATATTTCTATTTAATTATTATAAGTTTTATTGAATTTCTTAATTATATATTTTTAATTCAATTTTGAAAAATAAAAATTAACATTTATTTATTTTAAAAATAATCATATATAATCATAATCATCAAAATCAAAATCAAAATCAACTTTTATTTATTTATAACTTACCATTAATATGTTCTTCGGGAAAAAAACATGATACACATGCAGAAATATTTGATTTTTCATATAATTTAATACATATAATATGATTGATTTTCTTCTAATTTGAAGATATATTAATTAATACTATTAATTTAATGATTATGTCTTTAACATAGTACTTACTTTACATTTGTCAATTAGGTCATCAATGAAGCTCTTAGATATGGCAACGTTGTCAAGTTTGTGCATAGAAAGGCCCTCACAGATGTCAAATTCAAAGGTAATTTATTAGTATAATAATTTATTTATTAAATTGTTTTTACATTTTACTCAGAATAATTCACAATATATACGTCATAAATCCATCTAAAATTATAGGGAGATGCTAATTGCACATTTGACTTTGCTAAATGCACCTTCATCATTAATTTTCTCCTCACACACATCAACATCAAAATCTTCTTTTTACATTCCCAATACATGAATTACATTCCCAATGAATGAATTAACCTGATTTTGACATAATTTTTTGTGCAAATAGCACTCCCCATTATATACTAGTAACCATGAAGGTCAAAAAAGATTCTTCCATAATAATGATTCATGCATGCATGAGCCAGCCACTTTATATTTTTATATGTTATATTGTTGATAATTTTGTGGGTCTTTTGATATATTTTAATTAATATTATAATTGTTTATGAAAATACTGAAAAAGAGAAATAATTTTTGTATTTTATGGCCAGATTATTTGATACCAGCAGGTTGGAAGGTCCTACCAGTTCTAAGTACAGTTCATTTGGACCCATCTATCCATTCAAGTCCCTTAGAATTTCATCCTTGGAGATGGGAGGTAATTAATAACTCAATCTATTTGTATTAATTAATTTTTAATATCAATAACCGTATAGACGGCTAAGGAGAGCAATTATAACTTGATGAAATCATAAAAACGTAAAAGAACTATCTCGATTTCGTCAATAACATTATATATATATCTTGAACGTAGACGCAGAGGCAAGATCAAACGGGAAAGAAATTTACTCCGTTTGGTGGAGGATCAAGATGTTGTCCGGGGTCCGAACTAGCTAGGGTGGAGGTTGCATTCTTCCTCCACCATCTTGTACAAAATTACAGGTGATTAGCATCATCGTTTATCTTTATATATATATATATATATCTATATAGGTATGTATGGATAAATATGATCTTTGTGTAGCATAAAATCAGAGGGTAAATTGGTAATTTGGCAATATTGGTGGTGTTGCAGATGGAGAATAGAAGATGATGATCAACCCATTGCATACCCATATGTAGAGTTTCAGAGAGGTTTAGTATTAGATGTGGACCATTTTGCCCTTTGAATCATATTATATATTGGAAATTATCCATTTCTTGAGAGAATATAATAATTCACAAAGATTACTTTTTTATATATGCTTTGAATCTCATGTCTAATGTAGTAGCATTGTCTTCTTTTGAATTTGTTTATTAATTATAATTCATCATAAAAGTGTCTTAGATAAAGAGAGAATTGAATATTTGAAGAAATCTCCCATATTTATTTTATAAGAGAAAAGAATATCTATAACTTTACAAAATTTATTTTAGAAATTAGCATTTTATTTATAAAAATTGGCATTATTTTAATAACAAAATTAATGTTGGCTGAACTACTATAATCTCTAAAATAGTAAAACGTTGATGCTAAATAGATTTTTTTTTAAAGATTTTTACTTTTATTTCACTATTTTCACAAATAGTAAACATTTTCTATTTTGATATTCTTTTTGTGAAAATCCAAAGGGAGAGAATCATGTGAAAGTTAGGCTCCAAATACACATGAATTATAAATCAAACTATAAATATGGCTATGCCCCAAACTTTGAAATGACCAATTTACCCTCCAAATCCAGTCTGTCCAAGAATGTCAAACTTTGACTGGAAAATTATTAACCAAATAAATAAATATCAAAAAATTATTTTACTTAAATAGTAAAAATAGAGACATATTTTTCCCACTCAAATCATATGGTCTTAACCACAATGGGACTCCTCACATAATGCTTTCCATCTGACCATATTAGTTGCCCAAAAACATAGTTCCCACCACCCCTGCCCTTTTTGGACATCAAACTCACCTTGAACCTTTTCTCTTCACCACTCTTTTTAAACTTCAACCTCTTTGGCTGAACCTGGACCGAAATGCCAGCCGGCGTAAAGACTCGGACCTTGTAAGTGGCCGCCGGTGAACCCACGTTCCTAACGGTTCTAGTCACTGTGATCGAGCCGTTGAGGTTAGGCACGGTGATTGATGGATAGTTGAAGTCTGTGAGACTGATGTTCTTGGATGGGCATGAATAGGGTGTTTCTGAGAACTTCTCGATTTGAGACTTGGTGTAGCCGAGTGCACACATGAGGTCCAGGTAATTGGTGGTGGTCAGATCATAAACCAGACCAGGATCCATGGCTCGGTTTGGCTGCACATGCCCTGCTCCATAGCTAAAAGGTGTCGCTTTCGTGTGGGATGCATTTGTAATTGGTTCTACTGCATTGTCGCGTGTTCTTGCTACATGATCAAAGAAGATAAAAAGAATAAGTTTCTGAATGTCACCGAACTTGAAATACCAACCAAACCAACGAGCCCAGTATATCCCACTCAAAGGTGGGGTCCCCCAAGGGGGTGAAATATAGGCAGACCTGACCTTTACCCTAAAGAGTAGAGCAGTTCAATGAAAAAACTATCACTGAACTTGGTATATACGTAAAAAAAATTGTCACTAACAAGTAATACAACCCTCAAGCAAATACCAACCAAACCAACGAGCCCAGTATATACCACTCAGAGGTGGGGTTCCAGTGGGGTGGGGGTGAAATGTAGGTAGACCTGACCTTTGACCGTTACCTTAAAGAGTAGAGCGGTTGTTTCCATGAAGACTATCACTGAACTTGGTATACATGAAAAAAGATTGTTTCTAGGAAGTCAAGTGTTTACTTTGGAGTCCAAACATACGGTCTTTTTCAAGAATTTTTTTGACAAATTTAGGGCCAAGTTCTTTCTATTGTCTTTATCTATACTATATTATAAAGACGGAATAAAAAACTCTTAATTACTACTTATAAAACATAAGGTACTACCGTTTTATGCATACATTTCAAAAATCTCTTAATCACAACTTAGTATGCATAAGGTACAATTCATTTGAAAAAAATTCAAACTTTACTTTTTCACTACCTTCCATATTCAAGTTTTTTCCCTTCCATTTGGGGTTTCTCCAAAAGAAGAAAAATTATTTACTTGCTCAAATTAACATATTTCTTTAATTATGGTAGTACATGTATTTTCTTCATGTATACAAGTTTTTAATGTCTTTTGAATTCTATAAAACTAACTAATAATGAACCTATATATACGTTTAGATACAAAATAATATTATCCAACATTATATTTGTTATTTTTACCTATTCTATATTTCAGTATTTTGAAAAAATATTATCATTCGTTAGATATCGCTGATTAATACATGTTTTTAAAATTCATATATACATTTAACAATTACTTTAATATAATTTCTTAATGTTTCATGATTGAAAAAACTCAAGTTATGCGTTTATCACTACTAATGCTACATAAATTAAAAATATATGATTTACTCCATATATATCTTTTTTTCTGATAAGCTATTACATTAATATTTTATTTCTATTTACAATTGCTCACCCCGATGCATTACACGGGTACACTGCTAGTATTATTAAATATGTTATTGATTATTTTTCAAGATGTCATGACAATATATAAGATAAGCATTGAATTCTAACAAGATACTTAATTTTTTATATAAAAAACATTATATTATTAAGCCCTAATTTAAACAAATTTATAAAAAAAAAATATTATCACTTTCTCAAAACCATTCAAAATCGTACAGTAAATCGACAAAAAAAATAAAATGAAACATTGAAATCGTGATGTATCTAGCTGCATTGCGCGAGTACGTTTCTAGTTTGCTATAAAGATCAATATAGAAATCAAAATTTTCTCAAAAAGAATGAACTTTTTAAACTGGAAATTGACCGCGTTTGGTTTGCAGGATTGGTTTGCAGGATTGGAATGGATTTGGAGGGATTTCAAATCCATTCCAATCATGTGTTTGGTTTGCAGAAATGGAATTTGTTGACCGGATTTAAAATGCTTTGACCTTTTTAAAATCCTTAACCTAATGGATTTGGAATTCCTTTGCAATGGACCGGGATTTCAAATCCAAATCCTGATGGATTTCAAATCCTTAACCAAACACATGAAGGATTCTAAATCCCTCCAAATCCAAATCCAAATCTAAATCCTTAGGGTGCGTTTGGTTTGCGGGAATGGATTGGAATAGATTGGATTTCAAGTAAGGGTTTGGATTTGGAGGGATTTGGATTTGGGGGGATTTGCAATCCCATCCCATTGCAAAGGATTTTCAAATCCATCAACTTAAGAATTTTAAAGAGGTCAAAGGATTTCAAATCCGATCAACAAATTCCTTTCCTCCAAACCAAACAAAGGATTGGAATGGATTTGAAATCCAAATCCCTCCAAATCCATTCCAATCCCGCAAACCAAACGGACCCTTAGGGTGCGTTTGGTTTGCGGGAATGGATTGGAATAGATTGGATTACAAGTAAGGGTTTGGATTTGGAGGGATTTGGATTTGGGGGGATTTGCAATCCCATCCCATTGCAAAGGATTTTCAAATCCATCAACTTAAGAATTTTAAAGAGGTCAAAGGATTTCAAATCCGATCAACAAATTCCTTTCCTCCAAACCAAACAAAGGATTGGAATGGATTTGAAATCCAAACCCCTTCAAATCCATTCCAATCCCGCAAACCAAACGGACCCTTAGGGCGCGTTTGGTTTGCGGGATTGGAATGGAATGGATTGGATTTCAAGGAGGGATTTGGATTTGGAGGGATTTGGATTTGGGGGGATTTGAAATCCTTCATGTGTTTGGTTTGTAGGATTTGGAATGGATTTCAAATTCATTCATTTACAAGTCTTGTTTGGTTTGTAGGATTTGGATTTGGATTGGGTTTTTTTTTTTAATTATTTGTTTATTTTATAAATAATTTATTTTTATTGGTAAGCGTCATATTTGGATCGATACAATTTGAAATCTGGATCAATGTTTTAAAAACCGGGTTGACCCGGCCGGTCAAACCGGTTGAACCGGGAACCGGTGAAGAGACCGGGTCAATTGTGACCGGGTTTATGACATTTTATGACCCGGATTGAACCGGCCGGTTCTATTAAAAAACCGGTTGAACAGATCATAACGAACCGGTATCGAACCGGTTGACCCGGTAACAAAAGTTAAAAACGACTAGTCCAATAGGCAATATGTATTAGCGTTAAAAACCAACACTCCAATGTCTCAAGATCCATGATTAGGTTTGATCGTTATGTTTCGTTTTGATGTATTTGGATTGATGAAAAACTTATGTGTGTTTATTTAATGTTTTTGGATTGATGTAAAACTTGTTGTTATGTGTTTTTTTTAATGTTTTAACTTGTGAACATCAATATTTTGGTTATAGTATATATATATATATATATGTATATATATATATATGTATATATATATATGTATGTATATATATATGTATGTATGTATATATGTATGTATGTATGTATGTATGCATGAAAATGAAAAATACATAGAAATTCTTGAAACCGGGTAGAACCGTGACCCGGTTACCACACCGGGTCAATCAAAAAACCGGGTTTTAAAACATTTGTCTGGATCACGCTTTAGAATCCATCGGATTTGGATTTCAAATCCATGCCCAAAGCCAAGGATTTCCAAATCCATCATATGAGGGATTTTAAAATGGTCTAACGGATTTGAAATCCGGTCAACGAAATCCTTTCTTGCAAACCAAACGCAGGATTGGAATGGATTTGAAATTCAAATCCCTCCAAATCCATTCTAATCCCGCAAACCAAACACGCCCTAACTTGAAATCCAATTCATTCCCGCAAACCAAACGTGCCCTAAGAGGAATGTTGAACTATTGATTTTGAACACCTTTCAATAGTGCCTTGCTGATTCAAATAAAGATATCACAAATTTCTTGTAATCGAAACAATGCTAAATTAAAGCAACTTTAGAAATAAATTTGAATGGAAAATGAAGTATTGCAATTTTCATGGATTAAGGGAGTGATAAAAATGGAGAGATTATGGTAACAGCAGCAAGACATCAAGTTTAATTCATCATAAAGAGGGTAATCTCACCAGTGGTCATGATGGCTGATCTAATTGCTGCCGGACTCCAATCTGGATGCAGGGTTTTCAGTAGCCCAACAATACCGGCAACATGAGGGCACGACATGGAAGTTCCCGATACACAATTATATTGAACTCTTCGTGTATCAAAATCTTGATTTGTTGGTCCTTGTGATTCTGTGTAAGCAGCTATTATACTCACACCAGGTGCAGTTATATCAGGCTGAAGATAAGCAAGAAACACAAACATCAAGATATATTGTAAGCCAAATCATGAAGATGCTAAATGCTTATATAAACCTTAAGAATCTCCGGGGTGATGATGTTAGGTCCCTTGGATGAGAAAGCTGCCATGAATGGAGCTGGCTTTGTGTCCAATTGCGTTGACGGATGCGTGATGTAAGCCATTGGAGTCCTGTTGGAATTCGTAAAGGTTGAATGAAAAAGTTGTAAAAGGAAGCCTACAAATTTTGGCCTTCCTACAAAAGGGTCGTTGGCCCAACAGTATTCGGATTACCAGTAGAGCCTAGCCTCCTTGACAGTGTGCAGTACCATGTATAAATATTATATACTTCAAAATTTGGCGTTCGTAGCATATAATAAAACATTTACGCTACGGGGGACGCGGAAAGAAAATCCAATAAGTGATTCCTTATATTTGGAGCCAAGTGCGAAAATAAGAGTTGGGGTGTGTACATTACTTGGTCGAATTGAGATAGCGATAGACAGCAAGACCATCGGTGTAAGTTATGTGTGTAGCAGTGAAGACATGAGGGTCTGCAATAATCTCGTTGCCGGAGAGATCATTGTTGGCAAGAATCATTCCAACGGCACCGGCCAAAGCAGCTTCTTGGCCTTTGTCAACCCTTGCATTATCTCCCCGAAGACATACCAATATTTTCCCTTTGGCTTTTTTGGGATCCAGTGATCCAGCCTTACAAAGCTGCCTGCATTAGAAACAAGTAACCAAAGAGAATAGCTAAAGTTCAACCGCTGAGTTATGCATCGTATGCACCATGACTAACTAATTTGTATTCCTTACGCGTCTTTGGCATCTGCATTGGCTGCTTTGGCTTCTAGAGAGCTTATAATTGGAAATAACTTGTTTCTTGGCAATGCTTTTGCCGAAAGACTTTCACCCTGAAAGTGAGATTTGACACATTTAATCAGATATCACTGGCTGGTTGGTTGGTTTTCTATCAAGTCCTGTATGAATAAAGATGTCAGTGTGGATTAACCGGTTGTATAGATTGGGAAGATTTTATTTGGGATGGTGTTTATAGATAGAAAAAGCATGTTTTTTTTTTAATTGGGAGAGGCAGGTTTGTAAAAAAATTGGCAGTCTGCATAAAGCCTCTCCCTAGAAGCTTACTAAATAAGCCACTTTCTATATCATTAAGCCAGTACCAAGCAGTCATGTATAGCTGACCGAATAAGCTGCGAGTCCCATTAAGCTCATTAAGATGCTAACAAACAGGCCCGTTTGGTTTGGTTTGGTTTGTTTATCAAGGACATAAATTCGTTGGTTCAAAGAATTGGACAACATTGAGATCTTGAGAAAGGAATAGAACTGACCCGGAAGCGCATCTTATTGCCCAGAACAGCATAACTAGGGAACTGCCGATCCATGGTGCTAGCTCCAACTGTGATCTGCCAGGCTGCAACGTTGGATACCGTGCCATCATCCGGTCCAGAATTTCCGGCCGAGCAAACCACAACGATACCATGCTTAACAGCATGAAAAGAGCCAATGGCAACACTATCGTTGAAAAAGGGAACAGCATCCCCACCAAGAGATACAGACAACACATCTACTCCATCTTGAATGGCCATATCAAACGCTGCCAATATATCCGCATCAAAGCACTCATTTCCGCTGACAGGGGGGAAGCAAACTTTATAAGCAGCAACCCTGGCATGTGGTGACCCGCCTTTAGCCGTTCCATTCCCATACCCAAATACACTGGCATCTGATACAAAGTTACCACCGGCCGTTGATAAGGTGTGGGACCCATGGCCTTCGTGATCACGTGGTGAATGAAATGAGGAGTTGAGAGGTCCAACAACAGAAGCATAACCTTTGTTGAAGTATCTTGCTCCTATCAGCTTCCTTCATATAGGAAAACAAAGCATGAATAACCATACTTTACTACACTGGCTTACTTGGTTCGTTGTCTTTGATCAAAATTCATATGTTTAATGTATAAGTTTAGATGCTAACAGGAAAAGTCAAACCAACAAATACAAACGTACATTAGCATAAGAAAGTTTTCAAGCAAAATTACATACTTGGAGGTGAAAAAATGGAATTTTATACATTTCAAGAGCTTAACCACCAACTTGAGACAGAACAAGTTATCTGGTGATAAATTTTTGAGTTCTGTAAGCAAAACTTTTTCAAAAATCAAATGTCTGTAGAGAACCTTTGGGTACAAAAGTATGAGAACATTGAGGTTATAAGAACCTGACCGATTACAGCGGAAGCTGGCATCTGCACCATTTTGACAGACTCCTTTCCACTTTGATGGAATTGGTCCCATTCCTTCATCACTAAAGCTCTTTGACTCTGGCCAAACACCTGGCAAAAAGATTGAACAAAGAATATGAGGCTGTAGATAGTTTAGTATGATCAGAATCATAGATAACATTGGTACTTTTGAGAGCTAGTTTACCATTGAATTTTATGACAAACTAATCACTATAAATTAAGGCTTAAAATTATGTTGAAATGGCAGTTACATAATATCAAAAACAAGTGTGCTACTTTTAAATAAATTCAAACAAACAAAGCAAGCTAAAAATATATTTTCCCTATGATGATTGGTACATATTGAGCATTCATCTTTCTTTCTGTCCAATTTAGGTGTATGCTAAATAGTTCATCATGCATGTTTTAAGACGTGGATGAAGTAGCAAAAATTGAACTACTTTAGGAATTGACAGAAAAGCTCCATCTCTAGATGATCAAGTAAAAAGGTTGCGGTCGGGTACCGACTTTTGCTCAGATTTTGGTTTGTCCAATGGATAGGTTTGAAAGGAGAAACTTTCTTATTAATTCCTAATCATATGTGCAATTATTCCCTTCTTCACCATTAGCACCCAGAAAATTAGTCAAAGCAATCCGTCCTGCTTAACACTTAATTCAAAGTAGTGGTTATAATTTGTTTGACTGCCAACAATTATGGATCATCAAGCTGTTTTATTAAGATTCACAAGAGAACGAAAAGTTGGTAGTTGAGGAGGTGAAGAGTCACACTTGTATAAGCTAGCTAGAACCGGGATCGCCGGATGTCACCATATGGCGGGAGGTCAAGGGGGCCGCGCTCGTGGCATTGGTCCCGAAACCTGAATGGTGCCTCGAGGGGGGCGCCATTGCAGGACTCGGGGTAGCGCCCAAAAACCTAAACTGTATGCACTAAGTAGTATTCAAAAGCAAGGTTCAGAAAGCTATGTGCTAAGTTGCCGGGAGACTAATGAGCTTGAGGGAGGCATAGAGAGAGGGTCGGATTATTCTGCACATTTCTGGTATTAATTTGTTTGGGTGGCTTAATGGGGACAAGTGAGGGGTCCTGGCTTACTCCATATAGCGATTCTAGCTTAACGGCTTAACGATTAAGCTACAAAGAAACCCTCATGTATGGCTGAGTAAATAAGCTGCCCAGACCATTAAGCTCATTAAGCTGCAAGTAAACGGCTGCCTGAGCCTGGTTCAGAAAGTTATATGCTTTCTAAGCAAGGTTCAAAAGGCTATGTTTTTTTTTCCTTTCGAAATCCTAAATCCGAGACTCCGTCAGAAAGTTATATGCTTTCTTAAGTAACAAGTCTCCCATATTGTAACCACCATTAATTGCTTAATAATGGTGCATTCATTCTCAGTTTTAATGTACAAAAACGTTACAACTTCTTTGTGTTTAATGTTCTCGATTTATGCCAAAATTGAAACAGTGAATTGAGATTATCCTAAGCAAATTTCGTGCAGTATAGGGTCGAAATAGGAAAGTGATATTTTACGCGATCTCAGATTCTTATCAAGTTACCGCGTGATTTCTCACAAAACCCAAACTGTTTTTCCAAGAGATCTGAAAATATAGTTTTCTACTTCTGGAAATTCATGTTATGATGCACATATGCTTTCTAGTGGCTCCATTATAGACCAATAGGTGGGATTTTTCTTGTTCAGGAAAACACAGAATAACAGTCTCAAAAACTCCCAATCAACTAGCTTTTGAAGCTGAAACCAAGTCAGATGCCAGTGCACAAACCATGTGCACCCATGATAGTGGCCAACATATAAGAGTTTTGCAGTATAACAGATCAAGTGCTTAGACAATCTTGACCGAATAAGTTTGCTATTCTTTTTTGATGAATTATTGCTTAGTGATCCCCACAACATAATCAAATTGTCAATGCCAATGCCAAACAAAATATGAATATGATATTTCAGAAGTTAAACTTCATTGGATGCTAATGCACAACTAAGTCATTCCAATAATCAAAAAATGTGATCAAAAGTCAACGATCCGAAATGAAACAAGTTAAAAGACAACTTTCTTGGAAGAATATAAGTAATAGCAAGTTGTCTACAATAAGTAAATCCATACCACAATCTTCAACATAAATGTTGGAGAGCCGATGACCAAAAAATAAACAAATAAGAAAAAAAAGATCTAGAAAATGTTTTTTAGTTCCCAATGCCCTTAACTTTACTACATTTTTGGACCAATTAACATTTATATAGAAACTTTATTATAAATATATAAGGGACCAGATAAAGATCAAATTGTAAGCTGACCTGTGTCAAGGTTTCCTATGATTGTGTTTTCACCAAATCTTGCCTTCTTCCAGATTGAACCAGAAGGAATTACACCATTATCTTCAAGCCCCATAAAATCCCATGATCTTGTTGTATGTAACTTCCTACCTCTGTTCAAGAACACAGAAACTACCTTGGGATGCTCTGCATTGGAACACACAATTCTAAGCATATATTTCCATGGAACCATATATAGACACTAAAAACAACAATGACATCACTATCAAGTATCAACTACTTACTGGCTATCTGGGCAGCTTCCTCATCTTCAAGTATGGCAGCAAAACCATTGATATGCCTTGTGTATGAGTAAAATATTGCATCTTTGGCCTTATCTTTACTGCAAATACAAAGTATATTCAAGAAAAGAAACAAGAATGATATTGAATATTAAACTAAAAGCAAGCAATTGAAAATAAAGGACCACATGTGAGCAAATGCATTACCTTCCCAAACAGGAGCCAAGAAATTCATAGTGAGAGTCCCTTACTAGATTTAAATCAGTGGTTGAAACTTGAAAACTATGTGAATGAATTCCCAGATACACAACATATGACTGAATGAAGATAGAGAAAAAGAAGATTATAATGAAAAGATTTTAAAGTTAAATTCAGAAGCATAATCAGTATTGGTAAGTTATTGGAAAGAAACAAAGGCAATAATGGATGCTTACCCTTTTAGTGGCAAAGGTGGGTCTATGCAACAGTGATGAAAAGAGAAGAAAGGAGAGGAGAAGATAAAGAGGAGTAGCATTACTTGCTCTCATTGCTCTTATCTCCTGCTGTGGTAATGCTTGACCCCTCTCTGCTATACCCTCTTCTTTCACAGAATAAATTATGAGCACATGAACATCCCTTTTGCTCAAACCTGGTTTCTATTTAAAGACTTCTGTTTCACTTCTGTTCTGGTCCAATTTCAGAGCATCTCCAAAGATTTTCCAAAAATAGAGAATCAAACAATCAAAATTTAAAAATAAAAATTCTCCAAAGAAAATTTATGTTCATCTCCAATAGCTTCTCTGTTTAGGAGATTTACATTCATAAAATATTATTTATCTCTCTCAAACATTTAAATTAAAAGGAATCTCATTGGTATCATTTTCTCTTTACTAAGTAATCATTTTTGGATAATTCTCCAAATTTGGAAATTTCCATCATTTTTCTCATATGATCTCCATTTTGGAGAAGGTTTTGGAGAATCTCTTGGAGCAAAGAATCTGTTGGAGATTATCTCAGTGGATTAAAAAAGGTAAAATATTTCTTAACTTAGAAAGAGGTTAAAAGAAACAGCCTGGTAAGGTTAGGGCATCTCAGAAATAAAGAATATGGAGCTCCATTTTGGGCATATTTTTGATTCAGTAAATTCTCCAAAATGGAGATTTTGGGGATTTTTGCCTACAAGAGATTCCCAAAACTTTCTCCAAGATAGGGAATTAGAAGAGAGGATGAAAATTTTTAAATTTGAAGAAGTCTCCAAAAATGATTACCTATAAAAGAGAAATAATATTTTATAATATGTATTAAATATTTTAATGATATAATTTATATTGTAGTCTCCAAAACGGAGAAGCCGTTGGAGATGGACATAAATTTCATTGAAGATTTTGACTTTTGATTTTCTATTTTAATAATCTTTGGAATGTTTATGAGGAGAAAAAAATATTTTATTACATGTACAAATGTTTTAGCCTATAAAATATAGAATCTATCAGAGATGAATACAATATCTTTTTGAAAATGTTGAGTTTTTGTTCTCTGATTTAGAGAAATTTTAGATACGTAATTTGTTGGAGATGCTCTTGTACCACAATGCTCCACTACAACCCCCATAATCCCTTTTAACCTAAGAACATTTTATAGCTACTTAAAGAAAAGAGTAAACTATGATTTTCGTCCCTGTGGTTTGATGTTTCTAACGATTTTCATCCCTAGTCTTTAAAAACTGCTTTTTTCGTCCCTCCATCCAATTTCTTTAAATATCAACATTAACTCATCCAAAAAAATTTACATATTTGGTCCTTTTAGTATTCCAACTATTACATTTTTATCCTTAAATTACATAGTTTACATTTCTTTTTTACTTTTTACCTTTTCTTTGTTATATTTCATGAAGACATTTATTTTTCTATTAACTATGTTATATATTTTCAAAATTGTTATAACTTTAATTATAAATATAATCAAATAATTTCATTAAAATTATTGACAAGTATATGACATTGTTTTTTCAAAGGTTTAGGTTGAAATCTCGTAAATTTAATATTTTTTTATCTATTCGTTTATTAAAACTTTTTATTCATTTTAAATTACCATTATTGGAAGAAGTTTAATAAAATTCGAGAAATAAGTTAGTTTTATTTTATAACAACTCGGCTACTGTTTTATTAAATGAACTTTACTCCCATTATTCCATATTTTCATTTAAACTTTATTTTTTATTAATTAATCAAATTTGTTTAATATTAACACACATGTACATATATATATATATACACACACACACACATACAAAGGTTCTAAATAACGCGAGACTTAAAGTTTGTGTTTGATGTCACGTTAACTCTGTGGCACACCATGGCCCAATACATGCTTTTTGTAACACCATATTAAATTTTTCTTATCCTTTTATTGTCTTTTTTGTTTTGTTTTTAATATATAACTTAATCTGAAATGTTCAATATCATTAACTCATTGATTAATTATAGAAAACAAGGTTTATATGTATAACATTATAAACGATATATAAACTAACAAAATCATTAGTGATTTTACATTAACGCATAAAAAAAGGACTTTAGCCGTGGCTTCAGGTCCGCATGGTTTTTTTGCACGTTAATGTAAAATCACTAATGAATTTATTAGTTTTCGTGTTCATTTAAATAGTTACTGTTCTCGTTTGATCCTCCACCCCCCTTCTCTCTCTCTCTCTCTCTCTCTCTCTCTATATATATATATATATATATATATATATATATATTTGTGTGTGTGAGTGTTTAGTTTTGATTAATTAATAAAAAATAAAGTTTAAATGAAAATATGGAATAATAGGAGTAAAGTGCAATTAATAAAATCAGCAGTTGGTTGTTATAACATAAAACTAATTTTTTCTCGAATTTTATTAAACTTCTTCCAATAATGTTAATTTAAAATGAATTAAAAGTTTTTATAAACCAATAGATAAAAAATATTGATTTTACGAGATTTCAACCTAACCTTTGGAAAAAAAAATGTCATGTACATAATTAAAGTTATAATTATTTTGAAAATATATAATATAGTTAATAGAAAACTAAATGTATTAATGAAATATAACAAGAAAAGAAAATTAAAAAGTAAAAAGTAAAAAATGTAAACTATTTAATTTAAAGATAAAAATGTAAAAGTTGGAATACTACAAGGAAAAATATGTAATTTTTTTGGATGAATAAACATTTATATTTAAAGGAATTGGATGGAGGGACGAAAATGGAAGAAAAATGGAAACCATAGGGATGAAAAAAGCAGTTTTTAAAGATCAAGGACGAAAATCGTTAGAAACATCAAACCACAGGGACGAAAATCGTAGTTTACTCTAAAGAAAAAGAGAGAGGGAAAAGGAGCGAATAGTGTTAAAAAAGATACCTATGGTGGGAGATCTTGTTTTCATTTGGGAACCTCTAAAAATGCTAATAGGGCAATGCTATTAAGTGATTCATGAATTAAGAAATAAAAGCCATGTGTTAAAAAGCATCTTCCTTTGATGAGATATTAATGTCCTACAGTACTACTCTACCCTGTTGCTCCAAAATGCTACGCACCATCTCTAATTAAATGTAATTAAAAGTTAATATAATAAACACTAAAACCCACGTAAGAAAAGAACCACATATGGCTTGATTTGTGGGATTAGCTGCATATAAAAACAAGCGTTGAATTCAGTCAGACATTTTAACAAACAGGTGGTGTGCATAAAGTGAATATATGAACAAACAGTAAGAAGAGAAACAAAGTGGTGGTCCAAGGCTCCAAGCATTACTATGAGTGGCGCAATGTAAAGAAAAGGCAACAAAGAAGCAAGTCTTGTCCTTGCTTAGGACAACATGACGTAGTATGCGGTTTAAATCTACATCTTTAGGGATAATCAAGAACTGCGAAGCATAAATAATACTGTAAATTAAAATAAATAAAACCCATAAACTATTGATTTGTGGTGATGAAGATACACGCATCATCATCTTGAAAATTGCTGCCCATTTCTGATTTAGGGTTCACATATAGAATTTGAAAGTCAACGAAGATCCAAAACCTTATCGTCAAAGATACAGCATTTGGAAAAGTTGATTTCTTTTTCTTTAAAATACAATTTTAAAAGTTTTATTATATTTAGGAATAAAGATTCATTTGAGTTTTATAGGTCAATAATCTAGAAAATAATAAATAATAAAATCTTTATTTTCTTTTTATTGCTATTATTATTATGCTTAAAAAAATTCAATAAAACCATAATTTATTTTAATGTTGTGATTAAGAAAATATACTCAATGTAATGTTTAAATATTAAAAATATGTTTAATTTTTTTAATTACAAAAATAACCCCCCCCCCTCTCTCTCTCTCTCTCTCTCTCTCTCTCTCTCTCTCTCTCTCTCTCTCTCTCTCTCTCTCTCTCTCTCTCTCTCTCTCTCTCTCTCTCTTGTCGTTTCCATTTTTTTCTCTCTTTCAAACTACAACAACCACACACAAAAATTTCCAATAATTTAATGTGACAACGTTCGGCGGTATAGTTGAAGACAAAATCGAAATTGAAATGACAAAGAGCACAAGTAACTGAAATCTTCAAGGCAAGACAAAAAACGAAATCCTAAATCTTTTGTTCTTTTGATCTACTGTGATGATCTAATAACGAAAATGGTTATGTAGTACCTCAAAGCAGAGTAATCTAATTAAATGGTGACACCGTTTTACTGTAGGAATAAAAGATACGGATTTTTTTCACAAAGTCATAATAGATCCTTTGGTTGGAAAATTAAAAGTTAAAATCATTAAATTTGCTTTAAACTAGATTCAAACCTCATCCTTTCAGGTAAGGAGCTCTAAGCAAACACCATAGACCAACTCAACTATTACAAACTTTTGTTAAAAGCTTAATTTTTAAGAAAATATAAGTATACACAATGAAACGTTACAATTTCATCTTTAAGGATTGAACTGTTTTCTTCATTAAAACGAATGAATTTTACAATGTCATGGATCACCTTAAGGGTCTTGGCAGGTCCGCCCCTACCTCCCAAGCTCAAAAATACCATTCTTTCTATCTATATACTCTTTGGGGTTGTTCGGTTCGTTTTTCATTAAGACATGTATGGATAAAGTTGTTTGTATTGATAAAGTTGTCTGTATGATATCAGATAAATTGTTGTTCGGTTGTTGTGCTGAATAAACAATCTGAATGTCAAAAATGACCATTTTACCCCTCAGTCTATAAATAGTTGTTTGATAAAATGTTGTAAATCAAATTTTATAAAATAACATTTACAACAATTTTTAGTTTTTTACAGCAAAGTGTAGATCAAACAAGAACAAACAACTTGTAAAACAACAACTTCATAAACAAATCATGAAACAACTTCCTTTTAAAAAATCAATCATATTGCATCAAGCACCCACAAAAAACAATAAGCAAATCAAATGAAACCCTAGATCAGAAAATTGACAAACCCAAATCTATGAACCCTAAATTTAAAAAACTCAAATTAGAAAAATCAAACTAATTATCAATGTTTTATCTTCCATTTAATCCATGGTTTTAATGGTTCTACACTTCTAATGTTTATCTTTCCATAGTGTTACTGTTGGTGCCCTAACCCACCAAAAAATCAGAAAAGAGTAGCAGATGAGCCAATCGATGAAGAAGAATGACAGCATAGGAACAACAAGTGCAGATCGAGAGTTGGAAGAACAAGTGCAAATGAGGCAATCGATGAAGAAGAATGTGTTTCAAGGACGGTCGGTGGTGGTGAGATCGACAGACACCTTTCTATATGTATCTGATTGAGATCGACAAACGCAGGGATAGTCATACCAACAACACCAAATCGAGATTGAAGGATGGAGATTGAGAGATGGAGATCAATAGATGGAAAGAATGGGCTGACCGAATAAGTGCAGATCGAGGGCTGGAAAGAAGTGAGAAATCATCTCAATATCGGTTCGTGAACTGGGTTGAAGATGGACGCATAGGTTGAAGGAGTGCAAATCATCTCCTTGGTTGAAGATGGATGCAGAGGAAAGAATAGAGATGGAAGGAATGGGTTGAAAATGGATGCATATTGTCTCTGGGTTGAAGATGGGAAGAATGGAGGTTGAAGATGAGAGGAGAGGTTCACGGGTAGTTGGGGAATTAATGAAAAAGTAAATGGCTAAATCTAAAGGGGTATAGTTTATGAGCTGACCGAATAAGTCATGGGCTGACCGAATAAGCCACAACCGAACGACTATTTATGGTTGAGCGAATAAGCCATATAGGCTATACAGCCCATTAAGCCACAACCGAACAACCCCTTTCTCTTATTAAAAGATTATAATAAGATGGAGCTTGATGCTTGATTGTGCATGGTGGAGTTTGATGGTTGCTTGATTAGTTTGTGTTTGACTAACTTTTTTTGAAGTATATAATATTTATATACGGTAAATTAAACTTACACACACTCCACATCTTTGGTTTTTAATAATACCGGGTCAGGTTCGATGAAAGTTGTAAGTTGTGTTCGCCGCCGGGGGGGTATTGTTTATCGTTGGCCTCTATGTTAGATACCTGTGACTCGATTGCTAAAATAGTCTCTCTCTCCCCAAAAGCATGTTTTTTTTAATGATTTTGAAATCTTTTTTACTGGGTAATCTAATATCCTTATGCGAGGAGGTCGGAATTCTCGACCTCAATGAAGGTTTAGTTATCGAATACCACTAAGACCCTGTAGTTATGTTTGACTAACTTTTGGGGGTTTTCTCATTAAGGTTCATGAAAAATGCAATGTGTTAAGTATTATTTTTATATCTTGATACAGATTTGTAATTCTTAGAACAAGAATAGTGTAATTTGTATTCAGTATTATGGAACTTGCATATTGTTTCTATATTTAGTCTCATTTTCTAGATGAAATTTCAAATATTATGTAGTTTTTTTTTTTCATATCCCTTATATAAGAATGCTTGTTGAAGGTTCTTAGGTGGAAAAAAAATACCACTTGGATAATCTTTCACACTCCTAGATGAAAACAAGTTTGAAGTATATTGATATCGAATCGTTGACCATGTCATCACTTTAAAATAAGATTATGGAGCTCTTGTAACACAATCGGACACCATTTAAATGTATTTAAAAGTAAACTTCAGTTTTGGTCTTTGAGGATTAGTGAAAAGTTTGAAAGTGAGATTTGAACTTCGATAAGTTTAGAAATCATCCTTGTAATTTTCATTTTACTTTGAAAGTGATCTCTAGTCATTAACTTTGTTTATTTTCTTCATTAGAGCGAAGAGCATTTCAGCATTTTTTAATCAAAATCTTTAATTTTTTTTCTTTAAAGAATAACATATAATTTAATTTTGTATTTTCTTTTAAAAAATAACAAATTTTAGACTGGGAGAGAAAAATTATAATAAAATATAATATAAAATAAAATATTATTTTATTTTATTTTTTAAAAGAAAAATAAGATCTTGATGAAAAGACTAAAATGCCCTCTGCACTAACGACGAAAAATAAACAGGGTTAACAACTATATAAACCACTTTCAGAGTAAAATGAAAACTACAATGATGATTTCTAAACTTATAAAGTGAATATCCACTTTCAAACTTTTCGCTAAACCTTAAGAATCAAATTTGAAATTTACACTATATTTTAATGTAACCTAAATACTTTTTTTGATATAGATGGGTAATTTAACATATTTTTTAAATATTTTAGCATATCTTTTAAATACTGAAATAAAGTGTAACACCCTGAATTTCAGTATGGTAATTTAACCTTTCCCCTCGTCAATCTATCCTAATTGTTGTATTAAGTCTTTAGAAAATCTCGGGTTAGTTCCCTTTTTGGTGTCGAGAGCGTCGAGTTGGGAAAAAGTCAGATTTGAGAGGTGTTTGGGCATGGCGCGATGGTGCCCCACGATAGTGACTGTGGCATTGTCGCCATGTCACAGTGGCGAGGAGTGTGGGACTCTCGGTACGTTGGGCGCGATAGTGCCCTGCGATCTTAACAACGACATTATCGCCGTGTCATTGTCGCGCCAATCCTGTGGCCCGCGATACAATTGGGGCGATAGTGTCATGCGATAGTGAAAATGTCGCCGACGGGCAGCTGGTGTTTAAAATCCGATTTTTAGGCTATTCTCATTCATTGCTTCCACCCACCTCTCCTCACTTTCTCTCTAGAAGTAACCTAAAGCATTAATGGCGAATTTAGGCAACTAAAACCTAGATCCTTAGGTTCTATGTAGTTCTTCATCATCAAGGTAAGAGTTGGAAGCTAGGGTCAAGTCTTCACCATCACCATCTCCATCCAAAACTAGACTTGAAGGTTTTCTAGGGGTTTTACTAAAACCCAAGTTGTGAGTCATTCTTTCAGTAAAACTATATACATGCTAAACTATGGTGATTTTACTCTCTAAAGCTACTTTAATTCTTGGTTGATGTATAAACCAAAACTCCATTTTGGAAACCTATGGTACATTTCTAGGGTTTTGGATTTTTGAAAGTATACTTGGATTTTGGATGTCAAAGGATTGGCATATGAATATTAAGGAACTAACATGGTTATCAATCTCTCTCTTATTTTTCCATAAATCTATATAGAAATAAAGGGTTTTGGAAATAAATGATGAAATGTGGGTGTCTTTGGTCTAAATATTGTAGTCAATGATTTTACTTACCCTTGTACAATATTTACAAATATTGGAGTTTTGCAATAAAGAGGAGTATGGAAATGTGTACTTGAGTTATGAGTAATTGAAACCTACTAATGACTATGGTAGACACATATGTGTATTATGTACAAGGGTGGGCATGTGTGTGTTAGACCTTAGTAATAGATCCATAGGCATACGAGTCTCGTTTGGGTTGGAATGTCAGAATGGTATAACTCTCAAATGAACCAAGAAATAGGCATGGGGTCGAGATGGATATAGTTGTGGACTTTAAGTCGGACAACGACCAATGACCAATAATTGTAATTTCTTGTGAATGAGTGAAATATAGAATTGACGGGATGACCGTTGATTCATAATGGGGCTCTTGAACATGAATGTGTGGCCTACTTATGTGTTCCGTCACCAACATGGAAATCGGGTCTCCCCCGTTATCGTAGGTTGAATGTGTGATAAAATTGTTGAATTGGAAATGTATTTATATTTTGAAATGAGTCTAGTCTACATTTTCCGGAATTTTATATTATTCTTTGATTACAATTGTTTGATCTCACTAGGCGTAGCCTAACACTTATTCTTAAATGTGGCATGTATATCATGTTCTTTGAGTTGCGGGGCGACAAGTTTGTTAGTGAAGTGCCAATTGTCGGATGAGGCAACTTTTGGACACATACTTTTGGAGAAGAGATACTTGGAGCTTTTTGGGAATATAGTTACCCTTTTTGGTGAACTTAGCGACACCTGTCTATAATCTAGATCGTGTTTAGTCTAGATTAGTAGGTTGTTGTTTAAGTATTTGTATGATTTTTTTGTAAACTCCTATTCTATGTTATCCCCATTATTAGGTGGATATTTATGCAAAGCTTAGTTTTTCTTGCATATATTCATGTTTATTTTGACCTCTATTTTTAGGGTGTTACATGAAGTAAGCATAGAAACTCAAATTTCTGAAAAGGAAAGAAAATTATGGATGATGTCATGGAACTTTTAATCATTATAGTTTCATTATTTCTAATTATTTATGATATGGTTTCATATAAAATTATGGGGAGGCTAAATGCACCCAAAAAGGTGCTAAATGCACCAAAAATCATTAGGAAAGGGTGTTGTTAAGGCTACCCCTTATGTGAGAGGGAATGATGATGTCATTTTTTTTTTCATGTGAGAGGGAATCATGATGTAAGGGGGTATGGATAAATTTACCTTTAGGAAAGAGAAATTAATTAAAATGCCCGTATTTGGACATCGTATTACCGTATGGGAATCATTGTGTTTTTTTTGTTTTTTTGTTTTTTTGTTGTCTTTTTTCTTTTTTTCTTTTTATTATATAGTTTTGTAATAAATATTTATAAAAGAAATAAATATTTATATAAATATTTTTGTTTATTTGTTTTTTCTTTTTTAATATTACTATTTTTATTTGATTTGAAAAGAAACAAATATTTATAAATATAAATATTACTAATTTTTTTAATTATATAATTATAAAAATAAAACATAAATATTGCGATTTAACATATAAATAGAACATAAAATAATCTATATTACATTCGATTATTCTAAAATAACATTATCTGTAGTACAATTAACACGTAAAAGCTGCATGTACTTCTTTATTCGCTCTGAATACGGGGTAGCCCATCCAGCAGCGCACAGATAACTGTAATGGATAAAATGTTCTATAATTTGTGGAAACGGGTATCCTTCTTTCATATCTAATTTCACATAATGGTTACCATTAACGTACCCGATTGTAAAAATAACATGCTCATACCGCACTGGCGGAGTGGACCTAAGCGGCAAGTACGTTCCACTGCCGGTCATACTTATAACATGTAATATCACATTATATTTTGAAGCAATCAAGACACCTATTTTAGGCATTGTCATCCGGTGTTCAAATGGTGCAACTTGATCTGATCGAAAGAAGTTTAAAGTGTTATAAGTAATATCTCAATGTTCACGTCCAAAAACGTTGATGTACTCTGTCTTGTATGTATCTAACTATTATCGTCCCTAGTCTTTAAAATTTGCTTTTTTCGTCACTGTGGTTTGTATTTCCTTTCGTTTTTCGTCCCTCACATTAATTTTGTTAAAAAAATCAATTAAAGGTAGGGTTCTTTTGTCATTTTGCATTTTTTAAAAATGATTTTACTATTATAGGTACGTAATATATATATATATATATATATATGTGTGTAATATATTAATATATATATATATGTATAAAGAGTTTAGGTTAATGACAGTTTTAACCCTTAACTATCTTTAGTTGTCATTTTTATTTACGTTTCAATTTGGGTAAGAATAATTATATGTTTTTAAAAAAAACTGAGTCTTACAGAGTAAATTACAGATTTTGTCTCTAACGTTTGGCGTTTGTTACAGAATTGGTCCCTAAAAGAAAAATACATTTTACAAAGTTATGAGAAAATGTAATTGTTACAAAAAGAAAAATACATTTTACAAAGTTATAATAAAATCAAAAGTTACAAATTTATAAAATAAAATAAAATCAAAAGTTACAAATTTATAGAATAAAATCAAATCAAAAGTTACAAATTTTATAAATTTATAAAATCAAAACACACACACACACACATATATATATATATATATATATATATATAAAGATAATAATAATAATAATGATTTGACTATTTGCAACTTTTAATGATTAGATCGAAAAACAAGATTTGACTATTTGCACATTTTTGGTGCAAATAGCACCCCCTAAAATTATTTGTATATAATCATGGATTCATGGTACTTTTAGTGCTTACTTTATTCTATAAATACCAATGATTTTATAACTTTATCAACATAATAGAGATGACAAAACAATTATGACTAGTCTTTTATAATTGATCACGGTCAAAAAGTGTCACAATATATTCAGTTATGGTATAATTTATTTTCAATCTTAAATTATTTTTTAGTTTAAAATATGGACTCGGGCCAATAGACTAGAAACACATGTTGCATTAAAAAAAATATTGTTTGATCATTCAAATAAGCGTATTTGACATATACTAACCGATTAAAACCGATATTGGTCCAAATTCGAGTCTTACTCAATTTTCGGGCCTTAGTGTCCACCTCTATCACATAATAACACGAATATAGTTATTTTTCAATAAAACTATTACGAAATTCTACTGGTTTAATAATTTTACGAATTCATATAACGGTCTATGAATAATATACTTGTATATTAATAACCTTATTAATTACAGTATCTTACAAATTAACATTGTGCTGTTAAGATTCGATAAAAAAAAATTATTTATCATTCAATGTAAATTTGTTACTAGCTTATTGTTTGTTCAACCGATTTATTTCTTTTGAATAACAAAACCATTATAAAGAATTAAGCATTGTTTGGCAAAATAAATTAATTATTAACATTTGACGTTAATTTTTAGAATGTAACTAATTTTAATAACAATAAATATTCTAAAAACGAAACTAATTTCATATCGAGTCTTTTAAATAAGTTTAATTTGTGAATACATTGTTCAATGTAAAATCTTGATCGTTATTAAATAAATGAACTTTTAACATTTACCATTAATATTTAGAAATGTAACCAATTTTAATAATGAGGAAATGTTGTAAAATGTTATCAGATGCATAACAATTTCTTATTCGATATAGTAAACAATAAATTGTTTTAAGTTTTAAAACATTCGTTGTTATAAAATAAATCAATTATTAATAACAATAATAACTACTTATGTTATTTCAAAATATTTATTATACAGAATATATTCTATAAATAATGTTTAAGGGTTTATATTTTGTAAACATGCTGGCGGTCAAAACGGTCATTTTGGTATCAATATTTGTGTTTTTGGATATCATTGATTTTGAAAGTATGCCTTTTGAACTTGAAATTGAGTAAGAATACGTACTTTTTACTCCAATTTTCATACTTTTTACACCAATTTTGCCCATTTATTTTGTTTTATTGTCAATGTTCTCGTAACATATACATGCTATTTTTAAGTAATTTCGTTCACGTGTTTTGTGCGCTTAAGAGAATCCACAAAAAATGTTCATGCACTTTGTTTTCTCTTTCTGGTACTATTGTCGTATTATTCATACTCTTTTCGTGTACATGATGACAAAATTAATAATTCGTTTGAAAAGGACGAGTGTACTCAGTTATTCATTTGAACGCGTTCCAAAAGTCAAAATTCCAGAAAAACAAAGTATGTGATATAAGTCAAAAATGATCAAATTTATTAGTGCAAATCATCTGAAAAACGTAAAAGACCAGTTTAAAATAAATTACAATATTAACTTCAAATTAATAAGTGTATATTATCTAGTGAATTATCAAATATGGATTTTCGGATGAAATCTTTGGTAAGTTCCAATTCAATCTAGTTGAACATGGATACATAGGATTTGGGTCTTTCATAGATGACAGGGTGGCAGAGGTAGAGGATGGGAAAGAGAGTAGCGGTTGTAGCTATCACGGATGAGATTGTGGTGACGGGAAATAAGGGAGAACAATATCCTTAAAGAATTCGAAAGCATTTTCTGATGAAGCTTTCCTGTCGGGTGTGAGTACATGAGAATAATTGATTTGTGGGTTTTTTCCCTTTTTTTCTTCTTCTTAGAGTTATGTACTCTATTACAAGGTCGGATGGAGTAAGGCTTTGTAGGGGTCCTAGGCCCCCAATGACTCCATGTGGATTGTCCATCAAACCATACAAAAAAAAGATTGTTTTTACTATTAATCTTTAATATTAGAAGGTGGGACCCCAACTAATAGGATGAGAGGCCCCTAACCGAAGTTAGCAAAATCCAAAAGCTAATCAAAGTGTAAAAAATATATATAACAAAATGACCCCAACACAATTTATGTCCACCTAATTTTATATGTATCAATGTATGGCTTCATTATATTTAATTTTTATATTATTAGAAGGCTATTTGTTCTCATTAAAGAATTTTGTAGATTTACAAAAGTATTTGTTTACTGGTTTTAATTATTTTTCAGATGAGATTTACTGAATCTTTAACAATGATGATAGAAACTAGACTTTGTTTTAGGGTTGTAAATGAATTGTATGAAAATAAATGGAGCATGTATGTGATCGTTCATTTAACTTGAACCGAATAAACAAAAATTAATCCAAAAACGAATAAGTTATATTTATTTGATTAAACCGAACACTTTAAATCATGAAACCGAACAACCCGAAATCATCTTGATTAGGGTGACTTATTTGATTTCAGGGTTTTTTTTTCCGTCATAACTCCGTAAGTGTGCCCCCAATAATAAAATTTTCTGGATCCGCCACTGCTCTATTATTGGGTTTTATTTTGTGTTGATTGAATGATTGTTTATCATGATCATGATATTAGGGTGTTTTCATTTAGGGGTTTAATTTTAAGGATTTTGATTATATTCATCTCATTTTGATCTAGGGTTTTGATTTTTGTAATAACCAGGATCTTAACTTGTAAATATTGGAAATAGGGATTAAAACCCTAAATATTCCTACCCTCCTAATCATTCTCAGCCTTGGAGGCTAAAGAAATCAGGAAGAAAATCAGTGTGCAGCTGTGTGTGGCAAGTTGGAAGAAATCAAGGAAGATCAATTGGAGAAGAAGGCTCTACTCCAAACCCTCAAGAAGGTAAATCTTAATCCTAATTCTTATTTTGTTTTTGGGATTGGATTCATGCTTGTTGGGTTATAAAATCAAATGCGGATAAGCTATGATTTGTTCTCAATAAAGTGTTTGTTTATGTTGGGTTTTCTGCTAAGTTTTGTTAAGCTTTTTAATATATCTTTTCATATGATTGTTGTGGCATGAATACTCGCTTTAATAGGGAACTCACTAGACCTCTCGGTCTAATTCTCGTTTTTCAAAAACTAAAAACATTTTCAAGAAGGCGTGAGGTAGAAAGCTCAGGTAAGGGGAAGGAGAAGCTTTGAGCTATGAGTCAAGGGCTAGAGGAGGATACCCTAGCTTTCCAGTTTTAGTTTGTGTCTTAGCTATCATTCTCAGTTGTGTAATAGGTTCAGGTTGTTTTCTGAAAACCTTGGATATTTTGAATTGTTGTTTTGGATCCATTTTGGCAAAATTTTATTTTATTGTACCGTTTGCGCTCTTTTTCTGAGTTAGGTTGTTACAATTTTGGACCATGGGGTTAAGGTTACAAAGTTTGTGCATTAAGCAAAGATGAAGAGAGAAACAATTAAATGATGAAGGAAAAGATAAAGAATTAAATCAATGATTAAAAATGAAAAAAATAACCTCATGTGCAGGACACATAATGGTACTTAACGGAAACAATATGGAAGGTAACGCCATAAAAAATACCAAATTGAAAATGTTTTCTCAAAGGTTTTTTTTTTACAAGAATAAATGAATTGTAAGGACAAAACTAGAAACAAAACCATAAAGTACGTAGAGAAAATCCCTCATGTACTCAGAACAAACAAAAGTACAATTTTTAGTGGAAGAAATTTAACCATCTCATTTACACGATACAATTTCATCACATCTAGTCCTCACAACGAGCATCTACAGTAGGGACGGACCCACTGTATTTCGTTCCTTTATCGTAATGTATAAGATTATAGGATCGTGAAAAATGTTACCGTACCAATTTGTTGCGTGCCACGATATATATTTTGAAACTACAATGAGAGCACAAGTTCCCTTTGATATAGTTGGTTTGCAAGGTTTTTCTTCCACCCTACCAAAGTTCGAAACGCGTTAGTCTTATTTTCTTATTTTTTAGCTTCTAATATCAGATTTATTATGTTTCTGAAAGAAAAAAATTGTAATAAAAGACTTGAACAAAAGACCTCACTTATGAAAAATATACATATATTTGTTTCTTAAAATCAAATGATCCACCACTTGAAAAAAATTCTAGGTCCGTCTCTGATCTACAGTATAATATATATATACACACACACGTAAGCAGGGGTTCAAATAAGAACACCCTTATTTATTAAAATGAGAGAACACTTCTGGACCTCCAGGTTATAATATCATAAAAAATTAGAATAAATGAAAAATAAATTAATATTTAACAATTTTCTGTTATCTTAAATTTGTCTTTATCCCTTAAATGTTGTTATTATCATCAAATATTTTTTATGTCGATGCGTCTGTTGTCGATAATGATGTGATAATGTTATGAAAATGATCTGATTTTGTTGTGATAATAATGTGATAATGTTTTAATAAATCAAAGACTCCCTATGATGTGATAATGTTTTGATAATAATCTGATTTTGTTGTGATGATGATGTTATAATGTTGTGATAATCGGAACTAGTGAGGATAACGTCCACAATCATCGTTCTGTCGTTTTATTATGTGATTTTGATGTAGTAATAATGCGATGATATTGTGATACATTGCGATAGGTGAATATATTATATGTACGTGATTTTAGGGATATGAATTCACTAATATTATAGATAAATATAAAATCACATTATTATCCTTAATTATTTTTTTTTTCTTTAATAATAAATATCAAATAATTAATTTGGAGGCTCAGAAATGGTCTCGCATTTTTATAAAATAGGGATGTTCTCGTTTGAACCTCTCACTATATACGTATAATATATATATATATATATATATAATCAAAACATGGGGATCTAGAAAAACTTCCAAGCAAGGACACAAAATAATCAACATAATATAAAATAAAACAAAGTTTAATTATAAAAATGTACATTTTCATTAAAAATGACAAACAAGTGGTTTTCTGTAACATACAAACTGAGTTTTTTCCTTATTTTCTGTCGTTACAAAAAATTTAAAAGAGAAGCACATAGTTTTAAACTTGCAACCTTTAATATGGCGGAGCCACATATAAGCTAATGGGGTATGTTGACCCCAAAATATGAATTTAGCTTTAAAAGTTGATTTATTCTCCAAAAATAGTTTAGTTACATGCTTAAAGAACCCATTTTGTAACACCCCTATTATTGTGTAAGCAACCCTTCCTATTGTTTAAAGGACATTTTGTGATCTCCTAGGCTTTTGGGTGAATTTGTGTTCGAGTCTTATGTTGCGAATCGTTGGTATAAGCGTTAGGAGTGTCATAGGGTCAATTTAGGAAGTTTTGGGACCCGGGGGATACCCGACGACAATGCCCTTGGGAAAAGTCGCGGTGTCACTATCGTAGGGAAACCCACCCTGTGGTACACCCCTAGCGACTGTGCCCGACAAGTATGCCCGGGGCATAACCACGTGTCAAGGTTACTAGGCTGAAGACGACTGCGGTACAGTCTGGGCGATAATGCTTCGCGACTATGTCAGGACACTATCGCTGACACCCTAGTCGGGTTTTTGTCATTTATCAGCCTTGTTTGGAAGGGTTAGCTCATAAAAATCAGATTTAGGGCAGACTCGTTTTCTCTCTAAAAATGGGTGATTTTCACTCATTCTACCTCCTTAGCATTCATTACAAGATCCAAGTGCATTCAAGACATTGAATGCTCAATACTAGGAGTTCCACCTACCTCAAGAGCTAGTCTTCAAGAGTTTGGAGCTTCAAATTCATCTCTCACTTAATAGGGTTTTCTCCACACCTAGGTTTTCTCTTTACAAACCTAAAAGGTGAGTTTTATGCATTAATATCCTTAAATATATGGTTGCTTACATTATTTATTGACATATGTGTTGATTAGGTGTTTTGACCTAAAATGATGATTAAGGGCTTTGGAAAGGTGATAACCCGAAATGGAGCATTATGACTTTGGGGATGTTATTAACTTGAAATACTCCTCAAGTGTGTATGAACATGTCAATTTTTAAGCTTACTTGAGTGATTTTATATTTGAGAGGCCTAGAAGCCATAAAGAGAATATGGTAGGATATATTGCTAGAACTTGCGATTTATGAATATTATGCATATGTGGAATACGATGGAATGATTATATGACGATGATTTGATGTACATTATCTTCTCATATTTGAGTAATTGAGATGTTTGAACCCAAACCCTTATGCATGAGGAATTGGGATTAATCTAGATGGAATATGTGGCATTCATCTATGGATTCTAGAGAGTAGACACTAAAGGACCATGGATCCTTGAGGTGGAACTCACTAGCATGGGTAGATGATAGTGATGTTTGCACACCACTAAGACATAATCAAATCTCAAAGCAAGTATACAATGAGATCCAATATCGCCTCTCAAGTAATAAAGTGGTAAAAATACCGAATATCGTCCCACAGAGATTGTTGTAAAAGTGCAATAAAAGTGTAATAAAAGAAATGGTTTCAGATGGTGAATTTGAAGACTTTGTTTGGCTTGTTTGACAGTTAAATTAAGATAACAGAGAATAAAGATAACAAGGGTGTAAGACTTATGGTGACTATTAAACGCAAGTTTCTGTGGACCAATGTTGTAGGGATGCTACAACATTGTGTCTCTCAACAACTAGTTTCAACACTTATTTTGAGAACGATCCTCTCGGATTCTACCGTAACACTTGTATTAGCTTCTACCAGGCACATCTCTGTGCAGTATCAGAACCAGCGAGAGTGTCGAACGGTGCTCTCAAAGTATATGGATAAACAAAATCATTTGTTAAAAATCACTCTCTCGAGCCGATTCCCATATCATCCAAGTTGACGTGTTCCAAGTGGCTCATCTTTGAGTCCACTACACTTTGACTCGTGATCAACTCGTCGAGAATATATCGATTAGAAAAACATAGTTGCCAAATTTCTTGGTAAGTAACTTTTCCAAGTATACTTCCTATGTCATTCGAATTGACGTGTATTAATGTGGCTCATCTCTGAGTCCACTACACTTTACCACTTTCAAAGCGATCAATTTGTCAGGAAGTGCTTTTGGATTTATAGAACTTAGAATGAAGCGGTGGAACATCGTTATTGAGAAACGACATCCACTTTCTTTTGATTTAAAAACTCACCATTTGCCTCACACCCAAGCTAATGAAATTAGCTACTCATGACGGAAATTAAATTGCAAGAAATGTAAAGAGCAGAAATTAAAGACATAATGTAAATTGCGTAATGTAAATAACGATAATAAATTGACGGAATGTAAATGCGATAAGCGTAAATAATTAAATACGAGAAAGCGAGAAGTAATGTAAATGCAAGACTTGTATTAAAAATGACTAAAATGTAACAATTGGTTGTGGAACCAATCGGATCTTGATGCCCAAAGGATTCACCAACTTGAACTACTTTGGAAATTAAAAGACTTGTTACCTACTTCTTGCTTCTAAAAACTTACTACTAAAAACTTAGAAGACTTGCAACAAACCAATCTATTTATACAAAAAGGATTGGGTAATAACCATTGGGCAATAGCAAACTTGGGGACCAAGGTTTACAAAAGTCAAGGAGAGAACCAATCAAAATAAAGTGCTTTTGTCATCTTTCCAATAAAAAAGAAATCTGATTATTCCTTCCAAAAAAAGCCCTCCATGTTTTCTTCAAAAGCCCAGGCCTAATGGAGATGGTAGTTGAATCCACTAAGCAGCCCAAAAAGCTTGTTGCCCTCCATTGCTGTGGGAATGTTGCGAGTCACTGTTGCAATATTTAAACATTAAAGATAAAATATGCAACTATTTAACATAAAGATAAGTTTCAATACCACATTAAGCCTCATAACAAAAAATGGAAAATAATATAGAAAAATACTCAAATTAGGGATTTTGAAAATAAAATAACTATCCTAAAAGAGAGAAAAAGAGTGAAGATGCATTGATTTCTCAATGCATATCACATCCCTAAACTTAAAATGTTGTTTGTCCCCAAGCAACTAAAAAACAACTAAAAATGACTCAATTTTGAAAATTTCAAGATTAGGGCATTAAGTGCACACATCATGAAGAATGAACCAAACATGCAGTCCATAGCCTTTTATAAATCCTTAGTAACAAACTCATAATCCTAGAAATGTGTGAACCATAAGCTAGCTACACATTATTTTTGTTTGCTCAAACACATACCACTTCTAAGGTCAATAGGACTTTGAAATATGGGTTTACTCTTTTTGGCTCATTCTTTTCCTCACTTTGCCTTTTCCTCTCAACATAGCTATAATTTTGAACTTTGTTCAAAAACTTTGGCACTTTTTTTGATCTTTTAATTGAAAGTGTGCACCTTGCCCCCTATGGGACATTTTGGGTGCATCTTGACACATTCCCAACAAACTATCTCATTAGAGCTTTGCTCTTTTGTTTGATCTTTTTTTTAAGGAGGGGTAACCCTCACATCCCCAAACTTGGAATGTCCAATGTCCTCATTGGATGTGTTTCTAAGGATATCGTGTATGAAGGTGTCAAGTGGCAACAAATGAGAAAGGAAGTGATGACCTATCTCATCCCTTAGAACTTGTGGTGATGTGTGATCATATGTGTCCCAAAAACATGTAGCTAGTTCTAGCAAGAACAACTGCTAGGTGAGTTTGTGATTAAACCAAGGAATTATTTGGGTTATGGACACAAAAGTGGAAACATTCTAACACATCCAATCTTGATTAAAAACAAACCTAAAAAGTTATAAAAATTATCCCTAGACATAAAAATAAGAAAAAAAAATGAAACTTAAGGAAGTGGATGAAACCTGCCCTACTCCAATGGAGTAGGTTGTATGTCTTCAGTTTTGTCCATGGATGTTGCAGCATCCGCAACTGCAGCTTCTGCCTTGAGCCTTGAGTAACCACTCTTCAACTTGGCATTCTCCTCAGCCAACCTGTTGTTCTCCTCCTTCAGCTTCTTTAACTTTGCTCCCATAATCCTTACTTTGCTTCGTGTGTTGGCTTCCAAATCAACTTTGAGTTCTTTTACTTTTGTTCTGACTTTCTTTTGCCCTTTGTCCACCAACTCAGCCTTCCTCATCTTTACTTTGTCCATGAACTTCCTTCTTTGATCAATCAACCCATTCATGTACCTGTTGTTTTGTACAAACAAGTTTTGCATCATGGTCATCACAAGTTGGTCAGTGGTGGTTCCTCCTAAGGCTTTTATGTGCAACATCAACTTGTCCACCAATTTCTTTTCTTGAAGAAAATCTAGGGTAGATGGTATGATGATGGGAAATTTCTTTTCTTCTCCCAAAAAAACATATTTCAAATGAGAGGGGAGTTGTTTTAACTCCATGATAGGTGGTGAAACAATGGATGAGGTGAAAGGTTTTTGCTCACTATTTTCCAGCATCTCAAATGCAACAACATTCACTGGGATAGTCTCTTCTTCTCTTAAGGCAAACTCATCAACATCATTTTCCTCTTATATGGCTAATTCCTCATCATCCTCTTCCTCCAACTTAAAAGCTTCTCTACTTCCCTCCTCATGACACAATGATTTAGTCACACTTAAGTTTGAACAATCCTCTATATCATCAGGATACTTCAAGGAATTGAAAACATTAAATGTGACTTTTTGATCTTGAAGCCTCATGGTCAACTCTCCCTTTTGAACATCTATCAAAGTTATTCCGGTGGCTAAAAATGGTCTCCCTAAAATGATAAGGATATCATTGTCAGCCTCAAAGTCTAAAATGATGAAATCTGTCGGAAAGATGAACTTATCAACCTTAACTAAGACATCATCAATTTTTCTTTTTGGGTAGGCAATGGTCTTGTCAGCCAATTGAAGTGTAACAGTGGTGGGTCTAGCCTCACCAATTCCTAAGTTGTTGAAGACAGATAAATGCATGAGATTTATGCTAGCTCCCAAATCACACAAAGCCTTCCCAATATCCTTCCCACCTATTGAACAAGGAATGGTAAAACTCCCTGGATCTTTCAGCTTAGGGGGTATCCTATTGGTCAAGAGAGCACTACATCCCTCAGTAAGAGCAACGGTTTCATATTCAGTCAACTTCTTCTTCTTACTTAGGATGTCTTTAAGAAATTTGGCATAACTAGGCATCTGCTCAATTTCCTCAACAAGAGGTATGTTGATATGCAACTCTTTAAACACATCCAAGAATTTTTTAAATTGCAATTCTTCCTTTTGATTCCATAACCTTTGGGGAAAAGGTACATAGAGAGGGATTGGTTTTATGACATCTTTGTTTGAATGTGTTGAGCAAGATGGGTCCTTTATGCCTTTTGGTGCATTCTCTTGTGGTGTGGTTGGAACATTACTTTCTACTATCTTTTTGTTAAGAGTATCTTCTGGGAATAACAAAGGGTAGTCAGATCTTGAAGGGACATGACTTGTGACAATAAACTCTTGGTCTCCTAGCGGCTTGGGTGGTATTTCAACAACAGGGGCTAATGCTGTAGCATCAAATTATGACAAAATTGTTTTTTCAAATTCAGCTTTAGTTATAGGTCCAGATTCTTTTTGCACAACCTCTGTTAGTTTCTTACCACTTCTAAGGGTCACTACTTTCGCATGTTCCTTTCCTAAGGCTCTTGGGACTTCCGTGTTACTAGGCAAAGTACCCATGGCCCTATTGGTCTGGTTGAGTGCGAGTTGACTGATTTGGGTTTCCAAATTCCTAAGTATTGCACTGTACTTATTAAACATAGATTGATTTTGTTGTTGTTGGACTTGATTTTGGGTTTGTTGTTGCGTTAAGAAAGCTTGTGTTTGGGTCATAAACCCTTTCATCATTGCTTCCAAAGAAGATGATGAATCATCTTGTGGAGGTGGGTTGTTTTGAAAAGATGGTTGAGTAGTTTGAAAACCTTGGTGATGATGTTAAGAGCTACTTGCTTGATGTTGTGGTTGATAATTTGAAATTCCTTGTTTTTGCGTGGGTGGATTTAAACATGGACTGTTCCAAGAAAAGTTTGGGTCTTGTTTCCAACTGGCATTGTAAGTGTTGTTGTAGGGACCAGATCTGTTATGAACATAGTTTATAGATTCAGAATATGAGGATAATGTTCATAAGAGTGTTCCCCACCATAACAAACATATTGCACCGAGAGTATTGTTGGAATAGGTGTAGTGACAGTCGGTTGTGCCCCTTGACCAGAAGTTATATTTTTGAGCATATTTGTCATGGAAGCAAGCTGAGTTGTCAATGCGGTGTATGCGTCTATATCATGAATTCCTGTAGTCCTCTTTTGCGTTTGGGCACATGGATCAGCCCAATGTCCATGGTTTGTTGAAATCTTTTCAAGAATTTCATACCCGTCATTATAGGTAATAGCTGTAAAGGCCCCTCCTGATGTCGCATCGAGCATTTGTTTAGCCATGGGGTTTAACCCATTGTAAAACGTCTCGAGTTGAATACAGTAAGGAATGCCATGGTGAGGGCATTTCCTTAACAACTCCTTAAACCTTTCCCATGCATCGGGAATTGCTTCATCGTCCATTTGTTTAAACATGCAAATTTCGTTTCTGGACTTAGCATTACGGGTAGGTGGAAAATATTTTCGCAAAAATTTCTCAGCCATATTGTTCCATGATGGTACAGAACTAGGTGCCAATGAATTAAACCATGACTTTGCCCGATCCCTTAGAGAGAATGGAAATAGAGTGAGTCTCAAGGCATCGTTAGATACCCCAGGGATCAGGAATGCATCGGTGATCTCCATAAAAGATTTCAAATGAGAATGAGGATCCTCCAATGACATTCCGACAAATTGTCCATTGGTTTGTAACATGTGGATCATGATGGGTTTTAGCTCAAAATGGAGGATGGCCATATGGGGTCTAACTATCCCCGAGTTTAATTGATCAAAATCCGGGATAGCGTAATCCATAATTTTTCCCTCTTTGGAATTTGCAAGATTAATAATGTTCGGAGCTTCATCTCTATTTTCATTGTTACCGTTGGATTATGCATCATTATTAGGATGCTGATTTTGGTAACCCGAAAATTACAAATGGAATAACACGCAAGTATACATCTTAAACCACTATCGTTTGGAACAAGTAATAAAGTGGTACAAAGTACCGGATATCGATCCACAGGGACAGGAAAGTAAGGATTTCTAACAAGTCAAAGTTAAAGTAAGATTTCAGATGGTGAATTCGAATGAATGATCTTTGAGTGTTGTTGACAGTAAATTAAAGTGATTTAAACAGATTAAAAGAAAGCAAGGGTGTAAGATCCGGCTGGAGTTGTAAGCAACTAAATAATAGGACTGATGCTGCAGCAGATGCTGCAGCACTAGGTTCTCAACTTCACTATCAGTTCACAAAACCCTTTTGTAAGGTTCATATTAGAATAGGTTTACCGGCAACGACTAATTAGGCGACCCAACTGGTTCCGCACAGATATTATTATGATCCCCGTATAGTTTACAATCAATAAAGATTGAGAGGGTTTGTTACAACCCCTATAACACTTCAGTGTTCTGAAGTTTATGCTAGCTTGCAATCAAGCCGCTCACCCAAGTGAAACAATGTATGTCACCTCATCAAGAAGCACTTGGTCGAAACTCAGAAACAAGGAGTGAATAGTGAAATTGATAGCTAGTAGCAAAACATTAACCCATAGTTACATAGGCTTTTATCTCCTAACCATCACTTACACCTAAGCTATGGACTTACCCATCATCGCTTGACACATGGTGTGCGATATTATTGGAAAGATAAAGAGCAAATGCATGAAAGTAAATGACATGAATTGGAATGCGTAAATGTAAAAGACAAAAATGTAAAGCAGAAATGTAAAACCGAATTGTAAATGGCAAGAAATGTAAAGGTGCTGTGAACGGTGCTGTGACACTGAACAGTAGCGTATTGAAATTAAAAACTTATTAAAAAAGACTTAAAGAAACAAGTTAAGATAGCTATGTGAGATATCTTAACCGGTGGAACATATCACACTTAACAACTGAAGATGAGCCCTCTATTTATACTAGAGGAGCTCCTAAAGCTTAACAACTAAGAAACCATCAAAAAGAGAATCAAAGTACAAAGAGACATGGTTCCCACCACTAACTAGGAATCAAATGTCATAACTAGGTACATAAGCATCTTTTAAGGAAACCACAATTGTCAAAAGAGCATATATTCTCTGCTCCTTGTCTTCTCCCACCGAATATCTCCAAGTTCTCTTCAAAGAGCTTAGTTGCACTAACCAAAAAAATTATGAAGTTTAGTCCATGACTGCAGTCCTCCTGCTGTGACTCCTGCTGCAGCATCATTCATCAGTAAGTTAACATAAAAGCACATAAGTAAGGTCAATTTCTCAAACTTAGCTCCCAACTCAATAAATAGTGAAAAGTAGAATAAAAGACTCAAATATGGTGATTGGGAAAATAAAATTACTAGAAAATCCTAATAAAAAGTGATGGAAAATGTGATAAATTATCCACTCATCAGTAGACACTAACGTTAATGAGTCATTGAGGTGTAACTCCTTGGAGTAAGCACTAAAGGTAAATGAATGGGTCTGAGGTGATGTCGAATCGGAATATGCACTAAAACCGTAACATGAGGTGTAGTCCCACTAACATCATTAGTGACTCCACTTACGTGTACTTGTCACCTTGATGGGAACTGGTCTCTCCCGTGTATCAAATGTAGAATTTTGTGTATATGTTCAAGTGCGAAACATCATGTGAAATTGTGATCTACCATAATGTGTTACCACTACGGAACGGGTAACTTCAAATTGTGTATTGAGATTTCCTTTAATTTCATTAACGTAAACGCTTATGTATGATCTCACTAGGCTTCTAGCCTAACGCTTGTGGTTACGTTTCATGTATTGACAGATATTTCTAGTGGCGGATCTAGGTTGGTTTGAAATGCCGATCGATAAAGTTAGGAGCATCTAAGGCGTGGGCTTATGGCATATTTTGTTAAGAGCATTTTGGAGATATAGTGACACTCCTTTATAATCTAGTCATCAGTTAACTAGATTAATTAGGTTGTTATATTATGTCTCATTCGTTGGTAGTAATTATGTACAAACTTCCCCATGTGGGTTATAGTTGTTCATCACATTTAGAAGTTTTAAATTTTATCCATTTTCCGAAAAATCCCTTTTTATGGTTGTTTACTTTTTAGGGTGTTATACATTCAATATTTACTAGACCCCATACAATGGATTTCCCCTCAAAAGTCAAAATGGAAAGAAATAAATCTACCTCAAAATCTTGTGTATTGTTTTGTTAAATCCATTTTATATTATGAACTCAATATCTAGTTCTTTTTTATCGGTTTATTAAATTCATCTCAATATCTTATTGTTTTAGTTTTTACATAAACCCGTTTAATCGTTTTTCATATGTTAATTGTTCTATATGTTCAAAGCCCCAAATCATTTATCTATAAGAAAAATATATAAAATTATGTTATAATTTGCTATTCGGTTTAATCGAAATGGTAAAAGAATAACTGAAATTGAACCGTTTAACCCGAAAAACAAATAACCCGAAACTATTTTGGTTCGAAACTTCGAAGGAGTTATTCGCTTTCAAAAACTTTTTGCCGCTTCTAAGTCTAACCCCAATCACCTCAGTTTCTCGACTACCGAAATTATAAATCTATTTTTTGTGAACTTAAAGAAAACATACATCAATTTAAATCAGTATATAAATACACATAAATAGTGGTTGTCCCTTACAAGAGGGGACGCAAAAGTTATTGGCTTTCACTGTAGTTGAGTTGTTTATCGTTGGCTTCACATCCTCAAATTTGTTGCATGTGCATAAGTTTTACTTTATCTCCTTTAAGATAAATAATATTATATCTTTTATTTTATATTAAATACATACATATCGTAAAATGAGGTGAATGATCATGTAAGAATGAATTTAAACTCTTGATCACTTATAATTTCAAACTCACATATGAATTACGTTTCAATTCATAAGAGAATTGATTCAGTGCATCTTGATACATCTTATCTTAGTGCATCTTATCCTAATGTGCATCCAATGACGACGATAACCCTACCCTTATAAATAAATACTTTTTAATCCAAACAAATTATTTTGTATTAATCATAATCTGTTGATAAATATTTAAACTTACTGTACATTTTTACTTAATTTACAAACAATTGTTTGAGAATAATTGAGATCAATCATTTTAATTGTAATTTACATTATTATTATTCATAAGAGTGAGGATCAAACGAAAGCATAGTTAAAATAAAATAATAAGAAAACGATCACATGTGATTTTACACGTGATTCCTAAAATAAGTATCTACATTACTATTTTAGTTTATCCAAAAATAAGTGTCCACTTTCAAAAGTAAGAAGTCGTTTACTAAACGTTTACCGTGTAAGCGCTTACGGATATCATTTATCTCGTTGATTGAGCATGACAAAGATCGGGAAGCTTACACAGTAAGAGACAAGGCATGGACCAATAGTATTACCTGGTAAGTGTGATAAATTACTCTTACCTGGTTTAATATGCTTACCAACAATCCATTTTCATAGCCAATTATGTTACACTATAAGGTAAATAATGGTGAATCTCTTGCCAGTAAATGCTTACCCGGTAAGAATTTGGTAAACGACCCCTAAATGTCTATTTTCTCATTCTATCATTAATTATGTGATGAAGAAAATTTCTCTCTCTATAATTAAAGGTAAAATTGTTTTTTTCTAAACTTTATGCCTTTTTTTTATTATAGATATTTATTTTGAAACAAATAAAATAATAAATAGATTTTAAAGACCTGAATAAAGATAAAACCCCGTAAAATACATGTTTGCTTTTTTATTAGAAAACATTACCTGAGAGCCCATGTTATAATTGTTTTAATGATTTTTGGTGACGTACGTGTTAATAAACATTTTTATTTAATCATGAGTTAGACATGTGACCTAATTTTTAAGGCATATTTATTATATTTATGGTGGTTTACAAACGTAAATAAATTACTATTGAAGGTCACATCTTAATTGTATCCAAGGTTGAGTACCATATTCCTTTCCACTTTTATGGCATGCATGGTTGGGAGACACACACATATATATCCTCTCATCATGAATAAAAAACGTGATTTTTTTATATTCATGATAAATATTACATCATTCGTGATGAATATCTCGTAAATGTCCGAGACACGTGACACGCTCTCGTTTGTCTCCCGATTCACAATAGAAGTTAGGTTTGCAACTAAACTTGCTCGTATAAAAAGATATATATATATATATATATTTATAGGAGTAAGTTTAAATGCAAACCTAACTTCCAATACATACGCGTGTGTGTGTGTGCGTGCACGCGCAAGCACATATGTGTGTGTGTATGTATGCATGAGTTGTGTATCTATAAGTCAAGTTGCCGAAACGGAACAAAACAAAACATATACAAGGCTTGTTAAAGTTAAATATTAAAGATATAATGTTTAAGTTTTGAGAATCACTTAGATGCTAGTTGAATCAAAGTTTTTAGTATTTATCTTTTAACATAAAAAACTAACAATAAAAGATACTCTACTTATTATGAACCTGAAAAAATTAAATTACATGTCATTTTTTAATAAATACAAGTTTGACCTTGAAAGTCAAACCATCACAAATGACTTAAAGTAAGAATACCATAAAATAAAAAGAGTTAGGCAAATAAAACATAAATCCAAAATAACTAGATTAGAAGTCTCGCAATAAATGATGTACCAAATAGGCCCGAAAATCATCCAACCTCGAGGGCAAAGAACTCAACCGCATGGGTCCAGCATTGCACCGGAGAATATGAATAACTCGTTAGTAAATTTTGAAAGTCGAATTAAATGGGCGCAATCTGTTATTATACGTTAAGTTTCAAGTATGAGTTACGTGATTGTTACTTCAATTTTATCGTAAAAGATTGATATTTATTGATATAATAATATCATGATAAATGATTTTAAGATAAAATTGAAAAATAAGGGCTAAATTCATCTCTATATATTGTTAAATACACTTTTACCTAATAATTTTCTTTTTATATATATTAACATTAAGACTCATTTTTTATATTATTAAAGTATTATTTAACCTGATTTTAATATAGTTGTAGAAAAACCTATGGAAAAATGGTACGAGTAAAAAGTTGTTGACATGGACAGTTAAGTGGACGAATGTCAAACATGAAAGCAAGATGGCCAACACTGTTTTCTACACTTTATTCTCCACATCTTCCACTTTAATTTATTTTGTTATTATATAAATAAATTTTAAAAAATAAAATCCAACAATATTATTTTAAATACCTAAAAAAATCATATCTAAAAACCGGTTTAAAGTGATTGAACATGCCCTGTGATCAATGTTTTAAAAACCGGTTTTTTTGTTGACCCGGTATAGTGACCGGGTCACGGTTCAACCGGTTTAACCGGGTGGTTGACCCGGTTTCAAGAAATTATATATATATATATATATGTATATATATATATATATATATATATATATATATAGGGAGAGATTCATTTGAGAAATGGTAAATATATGAGAAATAAAGAAGTAATCTTAGTCATTCATCTGGTCAACATTTGCGGCTTTGACCGCGAAGCAACGGATAATTCTTTGTGTGGTCTATAGAAGGTAGGGGGGTAATTTCGTAAAATACACGGGATGAGTTCATATATGAATCTGTATGAATCACAAAGATTCATATATGAATCTGTTAATTAGTTCAACTGATTCATATATGAATCTTTGTGATTCATACAGATTCATATATGAATCTTTGTGATTCATACAGATTCATATATGAATCACAAAGGTTCATATATGAATCTGTTAGTTAGTTCAACTGATTCATATATGAATCACAAAGGTTCATATATTAATCAGTTAAAAGAGTTCAGTTGTGAATTGCACTGGTTCATATATGAACATATAGTTCATATGTGAATTATACATGTTCATATATGAACACAACCCGTGTGTTTTGTAAAATTTACGAAATTGTCCTTCTATTTTTGGGATAGCCGCAACTTTTGACCAGTCAAAGCCGTAACTTTTAACCGGTCAAATCCGCAATATTTGACTAGTCAAATCCGATCTTAACCATATGAATGGCTAGGATTACTTCTCTATTTCTCATATATTTATCATTTCTCAAATGAACCAAACACTATATATATATATATATATATATATATAAAACCATGAATTTGATGTGGAATCGAGCGTGGACTGATGGGATCGAGCGTGGAGTCGATGATTTGTGAAATTGATTTTTAACCCTAGCCGCTACCTTACAGTTATACGAAATTGATTTTTTAACCGGGTCAACCCGGGTTTTTACCGGTTCAACCGGTTCTATCAAAAAACCGGCGGTTCGATCCGGGCCGTAATTTCCCAAAAAACCGATCGTAATTGACCCGGTCTCTTCACCGGTTCCCGGTTCAACCGGTTGAACCGACCGGGTCAACCCAGGTTTTAAAACATTGCCTGTGATTTAAATGCGTCATCTGAATTCAGGGACGGGCCTACTAAAGACCTAGTGGGGTCTTGTGTATCCGCTCACTTGATTTTTGCAAAGGAAAAAACTGTAGGCATTTTTAAGGTGTATCCGCTTGATTTGAGGGTGTCCTGAAATATTTTAAAACTACATTTTTAACACAAATATGCAATTGGCGGGATGGCTTGTGTTGGCTGAATTAAAACTCCTTATAAGAACACTCTTATCACATGGGGTAATACATGTGATGCGGCGTAGTATTGTGCCTGCGACTTGACCCACAACCTAGTAGCGCCAAAGGGTTGTCCATGTCTCTGATTTAGTATCACATGTGTATTATATGTGATGGACTATTGTATCACCTATGATTGACTATAGTAAAAGTGTGTTCTCACGTTTTCGTAAAATGATGGTGTTATCGTTTGAACCCTTCCCTAATATATATATATATATATATATATATATATATATATATATATTATAGGGATCTATTTAAATGAGAACTGTGTAATATGTGATAACCGTGAGATCCATTGTGAGTCACTCATTTAAGATAATAATTTTTTTATTAAATTAATATAAAAGATTATTTTGGTAATTTGAATTTTCTACATTTAATCACTTACCTAATATTGTGGAAGAATTGATTTCGTTCCTTTTAGGTTACCCTATTATTATGGAATATATTGTTTTGAAATCCACGATCAAATCCGGCGACTTACACCCCCGGTGATAAAGCTCCATCTCCGGTGACAACCGAGATGTTATCCGCAGCGCCAGTCTTCTCGGTATCACCTGATTTACAACTTAAAATTGGTTTGTAAACTAATCCAATATATATGTGTATATATATATATATATATATATATATATATATGGCTTGATAATTTGAGAACCACAAACATCGTGATAACTGTGAAATAACTGTGAAAACTATTATTGTAAAGTATTGTTTCACATGATTTTTTCCATCTAAACTAGAATTTAATATCTTGATTAAAGTATATTTGTTTCATATGTATTCAGTTCAGAAATGTAAAACTTTTTAATTGTATTTTTATTTTATAAACATATAAAAATGTTCACATTATAAAACAAATATATGTTAATCAAAATACTAAATCCAAACTGTAGATGGTAAAATCATGTGAAATAGCTCATTATGCATCGGTTCTCAAAGTTATTTTAATTTTATGGGTTCTTAAATAAAGGTCGTGTGTGTATAAAGATAAAAATGTGAGATGGAAGGGGAGGGGAGGGGCAAAACATACTAAATTGGCATGCCAATAAAGTTAGGACAAAGACATGATGAGTTGCTACACTTTGCATAATGGGAAAAAGGTATGCTACAACAATGCTCATAATTTTTTGGGACAATTTGTATAAAGCTAAATTGTTTTAAAAAAACATAATTTTATTTTAAAAAACATATTTTTAAAATCTATATGTAAGGAATTATATTTTGATAATTTGAATTTTTTTAATATTTATTTTACTACCTAATGTTGACAAAGTGTGTGAAACTTTACTTATTTCCCAAAATATAAATATTTTAAACAACATGCACTTAAGTGTGCCTTTTAATTGTATGTATGCAAAATCTTTACATATAATAAATAAGTAATTAGAAGGACACGTGTCGCCTTCTGGTGAGCCCATTTTTTATTTTCCCGCCTAAACATGTGTAACACGCGTAATTTTCTAAAGAAGCGGTTAATGATCGGCACGCGCGGCTTGGCCTGCGACTTGAGGTCGCGGCTAAGGTCGCGGGAGACTGTCTGGTCGATTAAAACCCAACTTTCTAGGGTCTTCTCTCATTTTACTCCCACTTTCCACTTCTCTCTTCCTTGGGGCGATTTCGAGAGCTCAAGAAACGATTTTGGAGCACTTTGGTGTGAATCTACCATATGAATATCAAGGTTTTTGTGGCTTGAGGTTTGGCTATGTTAAGGATGGGGGGATTTGTTTGGAATGGTGGATTGGAAGGCTTTAAGTTTTGATTGAGGTAAATCTCTTGTGTAATCCAAACTTTAGTGTAAGGATCTTTGTAGATCTAAAGGTTTACTTGTTGGTGGTTATTTCTTTTAGATTTTGGAGAAATGAGTTATTTGGAAACCCTAGCTTATTGTTGGTGATGACTCAAAATGGAGGAATCTACACTATTGGAGGCTAATGGTTGGATTTAGAACCTAGGTTAACTTAACCTAGCAAGGTGAGTTCAAGTTGCTTTGTGAAAACTATGTACATGCCAAAATGAGTATTTTGAAGTAAAATTATGTTTTACTTGGTAATTGTCAATGTGTTAAATATTTTGATAAGTTTTCATATTTATTAAACTTGGGTTATTTGAATCTCATGAAAAGCCATATTTGGGACTTGAATATTTGATAAGTAAATATTATGACTTATGCATTTGGTGATTTTGTACAAATGAAGTATATTTAATGATTTATGCATTTTGGTGATTTTGTACACATGAAGTCTAATCTATGATTTATGCATTTTTTGTGTATTTGATTTCATAAATCATTTGGAAAATATTTGTCTCCGTGTTATGAGACATTTTGCAAAAACATAAGGGTATGAACCCATTTGGAAAACCTTTTGTCCCAATCCGTGACGAATTTTGGGTTAATCACATCTTTGAGGTATGTGTTTGCATAAACGCCGTTTGAATGCGTTTTCCTATTTGGGGATCGATGTTTGTTGGTCGAATGGGGTTCGAGCATTTTAGCTCGGTTTCGACTTAAAAGAGTCGCGTGGACACTTGTCCAGTTTTAATGGCTCTATGTAGAGCCCATGTACTATTTACACCTTAATGCATTTTAATGCATAATTATGATAATTACATGCTCGAGTGCGTGGGTCATTCATGTGTAGTCATGTAATGTTAGACTGTGTTGCATTGGATACATAGGCACGTAAGTCAGTCTTTATTTGATAGTCAAATGGGTATTAAGGGGTTGGACTCCGGAACCTATCTTTTATGACCTTAACCTTTCAAGTATACACTAGGAGGGCTGATTCCGGTTGTGCTATCATGATTGATGGGCGTTTTGGACCTCTGCCATTCGGGGTAATGCCATGGTTGTAGTCCTCGATTGTTGCCGGGCCTTTGGCGGTATTCATGGTAATATTCGCTAAGGTCAGCTGTCTCTTTTGGTGTAGCTTGAAGGGAGTCATAGGGGCACTATAACGACCCAAAACTTTTAAGCATTACCATAAAAGCTAACAACCAAAACCATGCCAAACGGTTCCAATTCAACAAGAATTAAAGTAATAACAAGGTTTGCTACACGGCAACCTATTACATAATTGAGAATATAACGAAACAACTAATTAGGAAGTCTTCTAGAGCTATTCGCTGATCACACCTTCTCTTTACCCTTAGCGAAATCCCCTACTTCACGGTGACCTAAAAAAGGTTTTAGTTTTTGAAAAGCGAGGGTTAGACCGAAGGTCTAGTGAGTTCCCTCTGGCATTCACACAGATAACCAAGTAATGAGGAATTCAAGAAATTAAATAAGATTTAGTTCTATAAACGATAAACACCACAACTACTAACAATACTTCTTGCTCACACTGCCGTCATTGGAAAAGACGGTACAACTGGCTCACACTGCCTTAAGTAGACACACCCTTACTGGCATTTACGGGACACACTCCCCGATATGAGAGAAAACGGGACACACCCCCGACTGGATCACAAGCGGGACACCCCCCCGATTAGAACACACGCGGGATACACCCCCGACTTATGCGCATCTACCAACTTATAACGTAAGCATACTTATAAGTACCATAATATTACCAACGAATTTACCAAATAATTTCACAATTATAAGATATCACCAGAATAATGAATTCAATAATTTTCATGTAATTTTAACCACTTAATCAACGAAGGAATTTAGTTTAGGAAACTTACCTGGTAGCAAGGATCCCTTTTCGCACCCTTATGCTCGATCCAACTCCTACTCGATCACCTAAGAAGATATAGAATTTGGTTCAGATATGGAACCTACTCCAGAGACACCTAACATCCCCGGACGCCCCACTCCTGGGGTTTCCTTCGCTCGGACCCTCCCGGTCTCCCCTTCCCCCGGGTCCACGCCGCCTCCCGGCTCGACTCTACCCCGAACGCCCCGTCTCCCGAAGTCTCGCCCGGGTCCTCTCGACCCCTCCCCCGGGTTCCTCTTCCCCGGGTATAACCGGGGCTCCCCGGTGTCATTCGACGCCCGGGTTTTCGACTACCCCCGGGGCCGCCCAGTTTCGGCCGGAGGCGATTAAGGGTTTTCTGCGAACCCCGAACTTCGAACACCCAACAATACTTCCTAATATTACTGATTAATTTATTAATACATATAAGTTTAGGATTCCAAAACAACACTAATCAATCCAATAGCAACTATAACCATAACAACGATTATTAAGGAACGAAATGGGGGTTTCAATCATTTCTCATTCACCCTAACCTAAGAACATCAAACTCCCTCCCAAACAAAAGTCTTATAACAATCTACACACTCTTAATATGAGAACTAAAGATTATGGAATGGAAATCTTACCTTGGATGAAGTTAAAATGTCCAAAACCTTTAAAATCCTTCTCCTCTTCAATTGCACCCGCTTCTGTTTTTCCTCTAAAATTTTCTCCATCCGTCAACAAGAGAATGAGGGAATCCCTGGGATAAAACCCTTTTTAGATACTAAATTACACTTAGCCCCTTGCACTTTGGGCTTTGACCACATTTCTCCTAAACTTCTAAAATTACCAACTTTGAACCCGGTTGTTACAAATATTCCCCCCTCAAAAGAATTCCGTCCCCAGAATTCCATCGTTGAACAGTTGGGGATACTGAGACCTCATGTTCGCTTCCACTTCCCATGTTGCCTCCTGTCCTCTATGGTAGTCCCATTGAACTTTAACCAAAGGAATCTTTTTATTTCTTAATTTCTTCACTTTGAAATCCAAAATTGCGACCGGCTTCTCAACATAACTTAATTTCTCATCCACTCGAATATCCTCTAATGGTACCGCTGCATCCGCTTCCTCTAAACACTTCTTTAAATTAGATACGTGAAACGTAGGGTGTACTCCTCGCAATTCATCTGGTAACTCGAGCTTGTAGGCCACCCTTCCCACGCGATCACTAATCACAAAGGGTCCTACGAACCTTGGTTTCAACTTTCCTTTCTTTCTGAACCTCACGACGCCTTTCCACGGTGAGACCTTTAACATCACCTTGTCTCCCACTTGAAACTCTATTGGTTCTTTCGCTTATTCGAGTACATCTTCTGACGATCTTACACCGTCTTTAGTCTTTCTCGAATCTGATTCACCTTGTCGGCTGTCACCTGTACTATTTATGGACCCGCCAATTGTCGTTCCCCCACCTCATTCCAACACAGGGGCGTTATGCACTTACGACTGTACAACGCCTCAAATGGTGCTGCTTGAATACTGGATTGATAATTGTTGTTATATGAGAACTCTATCATCGGCAAATGAGCTTCCCATGAACCTTTGAAGTCAATCGCACATGCTCGAAACATGTCCTCCAACGTTTGGATGGTCCTTTCACTTTGACCGTCCGTTTGTGGGTGATACGCAATACTCAACTTGAGTTGCGTACCCAGCTCCCTTTGAAGACTCTTCCAGAAAGTTGACGTAAATTGACCATCCCGATCTGATACGATAGACGATGGCACCCCATGCCTAGAAACTATCTCATCCAGATACAATTTAGCCAATTTTTCTAACGGGTACGTCTCCTTATTTGGTAGAAAATGAACCGACTTTGTAAGTCGATCCACTATCACCCAAATGGCATCGTGCCATTAGGGGATCGCGAAAGTCCTGTGACAAAGTCCATTGTGATCTCATCCCACTTCCATACTGGGATCTCTAACGGTTGTAACTCACCGTACGGTTTTTTATGTTCAGCTTTAACCTTTAGACAAGTTAAGCATCGTTCGACGAAATACGCGATATCCTTCTTTAAGCCCAACCACCAATAGCTTTGCTTTAGGTCCCGGTACATCTTATTGGTTCCCGGATGGATGGAGTAACGAGACTTATGTGCTTCTTCCAACACTTTCTTCCGGAGGTCGCCTAACTTTGGGACCCTCACTCGACCCCCGAAACATCTCACTCCATGACTGTCAGCGATCAACGAGCTCACCACTCCGACTATTATCTCACTCTTCTATTTCTCTTCTAAGAGCGCTTCCGTTTGTCCACTCTTGATTTCCTCCAAAAAGTCAGAAGTTGCCTCGACTCGATATACCATTATTTTCGTTGCACCACCAGGCTCCTTCCTATTCAAAGCGTCTGCCACCATATTAGCTTTTCTCGGATGGTAGAGAATCTCGCAATCATAGTCACTTAACAGCTCTAACCACCTTCGTTGCCTCATATTCAACTATTTCTGATTGAACAGGTGTTGAAGGCTCTTGTGGCCACTATAAATTTGGCATTTAACTCCATACAAATAATGTCTCCATAATTTCAATGCGAAAATTACCGCTGCCAACTCCAGATCATGTGTCGGGTAGTTCTTCTCGTGATCTTTTAATTGACAAGATGCGTAGGCAATCACCTTCCCTTCTTGCATCAGCACGCACCCTAGTCCCAACTTTGAGGCATCGCTATAGATCATAAATCCTTCGGTCCCACTGGGTAAGGATAAGATCAGAGCACTACTCAAACTTTCTTTCAGCTTATTGAACGCATCTTCTTGAGCCTCCGTCCACACAAATTTAACGTTTTTTCTTGTTAGCGTTGTTAGTGGGGTGGCTATCCTCGAAAAGTGCTGAATAAACTTTCGATAATAGCCCGCCAATCCAAGACAACTTCTTACCTCCGTTGGCGACTTCGGCGCGTCCCAACCTCTGATGGCTTCGATCTTTGATGGATCTACCTTTATTCCCTCTTTGGACACCACGTGCCCTAGGAATTGTACCTCTCTCAGCCAAAATTCACATTTAGAGAATTTGACATACAACTTCTCACGCTTGAGTAATTCTAACACGTCTCGCAAGTGTGACTCATGATCACTCACGAACCGTGAATAAATTAGTATCTCATCAATGAAAACAATGACACACTTGTCCAAAAACGAACTACATACTCTATTCATCAGGTCCATAAATATTGTTGGAGCATTAGTCAATCCAAGGGGCATGACTAAAAACTCATAGTGCCCATATCTCGTACAGAAAGCCGTCTTTAGCACATCCTCTTCTCTCACCTTCAGTTGATGGTAACCCGATCGCAGGTCTATCTTCGAAAAGTAGCTCGCTCCTTGCAACTGATCGAAGAGGTCATCAATCCTGGGAAGCGGGTACTTATTCTTGACTGTTACCTTGTTGAGTTCGCGATAGTCTATACACATTCGCATAGACCCATCCTTCTTCTTAGCGAATAACACAGGCGCTCCCCACGATGAAGTACTGGGACGAATAAAACCCTTGCCAAGCAGCTCTTGCAGTTGCACCAACATTTCCTTCATTTAGGCAGGAGCCAAACGATAGGGTGCTCTTGCAATAGGTGTTGCGTCGGGCAGCAAATCTATTCGGAATTCTACTTGTCGATCCAGGGGCAAAGTGGTTAGATCGTCCGGAAACACTTCTGGGTATTCATTTACTACTGGAACTGACTCTAACCCCTTATTCTCCTTCTTAGCGTGTAAAACGTACGCTAGGAAGCCCTCACACCCCTTCACTAAACACCGCCTAGCTTTGATCATCGAGATCAAACAAGACTTTCTATCCCGATGGTCACCATAAACCACTATCTCTTCCTCCCCCGGTCGAGATATACAAATCAACTTCTTATTGCACACAATGTTGGCATCATTAGATGCCAACTAGTCCATTCCCACGATGACGTCAAATTCCCCCATACCCATCGGATATAAATGCAATGGAAATAAATGACCGTCGATGTCAATTCTACACCCCTCATACACTTCCCCCACTAAGACTCGACTATCATCCACTACCTTTACTTCAAACCCCCGATTAAGCTTCTTTGGTCTCACACGTAAGTTATGAACAAAGTTCGGCGACACAAACGAACGATTTTCGCCCGAATCAAACAACACCTTAGCATATGTCGAGTCTATAGGGAAAGTACCTGTAACTACATCAGTTGTTTCCACCGCCTCTTCTGCCGTCATATTGAATACTCTAGGCCTCGCCCGAGCTGGCTCCGTCTTCCTTTCACCCCCCCTTCCTCCAACCCCTCCGACCGTTCCCCTTTTCAGTTGAGGACAGTCAGTTTTGAGATGGTCTGGAGACCCACATTGATAACAAGACCTCGGCCCTTGACAATCCCGAGTCAAATGCCCCGCTTTCCCACACTTGAAACAATCGTCACGGTTCGCAGCACATTCCCCTCTATGCACCTGATTACACTTACTGCACAGTTTGCTCTCAAACCTTGGCATCGCCCTCTGGTTAACTTTGCCGCCTTTAAACTTCTTTGAGTCACGAACCGACCCTTCCCATTTTCTCTTCCCACTGCCCTCTCAGATGTTTGGGGTGCTTTGTCCTTCTCAGTCATCTCAGCCGCGTTAACGGCCGCTTGAAAAGTAGTCGGTTCTTGTGCGGCTGCCAACTCTCGGATATTGCTTCTTAACCCAAATAAATACCTATCGACTCGACGTTCTTCGTTCGGTACATAGACTTCAGCAAAATGGGCTCTCTCGAGGAGCTTCGTAGTATATTCCCGAACAGTCATTTCCCCTTGCGCTAAATTCAGAAATTCCTCTTCCAGTTTCTTAACAGCTGCTAACGGACAGAATTGTCGCTTGAATTTGACAACAAAAGTTTTCCAGTCCATACCTTTCGCCGCCTTCGAACCCTTGCCTCCGGTTTCCGCTTCCCACCAGAACACAACATCGTCTCTCAGCATAGACAATGCAAACACAACCTTATCTTCTTCAACACACTTGCAGGTATCGAAAGCCAATTCCATGTTCCCGATCCACTTGATCACTACTATCGGATCGCATTCCCCCTTGAAGATGGGAGGATTGCAAGTAGTGAATGTCTTGTAGCTACATCCTTTCCCGGTAGCCGATTTGACTTCCAAATCCGGGGTTGTCTGAGAGTGACTGCCCATCACAGTCATTGGTGAATTAGCCATCTCAGTCATCTCCCTCTCCTCACTCCTTCCTTGACTCGCTGATGCTTCCTTAGTCTGATGATCCAACAAGGCTCGCAGAGTTTCTTGGATTTTTCCCATCTCAGTGGCGAATGTATCTTGCGTTATGAAGGCCTGAGTCTGATCTCCACCACGATTCTTCGCTGGTCCCCTTCCTCTCACTGTAGTTGAACTCTCTTGAAGAGAGGGTTCTTGATCAGCCATTAGTTCCACGCTTCTTGCTTTACGAGCGACACGCACCGTCTTCCTTCCTTGAACCCTCGTGTCAGGCTCATCCACCTGAGTAGCTGCCTTTCGGGTCGTATTTCCCTTCCCTTTAGGTCGACCACGACCCTTTCCACGAGTGGCAACTGGCCGTGGAGGAACTTCCGGTCTATCCTCTACAACTTCAATCGCCGGTGCTACCTCCGCTACCGGCACAGATCTACTCCTTGTAACACGCTCCGACATAATTACTGCTAAGACATGAACATACAACATTCAACTCACTAAACGCAACACAATAAGGCAAGTTAAGTACCCACATGTACCTGTAAATTTACAATTACACTGGCCAGGTGTAATTCTAAATTTACCTTAGTTATGGTCATTCTATTTCTCAGTTATGTTTCTACCCACCTAGTTTAGGTCTAGGCCCGTCTGGTCACCCAGATCCCTTAAACTATGGCTCTGATACCAATTATAACGACCCAAAACTTTTAAGCATTAACATAAAAGCTCACAACCAAAACCATGCCAAACGGTTCCAATTCAACAAGAATTAAAGTAATAACAAGGTTTGCTACACGGAAACCTATTACATAACTGAGAATATAACGAAACAACTAATTTGGAAGTCTTCTAGAGCTATCCGTTGATCACACCTTCTCTTTACCCTTAGCGAAATCCCCTACTTCACGGCGACCTAAAAAAGGTTTTAGTTTTTGAAAAGTGAGGGTTAGACCGAAGGTCTAGTGAGTTCCCTCTGGCATTCACACAGATAACCAAGTAATGAGGAATTCAAAAAATTAAATAAGATTTAGTTCTTTAAACGATAAACACCACAACTACTAACAATACTTCTTGCTCACACTACCGTCATTGGAAAAGACGGTACAACTGGCTCACACTGCCTTAAGTGGACACACCCCCACTGGCATTTACGGGACACACTCCCCGGTATGAGCGAAAACGGGACACATCCCCGACATATGCGCATCTACCAACTTATAACGTAAGCATACTTATAAGTACCATAATATTACCAACGAATTTACCAAATAATTTCACAATTATAAGATATCACCAGAATAATGAATTCAATAATTTTCATGTAATTTTAACCACTTAATCAACGAAGGCATTTAGTTTAGGAAACTCACCTGGTAGCAAGGATCCTTTTTCCCACCCTTATGCTCGATCCAACTCCTACTCGATCACCTAAGAAGATATAGAATTTGGTTCAGTTATGGAACCTACTCCAGAGACACCTAACATCCCCGGACGCCCCACTCCTGGGGTTTCCTTCGCCCGGACCCTCTCGGTCTCCCCTTCCCCGGGGCGCCCCGCCTCCCGGGGTCCCGCCCGGCCCACGCCGACTCCCGGCCCAACACACCCCAGGCGCCCCGTCTCCCGGGGTCCTGCCCAGGTCTATGCCGCCTCCCGGCTCGACTCTACCCGGGCTCCCCGTCTCCCGGGGTCTCGACCCCTCCCCCGGGTTCCTCTTCCCCGGGTATAACCAGGGCTCCCCGGTGTCATCCGACGCCCGGGGTTTCGACTACCCCCGGGGCCGCCCAGTTTCGGCCGGAGGTGATTAAGGGTTTTCTACGAACCCCGAACTTCGAACACCCAATAATACTCCCTAATCTCACTGATTAATTTATTAATACATATAAGTTTAGGATTCCAAAACAAAACTAATCAATCCAATAGCAACTATAACCATAACAACGATTATTAAGGAACGAAATGGGGTTTTCAATCATTTCTCATTTACCCTAACCCAAGAACATCAGACTCCCTCCCAAACAAAAGTCTTACAACAATCTACACACTCTTAATATGAGAACTAAAGATTATGGAATGGAAATCTTACCTTGGATGAAGCTAAAATGTCCAAAACCTTTAAAATCCTTCTCCTCTTCAATTGCACCTGCTTCTGTTCTTCCTCTAAACTTTTCTCCAGTCGTCAACAAGAGAATGAGGGAATCCCTAGGATAAAACCCTTTTTAGATACTAAATTATACTTAGCCCCTTGCACTTTGGGCTTTGACCACATTTCTCCCAAACTTCTAAAATTATCAACTTTGAACCCGGTTGTTACAGGCACTTGGGCTTTCATGTCGTGAAGTGTCATGCGATTAACGTTGTATGAGTGACATACTTTTGTGTTCCTCCATTCTCAACAGATACAGGTCTCCCTCGTTGTCGGCCAACAACATTTTGGATATTTAATTGTCCATGTTTTAACTTTGGGTTTCATCCCATTTTATGATCGCGTGAGTATTGGATTTTAGTTCCATGTTTCCGATGACATATTATATTTATATGGATTGATTTCCACGATTAACGAATTGAGTATTACGCACCACCCTTGTTTTTGGGTGTTTCGGGATCCAAAGTTTTATCCGCGTTTTTATAATTGGGAGTCCATTTTCTATTCACGGTTGAGTGAGTTTTGGGCGGCATCATTTTATAAAGAATATTTTGTATTAGGGCGTTTGCCCTTAAAAATGCATGTTATTGGAAAACGAGTCGTTTTCATATTTGAGGTAAATCATTTTGAAAGATTATGACTTAAATTGCATTATTTCCTTTTAACGATTTATTTATTAATGTTGAAAACTTTTGAACTCACTAGGCATTAACCTAACTTTCTTATTTGTTGGCATGTGCATCAGGTCCCGGTTGGGTGTGGTACTAGCGACACTGTGAAGAGATGAGAAATAGATTATGCTCGAGGGTGAGTGGTTTAGTGAAACCTTCCCCTGTTATCTTGGGTTATAACATTTTGTATTTGGGTTTAGTAACATCCGACCTTTGATTAGTCTATGTGTAAGGCTTTATTTATATTTGTTGATGGTTAAATCTAGAACAATATTTTATGAATAGACTTGTTGTAAGATACTTTGTCTTTCTTTGAGGCATTTTTGAAAAATTTAAATTAGTTGCTCCTTTTTGACTTGAGGGTGTTACAACATGTATCTAGACACATTTTACATTATAAGTTCATTTAGCAAATCCACATTCATTTTTTTTAAATCTTTTCTTAATTCAATTTTTCTAATTTATAACTTACATTTATTACCCTTATAATTAGGTATGTAGTTTACTTTTAATCCCTTACTTTTTTATTTTTTTTATTTTAGACTCTTATCATATAAAAATAAATAATGAATATGAACTAAAATGCATTAAAAAACATTTTTATTTTTTACAAATTATACCATTGTAATCGTTTCGTCAATACTTTCGAAATGAGTCCAATATTGAATATTTTTTGATTTAATTATATTATTAAATCATAAATATATACAAATTAATGTGTCGTGATTAATATGAGATTTGTTGAAATTAGTATGGGATTTGATATAAATAATCACTAAATTGCCTTAATTTTCTTTTGGCTATTTCATATCAATTTTTACTTCAAGAGTTTTTTATAACAACCTCATATCTTTAAATTTTTATACAAGAATTTTGATTTTTATCATGAAGTTTTATAAAATAACATTTTTAATTTTTAATTTTATTTTCTTGACATTATAATATTTAGTATATATTAATTTTGTATAAGTATAGATTATTGATTATTGATATTGAAAAAATCGATAAAACTTATAAAAATTAGGTTCTTTTACAAAAACTATTATTAAAGATGCAAGTGATGTTTTACGGTAAAATAGAAAATATTTATTTATTTTTATAAATAGACTATAATTTAGGAACAAATAAAAATATATATATTATTTTGAATTAAAAGATATTATACTTTCTGAAAATAAAATAATTAAATTGTAATACAAGAGATGCTTTAATAATTAATGTAAAATCGAAAATAAATATTTATTTTTAGAAATAGACTAAAATTTAGGAACAAATAAAAATAAAAATATAGATAGCCATTTAGAATTAAAATATATTATCTATACTATATTATAAAGCACGGATAAAAAAATTATTAAATACAAATTATTAGGCACAAGGTACCATCATTTTATGCAAGATTTTAAAAATCTCTTAATTTACAAGTATCAAAACATAAGATACATATTACTACTGCAGACTTCTAACACCCACCAATTTGGTATGTGTAGGGCATTCATTTTATGCAGACCTTTCCATGTATCACTATTAATTAATATATTATATTATTATAATTTTGTTTTAATTATATTATTAAATATGTAATTGGTTATTTTTTCTAGATGTCATTAAAATATATAAGATAATCATTAAATTATAACAAAATACTTAATTTTTTTATGTGAAAAACATTATACTATTAAGCCTAAATTAAACAAATTTATAAAAAAAAACATTATCACTTTCTCAAAAACATCCAAAATCGTATTGTAAATCGACAAAAAAATAAAATGAAACATTAAAATCGTGATCTATCTCGCTGTATTGCGCAAATACGCTTCTAGTACTTTCTAAAAATAAAATATATTTTATTGTAATACAAATTTGTGAGATAAGTTTTCTGTCTTGATTTAATTTTTTAAAATTACTTCGTGTAATACATGAGTTCGAACCTAGTAAAGTTAATATTATAAATTAATTAACACATTCGAGATTAAACTTATTTGGAAAGTTCCATCATATCGTTCTAAAATAATATATTTTTCGTAAAATAATTAACAAATTATGTAGACGAATACTTAAAAAGATTTTTAGAAAAGGAAAAAATTTTAAAAACTCAATAAACTGTTAAATTTTGAATGATTAAATTCTTAATTTATTTATTTTTAACAAATAAATCCTGAGACTGTTTAAAATCGAACAAATAAATCCTTAAAAAAATTAACCTAGGAAACCTGACGATTTTTTATATTTTAAATGATTAAGTCCCTATTCTCTAATCAATTTTTTGAACTGAGTCCTTGCACTTGTAAAATGAAAGAAATATACCACTTATGTATGGATGTATTAATAGATCAGTAATAAAGTACAATAAACCAATAAAAAGAAATGATTAAATACCATTTTCATTATCCATTATTTATTTTTCAGATTCATATGAGAATCATAAGAGAATGTAATAGTTATTTATATTTCAGCTTCAAATGAAAATTCACATGATCATAATAAACTCATTTGATTGTCATTTAAATCTGAAAAATAAATAAATGATTAACAAAACTGACATATTTTTTTTGTTTTTTTGGTTTGTTATATACTTTCCTATTGATTCATAATACATGTAAAAATAAATAATATATTTCTTTCGTTTTATACGTTTACCAATTTATTTGACCAAAAAAATGTTTAGGGACTTTATCGATCAAAATATAAAAGTTTGTTGGTTTTTTTTGTATTATAATACGTTCAATGATTTTTTGTTCGCTTTCAGAAAATTTAATATAACAACCCAATCAAAACAAGACAATTAATAATAACTGCAATAATAATTCATGCCAAAACGATCCCAAGCTTACAACTTAATTTAAGGTTTGCAACAACAACCTATTACACAACTGTGATATTAAAGAAAGGTAAACTAAAGTGACGGTCTTCTATCCACTTCCGCTACACCTTCTCTATACCTTTATCGACTTTCCCTAACTCACGCCTGCCTGAAAAGGTTTTTAAAATTTGAAAGAGCAAGGGTTAGACCGAAGGTCTAGTGAGTCCCCTCTAACGATTATGCAACAAAACAAACATCAACTTTAATCAAAACAGATTTACAAGCAACATATGAGTATTTCACAATACTGGCCACACTACCGTCGAAGACGACGTGTCTGACTCGCACTGCCTTAATTTGGGACACACCCCCAATGGCATAAACGGACCACACTCCCTGGTACGAGCAGGCGGGCCACACTCCCCGACTTAGGTCACAACTTCCGGAAATAATGTATGCATACATTTAAACGTCAACAATTTATAAACAACTTAAATAAATTTATCATGAACATGCCAACATATTAAATCAAAGTTTTAATAAAACTTTCATAAACTTTCGTTAATAAAGCATTTAGTTCAGAAAACTCACATGAGGTCCAAATCAAAGTTTCCTCTAGAACTGGTCCGAAACGAAACCTATAAGAAAAGACATTGGTCGGTAAACTTCCGATACTTTCTAATTCATAGCGGTGACTGTCCTTAACACACTATAATCTCAAGCGGTTGGATCTAAATTAAAACCGCTAAGCTAGGCTCATAGGTAATTAATACCGAGCGTACTCTAATTGTCGAAATACTCTATAAGAACATCGACCCACTAAATAAACACCAACCCAAATCAAGATAAATGAGATCTAATCATGGAAAAGCAATATGGGCCAGCCACTAACTGCAGAAGCCCAGATAGGAATCAGGTCATGGGTCGCGGCCCATGTAGAAGTCGCTCGGTCCAAATACTTGACCGGGTCAAATTTGCGACCGGGGCCTGACCAAAAGCGATTGCCCGGATCCAAGACCTTCGACCGGGACTCCATTCCCCGGTGCGACCGGGACTTCACAACCCCCGGTGTCGACCGGGATCACTACTCTCGGTGTCGACCGGGATCCTTACACCCTGGATCACCCCGCACTTTGGTGCCTGGGGTCACCCGGTCCCCCGAACGCACCGGTCTCTGCAACAAACAACCATCGAACACCCATCAAAAACCCAGACTCGCCCCTTTATGATCCTTGAAATCCAAAACTCTCTATGTGTATCGGTTACAACACTAATAACTTAAAACTTCAACCCCATCAATCCGTCAACCCATAATACACAGATTAAAATAAAACCCCAAATCCCCCAAAACCAAACAACATCAGATCACTCCAACAATCCCAAACCCAAAGATTAAAACTGTTACTAAAACATCTAATAATGAAGATATTGATTAGAAGGAAACTTACCTTAAGGAGGAATCAATGAAAACTTGAAATCTCAATCGAGTAGTCTCCTTCCTTGCTTCGTTCCACAAGAAATCGCCCTAGTCTCCCTTTCTCTTCTCAGTCGCTAACCGAAAACGATATGAGGTCATTAGGGTTAAAACCCTTTTTATTTCAATGTTACATCTAGCCCCCTTCATCTTTGAGTCTCGATCAACTAAGCACCCAACTTTAAAATTTAAGACTTATACCCGGTTATGACAATACTCCCTCCTTCAAAAGGATTCCGTCCCCGGAATCTCTTTACTAAACAAGCTAGGGTATTGGGACTTTATGTCCGACTCTAATTCCCAAGTTGCTTCCTGACCTTTGTGAAATTTCCACTGCACTTTCACCAGATGGATTTCCTTATTCCTCAGTTTCTTCACTTTGCGGTCCAGAATACCACCGGTTCCTCAACATAACTTATCTTCTCATCTACTTGGATATCCTCCAATGGTACAACGACATCGCTTTCTGCTAAACATTTCTTCAGATTCGACACATGAAAAGTGGGGTGAATTCCTCGTAGGTCCACGGGTAATTCCAGTTTATACTCTACCTCCCCAATACGTTCCACAATAGTAAGTGGTCCAACAAACCTTGGTCTCAACTTGCCTCTCTTGCCGAAACGGACTACTCCCTTCCAAGGCGAGACTTTTAACATAACCTTGTCCCCCGCTTGAAACTCTATCGGCTTCCTTTGCTTATTGGCGTACATCTTCTGACGATCTTGGGCTACCTTTAACCTTTCTCGAATCTGGTTGACCTTTTCAGCCGTCACTTGCACAATTTTCGGTCCGGCTAGCTGCCTTTCACCCACCTCATTCCAACGTAATGGTGTTCTACACTTACGTCCGTACAACGCTTCGAACGGAGCTGCTTGAATACTAGCATGGTAACTATTGCTATAAGAAAATTCTATCAAAGGCAGATGAGTTTCCCACGAACCTTTGAAATCGATAACACACGCTCGAAGCATGTCTTCCAACTTAGAAGCATCGTTATAGATCACGAACCCTTCTAAACCGTTGGGTAAGGACAAGATAGGTGCACTACTCAGTCTTTCCTTCAACTTACTGAACTCATCCTCTTAAGCTTCCTTCCATACAAACTTGACGCTTTTCCTTGTTAGAGTCGTTAATGGCGTGGCTATCCTCGAGAAGTCCTGAATGAACCTTCGATAATAACCCGCCAAGATAAGGAAACTCCTCACTTCTGACGGTGATTTCGGCACTTCCCACTCTTTGATCGCCTTGATCTTTGCTGGATCCACCTTGATCCCATATTCCGACACCACGTGTCCTAAGAATTGTACTTCTCTTAGCCAAAACTCGCATTTCGAGAACTTGGTGTACAATTTCTCCCGCTTGAGCAACTCAAACACGGATCGCAAGTGCGCCTCATGGTCGGTCATGGACTGTGAATAGATTAGTATGTCATCAATGAAGACAATGACACACTTGTCCAAAAATGGACTGCACACTCTATTCATTAGGTCCATGAATGTTGTCGGTGCGTTAGTCAAACAAAAAGGCATGACTAAGAATTCGAAGTGTCCGTATCTCGTGCGAAAAACAGTCTTGGATACATCCTCCTCCCTCACCTTCAGCTGATGGTAGCACGAACGTAGATCTATCTTCGAGAAGTAACTCGCTCCTTGTAGCTGATCGAAAAGATCATCAATCCTGGGGAGCGGGTACTTATTCTTGACTGTTACCTTATTGAGCTCCCAGTAATCTATACACATTCTCATAGACCCCTCCTTCTTTTTGACGAATAACACCGGTACTCCTCACGGTGACATGCTGGGACGAATAAAATCTTTATCCAACAGCTCTTGCAGTTGAGTCATCATCTCCATCATTTCGGCTGGCACCAAACGATAGGGTGCTCTTGCGATTGGTGCTGCCCCCGACACCAAATCTATTCGGAACTCCACTTGCCGATCAGGAGGTGAGGTGGTCAAGTCTTCCGGAAACACCTCTGGGTATTCACTTACTACCGGAACTAACTCTAGCCCCTTCTTCTCTTTCTTAGCGTCTACTACATACGCCAAGAACCACACACACCCTTTCACTAAGCACTGCCTAGCCTTGATCATGGAGATCAAACACAACTTCCTATCCCGATGATCCCCATACACTACAATTTATTTCTGATCCGGCAAAGCTATACGAATTAGCTTCTTGTTACAGACAATGTTGGCATCATTAGACTCCAACCAATCCATTCCCACAATGACGTCAAATTCTCCCATGCCTATCGGGTATAACCGTGATGGAAAGGAATGACCGTCAATGTCTATACTACACCCGTCATATACTTCTCCCACTAAGACTCGACTATCATCGGCTACTTCTACCTCAAACCCATGTCTAAGCTTCTTGGACTTCACATGCAATTTATGCATTAAATTTGGAGACACAAACGAACGGTTTGCGCCTGAATCAAACAACACTTTAGCAACAATCGAGTCTATATGAAAAGTACCTGTCACCATATCCGGTGTCTCCACCGCCTCCTCTGCCATCATATTAAAAGCCCTCGCCCTCGCCCGAACTGGCTCCACTTTATTCTCACCTCCTTTATCTCCATATCCCCCGAATGCTCCCTTTTTCAACTGTGGGCAATCAGTCCTGATATGATCAGGGGACCCACATTGGTAGCAAGTCCTTGGCCCACGGTAGTCCCGAGCCATATGTCCAGTCTTTCCACATTTGAAGCAACCGTCTCGTTCCAACAGACACTCCCCTTTATGCATTCTGTTGCACTTGTTGCACGACCTATTCTCAATCTTAGGAATAACCCGCTGATTGAGTTTTGCAGATTTAAACTTCCTGGAGTCACGGACAGTTCCCTTCTACTTCCGTTTGTCTCCACTTCTCTCGATAGCCTGGCGGTTCTTTTCCTTCTCCCTCATCTCGGTTGCGTTCACCGCCGCTTGGAACGTAGCTGGTTCTTTGTTCGAAATGAATTCCCTAATATTACTTCTCAGTCTAAAGATGAAACTCTCTAATCGCCTTTCCTCATTAGACACGTAAACTTCAGCAAACCGTGATTTCTCAATGAACTTTGTAGTATACTCCCGAACCGTCATATCTTTCTGCTCCAAGCTCAAAAACTCTTCCTCTAACTTTTTTACTGCTTTCAGATGGCAGAATTGTGCATTAAATCTTTTCACAAACCCATCCCAAGACATCTCCTTAGCCGCCGCCAAACCCTGTCCTCCTGCTTCGACATCCCACCACATTACAACTTCGTCTTTCAGCATTGACAACGCGTACACTACTTTGTCCCCCTCAGAACACTTACTAGTATCAAGTTCCAGTTCCATTCCTTTTACCCATCTCAGTGCCAGCACAGGGTCGCATTCTCCTTTGTAGGTAGGAGGTTTGCAGGCAGCAAACTCCTTGAAACTGCATCCTTTCTCAAACACAGCTTTAGCCGCCACTACAGGAGTCGACTGCTAGTGGCTTCCCACCACAGTCACTGGCGAGTCAGAAATCTCGGTCACTACTCTATCCTCACTCTTCTCCTTGCTTGCCGATACTTCATTAGTTCGTTGGTCCAACAAAACATTCAGGGTTTCCTGTAATTTTCCCATCTCAACCGCAAAGGTTTCTTGTGTAACAAAACCTTGAGTTCGACCTCCACCGCAGTTTCTTTCCTGCTTCCGACCCATCACCGAAGTTGAACTCTCTTGAAGAGAGGTTTCTTGCTTTGACCTCACCTCTACACTTCTAGCTCAACGAGCAACGCGAGTCGTCTTTCCCCCTCGAGTTCCCCCAGCTGGTTCATTCACTTGAGTTGTCGCCTTCCGAGTCGTTTTCCCTTTACCTTTAGGTCGACCGCGACCCTTTCCTCGGGTGGCAGTCGGGTTAACAACAACTTCTTGTTCCTCAGCAACGACTTCATTAACTGGCTCGTTCAAAGAAATCGGAGTAGACTTACTTCTTGTTACTCGCTCAGACATGATTTATGGTAAGAAGAAACATACGACATTCAATTCAACACACCACGTGCAATACGGAAAGTTAAGCACATGCATGTACCTGTAAATTCGCAATCACTGTCCAGATGTAATTCCAAATTTACCTTACATGCTAGTCCTCACTACCCTATTGATGTCTTCCTACGGTCTTCCTACTTCTCAGTTGTGTTTCTACTTTTCCTAGTTTAAGTCTAGGCCCGCCCGGTCACCTAGATCCCTTAAACTACGGCTCTGATACCAACTATAACAACCCAATCAAAACAAGACAATTAATAATAACTGCAATAATAATTCATTCCAAAACGATCCCAAGCTTACAACTTAATTTAAGGTTTGCAACAGCAACCTATTACACAACTGAGATATTAAAGAAAGGTAAACTAAAGTGACGGTCTTCTATCCACTTCTGCTACACCTTCTCTTTACATTTATCGACTCTCCCTAGCTCACGCCTGCCTGAAAAGGTTTTTAAAATTTGAAAGAGCGAGGGTTAGACCGAAGATCTAGTGAGTCCCCTCTAACGATTATGCAACAAAACAAACATCAACTTTAATCAAAACAGATTTACAAGCAACATATGAGTATTTCACAATACTGGCCACACTACCGTCGAAGACGACGTGTCTGACTCGCACTGCCTTAATTTGGGACACACCCCAATGGCATAAACGGACCACACTCCCTGGTACGAGCAGGCGGGCCACACTCCCCGACTTAGGTCACAACTTCCGGAAATAATGTATGCATACATTTAAACGTCAACAATTTATAAACAACTTAAATAAATTTATCATGAACATGCCAACATATTAAATCAAAGTTTTAATAAAACTTTCATAAACTTTCGTTAATAAAGCATTTAGTTCAGAAAACTCACATGAGGTCCAAATCAAAGTTTCCTCTAGAACTGGTCCGAAACGAAACCTATAAGAAAAGACATTGGCCGGTAAACTTCGGATACTTTCTATATCATAGCGGTGATTGTCCTTAACACACTATAATCTCAAGCGGTTGGATCGAAATTAAAACCGCTAAGCTAGGCTCATAGGTAATTAATACAGAGCTTACTCCAATGGTCGAAATACTCTATAAGAACATCACCCACTAAATAAACACCAACCCAAATCAAGATAAATGGGATATAATCTTGGAAAACAATCTGGGCCAGCCACTAACTGCCGAAGCCCAGATAGGAATCAGGTCATGGGCCGCGACCCATGTAGAAGTCGCTCGGTCCAAAGACTCGACCGGGTCAAATTTGCGACCGGGGACTGACCAACAGCGATTGCCCGGATCCAAGACCTTCGACCGGGACTCCATTCCCCGATGCGGCCGGGACTTCACAACCCCCGATGTCGACCGGGATCACTACTCCCAGTGTCGATCGGGATCCTTACACCCGGGATCGCCCGACACTTTGGTGCCCGGGGTCACCCGATCCCCCGAACGCACCGGTCTCTGCAACAAACAACCATCGAACACCCATCGAAAACCCAGACTCGCCCCTTTATGATCCTTGAAATCCAAAACTCTCTCTGTGGATCGATAACAACACTAATAACTTAAAACTTCAACCCTATCAACCCATAATACACATATTAAAATAAAACCCCAAATCCCCCAAAACCAAACAACATCAGATCACTCCAACAATCCCAAACCCAAATATTAAAACTGCTACTAAAACATCTAATAATGAAGATATTGATTAGAAGGAAACTTACCTTAATGAGGAATCAATGAAAACTTGAAATCTTAATCGAGTCGTCTCATTCCTTGATTCGTTCCACAAGAAATTGCCCTAGTCTCCCTTTCTCTTCTCAGCCGCCAACCGAAAACAATATGAGGTCATTAAGGTTAAAACCCTTTTTATTTCAATGTTACATCTAGCCCCCTTCATCTTTGAGTCTCGATCAACTAAGCACCCAACTTTAAAATTTAAGACTTATACCCGGTTATGACATTTAAGGATTCATTTTTTTTGAACTGCAAAAACGACAATTTTATACCAACCCAAACCACAAGGAAACAGAGATCAAATCATCGAAACAAACCAAAACAAAAAACAACAACCGCAGCAAACGAAACAAAAACAGGAAACAAACGAAACCGAACGGGAAAAACCAAAGAAGGCCGGACGAGAAAGAAAGAACGACAAAAGATTGCGAGGCACAAACCATATTGTCCTCTTCCAACCACAGTGTAACACCCCGAATTTTGGGTCTTATTTGTGGATAGACTTAGAATCCCCGTATTATTTTGATGTTGAGCAAGATTGGATTGAAGGTAGAAATTTCCTTCCAGTGCTTGGCACGGTTTACCGCGCGGGTGGAACCGCACGACCATCCGCGTGGGACTCTGCCCAATCGTGGCTTCAGTGCTCCATGCGAGCACCCGTGCATGCATAGTGACTTGATAAATAGAAGAAAATCGACCCCAACTCCTCATTTACTCCCACACTCTCTTTTGAACACCTTGAGCTGCGATTTTCCTCCCAAGAAAGACCTGGTAAGTCCTTCTTTTCACCCTCCCACCATTAATGTCTCCCATCTACTCAAAACCTTTAACCATTTATATCATTTTAGGTGTTCTTGAGGATTTATCTGTGCTAGTCCAAGTTTCTCAAGGATCTCATTCTCACCTCTTTAAGCTATTGAGTTCTAGGGTTTTAAACTACAACCCTACAAGGTGAGTTTATTCTCTTTTATAAACTTTATACATGTTAAAATGTAGATTTTAACCTTCCAAACATCTCCATTTTTGATTTACTTGATTTGGGTGAGTTTTCACCAAAAACCTAACTTTGGAGACTATGGGGGTTTATGTTGAAAGGTATGATTTTAAGGTCAAGAAACTTACATTTTGGTTTAATTGTGGATTTTGCACATGAGAAACATGTTTTCTATAACCTTATGATTAAATACTTTGAATTCAAGATTAGGGTTTTGAAATATAATTATGTATTATTGAATGAGGACTTGGGTAAAATGATTTGGTATGTGTGGAAGTACCATTTAACGAATTAGAATGGAACCTCTTGGAATTTTTGGGAGTAACTATACGGATTCATGATTTTGTGTATATGGTGGCATCTTAACTGTTGGAAGTCATTGATTGGTTTTGTGGACATTAAATGGATTATTTGGTTGCATCTGGGCGTCATGAACCCACATATATTTATAATATTTGATCCGATGATGGAACACTAGTTTTCCACATCGAGGCACGCATATGCATCGGATGAGGTATAAGCCCTACATGCTAGTACGCGATATTGGGTGGGGATCTCAACGTAAGGACCCTATGTGGTTGAAGTTGACTTTCCGTTGGTGTACGTTTAGAGCTACTGAGCCTAACATCCATTGCGGGTACTTTATTATGTGTCTGGTTTTACTAACACGTCAACTGACTTAGTTTTGTGTTCCGTCACTTGTGTTAGTAAGCAGGTCTCCCCCGTCAACCCAAAAGGTATTGGTATTAAAGTTGAGAATTATGTATATAGATTCTACCGACGTTCTTAAATTATTTCATTTGAAATTACTGATTTTTCCTAATATAAATGTTTGATCTCACTAGGCTTTAGCCTAACACTTTTTCTTAAAATGATATGTATAACAGGTCATTCTAGCGGTGGGATCCCTCGGGCTTGAGTGGAGAGTCGTTGAAGGATAGTGGCATTTTTGAAGATTATAGAGGCGTACATTGATATAGTGATGGTATACTTTTGGAAGTGAGATGTCGAAACCCGTCCGTAATGTAGAATTAGTTGGTCTAGATTAGTAGGTTGTTGAGATCAATTTCACTTGATTCCTTTATTGTAAATGCCATACAATATTCCCCTTTTTGGGTAATTCTATTATGATAGACTCGTTTATTACGCAATCATTTTAGGCTTAATTTAACCCCTATTTTTAGGGTGTTACACACGGCCTCCCCTCCTCAGACAATCTTCACATGGCTCCGCAACCGCAACACCATAACCTACCTTTCGTGATACTTGGATCAACGAGCCATTCCGTTCATCCCATCAACTAATTTTTGGATCTTCTATTCACCCACTCATAAAATTTCCTTTATAACTCAAAGAAGAGATATATTAGTTTGCCTTTAAAAATGGATTTTAGTGACCTAATCATTCAAATTATGAAAGTTTATTTGGATTTTTAGAAAATTTCCCATTAAAAATGGATTTTTTTATCTTGATAAAACATGTTACACAAACTTTGATATGAATGGTTATTACTATTCGTGAGACCATATATGATGTGCAATAGTTTTTTTTTTGGAAGGGTGTCCTAGGCTATGTCTAGACTAATTCCTTGGCAAATTATGACTGTAAGACATCAACCCTGATTAAACCTCAGTGGCCACAATTGTTGTATATGCCTGGATTCGAACCCTGGACAGATGAGGTATTCCACCATATCCTCCCGGGAATTAACCAGTACGCCACAACCCTTGTGGTTTATGTGAAATAGTTGACGACTTATCTATTTAAGGAATTTACAATTTAAATAATTTACTTAAAAATTTAATTTAATCGTATTATATCTTTTCTTAATTAATCAACTAGATTAATTATAAAAACAAGTAGTTAAAATGAAAACAAGCAACACCTGAATGTATCTAAATGTATAACTCCATATTTTTAATAAAACCTATATTATTATTTTAATAATATGTCATGATAAATAATTATAAATGCATTATGTTTATTAAAAAACAGACAAATGGACATGGAGTAATAACCCATTTTGACTTGTACCAAAACTATACAAGCATCGTCAAAGCTCATGTTCAATTCTAATCCACCCAAGGTTCAAATACAGTCGTTGTCAAACCCCTTGTGGCCATGAAGGTTTACCTGCAATGACTCCAGGCCATTCGTGGTTGTAATAACCAGATAATGCTTTTATCTTTTTTAATAAGTGGTGGCCAAGTTGAAAAAGGTAAAAGTTAGGGGTCTTTTTAGCAATTAGTGTGGATATTTACATTTAAGGGTAAAAACCCTAAATGCCACTTTTCTCTCTATATTTTGGAAGTCAGCTGAGAAAATAAAAGGAGGAAGGAATAGGAGCTAGTCAATTTGAGGTTTCAAAGCTTTCGTAGAGTGAAGAAGGGAGCAGAACATTGAAGTGGTTTTCTTCTTAAGAGGTAACACCTCCTAGCCCTACTATATTATTCTTGAAAGAACCTTCATTGAAGATTCTAGTGTTTAAGTTCTTGTTTGGTGATCTGTATAAGTTATCAAAATATTGGGGAAAAATCAATTGATTAATGAGGGTGTGAACCTTTGCATTTTGAGGTTTGTGGAAATTTGTTTTGGTTATTTGACTAAAGGGAAGGGGAGGAGCTTTTAGCATTTTCCATTAGAACCGAAGGGTTGTAGTGGGATCGCTCAATCCGGGCAGAACCAGTTATTGGGGTTTACCGGGAACGAAGGGGGAGAGGGAGTGAGGAATCGGGCCAAAAACCTGGGTAGTTATCCTTCAAGCCAAACCCGGTTAGTACCGGGAGTTACCCCAACCGGATAGACCGAGGGCTGCTAAACCTGGTTAGTACCGGGAGAAGCCTCCAAACCCTAGTGATATTGGGAGCGACCTTAAGCCCGGGTGGTACCGGGAGCGTCCTTCAACCCGGTTGATACCAGGAGTAATCTCCAAACTCGGTTGAGACCAGGAGTGGCTTCCAAACCCGGCAGTGGCCGGTGTCGCCAAACACCCAGACTGAAGCCCAAAACCCGGAGATGGGGGAGGGGCTGAAAGCTATTGGCCGACTCCGAATGGGTCGGAGCTTGGGTTCAAATTCGAATTAGCGGTGTTTGATTAAACGAGAATGTTGGTCGGTACTTTCGGAATATTGTAATTTGGATGGGTTTTACCCGGGGGTAAATTGGGTTGAACCAGGACTTAATCTTGCATGTTTAACTAAAATTGTAGGTGTCTATCCTCCCTGAAGCAAATTTCAGTGTGTGTGCCGAATTTTCATCAAGAAGTGAGTTCCCTTATGACTTTTTATGCATACGAAATGATTTAACAATTTTCTCTTTATAATTGAATTTGGTATTGGGTATTATGGTATGACTTATGCTTATGATTATGAGGATTTTTATCATGCATGATATGAAACTGTTTCTAAATGCATATGTATTGTTTACGTGATGTTATCCATTACTTAGCATGTTGTTTGGAGTCGGGTTGCACCTTTGGGATTAGTGTACATTGGAATTGTGAATATTCCTTGGGAGAGTGTGTATATCGTGTGCCTTTGTAACACACGAAAATTTATGAGATTATGGAATGTCCATTTCTCGTGTAAAGTTTTGTTGCGTCCTAAGCTTTATTATTGTTTTTAAAGGAAACCCCAATTATCGAACCAACTCGACTAATCAGTTAGAGGCCAAGGGAGGCCTCGGTACCATGCTTGTGATAGTGCCAGCGATTGTGACCAAGTGTCACTCTCGCTGGGCACTGTCGCTGGTGTTTTGAAGCTCACGGTACAGGTTTGGCGATAGTGTCGGGCGATCTTACCCTGGTCACTATCGCAGTGTCACAAACCGCGCCGTTTGTACCAAGACTTGGGGAACTCGGGCGAGTATGCCCCACTATGGTGACATTATCATTATCGCCGTGTCACCATCGCTAGCGGGGGGCTGGGCCTATAAAAGTGTCAGCTCCGAATTTATCTCATTTTATCTGATTTGGCTAAGCTTCTAGGTCTTTTTTCTCTGCTATATTAAGGTAAGAATTCATTCATATCATCCCTCCTCATTAATGATCTTAGCTACCACCTCCATTGATCATTTATGATCATCTCCTAGGTGATTATAAGCATTTAGTGGAAGAAGTTCAAGCCTACCTCAACTCAATCCATCATCTTCCATACTAGGGTTTAGTTTTCTCTTTGAAAACAACCAAGGTGAGTTTCTTGATACTTTCACAAACTTTATACATGTCAAACATGATTTTATCCTTGTAAAACATCTCCACTTTATTATCTTTTGATTTGGGCGAGTTTCACTAAAAACCTAACTTTGGAGATTTTTAGGGTTCATGAGAATGGGTGATGAAGACGGACTTGCCCCCACCGTTGCAAAACATTTTGGGTGGAGGGATCGAGCATATACCCCAACGCAACATAGCCACATCGGAACCGATAATGGAAGAAGTAACTCCGGAATCGAGAATGATGGATCGGATGATACAAGCTATGAACGCGGCGATGGTCCAACAGCAGGAAATGTTTTTGAAGCTACTTGAGGACCGAGATACTAACAACCTTAGGCACGAAACGGTTGCCGAAAATGTCCTTGTGACGGGATCCGGGGGTATTAGACCCGAAATACCCACTAATGAGACCGCGACCCCAGAAGCAAGGCAAGTGACGAAAACTTGCACTTTTAAGGCCTTCCTTGGTTGCCGACCACCGGAATTCAAGGGTTGGGATGATCCGGTGGTATGTATGAACTGGATTCAGGAAATGGAACAAGCCTTCCGATCGAGTGAATGGGTGAAATCCAGAAAGCGACATTTGGTTCTCAGATGCTCAGAAGGGCGACCCTCACATGGTGGAATGTTTACTCCACTTCTGTCGAGGCCACGGTGTTGGCTAAACTGAGTTGGGAAACCTTCAGGAAGAAGGTGATGGAGGAATTTTGTAACGAACAAGCCATGGATCAGATCATCGACGAGTTCCGTGGCCTGAAAAAGGGGAACCTGTCAGTGAAGGAGTACAACAAGTTGTTCATGGACAAGCTGCGTTTGGTGGGAAATCTGGTCCCGACTGAGAGAGAAAAGATCAAAGCCTACATCAAAGTATTGCCGACCGAAATAATGAACATGGTACGGGTGTCTAAGGCCTCTACTCTTCGTGAGGCAATCGAGGAGGCAGACTTGGTGGAAGATTCCTATGCTTCGAGCAAGGTGGAGAGAAGTGGAGCGGATGAGAAGAGAAGATGGGAAAGGAGTTTTGTACCTTCCAAAAGACCCAGACATTTCAACAACAACATTCGGGGGACCGGTCCGAGATGTGAGGTTCCATGGTGCTCCAAGTGCCGGAGCAAACATTTAGGCCCTTGTAACTCAGGGTCTGAACCATGTTTCAAATGTGGCAAGCCTGTCCACAACTACCGTGATTGTCTGATGAAAGGGCAAATTTTTTTGGGTGCAAGGAGTCGGGTCACATTAGGAGCGAATTCCCGAAGTCGAAGACTGGGAGTAGCGGGGGAAGGAAAGTGGACCATCCGAGAGCTATGGGAAGAGTCTTTCAGATAACTACCAAGGAGGCAAAGACGTCTACGGATGTAGTATCGGGTACATTTCTCCTAAACTCCGTATCTACTCGCATATTATTTGATTCGGGCGCAAGTTTTTCGTTTGTGTCGAATTACTTTTTTCAAAATTTATCCGTACCCACTACCCACTAGTAGCTTAGAGGATGCCTTAGTGGTAGAGCTAGTGGATGGTGATCAGGTAGTGGTTCGAGATGTCCTTAGAGGGTGCATGTTAGAAATTGAAAGAAAGGAATTCCCGGTTGATCTAATGCCAATGGTCATCAGAGGATTTGATGTTATCATTGGGATAGATTGCTTAGCGAATAACCATGCCGAGATTTTTTGTGCAAAGAAGTTGATTCGAATTCCAGTTTCGGATGTTGAGTCGTAACCGTGTATGGCGAAAGGAGGAAAGGCGAGGTAGAAATAATCAGCATGCTGAAGGCACGAAGGTGTTTACGGAAAGGATGTTCATCCTTTCTGGCGTACGTCATAGACGCCAAGTTCGAGAAGAAAAGGCTTGAAGATGTGAAGGTGGTGAATGAATTCCCCGATGTATTCCCAAACGAATTACCTGAATTACCACCCGATCTCCAAGTGGAGTTCAAGATTGACTTAGCACCGAGAGCGGCTCCAATAACTAGGGCTCCGTACCGTTTAGATCCGTCGGAAATGAAAGAGATGATGGGACAACTACAAAACCATCTTGAGAAGGGATTTGTGAGACCGAGCTCATCACCGTGGGGAGCACTGGTCTTATTTGTGAAGAAGAATGATGGAACCATGCGGATGTGTATTGATTATAGGGAGTTGAATAAGGTGACCGTGAAGAATAAATACCCACTCCCTAGAATCGATGATTTGTTCGACCAACTTCAAGGAGCGGGATGTTTCTTGAAGATTAATCTATGTTCGGGCTACCATCAAGTGAAAGTCAAGGAGGACGACATTCCAAAGACCGCATTTAGGACGCGCTACGGGCACTACGAGTTCTTGGTGATGCCCTTTGGCTTGACGAACGCCCTGGTGGTGTTCATGGATTTAATGAACCGCGTGTGCCGATCGTTCCTTTACCAGTCGGTCATCGTGTTCATTGATGATATTCTGATTTACTCCAAGGACGAATCCGATCACGCGCGTCACCTTCATGATATTTTGGAGGTCTTGAGGAAGGAGAAGTTTTATGCGAAATTCTCCAAGTATGAATTTTGGTTGAAGGAGGTGTAGTTTTTGGGGCACGTAGTCACGAAGACGGTGTGAAGGTGGATCCCGCGAAGATAGAAGCAATGATGAATTGGGAACCTCCCAAGAGTCCATCTGAAATCCGAAGATTTTTGGGATTGGCGAGTTATTACCGAAGATTCATTCAGGATTTCTCCAAGATTGCTTATTCGTTGACGGCTTTGACCAAGAAGAATGTGAAGTTCGTGTGGACCGAATCGCAAGAGAAATCTTTTCGGATACTGAAAAAAATCTTTGTGAAGCTCCGATTTTATCCTTGCCGGAAGGTTCGGAGGATTTTGTGGTTTATAGAGATGCATCCAAGATGGGTCTTGGGTGCGTACTCATGCAAAGAGGAAAGGTGATTGCCTACGCGTCGAAACAACTAAAGGTGCACGAGAAGAATTACCCCACCCATGATTTGGAACTAACGGCGGTGGTGTTCGCGTTGAAATTCTAGTGACATTACCTCTACGACACGAAGTGTACTTTGTACACGGATCACAAGAGTTTAAAGTATGTCTTCGATCAAAAAGAGCTAAATATGAGGCAAAGACGTTGGTTGGAGCTACTCAAGGACTACGACTGTGAGTTACTTTACCAACCGGGTAAAGCAAACATGGTGGCCGATGCCTTAATTCAGAAGGAGTATAGTAAGAAACTTCGATCCAAGCTTACAAGAATTGAATTTGTATTGAGCCTCATGGAGAAGATTAAAGCGTCACAAGTCTAAGCCTTGATGGGAGAGAATCTCAAAGATGAAGTGATGACCAAACAACGACTACTTTTGACCAAGATAGCCGAGTGATCAAATGCTTCAATAGGCGTGTTTGGGTGCCAAAGATTGGAGAAAACCAAGACCAACTCTTGGAATACGCACACAAGTCCAAATACTCCATCCACCCGGGAAGCACAAAGATGTATAGAGACTTGAAGTTGCACTATTGGTGGTCGGTTATGAAGTTAGATGTGGCACACTATGTAAAGCGTTGTGTGACTTGTTTGCAAGTGAAGGTCGAGCACCAATGACCTTATGGGAGCATTCAATCATTAGAAATCCTTGAATGGAAGTGGGATAAGATTACCATGGACTTTGTGACCAAGCTACCAAAGACGTTGCGAGGCAACGACACCATCTGGGTGATTGTCAACCGTTTGACAAAGAGTGCTCATTTCCTAGCGATGCGGGAAACCTTGACAATGGATAAATTGGCAAAACTCTACATTGATGAAGTGGTCTCTAGAAACGGTATACCCTTGTCTATAGTCTCCGATCGTGAAAACCGATTTACACCAAGATTTTGGGGAACATTGCACCAAGAATTAGGTACTCGGGTGAATCTGAGTACGGCGTACCACCCACAGCCAGATGGACAAAGCGAAAGGACGATTCAAACCTTGGAGGACATGCTTAGATCTTGTGTGACTGACTTCGGCGGTAATTGGGATACCCATTTACCTTTGGTAGAGTTCGCATACAACAACAGTTACCACTCTAGCCTTGGAGTGGCACCATTTGAAGCCTTATACGGGAAGAAATGTAGAACCCCCGTATGTTGGTTGGAGGCGGGTGAAAAGCAATTTTTTGGTCCAGAAATTGTGCAAGAGACGACCTACAAGGTTAAAGTCATTAGGGAACGTTTGAAGGCGACGCAAGATCGTCAGAAAAGTTATGCTGATAAGAAGAAACGACCGGTAGAGTTCCAAGTGGGAGATCGCGTGATGTTGAAAGTGTCCCCTTGGAAGGGTTTGATCCGGTTTGGAAAGCGAGGGAAGTTAAGTCCCCGTTTCTTTGGACCATTTACCATCATCGAGCGTATTGGGATGCAAGCCTACAAGATAGATTTACCGTCGAAAATGGACGGAATCCACCCTACGTTCCATGTGTGTTACCTACGGAAGTGTTTGGCGGAAGAAGAAAGCATCATACCATTGTCGGAAATTCGAGTGGACGATAACCGTTGCATTGAAGAAATCGAAGCTATTCTAGAGAGAGAGAGACCAAAAGACTTCCTCACAAAGAAGTCACGATGGTCAAGGTTCAATGGAAGCATCATCAGGGTGCCAATGTGACTTGGGAAGTAGAGGAAGACATGAAGCGTCGTTACCCTCAATTGTTCAATTAGCTAGGATTTTGGGGATGAAATCATTCCAAAGTCGGGGGGGGGGGGGTGTTGTAACACCCCGAAATTTTATGAGATTATGGAATGCCCATTTATTGTGTAAATTTTTGTTGCATCCTAAGCCTTATTATTGTGTTTAAAGGAAGCCCCAATTATCGTACCAACTCGACCGATCAGTTAGAGGCTAAGGGAGGCCTCGGTACCATGCTTGCGATAGTGCCAGCAATTGTGACCAAGTGTCACTCTCGCTGGGCACTGTCGCCGGTGGTTTGAAGCTCACGGTACAGGTTCGACGATAGTGTCGGGAGATCTTGCCCTGGTCACTATCGCGGTGTCACAAACCACGCCGTTTGTACCGAGACTTGGGGAACTCGGGCGAGTATGCCCCACGATAGTGACATTATCACTATCGTCGTGTCACTATCGCTAGCGGGGCGTTGGGTCTATAAAAGTGACAACTCCGAATTTATCTCATTTTATCTGATTTGGCTAAGCTTCTAGGTCGTTTTTCTCTGCAGTATTAAGGTAAGAATTCTTCCATATCATCCCTCCTCATTAATGATCTTAGCAACCACCTCCATTGATCATTTATGATCATCTCCTAGGTGATTATAAGCATTTAGTGGAAGAAGTTCAAGCCTACCTCAACTCAATCCATCATCTTCCATACTAGGGTTTAGTTTTCTCTTTGAAAACTACCAAGGTGGTTTCTTGCTACTTTCACAAACTTTATACATGCCAAACATGAATTTAACCTTGTAAAACATCTCCATTTTATTATCTTTTGATTTGGGTGAGTTTCACTAAAAACCTAACTTTGGAGATTTTTAGGGTTCATGAGAATGGGTGTGATTTTGAATTAATGAGCTTATATCTTTGCACCATTTGGATACTTATGCATAAGAAGTATATTTTCCCTTATCTTCATGCCTATATGCTTGGAAGTAAAATTAGTGTTTTGAGATAATATGTGTATATATTGAATGAGGACTTGGGAGTTTGGATTTAAGGTTTGGGAAACATTGTTCATAATATTAACTTGAAACCTCTTGGAAATTATGTGAAATATCATGTGGAACCTTGTTTTAGCATATTGGTCAACATATCAATTATTGGAACATTTGGTTGGCCCTATTGGCTTTTATATTGCATATTTGGTTGCATTTGGGCGTCATGACCCCTTAACCACCTTGTATCATTTTGTCCGATGATGGAATGCTAGTTTTCCCCATCGAGGCACGTGTAGGCATCAGATAGGGTATAAGTCGTACGTGCTAGTATACGATATTGGATGAGGATCTCATCGTAAGGACCAATTATGGTTGAAGTTGATTTTTCGCGGGTGTACGTTTAAAGCTACCAAGCCTAACATCCATTGCGTATACTTTATTACGTGTATTGGTTTTTCTAACTTGTCAAGTGGCTTACTTTTGTGTTCCGTCACTTGTGTTAGTAAGCGGGTCTCCCCCGTTAACCCAAGAGGTGTTACATTATGGTAAAAGTTTATATACTATTACTTCTCCGGTTCTACTTTCTTTATTATTGTCTAACATTTATTATTATTTCTCTACGTAATTGTTCGATCTCACTAGGCTTTAGCCTAACACTTTTTCCTAAATGACATGTGTAACAGGTCATTCTAGCGGTGGGACTCCTCGGGCTTGAGTGGATAGAGGTCGAAGGATAGTAACATTTTTGGAGGATATAAAGATGCACACCCAACATAGTCTTGGTAAACTTTGGGGAGAAAAGTGTAACACCCGATTTTAATCTAGATTTAATTATGTCTAGATTAGTAGGTTGTTAAATTAAACTTTGATTGATTCTTTGGGTGGTAATCGTCATACTTTGTTCCTTGTATCGGGATGGCATATTTTGGTTGATATGACATTTTCGAATTGTCCAGATTTTCCCTATTCATAGCTGTCATATTGCCGAATTTTCAAATTCTTAATTCCTCTAAAATTTAGGGTGCTACAGCCTTGAATCTGTTTCTTGTGCACACAGGAATGGCATCTACTGGGAGGCCATGGAGATCTACCGGGGCCCCTGATTGTGGATATCACGGTGGGGTGGTAGGAGGCTATGAACACTATGCAAATACCCAAGTGTGAAGTTGATATGTTAATTGATTGTTGATGGGCCTTTATGGAGGTTTGCGTATTATTGTTGAGAACTGTTGAACTATTTTTGAGAGGGAATTCACTAGACCTCATGGTCTAACCCTTGCTTTTCAAAACTAAAAACCATTTTCAGGTGAGTCTTTAATAGGGTTTCCATTTGAAGAAGAGGAGAAGAAAGACGCCATAGAAGAGGCATAGATCTCATGGAGGCTTGTAGTTTCTCAGTTGTGAAGGTGTTCTGTTTGCTGCATACTTTAGTATGAGTATGATATAATCTAGCATGTGTTTGGGACCATTTGTGTTGAATTTTAATATTTTAGTTGCTTTCGAGCTTTGGGTTGTTACAATGGTCGCCTGGGGGATTGGTCGGTATGCATAAGTTGGCCCGAAAACCCACGGTTACCAAAAAAAACTATTTGTTTAATGTGAATATGTTCTGACTCGTTACTGAATTTACCTGAAGTATACATTTCGCAATTTGGGTTGAGATTACTCTTATTAGCAACCAATGAATGCAATACATGTTGAAATCAGATTTTTTTAATTAAACAAGTAAGGAGTTGCCACAATAAAATTGTTTTAAGGCTAAATGTGAAGTTATCTGTAATACCTTGAATTTTCAGATAATGATATCCATTTTAACACCTTCTATTTTCCTTGGTTGGGTTGTTTTTTAGCTGTGTCTATCTTGGATCTGAAAGCTTGCAAGAAATCCTTAATCGAGTGTGAAAAACCTTCTTTTTCGTTGGTCAAGAAGTCTGGGCGACAGTGCCCGGCGACCTTGCCAAGGGAATTTTCGCCATGGTCACAATCGCCGGATGGAGACCAGTCTCGGTACAAGTTTGGCGGAAATGCCCCGTGATTGTGACAACGACACTATCGCCGTGTCACTCTCGCACCAAGGGGGGTGAGTCGTGGTACATATTGGGCGATTATTCCCGCGATAGTGACAGATGTCACTATCGCCTGTCATAGTCGCGATCGGGGGTCGAGGGTTTAAATAGACCAGCTCCGAAAATTGTTCATTTTATCTGATATTTTAGAGGGAGCTAGGTCGTTTTCTCTGCAGATTGGTGGTAAGATTCTTCCCCATTTCATCTCTCTCTTCATTTAAAACTCCATAGCTACCTCCCTCTCATGTATTTATGGTTTACCTTTAGGTGGTTATAAGCATTTAGAGTGAAGGAGTCATCATCCTCAAGTGCAAGTCTCATTTCCTCATTTATAGGGTTCTTGATTTTAGATTGAGACTAAAATCACAAGGTGAGTTCATTCTTATCTTTCTAAAACCTTATACATGTCAAACTACATTTTAGACTTCTAATCATCTCATTGTTTACATTTCCCTTGTTGAACGGATTTTGACCTAACTTGATATTTTGGAGATTTTTAGGGTTTCTTACCATTTTGAAATATGATTGAGTATCCTATGTTTTAAACTATAAAATGTGATGTGTTTTACACATTTGTGGTTAAATACCTAAATAAATACTTTTTAGCCATATTTATGATTTTCATACTTCTTGGGATTTTCTTGATGAAAGTGTTGTTGAGAAAAATAGATCGTATGGATGGTTGATTGGTTTAAATGATGATTATTGTCACATTTGTAACAGTTAGGAAAACCTATCATTTCGAAAGTAACTATTTTGGGAATGTTTACGTGAACTATTTGTGTGGTTGTGGTTCGAGTCACCAATGAAATGGTGACAAGCTTTAGACTATTACTAATGGATCCATAGGTATAGAGTCGGCTTAATTGTTGGGATAATTCCCGTTTGTAGCTAGTTGAGACATTGGACCCTAGGAAGGCAATTTGGTACGATTATGTAGGATCGGATACTAGCAGTGGGTCGTAAATGTAAATCCTAGTGAATGAGCATGATTAGGATCATTGGGTGCCCTCCCCCACATCTGAGTACGACCCGACGAGTTCGTGGCCTTGATCCTAGTATGGTGAGCTCAATAACTCGGAAAGTAGCTTACTTTTGTGTTCCGCTACGGTCTTTGGAAACCGGGTCTCCCCTGTCATCGCAAGATGTGTTTTGGACCGAAAGGTCGTTATGTGGTTGCTACCCTTTATAACCCAACTTTATGAAAGATTCTTGTCATTTCATTTAAATCATTTCTAAATCACTGATATAAATTGTTTGTTCTCACTAGGCGTTAAGCCTAAAGCTTTTTCTCAAATGATGTTTATAACAGGTTCCCTTAGCGGTGGGTCGTCCAAGGTTTAAGGGAAGAGTGTTGGGATGTTTTGAGGCAATTTTTGGGTGATAGATTCTTTGGTGTCGATGCGTGCAAAAGTTAACACTTTTGGGATTTTCGGTTGACAACCAATATAATCTAGATGTGAAATGTTTAGATTAGTTTGTTGTCAATTTTAATATTCATTCACAGGTTTTGTAAACGCTAAATTATTTTACCCATTTGGGTGGTTTACTCCAATTATAGACGTCATATTGTCGAATTTTCAAATTTTAAATTTACTCTAAATTTTAGGGTATTACATTATCTAACCGTCTTTGACTAATCACTTATCGAAACTAATTATCTTATTCTACTTCTTGAACGTTATCCGGTTTTCCTCAAATGTTACTTGATAGACATTTGAACATTATATGCACTGTAACAAAATGCCGTTAAATATATTTAAATATCTTATTAGACTGCTTTATTTGATTTAAGTTTATATGACCAAAATATCGTATCTAAAAGTGTTTACAACAAGTTTATATGACAACTTGTGGACATCATAACAAATTTTAAAGATATTTTCAAAATAAAATGTCGTATTAACTATTTCATATGATATTTTTCAAATAAAGTGTTACATTAAGTTTACATGTCGCTTTTGTGCATCTTTTGAAAAGTGTTTATGAACACCTCTTTTCATAGAGAAAAAACATTTAGAAAAATATAACATTACTTTTATTTATATGTTATCATGCTTATCATAATACTTATTTTCTTTAAATTAAAATAAAAAAGTATGAATGCAAATTAATATTATTAAGTTTTCTTTTAATAACAATAATTGATAAATAAATGCTTTAAACATAAATAAAAAGAAAAAAAAAAAAAGACCTTAAAGAAAAATGTAGTAAGAGTCAATATTTTAAGAAGTCATAAGAAAATCCGTCAAAAGCGTGATAGTTAATATGGTCTTCGTCCCTTTTCATGGATTTATCCTTTTTTAGAAAACTATTACCGTTAATTAAAATTTAACAAGATTCCCAAAGTTTATTATAATATTAAATAATTAATTTTATGTTTTTTAATCAAATATTTATTGAGTTTGTTATGGCCGCAAGCAAGTCAAAATTCCATTGAATTATTTGAGCAAGATCAATTTGAATTCAATCAAGTTGAGTTCGACTCTAAATATGAGTTCGAGATGTGTAAGAGATTCAATCTGAATTTTTTTGAGGTATATATATATATATATGCATAAGAGGTTCGGTCTATATTAGAGTCTTTCTCTTAGCTCACTAGGTCAATATTTCAATTAACATTATGAACCAGTAAGAGGAGTTTGTAAACATCAATATATCTAAGTAAGCGCCTCTTATCTAGTAAGGGGTAGTAAACATCCTGTCTTGATAGTTGATGTGAAAACAAAGTGATGGGATGTTTGTTTACCTCTTAATAGTTCCATTAAAAGACAACCTCTGAATAGCTAAGAGGTGAATCTTGTTTGACAAAAAAAAAATGTTCTTTAATGGTTTTAAAACCCTCTGAATGATCTTTTATCTTGGGTATCCCTTAACCATTCAACGCCCTAATTTCATTATGAACAATTACCAAACAACCATATTTTATTTTGCACTATATTATACAAGCCTCTTAATCATTTTGACCACTTAATCATCCTACACCAAGGCGAAGGATCGTGTGAGAAGTTGAGGTTAACGTGAGAAGTGGATTTAAACCATTGATCACTTTTAATCAAATGTCCTCCCATGAATTGCGGCTTAGAAGAGAATTAATCTGGTGCATCTTGGTGCATTTTATCCTAATTTGTATCCATTTCTCATCCAACGGTTGATAACCACTTCTCACATTTCTCACTTTAACCTTAACTTCTCACCGGAACTCAATCCCCTGCACCTAATCATTCTGTAACTGCTAAACATGAGGGCCTTTAAATTGAACTTGTTTTATTGAGCATGGTTTTTGCGAAGATTTTCAAACTATTCGATCTATCAAGTTGAGCTAGAGCTTGTATTAAGAAGACTCACTAAACTATTGAATCGAACAAGAGTTTAACCTAGCACCTAAAGTTCAAGTTCAACCGCCAACAGGGTTAACATGTGCAGTCACTGTTCTTTGATTTTCGTAATTAGTAGAAATGTTTAAAACTTTTAATATAATATTATTAATTAAATATTTAGTCTGTTAATACCAAGTATTTAGTTTTACAACAGTTTTATATACTTTCTCTTTTTTTTGCATATTCTCCCTGCCATTGACCCCGACCTGGTTTTTTATAGTTTAATGTTATCTAATATATGCTTATATATAGCATATGATTACGATTATGAAATTTAAGTCTACACTATCTTAACTATAAAAAATAACGATAAAACTGACAAAACCAAAGAAGTCATCGTTAGGAATTGCACGGCTATATACAACAAGAAAATTGAAGTAATCATTGAATTTTCAAGAACTTTTTACTTACATTTCTCTTAAATAAAAAGATATATCAGTTACACACTTATGTTACAATTGTATCTATTACATCATTTTTGTTCAGATTTGATCAAAATTGAGAAGTTTAATTAGAAAATAAATTGTAAAGCCGTTATTTTCCTTGTATCATAAATTATAAACATAATTTATATAATTATAAATAATATATTTTCACTTTATTTACCGAAAGTTTATTATCCTAGATTATGTCCTAGAGTAATAGTTGTTTGACCGATAGTTGACCAACATGTATATTTAAAATGTGAGTAAATTACATTTTTGGTTTATGTGGTTCTCATTTATTATCAACTTTGGTCCATATTTTAAATTAATTACAATTTTAGTCACTATGGTTGCCATTTTGTTTCACTTTTGGTTCTTCTAACTAACTCAAGTTAAAAAAGCAAGTTAAATTAAGAGTAAATTACACCGTTGGTCCCTATGGTTTGCTTAGAATCTGGATATGGTCCCTATTTTGAAATAATTACACCAAAGATCCCTATGATTTGCATTTCGTTTCACCCCAAATCCCTACTGTTAACACCGTTTGAAAACATCCGTTAATTAAAAGGCAAAATAGTCTTTTTATCTTTTAATTAAAAAATCTTTTTAGAATGTCAACATGTGCTTGCCACATGTCCATGGGTTATCTCCTTTTTGACCATATTTCTTCTTCTTTTTCTTCCCTTTGACCACCCACACTTCTTTCAATTCTACCACACGCTGAACTTATATATATATATATATATATATATATATATATACACACAACACACACATACACACACACACATATATATAATACATATATACATATCATACACACACATTAAGAGAAAAACCCACCTGCATACACACACAACATATGAGAAAAACCCACCTGCAACTTCAAGCGATAACTCACTCAACAAAAGAGATATGTGGGTTTAATATGTACATGTATATTTATTTAGAATCAAAATTACATTCAAACATCTCGAAACTGAATCGAAAATGGTAACGTGAGGAAGACTATGGAGAAAGAAATAGGTTAATTCCTGAAGCAATTGGACCTCAATAAACAGCCCCTTCTTAAACCCTAAAACAATCCCCCCAAATTCCTATTGATCTACGGTAGAATGTTGAATCCAATCGCTCACAATTTGACGAAGCTTTAGAGCGGGGTAACAGCAGCAGCTGCAGCAAGGCCCGTCATAAATCATCAATGGAGGTCCTACGGTCTGATACCGATGGTGATCGAGCACTCGTCGCGAGGAGAGAGATCCTACGACATATTTTGTCGACTCCTCAAGGAAAGGATTATCTGCATCAACGGCCTAATTTCCGATGACACATCGCACGTCGTCGTAGCTCAACTGCTCTTTCTCGAATATAAAAATCCTTCTAAACCAATCCACATGTACCTCAATTCCTCCGGTGAAGCCGTCACTACAGGTCTTGCGATATATGATACAATGCAATATTCGTTCTCCAATCAATACTATATGTTTAGGTCAGGCTGCATCAATGGATTCTCTGCTCCTGGCAGCTGGTGCAAAGGGTGAAAGGCGAGCTCTTCCTAATGCTACCATCATGATCCATCAACCTATCTACTCTGTAAATATATATATATATATATATATACACTATATATGGAAACACATAACTTGATATATATATATATATACACATATCATAGGTTGTGGCATACTTAAAAGATTACTCATATGTACATATACATATATATATGTGTGTGTGTGTATGTGTGTAACACCCGTGATTTTGGTTAACCCTTAATCTACCCTTATCCGGTTAAGTCATGATTATAGATCCTATCTAAATGGTGTTCGTGGGTTTTGAATTTCGGACCGAGAGCACGTCGGGTCGAAAAGTCGGAATTTTGACCTTCGGGGTGGCCTGGGCGACTATGCCTGCGATTGTGACAGAATGTCACTCTCGCGGGGCATTATCGCGGGAGATGTACCACGGGCTTCCCCCTTCGGGCGACTATGCTCGACGACTATGCCAAGGGCATAGTCTCGTGGCACTATCGCCGACGGCCCCTGGTCGTTTTTAATCAGCCTTGAGCAACCCCTCTTCATTTATCTCAACCCCCTTTCACCCTTTTTCTCTCTAAAAACCGAACCCCAAACCCTGAAATCGGTTTTATGAATCCAAGACACCAAATTTTTTATGTTACAAGTGTTCCTCCTTCCACCCATCAAATATTTGAAAGCTATGGTCAAGAAGCTTCATCTTCACCTTCAACCTCAAGTTCATTTCGTGTTTTCTAGGTTTTCGTCAAAACCTAAGTGGTAAGCATGTTCTTTCCATTTTCAAACCTTGTAATAAGTTATAAATGATCCATTGATGTTTCCCTAGTGTTTGGTTTACAAAATCTCGGACTTGATAGTTTTGGGGAAACTAGGGTTTTGATCTCGTTGGGGATTTTAGTAAATAATGTTTGGGGAATGTTTCTAAATGGTTAAATATGGTTATTTATGATTTGGAATGTTTGGGTCTAGGTTTTGGGTACTCGAGTTGAAGAGATGGATTGGGTGTCTTCGGAAAGTCTCATCATCTAAAAGGGTTTTGGAAGCTCTCGGCTTGAGGATTCAAGTGTTCTTCAAAAGAGTTTGTTGGGTGAAACCTAGATTTAGCCTAAATCTAGCGAGGTAAATTCAAGTTGATTCATGAAAACGGTGTACATGCCAAAATGGTTAATTTAAAGTATTTTACATTTCACATGAAATTGTTAACTGCTGATCAGTTTGGTTACTTTGAAAACATTTAACTTTATAAACCTGTATAGCACACATTATTGCGATTTTTGGCATTTTGATAAATGAGTCACAAATGAGTGTGTTTGGCAACTTATTGCATATATGAGATTATTTAGTTAAAAGGCATTTTAATGTTGTTTGGGGTAAAAGGTTCAACTTTGTGTTATGGGACGTTTTGAAAGGATAATGAGCATAAATCTATTTGGAAAACCTTTTGACACGACTTAAACTGTGTTGGAGTCCATTCGAGTATTTTGGAGCATGTGATTTCATGGTATGGGTTGAGTGAGTTCATTATTTGGAAAACATAATCTTTGGTCAAAAGAGGTTTGAGCATTTTGGCTCGATGTCGTTTTAAAGGAGTCTCGAGGACACTTGTCCGGTTTTATATGGCTCAATGTAGAGTCCAGTTATGACGTACGTATTAATGCGTTGTGATGCGTATTGAGGTTGTTACGGACTCGAGTGCTTTGGTCATTCATGTTTAGTCCGGGAAGGTTAGACTGTGTTGCAATGGATCTATAGGCACGTGGGTCAGTCTGTTTTGGGATGGTCAATTGGGTATTGCGCGGTTAAACTTCGGTACTCATGTTTTATGACCGAAAACTTTACAAGTGATCGCTAGGAGGGTTGAGTCGACTAGTGCTACCGGAATAGTAGGCGCTAGGACCTCCGCCGCTTGAAGTAATGCCTGGGAGGTAGTCTTTAAGTGTGTCGGGCCTTCGGGATGGAGTTCTTTGGAATGATCCATCAAGGTCAACTGACTTGGGGTGACACTTGTAAAGAAGTCGTAGGGACACCGGACTGGGATGTCGGGAGGTGTCATGCGATTAACGTTGCTTGGGTGGCATAATTTTGTGTTACCTCCACCCTCAACGGATACGGGCTTCCCTCGTTGTCAGCTATCAGTATTTCTTTCCTATATATAAGATGCTTTACTTTATGGTCATTGGGTCTTTATGGTCGACAGTGAATGAGGACCTTAATATTGGACCATCCTCCTCGTATATTAAGGTTTGAATGAATTATGTCCACCCAGTGTTTTGGAAATCAAAATATGCTCGTTTCAGTCACGTGAGTATTGGTTCTAGTGTCCATGGTTTCGAACGTATGGTATATATGGTTTTGATGATGATTCATGTTTCGAGTTAAATTAAGTTACATTACTTTATAAAACATGTTTGAAATGAGGTGTCCACCTTTGAAAGTGCATGATATGGGAAAAGAGTCGTTTCCACATTTTAAAGGACATAAACTAACTAGTCACGGTTTCAAGTAAAGTTCATTCTTTTAAAGATATATTTATTCATGTAAAACTCTTGGACTCACTAGGCGTTAGCCTAACCTTTTTACTTGTCGGCATGTGCATCAGGTATTCAAGGCTGGGAGTTGGTTCTAGCAGTCCTATGAGGAGTAGAGTCTTAGCTAGATCCGAAAGTAAGTATTCGGTGAAGTCTTCCGCTGTATGGAGATAGTGACTATGCATGGGTATTAGTAGCACCCGTCCCTTATAGTCCGTATGTATAAGATGGTGTATGTGTATTGTAGTTGAATCTAAAATCGTGGTTGTAGATGATTCATTTTTTGATGTATGTAGAAAATTTTAAATAATTTGTTATTTCCAGATTTGAGGGTGTTACAATGTGTGTGAATATATAGTTGCATACCATAGAAAACAAAGAGATGGTTTTTTTTCCCAGGTAAGGCGGCGTAGAAAGGAGAAACAAGGAAGGTGGGATGGTGGCTTGGGGGAAGCATAAGGGAAGGACACGTGTAGTGGATGGCTTTATAATTTAATAGTAAATAAAAAGAAATATTAAAATGACATGTTTACCCTTGGCTTAACGGTTGTTTTTAAACGGTGTTAGCGGTAGGGACCCGGGGTGAAACGAAATGCAACCATAGGGACCCCTAGTGTAATTATTTCAAAATAGGGACAATATCCAGATTCTGAGTAAACCATAGGGACCCATGGTGTAATTTACTCTTAAATTAAGGGTACTTTGGTCATTCTGTTTTCTTTTGTCTTTTTTCCTTTTTGTTTTATTAGAATTTAATAATATTATATATATTAGATTATAGAGTAAATTATGGATTTGGTCCCTCATGTTTGTCCATTGTTACGGAATTGGTCCTTTATCTTCAAAAATTACATGATAACCTTCCAGGTATGCATTTTGTTACGGAATTGGTCTCTCGAGCTAATGGTCGTCTAACTCCCCCGTTAAGCACGAGGGTATTAGGTCATTTTACCCTATTTTATTTATTTTTCCATTTTTTAATTAATTTTCTTGAATGTTCATCTTCTACCTCATGAATACCAAGAACATGATAAATATTCATCTTCTACCTCAAGAACACCAAGATTTTAAAACCCAAATCAAACTCAAAAACCAAAAACTTAAATCAAACCCATGTTTAAAAACCAAATCCTAAATTAAACCTAAAATTTAGAAACCTAAATCAAACCCAAATTTAAAACCTAAATCAAACCTACATTTAAAAATCAAAAACCTAATTTAAACCCATATTCAATACCCAAAATCAAACCCACTTAAAAAAAGTAGAGAGAGAGATACAGATCAGAGAGAGAGAGATTTGTGAAAGAGATAGAAATCGAGAGAAGAGAGAGAGAGCTAAGAGATACAGATCTGAGAGAGAGAACAGAGAGAGATCTGAGATAGAGAGAGAGAGAGAGAGAGATGCAGACCACAGGCAGACGACCTCGTCGGAGAAGACGACCTCGCCGGAGAAGACGAAGTCGTCGGCGTCTCTCTATCTCTCTCTCACTCTCTATCTTCTCTCGATGTCTCTCTATTCTCTCATATCTGTTTTCTCAATTTCTCTCTCTTCTCTTAGATCTGTGTCTCGGTCTCTCTCTATCTCAGGTCTCTCTTTCTTCTCTCTCTCAAATTTGTATCTCTTCTCTCTCTCTTCTCTCGATTTATATCTCTTTCACAAATCTCTCTTTCTTCTCTCTCTCTCTCTCCTTTTTTTAAGTGGATTTGATTTTGGGTATTGAATATGGGTTTAATTTAGGTTTTTGATTTTTAAATGTAGGTTTGATTTAGGTTTTAAATTTGGGTTTGATTTAGGTTTCTAAATTTTGGGTTTGATTTAGGATTTGGTTTTTAAACATGGGTTTGATTTAAGTTTTTGGTTTTTGAGTTTGATTTGGGTTTTAAAATCTTGGTGTTCTTGAGGTAGATGATGAACATTCATCATGTTCTTGGTATTCATGAGGTAGAAGATGAACATTCAAAAAAATTAATTAAAAATGGAAAAATAAATAAAATAGAGTAAAATGACCATAATACCCTCGTGCTTAACAGAGGAGTTAGATGTAACACCCGTAATTTCAGGTAAGCTTCTTCTATTTTGATGGTCAGTAGAGCGTTTATTTTCCTCGCTATAATGTAAAAATTACTTGGTATTATTATACGGTTTTAGTCGTGTGTTCCTCGTCGAAGAATCGGATCATTTCGGGTCGGGATCGCGTCAAAATGGTCTTGGGCAACTATGCCGCAGGTGTCAAAGTCGCGGATGGAGAGGAGCTCACTGGTTAGCAAACATCAGGGTGATGGTGCTGAGCGACAATGCCCAGCAACTATGCCCTGGGCATAGTCGTCGTGTCATTGTCGCACACGGTCTCCAGGGTGATAAAATCTATCTCAGCGATTTTAATCTCATTTGTATCTGATTTTGGAAAATCTAGGTCACGTTTTCTCTCTAGAAGAGTTGGTAAGTCCCTTCTCTACCCCCCCCCCCTCTTGCCATTAATGCTTCCATCCACCTCAAGTTCTTAATCATTATGATGTTTTAGTTGAATCACTTATTGGTCAAGTCTAGTAATCTCAAGCTTCATCCCATCTCCTCACCAATTACTTGGAGTTTTAGGGTTTTAAGCCATAAACCCTACAAGGTGAGTTCATCCACTTTTATAAACTTTATACATGTCAAAATGTAGATTTTAAATACCTAAACATCTCTTTTTTCATATACTTAATTTGTGGAAACTTTGTATCAAATCTAACTTTTGGAGATTTCAGGGTTTATGATAATAGTATGGATTGGAGGTTAATAAGCCTTGATAATGTTTCTATGAGCATATTTATACTTGGGAAATGTATTTAAATGGATGGCCTTGATCATGTAAAATTATGGATTTGGAAAAGATGAACTTATAGTTAACTGCTGATAAGTTTGTATTTTGGGTTTTAGCATGATTGAAATTGAGGTATGTAAAGGTTAATTATGTGTCAACTATTGACCTTTTGGTAAACAATGTGGAATGCCTTTGTGAAAACCACCTCTTATATTATCTTATGCATATTATCAAATGTCGGTTTATGCGTTTGGCCTTACGGGCATTATGTGGCTTAATTGCTTGCATTAGGAGTCATGACCCCATATTTGTTGTAACTTTTGGTCCGACGTTGGGACGTTAGTTTCCCACGTCGAGGCACGTTTAGGCATCGGATTGGGTTATAAGTCCTACGTGCTAAGTATTACGATATTGGATGAGGATCTCAACGTAAGGACCCTTTGGGGTTGAAGTTGACTTTTCGTGGGTGTAAGTTTAAAGTCACTGAGCCTGACATCCCTTGCGTGTACTTTCTATGTGTATTGGCTTTACTGACTTGTCAAGTGGCCTACTTTTGTGTTCCGTCACTTGTGTTAGTAAGCGGGTCTCCCCCGTTAACCCCAAGAGGTATTTGCTATGGTAAAGAATCTTATCATTATTATCCTAAATTCAATTCTTTTATTTACACTCATATTCGATTATTTCTAACTGTAAATGTTTGATCTCACTAGGATTTAGCCTAACACTTTTTTTTTAAAATGGCATGTATAACAGGTCAGACTAGCGGTGGGATTCGTCGGGGTTGAGTAGGCGACCTCGGGGTCAAGAGCGGTCTTTTTGGGAGATATAGTGATCGGTGCATATTGATAGTGGACATACATTTTGGAGGAATAACAACACCCGACCTTAATCTTTCTTGTTTAAGTTAGATTATTAGGTTGTTAAGTATTATTCTTCATTTGATTCTTTTGTAAAGGCTACAACTATATTCCCCGTTCTCGAGATAATACTTTGGGATTGTTAAGACAGGTTTTGTTTACCCCGGTTTACCCAGTTTATAGCTGTCATATTGCGAAATTTTCGAATTTTTATTTCTCTAAAATTTAGGGTGTTACATTAGACGGCCGTCAGCTCAAGGGACCAATTCTGTAACAAAATGTATACCTGGAGGGTTATCATGTAATTTTTGAAGATAAAGGACCAATTCCGTAACAATCGACAAACGTGAGGGACCAAATCCGTAATTTACTCCAGATTATATTTAATAATTTTTTTATTTAATCATTAAAAAATAAAATATTGTTTTTTAGTTTACCTTAAAATTTTGATATTTTTTTATAATTCTTCAAGTTAATATTTTTAATCAATTTGCAATAATTGGTATTTTAAGTCTCTACCAAATGAGTTTAGTTATTATTATTTTTATTTAAAAAAACTTTTTAAATATATGATCAATATGTGTCAACCATTTAAAAATTGACATGTTTACAAAAAATAGATAAATTGATATACTTCATTTTATGAATAATAAGTTAAAATATAAAATTAATAGAATGAAATGAACAATGACATTTGAATTGGATTTATTTTAATCAAATTATTTTCTTACTAATAAGATGATGTTGTATGATAAAATTTCAAAATAAAATATAGCCATGAATTTATTATTAAAATACTGAATAAAATGGTGGCTTAATCTTAAATCATTTATGTATAACAAAAATAATAAGAAAAATAATTACTCATGAGCAAGTGGATTGTATTTTAGAGCACTCAAAAAGTCAGTTGGTCAAACCGTAAAATTTTAAATAAAATTATAACTCATATTTAATTTTGGGGATGTTTATTAATTTAATATTTTAAATTTGTCATTTGTAAAATGAAATCTATTTGTTTGTTTATTTTTAGTAAACTTGTCGATTTTTTAAATAATTGGTACATATTCATCATATATTTAAAATGTTATTTTAAAATAAATAAAATAATAACTAAACAGTTGAACTCAAAATACTTATTATTGCAAATTGATTAAAAATATTAACTTGAAGGTTTATCAAAATAAATATTTAATTTAACTTTTTATGGTAAAACTAAAAAAACAATATTTTATCAAAGTAAATATTTATTTGTAACCGGAAGAATTATAAAAAAAAATGAGTAAATTACAGATTTGGTCCCTAACGTTTGGCGTTTGTTACGGAATTGGTCCCTAATCTTCAAAAATGGCAAATAAATCCTCCACGTATGCATTTTGTGTTGGATTTGGTCCCTCGAGCTAACAACCGTCTATTTCCTCCGTTAAGCATGAGGGTATTATTGTCATTTTACCTATTTTATTTATTTTTCCATTTTTTAATTAGTTTTAATTATTGTGCTTGAATGTTCATCTTCTTCACCAAGAACACCAAGAACAAACCCAATCTTCTACCTTAAAAAACCAAAAACCTAAATGAAATCCACATTAGAAAACCTAAATCAAACCCAAATTTAAAAAATCTAAATAAAACCTAGATTTAAAAATCAAAGACCTAAATAAATCTCTGATTTATACCTAATAAAACCCACTTAAAAGATTAAAAGAGAAGAGAGAGGGAGAACTGAGAGAGAGAGAGATCGAGAGATCTGAGATGGAGAGATCGAGAGAAGATGCAGACACATGGAGAAGAAATCGTCGGTTGCCGGAGACGACGTACTCGCCAAAGAAGACGAGGTCATCGGCGTCTATCTCTCTCTCGCACTCTCTCTTCTCTCGAGATCTCTCTTCTCTCAGATCTGTTTTCTCTCTCTCTCTCTCTCTCTCTCTCTTCTCTCAGACCTCTCTCTTCTCTTAGATCTTTCTCTCTTCTCTCTCTCAGATTTAAGTTTGGTTTTTGAGTTTTTGGTTTGATTTAAGTTTTTGGATGGGTGTGAAGTTATTATAGATAGTTTCCTGCAATTCTTGAAGAAGATGAAAGAAAGAAATATAAGTCAAATGTGTGTATAGTAAATTAAGTTGTGGTGGTCCAAATCAAACAGTCATACATGAACGTTTTTTTTTTCTTTTTTTGATTAAACAATCATGTGCTTAATAATAGATAGAGTAAAAACCAAATCAACTGCTAATGGGCATCCAAAAATCTAGGTTTTATTTAGATTTTTTAAATTTGGGTTTGATTTAGGTTTTCTAATATGGATTTGATTTAGGTTTTTGGTTTTTTAAGGTAGAAGATTGGGTTTGTTCTTGGTGTTCTTGGTGTTCATGTTGAATAAGATGAACATTCAAGCACAATAATTAAAACTAATTAAAAAATGGAAAAATAGGTAAAATAGGTAAAATGACCATAATACCCTCATGCTTAACGGAGGAAATAGACGGCTGTTAGCTCGAGGGACCAAATCCAACAAAAAATGCATATGTGGAGGGTTTATTTGCCATTTTTGAAGTTTAGGGACCAATTCCGTAACAAACGCCAACCTTTAGGGACCAAATCTGTAATTTACTCAAAAAAAAATTAAATATCAAAATTTTAAGGTAAACTAAAAAACAATATTTTATTTTTTTAATGATTAAATAAACTAACTATTAAATATAATCTAATATATATAGTATTATTAAATTCTAATAAAACAAAAAGGAAAATGACAAAAGATAGTATAATGACCAAAGTACCCTTAATGTAACTTACTTTTTTAACTTGAGTTAGTGAGAAGGACCAAAAGTGAAACAAAATGACAACCACAATGACTAAAATTGTAATTAGTTTAAAAGAATGACCAAAGCTGATAATGAGTGGCAACCACAGGGACCAAAAATGTAATTTACTCTTAAAATGTTAATATGTGTCATTGTCTTAAACAATAATGATTAAGTTATTAACAATTTAAATTCATATAAAATGATAAACAAAAGAATTTCTAATTTTTAATCAATACTAATCGGCAAATTCTAATCGAATTTCGAGGTACACATATTCAAAGAATTGAAAGTACACAGATTTGTAACGCTATAACACGCATGGCTCGCCATAACGAGCTCCACGCCATGGGGGTAAACGTGGCGACAACGTCACGCCTCGGTGTCATGGCGGTGCCAAGACGCGTTTTTTAGAACCTTTTATTTTAATACGGTAGTTAATGTATATTTTTAAATATATAGTACAGAACCGTGTCTCTTAAATAAATGTGTTACAATAAGTTGTCAAGGAGAAATTGGACAAATTCAACAAGTTCTATCCTTATTAATAAATTCTTACGAAGCCATTAAATTACATTTAATACAAGTCAATCAGTAAATCATTCTATTAACCTTATTTATACGACAATTCTTGACATCCTAAAAACAAAGTTTTGTTGTAGTTGTGGCCATTGCACGTGAAGTGGTAATTCAATTAAGCAATATGAAATAGTCTTCCGAGCCACACTGATGTCCCTGTCCATTGAGGTCGAAATGGACATGAAAACAAATACTACAACGATGAGATAGAGACGACCATCTCAAATTGATTCTAGAAAATAAATAATGATGGTCATAAACTACTGATTATCGTTCACTACTAACGGTTCACTGCTCTATATGTTAAAATTCATATCAAAATGACAATCCATCGAGGTGTTGTGGGTTGGACTTTCATCGTGCAAATCGTGATATTCTGCCAAATACGATACAGTCTTTGCATAGTTACCAATCGATTTGGATTTTCCCATAAAATTATTTAGGATTTTATAAAAAAATATATATAAACTCAAAAATATTAGTTACCAAACAAATGGGAATTTTGTATTTGATCCCATAAATTTGCACAATGAAGCCTTTCTGCCGCCTAAGACCACCTCTCTTGACACTTGTGGTTGGATTATTGTTTGTCTATAATTTTCCTCCCATCCTTAAATACCCATGATCCCATAATCATTTTCTAAACTCATAAAAACCTTAATTCTTATAAATATTGTATCAGACAGTTTTAACAGATATTCATTATTCAAGAATTCGAATGTGGTTAGTGGTTCATTGCAAGCGCAAAATGTATATGTAATGTGGTTTGAAAAGGCGTTACATATTATATTTTTGTAGTACATTATTTGTATATTGGTAAAAATATCGTACGTTTTTGCAGGCGTAGAGGTTACTGATGGTGGGGTTGCAATAGCAAGATTGCAATGAAGCTTGAAAAGTTGAATGATTTGCCTGGCTCCCTGGATGCCATCTAAGAAAATGATTTCAAAGTTGTAATCTATCTTTTTATATGGCACCTGCGGAGTCAGGCAAACATGATAATTTGGCATTTATTACAATTTTTTACTAAAACGCAGGTAACATGTTCTCCTTTTTGCTATTCTTACATCTTGCAATATGAAGTACTTTTGTTCTGGGGTCAACCGGTTTCATTAGTAGCACACAAAAAAGCGTGTTTTGTTACAAAATCTGTAGGATGAAAACGATAGATATCAAACTCCTATAGATTGAATCATTATTTTTATTATTAAAAATTTTAGCTGATATGGATTGTTGTTCTTATGATCATTTTAACGGATTCAAGAATCTTAGAGTCAATTTGGAACAATCTTTATGGACATGTTTGTTAGTTGATTACTAAGCTTAATGAGATTCACAACTTATTCGGTCAGCTACACATGACTGTTTGGTTTTGGCTTAATGATATAGAAAGTGGCTTATTCGATAAGCTTCTAGGGGTGAGTTTTATGCAGAAAGCCAAAATTTTTCTCCAAGCATGCCCCTCCCAATTAAAAAAAAAAACGCGTTCATTCCATTTATGAAAAAAAAACTTTCTAAACAACCTTCACAATCTATACACACAAATTAATTCACGCGAACAATTTTATCCATACTAGGACTTAAAGGGTCCTTCTCTATATCTCCAAAAAAACGTCATCTCCCATTTATTCTCCAACTTATGTCCTCTTCTATGTGACAACACAATTTTTTCAAGTTTGATGCTCGTGATTTATATTCGTTTTTACTTTTTAGAGACTACATTCAAATCCCGGAATGAACGGTCTCAAATGAGATACGAACCGAAATCGTCTTCGTGATTTGATTTTTTTTTTCAATGTTAAATTTGTATGCATGTAGGAACTAGAGTTGCAAGAACTTGAAGTCGTTACAAATTGCTCTAACAATAATGAAGCTATAAGAGCCCATTGGGCTTAGGCCCGGTTGTGGCGTGTGGATCAAATAAGGCTAAACTGGATCATGGGCCATACGGGTATGGGCTCTACTTTTTCGAATGACCATAAAAAACCCACTTGTTGTGAAAGAAACTAAATTGTCTTTTTTTTCTTTAATTACTTCCTCCGTTCTAAAATAAGTGTATACGTTTCTATTTTTAGTTTGTCCCAATATATATGTTTATTTTTAAAAGTAAATATTTATTTTTTCATTCTACCATCTATACTATATTATAAAGCACGAATAAAAAACTCTTAAATACAAATTATTAGGTATAAGGTACCATCATTTTATGCAAGATTTTAAAAATCTCTTAATTTACAAGTATCAAAGCACAAGATACATATTATTATATTGCAAGTTTCTAACACCCACCAATTTGGTATGTGCAGAACCTTCCTTTTATGCAGACATTTTCATGTATCACTGTTAATTAATATATTATATTACTATAAATTTGTTTTAATTATATTATTAAATATGTAATTGGTTATTTTTTTAGATGTCATTAAAATATATAAGATAATCATTGAATTCTAACAAAATACTTATTTTTTTTATATAAAAAACATTATATTATTAAGCCTAAATTAAACAAATTTATAAAAAAAAACATTATCACTTTCTCAAAACCATCCAAAATCGTACTGTAAATCGATAAAAAAATAAAATGAAACATTAAAATCGTGATGTATCTCGTTGCATTGCGCGAGTATGCTTCTAGTTTATTATGAGATGGATAAACTTTTTCTCTATATAATTAAGGATAAAATTGTCATTTTGTAACTAAAAACCGTAATAATTACACATTTATAAAATTTTGTGCCTTTTTTATTGTGGACATTTCTAAAACCATGTGTTTTTTTTATTGTGAACATTTTCTAAAACTATTTGACTTGTTCATTGTGAATGTTTATTCTCATCGAAAAATGTTGACGGATCTATCCTACCTATTTTGACACAGCCTAAAATTTCAGTTGAATCAAATACAATTAAAATGGCCGTTGGAATTATCGTTTTGATATATTACTTTACCTCTTTAGCTTTTCCATATATACTTGCCAACGTTGGTTTATGGGGTGTTTGGACGTGTTGTAAAAGTTATAATTGCAATTTATCTTTACAATATCATTTTTATAATATTTGACGGGTTGCTATTCATAATCTACTTATTGTTCACTCACATATCATGCTATTTATTATCCCTACCTCACTCATTCATATACCCTCTACAGGATATGAATAGAATTCACCTATTTGAAATAATTGATTGAATTTTTAAAGTCAAAAGAACCAAAATTAGATTAAGAAAAAGAAGATAGGAGATAGGAGATGTTAAGGGAAAATTAATTTTTAAGGGTATATGTAAAATTATATAATTATTTTTAAAGTTAATAAAATAATTATTTAATAAAATTAGGCTATTAATGTAAAATCCCATAATTTTTTTTTATTGTTATGGGTAAATTGTATGAAAAAGCAATGTACATATATTTTTTTAAAGTAATTCTTATTTTATATAACGTATTTTCAAAGCTTTTAATTGTGGTACCCTGTGACTAGGTAACTTCTAAGGACTAAATGATTGTGTTCCGATTTCTATTTTATACAATGTACTTTGGTCTTTATGTTTGACATATCTACAAAAGAAAGGTTTTGAAATTATGTGACACCAATTATGTTTCAGACCAAAATATGTTCCATTTTCATGCAATTTGTCTTATTTTATTACATTTTCTTTGTGCAACCTGTCTTAACAGAGTTGTAGAAGTTGTAATGATTGCATTTGTCAAGTTGCATAATAGATAATGATGCACAAAATATGTGTACTTGTGGAGTGTATTGTGTTTATTTTCGGTTCTCTTTGTAATGTTTCTATTTCAATGTTTATTTAAGATAATAAGAATCACAACTTTGTCCTTGCGATAAAAATATGTGATATCCATGCAAAGTTAACTACTCAAGATTCGTTCTATTAGACTCCATGTCTAACTCTTCTTTGATCATCCCGAGCTTATTGTTAGGGATTCATAAATGGTTCGTACAGAGGAGGTCAAACTAGGTCCGATGGAGAGAGGAACCTGTGATTAGCTTTTCGGGAAATTTGAGATGGACCAAAAAACTAGAACTTTCGAACAAGTAGTGTTTTTCTGGACTAATTTTATCTGGTTACTGACCAATCCTGTCCATACCCATATCTACTATGTGTTTAAAATTTGAAGTAAAAAAGTCGAAAACTATTGCAGCCAGTTATTTCTTGAACGTTGTGTCAATTTTTAAATACGTTGTTTTAACTCTTTTAAAGATATGTTTTAATAATAATTGCTTTAAACCAAAAGATTTGATTTCGGAAACAAAAATAAATACTGCAAAAAATAGTATAATTATTGAAAACAAAATAAACGAACTCAAAAACTTTCTTAAAACCTTAGAAGTGTTTTTTTTATCCAACTGACTTAAAAGCAAAATCTATTACTCTGTGAGATCCAAAATAAATGTTTATAATGAAAATAACATATGAGTTTAAAAATATATAATTATTACATTTTTAATTAACTAAATAACACTTTTACTGTTACAAATTATAAATAGTGAGATAAATTTTCTTTATCCCACAATGAAAAGCAGAATGAAAAAAGTTGATGCTTATTTTTTAAAAATGAACATTTATCAAAAACAAACTAAAACACAAATATAAACATTTATTTTTGAACAAAAAAGATACAAATATAAGTTCAAAGCCTTAAAAAAAGTGGAGTTATAAGACATTTATTCCTTCTTCCTAATTTATAGTGTTTCATTTTTTAATAATAGAGTAAATTACATATTTCGTACGTGTGTTTATATCAAAATTTTAGATTGGGTCCCTTAAACAAATTAATTACAAATATCATTATTGTGATTTCGATTTTGTACAGATTGTGTCCCTAAGCCATTAGACCCCCCTGCCCCCCATGATTGAGGGGGCATTTTTGACATTTAAAAAATACTCTCTTTTTTTAATATTTTAATAAAAAAATTGTTCCCTCTCATTCGATATTAAAGGGTCCATTTAAAAAACCCTTCCATTTGTCTACTTCCTGATTACATTCACGATCCAAGATCAACTTCGTCTCTTTCCTCAATGATGATCATATCCCTTCCATTTTTCTTTATCCTCTTCTTTGACAAAACCCACGATGGTTCAGTGTGAGTGTGTTGCACCGACAATGACACACACATCATGGACAACAACAAATTCGGGTTGTAGGCTTTCTTGTTGTTCTAAGAATGTAAGATTTTAATTAGACACTGGAAAATGAAATTGGTTTTTTTGTTGACCTAAGCTGGTTGCATCTAGTTTTTTTTAAACAACATGGCTTTATTAAGTGGATTAACAAACCTTTGTGTCGTCAATGTATTGATGTGATTCCTCGATTATTGAGGTCAAAGAATGAACTTGAAGCATCTAGGAAAGAACTTGAAACATTCAGGCAAGAACTTGAAGCATCCATCAAAGCAATAAAGAAAGAAGTTCGTACATGGAAAATTCTTATGTGTCTGAGTTGGATGTTCTTTGTATTTATGTTGTTTCTTAGTTAACCTAAAATGGTTTAATAGGTGATTTTGGGTGCAAGGTTTAAGTTGGTTTTTGCTTAATGAAAATATGGGAATTATGTAATTTGCTTTTTGCTATTTTCTTAATGAAAATTCTCTTTCGCCTATTTGCTTTCTTTTAACCGGAAACGATCAATTTGCAATTTATATTGACTTGTTTGTAGTTCACAATTGATACTTTCAGGTTTGTTGGTAGTTCATTGTCGATACGTTGAGGTATATTGGTAGTTCACAGTGGTTTGGTTTATTGGTAGTTCATAGGTTTTGTTCACAAACTACCAAGGCTAAGATCTTTCCACCTTTTGTACTTTCATAAATTTTATAAACATACTACTATTGTTGTAAGTGGAACACTTTGGTGCAGTTGTTGCGTACCAAGAGCATGAGTGCAAACATAACAACTTGAAGTGATGCTCCAAAAAGGTAACCAAAATTTCAATAAAGTGGAACACTTGAGTTGTTTGTAGTTCGCAGTGGAGTTTTGTAACAACCCAAAAATGGGATAAACAAAAACTTTCCAAAAATAAGAAAGTGATATTTAATGTCAAGACACAAGCCTTCCCAAAGAAATAAATACACGCCTGTTTAATTACAAGTTTGTAATTCAACGGTAAAAGATAACAATCTGATAATTTAATCTCTAACAAGAAATAAGATTACAATTGGGTGTCATCTATAACCCAAAACATAATTCTTCAAGAATGACATCCCAAAAATGTGTTCCCTAGCTCACTCTAACCTAAGTTAAGCCTTCTTAGGGACCACGTCGCTAAAACATGAGATACACGTCGACACCAAGCAAGTGTTAGGCCAAAAAGTCCAGTGAGTTGAACAAGTAATATATATGACAACATGAAATAATTAAAATTAGCCCACATGGTCGTTTAGTTCAATTTCATTGGAATCAATGGGGGAGAACCATAACACCAAATAAGTTTCACCTCAAGAGTCGATACACCTTAACATCTACTCTCATGAGTAACACCACAAGGCCCGACACATCGAGGACTACCTCTAAGGCATTACCCCACATGACGGAGGTCTAGGTGCATACCTCCAAGATGGCACCCAAGACTATATCTTCCTAGCGCCTACTTGTTGGTTCATCCAAAATCCAACATAAATCATAACACATATTTACTCCAAGCAAAATGTGTACAATGTCAATAACTGTAAGCTTGTGGTCCAACCACTACGTTTAACATGAAGGAAGATTAACATAATAATCAAAGACCTTCAAATTGGTCAAATAGGCATATAATCTCACATAGGATATTCCCAAGTAATAATGTCATACATTATATTCATAGAAGCACAAGATCGTCAACAATGAGTATTACTATATATTAGGCCAAAACCTCAAGATAATGTCTCATATTAGGCCAAAACCTCAAGATAGGTCAAAACCCTAAAATATGTATGTCCACATATAGTTTTCAAACAACAAGATAGTTCTATAAATACTTCCAATATACTTTTAAATGCAACACGTGTTTATCAATATACCAAGTAAGGTGATTTACACCAAGAATTCCAAAAAATCCTCAAAATAAGGAAATATGGACTATTTACCCAATATGAGAATGAGATACTTGAGCAAGTAAAACAATAAATGATGATGGAATGCACATTTAGACATGTATCTATTTTTTACAAACCATTTTAAAACTCACCAACTAGGTTTTTAGAAGAAAACCCAAAACTTGGAAAACACTAGAATCTAAGTTGAGAGAGAGATGGTTGTAGGCTTGATCTTAGCTTGAGGCTTCACAATTAATGCTCCAAAGGGACTCTTGAACCTAAATAAATGCCTCTACCAAACCCTAGTTATGGACTAAATGAGGAGAGGGTTTGAGGTGAAGAAAAATGTACTTGGAGCTCAAAAATCACGACCAAAAACTGATTGAGGAGGAAAAATGCAAACAAAAATCTGGTTAAGGGCTTAAATACCCCGGGTGAGGCCGGGCGATTATGCCACTTGACATTCTCGTCGATAATGTACCGAGACGGGGGAGGCCACATCGATTGTGACAAGCGGAAGTGCCCTTGGGCACAATCGTTGTCACTCTCGATCGCCTAGAGTGTACCAAGGGTGGTGGCTCCCCGGCAATCGTGACATGTGAAAGTCCCCTTGGGCACAATCGCTGTCACTCTCTCACCCCTACATAATTCGACCCGAAACTCATATTCATGAATCGATAATTAGATAGGATTGAACACAAGGCTTAACAATTAATCAAATTCAACAAATATGCATATACATATAAACGTAAGTCAACACATAAACATCTTAGAGTCTAAATAGATATTATCTTACCTATGAAATTGCGGGTGTTACAAGTTTGAGGTCCTGTTGGTAGTTCACAAGTTTTGTTCACATACTACCAAGGCTAAGACTTGTAAGTGGAAAACTTGGTGCAGTTGATGCATACCAATTTTTCAAAAAGGTAACCAATTTTTCAAAAGGTAACCAATTTTTCAAGAAACAAAAGTTACCAAAATGATTTATATCACAGTGAAAATTTCAACATAGTGAACACATATGCAGAGTGAACGGATATTCATGAAATTTTTTTTACCAAATCTTCAAGAAACATAATTTGATTTCAATCACAGTGAAATTTTCAACACAATGAAATAAAAGTTCACATATCACAAATATGTCAACAAATACGGGATGAAGTAATTAAGTAACATTGAAATTTATTGATATGGGACACAAACAATACTAGTAAAGTGTGGTGTTGACCAATGATGTGGAGATATTTTGTTCAACCACTCATATGTAGACACATTGAAACATCTCATATCATTTATGGCTTGTTGAAACTCTGGTACTATGGATGATGTTACACACTTCCAAAGATGTCCCTTGTATGCCTTCCCCCTTCCATGAGTGTTTCATGTTTTCGTGTATATGCCTCAAACAAAACATGTGCTTCGTATAAGGAAATACTTTTGCTACAATTGGAATTATTTTCTATATTAGAGAATACTAAGTCATATCTAAATTATAAAAATATTAAAGCAAAGTAACTCAGATCTAAATATTAAAATATAAAATGTTAAAGCAAACTAGTTTATATCTCAAAGCATACCTTTTGCCTATCAGTTATGAATGTAAAGTTTGAATTAACAGACAAGTCCAAATCATCTCCAAGACATTCCAAAAACCAAGTCCATGAGCATGTTATTTCAGCCTAAACAATAGCATAAGCCACTGGATATATACCACGATTACTGTCAATGCCAACTGCAGTTAGGACTTGACCTGCGAAAGCTCCTTTCATGAAGATTCCATCAAGGCCCAACAAGTCTCTACTACTTGCCATAAAACCATTTTTCAATGCTCCTACGCAAACATAAATCCTTACGAACTTTCTTGTTTCATTGTATAGGTTAGGATCAATTTCCACATCAAACTTCACTATGGTGTTCGGTTTTGTTCTTTTCAACTCTAATTAGTAATCCCTCAACATGCTATACTGCTCTAAATAGTCCCCATAAGCTTCTTGAGTGCCAATTGCTTTACCCTATATGAGTTCATCTTTGAAACTTTAATTGTGTACTTTTGTTCCAAGTTGTTTTACAAAGTCTTCACAGGAATATATGGGTTTGCAACTAGTGTATCTGAAATATGTTGAGATAAGAAAGATGTTGTACATGCTATAACTTCTCTTAATTGAAGAAATTTGTGGATTTTTACATATGTTGTAACATCCGTAATTTTCGGTAAGTAAAGGTCACCCGGACGTTTTTGTAACATGTAAATGGCGGGATTTATGTTGGGAAATCATTTCTATGAGATCCTTAGAGTATCGGCAGAGTTGGCATTGAAAAAGTCGGGTGTCGGGGCTTAGAAAAGGTCCGACTACAATGACTGTCATAGTCGCACTGTCATATTCACACAAGTTGGAATACCCACGGTACACTTGGTGCGACTATGACACGTGACAATGACCATGTCATAGTCGTGTGGCAATGTAGCACCCAGGGGGCAGCCTGCTGATAAATCCGATTTTTAGCTTATTTCTTCATTTCTCACTTCCCCTTTCCTCCCAAACTCTCTCTAGAACAAACCTAAAACGTATATGGTGATTTTGGGTCATCTTTGGCTCAAATATTTGGGTATTATGGTGGTAAACCGTCATCAAGTTAAGGATTGGAAGTTAGATTAAGAGTCTCCATCTTCATCTTCAACCTCAAGCTCAATGTTAGGGTTTTCTAGGTTTTCACCAAAATCTATGTGGTAAGTTCATTTCCCCCATTTCCAAACTTCTTTATGAGTTATAAATGCTCCATTGATGATTTCCTAGTATTTGGTTTCTCAAATTTCGGATTTGATGATTTTGGAGAATTTAGGTCAAAAATTAGGGTTTTGGCCAAATTGGGGATTTTGATGTAAAATGTTTGGGGATCGATTCTACATGGTTGAATAAGTATATATTTATGGTTGGAAATTTATGGATCTAGGTTTTGGAGGTTTTGGCTTGAGGATTCAAGTTTCTTCAAGGAAGCTCAAAGAGGGGTAAAATCTAGATTTAGCTTAAATCAAGCAAGGTGAGTTCAAGTTGATTTGTGAAAACGTTGTACATGCCAAAAATGTCCATTTTAAGGTGATTATGTGTTTACATAACTTTTATTAAAAATTGGAATATTTGAAGAGTTTTACTCATTTGGGTTATTTGGTTTTATAAATCTTTTGAAACACCTGCATTGGGATTTTTGGACATTTTGATAAATAAATCATGTTGATATGTTTCTTTGATAATTTAATATATCAATGGAGGCCATTTGATATGAATGTCCTTTTAGTGTATTTGATTTTATAAACCGTTCAGAAAATGCATATTATTGTGTTACGAAACATTTTGGAAATACAAGGGTATGAGTTCATTTGGAAAATAGTTTGTCTCAACCAATGATGAGTTTTGGTTTAATCATACTCTTGGTCATTATGTTTGCATAACCGTCGGCTAAATGTGTTTTATTGTTTATACTAACTTTTATTGTACGTTAAAGTAAATTGTTAAGCTTTTGGCTCGGTTTTGACTAAGATGAGTCTTGGGGACATTTGTATGGTTTTAATATCCCGTTGTGGAGTTTTGAGTATGATTTCGTTTATTGCGTATCATTTAAGAATTACATGTTTTGAGTGCTTTGGTCATTCAATTGGAGTCATGTAACGTTATAGACTGTAATGTAATGGATCCATAGGCATATGTAACACCCCGACTTTCGAAAGGTATCTTTTCAAGTTTATACAGAAACCGACATATTAAGGAAAAATAAGATATTTGATTTTGGGCTTGAATCCTTTGTTTTGTAGTCTTGATGGATAAAGGATTCAATTACGAGACCAACGGTTCTTTCCGGAGCGAAAACGGAGCTATAACGAAGAAGTTATGGCCAAAACAGTTTCGGTACGTGATAGGCTATAGTGCCCGGCGATTGTGACAGTGTCACAATCGCCTGTCATGGTCTCCAGAGCCCGAAAACTCTCGGTACAATCTCAGCATTGTGCCCGGCGATTGTGACATTGTCACTATAGCCTGGCACAATCTCCTGGGTGTTTCAGGGTGTTAAAATCGCGATTTTCAGCCCCAAACTTCATTTCTTCATATCTTCTTCATCATAACCCCGATTTGGGTGATTCAAGTTGCTACAGTTTCGTTTTTTAGAGATTTTCAAGGATATGAAAATAGATTGGAATTCTATTTAAGTATACTAGAGTATTTGGTGGTGGTAAGCTTCTCATCTCTCCCTATTCATCTTCTTCCCCAAAGTTTTCTAGGGTTTCATCCACCCTTTGTTCTCCCTTTCATAGATTGAAGGTTTGTAATCATTTTGGTGAACTAGAAGTTTTTTGGTTGGTGAATTCAAGATTGGGTTAAGGTAATCTTCTATTCTCTTCGGTATTGGAAGTTAGGGTTTTGGTATTAGTTGAGGTATTCATGTATATGGTTTGGGAAATGATATTTTGTGGTTGATTATGATTATTTATGGTTGGAACCTTGTGGAACTAGGTTTTGGAAGATTTGGTTTGAAGAACCAAGTTTCTTCAAGGAAAGCTCTAAGTGGGTAAAATCTAGATTTAGTCTAAATCTAGCAAGGTGAGTTTACTAAACTTTTGTCAAAACTGGATACACATCATATTTGCTTAATTGTTGTTATTATCACATAACTGCTCAAATTGTTCATCTTTACGGGTTTTAGTAATTGATGGTATTTACATGAGATTATGTGAGAAATATGATATAGAAGTATCATCCTATGATTTATCCTATTTTGTGGAATTATTTGGGGTTTCCAATATGTGTACTCACTATGGGTATTTGATATGTTTAATGAATACATGTTTGGTATATGTTGAGGATTTCCATTTGGAATACTCAAAAGGTGATATTGTATCTACAACGTGTTTATGTGGATATTTAAGTCCTATGTTGGACACATGCTATTAGGAGGGTGTTATTGTACCCGCGGTTGGTACCAGATTATATTTGGTTGAAATATACCTAAGGACCTCCTAAATGCATTATGTTGGACGAACCAAGGCAAATTCACTAGGAGGATGTAGTCTCGGGGCGCCACCGTGATGGTATGTGCCCAGTAGATCTCCGCCACTCGGAAAGTTTCCTTCACGGTCTGATCTTCGGGTGTGTCGGGCATTTGGGGTGTTCCTTGTTAAGGGCATCAAGGTGCATCGACTCTTTGGAGTGGAATTGATTAGTGCTATGGGTCTCCCCCGTTGACTCCATACATGTTGAAAACTGGTTAACTGCTGATAAGAATTGTAACTGTTCATGCATGCTTATTATTGTTCAACTCACTAGGCTTTTTGGCCTAACACTTGTTTGGTGTCGATGTGTATCTCAGGTTTTAGCGGCACCGGTTCTAAGCGGGCATAGTGCTTGGGTGAGAGATATGAGAATAATGCAATTGGACTTACTTTTGGTAGGAGAATCTTTGGGTTTATAAATGACACCCCGTTTGTAATCTCTTATCTAGTTATGGAAATTAGATTAGTTGGTTGTTAATTATTGTCCGTTTAATTACGATTGTATTTAAACATGTTTGTATATTTTCCCCATTTTAGGGAGGCTCTTGCTTTGGCAATTTTTAGTATACCTCATGTCCGTTTTTCGGATTTTTGTTATCCCTATTTTTAGGGTGTTACAGCATATGAGTCGGTCTTTAATATTTAAAAAAAAGGCTATTGTTTCCATGATGGGACCAGGATTAGTCATGGGGTCATCGAGAGAGCCTTATGGTGCGGGCTCGTGGAGTCAAGCATCTGCCATTGGCTCCGTGATGTAATTTCTGAGTCTGTTTTTTTATGGGATAGTCATTTCCCATTTATAAATAGTTGAGACATTGGGTCCTCGGAGGTAACTTGGTACGATTATGTGGATCCGGATACTAGTCATGGGCCGTAAATGTAATCCTAGCATATTAGTATGATTAGGATCCTCGAGTGCCCTCATCCACATCTTAGTACAAGTCGGCGAACTCGTGGTCATGGGTCCTAGTATGATGAGCTCAATAACTTAGAATTTGGCTTACTTTTGTGTTCCGCCACTAGCCATGGAATTTGGGTCTCCCCCATCAACGAAAGGTGTTGTTTTGGGTATTTAGTCTCATCCATGTTTTCGGTGACGTTTTGAGTTTGAGGTTTTATCCTTATGATTATAACTTTGGAGGCTCGAGTTTACTCATATTTCAGTCGTTTGGTTTACAAAGTTTTATTCAAATTTCAATATTTAATCATCTACCATTATTCACGTTTTGAGTACGTGTTGGGTTGCATAACTTCACGAAAAAATGTTTTGGCGTTGAAGCGTCCATCTATAAAATGCGTATTATTGGAAAACGGGTCGTTCTCATACTTAAAGAAATTTATTTTGAAGGATCGTGATTTAAGTTGCATAATTTCCGTTTAACGATCTTTATAATCATAGTAAAAACTTTTGAACTCACTAGGCGTTAGCCTAACCTTTTTATTTGTCGGCATGTGCAACAGTTTCCGGTTGGGAGTACTTCTAGTGACACTGTGAAGAGATGAGTGCTAGTTGTGTGCTCGAAGAAGTGAATAGCTTGGTGAATTCTTCCGCATTTACTTTGGATGTAGCGACTGTCATTGGGTTTTAGTAACACCCGACTTTAATTAGTCTTTATGTAAGACTTTATTCATTTTGTTGGCGGTTAAATCTAGAATTGTATTTCTAGTGAGAACTTGTTGTAAGAAATTTTATCCTTCTTTGAGGTATTATTGAAAGTTTTAAATTAGTCGCTCTTTCCAAATTTGAAGGTGTTATAAGTTGGTATCAGAGCTTAAGTTTAAGAGATTTAGGTGTTAATTTCGAATATCTAGACTCAAACTAGTTTTCTTCTAAGTGATGAAAGTGAGATTGTACAATTAGGCATCTCAAAATATGTTGGGAACTGAAGAATTCATCAAGTATGGTTAATGCTGCTGGTTCAAAATTACTACTGCTAGAAGATTTAAAGGTTAATACTGCTGAGTGTTACTACTGCTAGTATTAATTAATACTGCTAGTCAAAGTTAGTGCTGCTTGAACAAAGTTAGTACTGCTTAGCTAGTTAGTACTGCTAGTGGTTAGTACTGCTTAGTAGTTAATGCTGCTAGAAGGAAGTTAATGCTGCTGAAGATTAATACTGCTTATATGATGAAGATTCGTATGAAAGGATATACATGGAAGCTTAGAGATATACATGGAAGATATACTGAAGATATTTTATTTATTGTAATTATCTTTGTATTCAGTATATATTGTATAGTTTAGAATAATAATTTAATTTTCAGTTTTCATTCTTTTAGAGAGACAATCAACCTCAAGGCATAGATCCTAATTCTAGAGAAGTAGAATTCGTATTGGTGAGTCTGTTCATCAATATTGAGGTTGAGTGAGTAATCTTGTAACTTCAAAGCATTAAATACAAGTTTACAGTTTGTTGTTTATATTCTGTCTTTATTTTCTGTTTGATTAAATATCAAAGTGTTATTCCGCAAACTTCTTTGATATTGTTTCTGAGAATTAATTCTTGTTAAGAATTCGATCCTGACAAGTGGTATCAGAGAAAAACTCTCTCAGAAACAGTTATTCATCATCGAAAATTTTACAGAATCAAGCAGTACTTTGGTCTCAAAAGTTCCAATGCTTAGATCCAATGAATTTGACATGTGGAAGATCAGAATCAAGCAATATATTCTCCTCACAGATTACTCTATGTGGGACATCATTGAGAATGGCCCATCTGATGAAGGAAAGATTGGTGAAGATGGCAAAAGAACCCCTCCAAAGACAGATGCAGACAGGAAGACAAGGCAGACAGAGATGAAAGCCTTGAGCACACTGCTCTTGGCCATTCCAAATGAGTATCAACACCAATTCTGCAATTGCACTGATGCACAGATGCTCTGGAATGCTCTAGAGAAGAGATTCTCAGGTACCAAAAGTACCAAGAGAAATCAAAAGGCAATCTTAAAGCAACAGTATGAAAACTTCATCTCAACTAAGAATGAGTCCATGACTCAAACTTTTGACAGGTTTAATAAACTAATTGGTGAACTAGCTACTATGGGAGTACAGATTGATCAAGATGATGTGAACAGAAAGTTCTTAAGGTCCCTTGGAGATGAATGGACCATGTACACTGTGTCATTCAGACAGAATGATCAGTTGGAAGAAAAAGAACTTGATGATCTGTACAATGATCTTAGAGTATTTGAAGCTGAGGTGGAGGCAAAGAAGAAGCCTTCTGGATATATTCATAATGTTGCACTCCTATCAGCATCAATTGATTCTACTGCTAACCCTGAATCAGTTAATGTTGCTAATGGATCAAATCAAGATAAAGGCACTGATTCTGTGTTTGAAGCTTTTCTTTCTAATCATGGAAATTCCTCTTTGATTAATGATGACTTAGAACAACTCCATCCCGATGATCTGGAAGAGATGGATATTAAATGGCAGATGGCCATGCTCTCCATGAGGGTTAAGAAGTTTATAAAGAGGACTGGAAGAAACAACTTCTCCCAAAGAAGAGAAGATGGAGCAGGGTTTGATAAATCAAAGGTAGAATGCTACAAATGCCATCTGAAGGGACATTTTGCTAGAGAATGCAGAAGTGGAATGTCTCACAACAACAACCATCAACAAGCTCAATCTGGAAGCTTCAATAACAACAGAAACTCTGCTCAAGCCCTTGTTTCTCAACAAGGAATGGGGTTTGATTGGAGTGATCAAGCAGAAGAAACTATTCAGAATCAAGCTCTTATGGCTAAAGTATCTGATCTCCCATCTGAGGTAAGTTCTAATCTCTGTTCTAAAACTTGCATAGACACTGTTAAAAGGTACATGGATCACAATCAGAAGATGAGTGATGACCTTAAGAGATTAGAAAAAGATATAAAAGACTATGTAAGGATTGTAGAGAGATTTGAAGATCAGATCAAAGGTTTTCAAGCCAATGAACTACAACACTCATATGACACCAATTACTGGCAGTGGGAGAAAAAGGATTTAGAACTTAAACTGACCAAATCTAAAGAGGAGAGTGAAAAACTGAAAGAGGAGCTAACCAAGGTTAAGCTTGATGTAGAAAAGTTTTCCAATGCTTCTAAAGCAATGGACTCTTTACTACAAAATCAGATTCATGATAAGCTGAGAAGAGGAATTGGGTACAATGCAACACCTCCACCATATAACAACAATTACATTCCTCCTACTTCAGACCTGTTAGACACCAAAGATAGGAAGGACTTGCCTGAGGGAGCCACTGAAATAGATCCCTTAGATGAGGTAGTTGTTGAGGATAAGACTGAGAAAGAGGTTGGCAAGAGTAAGGAGAACAAGGTGAGTGGTGAGATTCCTCTAGAGAATAACATTATCACCAATGATGATTGTGGAAGGGCTTGGATCAAATCCAAGGACATAGAGAAGACAGAGGGAAAGTCTGGTAAGGTCCATTACAAACAGACCACAGTTGTGAATCCAGGTCCTTGCAAACAGTGTGCATGTAAGAAGAATGAGCCCCAAAAACAGGACAAAAAGAGGGGAAATCAAAGAAACTGGAATAATCAGTGGGCACAAAAACAAGGGGTTGATCTGAGTAAAATCAATAGACCAAAACCTTGTTTTATCTGTGGCAAATTGAATCATCTTGCAAAATTCTGTTATTTCAATCCTATGAAACAAAGGATGAATTTCCAAAGATCCATGCAAAAACCCTTTGGTTATAAGAAAATTGAAAAGAACCATGTGGCTAAGAAAACTGTTAAAACTAAAAGCCACATGAAGAAAAAGTCTGTTAAAGAAAGTGTCAATATGTGGATTCCTAAAAGCACTAAAACTGTTAGTACTGCTACCACAAATAGTGTTGCTGACAATGATAGTGCTGCTAGAAGTAATACTACTGCTAACAATGTTAATGCTGCTAACAAGGTTAGTACTGCTAAACCTGTTAGTACTGCTAAACCTGTTAGTACTGCTAACTCTGTTAGTACTTCTAAGGTTAGTACTGCTTCTAGTGTTGGTTCTGCTAAGCCAATCATATTGACAAAGTGCTCTAATAAAGAGTGCTCTGAATTTAAAAACCTCATTAAAAAGGAATGTAAATACTTTGATGAGAAAGGGAGACCCAAGACCACTTTTGCTTGGGTCCCCAAATCATACTAATTGATTTATTTAATGTGCAGGGCAACCAACAACTCAAGGGAAAGAGCATATGGCATGTTGATAGTGGTTGCTCTAGGCACATGACTGACAACATGTCATGCCTTCAGGATTTCAAGCATATTAATGGAGGACATGTTGCATTTGGAGACAATCTTACTGGTGGTAAGATAAGTGGAAAAGGTAATGTCACCAAAGGTAAGATGACATTTGAGGATGTCTACTATGTTGATCAATTAAAGTACAACATGTTAAGTGTATCACAGGTTTGTGACAAACAACATAGTATATTATTTACTAATACTGAGTGTATGATTCTTGCTCCAGGGTTCAAGGTAGTTGATGAAAGCATGATACTACTTAGAACTCCAAGAAAGGACAATGTTTACTGTCTTGATTTGGACAATGTTGATAGTGATTCATCTCTAAATTGTCTTGTTTCAAAAGCTTCTGTAGATGAATCCTCCCTTTGGCACAGAAGGATGTGTCACATGAATTTCAAGACTATGAACAATCTTGTTAAAAATAACCTTGTAAGAGGTTTACCTTCAAAAGTCTTTTCATGTGATGATCATTGTGTTGCTTGTCTTAAAGGCAAACAACACAAAACTTCTCATAAGACCAAAGAGTTAAATTCTGTTTCTACTTGTCTCCAGTTATTGCATATGGATCTGTTTGGTCCTACAAATGTTATGAGTATAGGCAAGAAATCTTACTGCTTGGTTATTGTTGATGATTACTCCAGATTTACTTGGGTATATTTTCTAAGGACTAAGGATGAAACAAGTGGTCTTATCAAATCCTTTATTCTAAGAATTGAAAACCAAACTAATCAAAGAGTAAAAGTCATTAGATCAGATAATGGAACTGAGTTTAAAAATCATGATCTAAACACCTTTTGTGAAGAAAAAGGTATTGAGAGACAATATAGTGCTCCTAGGACTCCTCAACAGAATGGTGTTGCTGAAAGGAGAAATAGGACACTAATAGAGGCTGCTAGATCTCTGTTGGCTGATTCAAAATTGCCAATTACCTTCTGGGCTGAAGCAGTTAATACTGCTTGTTATGTCCAAAACAGAGTTCTAATGGTCAAGCAAAAGAACAAGACCCCATATGAGCTTTTAAATAAAAGAAAACCTTTTATTGGTTTCTTTAAACCTTTTGGGTGTCCTTGTACAATTCTAAATACCAAATCTCACTTAGGTAAGTTTGATAGCAAAGCAGATGATGGATTTCTTGTTGGATATTCATCTCAGAGTAAGGCCTATAGAGTATTTAACTCTTCTTCTAGAATAATTGAAGAAAGTGACAATGTCAAATGCAATGAGAACACACCAAATCCTGTTGGGTCTGGACCTCAGTGGCTATTTGACATTGATTCACTAACTAACTCTTTTGGTTTCAGTAATGAGTATACAGGAACAGGTAGTGGAGAATCAGAGATCACACAAGTTCAAAAAAGTATATCTAAATCTGTGATTTTTCCCATACCCACAGTAAATTCAGTTGAAGACTGTGAAAAGGAATCATTTACTGAACCAAGTCAGAGTGAAGAAGACACTAGAGATGAGGAGACTCAAGAAAACAATGAAGTGGCATCTGAAAACACTTCAGTTGAGTTGCATGAATCTAATCTTGAGGCTGGATTAAATGAAGAACCTAGTTACAACACCAGAGTTCAAAAGAATCATCCTCCACAGTTGATAATAGGAGATATCTCTTCTCCTATGATAACTAGACATCAAAGCAGACTTCAGGAAATGCAAGATCAACAGCATACAGTGCTTTCTTGTTTTCTATCACAGCTTGAGCCTAAAAAGGCACATGATGCTATGAAAGAATCCAGCTGGATAGAAGTAATGCAAGAGGAACTGTTACAGTTCAAGCTACAAGATGTGTGGGATCTAGTAGACCTTCCTAAAGGTCACAGAGCAATTGGCACAAAATGGATCTTCAGAAACAAGAGAGATGAAAGAGGTATTGTTATAAGAAACAAAGCAAGGCTGGTGGCACAAGGCTATACTCAAGAAGAGGGTATAGATTATGAAGAAGTTTTTGCACCTGTAGCTAGGATAGAAGCAATCAGACTATTCCTAGCCTATGCTTCTTACATGAACTTCAAAGTCTACCAAATGGATGTAAAAAGTGCTTTTCTCTATGGATCAATTGAAGAAGAAGTATATGTCTGTCAACCACCAGGGTTTGAAAACCCAAGCTATCCAGACAGGGTATACAAATTAAAGAAAGCACTTTATGGACTACATCAAGCCCCAAGAGCATGGTATGACACTCTGTCATCCTATCTCTTGGAAAATGACTTTGAAAGAGGAGTCATTGATAAGACTCTATTTATCAAAAGAAAGAAGAAGGATATCTTGCTGGTCCAAATATATGTTGATGACATTATTTTTGGTTCTACAAGAAACAACATGTGCAAGGAGTTTGAGGATTTAATGCATCAAAGGTTCAAAATGAGTTCCATGGGGGAACTTACTTTCTTCCTTGGACTCCAAGTTCAACAGAAGTCAGATGGCATTTTCATATGTCAATCCAAGTATGTGCAGGATATTCTAACCAAGTTTGGTTTCTCATAATCAAAACCTGCCAGCACACCTATGGAAACACACAAGCAGATCACAGCAGATCTTGAGGGGGAGGATATGGATGTGCATCATTATAGATCCATGATTGGCTCTCTCATGTATCTCACAGCAGCAAGGCCAGATATAATGTTTCCAGTCTGTGTATGTGCAAGATTTCAAGTTAGGCCAAAGCAATCTCACTTTCAAGCTGTTAAGAGGATATTCAGATATCTCAAAGGGCAACCCAGATTGGGACTTTGGTATCCTCATAACTCACCTTTTGACCTAATAGCATACTCAGACAGTGATCTAGGTGGGGCAAACTTGGACAGAAAATCTACTTCTGGAGGATGTCAATTTTTGGGTGCTAGACTAGTCTCATGGCAGTGCAAGAAACAAACCACAGTATCCACATCTACAACAGAGGCAGAGTACATAGCAGCTGCAAGTTGCTGTTCTCAAGTCTTATGGATTCAGAATCAAATGTTGGATTATGGGGTAACCTTTCTACACACTCCAATCTTTATTGACAACAGCAGTGCTATTAGCATTGTAAATAATCCAGTCAAGCACTCAAAGACAAAGCACATTGAGATCAGGTATCACTTCATAAGAGACTGTAATGAAAAGAAAATTATTCAAGTTGTAAAAGTTCACACTGATAATCAATTTGCTGATTTATTCACTAAAGCTTTTGATGTGGGTAGATTCACTTTCTTGGTAACAAGTGTGGGAATGATCAACTCTGAATAATCTCCTTCTCAAAAAGTGGTTTTATACCTGTATATTTTTATTCTTGGTGTTACTAATCTTCTTTTTCAGGATATGCATAGCAGTACTCAGTGTTTAGCAAGTTTAAAAGGAGTAAGTTGAGTTAATACTGCTAGTAGTTAATACTGCTTACAGTTAATACTGCTTTCAGTTAATACTGCTGGTAGTTAATACTGCTAGTGGTTAATACTGCTAGTAGTTAATACTGCTTACAGTTAATACTGCTAGTAGTTAATACTGCTTTCAGTTAATACTGCTGGTAGGTAATACTGCTAGTGGTTAATACTGCTAGTAGTTAATACTGCTTTCAGTTAATACTGCTAGTAGTTAATACTGCCAGTGGTTAATACTGCTAGTAGTTAATACTGCTTTCAGTTAATACTGCTAGTAGTTAATACTGCTCTAGGTTAATACTGCTTATATTCCGAATACTATAAATACTATTTACCCGCCTAAAAGTTCATAACGACTCTTTGCATACTGCTCTCTTGCGCTCAAAATCTTTTCTCTCTCAAGTTCGAAGTTTTCAGGCAAGCTTTTCACTAAGACCAATGGCATCCATGACTTTCATCGACGAGCACAATGAGATTGCGATGCTACAAAAGCCAAAGCAAGCTGCAGGATTTCATCAGATTGTGGATTTCCTCAAGTCAAGCCACATTGCTCATGCTCTTAGTGTATCCCCTACAATCTATATCGAGCATCAAAGGCAGTTCTGGGCCAATGCAACCATTGTTGTTCAGAATGGTGTGCAGATGATCAAGACAAGAATCTGTGATCAATCACTCACGGTTACTGAAGAGGTTATTCGCATATGTCTACGTCTAGACGATGCCTCTGGTATAACCTCTATCCCAAATGATGAACTCTTTTCAAACCTTACACGAATGGGGTATGGAGGCCCATTGGGAGTTTTCAAATTTTCTAAAGCAAAATTCTCACCCCAATGGCGTTTCTTTGTCCATACTCTTATGCATTGTATCTCCAAAAAGACTACTGGATGGAGTGAGTTCAGCAGCACTATTGCTTATGCTTTGGTGTGCTTGGCCACTGCCAGAAAGTATAATTTTTCTAAAATGATTTTCAATGATCTTGTCTCAAACATGGGAAACAAAAAGAGCTTTTTTATGTATCCCAGGTTTGTTCAAGCAGTTATTACTCATGAATTAACGGATATACCTCAACCTGTTGGGGTATATGTACCTAAACCCCCCAAAGGCAAGGTTTTCTCAAATATGAGAAGATCTGCTGGGGACTCTGAAGGAGTTGACACCCCATTGTTCTCTACAATGATGGTGGTGTCCCAAACCAATGAAGGTATGGCAGCAGGGTCAAGGCCCCCTTTAGACCAACCCACTGCTAGCCAAGCCCAACCTTCCCTCTCAAAATCCATTCCCCAGTCCCTTCTTGAAAAACCAACCACTCCCATCACCCAAACTTACAAGAGAAAACAGGTCAAGAAGGCTCCTTCCCTTCTTGTACCATTAACCACTAAGCCTATAAGCCCTCTAAGGGAGAATTCTCCCCTAGAGAATATCCAAAGGGAAACCACAAGGGTGTCTCCCAACCCACAGGAGGTGCTCTCTGAGGAGGAGGTAGAGCATATGGGTGATGAGGCTGCCACTACTCCTGCTAGTACAGAGGAGGAAAGTGGTAACATCAATAAGACCTCCCCCATGGCAACTTTGAATGAGCAATCATTTGAAGGTCCCTGGTGCCAAGAAACCACAGGGGTGGATAGTGCCTCTGCAAGGCAGAAGACTTCCACAAATAAAAGATCCAATGATCCTTCAAAGGAGGGTAACACTTCTGGAGAGGGTGAGGACAGATATACGTACGATGAATTGATGGAAACTATGGGGAACATCAATCAAGATGTTCTCAAACAAGGCAAAGAAATTGAAGAAATGAAGCTAGTAATTCTGTCACAACAAGAACAGATTGCTAAGCTGAAACGGATGGTGGTTAGTCTGGTACAAAGGAAGAAGAGAAAGCAATTCCAATTAAGGAGAAGGACCACTGAGGATGATGCTCCCAAAAAGGGGGAGATCAACATGGAAGAAGCCACAAGAAAGGGGGAGCTTGATGGAGAGAAAGTTGATGTTCAGGGGGAGCAGCAAGAAGAAACAGTTACTACTGCTGACATTAATAAAGCAGCAGAAACTGTGAAAGAAGTGTTAACAGATCTTGAGATTGCAGAAACCTTACTAAAAGCCAAGAATGATACTCCCAAGGTCACTTTGAAGACCAAAGGTGTAATCATAAAAGAACAAGGTGAAGTGATCAAGAAAGATAACAGTAAGAAGGAAATGAGCAAAGATAAAGGAAAAGCAAAGATGGTAGAATCTGATCAACCAATCAAAAAACAAAGGTTGGTTGAATCAGATGAAGCCCTAGCTAAAAAGATGCAGGAGGATATTGAAAAAGAAGAAAGAGTTCAGATGGAAAAGGACAGGGAAATGGCAAAAGCTCTAGCTGCTGAACTGAATGAAGCTTATCAACAGAGCATGGCAACTGAAATTGCACAGAAGAAAGCTGCAAGTATGAAGAAATCTGTGGTGAAAACAGTTGCAAAGAAGAGAAGACCCTCAAAGACATTCCTAGGTACCCAAGAGAGAAACAAGATGATTATATTTCTCAAAGGTGCTGTAGGAGTCAAAAAGGAGATGTTCTCCAAAATGTCTTTTGAGAAGATCAAAGAACTCTATGATTCAGAGATGTTAAAGCTTCAGGGAAGTGAAACTGCTAGGGTGGAGATGGAGAAGAGGATGAAAGAAAGTAATGACTTTGATTGTCAAAAGCCATTTCCAGATGAGCAAGAAACACCCCCTAAGAAAGAGACCACTCTAGGAGAAAGTCTAAAGACTTTAAAGAGAACAAAAATGATGGCAAGGAGAAAGCCAATTAAAAAGCCTAGAGTATCTGAAGAAGAAGCTGATAAGGTTGCTGAAGAAGAAGGGGCACCTGAGTTATCTAAACAGACAGAGCCATCTAACACTGATGATGTTAATTTGTATATGGTAGTGATGGACAAAGTGCCTGAACCAATTTTAGCAGAGCCTGTAGGAGTTAAGCCTCCTGAGGTGATTCTCTGGGATACATTGACAGTGGATGGAAAGGAATACATAAAGCTGAAAAGAAAGGATGAAAAGTATGAAGTGTTTAACACATGGGCTAAAATTGTCAGAACATGTTCTAGATCAGATATTGAAGAGATGTTTGAGATAGGAATAAAGTTGTATGCAGATATTCTAAAGGCTTCAGGGATTTCAATTACAAAACTGGTAATGGAGTATCTGTGTATGATGTTCAAACCTGAAGAAGTAAAGCACTTGATCAAGGATGTCTTCAAATCAGTAAACAGTTGGACTTTATATGAAATTAGTGGAGTATATACAGTGACTTTGGATTTAAATTACACTGAATACTTCCTAGTGGATAGAGTGTATAATCATAGCAGATTGAAGCTACATGTCATGTTGAAGAAAAAGTTAAGGTGTGTTCCAGATTCAGAAATGGCTAAATACTTGATTCAAAGAACCATCAATCAGAGTTTGGGATTGGATGCAAACACAGGAATTTAGACCATAATAGAGTTTTGGGAGCATCTTGAAGAAAATCTGAAGAACTTGACTTCTCTTCCTAAAAGTCAAGTTAGGGGGAGATTGTTGGGAACTGAAGAATTCATCAAGTATGGTTAATGCTGCTGGTTCAAAATTACTACTGCTAGAAGATTTAAAGGTTAATACTGCTGAGTGTTACTACTGCTAGTATTAATTAATACTGCTAGTCAAAGTTAGTGCTGCTTGAACAAAGTTAGTACTGCTTAGCTAGTTAGTACTGCTAGTGGTTAGTACTGCTTAGTAGTTAATGCTGCTAGAAGGAAGTTAATGCTGCTGAAGATTAATACTGCTTATATGATGAAGATTCGTATGAAAGGATATACATGGAAGCTTAGAGATATACATGGAAGATATACTGAAGATATTTTATTTATTGTAATTATATTTGTATTCAGTATATATTGTATAGTTTAGAATAATAATTTAATTTTCAGTTTTCATTCTTTTAGAGAGACAATCAACCTCAAGGCATAGATCCTAATTCTAGAGAAGTAGAATTCGTATTGGTGAGTCTGTTCATCAATATTGAGGTTGAGTGAGTAATCTTGTAACTTCAAAGCATTAAATACAAGTTTACAGTTTGTTGTTTATAATCTGTCTTTATTTTCTGTTTGATTAAATATCAAAGTGTTATTCCGCAAACTTCTTTGATATTGTTTCTGAGAATTAATTCTTGTTAAGAATTCGATCCTGAAAAAATAGGATACTTTGAGGCCTACAAAGTCACTAGAATCGGGAATCATGACAAGGGTAGCAAGGATCATCATGTACTATACGTATAACACCCCGAATTTTCGTTGTATAAACTCTTTCGTTAAGATTCTAGCCTTCCTTATCTTTTAATCCTAGTTATCTCGTGTCTACCCTATTGGTGCGTGTCGCGTGTTTAACCAAGTTCATGTGTCAAGTTTTGAGTTTGGATCAGTGAAACAGTGGATCACGCGGGTTACCCGCAACTTGCAAGTCGCGGCACAAGTCGCGTAACCCACTGTCCATCTTCCATTCCAGGAACACGGGTGGCTTATGCCGCGACTTAAGGTCGCGACATAACCCGCGGTATTGCCCTGACCACCCAAATACGGGTTTCTTCCCCATTTTCTCATTTATTTCAAGTATGGAGCTAGTAGGTGTGGTCTTGTTGCGATTTTGGGTGCCCTAGGTGAGTATTCTTCATCTCTCTTCATTTAATGTCATTAAATGAAACCCTAAGATTGTTGGTGGTGATGCCTAGGTTGGTATAACTCTCGTTGTGAAGTTTCCTTCTCCTTAAGCTTTTGAGTTCTAGGGTTTCATATACAACCCTACAAGGTGAATTCATTCTCTTTTAATAAACTTTATACATGTCAAAATGTTGATTTTAACCTTCTCAACATCTCCATGTTTGATTTATTTGAGTTGGGTGAGTTTTCATTAAAACATAATTTTGGGAGATTTTGGGGGTTGTGTGGAAGAGTATGTTTTGGGGCAGAAGTATACATTTTGATTTAACTATGGATTTTATACATGAGATATGTGTTTTATAACCTTATAATTATTTACATGGAAATCAAGATTTGGGTTTTGAAAAATGGGTAAATATTTTAGAATGAGCATTTGGGAAACTGGTTGCATTATATCTGAAAGTATCATTTAGCCCTATAAAATGGAACCTCTTGAAAACGTGGGAGTAATTATTTGGATTTGTAATTTTGTACATTCAGTGGCACTTTAATTGGGGAAATTATTGTCTAGTCTGTGGACAATAAATGGAATATTTGGTTGCATTGGGCGTCATGAACCCACATATATTTATAATCTTTGACCCAATGTTGGAACACTAGTTTTCCACATTGAGGCACGTTTAGGCATCGGATGAGGTATAAGCCCTACGTGCTAAGTACGCGATATTGGATGAGGATCTCAACGTAAGGGTCCTATGGGGTTGAAGTTGACTTTCCGTGGGTGTACGTTTAAAGCCACTGAGCCTGACATCCATTGCGGGTACTTTTATGTGTTGGTTTTACTGATACGTCAAGTGGCTTACTTTTGTGTTCTGTTACTGTGTTAGTAAGCGGGTCTCCCCCGTTAACCCAAGAGGTACTGTATTATTGTTGAGACTACTTATATGAATCCCTTGGCATTTCTGAAATTATTTCAAATGAGAGTACTGATTTTCTAATTTCAAATGTTTGATCTCACTAGGCTTTAGTCTAACACTTTTTCTTAAAATGACATGTATAACAGGTTCTCCTAGCGGTGGTTTTCCTCGGGCTTGAGTTGAGAGGAAATCGAAGGATTCTAGCATTTTTGGAAGGATATAGAGGCGTGTTTTGATTATAGAATTGGTATACTTTTGTAGGCGAAAGGTCAACACCCGTTTGTAATCTAGAACTAGATAGACTAGATTAGTAGGTTGTTGTACTCGTTTCCCTTTTCTTATTTAGTTGTAAACGCCATGAAACTATTTCCCCTTTTGGGAAGATCCTTTTTATATTAGTCTCGTTTATTCCGCCTTTGTTTTCAGGTTTAAATTGACCCCTATTTTTAGAGTGTTACAAGTTGGTATTAGAGCAGTAGTTTAAGTGAACTAGGTATGATTGTAGAATACCTAGACTTAAGCTTAGATCGAATAAGTTATAATTGGTGAGATTGGGTAGAACTCTGGTGATAAGATAGCCTTAAGATCGACAGAATTGCAGGAATCGATAATTGTGACGGTGGTAGTGAGGATTCTTATGTGTGACGTGTTCATAATTTCAATTTGCTACTGCTATTATGAATATGTTATTACGTGAGCATGCTTGGATTACTACTGTTATGATGATTGATGAATGTGGTAGCACGTCTTCTTCATGTTTGAATCCTCTAGTCTACTTCTCATCTCTATTCTTTTATGTGTGGCAGACGTTATGGTAAACACTCGTAATAGGCCGGATGGTCATGATGCGACGACATCCACAGCCGACCAACCAAGGGTGACGGCAATTGAATTGCCCCCACCCCAGCGTAACGTTCTGGGCGGAGGGCCTGAACATATACCTCGACGCAACATAGCCGCATCGGAGCCGTTAATGGAGGAAGTGACTCCGGAGACAAGAATGATGGACCGTATGATGCAAGCCATGAATGCGGCTATGGCTCAACAACAAGAGATGTTTCTGAAGTTACTTGAGGACAGGGACACCAACAACCGCAGGCATGAGACGGTCGCAGAGAACATAATTGCGGTGGGATCCGGGGGAATTGGAAATGAAATTCCCACGGACGGGGTGGCAACTATAGAAGCATGACAACCAGCGAAGTCATGCTCTTTCAAGACGTTCTTAAGTTGTAGGCCACCCGAATTCAAAGGTGACGACAACCCTATAGTTTACATGAACTGGTTACGGGAGATGGAGCAAGCCTTCCGGACAAGTGGTTGTGGGGAGGGCCAAAAGGCAACCTATGGTTCTCAAATGTTGCGAGGGGCGGCCCTCATATGGTGGAACATTTACTCTATGTCTTTAGAGGCTTCGATATTGGATAAGTTGGACTGGGAAACTTTCAAGCGGAAAGTGCTTGAAGAGTATTGTAATGAGAGATCTATGGATCGTATCGTCTACGAGTTCCGGAATTTGAAGAAAGGGAGTTTGACCGTGAAAGAGTACAACAAATTGTTTATGGATAAGTTGGGTTTAGTGGGACATTTGGTCCCAACCGAGAAGGAAAAGATCAAAGCCTACATTAAGGGCTTACCGACGGAGATGAATAACATGGTGCGAGTGTCCAAGGCCTCCACTCTTCGAGAGGCGATCGAGGAAGCACAATTGGTAGAAGATTCGTACGGTTCAAACAAGATAGAGAGGAGCGGAGGTGGAGAGAAAAGGAGATGGGAGGGAAGTTTTGTACCCTCCAAGAGACCAATGATAGATGCTTGACTCCACGAGCCCGCACCATAAGGCCCTCTCGATGACCCCATGACTAATCCTGGTCCCATCATGGAAACAATAGCCCTTTTTAAAATATTAAAGACTGACTCATATGCCTATGGATCCATTACATTACAGTCTATAACATTACATGACTCCAATTGAATGACCAAGGCACTTAAAAGATGTAATTCTCAAATGACATGTAATAAACACCATCATACTCAAAACTCCACAATGGACTATTAAACCAGACAAATGTCCTCAAGACTCATCTTAGTCAAATTCGAGCCAAAAGCTCAACAATTTACTTAAATCTCTAATGAATGCCAGTGTAAACATTAAAACACGTTTGACCAACGGTTATGCAAACACAACGACCAAAAGTATGATTAACTCAAAACTCATCATTGGTTGAGGTAAACCATTTTCCAAATGAACTCATACCCTTATATTTCCAAAATGCCTCATAACACAATAATATGCATTTTCCATACGGTTTATAAGATCAAAAACACAAAAATGACATTTACATCAAATGAACTCCATTTATATATAAAATCATCAAGGAAACATATCAACATGATTTATTTACCAAAATGTTCAATAATCCCAAATGTGGGTGTTTCACAAAATTTATAAACCAAATAATCCAAATGAGTAAAACTCTTCAAATATCCCAACTTTTAATAAAAATCATGTAAACACATAATCACTTTAAAATGGACATTTTTGGCATGTACAACGTTTTCATAAATCAACTTAAACTCACCTTGCTAGATTTAGGCTAAATCTAGATTTTACCCCAACTTAAGCTTCCTTGACGAAACTTGAATCCACAAGCAAATCTTTCCAAAAACCTATATTCATAATTTTCCAACCATAAACATTCATATTCAACCATTTAGAATCGATCCCCAAACATTTTATATCAAAATCTTCATTTTGGCCAAAACCCTAGTTTTGACCTAATTTCTCCAAAATCCTCCAAACCGAAATCTGGGAAACATAAACACTAGGAAATCATCAATGGAGAATTTATAACTTATATAAAAGTTTAGAAACTAGGAGGATGAACTCACCACTTAGGTTTTGGTGAAAACCTAGAAAACCCCCAAATTCCTTGAAGATAGAGGTGATGATGATGAGCTCTTGACATTTGCTTCCAATCCACCACCAAATACTCTTTAATCTTCCCAAAACTAACAATATAACCTTGAAAATCTTTCAAAAATGAAACCATAGCATTTTGAATCGTCCAAAACGGAGTAGAAATGAGCAAGATATGACCAAATGCTGAAAATCCCGATTTTATGCACTGTGAGATTGGCACGACCCTGACATGCTACAGTGCCATTTGTCACTGTAGCGGGCACTGTCTCCCGAGATGTACCAAGGGCCCCTTTCCTCGTGCGACCCTGCCATGCTACAGTGCCCTATGGCACTGTCGCTGGGCACTGTAGCCAGACTCGTACCGAGAGTTTTTCGACCGCTTTCTCGACGGCTTTCCCGACCATTTTCCCAGCCGTTCTTCGACCGTTCTCCCGGCCATTCCTAGACCGTTCTCTCGGAACATATGATGCTATTATGCCAAATATCCTGCCATTGTCATAATTATATGGCACATTCGCTGGGACGACTAACCACTTGGTAATCGTCATTGCTATTGTGACATATGTCACAACTGCATGACACTATAGTCGGGTTTACCACACTTTCAGTACCATTGATGCTATTGTGACATATGTCACAACCACATGTCACTATAGCCGAGACGGCCATACTCTTAGTACCATTGGTGTTATTGTGACAAATGTCACAACCACATGGCACTATAGCCGAGACAACCATACTCTTAGTACCATTGGTTCTATTATGACAGGCGTCAGAACCACATGGCACTACATCCATACTCCATATGTGGTTCTTCCTTTACCTATTCACCCAGTTCAACACTTTTCTTCAATTGAGATAGAAATCCAAGGTGTTACAACCTCCATTTACACAATAAATCATTAAAACACTTTCATTTATGATCTATTTATCAAGTCGTCCAAAAATCACAAATGTAGGTGTTTTACAAGATTTATAAAGTTAGACACTTCAAATAATCAAAACCCACCAAATAACTCAACAATTAGTAATTTCATGTAAAACACATAAACACTTTAAAATGGATATTTTTTGGCATGTACAACGTTTTCACAAATAAACTTGAACTCACCTTGGTAGATTTAGGATAAATCTAAATTTTTCCCCAACTTGAGCTCCTTTGAAGAAAATTTGAATCCTCAAGCCAAATCCTCCAAAAACCTAGATCCATAAGTTTCCAACCATAAATATTCATATTCAGCCCTTTAGAATCGTTCCCTAAACATTTTACATGAAGATCTCAACTTATACCAAAACCCTAATTTCTTAAGTAAAGGAAAAGAGAGGGTTACCTTAATCACAACTTGAATCCACCAACAATATGCTTCTAGGGTCATTAAAACGACCTCAAACTTTAATTCTCCAAAAGAAAGGAAGAGGGTTTGGTGAAACCCTAGAAAACTTGATGGTGAAGGTGAGATGAAGGAATTTTAGTTCTAGCTTCCAAACCCCAATAGTTGTAGACCAAACTTGCAATAAATGGAAGGAAAAGCCTTAGGTGATACAATGGCCGAAATTAATGGTAGAGTTTTGCTTGGGAGAGCTTGGGAAGAAGGTTGGTGGGAACAAGAATGAGAAAGTGGGAAGAAAATGAGGTTATAGCCTTCTGGAGCCCGTCGGTGACCTTGACAGGCGATAGTGACAATGTCACTATCACAGGGCATATTCGCCCGCTTGGTACCGCGGGTCTCCCCTTCGGTGCGAGGGTGACAGGGCGACAATGCATTTGTCACAATCGCGAGTCATACTCGTCGGGTCTGTATCAAGAGGGCCTTCCCCCCAGGAGACCTTGACTTCGGCGATAGTGACCACGACACTCTCGCGCGAGCACTATCGCCCTGAACCCCCTTTGCTTCCAAAATTCGTCTTCTCACATCCAAAAGTCTTCTATGCGATGAGCCATAAATGGAAACGCTTTTCATAACTGCAAATACATAATGCAAGGTCAAACGATGGTGCGTAAATGCTTACTACAAAATTTTGGGCGTTACATACTTAAATAGGTTTAAAACATCAAGACCATTGCCTAAAGCTTGTAGGCCAAAATCTTAGTCCTTGCCTAGAATTTTGAATGATAAAATGTAGGTGCATCATCTTCATAACATATTCCTTTCATCATAGCTCTCAACTCATTTATCGAAAACTCATCGGTGTGAACTAAATCAACAAACTGACATTTACCATTTATGTACTCCTTACCAGGAGGAGACGTGAAAACATCGCAATGATAAATCTTCAATGTAATCAGTAGGGGATAAATATTTGGGAAAAAAATTAATGCAAAACCAGTTAACAAAAATAAGTGAATAAAACCAGATGCAAAACCCTAGTGACTAAACTTAGCAACCAAAAGCAATGAACAAAACCAAAATATTCGTTTTTTAAGTGAAAACCTTTTCTTAGAACAAAACCAAACTCACCATATATTTGAAGAACGTGTTGGTCTGTTAAGTTGCTTCGAATAAGCCATGACGTGCACATCATTTTCCTTAGGTTTTAGATGAACAGTGACATTGAAGGATCAATGGAGATGATGAAGATTACCATAGGTTGGAGAAGAAGATTACAGTGGAGGATGAATGGTTTTTTTTTTACGGTTTGAAAGAAGGAAGCACACAAATGGAAGGTGTTTTTTATTTGAGCCCTTTAATATCAAATGAGAAGGAAAAAGTTTTTTTTATCAAAATATTAAAGGAGAGTGTATTTTTAAAATGATAAAAATGCCCTTCACGTGGGAAGCATGTAGCCGGAAAGGGGGGGGGGGGGGGTCTAACGACTTTAAAATAATAGAGTTAGGATGAAAGACCGAATCTGTAACAAAATCAAAACCACAATGATAATATCTATAATTAAATTTATTCGAAGGACGCAATCCAAATTTTGATATAACCATATGTACCAAATCTATAATTTATTCTTAATTATATTAGTAGGTTTGGGATATATACGGAGTTGTGAGTGGATTCATATGATTAAATAATAAATATTTGTGGAAATTTAGAGTATTTATGTACCGACCATTAGATTAGAAATATTTTAAAATACAAAATTTGATTTAGATGACGTAATCAAAAAAACCTTAGAAATTTGATTTAGATAACGTAATCAAAAAAACCTTAGAGCATCTCTAGCAGCTATGCTAATATAAAATAGTTGGGATTTTTTTGTTGCTTCAACAACTATAATATTCTCTATACTGAAATAGAAAAAAAGATGAAAGAGATTGTAAAAATCTTTCCAAAACTAATTATTATCCTTAAAAAGCAATATTTTATGTCCCAACTTTCTATATATTGAATATTTTAATAATATTATTAAATAAATTGAATATTTTAATACAATAATTAATGGTAGAGTTGTTAAAATAGAATAGTTGTTAGAGTTGAATCCAAATTTTTTTAAAGATTTTAATTTATTTTACTCTATTTCAAAAAACTTTAATACAACTAATAGAGATGTTCTTAACATCTACAGAAATCCATTAATTTAATAATGGATCCATAGACACCTTATTTTTGGAAACCCCCAAACAATAAAAAGGTAGGTCCGAGTCCGACAACATATTTAGATATCTTTAAAACAACAATTCAAAACGAATTGGCTTCATCTAACAATATTTATTTATGTTTTAAGTTTAATAAATAAATAATTATAAAATCATAGTATTAACATGTCGATCTGATTTTTTCCTAATTTAAGATGTTATAAGTTTTTTAATAGGGAAATTAATTAAAATAGTTATTTTGTGTTGATCTCCTAGTTATTTTCTTCCTAAAATTTTTAAAATAGCCCGTATCCTCGTAAAACCCATCGTGAATACGAACTCCTCCTTAAGAACGCCACTATTTTACAAGTTTGGCCCCTGTTCGTGAAAACCTAGGTTCGCATTTGCAAACCTGGGTGAAAAGTATACAAGAATTTATAATTAATTTAAGCCAAATTTGTTAGTAATTTTGGTTTCGTAATTTTATTGTTACAAAAATTTATTTAAGCCAAATTTGGCTAGGTTCGCAATTTTGGATGAGTTTTAAATTATGGATGAGTTAATACACAAAAGTCAAATATTACACTTCATCTAGATTCGCGAATGCAAACCTGGGTTTTCATGAACAGGGGCCAAAATTTTAAAATAGGGGTGTTCTTATCTTAAGGAGGAGTATTCACGAGGGGTTTCACGAGTATACGGGCTATTTTGATAATTTTAGGGAGAGAATGGCTAAGAGGTTAAGCCATCAACACAAAATTGATATTTTAATTAATTTCCCTTTCTAATATATATATCTCGAGGTATAACTTTATCATCTTATAAAAGAAAATTGGCGTAATTATGAATTAGCTTAGAAAGATATTTTAATTTGATCTTCAATTAGGATTGATCCAAAGGTGGAGATCCTTCTTACACTTCTCACGATAACTACTATTTTACTGGAAACCAATTATATATATATATAGAGAGAGAGAGAGAGAGAGAGAGAGAGAGAGTCTCATTCAAATGCAAACGTTAGGGTTATGGCGTAATGGTTAAGGTCCTGGGGAATGTCGTGAAATATCTCATATGCCCAGGGTTCGAATCCAGGAGTACATAACAATTGTGGCCATATCAAGGTTGATTTATTGCAATCATAATTTGACGGGATTAATCTAGGCATAACCTAGGACACCTTTCCAAAAAAAGTCTTGCATTTGTTGCACCCCTTACACGCTAATCCTAACCCTTGATCTCTAATTAATATTTTATATTGTTTATTTTGAATAATAAAGAGGGGTAATGTAGTCATTGTATTAATTGTTTTTATTAATAAATATATTTTTAAATATGGATATGCGATTGTTTTCTATTTTTTTTTTTGCTTGATTTGTAACTTCCTTATATATCTCTAATTTTATGCATGTGCAACTTTTGAAGGCGTTCGTTTTGCAGAAAAAGATATGCAGTGAGATAAATTGTTAAAACAAATAGACTGTTTCATATATGCATCTTCGCCAAACAGTATAATATGTGGAATGCAACTGGATAAAGTCCGTATCTGATTAATAGTACATATTGTGCATTTCAAATGTGCACAATCCTTTCATACTCATGTCTGCAAATGGTAACCAACATGGGATTTTCATATATGAAGCTTGTAAATCACATGGTTTTTTCATATTCATACATGCAAATGTTAAAAACCAGGGATTGTCATATTCATAACCTTGTACAATCATTTGCATATTCATATAAGCAAATTTGACAAACAGTGTGCAAAGAAACTCTGTATATATGAACTAATCATATATACCATGGTCTCACATTATCCATACGAACCACATAATTCGCCTAAGATTCGTATTCGTGAGCCAATCGAGTTACCTCATGTTTTCGACATTCTTTATCCATAGCCACCCTTTCTCGGTCTTTTCGATCGACGGCACACAAAAATCTTCCCCCCATTTATCTTGTATAACCATTAGTTTTGAAAGTTGCGACGTACCTGGAGATTTCATCCCACAAGGGGGCTTTATGGTTCAACGAACTGACTTCTCTAAAGCATCTAAGCAACGAACTGTCTTTCATGTTGTAGCCCAGTGGTAAGGTAACATCCTGGGGGGTCAGTGGATGGTATCCCTGACTACCCAGGTTCGAACCCCGTGGTGAGCATCCTGTGACATCCATGATCATGGGTCTGCCACATAGTGGTACCCTTAATTGGGTTGGGTCGTGATCGACGGGGATTAGTCGGGTGACACCCTTAAGTGGGAGCCCGGATACCCCAGGAACGTGTGCGTGTGTTAACTTGTCGTTCAAAAAAAAAAGGTTCGAGTCGAGATTTGATTTCAAGAAGTGTATACGTTTCCTATCATGGCCATCTAATGGTGGTACTCACTGCATAAATGTTTGTACCACGGTTCACTTTGATCCTTTCGGTTAGTCGTGATATATTTTGATTAAATTTATGTGTATATATATATATATATATCATTTGTGGTTGTATGTGGTTTTGTAACCTTATCTCAAAAGTTGTTTAGAAATTATTATCATTAGTAAAAAGGAAATGTGAGTTCACATATGTATCTTCATATGTGAATAATTGGTAAAAAGATACATAAGCAACGTAGGTTCATATATAAATATTTAAATGAATTTTTTTCGAATTTATCGATGATTCACATATAAATAATTTGTTCTTGCGTTCTTATCATTTTTGTCTTTCTTATTGAACCTACATGTGCTATGGTAAAAGATTATGTTAAACAAAGATTCTTGTAACTATGTCGATAATTTAATTTAAATATGGATATTAATGTCTTTTATTGAGATAAAATGAAAAAAAAAAAAAAAAAAAACTTCATTTTATGTTGAACAAAACCAAAGATTTAAAAGCAGAAACTAACATATAAATATCCTATATGCTCATTATAGATATTTCTAAAACATGATTTTAATAGCATGATAATGACCTATGAAAAAAATTCAAAGAAACATAAAATGATTTAAATTTACGTAAATTTAATAAAAAAACAATATATTTTGTTCGATTTCTATTTGGAGGGTCTACTTATAAAATGGCAATTTCACATCTCAAATGAAAAAGTTTATAATTTTTTATTTATAAAATTATAATAATTTTTTAAAGGAAATTATAATTCGCTTTTTTTAAAAGGAAATTATAATTCGCTTTTTTTTAAAAGAAAATTATATATTTATTTTGATTTAATTTCTGTCATAAATTTAATCAAAATATATCACGACTAACCGAAAGGGTTAGTATTTTAAAGGTTTTTCTAGTTGGTGCATTTTTTATTTTATTTTAATATTTAATAATTTTTAAATGGATAGATAAGATATTTTAGATTGCACACTCATAATAGATTCTTAATTGCACCATCATCCTTAGACACACATCAATATGCAATTTTGGCTTCAAATTTCACATTATTGTTGAAAAAAGGGTTGTGCTATCTTACATAGTAGAGCAACCCTTTTATACTGGTCCTACAATAATTACGAAGGAGATACATCATAGTGTTTTAAGACTGGGTGAGCAATGTCGGATTTGAAAAAGTAAAAGACTTTTTGAATGTGGGATCAAAATCCAAAAACCAAACCAAACAAATCTGGCGTATCACATCCGAAAATAGGCCTGTTGGAAAAAATCGTTTGACCGCTCAAACCGGTCGAACCAAGTTAAACCAGACCTTTTTTTTGGGGTTTGAATAGTCTGGTGGTCCGGCCTGAAAAATAGCCAAACCACTAGGCCTGACCCAGTTTGTTGTTTGGACAATTTTTAGAACGGTTTAGATCAGACCGATTGCTAGAATATACATGTATTAATTATATGTAATTTTCATGTTGTAGACTCAAGTTTTATAGCCCAACTAAAGAAAAGTTTATTCAAGACATTAAGGATGCGTTTGTTTCGGAATTTGATGGAATTGGAATCCATTGAAGGAATTTGACTTTGAAGAAATTGGAATGGAATTTGATGGATTTTGACAACACGTTTGGTTGGTAGGAATTGGATGGAATTCAATTCTTTCACTTTAGGCAAGGATTGATGAATTTCTTGATTTGTGGAATTCAATGGAATCCAAAGGATTCCATCATGATCAATATGTGAACCAAACAAAGGAATTAGAATTTGGTCAAAGGAATTATTCATTCCAATTCCTTCAAAATCCATGAACCAAACACCCCCTAAGGGGACGTTTGGTTCGCAGAATGGAATTTGATGGAATTAGAATTCATTGAAAGAATTTGACTTTGAAGGAATTGGAATGAAATTTGATAGAATTTGACCACGCGTTTAGTTGGTAGAAATTGGATAGAATTCAATTCTTTCACATTAGCTAAGGAATGATGAATTCCTTGATTTGTGGAATTTAATGGAATTCAAAGGATTTCATCATGATCAATATGTGAACCAAACAAAGGAATTGGAATTTGGTCAAAAGAAATATCCATTCCAATTTCTTCCAATTCCCTCAAAATCCATGAACCAAACACCCCCTAAGTTTTTAGTTTTTCACGTCTCAATTGTCCACGTTCCCTAAATCAGCAAAACTCTGCAATCCGTCAAAAATTAAAATCCAAAATTAAAATCGTTCTTCGACTTTCTTAATGCATGTCCAAATTTTCAATCATTATTAGTGAACTTGTTTAACTTTTTTTCAATTTTTTTTATAATTCAGAATAATATTTTTTTAGTAATATTATATTTGTAGAAATTTTGTTTTGGAGATTACATGTTATATAGGTTAAAGTCCACAATAGACCCAAAGTACTTAAATCTGTCAGACCGAATCATTATTTTGTAGTCCAATTTACCGATTTGATCATTTGCTATTAAATTGCTGGGTTTAGAATTTTCTTAAACAACCATTACAGTTTGGTTTGTGGTTAAGAAGTTAAACTGTCCAAACCAGATCACAAACACTCCTATCCAAAAATAAGACATCAAGAAGATGAAATATATGCAATTTAAACCTTTATCCATTTGGGTAAAGAAAATGTTTTCTCAAAGGATGAAAATCTTAAATTGGCAATACCCAAAAGGATGAATTTGTAATTAACCAAGAAAAAGGAGGTGGAGAAGGGCCTGAGTTGCAAGTGTCAAGAAAGGGACAAGGCCCCACCTTTCAAACCCACCTTCTTTCTCTCTCTCTTGCACTTTTTACCCTTTTTTTTCTTAGATATTTTTGATGTGTTGTCAGATATTTTGCATCTCCAAATTCAACACCTACCTCACAACACACTCTCACCCAAACACAAGAACAGACTAGAAAAAGAAGCAAGAAATTCAAGAAACCTCTCATCTTTATTTAGGGTTTTCAAACTTATTCAACCAAAAAAAAGATCTCTGCTTTGGTCCTCCATATCTTGGATTCACTTGGTAAGCTTTCTGGGTTCTCTTTCTTTTACCTTTATATCAATTGGGTTTTCTGGGTTTCTTTCATTTCTTCATCATCTATAAGTTGTGGTTTGATTCATTGAGTGGACATTTCTCTTTTTTGTCAATCATTTTCTGATAAAAATTTCATCTTTTTTGTGTATTTTTCATCTATTTCACTTATTTTGTAGAAAATTTGAGCTTGGATCTGCTCCATTTCAAGTTTGATTGAATTTTCCCCCATTTTTATTGCTTATTTATACTTTAATTTTGCAAACCCACAAATCAATTTAAAGATTCTTTTTCTAATTATTGCTAGATTCTTGTTTACCTTTTGTCTTGATTTTAAGATGCTAAAAACCCTTTTCAATTTGTGCTTTGATTCCTTTAGCATTCAACCCATGTTAAAATATCTTCTATTAGAATGTTTCAGCAACCAGTTTAGTTCAGTTGTCATGAAATTATTCATTTATTCTTGGATATTATTGATAAGATCTAATCAAATTGCTTCATTAGATTGTTCTTGAATTGACCCTTTTGGATACTTTAGAATTTAGAACATATTCTGTACCATTATCAAGTGTGTTTTATTTGATCAAATGGGAAAATTTCCCACTTTCTGACTGAAATTATCATTCATCCAGATTGATGCAGGGAACTTGATCTTCAAAGATATCGAAAAATAGAGTCTTGATCGGATCTTGATCGGATTTTGCGCAGCTAGTAAGCTGTGTTTTTGTGTTTGTTTCTACTAGTTTAAGGTAGATAAGGATCATAATCTTGTTTTCGGTAACGAAAAAATATGGGTTACAATTGTGATTATTGTGGGGAGGCGAGATCGATGGTGTATTGTCGATCCGATGCAGCCTACTTGTGTTTATCGTGTGATCGGAATGTTCATTCCGCGAATCCGTTATCGAAACGCCACATGAGAACACTCGTATGCGACGTGTGTAATTCACAGCCCGCCCTTGTTAGATGCGTGGATGAGAAAGCCTCGCTTTGCCAGAATTGCGATTGGGTAGGTCACAACGGAGCTAGTTTAGGTGCGGGTACGCATAGTCGACAGACGTTGAATTGTTATTCGGGCTGCCCAACGGCTGTCGAACTTTCTTCGATTTGGCCGTTTATGTCGGAATCTTGTGAACAAGAAATGGGTTCAATGAGCATTGCTGATAACAGCCAAGAACCATCTGAAAACGACAATACGCAAGATTCGTCTATGCCGGTTGATCAGACCAGTGATTTGCCCGTCGAAAATAACTCGAATGATTGGATGGGTTCGATCCTCCAGGACGATAATAGGTCACAGGATATCTATCGCCAAGGAAAGCCGTTGAATTCTTCTGCAAATAAGGTAATTTTATCTGTTTTTTCGATCAAATTAGTTGCTTTGATTGAAGTGGATGATCACAAAATCTTTAAAAGATTGATCTTTATGGGGATTAACAGATCGTTTACTTGCAGGTATCGTATTCAGGAACAAATGATCCTGAAAAAGTAGCCGATGATGGGCTCTATGACGATTTCACCATGGATGAAGTTGACATGAATATCGAGAATTACGAAGAACTCTTTGGTGTAGGGCATAACGATCCGAAACATCTTTTTGCAAAAGATGGGATCGATAGCTTGTTCGGTATGAGAGAAACGACAAAGGTATATATGACCGATTCAAAATCTCGAGAAATTAATATTCACTTCGATTCACAAATGAGTGTTTGAAGTTAAAGCTATGCATTTATCGTTTGCTAAGTACTTTCGGTTTGTTTTGGTTAGGACTCTGCGAATGCTGTAGAACCAGCATGCAGCAACGCAGCCTCGGTGGATTCGTTAATGAGTTGCAAAACCGAACCGAACCCTTGTCACGCAAGGCAACTTTCGTTTTCGAGTCTCACCGGTGATAGCAGTGGCGGTGAATATCAAGATTGTGGAGCTTCACTTCCGATGGGCGAGCCACCTTGGTGCACCGCTGGTCCTGGGAGCACCACCATCAGGAGCGATGCGGTCCTTCGTTACAAGGAGAAAAAGAAGATGCGCAAGTGAGTCTTTGCATGTATCTTTACTGAGTACCGTATCAGCTAGACAAAAACCATCAAACCTCTTTCTCTCTCTCTATATATATATATAGGAAAAGTTCAAGGAGAGCGGGACACGTGTCCCCGGTTGTCCACATTCAATATGAATAACGAATGTGAACGTTCATGCACTATTCATGATGAATAATACAAGCATTCAAGATGAATAATAAACCAATTCATGATTCATATATTATTCATCATGAATTGAATATTATTCATTTTGAATGTTGGATTATTCATGATGACACGAACAAACCATCTAGACACAAACCATCAAACCTATATATAGAGGAAAAGTTCAAACCATTAAACCTATATATATAGGAAAAGTTCAAGGAGAGCGCGTAAGTGTCTCCGGGTGTCCACATTTGGTATGAATAACGAATGTGAACGTTCATGCACTATTCAAATGAATAATAAAGCATTCAGGATGAATAATACACCAATTCATGATTCATATATTATTCATTTTGAATGTTGTATTATTCATTTTGAATGATACATTATTCATTTTGAATGATACATTATTCATGATAAATAATACATGAACGACCTGTGAAAGTGTGTACACATGGCGAGCTCTCGTTTGTCCCCCGGTTTGCAACCGAAACTCGATTTTCATTTGAATCCGCCCCTGTATATATAGGAACCCTCCCCCAATCTCTCTATAAAGATTCTTTTAGAGAGAGATTCAAATGTTTCCATATATTCTCACATGGTATCAGAATTCAGAGCACTTCACACTCTTTCGCCTACGTTTGTGGGGGTGTGTTGTAGTTCCACATTGGCTAGACACGGACTATTAAACCTCTATATACGTTTGTAGCGCTTTTTTGGGGAGAGATTCAAAAGGGTTCCACGTATTCTCACAGTATTGTCATCGATATCACGATCACCCTTTCTGACCTTGAATTTTTGTGCAGATTCGAGAAGAGAGTAAGGTACGCAACACGAAAGGCGAGAGCCGATGTGAGAAAGCGCGTGAAAGGTCGGTTCATCAAGGCGGGTGACGCTTACGACTACGATCCTATGAGTGAAACAAGAAGCTTCTAAGAACATATAAAACACAAATCTCTTGGGGTTTCTGCAACAACTCTTTAGATGGATCATAGAAGAGATGAAGAAGACAAAAGTGATTGGTGAATTGTTGCATGTACAGAATGGGAGATGATGTGTTTACATTACAATTGAATTTTTAATTAGGGTTTGAGCCTGACAATTTTTATAGTCCAATCTTTGGACTGGTTTTGTGTTTTAATTGTATGTAGCCTTTTTTGGGGAAGTTTTAAGGATGCAATTCTTGTTTGTCAAATTAATAATTTCCTGAGTAACGAAGACCGGGAGGTTGTCGTTAGCGGGTTCGGCATAACCCGAACTTCGTATACGAAAGAATACGTAATATGATATTTAGACCAAAACTCTTTGTATACCATCTCGGAACCAATTGTATTGCTTATACATTTCAAATTCAAAATATCAGTTAAAAAAGCATATTTCTTAAAAACATGTGTCTCCTAACTCTTTTTAACATTTTAAAGGATTTAGCAACAAAATAAGGAGGTCTATATATCTTTATTTATAAATTATTTAGGTTTTATTTTTTAAAATAATAATTAAAAAAATACAAGTATTAAAACATTATGTATAAATTAATAATGAATATAAAATCTTTCAATTTTCATATAATTCTTATTTTACATATTTTGTAAACAATTAGAATATAAAATTTGAAAGATTTTTTGGAAGCTCATATTCCTTTTTCTATATAAAAGGGTTCAAGTGTTGGAAAGGCCACATATTTATCTTAATTTTAAAAAATCTTAATTATTGTAAATACAATTATTTTTTTAATTAGACAAGTTATATTAAAAAAAGTATTTTATTTTCTTTAATTTGAAACTTGTATTGATGTATATATATTTCAAATTTTTAACTAGGTTTTCAAAATTTATATCACCAATATATTCACATGTGAGTATATTCATGAAGTATTTTAATTATATTATGCAACATTTACAACTTATTATATATGTACAATTTATTTATACGTTTGAAAAAAAAAACTCCATAAAATTGATAACCAACAGAAGAGTATCTTGCTCTCTCAAAAGCACACAAATCCATGAAATTAATCAAAAGATACAAAATAGAGATGTATTATGTTACATTGCAAGAGTTCACTTCTACTTGTATTATAAAACATTTAGCTCATTTTCTTAAAATTCGGTTTTATAACTTGTTACAATATAAAAGTACAATATGTTAAAACTTTACGTTTGAACTCTACAAAACTAATTGATAACAAACTGATAAACATGTTCAAATACAGGACAAGTATAATATGATATAATCTAAGGAAGTTAATTAAAGTAGCCATTTTAGAAAATCGGGTTTACCTCCTAGCCATTCTCTCCCTTGTTTTATCAAAATAGCCATTAGGTTCGTGAAAGGAGTTCGTATATACGAACACCTCCTTTGAAGTAAAAAACTTGATCCATGTTCGTAATATGTGTTCGTATATCACGAGCATAACTTAAAAACTCATAAAAAAACATAAGTTCGTAAAATGGTTCGTGGAAAATGCAAGGAGTTAAAAAAAGTTACATTTTAATTTTTTTCACGAACACAATCACGAAGTGGGGCCAAAACTGTAAAATTTTAATTTATTTTGCTATGATGAGGAGTCAAAATTGTAATTATTTCATTTTTCAAAGCAATATGTTCGTATATCACGAACTTGGACCAAAAACATAAATATCTTTGATATATGTTTCAAAGATGAGGGTCATAATTGTAACTTATAATTGAAGCAAGTTACAATTATGACCCTCATCTTTGGAACATATATCAAAGATATTTATGTTTTTGGTCCAAGTTCGTGATATACGAACATATTGCTTTGAAAAATGAAATAATTACAATTTTGACCCCTCATCATAGCAAAATAAATTAAAATTTTACAGTTTTGGCCCCACTTCGTGATTGTGTTCGTGAAAAAAATTAAAATGTAACTTTTTTTAACTCCTTGCATTTTCCACGAACCATTTTACGAACTTATGTTTTTTTATGAGTTTTTAAGTTATGCTCGTGATATACGAACACATATTACGAACATGGATCAAGTTTTTTACTTCAAAGGAGGTGTTCGTATATACGAACTCCTTTCACGAACCTAATGGTTATTTTGATAAAACAAGGGAGAGAATGGCTAGGAGGTAAACCCGATTTTCTAAAATGGCTACTTTAATTAATTTACCTATAATCTATACTATATTATAAAGCAGACATAAAAAACTGTAACACCCTTAAATCTGAAAATAACAACTAATTTAAAATTTTCTAAATACCTCGATAAATTATTCATCTATAATCACAATTTAAGAATTGACTTCAATAAACACAATTCAATCTCTATACACAACCTATAATAAGTGCGAATGTTACTAAAACCCAATAACAGTCACTATCTCCAACTGCGGAAGACTTCACCAAACTACTTACCCTCGTGCAAATCTAGTACTCATCTCTTCACGACACCGCTAGAACCAAACCCCAACTGGAACCTAATGCACATGCCGCCAAATAAAAATGTTAAGCTTAACGCCTAGTGAACTCAAGAGTTTTAACATGAATAAATATATCCTTAAAAGAAAGGAAATCAATTCAAATCAAGATATTTTAAACTAATTTACTTTAGAAATAGAAACGACTCATTTTCCCACACTATGCACCCTTGAAGACAACGATCCAATACAAACATTCTTTATAAGACGATGCAACCCAAAACTCACTCAAAACGTGTATATAAATCAACTCCCAAATTGTGAAACCGTGAATAACACTTCACATCCCAAAACACCCAAAACACGGGTGGGGCATAACACTCAACCCATAAATCATGGTTAATGAATTCCATATACAATTTGTCACCGAAAACATGGATACAAGACTCAATACCCAAAACAAGCGTATCTCCGAGGATAAACCACCATTGGCATCAACCCTAACCAGGTCTTTAGTTGTATCGGACATCAACTCAAACAAAGTCTTTAGTCATATCGGACATCAGCTCAAACCGAGTCTTAAGTCATATCGTACCTTGATAACTCTCAAATATTGAGAGTTAATTCCTCTCTTTTTATATTCGTTTTACCGCATTTTCACCCTTTTTGTCTCTCATCTCCTTCATTTGGTCTTAAGTGTTCAAACATGATGATGAAGTCTCAATAATACAAAAATTTCGGTTTCACTAACTTTTGTGCAGAAAGTGGCCACCTTGCTGGCACCTTGTCATCACGTTGAACATGGGCTGAAAAATTGTTGATAAGTTCTAGCCATTTTCGGAAAGTTGACTTCTGAAAGAATGTGTAACACCCTAAAAATAGGGATAACAAAAACTTTCCATAAATAGAGAGGTGGTAGAAAGTTTGCCATAGCAAGAGCCTCCCAAAAAGGGGAAATATACAAACAACCTGTTTAATCACAAATCTGTAATTTAACGGATAAATAAACAACAACCAACTAATCTAATTTCTACATCTAGAAAAGAGATTACAAAAGGGGTGTCATCTATAAACCCAAATCTTTCAAAACTAGTTCAAGTGCCAAAATCCCCAAGCTCTTGCCCAAAGCATCTAAACTCGTCTAGGATCCGCGCCGCTAACACCTGAGATACACATCGACACCAACAAGTGTTAGGCCAAAAAGCCTAGTGAGTTGAACAATAAATAGCATGGTAGAACATAAACAATTCTTATCAGCAGTTAACCAGTTTTCAACATGTATGGAGTCAACGGGGGAGACCCATAGCACCAATCAATTCCACCCCAGAGTCGATGTACCTTGATGCCCTTAACAAGGCGCACCCCAAAGGCCCGGCACACCCGAAAATTCCACCTTATCCGAGTGACGGAGGTCTAAGCACATACCATTACGGTGGCGCCTACGACTACATCCTCCTTGTGTCCTTGACTTGGTTCATCCAACATAATGCATATAGGAGATCCTTAGGTATATTTCAACCAAATACAATTCAATACCAACTATAGGTACAATATCACTCTCCCAATAGCATGAGTCCATCATAAGACTTAAATATCCACATAGCCACGTTGTAGGTACAATAGCACCAAGAGTGTATTCCGAATGGAAATCATCATGTTATACCAAACATATATTCCTTAAACATGTCAAATACCCATTGTGGGCACACATAATGTAAATCCCCAAATAATTACACAACATAGAGTAAATCATGGGATGATACTTCATATACATATATATCACATAATCTCATGGAAATACCATCAAATACTTAAACCCGTAAAGATGACCATTTTGAGCAAATATGTGATAATAACAACAATTAAACAAATATGATGTGTATCTAGTTTTAACAAAAGTTTAGTAAACTCACAATCTAGGTTTTTGACCAAAACCTAGAAAAGTTGAAACCCTAGTTTGAAGAGATGAGACTTGAAGATGAAGCTTGAAGTATTGAGAAACCCTAGAAGCTTCCTTGAAAGTAATAAATGCTAGAAATCAAGCTCCAACCACCAAAGATGTTATATTTATGAGGGTTAGGGTTTGGTGAGGGAGGATACTGATTTCCTTGGGAGCAAAATCGCCAAAATGAGAGAGAGATATGAGAATTATGAGAGAAATTCGGATGAAAAAGGGGTTTTGGGGGCTGCAGGTCGATCGCGACTTGTGCCGCGACTTGGACCCGCGGCTTAAGTCGCCCGCTATCCCAACCAATTCGAACACAGTGAATCACGTGGCTAGTGCCGCGACTATAACTCGCGCCTAAGTCGCGAGGTTCCTCAAACCCGAAACATCCCAGTGGACTACGCGGCTTGTGCCGCGACTTCCACTCGCGACTAAGTCGCGAAACTCCCTGTTTACCACACAAGTCTAAAACTCCCAATTCGATATCGAGCAATTAATCACAGACTAAAATGGTAATTAAACACATACGTTCTACTTTGATAATCACATAAACGTAAGATTAACAAAACCTCAACTTACCTGAATTTACGGGTGTTACAGAATGTAAAGGGTCTTCTGATCTTTCACTAGAATATTCAAGGAAGAGGACATAAAGTGGAGGTCCAAGGAAAGTTCAACACTCTTCCTTAAAAGCTACTTTTGAGGAATAGTCACATCAACACTTTTCTCTTCCTTGGGCTATAAATGTGGGCTTGGAGGAACCATTTGGGACATCACAACTTCCAGGAACATTGAAGACTTCTGGAGCTTAAGCATTTAATTTCTAGTCTTTCTTTGAAGCTTGTATTTAGTTGCATTTAATTTTAAATTCTTTGTAAAAGTTATCGCCAAAGTGGCCACCTTGTCACCACTTTGGCAGTAGCTCTTTAGTTATTTATGCACTTTATGTTTATGTTTTCTCCTTCTTTTCCCATGTCTTTTACTGTTGTTATGAGCTAAATACCCCTTTGGGTGTGGGTATGAGCCAAAGCTAAGACTAGTAGGCAACACTTGGATGTTACTATCGTTGCTAACTCTTAGACTTGGTCACTTGAGTCGGGACTTCAACTCAACGCGGACAAGCCGATCATTTGTTAGTGTTAATATTAGATCTTAGACCTCGAGAGGGGCAGATCTGAAATACGGCTTGGGTGATGCAAAGAAGATTTGAGAAAGTCTTTTATAACCACGTAGAGATACGGGTTTTTGCATGACTATAACTAAGGTTCAAATATCGGTTGATATGAGTGTCACAAAGAGATTTGGGCGTCCATGTCTATACTGGTGGAACTGAAATCCTTTGAGGTTTACTTAGTTAAGTCGGCAAGTCTAGAGTTGGCCAACGTGGTGACAAAGTGGGGACAACGTGGCTACGTTCCGAGGAAACTCATTTTCGAGAGAAAAGGGTTTTTAAGGCTGTCGTGTGTCAGTTTGTTTCTAACCAAGTTGTTACTACATCAGTCTTAGTCAATGTTTGTACCCACATCCTATCTTTAATACTGTTAATTTCGTTTAATCGTTCTTTAATTCGCTTAAAGCTCACAAAATATTGATATTAGTCTCAAAAATCAACCAAGCACTAGAAGTTCATGAAAAGTTCTCTGATTCTTAGTTGACTAGTCCCTGTGGAAACGATCTCGGTACTCTACCACTTTATTACTTGTAGCGATCATAGTGTCCGGTGTGCACTTGCACCACCACTGTGGCAACATAGTGGCCACTTTGTGGACCTATACGATTTTCCGCTATCAGACCTCAACTCAAACCGAGTCTTTAGTCATATCGGACATCAACTCAAACCGAGTCTTTAGTCATATCGGACATCAACTCAAACTAGGGATGGTGATTTGGCCCAACCCGGTGGGGAACCCGATTCCCCCGACCCGACCGGGGCCGGGGATTCCCCGCTTAATCGGGTCCCTGGTCCGGGGGCGGGGATCCCCGTTTAGAGAAAACCGGGGCCGGGGCCGGGTATCACACCCCCCGCCCCGTCCCGTACCCGGTATATATAAATAAGTTAAATTATTTTATATATATATAGGGAAAATTGCATTAAAATGGAACAAACTTTAAGTTAATTCCTATTTTAGGGAACAAACTTAAAAAACTATCATTTTAGGGTCTGAAGCAAACTTTTCATTTATTTAAGGGTCTATGTTACCTAATGACCTGTTAGTGATGACATGGCGCCGGTAAATACCAACTAGATTCCATATCATATTTAAAATTAAAAAAATAACTCTTAAATGATGACATGTATATAACTTTTTATTATTTAACAACTAAAATTTAATATTTTAAAATAAAATATACAATTTGTCCTTAACTTTTGATTTCCATAATAAGTTGTCCCTCACAGATGGAAGATCATGACCTTTTACTTCACCCATTTATTATAAACTAAAAATAAAAATAAAGCAAAAACCATTTTATCAAGAAATAATTCTGCAGATTATCATCCACCCAAGAACATTATCATCCATCCAAGAACATTAAGAACCCTAAATCTATTAATAAAATTAAAATCCTAAAAGTCAAACACAAATCCAATATCTCAAGAACACTTGAACACAAACAACAATTTTGTATAAATTAATTTTAAAAAAATTATAATTCAGATCTGAATCAAAATCCCTAAAATCAAATCATTAACAAACTAAATCAAACCCTAATCCCTCATATGCAGAAGGAAAAAGTCTAAAACCCTAAAGCTTCAATCTTTTCTAAATTGATGGACATATTTTTATTCGTCGATCTCATCCCTCTCTTTTCGCTTCTTATGGGAAACCCAACTTTCATCTTCGCATTGACGTAATCTTCGTCAACGCCGTCATCCCTCGCCGGAACCACCCTAAACCGCCGTAAAACACCCGTCGCCACCCTCTTCATCTGCAAAAACGCTGTCACGAACCTGGAAAGTATGTCAACGGACTCCCTGAATGATTTTTGCTCGAGTTCTACTTTCTAAATCCACTGCCTTGAAGGATAAAATTGCAGAAAAATAAAATCCAGAAAAGGTTACGATTGAAGTTTGGAAGTTTTCACATTTTTGGTTTTCCTTGGCATAATCGAAGTTGGGGAGAAATTGATTTTTTCCTCACCCCTGTTATCATCACTTGGTGATGCAATTCCAGATTAGTATTGAGAGAGAGAGAGAGAGAGAGAGAGAGAGAGAGAGAGAGTGTGACGATAGGGAAAGAATGAGGTTAGGTTTTTTTATTTATTCATTAATTATATAATTTATGATTTAAGCTTTTTATTTATGTTTTGATTTCAAGATTTTTGCTTTAAGTCAATAGATATTCTTATGGTGTTTTAATTTGTGGCTAGGACCAACTCGATAATAAAACCTATAAAACAGGGACCAAATCTGTAATATTTTCTTTAAAAAATAAGTGACGTGGCTTTTTTCATATCCACATCAGCATTTTTTAATGTCAAATAACCGGTTACCTGTTGAATAGGTAATCAAGACCCTTAAATAAATGAAAAGTTTGTTTCAAACCCTAAAATGATGGTTTTTTAAGTTTGTTCCCCAAAATAGGAATTAGCCTAAAGTTGGTTCCATTTTGATGCAATTTTCCCATATATATATTATATATATGTAATATTAATGTAAATTAGTAGTTTTCCTAATTTAGGGTTTCACACTTTCACTTTCACACAACCATCGACCTCCTCACTCCTCAGCAGTCAGACTCAACCCTCACCTTCCCTCACGACTCACCGCTCACGACGTCCACCCCCACCCTTCGGCCCTCGCGAAGTCCACGGTCCACCATCGCCGACGAAGCTTTCTTCAGTCGAGTAGTCGACCTCACCTCCATAGCATATTCGAGTATTCGACATTTCGAATCGACCATAGAATATTCGAGTTTCAACTTTCAACCATAGCAGATTCGAGAGACAACTAGACAACCACCAGTCGGCCGTCGACCACCGTCCAGCAGTCCAGCACCAGTCGCACTTGCCCACCGTCCAGTCGTCCACCACCAGTCGACCACCGTAAGCATTAAATCTTAATCTCTTTTACTCTCTTAAATCTTAATCTCTTTTAGTTAATTAGATAAATATTTAGAAAGAATGGATTGAGATAAATATTTAGAAAGAATGGATTGAGATTAGAAAGAATAGATTAAATCTTAATCTCTTGTAACGGGGCCGGGTCTCTGACCGGGGACGGGGCCACCGTTGACCGGGGATGGGGATTCAATCCCCGCACCTGCCCGGGGCTCCCTACTATGAACCGGGGCCGGGGATTGTGAACCCCGCCCCATCCCCTCCCCGTTCCCATGCCTAACTCAAACCGAGTCTTTAGTCATATCGGACATCAACTCAAACCGAGTCTTTAGTCACATACAATAAAACCGACTTTTATACCTATGGATCCATTGCTTTACGGTTAAAACGTTACATGACTCAAAAAATAACAATGCACTCAAAACATGTAATTCCCAAATAAGGTGCAACTAAGTACACCATACGTCCAAGGCTCCTAAATGAGCTACCAAAACCGAACAAATGTTCCAAAGACTCCACCGAGTACAAATCAAGCCCCAGGAGGCTTAGTAGACGTTTGGCTAAACACGAGAACCCATATGGTTACATAACCCAAATTAAATCTTTCCCCAAAACTTTGTTTTTCAAATCACAATTGGCCTTCGGCCCAAACCAAAAGGTTTTCCATGTCTAAAAAGTTCCCCAAAGTCGGGAATGACCCAAAACCAAAGGACTCACACATTCGTACTTTTCTAAATATTTCATTTCATGAATGATGCATAAAACCTGACGAACACTTAAAAGTGCATTTTTGACCAAATTCCTATTTTTGCAATAATTCATCAAACCCCATTCATTTATGACACTTTTAACAAAATGCTCAAGAATCCCAAACATATGTGCTATATAAGTTTATAAAGTTAAACACTTTCAGAATAACCAAACTTATCAGCAGTTAGCAGTTTCATGCAAGACGCAAAACACTTTAAAAATAAACATTTTGGCATGAACATCATTTTCACAAATCAACTTGAACTCACCTCGCTAGATTTAGGCTAAATCTAGATTTTACCCCACTTTGAGCTTCCTTGACGAAACTTGAATCCTCCAAGCCAAAACCTCCAAAACCTAGATCCAAACATTTCAACCGTAAATAACCATATTCAACCATATAGAAATATTCCCCAAACATTTTACATCAAAACCTCAACTTATACCCAAAACCCTAATTTTGACCTAACTCCTCCAAAATCTTCCAAACCGAAAATGGAGAAACATAATACTTAGGAAATCATCAATGAAGCATGTATATCTTATATTAGGGTTTAGAAATGGAAGAGATAAACTTATCACTTAGGTTTTGAGCAAAACCCTAAAACATATAAATCTCAAGGAATGGGAAGGAACACTTGATCTAGTACTTGAGGTTGGGGTTGCAAGCTTGATGATGATGGAACACTTTAGAATCCATGGAAATGACCTTAAAATGGGTTAGGGTTTGTGGGAAATGAAGAAGGAACGATTTGGGAGAGAATGGGGGAGTTTTGGAGAAGAGAATGAGAAAAAAAGCTGAAAATCCCGACTTAACAGCACCCTGGTGCCCTGGTGCGACATTGACCAGGGACATTGCTGTTGCACGCGTCGTTAAACGCACAACAAGATTTAAATTTATAAACCTAACTCAAACCTAGTAATAGGGTAAGTCGGGTATCGTTCTTCTCAGGGAGTCAGTGGTTAAATTAATGATTCGTGTCAAAATCAAATGCACGTGTGACACAAAGATATGCTACTCAATTTATCGATTAAGCTAAAAAAAAATCTAACTAAAAACAAAAATCTAATTGTTACAAATAACACTATTTCAAAAGAGTTTGAATTGAGAATTGAATTAAACTACTAAACGAATAAAATTAAACTTCATGACTAACGAAATAACGCGAAAACGAAATCCTTCAAAGCTAACAATATCTGTCACATATCGTTCGCAATAAAGAATTCGTAAAAATATTATTAAAAACTAAAAAAATCAATATCACCTCAATAACCAATATTTAAATAAAAAACCACGAACTTTATCTAAGAAATCAAATCCAACGTTTTCATTACCCAACAGTATCAATAGGAAACAACTCAAACCTTTTTCTAAAATCAAACTAAAATTAATAAATGTAATTTGCTAAAAACAATGAAAGAGACCTCAAACCTCTATTGTATCTTCAATTAAATCATCACTCGAATCTTCAAATCATAACCATCTTCAATCTTCGATCATCATCCTCAAATCCATCAAATTTAATAAATGTTTTATAAAAAAAAACAAAGAAAACAGCCGAAGGCTGCTGCTTCCCTCCACGGCTCTCTCCCCATTCAATAACTTCTTCTCTAATTTATACCACAATTATACCCTAATTTCCATAATTAAGAATTGGGCTTGATATGTGAGTTGAGCCTAGAATGTTATGTGGGCCGAAGCTAAGATCAACTAAAAACAAATATGCAGTTAACAGGGTTTGAACCTGCAACCAACAACACAAATCTACACGCCCCTTGCCAACTCCACTAAGCTTTCTTTTTGTTCAAGAATGCCGCTTTTAATTCTTTTATCTATTTCCCAACAGATCCGATTTTGCTATTCTGACTTTGGCGACAGTTTTGACATAGATGCAGTCCGTGTTTGCAAAAGCTCAAAACTTCAAAGTCGTAGGTCTGTGTGTTAGGTTTCCGGATCATCTTGAATCTCTTCAAACGGAGCTCGGACGAGTGAGATATGGCCAAAATGCCGCGGTCGCGCAAATCTGTCAAAAATCCTTCTTTTGCTCATTTTTCGCTCCAAATGGTTCCGAACCTATAAAATATAAAAACGCATCAATGTAGTTCAATTTTACCATTTTGATGCATTAATTGAGGGTGATTGACCGAATAATCTCGAATTAAAATAATCTCGAATTGAGGGTTAGGGTTTGTGGGAAATGAAGAAGGAACGATTTGGGAGAGAATGGGGGAGTTTTGGAGAAGAGAATGAGAAAAAAAGCTGAAAATCCCGACTTAACAGCACCCTGGTGCCCTAGTGCGACATTGACCAGCGACATTGCCCAGGGCAATGTCGCCATCTTCCCCCAGGCCAAGGTACCTTCTCTGCCACTGTGACAGTGCGACTATGACACTGTCATAGTCATCGGGCATTGTCGCTGAACCCTTTCCAAGCCTCGAAACTCAACTTTTTCAACGCCAACACCCCCGATACTCTAAGGGACTTTAAACAATGAATTCCCATCAAAAGTCCCACCGTACATAAGTTCCAAAAACTTCCGGGTGTCCTCTACTTACTGAAAATTACGGGTGTTACAATCCTCCCAACCTTAAAAGAGATTTCGTTCTCGAAATCTAGATTCCCATGAACGATGCCCTCAAACAGTTACCTCTACTCCACATGCTAGCACCGCCACCATATACTTATGCTGATACTCTCGACAGTCATCCCCTTGGGCACATTATACTTATGTCTGAGTGAACACTTAACTCACTAAATTAGTCTTTACCCAGAAGACTACGGTTGTCTCCCAACCTTGGGTGACACTTGCTACCTCAAGGGCAGCTTGTAACCCCGACTTCACACCAGCCAACACACTTTAGCTGAACATGTTTCTGAATCCAAACCAAAGTTCGACATCGACTTCCAAAGAATTCCCAAAATTCTTAATGAACCGTCCTTGATATTGACAATGTCGTCCAATTCGAGGCGTACCGATACGCTCTCTAGGTAGTTGGTTAATGCAGATCCGACTATCACTCGCCCTAATCTACTCTCAACCTCAAACATTCCCTTAATAAAATCTTTACCACAATGGGGAAACTTGCACACATTGACACTTAATCAACAACATCTAACCTTCTTTTAATTTCCACCACAAAGAGGTCAACATTTCTCACGATCTAACGGGATACTCCCAAATATCCCAAGATTTAATGACTTCCAGAAGACAAGTTGACGCCTAAAACCAAAATGACGATATCGAGAACGTGGACATCCCGCCCAATATTTCATTTGCTTAGGAAAATCCATTAAGACGGTATGCCGCCAACGTGTAACATGATGTCAAACGGACCATCAACCTGACAAATCAAATCCAACCACGCACAGAACTACACAAGACCTTAACCCGCAGGCTTACCGAAGCATAGAGGTCACTCCCAAGATAACGGGGAAGGCATGAATCTATTACCTCAACTATTCAAACGTAAACCGATTCAAAAGTTGAAACCCAATTTCAAGATTGACCACGAGTCGGATCATCCGACGCTTCAATCCCAAGGACTCCTTAGTCCCTTAATTACAACTCCTTTCACGACAGGGGTTTAAATCTATAGGCCTAATGAGTTCAAGGTTTTCGACTAATATGCCAATTTGAAATTTATAACACTTTCAAATACATAAGTTCTATAACAATTAATCGTGCGGTAAAAATACACTACCGTTCATTCGATAAGTTGAAAATTGATCACCGACGCTACACATATAAAACCATTTCCAAAATTCGTTTGATCAGTATTCACGTTAATAAAATGTAACAAAAGATGTGTAGCGAAGTTTACACTATGAACATGAAAATAAATTCCTGCACCACAACACGTGTAATAATGTCTGTACAACTCCAAAAGAGAACTTCACAACTTTTAACTTTAAAATTTTTTCCTTCTTTAACCAAAACATTGTGGCATAAAATTTTCAACAAACCCCATATGCATCAGTTTATTCCCCAAAGCTCGGTAGAACGATGGGAACGCAAATAAATTTTCAAATCGAGTTTAAAACTTTGAGCCGCACAGATAAAACACATTTGACCAAAATAGTAACTACAACAACATGAATATTGCTAACTCATTTAATGCATTGCGGAAGATTTCTAACGGTAAAATCAGCAACTGAAACACGCTCTGAGCAAAAGTTCTATTTGAAACAATATAAATCCTTTAAACTTTTACTCACACCAACAGTATAATTTAATCCAAATACGAATAGTGTACCACGATTATCACTTGTATAAAGCCCAAGGGCCCATCGCATGATATTGAAACCTCTCCAAAATAATCATATGGGGCGACAACTATTAGCAAAACCCACAGTTAACACACGCAATAATGCATGTGCACATGTTCCAAAATTTATCTACGCGACGCAAAAGTCATACGATAAGATACCATAAAACCCAACTGAATTTTCATAAAACTCATTAACGCTTAAATCAAGTGGCGTCAAAATTTTCATTTCCCAACATAAAAGCACAAGACGACAACAAGTCTAAAATGTTAAAATTTTAAAACCACCACGTACAATAAAGTGACCATTTTCAACAAAACTTTCATGAGGCACGACGCCCAGTAAGCTCGTAAATTCACATGCAATAAAATTAAAACCCACGCGACTCATAGTACACTCACATGCCCAAAACGTCGCAAAACAATGCCCATAAAATTTCCACACGACTCGTACAAACTAAAATTCCCAAGAAAATTCAAACACTAAAATAGTGGAAGACAACTCTTCGTCTAAGGCCTCAACAAACGTGGAGGAGATCCAATGTTAAGGTCATAAGCCGTAGTTACTTGTCCAAGACCCTACGCAACGTCAAAAATACAAACCTCACAATATTAAAAAAACATTAGCGTTAAACAAAAAACAGGGACGGAGAGATTTTCCACATAAATTGCGATCACATGCAACAAAACAATTTCATGCATGCTTAAGCTCACGGTTTAAAATCTGATAAGTGCTAAATGTTTTACCAAGACTTCGCAACGTAACTCACTGTATACCTTGAAAACATGAGAAACAATTTATGCAAACTTATTTAGAAATAATTTCGTGCATGAAATTGGTTGGCATTTGACATCGTGAAATCACGCTCCTCAATTTCATACTATTGTCATCCGGATGCTCAACATCTTAAAGCAATACTCGAATATTTCATCGGTTCACCTTATACTTTCTCCTCGAATAACGTCAATTCCATAAGTCTAAGGTTCTACTCCAACAAATTACTCTGACCCACAATGGTCTACTTTCGGCATTCATCATGTCTTAACTGTCACTACAAGTGACATCGCTATAAACATTAACTTCTTCGAGTCACTACTCCTCGGAAACTCATCCACTGCCCCATCGATCCTCACACAAGGGCGGTTCAAACACACACATGTAACATGAAAGTTCACTACGACACTGACCAGGCGCAATTATGAACGTACCGTACATGATTATTCTTGCTACCCTCGTCACGATTCCCGATTCTAGGAACTCCATCAACTTCAAAATATCTTATCTTAGAGTGTCTAGTAGTGCAATCTCACTTTCTCATACTTAGAAGAACGCTAGTTTGAGTCTAGGTATCAAAAATCAACACCTAAATCTCTCAAACTTAAACTCTAATACCAACTTGTAACACCCTCAAATCTGGAAATAGCAACTAATTTAAAATTTTCTAAATACCTCGATAAATTATTCATCTATAATCACAATTTAAGAATTGACTTCAATAAACACAATTCAATATCTATACACAACCTATAATAAGTGCGGATGTTACTAAAACCCAATAACAGTCACTATCTCCAACTGCGGAAGACTTCACCAAACTACTCACCCTCGTGCAAATCTAGTACTCATCTCTTCACGGCACCGCTAGATACAAACCCCAACTGGAACCTGATGCACATGCCGACAAATAAAAATGTTAGACTTAACGCCTAGTGAGCTCAATAGTTTTAACATGAATAAATATATCCTTAAAAGAGAAGGAAACCAGTTCAAATCAAGATATTTCAAACTAATTTACTTTGGAAATAGAAACGACTCATTTTCCCACACTATGCACCCTTGAAGACAACGATCCAATACAAACATTCTTTATAAGACGATGCAACCCAAAACTGACTCAAAACGTGTATATAAATCAACTCCCAAATTGTGAAACCGTGAATAACACTTCACATCCTAAAACACCCAAAACACGGGTGGGGCATAACACTCAACCCATAAATCATGGTTAATGAATCCCATATACAATTTGTCACTGAAAACATAGGTACAAGACTCAGTACCCAAAACAAACGTATCTCCGAGGATAAACCACCATTGGCACCAACCCTAACCAGGTCTTTAGTCGTATCGAACATCAACTCAAACCGAGTCTTTAGTCATATCGGACATCAACTCAAACCGAGTCTTTAGTCATATCGGACATCAACTCAAACCGAGTCTTTAGTCATATCGGACATCAACTCAAACCGAGTCTTTAGTCACATACAATAAAACCGACTTTTATGCCTATGGATCTATTGTTTTACGGTCAAAACGTTACATGACTCAAAGGAATAACAATGCACTCAAAACATGTAATTCCCAAATAAGGTGCAACTAAGTACACCATACATTCAAGGCTCCTCAATGAGCTACCAAAACCGAACAAATATTCTGAAGACTTCATCGAGTACAAATCAAGCCTCAGGAGGCTTAGTAGACGTTTGGCTAAACACGAGAACCCATATGGTTACATAACCCAAATTAAATCTTTCCCCAAAACTTTGTTTTTCAAATCACAATTGGCCTTCGATCAAACCAAAAGGTTTTCCATGTCTAACAAGTTCCCCAAAGCCGGGAATGACCCAAAACCAAAGGACTCACACATTCGTACTTTTCCAAATATTTCATTTCATGAATGATGCATAAAACCCGACGAACACTTAAAAGTGCATTTTTGACCAAATTCCTATTTATGCAATAATTCATCAAACCCCATTCATTTATGACACTTTTAACAAAATGCTCAAGAATCCCAAAGATATGTGCTATATGAGTTTATAAAGTTAAACACTTTCAGAATAACCAAACTTATCAGCAGTTAGCAGTTTCATGCAAGACACAAAACACTTTAAAAATAAACATTTTGGCATGAACATCGTTTTCACAAATCAACTTGAACTCACCTCGCTAGATTTAGGCTAAATCTAGATTTTACCCCACTTTGAGCTTCCTTGACGAAACTTGAATCCTCCAAGCCAAAACCTCCAAAACCTAGATCCAAACATTTCAACCGTAAATAACCATATAGAAACATTCCCCAAACATTTTACATCAAAACCTCAACTTATATCCAAAACCCTAATTTTGACCTAACTCCTCCAAAATCTTCCAAACCGAAAATGGAGAAACATAATACTTAGGGCAATGTCGCCATCTTCCCCCAGGCCACGGTACCTTCTCTGCGACTGTGACAGTGAGACTATGACACTGTCATAGTCGCCAGGCATTGTCGCTGAACCTTTTCCAAGCCCCGAAACTCAACTTTTTCAACGCCAACACCTCCGATACTCTAAGGGACTTTAAACAATGAATCTCCAACAAAAGTCCCGCCGTACATAAGTTCCAAAAATGTCCTGATGTCCTCTACTTACTGAAAATTATGGGTGTTACAAAAACTCTTAAAAACAAGTCTTAAAGTTTAATGTACCACTATTTAATGTTAATTACTTAATATCTCTTAAAAACAACCATTAAAGTTGTATGTACTACATTTAATACTATTTATTAATTCTCAATTATTATCTCTAACCACTTTTAACTTCCCTAAAATCACTTCTCACTTTAACTCCCCTAAAGTCACTCTCAGCATAAATAAATATAGAATAAAAATCAAATTTTAAATATAAAAAATCTAAATTATAATTAAGATAATCTAACAGAATATTTTATAAAAAACATTATACTATTAAACCAAAATAAATTACATTATATGTTGTAGCTAAGTTTGTAATTGAGTTCAATTGTTATGTTTTACTATCTTATATATCCCTATTCGATTATTATTGATGTATTTAAAAAATTTTAATTTATTGTAATTAGTTATGGTTTTATATTTTTAGAACCAATTTGATTTTTTGGTTGTCGTTTTTGTGCTTTTATGCATTAAGTACTGTTTATTGATACATATTACCTGAAATTCAAGAATACAAGTCATGATGCATGAGTACAAATTTCTAAAAGTATATGTTTGAATTAATAACTAACTCATAAACATGATCAAAACACGATAAACATCTTAATTTAAATATAAAATTTTTAAATATATAAGATAATCATTGAATTCTAACAAAAAACTTTTTTTTATAAATCGACAAAAAAACAGAAAATAAAATGAAACATTAAAATCGTGATATATCTAACTGCATTGCACAAGTACACTTCTAGTACTTTATAAAGTTGATATCCATTTATGTCCAAAAATAAACTTTGGATTTCAATAAGAAATTGTATTAAATTTTTTTATTTAAAATTTACAATTAAATTTTACATTGTATTGTATCATAGTAGCCACAACTAATACATATTTTGTTTCACTCTTGGTCAAACATTATTGAGTTATTGTGATTAGAGGTTTGTTTACCAAATTTTCTATTAAATCGTGTTTAAAAAAATATGTTTGTCTCAATAAATTTGTCTATCTAGACAAATATGTATTGTTTACTTTTGTCTAAATTAATATCTAAATGATAAAAATGATCGTTTTACATCTAACAATAATGTCGTAAATCTTAATAGAAGTGTTTTTGTTGTTACTAAATGGGCCTAACAAAATCACAAGAGGTATTAAGTGGCCCAAAAAATCGTTTCTGAATTCTTCAATGTTCCATAAGAAATAGTCACACGGTATTGTAAATCGATTTTATTTTATCACTTGGTTTATAGGAATAGAATGAAATGAATTGGATTTCATATACGGATTTGGATTTGAAGGAATTTGGATTTTAGAGGATTTGGAATCCTTTTGTGTGTTTGGTTTGTAGGATTGTAATGTATTTGAATTTATGATGATAAAAAATATTAAAAAGTATAAAAAAATATAAAATTAATTAAATTATCTTTTATTTAACTGATTATTAGAAAACAAATGTTTGTAATATATTTTTAAACATTATCATATAAAATCCTACGTAATCCCTTGAAATCCTAGTCATCCTCTTGGGATTTCAAAATCCTGTGTTGGAAGGATTTCAAATAAATCCTAGTATTTCAAATCCGGACAATTCTACAAACCAAACACGAGATTGAAATGAATTTGAAATACAAATCTCTTCTATTTCAATCCATTCGGCCAAACCAAACGCATCCCTGTTGTTGAGAGGAACTCCACAACAAACACACACATACAAATAATGTCTTTTTTTTAGCGCGAATGCCTTTTCTTTTATAACTCTAATCACTTTAACATAAAAATATTTTAAATAAAATAACATACCTCTTTTTATTATACTACTTAAAAATATCATTTGTGATAAATTATATATAGGAGGTTTTAAATACAAACTATGTAAATTTTATAAACCATACAAATCAACCAATTGAGATATTTATAAAAATGATGAGCGTTCATTTATTATGATCTAGATATATGGAAGATGATTAGAGTTCATTAATTATTATCAACCTTTTATATTGAGATATTTATGAAATCACATATTCATTAGAGTAGATAGACGATTGAGATTAGTTTGTATGAATTACATAGTTTTTATTAAAATCCTCTCTCTATAAATATATAATTATCTAAATAAAGTATAATCATTATTTTATTTTTAATAGTATTTTATCTTGTAGAAACTTGCTAAAATAAAAATGACAAATGTTTATATTACTTTAAAAATTATATTTATTCAATTCTAAAAATAATCAATATTAAAAATAATACTAAGGCGTCGTTTGTTTTTTAAGAGGTGTAAAGTCTGAAATCTTAATTTAGTTATGATTAATAAGAGGTGATGTGTAAAAAAGTCTGAACGATTCAGACTTAAGAGTCGTTAAGAGATTTTTTTTAAAAAACAAACAACCCCAACTGAAGAATAATTAATGTGTTATTGTTTTTGGTCTATGTTTTTTCAGTTTGGATGTTTAAATTCTTTTTAAAATATTTTGTTAATCAATTCAATATTAAATTTTATGTACTTACAAGTATATGTTATAAAATTGATCTGAATTAAAACAAACTTACGCACTATTTTTTTTTATATCAAAGGGTTTTTTGATCTAGCAGGATTTTGTAACACAACCTTATTAGAGTATCTTCAAGAGATTATTCAAAATGAAGAACCAAAAATTAAAATCTATAAAAAAAAATTTACATTAATCTCTAACAGATTCTCTATTTTACAGAATCCAACATTGATTATAATATTAAAATATTTCATTTATCTCTCTCTAAATATCTACTTTCAAAGTTTTCTTTTGATGCTCTCATTTAGTAATCATTTTTAGGGTTATCTCCATATTTGAAGAAAAACTTCTTCTCTCTCTTACTTTCTCCATTTTGGGGATACTTCTGGAAGCTGTTGGAACAAAATTATAGCTCAAAATCCTCATTTTCTCTATTTTGGAGAATCTATTGGAGATGCTCTTAGAGGTTAAGGGTCTAGTAATGTCAATAGTAACATATATGTGTGAATTCAATTGTCATTATTTATATATGTGGACCTTAAACCTATAAATTTGAATTTTGTAGAGGGGGGGGGGGAGTAAATGTAAATTCTTTGAGTTTCAGGGACCTATGGCTAAATAAGAGGTTGAAGAGGGGAAAACCTCTAAACATTCTCATTTGGTAACAACGAATTTGGAGAGAAATCAGGGAGAGGCAATGGAAGCTTGAAGGTTAGAGACATCTTGGCGTAATCTTGAAGAAAAGCAAAGAAAGGGGATCATCTTCTCCAAGGTAACTTCACCTTCTTTAAGCCCATGACTCCATTAATTGTGGTTTGGATTGAGAATGTGGAGTTCTTCATTTCTATAAGTTTTGGGATGGAAATCTTGGAAAAAGTTTGATTTGATTTGGTTTTGCTGGTCCTTTATTTGATTTCATTGAGATTGAGCACCATTTCAATGGTAGTCAAGAATGTCAAGAGCTTATGTTTTTGGTTCTAAATATGAGATTAAGAAGTGGATTTTGGTTGGATTAAATGTGGTTTTGATATTAGGATATTGGTTAAAATGGTTTAGAATGTCGATCCTATCGATTTTGGAGCTTAAAACCAATTTGGGAAGGTTTGGGTGCAAGAGGCTGTGGGGATTTTTGCTGAAACCTTCGTGCAGGGCCAGGCAACTGCCGAATGCGACCTTGAAGAAGTTTAGGTCGCCCTAAAGTCGCTTGGAGCACTGTTTTGCCAATTTTCAGTTTTTGCTTCATTTCTCGTTTTGGGCTAGGATCGTGGCATCGATTAGGGGATTGTCTTAGGACTGAAATAGATGATTATAGGATGATTTAGATGGTTTAACACCATTCTTATGTCGTCCAATTCAGGTGTTCGGTTTGGTCATATTTGAGTTATAAGATGTGTGGTGTTTTGACGAATCCCAGGTGAGTTCCCTTAAACCTTTTCATAATTGACGAATGATTGATACATGTCTTTAATCACTGATTATGGTTTGACATGATAGCATGGATTTCACTCATAAATGCTTGGAACAATACTTTTACCTGAAATGATTTGATATTTGAGCACACATCGTCTATATGATCTGTAACATGAAATGTTGAATTGGTTATGTATGGGGATTGCATAGTGGGATTAGGGTACCATGGAATTACATAAATTCCTTGGGAGACATATGAATATATACATATCCTTGTGCCATGAATCCGTTTGATATGCACATAGGCATGGCATCGATTGGGGCCATGGGGATCTACTGGGACCCAAGAGTGGATATCACGGAGAAGTGATGGGTGACTATGAACACTATGCAAATACCCGTGTATGTGTTGATATTATTATATGTTTATAAAGGGCCTTATGGTGGATTGCATTGTTTTTTGGGACATTTTAAATTGTTCTTTTGAGAGATAATTCACTATACCTCATGTTGGTGAACCCTCACTTTTCAAAACTTAAAACCATTTTCAAGTAAGAAAGTAGTTGGGAGCTTCTCCAAAGGAAAAGAGAAGTTGTGAAGTTGATAGCGGATTCAATGCTAGAGACGACTCTTTACTTAGTTTTAGACTTTTAATATCTCAATTGTGGATATGTTTACCCGCTGCTAAACTTTGAGAATATTATTATGTATTGACTTGTAAATGTTGGGACTTTTTTACTTTATTTTTTTTAAAGGATTATGCTGTATGGTTTTTGGGTTGTTACAGTTAGGTTTCAGTGAGAATGAAAGTTATGGTGAGAAGAGTGAGAAGAGTAAGAAGAGATCTCCAGCCTTGGATGTACATTAGGATGAGATGCACCACGATGTACCGGATCAATCCCCGTATCAAACATGATTATTAGGTGGATTTGAATTTAAAGTTATCAATGGTCCAAATTTCTTCTTACTTTCTCACTTTAACTCTTCTTCTCATACAATCATTCGTTTATTATACTTTTAAATATTAAATTATATATATATATTAAAAATAATAATTACATGATCCGTAATTTAAAAATATAAAATAAAGTAATTACTAAAATATAAAAAAAGAAGAGGCTAGAATAGTGTCTCAACAAATATAGTGCAACATTGTTCACTATCATCAATTTAATGCTTGTTTTGGCGGTCCATTGAACGAAAATTCAACACCAATTTGGAAAAAAACTTTTAGTTTTTGTTGCATTTATATTCCTCCTATAAATTATAACCTTAACAAAAAAATTATTAATAGATTTAAATAAAAGTAATATTTTTATAACAAAATATATCATTATAAAACACTTGCCAGGACTATTAAAATAATATCAATATCAAGTATTGAAAATATAAACATTAATACATTATGAAGAACTTAGATATATTTTACAAATTTTGTCATTGGACGTGTAGCTAAATTGGCAAAAGGGTGGAACAACTTTTCTTAAATACACAACATGTTCAAGTTCGAATCATGTAGGAGACGGGTTTGAACCTCTCTGGTAGCCTCAGTCGTTGAGTCAGCTCCAAAATGTTTACTCATACGTGGTTTCACCGAGACGGGTTCCATGTGGGGCTAGTCGGGGTTGACTTTAATCAATATTTTTTTGCTTAAATATTTTACAAGTTTATATATGATGGACTGACAATTAACGAGATCTATTTATGATGAATTTTTTAATGATATTACAATAATTATTTAGAGAATGAGATTTTAGGTAGCATTTGGTACACACACATGATTGGATTTGACTCGATATAACAAGACAGGACTAGATAGAACAATAGGGCAAGACTGGACATGACAAGTTGTCTGTCTGGTGTTTGGTACGGTTAGGACTGAACTAGACATGTTGGCCTTAAAAAATTGTTTGATTATTTTATATATCATATAATAATTATAAATGACAAAAATAAAGTAGATATTTAAATAACATAATTTATAAACATTTTTATAAAATTTTCATATACATAAATACATACATATATAATAGTACCAAATTTCAATAAAGAAATTGTTATAAATGATAGTAGTTCAAAAAAACCTGATTCGTACAAAGGAAGCCTATTGTCATTGAGTTGTCTTCACAAGCTCGCGTGCGACCTTAGTTCTCGAACTAAGTCAGCCAAACTACAAGAATATCGGACAATGACGAGCAAACATGAATGTTAAGAAGATTGAGAGAACTCTATGCTTCTATTACTCAAGTTGTGAAAATGTGGAGTGTGTTTTACAAATGAAAGACTTTCCTATTTATACTACTCTATAGATCTCTCTAGAACTTTATCTAGAATATTCTACTAGATATCTACAATAAACTTCTAGTTACACAAGCTTCAACCATGTGTGGATCCTTCTAGATCTTGCTTGTCCCTTCTTGGTCCTAGCATGACTCTTCTTGATCTTTCTCCAAGGTTTCTCAATTCTCTTGATTGATCCAGAATATTCTGGATTCCGATAGAACCTTCTAGCGGGACGTGACATCCTCCCCCACCTAATATCGCGATGCCCCTCGTCGCGTCCTCGTTGCTATATAAAGACTAAATAAAGGTCGCTAGTACATTAAACTAGTACCCATCTCTTCACAGGGTCGCAAGTATCCTTCCCTAACCGGGACCTGATGCACATGCCGACAAATAAAAAGGGTTAGGCTAGCGCTTAGTGAGTTCAAGAGTTTTCAATCTGATTAAATATATTGTTAAAAGAAAAGAATACAATTTAAATCATACTCTTTCAAAATGATTTACTTTAAATATGGAAACGACTCGTTTTCTAATAACATGCATTTTTAAGGACGAACGCTCCAATACAAAATATTCTTTATAAAGTAACGCAACCCAAAACTCACTCAAACGTGAATAGAAAACGAACTTTCAATTATAAAATGCGGATAAACTTTATATCCCGAAACACCCAAATCACGGGTGAGGCATAATACTCAACTCATAAATCATGGAAAACAATCCATATAAATATAATATGCCACCGAAAACATGAAACTAAAGTTCAATACTCACATGACCGTAAAATAGAATGAAATCCAAATGTTAAAGCATGGGTAATTAATTATCCAAAATACTGTTGGCCGACGACGGGGGAGACATGTATCCATTGAGAGTGGAGGAACACAAAAGTATGTCACTCATACAACGTCAATCGTATGACACTTCACGACATAAAAGCACAAGTGTCCCTACGACTCCCTTCAAGTTACACCAAAAGAGACAGCTGACCTTAGTGAATATTACCATGAATACCACCAAAGGCCCGACACAGTCGGGGGTTACAACCAAGGCATTGCCCCGACATGGTGGAGGCCCCAAACGCCCATCAACACGATAGCACAACCGGACTCAACCCTCCTAGTGTACAGTTGAAAGGTTAAGGTCATAAAACATCGGCCCCGGAGTCTAACCCCGTTGTACCTAATTGACCATCAAATAATGACTGACTTACGTGCCTATGGATCCAATGCAACACAGTCTAAAATCACATGACTACACAAGAATGACCAACGCACTCGAGCATGTAATTATCATCAATATGCAACAAGGTGCATTAATATGTGAATCATAAATGGGCTCTACATTGAGCCATTAAAACCGGACAAATGTCCCACAAGTCTCTTTTAAGTCAAAACCAAGCTAAAGTGCTCAAAATCCTTTTTGACCAACAAATAACGGTCTCCAAACAATAACACGCAAACGACTCACATTATGCAAACACACGCTCCAAAATACGTGAATAAACTTCCACACGGTTTAGATTGGGACAAATTATTTTCCGAATGAATTTATACCATTTAACCTTTCAAAAATGTCCCATAACACAAAATTAAAAGTTTCTCCAAACAAACACTAAAAGTGCATTTATACTCAAAAATATCTACTCCCATAAAATAAATCACTAAAATACTAATGCTTATGATTTATTTATCAAAATGCCCAAAATCCCAAATATGGGTGTTTTATAAAAGCACAGTGGTCGCGCGAAGGCCCGGGCGCGGATGGACTCGCGCGAAGGGTTGTGCGGACCTCTAGAGTCCAGACCCTTGTGCGGATCACGGCACAGCTCGAGTCGCGCGGAACACTGCTGTCGTTTTCGCCTTCTCTTCGGTCTAAGTTTTTGGGGTGTTACATAAGTCTAGCTACAACCCTAGTTACTTGGGTCAAAACCCTTTTTGTAAGAAATGATTCATCACCAACACATAATTCATTTTACGCATCTTTAAGCACATGAAAACCACCGTGACGTTAAATGTATCCACTTAACAACAAATACCCATATTTTAGCCAAAATACATCAACCCCTAATTTTTTTTTTACGCCAAAGCACCTACATTTAGCACATAAGCAAATAATAGCATTTATAGTGAAGTAAGGGTTAGGAAAACTCACCTTAGGGTTTGTAGATAAACCCAAAACGTAAGAACTCTAAAAATTGAAGGTGAAGTCTTTGGTCTTGCAAGGATGAGGATTTGAACTCTTGAATGCTAGGCAATATAAGAAGTACAACCAAAGTGGATGAGTATTAATAACCTAGGGTTCTCCTTGCAATAAATGATGATGGATGAAGAATTAAATGAACTTACCTAAAAGGAGAAGGAAAATTGCAGCTGCCAAACCCTAGAATTCAGATTTTCTAAAAAGAAAATGGGCTCCAGGTTTTATACCCAAAATTAAACCCGTCAGCGACCTTGACAGCGAGAGTGCCATGGGCAATCTCGCCGGGCACTCTCGCCCGAAATGTACCGTGAGTTTCGATCCTCCTGGGACCATGACACGCGAGAGTACCATGGGAAATCTCGTCGGGCACTCTCGCCCAAACTGTACCAAGAGCTTGGGTGTGTGTGCGATTGTGACACGCGATAGTGCCCAAGGGCACTATCGTCGGGTGGTCCTCTCCTACCAAAACTTGATGGCTCAAAATTCGATACACGACAAGGATTAACGGTGAAATTATCAGAATGAGTCTAAATCATAAAATAAGAAATCAACCCAAAAATTCAGGGTGTTACATGTGGCGTCATCCTCGATCCCCATAGCTTCGAGATATCTTGTAACCTCCCAAAGAAAATCATCGATCACTCTAGCTTCTTTCTTGCCATCAAAGGTTGTAGGCTTCGGGACCTCGACCCTTGGTGTAGGTGCACTAATGCTCATCCCGTTCCCCACAGCTTGGTTGCAGATGCCTATGTCGGTCTTAACTTCTTCAAGTTGTTCACGTGTTATGGCTTGCTCTCTTTCCACCCTCTCGACTTGTGCACGCAAGGTAGCTAACTCATACTGAATGATTCCCCGAAGATCTTCAACTTCTCGGTGAAACTCCAACGTCAAGATATCAATAGTGGCCTTGACATCTTCTCGAACTTCCGAGTCTTCCGCTTCCAAGACTCCAAGTTGTTGTTGGATATCTTCAAGGTGATGATCAAGATCGTCGATCCTTACCTTCAAATCTCTAGTGGAATTCTCCACATCAACGACTCTAGCATTCAGGTTGGCCATCAACTCATTTGATTACCCCTGGCTCCTGCTTCGAGTGTTGACTCCTTCATGACGAGACTCTTCCCGTCCTCGGGTCACCTCCTCAATCGTAACATTCAACTCCACGTTGTTTGCCATCGCCTTGAACCTTTGCTCTGATACCACTTGTCACGGAGTTGTCTTCACAAGCTCGCGTGCGGCCTTAGTTCTCAAACTAAGTCAGCCAAACTACAAGAATACCGGACAATGACGAGCAAACAAGAATGTTAAGAAGATTGGGGGAACTCTATGCTTCTATTACTCAAGTTGTGAAAATGTGGAGTGTGTTTTACAAGTGAAAGACTTTCCTATTTATACTACTCTATAGATCTCTCTAGAACTTTATCTATAATATTCTACTAGATATCTACAAGAAACTTCTAGTTACACAAGCTTCAACCATGTGTGGATCCTTTTAGATCTTACTTATCCCTTATTGGTCCTAGCATGGCTCTTCTTGATCTTTCTCCAAGGTTTCTCAATTCTCTTGATTGATCTAGAATATTTCGGATTCCGATAGCTACTTTTAGTGGGACGTGATACTATGCTTTGTTTGGTTTAGAAGATCCTTATTGTTGGTCCCAAATAGTAGTAAGTAAATAAGAGAATTATTGTAGAAGGGGGGGTTGAATACAATACACACAGTTTTTCACTTAATTTAATTCTTATTGATTTGAAATCAAGAATTACACATAGAAAATTTTTGATTGTTGCGGAAGAGAATAGATGAAATCTATTCAAACAATCTTACACAAAGAGAAATGAAGAACAATTGTAAAACACTTAGAAAACAATAAGAACTTCTTAGAGAGAGAATGCCAGTGCACTTAGAGAGCTTAAATGCTTGAGAGCTGGTAATCTTGCATGTTGAACCATCCTCCATATTTATAGTGCCTCATGCATTAAATGCATGGGACACCTGTTGAGCAAAGGATGGACACAGGTCTTCAGCAAGGTACAGCATGTACCTTTTGTCTTGAGGTGTTTTGGCTTGAAGTGTTGACCTGCAGAGAGGATGGTAGAGACCTTTCCTTAAAATGGTGTAGTAGACAAAACTTACTTTATCTTATCTTCAGATGAGGTCCACGTCAATGCAAGATATCACAATATACTTTGTCAGAAAAGTACAATGTGTGAAAGAATTCCTCAAGCATAGACTGCCGAAGACTTGAAAGATCTTCGGCTCCTGAAGATGTGAGAACACCTTCATACTCTAAGGAGAGATCATCGGCTACCGAAGACTTGAGAGATCTTCGGCTGCTCCTTGAAGATGTGAGAACACCTTCATACTCTAAGGAGAGATGAGATCATCGGCTGCCGAAGACCTGAGAGATCTTCGGCTCCTGAAGATGTGATAACACCTTCATACTCCTGAGAGATATGTGATTGACACCATCCTGGCCGATGGTGTTGATCACTTGGGCATACTTGGCTTTAGGCTGAGGAGACTATCTTCAATCCGCTTTGAGAGATGTATTCCTTCTTTGTCTTCTTCGGCTGATCTTCGACTTCACCGAACATTTGTATAGAAACCAAGCTGCTAAAAGAACCTCAGACATATTCTAAGTAGGATGATATAAGATGGAAGATCAGGAGGTCATCTTCAAATCTTCAGATTACCCAACACTTATGAATTGGGAGATGCGGCCAGGGAAATTGTTGCAGCGATAATGGTGGGTGTAGCAACTGTCGAATGAAGTGATGGTGGTTAAGACTAGTGGTGGTGATGATCGATACAGTGGTTACCGGTGGTGGTGAAAGTGGATGTGGTGATTATAGCAGAGACGAATGTCGCTTTTACCTCTACATGTCGCTACAACCATGTCTCCGCCAATTCATAAAGATCTTCCAAATTGAATCAAACATAATATTTACTTTGTATGAATTGGATTTTTTCGAACTACCATCAATTATTTCAGATTCTTCATTAAAATTTCGTACTATTATTTATGTATATGGAAATTATGTAAAAAACTAAAAATGTTCTAGGGACAACTTGTATAGTCATGTCCTATGTAGTCGCAGTCATACAAACACCAGACACATACTTGTTTTGTACTGTCCAGTCTTGTCATGTCCTCTTGTCTCGTCCAATCTTGTCTTGTTCTGTCTCGTCCAATCTTGTCCAATCCTATCTACATACCAAACGCTACCTAAATAAATGTTTTCATCCTAATGCATAATTATCAAGGTTTGTAAATTATTGAGATGATACTAACGCAATATAATAATAAAAAAAAAACTTGAAAAAACTTAAAAACCCAATACACATGACAAAGTTTTGAGTATAGATATTATATAATTTTTTTATAATAAAAAATAGAAAATAAAAATCTTTAACTAAAATTCCACTTAAGTCTAACAAATATTATTTTAAAATTTTTAATATCTATTACGTTATTAAAAATTATAAAAAATCATTATATTTTTAATTCTTTATTAAAATAAACTTTATTTTATTAATGAAAACAATTAAAATAATATTTTTATTTTCTAAACGTTGAATTTTAAAAATTTATCCAAGATTAAAATTTTATAGTTTTTTTTTTCTTTTACTTTCTATTTTAAAATAACATATTGAAAGTAGTTTGTTGAAATAAAATAGTACTAAATGTTTAAGATGGTTTTGAGAGTCCAAAATGATTTAAAAGTTGTAATTGGATGCGTCTCTACGTGTCAGCTAACAAGTGAAGGTGATGCCAAAAAATGACAGGTGGACGAAGACGACATGACATGGCCATGGCCATGCACGTGAACCCTTACATGTTTGCCATCTTGGTCCATTTTTCTTTTGTTCTTTTCTCTATACCTTTTTCATGACTTCGACCTCTATTTTATCCTTACTTATACAAGTTACATCGTCAACACATATTTTGGTTTAATATTCTTTTACACAAGGATTTATATATATATATATATAGAGAGAGAGAGAGGGGGGGGATGGGGGCAGTGGCGGATCCAGGATTATTTTTTGGTGGGGGCACCTTTAAGATGGATTAAAGGGCCGCAAAGTCGTCCGATATATTTTTAGCTTAATTCCATCGTTTCGAGGAATTTTTAAAGTTTTATTGGTTGATTTCATGGATTTCTAAGTTTTTTTGACGATTTTGAGGGACTTTTTGGTTTTTTTTGTTGATTTTGAGAATTTTTTTTTGTTTTTTGATTGATTTCAAGGTACTTTTTTTGATTGATGGGGTCCCATATGAAAAATCAGTGAGGGAAACTATGGTAGAAATTAAAAAAAAAATTGTTTTTAACCTTAAAAAAATGTTTTTTTGAGTTTTTGACTGGGGTCCTTTCCCCCCCACCTTTTATACTCTAAGTCCGCCACTGATGGGGGGTTTAAGGTTTAAACAAGAAAGTGGTCAACTTGTGAGAAGTATAAGAAACGTTATATTGCATGTCATACAAATACGTAATCACATATGATACAAACACGACACATTGATCGGTCATCATGCAAAAAACTTATCCTACGACTTTAGTCGTGTAGACCAAGCCGCCCATGTCCTTTTGGACATGTATAATATATGATTTTCACTCTATAATTACATGTGATCTGACTCTTCTCGAACTTTTTGTAAATTAACCAATTTCTCGCATGAATCTCCCCCAATATATATATACACACACACAAAGAGAGAGAGAGAGAGAGAGAGAGAGAGAGAGAGAGAGAGAAGATTTCAAATATGGACTATATAAATGTTACATACCATTTTGAATTTTTTAGGCAATTACCAAATTAGTTGCAAATAAGGTTGAGAGTAAATTTCGAAATTGATTTAATCCATATTGTTGATATTGATTTGATAATGTGCAAGGACAGTCGAGATTTGTTTGTATAGTTTATAGGATTTTTGTATTTGAAACGACATATATTTATTGGGGGGGGGGGGGGGGGGAGTTCAAATGAAAACACCACCACTTTTCGAAAATGGGAGAACATCCATAACACATTTGATATTGTATTCCGTCACATATGATACTAAATCAGAGTCGTAAGAGACCTTTTTGCTTACCTAGGTCGCGGTCTAAGTCGCATGCACACTATAAGGTCTTCTCACGTGTAATATCACATGTGATTTGAGTGTTCTTGGGCTTTCGTTAAATGATGGTGTTCTTGTTTGAACCTCCACACGTGTGTGTGTGTGTATATATATATATATATATATATATATATATAGTCTAGTGATTAATTATGTTGTTCATCGTATTCTTGATAACCATGGTTCGTGAATGTTTAGGCTACTTTGCATGCACCTCGACTAATACCATGGGCCCTGAAGTTAACAATCATATAAACCTTGTACTGGTCTTGAATGGACTCGAATTGATGACTTCTTTAAAAAACACAAGATTTTATCAGTTAAACTATTCCAAAAGCGCGTTTTGTTCTTAGTATTTTTATCGTTTCATCAGATTAGTGACAGATTTCAAGACTATATCGTCATGGTTCACCTTTCAGCACCGATGCTTGAAGTTTGTATAAAGAAACACGTACACAAATACCCATATGCAAATATATGTATCGACAAAAACATTTAATTTGTAACACCCTGATTTTTAGAAAGATATATGTTGGGTCATTGACCAGCATCTTCCTAAATCGAAACGTGGCGCTGGCTGCTACGCTATATGGAAATAAAGTTGCGCCTTCTCCATCAGCAATTGTTTTTGGCGTAGTGGTAAGCACTTGATCCTAACAATATAATTTCAAGTTAGTATATAAATCAATATTTTAAGAGAAATATAAGAAATAATATTTTGGGCTTGAATCTTAGATATTATAGTCTTGTTGGATGAAGGATTCAAATACGAGTCCAACGGTTCTTTCCGGAGCAAAATCGGAGTTAAAACGAAGAAGTTATGACCAAAAAAGTGACCGGACATGAAAAACGAAGAAATTAAGCGAGCAGTGTCTAATGCGACTTTGGGGCGACTTTACCCGCATGGAACCCGCATTCGCGTCTGTAAACTCTAAAAAGTCCGATTTTTTGGGGATTTTCTTCATATTCTTCACCCTAATACTTCTCCAAAACCCTTTTCTCTTATTTTGGTATTTTTGGGAGCTTAGGGTCCGATTCTTAGGCTTTGGAGGAGCATTCTTGGTGGATGCAAGGGTTTAAGGGTAAGGCACTCTTCTTCATCACTTCACCATTGTCATCTTCAACCTCAAGCAAAATTTTAGGGTTTTCTAGGTTTTCACCAAAACATAAGTGGTAAGTTTATCCCCTCCTTTTCTAAACCTTAATAGGTGATGTAAATGCTTCATTGATGATTTTCTAGTGTTTGATTCCTTCAGTTTCGGTTTGTAAGATTTTGGAAGGTTTGAGGTCAAAATTAGGGTTTTGACCAAAATGGAGATTTTGATGTCATGTGTTTGGGGATCGATTCTAAATGGTTGAATGTGATTATTTATGGGTGAAATTTGTGTATCTAGGTTTATGGAGGTTTCGACCTTGAAGATTCAAGTTTCTTCAAAAGAGCTCAAAGTGGGGTAAAATCTAGATTTAGCCTAAATCTAGCGAGGTGAGTTCAAGTTGATTTGTGAAAACGTTGTACATGCCAAAAATGTCTATTTTATAGTATTTATGTGTTGTAGATGATTATTAAAAAATGTTGAAAGCTATGATAAGTTTTGCTACTTGAACAAGTAAGATTTTATAAATCTTGTGAAACACCATATTTAGAATTTTTAGGCATGTTGATAAATACGGCATAAATGAAAGGGTTTTGGTGATTTATTGCATAAATTAGATTATTTGGTTAAAAGGCATTTTTAGTGTTTGTTTTGGAGAAATGCTTAATTTTGTGTCATGAGACGTTTTGAAGGAGTAAATGGTATAAAATCATTTCGAAAGTAATTTGTTCCAATCTAAACTATGTTGGAGTTTATTCATGTATTTTGTGGCGTGTGTTTGCATGGCGTGAGTCGATTGCGTTTTATTATTTGGGATCGTTGTTGGTTGGTCAAAAAGGGTTTTGAGCACTTTAGCTTGGTGTTTACTTAAAAGAGTATTGGGGAAAATTGTCCGGTTTTAGTGGTTCAGTGTAGAGCCCGGTTATGGTTTACATGCTAATGCACCGTGTTGCATATTGATGTTTATTACATGCTCGAGTGCGTTGGTCATTTCTGTGAAATCATGTAATGTTAGACTGTGTTGCATTGGATCCATAGGCACGTAAGTCAGTCTGTTTTGGATGGTCAATTAGGTATTGTGGGTTTGAACTTCGGTATCCATGTTTTACGACCAGAAACTTTACAAGTAGGCACTAGGAGGGTTGAGTCTGGTGGTGCTACCGAGGAGGTATGCACTAGGACCTCTGCCGCTTAAAGTAATGTCTGGGAGGTAGTCTTTAAGTGTGTCGGGCCTTCAAGATGGAGTTCTTCGGAATGTTCATCAAGGTTAACTGAATTGATGTGAAACTTGTTAAAGAAATCGTAGGGACACTTGAGCTGTTATGTCATGAGGTGTCATGCGATTAACGTTGCATGGGTGGCATACTTTTGTGTTCCTCCACTCTCAACGGATACGGGTCTCCCCCGTTGTCGGCTAACAACATTTTAAATATAATGACATTTTACTTTATTGCCATTGGGCTTATGTGGTTGACCGTAAATGAGGACCTTAATATTGGATATCCCTCCACGTATATTAAGGTTTGAATGAAGTACGTCCACCTCATGTTTTGATAATTGGCTTCCCTTCAATTTATGGTCGCGTGAGTATTGGGCCTAGCGTCTGTGCTTTTGGTAACATATTGTACATGCGGGTTTTAACCATGTTGTGTGGGTTGAGTATTGTAACACGCTAAAAATTTGGGTAAAATAAAACTTAAAATTTCTGCAATATAACGCCTAAAATAAGGCGAATCCAAAACCTATAAAATGTACTGACTAAAACCCAACAGAGTCGGGGTAGTTCAAAAATTAAGTAGCGGAATAAATAAGACATAAACATGACAACCTATTCAATCTAGAACAATTAACAACTAGATTAAAATGGGTGTCACTATGACTTCAAAAGCGCTCTTTCTCAAATCCCAAAAATAATGCCCGGTCCAAGGAGGAGCCCTAGGTGCGATCCCGACAGATCAAGACATCCTACTCGCACCGCTAACGAAACATGTGCAACATTTAAACATGAACACAAGTGTTAGAAGGAAGCCTATTGGTTGCTATGCCGATACCAAAATATAATGTAAACAAGAACAATAATTGAACGTTACCGGCTCCCAATGCATTGAGGTCAATGCCAAACCTCCCAAAATCGGGACATTGTAAATTCATGTACAATTAATACACAAATATCTTCCATGAATAGCGGGGTAACCCGCGATCTAGATTGGATTTCACCGTCCAGTCCGGTTCTAGTTCCCATGCCACGCCGGACATCACAATCCTCAAACCCTCTTTGCCTCTAGCGCTTACCCCGTCGGGTTACACCTCAAGGTCTTATAGGCAAGGGTGCCTATCCAATCTAGCCGAGTGTACAACTAAGGGACTTGCGCCCCCTACTGTCTACTCAAAATGCCCAACGGCAATAACCATGCAATACTCATGCATACCATCTAAATCCTCGTGCACAAGGAAATAGAAATAAGACTCCCAACAAGAGTTATGAACAATTATAAATGACAATCTTCATGCAAACATATTATTGGCCCAAATAGTGTGATCATGCCTGTTACATATTCACCATAAGAAACTACAACTCATTTAACCACATACAAATCCCCAACTAGTATAGTGACCCCAACTGCTGATAAGAATTTAGGCATTTGACATTTCATTATGTAGAGATGTAGACCTACACCATGATTTGTCCCTTTTCTATAATACTTGTAAATAGCACTCTTCCACATGTTTAAACACTTCCACCAACCCCAAAAATCTTATTTATTGAAGATAAGCAAAACCCTAGTTTTTAGGTCAACATCATGCATTTCATATATTCCACATAAACAAGTAATAGTGCAAGTATGCATGTACATAAGTGAAGAAAACTTACATAGAAGTTAAATGAACAAACCCTAGAAGTGAGGAATGAATGGGATTGAAACTTCCACCCTTTGATCTTGAAAGAGTACTCCTATGAACTCAAAACCCTAAGGACCATTAACCATTAATGATTTACCCACCTAACAATTAATGAAGAGAGAGGAAAGGAAGTGTGTGCGAAAATCGCACCTCTAGTGTGTGAAAACGTCTTCAAGGAGCTGCAACTTCAAATAATGAACTAAACCCTAAGAATGGCATTAAATGAGAGTTTGGTCGTCTGGACACCGCGCGCGATAGTGCCCACGCGATAGTGCCCTTGGCACAATTGCGGGCACAGTCGCGACAACTGTACCGAGACCTCCCCCCTTCTCGCGACCTTGACATAGCGATTGTGACCATGGCACTATCGCCGGTCACAATCGCGTCATATGTACCGTGGCCTCAAACTCCCTCGCGATAATGCCCATGCGATAGTGACACTGTCACTATTGCGGGCACAGTCGCCGAGACTCCCTTCCAACTCTGAAATCCGACGATTCGACCCGTTTTCACCCAGATTCAAATACCATGAAGGAGAATTCTTAAACAACAACTTAAAGTAATTACTTTACAAAGAGGTCTAAAATTCGGGGTGTTACAAGTATTTTACCCCACCCGTGTTTGGGTGTTTTGGGATGCAACTTTTTATCCACGTTTCTTAAATTGAGAGTCGATCCCCGTTCTCTTTTTGAGTGAGTTTTGGGTTGCATCATTTTATAAATAATGTTTTTGTAGTTGGGTGTCCACCTTTGAAAAATGCATGAAATTAGAAAAGAGTCGTCTTCGAGTTTAAAGTAAATCATTTGAAAGATTAAGATTTTTAGTTGGGGTTCATTCCTTTAAAGATATATTTGTTCATGTAAAACTCTTGAACTCACTAGGCGTTAGTCTAACCTTTTTATTTGTCGGCATGTGTAACAGACTTCGTTGGGGAATAGTTCTAGTGACACTATGAAGAGAGAAGTGATAGTTGTGTGCTCGTGAGGTGAGTAGCTTGGTGAAGTCTTATGCGTTAGCTTATGAAGAGCAACTTGTATTGGGGATATGTAGCATCCGACTTCTGTTTAGTCCTTATATCTTATTGGAGTTTATATTTGTTGAGGTTAACTATAGAATTTTATATTGAGGTGTATTGAGTTTTGAATATTAAGAGGAAGTCTTATCCCTCATTTAATGTCATATTGAAATTTTAAACTAATTGTTCTTACCAAATTATAGGGTGTTACATAAGCATACCCTTTAAATTAAATACATAATAAACCAATTAGTTTGTTGGTTGATTTTAGTTTTGATTTGTTGTATTAATGGCTATTGTTGGTTTTTGTTGAAGTCATATTCAATTGATGGACCATTGATTTTGAAGTGAACCAAAAGCATATGCTTTGTTGGTAGCATTTGGCTACACATATTATTATGCAATCAAGCTTCTCTTATTTTGGTAGGACAAAAGGCAACACCTAGAAAACTTATGGGTATCTTTCACCTTTTAATTCTCCATTAATAACTTCCCATTTATCGCTAGATATCTCACTTTTTTATTCCAAATTCTATCTCTTTTATGTATTTCTAGGAAACAACAACAAAATGATCCCGTAACTTAGGGAGAAGAGTTGCTCTTCTATCTTTTAATTCGAAAAGCGATAGTTTAAATGAATATCGAATAAGTAACTCAAAAGTGGTAATTTATATATACTAGAAGCGTACTCGTGCAATACAGCGAGATACATCACGATTTTAATGTTTCATTTTATTTTTTTTGTTGATTTACAGTACGATTTTGGATGGTTTTGAAAAAGTGATAATGTTTTTTTTTATAATTTTTTTTAATTTAGGCTTAATAATATAATGTTTTTCTATATAAAAAAAATTAAGTATTTTGTTAGAATTCAATGATTATTTTATATATTTTAATGACATCTATAAAAAATAACCAATTACATATTTAATAATATAATTAAAACAAATTTAGAGTAATATAATATATTAATTAAATGGTGATACATGGAAAGGTCTGCATAAAAGGAATGTCCTGTACATACCAAATTGGTGGGTGTTAGAAGCTTGCAATAGTAATATGTATCTTGTGCTTTGATACTTATAAATTAAGATATTTTTAAAATTTTGCATAAAATGATGGTACCTTGTGCCTAATAATTTGTATTTAAGAGTTTTTTATCCGTGCTTTATAATATACTAGAAGCGTACTCGCGCAATGCAGCAAGATACATCACGATTTAATGTTTCATTTTATTTTTTGTTTTTTTTGTCGATTTACAGTACGATTTTGGATGGTTTTGAGAAAGTGATAATGTTTTTTTATAAATTTGTTTAATTTAGTCTTAATAATATAATGTTTTTTATATAAAAAAAATTAAGTATTTTGTTAGAATTCAATGATTATTTTACATATTTTAATAACATCTAGAAAAAATAAGCAATTACATATTTAATAATATAATTAAAACAAATTTATAGTAATATAATATATTAATTAATAGTGATACATATAAATTTCTGCATAAAAGGAAGACCCTGCACATACCAAATTGGTAGGTGTTAGAAGCATGCAGTAGTAATATGTATCTTGTGCTATGATACTTGTAAATTAAGAGATTTTTAAAATCTTGCATAAAATGATGGTACCTTGTGCCTAATAATTTGTATGTAAGAGTTTTTTATCCGTGCTTTATAATATAGTATAGATAATATATTAATTAATAGTGATACATGGAAAGGTCTGCATAAAAGGAAGGTCTTGCACATACCAAATTGGTGGGTGTTAGAAGTCTGCAGTAGTAATATGTATCTTATGCTTTGATACTTGTAAATTAAGAGATTTTTAAAATCTTGCATAAAATGATGGTACCTTGTGCCTAATAACTTGTATTTAAGAGTTTAGTGTACTCGTACAATGCAGCTAGATACATCACGATTTTAATGTTTCATTTTATTTTCTGTTTTTTGTCGATTTACATTATGATTTTGGATGATTGTGAGAGAGTGATAATGATTTTTTTATATAAATTTGTTTAATTTATACTTAATAATATAATGTAATTTATTTTGGTTTAATAATATAATTTTTTTTATAAAATATTATGTAAGATTTTTTAATTATATTTTAGATTTTTTATATCTAAAATATGTTGAGAGGTATTTTAGGGGAGTTAAAGTGTGAAATGATTTTAGGGGAGTTAAAATAATTAGAGATAATGATTGAAAATTAATGAATAGTATTAAATTTAATACATACAGCTTTTATGGTTGTTTTTTAAGTAATTAACATTAAATAGTGGTACATTAAGCTTTAAGACTTATTTTTAAGAGTTTTTTATGTCATCTTTATAATATAGTATAGATGTATATATAAGTCAATTTATGTTATATTTTATTATAAAAGGGTTAAACAATTTACTATAAATAAAGCCACACCCTCAAAATTTTACGATTTTAAATATGTCGTAACGTTTAAGAAACTCAACCATTAATGTAGGTTACAACCAACATGGTATTGACCTTTAGTTATTGACTTGCACAAAAAAAACATGAACAATTAAGTACACAAAATAGGCTTTTTAACAATATAATATGATATAAATAATATTGATATTTAACTAGGATAATAAAATTAATAAATTGTAGGACCTACCCAAAAAATTAAATTAAGGTGTTTCTAGAGCCATGCACATGTGTAATAACTCATCACCATCCAAATATAAATGATCTCATTATCACATATTCTTGGTATTAAATTGATCTCAAAATTCCAACCAAATAAAAACAAAAACATGTTTAAGACAAAATTCTTTGTTTTATATGATAAGGGTAGTATCGTAATTTCAAAAAAGAACTCGGAAAATAATTAAAATGTTTGGTATTTGATTATTAATGAATTTCTTTTAGACTTGTTTAAATGTGGCATTCAACGTTCTTTTGGTAATTGGTAAAGATGAGAAAGCCCAATTTTCTTTAATCCTTACTTAGTATTTTTATAACTTAAATATGTAAAATTATTATCATTAGTAAATAATTATGTTGATTTTTTCAACATTATCTTTTTATTAGAGCATCTCCAACAGTATTGCTAAATTTTTTCTAAAACAGAGAATGAAAAGTCAAAATCTCTAAACCATTTTCTTCCAACTCCAACAGTTTTTCTATTTTAGATAATCAATCATTATTTATATTATTATAATATTCCATAATTTATCATCCCAATACAATTTAAAAAAAATTAAAATAAAATATTAAAAATTGAATCTTATTGGTTGGATTGAATAAAATAATATTTTCTCTCTCCAATTTAGAGATTTTTTGATCTTTCTCTATTTTAGCAAAACTGTTGGAGAGGAATAGCAAAGAAAAAACCAAAATTTTCTATTTTAGCAATGTTGTTGGAGATGCTCTTATTCACGAAAGTTATAAGTAATTATTTTGATTTTTGATGCCATAAATTTCTAGTGAGGTCAAATGGTTTTGGATCTTGGATTTGTTTTTTAACAAATATCAATGGGTGTGTTTGATTTACGGAATTTATAATTGGATTCTATTTTAATCATGCATTAATTTGGTTTAAAGAAACATGTCTAGAATTAAAATCATGAGATTTTAATGAAACCCCACAAACATTAGATTTCAAAATTCAATAGAGGTAGATGATATTTCACGATATTTCATAAGATTTGTTTGTAAGAATGCTTTAAAATATGTTTTTTTAAGAAACTTTAAAATATGTTAAAAACATTAGTTTTTTTAATAATCAATTAATAAAAAGTAATTTAATTAATTTTGTAATTATCTATAACTTGTTTTTACAAATTATTCATAAAAAAATGAAATTCATTTTCATTTCAAATCTTATAAACCAAACACACCTTAAAATTGTTCCATAAAATCCAAATCTCTAAAAAATAGTCTGTCAGCCCAAATGCCCCTTAAAGTATCTTTCTTTTTTATTTCTCTAATATCGAATAATGCCCTAAATGCATATCACATAACTATTACAAATATCATGAGCCAAAACATCGATTTATCCAAGATTTTTCATGTCAAATATACCTGGTATAAAAGTCAACAACTATATATGAGTCTTGCCATCTTCAAAACTTATTAAAGTTGTGTTTGTCAAATTAGTTTTTAGTTGATAAATTTATTGTTAAGCGAAAAACTAATATTGATTAATAAACTAGCTAACATACTATTTATATTTAATATGAATGATTGACAAACTAAATAAAAATAGCCGATAAATTAGACTATTTCAATCATCTAAAAAAATAATAATTAAAATAGTAATGTAGACAATTATTTTAGACCGAGAAAATAACTTTTATTTTTACTTTCTCATATTTATAAAACAAACGTCATTAAAATTTAATATTTAACTCATCTCAGATGCACGACTCACTACAAATTTTTGGGTATATGCAACCCTCCATAAATCAAAATCAAGTTAAATTCTACATTGAAAATATAAAAAATATCTTTTGTTATCAATATGTGTAAGAAAGATATTAACCATTGTTTTAAAAAACTCGTCGTACAGCCGTTATGGCGCACCAAGGCTTGTGTCTCACGTCACGTTAAGCTCGTGGCATGCCATGGCCTAATGCACAATCTCGTAATGCAATATTTGATTTTTCTTTACGTTTTTAATGTCTTATTTGCAAGTTTTTTTTAATATATATCATAATTTAATTTGCTTATTACTATTGACTCATTGAGTAACACTACAAAACATATGTTTTTATATATAATGATATATATGAATTAGAAAAATGACACCATAAGTCACGTCTTGAAAACGTCATGACTTCGTCATGGCTCCTAAGGCTTGAGGTTTGGCCTCGCCGCCACACCACATCCCACGCAATTTAGAACTTTGATATTAACATGTATGGATATATTTAGAACATATCTAACGCTATATTTTTTTAAACTTTCTTTTAAATTTGGAGATTTTTCTATTCTATCTTTTTTTTTTCTATTTTAAAAGAGAATTTAATATAAATATCAAAACAAAAATTTTCAGATTTTTAAAAGTCTAAAAAAAACATAATGTTAATATCTAAATTATTATATCACAAACCAATAAAAAAAAAAACATAAAATAAAATAAACTTGAATGGAAAGATGAGGAGTATATATTCTCTCTGTTTCATCTGGGGTGTTCATCCCTCCTATTTTTATCTAGAGGTACCAATACCATCATCATCTCCCATTAAAGGCAAAATACCTTTCTTACCCCCACCACCTCTCCACTCTCTTTCTCTTCCTCACAACTCTTGAAAACCCACCTCAAATTTCCAATTCAACAATTGCAAATTACCCATTTCCTCCTTCTTTCTAAGTATGTCTTCTTTCTTGATTTTTGTTTAATCATGTGTTGTATTATTATTATTATAAGGATTTTTAAGTTGGAATCTGTTGTGGGTTTTTTATTTCAAAACTGGGTTTTGCTTTTTATGGAGTTTTAATCACATGATCCATCTAATCTCAACCTCCATTTTTGTGGGTGGTTTTCTTTAATGTTCTATGTTCTTCATAATCAAAAACCTTTTTTCTCTTGATTTTTTTGGTAACCGTGGTTTTTCGGGTCAACTTACGTGCACGGATTAATCCTCGGACGACCATGAATGGCCTTAAGTCATCGTGGGTGAACCTTCATGGCCACAAGGGCCTTGGCAGCCTTTGGATTTGAACCCTGTAGATAAGATTTTTTATTTACATCCCCAAGGTTTTACCAGTGCGCCACAACCCAAATGGTTATATATTTGAAGTAATTTGTGAAGCTTTGATTGAACTTGGGTGATTAACTTTTATGTCATATGTTCAGGTTTCAAACACAAACATGGGTCTCTCACCATACTCAAACCCTTGTGATGCTGGAGTTCTATGTGTGATTCTTGTTAACACAGCCATGTCTATATCCATGATGAAGCAAATCCTTCGTTCCATCCTTCGTCTCATCGGAATCCGAACAGCAGCATCGTCGCCGGAGGGTTTCTCCGATGCGGAGGAATCAGTCGAATGCCGCGGACGTCCGTCGAAAACTTACATGGAGGAGTTCAGAAACCGAACCCCAACTCTTCGGTTCGACGCCCTTTGTTGCACCACGAAACAAGAATGTTCGGTTTGCTTGAACGATTTCAAACCAGATGCCGAGATAAATCGGCTCACTTGTGGACATGTTTTCCATAAATCTTGCCTTGAGAAATGGTTGAATTATTGGAACATAACTTGCCCTCTTTGTAGAAACCACATGATGAGCCCCAAAGAAACCCAAGAAAACACTTGTCCAACTTAGAAATTTGTTGGACAGATAACGAAAACCAAATGAACTCGGTATATCTCACCGGAGTTTTAGATAGTCTAGTGTATATGGGTATAGAGTCCGAACTTCGGACTATCGATCTTCCGGGCACTTATATGCGCCCGATGTTTTTTTTTTCTTTTTTCTTTTATGTATTGCAATAGGAGTATAGTTGGTCGTTGTGGCCCGAAATTACGCACTTTGTACATATGAACTTTGTACGGTTTCCGGTGTCGTGTGCATCTGAGAAACTAGCTTTGTTCTTATTTCGATTTGGTTCAGGTTGTTTTAGATTGGGACAAGATGGGTCTATGAAAATATTGGTGAATGAATTACAATATTACATACATCTTGGATACAATTTTTACATATTAGTTTCCGGGTTTAAGTCGTGCAATGCAATTTCTGTACTAGGTGATAAACTTGTGAGTTGGACTAGCAAAAAGCAGAACTGTGTATCTACATCGAATCGACCGCAGGATGTTAGAATTCCCTTGATCGTTTGGATCGTTTAGGGTTTCCTAACTCGTAGAGGTTAGAGCCAACAGAGGCGGTTTTCCTGTTTCCTAATTCGGAAAGGTTGGAGCCGACGGAGGCGCTTCGGTGGTAGCGACACCTGAAGGAACCACGGTGGGTGGTTGGTGCACAAAGGCAACTGATTTTCGTGCTCGAGGACTTCCGTGTAGGAGGGGAAGACGGTGTCGATGTTGATTCTGTTATTGTGTTCTTCGTATCGTCTTCTAGAGATAGTTCCCCTAGAGATGGCTCGAGTTCTTTTCCTGGCTGCTGTGCAGCCGTCCGCTTCTCATCCGACATAGGTTCCCCAGAAGAAAGATGGTCTTTGGAACCGAAACACGAATATGAATGAACCTAGCATAACAAATGAAACATATAGGATCAGAATTCTTGATGAACCAAACCAAACGAACCCGTCCCACCAGGAGATGGGGTCTAAGATATACACAGACTTCAAGTCTGCTAAAAAGAGTAAAGCAGTTGTTTCTGTGAATCATAACGTGTTTCGTTGAGCCTATTATTGAACCCATCGTGCATAGTTGGTCAAAAATGCAAACACGGGTGCATGACCGCGTGTCTGCATTCGACATTCGAGGGGGAGTAAGGATCACAAATGAGAAATTTGCAAGAAAAAGAAGCAGAGGGATGATTTACCTTTTGTGGTTATAGCAGAAGTTTGGCTATTTTTCCAGCTTTTCTTGTTAATCCCAGGAGAAAATGAAGATTGAAAGGATGAAACATCAAGATGTCTTTTTGGGAACTCATATTTCCCAAAAACAAACAATTCCACCTTCTTTGCTCTTTTTCATGAGATCCTATGGTCAATATAATCCCTCTTTTACACACCAACCAGATATTTAGCCCTCAATTTTTGGGAATTTTATACCAAATTTAACCACCAGTTTTTCACTAATTATCAGATTATCAAGAATCAAAGATAACCAGATAACAAAAAGTATGCATGCACCCAACCTTTTTATTCAAGTTCTTCAATAGTTTAAATGTCCAAATGATCTTTTCTTTATTAAAAATGCTAAACAAAAACATAAATGAATGAAATTGGGTGTTTGAGAAATGTACAAAAAGCACATCAATTGATCCATTGCAGACTTACTAAAATACAAAGAGAACAACCTCAACCATTGAAATCTCGAGTTTCATCGATCATCGTTAGCGAAGGGGAAAACCGTACATTCTTCTTCAACCTCAATCCTTTCCCATTTAAGCTCTTCTTCACATTATCTTCTTCAACACCCAATTCATTCCCACTCCTAGACTCGATCCCTCGAAAACGAACACAACGATCACCCGGTTTCGGTTTCCCAATCAGCAACGATTCGCTAGAAGCTGTATCATTATCTCGACAAACCAAACCATTCGTGATCTCGATGCTCGGTTTCCATATCCGCCGACGGAGCTTCTTCACCGTCCGAATCGGAACAACGAAGTACTTTTGCCCCGGGACGAGCATCTCCTCCGGCCAGATAACCGAGTCCCATGGCCGCCGGAATATATCGGGACGAGCCAATACAAAATTCGGATACTTTTCCATGATCCAAGCCGCAGGGAATGCCATATAGTATCGTTCAATCATACCTCCAGCATGAATGATCTGTAAGATCAACGGCTTTTCACCTACAACAATTCCCCTAAAATTAGGGTTAGGGTTTTGGGGAATGGTGTTGTTACGGGAACCAAATAATTTGAGGATCATGTTAAGGGATGTTAAGAGGGTTTTGGAGGTATGCAACGACTTATAGAAACAAGGATCGATGAATTCAAAGATAATTGAAGTTGTTTTACCATTTGAAGCGGCAGTAGCGATTTGCAGATGAAATTGAGTGAAGATAACATCAAGGCGGAATCAAGAGCAGTCCTGTGAAGCAGGCTGTAGGTTTTGTCTTGTTGCTGGTGTGATTGAAAGCAGCAAATGATGATCATAAAGGATCTGTAAGCAGAAGAGATGAAATCAGAGAGTAATCAACTTTTTTCTGAAACGGGATCAAAGATGAACCCTAGCTCAATTCACCAAATAGCAGCTACAACGGACCCTGGATCAACTCCATAGCTATCGTTGTTACTAGGCATTAAAAATGAAATATGAATTAACATGTATGTTTTTTTAGCAGTTTAATGACGATAACATCAGTCACAGCTTTGTATCACATTTTGGTAGTGGATATAGAGAGTAAACTTCTAGGAGGGAGTCTTCTAGTTTATTACATTATAGTGATTGAATACTTATTAATAATGTACTCAATTAATCTTAAAAAAAAAGCCAGATCAAATAGATCCAACCATATCACAACAGATTAGATTTGATCGAACTAAAACGTCGGTCCTTACCCTGCTAGACTCGAACCCTTCCGAGTTTTATTTTGGTCAAATCAGATTTTTACCAAGCTAGACACATGTTATATGTTGCCTAATGCAATATACATATAAACTAGAAAAGTGTTTTTTAATTTTATTGTAGTGAATTTATTTTTGATATGAAATTAATTCTTTCAAGATTTTTATGATGATTGTTAGGTCCTTTTTCTATATGATTCGTATCTATAAAATATATGGATTGAGGTTGACATTCCTATTCTTCTACCATTTCATTATTTGTCTAATGTAAGATACCACTGGTTGATATGAAAATTATTAATGGTGTTTAAATTGATACAATGTAATTAACTATTACTAAGTACTAGATAATGAAGCATTTCTCAACAAATTGAACATAATACAACTCCTTCATTGACTTTTCGACACAACTTCCCTATCTATTTCATTTTTCTGAAAGACAACAAAGTATTTTATTAAAACATTTAAGACAAAAGGAAAAACTTACAAAAAGCATGAACAAAACAACACAAAGCAAAATCAAACCTAAACAAGGGGCATGCACAAAAAGGAAAAAAAAAAAAAAAAAAAACTTGTGAAAAGAAAATCGATGGCTGAATATTTATAAAAAAGAATGCTATAGTTTATACGAATAATTTCAAAGACAAAGTGCAACAAAGTTCCTATAATATTTTTTTTTTCCAGAAAGATTTTCTATCATTTTGACTTATAACATGCTAATCTTGCAAGATCTCACAACATAGATGTCAAATGGCAACAAGGCTTTGTCTTTTGAGGATTCTCCTCAGAGGTCAAGTTCTGTAAGGCCATTGAAGATTTTTCAGGTTGTTATCCAAGACACATAGGATTAGTCGAGGTGTGCATAAGCTGGTCTGAACACTCACAGTTAACAAAAACAAAAGTTTACAAGTTACACTGAATGAAAAATATAAAGATGAAACAAAAAGTTTAGCAATAAGAATATATATTAATTGACAATTTGATATATATGCCATCAAACGTTACATATTCAACATTTTATCAATCAAAATAAGTATAAGAATAGATAAACTTTTGAAACTTAGAAAATAAATTATCCTTTACGGTCTATATTAAGAGGTTGTTAGATTAGTTTTTCATTAAGTTATGTATAGATAAAACTGTCTGTGTAGATTAATCTATTTGTATAAATTGATAAAAAAAATTGTTTAGGAGGTTTTTTTTCAAGAAATGAAGGTTGTGTTTTTTTAACCGGAAAGACATTAAAAGCTTATTAAATAAGTCCCTTTATATATCGTTAAGCCATGACCACCTAACAGTGATATGTAACTAATCGAATAACTTGAAATTGGTATGAATTTTGCCCTAATTTAAAATATAAAATGTTACTAGGATCTAGTTTGGGCAAAGGATATTTGTTTTATGGATGAGAAGAATATTTCCACATAAGATGTTGTATTGGCCTGTAGCTTCTTCAATGGTTCCTAATCGCTGCAAAATTCAAGGTTTCAGATATGGATAATTTGATGTGTTGTGATGTTTCGTTCAACTTCAACTCCATTCCTTCTTCATCTCTCAATCACACATTCAGATTTCCAGTTTCCTCAACCCTAACCAACAACAACAACAACCACAGATCCTGCCTCTCTTTTGTGCGAGCTCATCAGGTACATTCTATTCAATTCGAACTACTGCTTTTCGTAAATTAGAGGTCATGTTGCCTGTTTTCAACCTCTATTTGTTTGCAATCTGTCAACTAATTGATTCGGAATCCAAATCTATTCGTTTGCAATCTATCAGCTGATTGATTTGGAATCCGAATCTATTCGTTTGCAATCTATCAACTGATTGATTTGGAATCCAAATCTGGTAATTGTATGCTTAAATTTGGTGATTCAATTTTGCAGTCTGAAGCTTCGGATGGATCTGCAATTGATGGCGATTCGAAAGTTGATACTAATAAGGAATGGAAAGTTAGGAATTCACAAGATGAAATAGCTGCTACACAAGGCATACGAATCAGAAGACGACCGCCAACAGGACCTCCGTTGCATTACGTTGGTCCTTTTGAGTTCCGCTTACAGAATGAAGGTAATACACCTCGTAACATACTAGAGGAAATTGTATGGAACAAGGACGTAGAAGTTGCGCAGGTCTGCTTTAACTTTACTCTATAAACACAAGTTTTTTGTAGTTCATTGTCTTGTATTCTGCTAATTGAGGAATGATTTTCAGTTGAGAGGGAAAAAACCTCTGTTTTCACTGAAGAAAGCTGTTGACAATGCACCTCCTCCTAGAGATTTTATAGGGGCTCTTAAGGCATCGTATTTACGAACGGGAATGCCTGCTCTAATTGCTGAAGTGAAAAAGGCTTCACCAAGTAGAGGAGTTTTAAGAGAAGATTTTGATCCTGTAAGTTGCCATGTTCGATTTGGTAGTACTCTTTTATATGCATATCCAATGCCTACTTTAGGATCTGATTTAGAATCATGTAGTGCCTAATTATATTAATGAATATATGGTTTCATGATATTGAGCTTGGTGGTATATTTTCAGTCCACAAACTATAATGTGCTGAAACCACAAGGGTGGTAGGGTTTAGTGGTTAGGGTTTAGGGTGGGTAGTGTGGTGGATAAAGACAAGGAGATGATAAAATCAACCTGGGTTTGAATCCTACCATCTACATGTGGCCACCAGGAGATTTATCTCAGGGCTGTGGGTGAAACCCACAGTCACGATTTGCCATGAGATTAGTCTGGGCGAAACCTGGGATCACTCATTTCCAAAGGAAAAACTATAATGTGATGAGTTTTCAAGTTCTATATTGTAGACTAGGATCCCAACTATAGTAGAATATATGTAACTCTAAAGATCTAGGATTCCAAGGAAAAGATTCTTAATAAGTTCGCATAACTAGAAAAAGTTCCACCGGGGTTTAGGGTTTGTGGTTTATGAAGAAAGGATTGTTTCCATAAGATGAAGATTTTCTAATCAGTTCAAGGAAAGGTGAGATTTAGGGGCCGTTTACCCAAAAGCTTACCCGGTAAGTGCTTACCGGCAAGAGTCAACACTCTAACTTACTTTACCAGGTAAGATTGTAGTCCGTCAAAATGGTATTGTATGTAACAATTTATCCGTTAAGAACTTACCGGGTAAGACTCTCCATCCTTATCATCGCTCTTACCGGGTAAGATTTCCGGCCCTAACCATGTTCATCATGTAAGGTAAATGACCCAACAAGCACTTACCGGGTTAGTGTTTAGTAAACGGCCCCTTAGTGTGACAGTAAATTGTGGACAATCTCACAATCTCCATAGTTACTCTTGTTGTTAATTATTTTTGGGTGGTTTTTGACAGGTTGAAATTGCAAAAGCCTATGAGAATGGTGGAGCAGCATGCCTCAGTGTATCAACAGACCAAAAATATTTTCAGGTACAAGCTGTTGCATCTTTTGATTGATTATATGATCAATTTTAAGGTTTGTAAACTTCTGATTTTCTGTTTCTCAACTTAGGGAAGCTATGAAAATCTAGAGGCCATACGGAATGCTGGAGTGAAGGTATGAGCGTTCCTTGATTTTTTTTGAAGCATATATATGACAAATACTCACACACTCCTGAGTTTGAACGAACGCTTGACTTCTTGGGGATACTGCTGAGCAACTAGTCCTTTGGTTTCCCTGAACTTTTTTGCTGCAACTTTCCTTCAATATGATTCTATGGGTATTTGGAGCTAACACTTCTTAACTGCAGTGCCCTCTATTATGCAAAGAATTCATTGTAGATGCATGGCAACTCTATTATGCTCGAGCGAAAGGTGCTGATGCTGTTTCATTAATTGCGGCTATTTTACCAGATCTTGACATCAAATATATGACCAAGATTTGCAAAATGATCGGATTGACCGTACTGGTGGAGGTACAAGATGAGAATGAAATGGATCGCATTCTTGGAATTGATGGGATTGAACTCATTGGTATCAATAATCGTAACCTTGGTAAGCATCTTTCAAGTTTTAGCACTCCTGAATCCCCATAATGCTATTATCTTTCATCGTTTTCCCTTGGGTTTCTTTGTGTATATATTTCATGTGATGCCACGATTGCAGAAACGTTTGAGGTTGATATCAGCAACACAAAGAAGCTGCTTGAAGGCGAACGTGGTGAGAAGATTCGCCAAAAAGACATAACAGTAAGATGTGGTTCACCTATTTAGTATCTTGTGAAAAGAGGGATCGCTCTGCAAACATGCCCACCTCCTTACCTGCTAGATGATTTCTGATCTTTGAACTTGTCAGGTGGTTGGGGAGTCTGGATTGTTCACCCCTGCTGATGTTGCCTATGTACAAGAAGCCGGTGTGAAAGCAGTAAGTGATTTATTATTTAGAGCCCGAAAATGTTCATCTTTGATGTATACTGGACGTGTTGTGCAGATCTTGGTTGGGGAGTCGATTGTGAAGCAAAAAGATCCCACAAAAGGTATTGCGGAGCTTTTTGGAAAAGACATATCTGTCCCCACGGCTTTGGCGTAGCGTGCAAAGAGGTGGGCATCCTTGCAAACATACCCGCATAACTCGGTTGTCGAAATGGGGATCAAATATTTTTCCCTCCTGGCTGGCATTAAGCAGGTTTTTGAATATAATACAAGGTTTTGTTTCATCTGTTTGCTTGCTTCCTATAGATTACTAGTTGGTCATGATCAACAACACTTGTAATGCTGAAATGCAGATTTATGTGGATGATATTTTGCAAACGGTCATTGTTCATTGTATTACAAATGGGAATTTCGCACTTGAGGTAACGCTAAATCCTATATGTACATTTTATTTTTTGAAAATTTTTAGATGATAGCGTTAAGCGTATTAAGGAAAAGTTGGTGATTGATGGTAACCATCGTGTCTGAAGCACTAGCATGGTCTCGTTTGGTATGGTATGTGTAACCAAATCAGTTTCGTTTTCTTTAACATGTAAAACTTCACCGACCCTTTCGAGGTGGTATGTGGTTCGCTTATGTTTTCCCCCTTTTTCGTATTGTAAACTCTTTTTATCTTAGTTTTCATGTCCAAAACGAGTGTTTTAAAACATAATACAAAGTAGCAACTCAATTTCCCCGTTGAATTGTCCTAACGGGAAAAAAAAGCAACAAGGTCTCAGGTTCAAATCCGTCCTTACATACCCTGATCCCACTGCGATCTATCTCAACAAAACCGTCATTCGTCAAATTACCCCGATCATATAACTTGTCGTAACTTGCAATTGGTTGCCACTTTATAAAAACTCTTGATTTTATTATAAAATTAAAAATATTATTTAACTCTTCATTTATTATAAATTAAATGACTCGTTGAGATTAACAATAATTGACAATGACTCGTTGAGGCATCCTGCTAGATTACTATTAAGATCGTTATGAATATATGCACACAAACAGCAGAAATTGTGCATTGAATCGGATAGTACAGCAATCAGCGAAAACCACATTATTCACCCAAACTAACAAGATAAATGTAAAACAGAGAAGACACGCAACGGATACTACTTTCTTAAGTTCACAATATCGCCATAAAAACACCAGCAGCAGACGGAGATTCAGTGGGACCCTGAAAGATCTGGCCTTTTGGAAGATACGACGTACATATACAAATACATCTATATATGGTTTTGACTTCGGTCAACAAGACAAATAACCAACCGTCTTCTGTTATACTCGTATATATGTAATTTTCATGCCTTGAAGCAGAACCATTTCTTCTGCTGCAGTGCACAGTAAAGGTTTATTAGTTTCATTAGAATTAAGTAGAGAATACATAAACCACTATCTAAAAGCAAAGCCAAGAAAACACGAGAGTAGTGACTTCGAGGGTGACTACAAAACTTAGTCATCCGTAAACTCGTTTCTAGTTCAAGTGTACAACCCCTCCCCAAAATCCCGTTTTTGGATTCATTTGGTTTTCATTAGCGAAAATATCAAACGATAAATTGACCAACATCTATCAAGAATCAAAACAAGCACTACAACGAAATTGGTTTTATAGACCTCCAAATATGTTTGAATGTCCTAATAGACCGCTTTATAGAACTTAAGTTTATAGGATCAAACAATTGTGTGTCCTATATAAAAGTGTTACAAGGAGTTCTATCAAGTTTTAACTTGATGTAAGCGGAGAGTGTGGTGTCATATGTTGGGCCAGCAACGTTTGCAGTTCTTATCGACATCTATAACATAAGTGACCACCTTGACGCAATCTCTCATTTAAAGGACATTGAAAAACCATATGAACTATTGATTTCATATCCTAAGCATGCAAATAAGATCACGGCTTACAGATTGAGGTTTCCCAAGAGTAGCGGCCCCAGGTTTACGGTGCGTGGAGTCACTTATGGGTGGTGAATCTGTTGTTCCACCCGCCTTTTTCTCATTCCTAGCCTTGTTAAAAATAACTGTAAATCCCTCGGCTGATGCAGGGTCGTTCACATCCCATTCACCAAATTTTGGCAGCGGCTGTCCTACTTCCTGTAAAAGTACAAGTTCAAACATTATTGTAATTGCAACACGGGATGAAAAGAAGCATGATAAATAACAAATCTACAATATAATGTTTTAATATTTTCTCACAAGATGATAAAATTTACTTTTGACCGACTCATGATGTCAAGGATTAACTAGGGTCCGACCATGTTTGGCCCGACGACTCAGCTGGTCGTTTAACTTCCACGAGTCAATAAAACGTCTGGGTTTTTAAACATTGGTTTAAATAGGGTTTCATCCAGACGAATTTGGATCGATCCAAGTACATGATCCATCATCCATCTAAATAGATCGATCTGTTGGATCATCAATTATATCAAATGATCACGTCTAATGATTCATTGGTCCATATAAACAAATTAGATCAGATTATATCATGATTAAAATCTGACCCATACACAGCCCTAGTAGGAATAAGCTAAAGACCACCATTCATCCAGTCATTGAAAAATCACTGAAAGTTTAAAGGATTATGATTCAATGTGGGTTCGGCATCACAAAACACATAAACAAACAAATGAAACATGTCTATACAATATGGAATTTTTCCCACAAAAGGTTAATGATACCCAGGTTTGGAGTGAGAACTACATTTATAGCGAGTGTGTGAGGTAAACTTGTTTGGTGGACGAACTCATGTCCCTCCTCCTAATAATGAAGCAGACATGAGTAAATGTACATTGTTTTAGTATAAACTAACATGTTATTGCAATTACAAGTTACAAGAACTCATTTATAAAAGTATAAAACCACTGTGAGAACTTCATAACAGAGCAATACAAATTGATGCTAGCATTGCTAATAGAGTTATGGTTCCCAGTCTTCATCTTTGTTTAACCTCTATATTGTGGTTGGCTTTGACTGATCCATTCATTGACACTCGTAGGACATTAGGTTTCTATGTAATAAGGAAAAATAAGGCAGCTTATGTTACCAATAATTTCATACTGAGATGACCAATAACCATTTCAGTTTGCTGCAAGTATGACAATCCCACTCCAAATATATGCAAGTTAAGTGCACACGCTAAAAAAATCTACCATAAGCCTATTATCACAATTCACAGATTAGGCATATTATTAGTGGTGTAGATAAGAACCAAAAATATTAAGATATATTATAGGATGGTTCCCGTTGAAATTTTTCAAGCACCAAAAGATCAGAATGTAATAGTTAAAAGCAACCAGACTAAGCAGTCATGCCTAGCTAAATTTGAGATAACCTAAGCACCAAGACAAAATCAATTTAACTGAAAAGTAAGGTTCTAAAAGGGAAGTAGACGTCGTAAAAAAGGTGGACAGAAGTGCACAAGGCCGTTTTAATGCAGAAGTGGAACTGTGTAGGTGAAATGTGAAAAACAATCTCATGAACTGGTACGATCCTGCACGAGGGACCATCAAAACAGCAACAGTAGCTAGAGGTTGTATCAGGCGGTTTCATTGGCCAGAGCTATTGCAGCTCAGCACCATAAGGTCATGCGTAAAGTAAAAAGTTCTGGGAACATGCAGTGCTTGACTACTAGAGACATCTTATTGCTCCAACCCCAAGTGATTCCATACTAATACAAAAGAGGAACTTTCACCAGTGGATAAGAGAGAGTATGGTCCGTTGTCATGTGGAAACTTTCAGGGAAGCAAATACTTCTTTCATTTCGTCAATCCTTAAAGTGGTCTTCTCCCTGTAAGGGGTTTTGTTGGCTGGTTAATTGATGGAGGGAAGGAGGCTGTTCCAAATTCCATCTCTTGGTCCCTCTCATGTTAATACTCCCTAAAGTATGCCCCCTCCCAACCCCAAAAGAAGAAATATTCTTGCCTAAGAATGACAACTCGGGTTAATATTATCAGCCAAGCCATGACCATGGATAATACTCTGAGGTGAATATCTCAAGACAATATATGATCGAAGTTTCTTCAAGGAAATAAAGAAATCACACTACTCTAGAGAACTAAACTAGAAGCACCATCTAGGTATGCATGCCAAGACAGGGAAAAAAAAAACTAAAGCTTTTCCATGAACTATTGAGCATATGATTAGCATGATTATTTTATTAACTAAGATTAGCAACATATTTAACCCAATTAAAATTTACATAACTAATTGAGATTAAATTATTAGCCCTGTAACTACTCTGCCTACAGAAGAAATATGAGCAATTGTTCTTCCCTTTTTGCAGAGCAAAAGATAGAATCATTTGTTCCTAAAGGTAGCCAATTTACCAAGTAATTTCTTATAAGTAGCTTCTACCATATGTTCCCATCTACATCCGATGACGTAAACCCCTTTTTCTCAATTTGGAAAGAGAGAAAATAATAATGCTTGAGATCATATGTACTTACTAAAAAGAGAAAACACCTTTATATACATAACATGTTCTTTACAAAGTCCCTAACAGAGTACTCTACTTACAGCCTAACACAGATGAACATGTTTCACAACCATTAATAATGAACCAACAGATGAAGGACCAATATACAGAAGAGATAGGAAAAAAAACATCAACAAGTAACTCTGCACTAAATTCTAGTGAATCAAAGGCTGCCTCGGTTCCTAAGAAGCAAAAAATGAACTCTATTCCATATATACAATCAGTATAAAACAAAAACAACGAACGAGCTGTTAAAATATCGATATTTATTTCGACTAATACCACCAGCAAACAAATATGATTCAAACGGATACAAAAATGTCTACGGAAGCATACAAAATCACTCGAATACCGTAAACAAATCAAACAATCATCAACAACAACATTATCGATCAAATTACAATAACATAACAAAAAAATGTGAATTCGAAATCAAAATGATGAAACTAAATTGGAAAAAGGAACGTACCGTCATGATTCCGGCAGAGAGAAAGATGTGAGGCAGCTGCAAAGTCGTCTGTCTATACCTGGCGTTAGAGAATTGATTTGATTTTGAAGAATCTAAAACCTAACTTTTATTTTCCCCTTTTTGCATAGATGGAGAAAGGAGTAGGAAAGATGTACAGCTGGACGCTTGTGGGATGTCTAAATTAAACACTTTGCTAATAATACAAATTTAGTCCCTGAACTATTCATTAACTTACAAGTTTATTATATTAATGTTTTTTCTTTTACATTTTTGGTCCAAGATGATCGATTTCATCTGGTTTTGATCACCAAGCGGCCCCTTCGGCTAACACTTTTAGGTGAATTTTTTCCCATCTTTTTATTATAAATAATAATTAACATTTCAAATATGATTATAAAAACGATGATTATAATACTGATTTGATTCTTTTAAATGAAATAATTTAGAATGTTATAAACACTTGAATATATACTTTAGACGATTTTCAAAGTGGCTGACTTGTTTGACTCTATTTCTTATTTAATTTTACCAATTTTAATTGTTAATATAACTAAAAAGACTCGTTTTCACATAAATGAATTGAAACTCGCTTGTCGGCATTAGACATAAATTTTGCTCTAAAGTAAAACTTCAACTCAAATTCATTACCCCATTAGTAAGTAGTAACTAACACCATAAGACTTTTGTTTAATTCACAAATTTCTTTTGTATCTTGCCATCAAGAACATTCTTGATATGTAACGAATAATTGAAGATGAGAATTATAAGTCAAAAAAAACAACCTGACACAAATAGAACACACCGAGCCATATCGTTTGAATGTAGAACTTGTTTGACTTAAATCGGAAAAATTATATACATTTATTTATTTGGTTTTGTATTTTGGTAAATGCTTCAGAAATAGCAAAGTGGAATGCACGATTGATAAGCAAGTGGCAAACATATATGCTTATTTATCTAAGGTACACAATAACTTTATTGGTAAACAAAACAAAACAAAGAGGAAAAAATTGATAACCAAAACAAACACAAGCATGACATATTTTTGGTGTGGTTAAACAAGTCCTTTAAAGATTAAACAAGCTCTACAACAAAGGCTGATGCACCTCCTCCTCCATTGCACACACCTGCTGCTCCATATTTGCCACCTTTCTGCTTCAAAACCTGTATGCATATCATTTGCAGCATTTAATCCCATACCCAATAAACATATCCAAGACCATTGGTATAGAATATAATTGGTAAGCATACGTACCCCCAATAGCGTGACCAAGATCCGGGCACCACTGCAACCCAGAGGATGTCCCAATGACACACCACCACCATGTACATTAAGTTTTGCCTGCAAAGTACACCCAAAAGCTTCTCAATGCAACATTTTACACCTTTTTTTGAAGGCTAATACACAGCAATCAAGCAACATTATGAATTTGTGTGTGTGTTTTGTGACTGTATGTGGGTGTTTGGGGGGGGAGAGAGAGAGAGAGAGAGAACTTACGGGGTCCAAGTCAAGCAGTTTTTGGTTTGCAAGAGCAACAACCTGCAGTTCCCACATGAAAGAATTAAGATTTGAAAACAGGAGGATATATATAGTCTACATCAAGCAAGTTAAAGTGGGAATGCTTACTGCAAATGCTTCATTAATTTCATAGAAATCTATTTGAGAAGCCTCTAATCCGGCTCTTGAAATAGCCTTGGGTATAGCAAGGGCTGGAGAAGTTGTAAACAACTCAGGTGCCTGCAAGATCAGTTGATCCATTTCATAACTGCTACTTTTAGAATTTGATGAATCTCGATATTGTCTTCACAATAATCACATACCTGTTCGGCATCGGCATATCCTGCAACCTTAGCAATCACATGCAACCCAAGCTCAAGTGCCTTCTCCCCACTAACCAACACAAGTGCAGCAGCACCATCACTGTGAAAAAAATAATAATAAGTTCCTCCTTAGCAGAAATGTGGCATATATTTATCGAAGACAAACAAAGATTTAAGATTCAGGGTCATCTATTTTATACTGAAATAAGAAGTCTTGTTCTAGCTACACAATGATTTTAAACTTTTAGGCATCAGGTCAAGCAATGTATTACTGAATGCATTCACTTTTCAGTTAGATGTTGAAGTGTTCGTTTCAACAAATACATTTAACAAAATACAGACTTAACTACGAAGGATGAGTGAAATGTGGCTTACTTGATACCAGAGGAATTGCCAGCAGTAACACTACCACCATTCTCCTTGAAAGCTGGTCGAAGCTTCCTCAATTTAGCAGGATCAAACTGAAAAGAAATAAAATGAATTCAGAGTGATTTGAGGTTAGGAAGCAATAAGTTGTGAAAGAAAACATATTAAAGCAGGAAAAAGCAATGAGGGATGCAGATTCACATATGTATGACTTTAAACTGTTGTCGTGTCAACTACTGGCTCCCCAAATCCAGAGTTGTTTATTTAGAGATATTCAGGTTCTCCAGAATTGTAAAGTACCCACTTAAAATTATTATTATGTCCTTCATATTTCCAAGACAATAAAGCAATCGTAAAAAGATCCAACATTCTCAGTTTTCTAGAAGTGAAATCCACATGCAAAATTTGAAATAAGAAGAAAGAACTTTAAGCACTAGCATTTCAACAAAAGCATAAGGTCTAAAGTTACCCTAACATGAGCAATGTTCAAGGGGTGTGGATGGCAAGGAAAAGAAACCACAAGTCGAGAGCTGTAGGTTAATCTTATTCCAGTTACACTATGATCATATTAGTATACCAGATTCGAATGAATAATAACTTCAACCACAAAAAGACAGATCAAATAGATCATGTGACTACACGTGATATTGGCATATATGACAGCATTACAACAGTTCACCTTTCCCAAATCGTCATCTTTGTCGACAATTGTTGATGGTCTTCCTCTTGGGCCAGGAACTTCAACCTGTACAGTTTCAGATACGCGCCATTAGCACAAGAGTCAAAATGCGGTTCGTGTCAAACTTCTAGCAGAACTTGCAATCTTACAGGAGTGATTTCCCATGCAAAGGCACCACTATCTCGGGCAGCAATACCACGCTCAAAACTTTGTATAGCATAGTCATCCTGCATGTATCGTTAGCAATGTCTGAGTAATGAATGCAATCAATCATAAATGTTTTTAATTATTAGATTAGTAGTACAAAAAAATAATTGAAAGACAAAATAACCAAGCTAGAAAGCTAGAGCTTAGTTTCTATAAACATGAAATATGCAGACCTAGTATCTTTTCAACATTACTTTCTATAACTTATGCAGACAAATGGAATCTATTAGAGGTACAGGAGAAAGTCATGCAATTGTCGAGGTAGGACTTGAAAAAATATATAAACATGTAGTTTTGCATTCTCCTTTCCCACTCCATCATAAAGAATGGAAGAACGAAAAAAGTTCCAAATGTTCTGTACCTGTTGCTCTCTTGTAAGTCCATGCATATCAGCGCAAATTTCAGCACAGTTTCCCATCTTAAAATCATTGAAAACATCCCACAACCCGTCTTTCAGCAGTCCATCAACAAGAGTGTCGTGTCCAAATTTAGATCCTTTCCTGCAATTCAAAAAACAGTTTCGTCTTGTTTGGTAAGTCCTTGCTAGAATTCTCAACTAAATCATGCATTCTGTAGAAATACAATTAAAAACCTGTAGAGAACTTCTAACTTGAAGGATTACATAGAAAATCAGGAAGTAATAGGAGAAGCTACGGAGTAGGGAAATATGTGATTAGGGGGATTTAGCACATCATAGGAAATCAGAAACCAATGTCTGAAAATTGTTTCCCATCATTCCAGATTAGGTGTTCATGTGACTTTGCACATGTCAAAAGGGTGAGATACTATTTTAGTTTCCACTACACCGCATCATATGATGGCCCTGCCCCTAAAAGCAACAAAAAGGATGTGGCACCATCATCAACGTTGATAGAAGTGTAAGAGTTAAACCTATTACATCGACTTACAATATATGTTTTCTAAATGGGGACATTTAGGGAATATTGAACGCCTAAATTGATGTTTAAGCAGTATCATAGTTTCACAAACCATCATGTAGATACAAAATCACTTCGCTACCCATTAGTGTGGGACCCTCCTCAGCGTTAGAAAAGAACATCAACACGTTCCCACGTCTCACAAGGCTCTTCACAAAACTGGAATAAACTTCTATTCTATTGGCATAAAAGCTGGAACAATGATAATAATGATGATGGAAAATAGTATTTGGGGTAACTCAGTTGTTAAATAGTGTTTAGGGAAGAGCCTTCCCACACACAAGCACCATGCAGGTACACCGAGTGAATTCTGCACGTCTGTTTGTAGGGAGGCTTGCTCATTCGACACTATTGATCATGTGAAATTCCTCAAACACTGCTACCGCTAATAACAATAACTTCTAAAAGTAGACAAAGCCCATGTCAAGTTTATATAGAAGTCATGAGTACAAGGATTAAAGGTAATATTAACCTTGCTTCGGAAATGTATTTGGGAACATTCGACATGCTTTCCATACCACCAGCCACAACTATGTCATTTATGCCCAACTGGATGCTCTGTGCTGCCAACATGGTTGCTGCAATTACCAAAAAGAATATGCTATTATTGCCATGGAGTTTTCGCAATTTAATCTCATACTTAACTAATGCTTAATTGAAAATTGCACTGTACAGTCACAAAAATAATTGGCACACCTTTCATCCCTGATGCACAAACTTTGTTAACAGAGGTGCTGACCACTGTATTAGGAATTCCTGCACCTAATGCTGCTTGCCTGGCAGGACCCTGCCCCAAATTTGCACCAAGAACATTTCCAAAATATACTTCTTGTACAAGTGATGGATCAACATTTGCCCTCTTTAGAGCACCTAAAGTTTTGCATGAAAAGCAATTAAAAAAAGAAAGTAAAAGTGTGTGCCCAATATACAATATAACATAGTCCAAATCTTATAAACAAAGACAGGAAACTTACTTTCAATTGCTATGGATCCAAGTTTGGTGGCTGGTAAGGATGACAGGGAACCAAGAAACCCACCGAGTGGTGTGCGTGCAACACCAACTATACAGACATCTGCAATGTAAACCAATAATGGTGTAAGTTACATGAACCCATGTGGGTTATGAGAAATCATTAAATTGTTCAACTAAGTTGCGAGTAACTCCTATTACCAGCATTTTGAAAAAATGAAAGACCCAAAAAGGAGCAACATTTTCATCTTTTCATGTCAAACATAATACTTTCCAAATAAGAAGTTGATATGGAGTAGAGATTGTGTAACCAACTTAATGCCAACAATTTTCAATTTATAGTCACTTGTTAAAAACTTCAACTTAGTTACTAATCTACTTCCAAATCCATTAATGAACTATATATCCAAACATATAACACAATGATTTGCTGTGTCAAAGCTTAGCCCTTAAGTCTTAATTGGAAGACAAGGTTTAGTGACAGCGAATATATCAGGTAGGGGAGGGAGGAGCTCATACAGTATTTTAGACCATTTACGTGAACATCTTGTTTTGATCTACGATCATAGGCTATAAGTTATATTACTACTGACTTCTTCCAACAGTTAGAGGTATGGTATATCAAAGTTTTCCACTGTTGATATGACAACTATAAATCACAAAAAGAATACAACATAAAATTGGATCTACATAGCAAAACTCGTGCCCAATATTTTAGTTTAAAATGTAAAGAATGACAAATCAGATGCCATGGTTAATATTTTATTATTCTTTTTCTGAGAAAAGACAGAATATGTTTTTGAATCAATAAAATAAAATATTCCATAGCACAACAACTCCAAGAAAAACATACATGCAGCAATATTAAAATACCTCTAGGTTTTATCGAATCGGAACCATTTGTTGCCGCAGCTGGAGCCATGACGATATCCAATCGGATCTCTGTTTTTCATTTACATTAAACTACTTAGATTCAAGTTAAGAAACAATAAACAAAATCAAAGATAAGATTAAAGCAACAAATGCAATGTACTCCCCATCGAGTCAACTACACAATTTTGACCATTCCACTCGTCAATCAAAAAACAAAAAGATCAAACAGCACACAAAATCATGATATCTATAAGATAAAATGCCTACGATCCGATACACAAACATAGCTAGCCGATCAAACCAAACCAAACAAAATTACTACAAAACAATCCGACACTAGATCCACATAGAAACAATCGAATTAATAGCTCAATCAAACCAATTTTCGATACGAAAACAGGGAGTACATGAAGTTTAACAAAGAGTTGAAGCAATTCAAAATTACCTTAGGATTTGAGAGTGCTCTGAAAGACTGCAAATGAGAGTAGTTGTGTTGAAGGAGGGATGTTTACTGGGAAATCGGAGTGAGGAGGCTTATATATAATATAGAAAAAGAAGATGCAGTGTACAGGCGGTGTGGTAGGCGGTAGAGGATCGCAGCCTGCCCTCTTTAGTATTTTTTAATTTTAAATAAATAAACAACCGGACCTTATTGACTTGTTGACTACACTCCCAATTTGACCCAATACAATTCGGATCTCTTTCTTTTAGAGTAAGTTATAAAGTTGGTCATGAAGTTTGTAGATTATAACGGTTTTTGTTCATACAATTTTGAAACTATATATTAAAGATTATGGTTAGTAAAAATGTTCAGATTTAACATCCGGTAAAAAACTCGTTAAATAAATGGTATTATAATCTTTGTTTCATTTTTTCTTATTTTGCTTCAAAGAATATAATTAATTTATAAGAAATATAATATAGAGTTTATATATCTATATCTATACTATATTCTAAAAAAAGCATAAAAAACTCTTAAAAACAAGTCTTAAAGCTTAATGTACCACTATTTAATGTTAATTACTTAAAAAACAGCCATAAAAGCTGTATGTACTACATTTAATGTTATTCATTAATTTTCAATCATTATCTCTAACTATTTGAACTCCCCTAAAATCATTTCCCACTTTAACTCCCCTAAAATAACTCTCAGCATATTTTAGATATAAAAAATCTAAAATATAATTAAAAAATCTTACAGAATATTTTATAAAAAAATTATATTATTAAACCAAAATAAATTACATTATATTATTAAGTCTAAATTAAACAAATTTATATAAAAAAATCATTATCACTCTCTCACAACCATCCAAAATCGTAATGTAAATCGACAAAAAACAGAAAATAAAATGAAACATTAAAATCGTGATGTATCTAGCTGCATTGTGCGAGTACACTTCTAGTTATATTATAAATCATTTATAAAAAACTCTTAAAAACAATTGTTAAAGTGTAATGTATCGCTATTTAATGTTAATTATTTAAAATCTCTTAAAAACAATCATTAAAGTTTTATGTACTACATTTAATCTATTTATTAACTTTCAATTATTATCTCTAACCACTTTAACTCTCTTAAAATCACTCACTACTCCAACTACCTAAAATCACTTCCCGCATCATTAAATACAGAATAAAAATCAAATTTTAAATATAAAAAATCTAAAATATTAAGAAATTTTAACATAATATTAAATGTTTATTTTATAAAAAACATTATATTATTAAACCTAAAATAAATTACATTATTATTAAATTATCGAAGTAACTCTTAAAAACAAGTTGTTATGCATTAAGTACTGTTTATTGATATACATTACTTAAAATTCAAGATTACAAATCATGATGCATGAGTACAAATTTCTAAAGCTATATGTTTGAATTCATAACTAACTGATAAACATAATCAAAACAGGATAAACATCTCAATTTAAATATAAAGAATTTAAAATATATAATAATTGAATATTCCGATTTTATATAAATTTCTTTATTACCCTTGTAAGTTTAAAATAAACAAAATCATTATCTAATCTTTAGGAGCATTCTGATTGGCCGAAAATGGGTTAACCACCCCTACACAAAGTACAACCATTAAAGAGGTCCGATGATCAAGAGTTCCACTAGGTCCCCCCCCCCCCCCAACCCACCGTTGATATGGAGTTCCAACAATGAGGAGGTGCAATGAAGCCCATACTTCGATCTCTTCTTACCCCTCCGTTCCAATGATGCCATACTCCAGTATCAATCTCCTCTTACCCACGACACCAGCCATTTCGATGCATAACCTCATCGTCGATCTTGTTATTTTTTAGAGGTTCTCATCTTTTTTGCAACTTCTTTATGTTTTTCTTCATCGGACACACTCCATTGTTAACACCTAGACCATCTAGTTTTTGCAACTTTTTTATGTTTCTTTGCAAATTGTAGCCTTTCTTAATACTCACAACACAAAAATGGCATGGTGGGAAAGTTGTGGGGAAGGTAAGTTTATGTCAGTAAAAACCAACAAGAACTCACTATGGAGATTCTTACATGAATTTCTATGCTAGGGTGTGAGATACTTTAATCCTTACCACTTTGTTATCTTTAGATGTTTTTTGGTATCAAAGTTTATCCCAACAAAAGGTCTATCTTAGTGTTTGTGTTGATCCAAACTCTCTCAGTGATTTGATAACGACCCTTTTCTATACTTAGTGAAAATTACGTTTAATATGTATTAGTGTTTCACTATTAGCGATCAGACTGAGTCTGTTCAGTTATCGCTGATAGTCCTTCTTGTAAACATTTTATGTATTAGTGTTTCACTATCAGCAATAAAACTGAGTCTGTTCAGTTATCGCTGATAGTTCTGATGTAAACAGTAACGTAATCCTTGAAGACAAGTCTCGCGTCAACAGATGTTCATAGCTGAATCGAAGACGAAGCTGCTGAACAAAGAGAAGTCTACTAGTGACCTGATGCGGATATCAGTGAAGCAAAGACATCTCTACTTATACGCGAAGGAACATGAGGAAGGCTTCAGCGATCGCTAAATTCTTGATGTCTCTGAAGAAAGAGATATTTAGCGATCGGATGATCACTTAGCTTATACCTCAAGTTTCCTTTTGTCTAACCTTGCACAACCTTGTACTATGTGTCAGAACGGATATGTCTCTGCCACAATTCGTACACAACTCTGTCTACTACACTGTTCATGATCCGGCCGAAAGCATGTCTCCAAAAGTCAGACTCCCAAAGCCAATCAGTGAATGCCACGTGTAAAGTGCCCTGCCATGCATTTAATGCATAGGGTATAAATAGGAAGATCACCTCTTCATCTGAAGAGTGCTCAATCCTTGAACCCCAAATAGAAACCTTTGTTTTCTATATTCTAAATCCCCCATTCTCTGAAATTCTTGTGCAACCATCTTAGTGTTTTCTTAAGTTTGTTTAGATTGAGTCTTACTTAATCTTATTCCGCAACAGACTTGTAAATTGTGTTTGATTTATCAATAAACAATTTATTAAATTTTAAATTATGTGTTTGTATTCAACCCCCCCCCCCCTTCTACAAACTTGTTAAGCACCTTAGGGACCAACAGTTTGAAAGAAAATAGCAAAATGGTTCATCGATTGAGGTTTAGATTTGGTTTTATTTTGATTCTAATTTGGATCGGGTTATATAGGTTTGGACAAAATTTTGATATTGACTTTTAGATTTGGATTTGGATCTGGTTTTGATTTTGGTGTTGGTGTTTGAATTTGAATTTGGATTTGGTTAGAGAAGATGGTCGGAGGAGAGGTACAAAAGTTTTTTGTGCGAAATGGTGGATGGGATATATGCCATTGCTTTAATGGATGGATCTAATTTTTTTAAAGTTTAATAGAAAATAAAACAACAAACCTAAAATAACGAAAATGCCCTTCACTTAACAACTAAAATTAACATCCTTAAAAAAAGGACCAAATCCGACCGTTTTACAATATAACAACCTAAAATTTAGAGAAATAAAAATTCGAAAATTTCGCAATATAACGGCTATAAACTGGGTATACAAAACCTGTCATAACGATCCCAAAGTATCATCCCGAGAAACGGGGAATAAAGTTGTAGCCTTTACAATGAATCAAATGAAGAATATTACTTAACAACCTAATAATCTAACTTAATACAAGAAAGATTAATATCGGGTGTTGCTATTCTTCCAAAATATGCCCACTAACAAAATGCTCCGGTCAAAACATCTCCCAAAAAGACCTCTTTTGACCCCAAGGTCATCTACTCAATCCCGACGAATCCCACCAAGTGCCTGACATGTTATACATGTCATTTTAAGAAAAAGTATTAGGCTAAAGCCTAATGAGATCAAACATTTGCAGTTAGAATAAACGAATGTAAGTGTAAATGGAAGAATTGGATTTGTGACAATAATGATAAGGTTCTTTAATATAGCAAATACCTCTTGGGTTAACGGAGGAGACTCGCTTACTAACACAAGTGACAGAACACAAAAGTAAGTCACTTGACAAGTCAGTAAATCCAATACACAAATAAAGTACATGCAAGGGATGTCAGGCTCAGTGACTTTAAACTTACACCCACGGAAAGTCAACTTCAACCGCAAAAGGTCCTTACGTTGAGATCCTCATCCAATATCGTAATACTTAGCACGTAGGACTTATAACCCAATCCGATGCCTAAACGTGCCTCGACATGGGAAACTAATCATCCCGACATCGATCCAATGTTATAACAATTATGGGGTCATGACTCCCAATGCAAGCAATTAAGCCACATAATGCACGTAAGGCCAAACGAGTAATCCGACATTTGATAATATGCATAAGACAATATAAGAGGTGGTTTTCACAAAGGTATTCCACATTGTTTACCCAAAAGGTCAATAGTTAACACATAAGTGACCCTTACATGCCTCAATTCCAAAATATGCTAAACACCCAATATACAAACTTATCAACAGTTGACTATAAGTCCATCTTCTCCAAAACCCATATTTATGTGATCAAAGCTTTCCATTTAAATGCATTTCCCAAGTATAAATATGCTAATAGAAGCATTATCGAGGCTTATTAACCTCCATTCCATACTATTACCGTAAACCCTAAAAATCTCCAAAAAGTTAGATTTGGTACAAAGTTTCCACAACAAGTATATATATATATATATATATATATATATATATATATATATATATATATATAAAAGGAGATGATTAGGTGTTTAAAACCCATATTTTGACATGTATAAAGTTTTATAAAAGTGTATGAACTCACCTTAGGGCTTTCTAAAAGAAGAAGTCAAACCCTAGAATGGAGGAGAATAGAGATGAGAGGCTAAAACCACTTGAGAACTCTCTAGTATCACTTCCTAAAAGTGACAAGGATCATCATTAATGGTTATGAGGTAACATAAATGAAGAAAGAGATTCTTGGTGATGAATACTTACCAACCACAGCAGAGAAAATCGCCCCACAACCCTATAAATCAGATAATCTGATTGAAAATCGCGACCTTTCTAATTTATACCCATATGGATGTCGGCGAGAGTGACACGAAGAGAGTGACATTTGTCACTCTCGCAGACATAGTCGCGCGAATCCCCGACCCCGCGGTACCAACGGGGCGAGAGTGCCACCGCGATTGTGACCAGGGCACTATCGCCGGAGACAATCGCGCGAGTTGTACCGAGAACCTCATGCCCCCGACGATTGTGCCTTCACGATAGTGACACCCTGTCACTATCGCGGGCACTGTAGCGAGAAAAGCCACCAGCTTCCCAAAATTGACATTTTCAGCCCACGATGCTTAAATCAGTAAAACTTGATATTTATTATTAAATCCCAATACACAGTAAGTCTCAAAGCGAAATGAATGCTAACGGGATTCCCAGAATTCGGGGTGTTACAAACAAACCACGATGACTTTCAAATTTGTAGGGATGAAAACTGATACACTTGAAAAACCACATGAACCAAAATTGTAGTTTACTCTTATTTTTGTCATTATTGTGTCCGTTTTATTTCAACTTTTCTACATAAATAAATTTCAACTCCTAACTTAATTGAAATCTAATTGATTTATATTTATTTGAAGTTTTTATTTCTTATAGATTAACTTTGTCAAAATGAAAAAACTAAGGTTAAAATTTGTTCAAACGTATTTAAAATATTTAAAAGTTTACCGATATTTAAATCATTTTTTATAAAAAAAAATATACTATTAAGATAATAATAATAATAGTTTTAATAATTATACATCAAATAAAATCTTCTATTTTATTTTCAAAGGATAATGAATTATTTTTTTGGATGCGAGTAATGGCACCGGTGATGGTTTGATGAAAAACGTGAGAAACGTGGCGGGCGAAAGGAGGAAAACGAGTCTCGTGTGTCGTCACTTTGGCTATTTTATTTTCTAAATAGATAACATTTTATAAAATTAATATTATAATGTTTAAAAAAAAGTAAGTTTTTTTTTGACTTATTTATAATAAAGACTTAGAATAAATTGTATTTAAAATATATTTGTTTTTACTTAATTGTAATTTTGAAAAGATACTTTTGAATAAGAGAAAATTGTATTAAAATAAAATCAACTTTGATATAATTTTTATTTTGAGGAACTTTTATTTTGAGGAACTGATTTTTAAAATTCTCATTTTTAGAGATTAAACCAAATTGTTCATATATTTTAGGGTTTTTAGAAACTCATGAGTAAGGGGTTGTTGTTTTTTTTTTAAAACCTCTTAATAGCTCTTAAGTCTGAATCATTGAGATCTTTTTACACACCAACTCTTATTAATCATGACTAAAATAAGACTTCAGACATTAGACCTCTTAAAAAACAAACGGCACCTAAGTTTTGTTTCTTGATGAAACTCTATTCAGTTTTTTTTTTTTTTGGGTTGGTGGATTTTATATTAAAACAATTCATGTTTAAAGATCCTTTATTTTGAAAACATAGCTTTAAAACTACAACAAACTCAATAATGATTGTCAACACAAAATTTAATAGACTGCATCACCAATCATATTTTGTAGATCTTTATTTATCACAAGTGGTTCTTTTATGGTTGATATCATTTACTTTATCATGTGTTTATGTTTCATTTATCTGTTACAAGTAATATCTGTTAATTGATAATTTTGTATATGTTATTTTTCATTCTTTATTATAATTAGATGTTTCAAACGAGAATACCTTCATTTTATAAAAATGCGAGACACACTCATCACATGTGATGATACACGTGAGAGGGACCTAGTGACGTGCGGACGACTTGGCCGGCGACCTAAGTCGCACAAAAGGTCATCCGCATCTCTGATTTAGTATCATGTGTGATAGATTATAGTATCACGTTGAGAATACCCTTATCGCATGTGATAATACACATGAGGAGGCCTAATGATGTGCGGATATCTTGATCCGCAACCTAGGTCACCCAAAGGTTTTTTTTTCTTTTGGTAACCGTGGGTTTCCGGGTCAGTTTACGCGCACCGACTAATCCCAGGGCGACCACGAATGACCTGTAGTCATCGCAGGTAAACCTCCATGGCCACAAGAGATTTGACAGCGCTTGGATTTGAACCCTAGGTAGATGAGATCTTCCACTACATCCCCCAAAGGCTTTACCAGTACGTTACAACCCAAAGGTTGTTTGCTCTCTAATTTAGCTTTTATAAATTTATAATGATTACATCAAAAAAAATTCTTTTTCGGAAAGGAAATGCAATATAAAAAGAAAATTACATCAATTATAAATCCAGACAATAAGTTGTTAGAAAAATATAAAGTAACCATGATACCCATGACTTCAAATAACAAATAAACGAAAGATGTAAATCTCCACTTGTATACTTTCTATTACACTTTTGCCCTTTCGATTTATTTTAAAAACCAAGTAACTTAATACATAACTAATGACATTTTCAAGTTTCTTAACAAGCTCAAGCAATCGATATGGGTAATTGGGTATGGAAATCATTGTTATCGGTGGCAGATCCATGATTTTTGTCGAGTGGCTATACCTTTAAAGTGGATCAACGGTTGACAAAGTTGTCCTTGTGTTTTTAGCAGAATTCAACCGGTTCAAGGAATTTGTTAATTTTTTTGGTTGATTTCAAGAGATTTTTTATTTTTTTTTTAATTGATTTTGTAAAATCTAACGTCGGTTGGGGAGGGGAACTAAAGTTGTCTTATAAGGGACTGGATACCTCTATATCAAACGCGTTTTAAAACCGTGAGTCCAGGTGTGGACAAAGCGGACAATATCTGATACGGTTATCCTGAGATGTTAGAAATGGTAAGCGTTTACCGAGTACCGGTGTGCCAGCGAGAACGCTAGATTCATAATGGGATGGATTGTAAGATCTCACATCAGTTGGTGAGGGGAATTAAGGTTGTCTTATAAGGGATTAGATATTTGCTCTATCAAATGCGTTTTAAAACCGTGAGTCCAAGTGTGGACTGAAGGAGATTCAATGTCTATATTCTATTACACCCCCGCAGTCTTAGCGGGAGGTTCCCTTACGCTAAGACTAGCTCGAAAGTCATCAAAAAGTATGTGCGGAAGCCTTTTCGTAAAAATATTGGCAATCTGTTGTCGAAAAGGAACATGAAGAACACAAACTTGACCTCGAGATACTTTTTCACGTATGAAGTGAATGTCTATCTCGATATGTTTAGTGCGTTGATGATGAACATGATTACCCGCCATATAGATTGCACTCACATTATCGCAATAAACCAATGTGGCTTTGGAAATTGGACAGAGCAACTCCAAAAGAAGATTTCAGAGCTAACATGACTCAGAGACAACATTGGCAACACCTCGATATTCAACTTCGACACTGGAACGGGACAGTGTTGGCTGACGTTTTGAAGACCAAGAGATTAGATTGTCGCCGAGAAAAATGCAATAACCAGATGTAGATCATCGAGTATCAGTACAACCGACCCAATCTGCATCGGTGTAAGACACGAGGCTAGTTGTGGAGGATGGCAAAAGATGGAGTCCAAAATGGAGTGTTCCTTAGATATAGCGAAGAATACGCTTGAGGGCATTCATATGATCATCCTTCGGGTCATGCATGTGAAGACAAACATGTTGGACAACCTAAGAGATGTCGGGACGAGTAAATGTCAAATATTATAAGGCTCCTGCTGAGTTGCGGTAAAGCTTCAGATTATTATAAGGAGATCCTGAAGATAGGGGTGCTCAAATTTCCGACCAACCCGGACAACCCAACCCGAAAAAACGTAAAAAAACTCAAACCAAGGTAACCCGATACATAATCGATACAAAATTTTCCCAAACCGCATCTATTGGGTTGAAAACGGGTTGGGCCTAAAGTAACCCGACCAACCCGTCCAAAACTTGTACGTTTTTTATTTATTTATGGTTTTAGACTTTTAGCGGCTCTTCTTTCTATCAAATCTCAAGTCTTCCTATCTTAGTCTAGTTTGGATTTGTCTATGAAACCACGCCGATTAAAATCGTATAAATCTTACCTTCAAGTTTTCAAAAATCTTCAACATCGATAGAATTTAGAGGCAAGAGATTCTCTTCTTTTACTCTTATCTTCTCTTATTAGTCTTATTTTTATACTTTCATTTTGATTTTAGTTTTTTAAACGAAATCACTTAGTTAGATTATAAAATGGTGTATTAAATTTTCAACCCGACTAACCCGATCAACCCAACCCAACCCGCACGGTTTGGGTTGGGTTGGGTTACACTTTTAATTGGGTTGGGTTGGGTTGAGAATTTTCAAACCGCAAACATTGGGTTGGGTTGTTCAAGTGCCTTCAACCCGGCCAACCCAACCCGTGAGCACCCCTACCTGAAGATGCACTGAGTTTCGACTTGGTATCAACCAGTATAGAAATAGGCTTACAAGAAGACATTCCAGCTCGTTCAATTATATCCTCAGCATATTTACTTTGACAAAGAAACATACTGCCTGCATGACGGGTAACCGCAATACCCAGAAAATAGCTCAACAACCCCAAATCTTTCATAGCAAACTCAGAAGCAAGGAGACTCATAATATGTTGACGAAGTACATCCGATGAAGTAGTGAGGATAATGTCATCAACATATAGAAGTATATAAACGATGTCATCTCCTTTGTGATAAATAAAAAGTGAATGGTCAGATTTGCTATGTACGAAGCCAAGGGTAGAAACATAATCGGCAAACCTTTTATACCAAGCACGAGGGGCCTGTTTGAGGCCATGAAGAGATTTCTTTAATAAGCAAACGTAATCCGGGTGAGCTGAGTCTCGAAAACCCATAGGTTAATGCATATAAACCGTTTCCTTCACCATGCAGAAATGCATTCTTGACATCCAATTGATGAATGGGCCATGTCTTTGATAACACAATGCTGAGGACTGTGCGAATGGTAGCAGGTTTCACCACCGGACTGAAGATTTCGTCACAATCCACACCTACCTGTTGAGACCTGCCATCACCGACAAGGCGAGCTTTGTGACACTCAAATGAACCATCATAATTCTTTTTATGACGAAAAACCCATAATGATATTAACGGTCGAAGGCTTAGGTACAAGCTCCCATGTCTTATTTTTAATTAGAGCAGTATACTCATCTATCATGGCAACCTTCCAATTCGGGTCGGATAATGCCACCTTGGGGTTAGAAGGTAGAGGGGAAGACATTACGATAGTCATAAGGCTCATGGGCTTACAGGGTTAAAAGTGTCGTGCGTTCCCCAAGTTGTCATGGACTTTATTGGTGGACTGGGTTGAAGACTAGGGGATGGTGGAGATTCAGAAGGTTGGTCCATGGTAGTGGTGTTGGGCCTATGAGAGTGGATGGACAATCCAGGCCGGTCATTTGTGTGTGGAGATATGGGAGGCCGGTCATTTATGTGTGGAGATGTGGGAGACTGGATAGAACTTGGTCCTGGGCTGGCTTGACTAGGAGAGGGAGCAACTCCATTTTGGTTGTGTGGAAGGGAGTTGGGTTGTGGTTAATTAATGAGGCTATTTATGTGGGATATTAAGGGTTGGATAATGTCGCTAAAACAATCATAGTCCTAGGCATCTGGTTTGTGGATGTTTGCAAATGGAAACACCGACTCATCAAATGTGACATGCCGGGATATAATAATTTTCCGGCTCCAGAGATCATAACACTTGTATCCCCTATGATTAGATGGGTATCCTAGGCAAACATAAGGAGTAGACCGAGGATGGAGTTTGTGTATAGAGGTAGATGGATATAAGGGGTAACACAAACAACCAAAGACCCGTAAGTGAGAATAAGAGAGGTGTCGGTGATAGAGGATTTGAGTCGGAGAGTTATTTTTTAGTGTCTTGCAAGGGAGAATATTTAGGAGATATGTGGCCATTTGTAATGCATGATGCCAAAAAGATGGTGGCATAGAGCAATGAGCAAGAAGTGTCCGAACCATATTATTGATGGTTCAGATTTTACGTTCGGCTTTCCCATTTTGTGGTGAGGTGTGAGGACATGAAAAACGAAATGGCATTCCATTTTTTTATAAAACGTTTGACATTGTTTGTTGTCAAATCCCCCCCGTTGTCACATTGAATACATTTTATTTGTCGTTCAAATTGCGTTTTAATGAAAGCGCTAAATGAAAGAAAAATAGAATATACTTGAGATTTTTTTCCGATGGGAAAAGTCCATAAAAAGTTGGAGTAGTCGTCCAAAAATAAAAGATAATACTTATGACCCGTCGAACTTAAAATAGGACTCGTCCACAAATCACTATGTAATATGTCAAAAGGCAGTAATGTAGAAGAAGAAGATGCATTAAACGGAATTTTAACATGCTTGCCCAAAACGCAAGAGGAACAAATGTTTGATAAAGAAGAGCGGTTGCACACAATAAGTTTATTGCTACTAAGTGAACATAAGATTGATGCTCCAGGATGGCCTAATCTAGAGTGCCATAAGGATGGCGAAACGATAACAAAGGTTGTCAGACTTGTGATCTTGGTGAGGGGATAGAGATCTCCCGTGCTATCACATCTCATGAGTAGCATTCCCGTCTGTAAATTCTTCACAAAAAACCCAAAAGGATCAAATGATATACCGACATTATTATCAATGGCAAAACATCTAACAAATACAAGATTTTTAATGAGGTTTGGGGCGTGAAGAATATTGTTCAAGGCCAATGGTGGGTGAGGCGGGGAAAGAGATGTGTTTCCATATCCCCGAATTGGAATAGTTTGACCATTACCGACAATAATGTTACGAGTTTTGCTCATATTAAAATAAGGAGAGAGTGTACCTTGGGAGTTTGTCATGTGAGAAGTTGCACCCGTATCCATATACCAGTTGTCATCGGGTGGATTTAGTGACATCGTGTGCATAGCCGCTTCAATGTCGGTGGGGTGCATATGACGGTGAAGGGGGCACATGAGCATTGTATGTTGGTGTATACGGCGGTGAAGGAGGCACATGTGCGTTGTACGCCTAGTGTGGGTGTGATCCAGGAATCCCAGTTTGTCGAGTTGAAGGTTGTGTCCAAGGAGCTGTAGGATAAGGACATGGGGGTGGTGTCCAAGGTTGTTGATAGTGCTTGGAATACATCTACAGACGTATGCTAATCAAACCTCAAGGCAAATATACAATGAGATTTAATATCGTCTTTCAAGTAATAAAACGGTAAAGTACCGGATATCGTCCCACAGAGATTGGAGTAAAAGTTAAATAAAAAGTAGAAGAAATAAATGATTTCAGATGGCGATTTTGAAGACTTTGATTTGGTTTGGTTTGTCACTTGATTAGATTAACAGAATAATAAAGCAAGCACGGGTGTAAGACATTGAGGTGAGATTTAAACACAAATCACACAAGGCTTTTCCAAATCACACAAGGCTTTTCCAAATCACACAAGGCTTTTCCAATCCCTGGATCTTTAAGCTTGGGAGGAATTTTATTGGTCAGGAGAGCACTACATCCCTCAGTAAGAGCAACAGTTTCATATTCAGTCAACTTCTTCTTCTTACTTAAAATGTCTTTAAGGAACTTGGCATAACTAGGCATTTGCTCAATTGCTTCAACAAGGGGTATGTTGATACGCAATTCTTTAAACACATCCAAGCCTTTCTTAAAGTGTAATTATTCCTTCTGATTCCTTAACCTTTGGGGAGAAGGCACATAAGGAGGAACTGGTTTTATTATAACTTTGTTTGAATATGTTGAGAATGATGGGTCCTTTATGCCTTTGGTCTCACTCTCTTGTGGTATGGTTGGAATCACCACATTACTCTTTGGGTTGTCAACACTATTTTCCACTGACTTTTTCTTAATGACATCTTCTGGAAACAATAAAGGGTAGTAAGATCTTGGAGGGATAGGATTGGTTACCTCAGACACTTGGATTCCTAGTGGCTTGGGTGGTATTTCAACAACAGGGGTCAGTATTGTAGGATTGGGTTCTGACCTTATGGTTTTTTCAAATTCATATTTGGTCATTGGTCCAAACTCTTTTTGCATTGTCTTTGTTAAATCCTTACCACTTCTAAGTGTCACAGCCTTCACATGTTCTTTTCCTGGGGCTCTTGGGACTTCTATGTCACTAGGTAACATGCCATTAGCCCTATTGTTCTGATTAAGTGCAATTTGACTCACTTGTGTTTCCAAGTTTCTAATGGTTGCACTCTGTTGATTAAAAAGAGCTTGATTTTGGCTCAAAAGTTGTTGTTGAGCTTGTGATTGAGCTACAATGCTTTTTTATCATCGCTTCCAGAGAAGAAGATGATTCAGCCTGTGGAGGTAGTTTGTTTTGAAAAGATGACTGATTATGTTGATAACCTTGATGATGATTCTGAGAACTACTTGCTTGATGTTGTGGTTGAAAACTTGAATTTCCTTGTGGTTGAAAATTTCCTTGTGGTTTTTGTGGAGGTGGGTTCAAACATGGACTGTTCCAAGAAAAATTTGGATGTTGTCTCCAACTGGCATTGTAATTGTTACTGTAGGGAGCAGACTTGTTATGAACATGATTTACAGATTCAAAGTTTTGAGTACAATGTTCATAAGAATGTTCCCCACCACAACAAACACATTGCACAGATAATACTGCTTGAGTAGAAGTGGTAGCAGTCGGTTGCACTCCTTGGCCAGAAGATAAATTTTTAAGCATGGTGGCCATTGAAGTGAGCTGAGCTGTTAAAGCAGTATATGCATCTACATCATGAATTCCAACAGTTTTCTTTTGTGGTTGAGCACGTGGATCAGCCCAATGTCCATTGTTTGTGGAAATATTTTCAAGAATTTCATACCCGACATTGTAGGTATTAGCTGTAAAGGCCCCTCCTGATGTCACGTCGAGCATTTGTTTTGTCATGGGGTTTAACCCATTGTAAAACGTCTCGAGTTGAATACAGTAGGGAATGCCATGGTGAGGGTATTTCCTTAACAACTCTTTAAACCTTTCCCAAGCATCGGGAATTGTTTCATCGTCCGTTTGTTTAAACATGCAAATTTCGTTTCTAGACTTAGCATTACGAGTAGGTGGAAAATATTTTTGCAAAAAAATTTCGGCCATGTTGCTCCATGATGGTACAGAACCGGGAGCCAAATAATTAAACCATGACTTTACTCGATCCCTTAGAGAAAATGGAAATAAAGTGAGTCTCAGAGCATCGTTAGACACCCCAGGGATCAAGAAAGCATCGGTGATCTCCATAAAAGATTTTAAATGAGAATGAGGATCCTCCTATGGCATTCCGACAAATTGTCCATTTGTTTGTAACATTTGGAACATTATGGGTTTAAGTTCAAAATGGAGGGATTGAATATGGGGTCTAACTATCCCTGAATTTAATTGCTCAAAATCAGGGATAACATAGTCCATAATTTTTCCCTCTTTGGAGTTTGCAAGATTTATTATGTTTGGAACTTCATTTCTTGGTTCATTGGTGCCTTGAGATTCTACATCATCATCAACATGGTTATGTTTATGATTATTCCCTTGATTTGGTGGTTTTTGGCAAAAATGGTGCTCAGGTGGGTTTCCAAAAATTGGAGGTGCATCATGAAATATTGGTGGTGGTCTCGGATTCTCTAAAAGTGGCGGTGGTCTAGGTCCTCTATTTTCAAATCCGGGTGGTGGTTCTTCCATGATTGGTGGTTCTAAAATTAATGCAATCCTTTGGGCTCTCCTTCTAATTCGAAATGTTCTTTCAATGTTCGGGTCAAGTTCGAACAACTCCCCACGTGGTACTCTTGGCATACACCAAACACATGTGATTCAAACGGTGTTAGAAAAATCAAATCTTTTTAAAACTTTTTAAAACTTTTAGCTTGCCAATCCCCGACAACGACGCCAAAAACTTGATAGTGCTTGGAATACACCTACAGACGTATGTTAATTAAACCTCAAGGCAAGTATACAATGAAATCTAATATCGTCTTTCAAGTAATAAAACGGTAAAGTACCGGATATCGTCCCACAGAGATTGGAGTAAAAGTTAAATAAAAAGTAGAAGAAAGAAATGATTTCAGATGGCGATTTTGAAGACTTTGATTTGGTTTGGTTTGTCACTTGATTAGATTAACAGAATAATAAAGCAAGCACGGGTGTAAGACATTAAGGTGAGATTTAAACACAAATTCCAGCAGACTTATGCTATAGACATGTTGCAGCATGAGTTGGCCATAACTAGATCCACTATCTATTTTGAGAGTATTCCTCCCAGACTTCAATATTCACACTACTGTTTAGATTCGACTAAACACATCTCTGTGCATCCTCCAGTTATTTATAGTGTAGAATAAAGTCCTAAAAATATATGGACGATCAAATCTCTTTGTATCTGAAACCGCTCTCTCAAGTCGATTCCCATATCATTCAAGTTGACATGTTCGAAGGGGCTTATCTCTAAGTCCTCTACACTTTAACACTAATGACTAGCGATCAACTTGTCGAGAATAAATCAATTTATAAATAATAAGTGTAACACCCGTAATTTTCGGTAAGTAATTGTCAACCGGACATTCCTGTGACTTGTAAACGGAGGGGTTTCGTTGGGATACGTATTGTTTAAAGTCCCTTGGATTTTCGGGAGTGTTGGCATTGGAAAAGTCGAGTTTCGGGGCTTGGGAAGGATTCCATGACAATGACCGGCGACTATGACAGTGTCATAGTCGCATGTCACAGTCGCGAGATCGGTACCGCGGGCATTCCCCTTCGGGCGACTATGCCAAGGGCATAGTCGCGTGGCAATGTCGCCGACGGGTGCAGACCTGCATAAATCGCGAATTTCAGCTCCCTTTTCATTTCAACCTTCCCCCATTTCACCCTTTTCTCTCTAGAAACCGAACCCAAACCCTAAAATCGGTTTCTATGCATCCAAGACACCAAACCTATCATGTTCCAAGTGTTCTCCTCCACCCAACAAAGATTAGAAGCTCCATCTTCATCTTCCTCATCAAGTTCAACGGTTGGGAGTTCGGGTTGAAGTGTTGGATTGGGTGTTCTCGGAAGTCTCATCGTCTTCAAGGGTTTTTGGAAGTTTTGCTTGAAGATTCAAGTTTCTTCAAAGGATCTCAAAGTGGGGTAAAATCTAGATTTAGCCTAAATCTAGCAAGGTGAGTTCAAGTTGATTTGTTAAAACGGTGTACATGCCAAAAATGGGTATTTTGAAGTAAAAGTGTGTTTTACTTGATATTTGTCAAAGTGTGGGTATTTTAATAAGTTTCATGTTTGGTAAACTTGGGTTGTGAAATTATATAAAATGCTCATATTTGGGTTCTTAGCAATTTTGTACAAATGGAGTTCATTTCATGGCATTATGCATTCTTAATGACTTTGTACAATTGAAACCTAAGTTCATGGGTTATGCATTCCGAGTATGTTGCATTCATAAAACCGTTGGAAAATCTTTGGTCCCAATACGTATCGAGTTTCGGTTTAACCACGTCTTTGGGGTATGTGTCTTCATAAACGATGTTTAAAAGCATTTCATTATTTGGAAGACGTCAATTGTTGATAAAAAGGATTTTGTGTATCTTAGCTCGGTTTTCACTAAAATGAGTCGTGTAGGTATTTGCTATTTTAAGTTGCCTCTTTGGGTGAACCGGTTCGGAAATAAGTTGAATCTAAAGTGTTGTCATTGATATGTGATTTCTCAAGTGTTCTTATTTAATGTACAAGTGTTTGGGGATTTATGTGGAAATTTGTATATGGTTAACTTACCATGAGTCATTTATGCATATCTTGGTATTATGATGATTCCTCCTTGGAATGCCTTTTTGGCGACCTTATATTCTCACGAAGTATTTGAATGGATATTATGTCATATGATGGATTTACATGCTTAGGATGGTAATATTGTGTTCTTGGTTGATACCCGAATGACTAACGGGTTGAAACACATCTTTGAGACCTCCTATATGCATTATGTGGACGAACCAAGTCTGTGATTCACTATAGGAATGTAGGTGGGTGACATTTGGAGAATTTCCTAAGGCGGTAGTCTCCCATGTACCTAGACCTCCGCCGTCGGGGAATTTCCTAAGCGGTAGTCCCCGGTGCGTGTCGGGCCTTTGGGTTGTCAGTGAAAGTGACTTCAAGGTGCATTGCCTCTTTTGGTGAACCGGATTGGAGATATGGGTCGCTCCCGTTGACTCCACATCTACGTGATTAATTGGTTAATTGCTGATAAGAACTGTAACTGTTTCTAGCATGATTTTACTTGTGCATTCATTCATGTTAAAACTCTTGATCTCACTAGGCATTAAGCCTAACCCTTTTTATTTGTCGGCATGTGCATCAGGTTCCTGTTGGGGGTTCGGTTCTAGCAGTGCTTTGAGAAGTCGAGCCTTAGCCTTGTGCAGGAGTAAGTAGTTGATGAGGTCTTCCGCAGATTGGAGATAGTAGCTGACTTTGGGTTTAGTAACACCCGTCCTTATCATAGACTATTATATAGGATATGTATATGTATGGAGGTTCATTCTTAAATTGTGATTGTAGACGAATCGTTATTGATGTGTTTAGAAAATTTTAAATAAGTTGCTATTTCCAGATTGAGGGTGTTACAATAAGCAACTCTCTCAAGTCTACTTTTTATATCATTCAAACTGATGTGCTTCTGGTAGCTTATCTCTAAGTCAACCGCACTTTAACACTTTTGCAAGTGATCAGTTCGTCAAGAAGTGTCATTGAACTTTATAAAACTTGAAATGAAATGATGGAACATTGTTATTGCAAAACAATATCCACCTTTCTTTGGTTTAAAATCTCACCTTTTTATCTCACACCCGAGCTAAATAAAATTAGCTACTCATATTTAAAGACATAAAACAATAAATGACGAAAGATAAAGGCATAAATGTAAATGACATAAATTAAATGACGGAATATAAATGACGGAATATAAATTGCGTAATGTAGATAAAGCGTAATAAAGAAAATAAAATTACAAGAGATTAAAGAAAGACAAGAGATTAACTTCAAAAGATTAATAATATTGCAAGACTCGAAGAGTGATTCAAACTCTTTGGAACCTGATTTCTACATGTAAATTAAAGTTTACTTGGAACTTAAGGACTGATAAATGTTGCCAACAACCACTCCTATTTATACTACCAAAAAGAGGAGGGTAAAATGGTCAAAAAGCACAAAGCTTGGTGCCTAAGCTAATGCAAGTACAAATAAAGTATACTAAAGTTAATAACCAAAGGATAATAAGGACTAAAGGTTTATCCACAAAATACATCACCCATAAATTAGTCTAGAAGGTTCCCAAAAAATCAGATCAATAAATCAAAAAGTCTTCCCACATTAAGCTTCTTCTAGCTTGTCCATTAAGCTCAAAATTCGACTGCTGCAGGAATGCTGCAGATCACTGCACTAATAAATATGCCCAAAAATACACCAATTAGCTATCCAACGCAATAAAACAAGCCATTCACATCTTTAGCTCCAAGAAACAAGAAAAGAGAAAATAATGAACTAAAATGACTCAAATGTTGGGATTAGAAGGTAAAAACTATCTTAAAAGAAAGAGAAAAAGAGCATAATGACACTAAATAATTAGTGCCATCAGTTGTACCCATGGCTGCCCCGGTGGATACTTAGCCCATGATGAGGGAGACGACTGCGTTTGCACGAACCCACGAGGTTGATTAGCTGGTGTGTGCCCCGAGCTGTGATTATTACCACGACCCTTCCCTCTAATATTCCCTTGTTTACCATGATTTTGGTTCCGGTTCTGACCTTTTCTTGGTCCGTTTAGGTTGTGACTACTGGGCTGTCCAAAGAGGTAGGTTCGACCTTGAACTGAGGTGTCATCAGGAATGGTGTGGGAGGTGAGAGTTGTGTTAGAAGCAGAGGCAACGTCATAGGCTTGCTTATTTTTCCGGCTCACCTCAAGAATGAGACGTGAACAAGCCTCGTAAAATGGAGGTAAAGGATTACTTTGTTGAATAAAGGTTGCAACACCGTCATAGTTATCATTAAGGCCGATAATTAATTGTAACACTAACCTTTGATTCGAGATAGGAACCCCGATGCTGGCGAGACGATCAACAAGAATTTTGAGTTCTTGACAATAGGTGGAGACATTAGAGAAGTCATCGAGATGAATATTGGTGAACTGGTGTTTGAGATTAACAGCACGAGAATGCTTATTGTCATTAAAAATGTTAGCAATACGATCCCATGCATCTTTGGCGATGGCATCTGGTTGTAGAATGGTTTGACGAAGATCCCGAGAAATGGTTTTGTAAATCCACTCCAAGACTACAGCATCCAGGCGCATCCAAGTTTCCTTGTCGACTTTGTCATTTTCCGTGGTGGATTTCTCCGGTGGAGGACAAATATGGTCGATGACTTGTTAGGCTCGACAATGGATTTTAGAGAGCTCCGCCCATGACGGGTATTCACCGGTGTCCATTTCAAGAGGAGTGGTGATGAGGTGTTTGATGTGGCTAGCGGCAAAAACCGGATGGGTCTTGTTATCAGCCATGGACAGGGACGAGGGGAGGGAGTTGTGGAATGCGCTGCTAGGGTGGGAGAGTTTAGCTCTGATACCATGAAGAAGATTCAATGTCTATATTCTATTATGGACAAATCCGACAATGTTTGATACGGTTAGTCTGAGAAGTTATAAATTTCGAGGGACTTTTTTCGGTTTTTTGGTTGATGTCCCTTGTACTTTCTAATAGCTCGAAGCACCTCTCAAAGTTTAGCATGTGCACATTTTATACCCCAAGAAATATTTTGCTTGCAAAAATCGATTGAGCGGGTGCACAAGACCCGCTTGGGCTTTCGCAGGTCGGCACCCGACTATTATGCTCTTTTAGACCAACCATAGTCCAAAAAATGATTCCGCAAATGTTATAAATGTAAAGTGAATTTTGTCTCATCCATAATGAAGAGGAGGAAATGAATGGTATTTAGCGTCTATTTATATGTACATTTTTCATAGTAGAATATCCAATTACGAGAATTAAAACTAGTATCAGATAATTAATTGTAATAAAGTGATTAAATTTAAGGGTTGTTAAATGATTTTACATTTTTAACCTTAAAAATCATAAGTCAACGGTATAATTACATTTTGTCAAACACCACAAATTTAATTTATTATAATTTTAAGTCAATCTAATTATCATTGTTAAAAATAGTAACAACAAAAAAGAATATATTATTTTGAAACTAATGTTAGACTATTTCGGAAGGAAGTGTTGACTTGACACAACTTCAATTTAAATAGTCAATGTTTGTGAAAATATCGTGTTCATGTTCAAACACAATATATTGCAGAAGAAAAGTATAGCTAAGGGAAAGCAAACAAAGGTATTTGAAGATGTTCGCTAACTTAACTACTCCACTTTCTTAGAGACACTTTCAAGACGTTAATCCATTATTTCAAGTTATTTACAGTAAAACTTACAACTTGATACAAGATACAACAATTCATCTCTTTGTTTTACACAAAAAGTAAGGTGGATCTAAATCACAATATTTGAATCACTTACAAGATAACTAATATTATTAATAATTAACACGGGCGATTGTAAATTGGTGTTGATGAGTGTATGGTGCACTAAATGCCCTCAAAACGATGTCAATGGTTGACGAAACCTAATTTTCTGAAATTCTAATCGTTGAACAGATCCTAAAAGTTTGCATAATATTAATATCTAGGGCAACGTCCTTAAAAATGTCATACTACAAAACATTTAATGGTTTTATGAAAAAAGATGTTATGCAACAATTTAAATCCAACGTGAGGCGGAACACGGTGTTCTAACGTCGGGGGCCGAACTTAATTTCTTATACAAATGTATTATATAAACGAGTCTATTTGGTATCTTGAGAAAAACCAACATGTTTTAAAGAAAAGCCCATGAGTAGTATATGTCAACACTACAACATCTGATCAATAGCACATTTAAAATGTTTGAAATGTCATTATAAACTGCTTTATATGATTTAAGTTATAGAACAAGACATTTGTTACTCTGATGTAAAAGTGTTAGATTAGGCTTTGTTTGGCAAACTAGCTTATAAGCTAGCTTTTCAAAACGCTACTTTGAGTAGCGTTTCAATAAGTTAGCTTATAGTCATCCAAACATGTACATTAGCTTATAAACTAGTTTTTTTTTGCCAAACATAGCCTAAGTTTATAGGGCGTTTTCGGGCATCTAAACAATTTTTCGAGACACTTTTAAACTAAAGTGTCATGTTGAGTTTTTATATGATGTTATTTGAAAATGTGTTTTGTAAAAACAAGTGTCCCACAAAAATATGTATTCATATGACATTTCTCAAAAGTGTCCTGAAAACTTGTTAAGACATCTTAAAACGCCAAAATAAACAATTTTACATATGACGTACAATTATTTGGTGTTATAAATCTAGATCATATAAAATTGTCTCTTTTGATTTAAGTCATACATAATATAAATCATACTAATTTTTTTAAGAACTTGCTAGATGGTAGTAGTCCATGTTTTTTAAAACTTAAATTCAAGGCAGTAGCCCATTTTTCTAAAATCTAAATTCAAATCATATGACTAGAAATCAAATCAGTCCTAAAATGCCTAAATTTAAATATGAATTACAAGATAGAATTAAAAAAATTATCATCAAACAAAATCAAATATTCATACTAAAAATCTAAATCCAAGATTCAAAAGATTGACATTGAAATTAAAATTTGAAGTATAATATTGAAATTAAAACTTCAATAAAAGAACATGAATATAGAAATAGCATTGATAACATTGAAGGCTGAAAACTTCAATACTTGACTTGGCCGGTGAAATAGAGTGTAGGGGCTGAATAAAAAATAAATAATATATATCTTAATTGGCATTTTTAAGCGGCAATAAAAGCACAAGGGCATTGATCATATATGCCAAAATTTAGTTAGGTGCTGCTCGGTTCGTTTTCTGTTAAGACCTGAATGGATATAGCTGTCTGTCTGGATATAGTTGTCTGTATTTTAACAGAAAAGTTGTTGTTCGGTTAGTATGTTGAATAAACAGTCTGAATGTCAGAAATGACCATTTTACCCCCAGTCTTTATTTTTGTCTGAAAAGAACCCACATTTCAACATATACTGTGAAAACATATAAGAACCCACATTTCAACATATATTGTGAAAACATATAAGAACCCACATTTCTTACATTTCAAATCGATGCTACTGTGAAAAAATGTGAAAACGTATGCTACTGTGTAAAACATTTCTTATACATATACTGTGAAAAAGTATGCTACTGTGAAAAAATGTTTGCTACTATGTAAAACGTTTTCAATCCAAATCGATGTCAACATTCAGATCGATGTCAACATTCACATATACATTTCAATCCAAACCTAAAAAATCTATGTCAACAGATCGATGGATTTCAGATCGATGGGTTTCAAATATACATTCACATATACATTTCAGATCGATGGGTTTAAACCAGATCGATGGGTTTAACCCAGATCGATGAGTTTAACCAAATCGATAGATTTCAGATAGATGGAGAGGAAAAGGGAGATGTTATAGTACCTGGAGAGGAAAACCGCGATCGATGTAGAGGAAAAGAGAGAGAGATCGTTCCTGTGTTTCTTCAATCGATGGAGAGGAAGCAGATACAAACGTTGGGTTTTAAGAGTACAGGTTTATTAAAGGAGAGTAGTTGGGAGTTGGAAGGGTAGATGAGGAAATTAAAGAAAAATAAATGGCTGAATGTATATGACTTTATTTTGGTAGCTGATTCGGTCAGCCACTAGCTGTCTCATTAAGCCACTACCGAACACTCAGATATGGCTGACCGAATCAGCCATATCCCTTATTCAGCCCATTAAGCTGCTACCGAACAAACCCTTAGTTTGAAAGGTGAAATAATTTCATACGAAACGTAGGTTCCGTTTACTAGCCTCATAACACTTTTTACCAACTCAAACCAGTAAAAAAAGCTCTTACCTAAATAAAAAAAATGAGGTGTTTATCAAAATAACATAAAGCTCTTACTATTCATCGGGCCTCTGACCATCCTCTAACCAGATACAAAAGCGAACTTTCTCTCATTTACCCCTTACAGTCACCAAATAAATACTTCGATTGATTTTGGAAGAAAAAGACGGGAAGAAGGGTTTAGGTTCTACCACTTACAATCATAACTCTCTCTTATCTTCTATCTCCCTCATCCGCTGCTTCTTTTGTCTTCTCCCAAACACCACCTATGTCGTTGGGTTTAGGTTCCTCTCTAGTTTCCTCTGTTGTCATCAACACCAAGACAAATCTTATTTGAACGCTTCAGAATCAAGTACTTCAAATATTTCAAGGAGATACCAGATGGGTTTTTGGAAAGGGTTTTTTGGGGTTGGGGCTTTTGGAGGCGACGTTCCTGAAAGCTTTAATGTTGCGTTCTCGATTTTTAACGAAAGAAAATAGGGGGAGAATTTTGTATTCTCGAGTTTTTTAAAGAAGGGAAAGGAGAGGAAAAGGAACCCAAAACTTCCCTCCCAAATGTGCGGGTAAAAGGAAAAAAATGAATTAAAAAAATTTTAACAATTAAAAATATTTATAAGATTACACATTTACCCACCGATTACATTCCACTACAAAATAAATAAGGGTATATTTGTAAACGTGACATGTTTCCGTTCCTTTCTCTCTCACTCAAGAATATGAAATTAAATTTTATTTCCTTCCATTTCTTTTCTTTTTCTTTACTCTCAAAAATATAAAAAAAAAAATATTTCTTTTCCTTCGTTTATTTTCTTTTGTTTCATTTCAAAATTTGAGAACATGGCATAAGAGAGAGAATAGAGAGTGAATAACGTTTTGGGGTTGAGATTAAGAGGTGACAATTTGATGGGTAGAATTTGGGGGAAAATTAACAAAATTCAGAATATTGATATAACTTAATAGTAAAATTGAATCTAAAAATATATGTATAACATTTGATAAGAAATAATTTTTAATCCATACATAATAGAATATAGATGTTAAACAACAATCTATAGTTAACAATTACTTTAGACATAAAGAATAATGGTCATTCTTTAAAGTAACTATTTGAAAAAAAAAATCAACAATTTTAGTCAACACTTATCTCAATCAGACCTATTACCTTAATTAGACATTTTATCTTTGTCATCACTTAATTACCCACAAATTTTAGTATATAATCCCTTAGGCATTTAAAGAAAAATGATTTTCATACATTTGTACCAATAATTGTGTATCTAGAATCTAGTTAAAGATTGTATATCCAATAAACTATAAAACATGTATTTTACATATGGCCAATAAACATCTTTTGTCTTTAGGGTAAATAAACATGAAAACATGTACAATAAGATTAATAAGGAGACGACGTCTTTTTTATATTTAAAAGGTTAGAAAAAACGATGTTTGTATTCGATCCAAAATTTAATTTGGGACCAAACACAAGCCTAAAACCATAATCATATATACTGAACAACTTGCTATCATGCCCATCTCAACACTGCTTTTTGTTCCAAGATTCCAATGTGTTATTTGTAACAACAAGAGTTTTATTCGACTTTTTCAAGTTATAATTCTAATTTTTCCACTTTAGAATATTTTTTGGTTAAAAAGAAATTTTATTATTTAAAAAAACGATATTTTTGAGATAGATAAAGTCAACTATTTTGTGTCAGTTGTGTTTGATATACTTATACATATAGGTATGCATATAGGTATATAGAGGCGGGTTCAAACGAGAACGCTAGAACAACCATAATATACAAAATCATATATGATTCACGTGACTTTGCCTCGCTGCCAAAGTCGTCCGCGTCAATCTTTTTGCCGTTCATGTAAAATCATGTGTGATTATATACATGATTTGTTGTTTTCTTGTTCTTTTAAATAGTTAGCGGTCTCGTTTAAACTTTCCTCTAAGTATACGTGTTCAACAAAAAGAAACTCAAATGGAATTTTTTTAAAGAAGTTTAAAATCTATTCCAATAGAATTATTTGTACCCAAATACTATAAGAATCCTACCTAATAAAAAATCGTCCTTCTTGACCATTCATCGCATTGGAATTAATTGTGGATTTTTCTTCCTTTTATTGATTTTATGTTCTCATTTGAATCACGTAATAAATTGATCTATGTGATTGTTTGCAGAAATAAATAACGATAGTTTTAGCATTATGTATATAATATGGAAAAAGAAAAACAACACCCAAAAAATGTACAAAAGTCAAAACAAACAATTCAATATTTTTCCAAACATGAGATATTTATTTTTTTAAGTATATATATAATATTAATATATGACAAATGAAAATCACTCCCTTTACCTTCAGGAAGGTGAAGTTATTGGGTCAAAAGCCTTTTTGTCAAACATAATATTTTTTTAAAGTCGATACATGTAAAACCATCAATGTCATCAAAATTTGAATAATATAAAAAGTAATACAAAGATAGAAAAAAAAATGCATGAACATGTCATTGCGGATTACAAAAGTATTAACATTTAAAAATTATCTGGTAAAACTAGCTAAAACCTGGTCTAAAAATCTAGTTAAAAGTTAAAATTGGAGCTAAAAAACAGACTCTAATCCTTACATCTAGTTATGAGTTGAAGTTGTAGTTGAAAAAAATAACTCGGATTGATGAAATACTTTAATTTATACGTATAGAACCAAATAATGTTCTATGAAGTTTTAGAGATTTTTTTAAATTTAGAGATTTTCACTTTATCACTCTTCTTTTATCTATTTTTAGAATAGCTGTTTGAGAAAAAAAAGATTAAATTTTCAAAAAAAAATATTTTAATATAGAACATATGAACTAAGTTAAACAGCCCTTAGGCCCATTTTATGGCCCACCCCGAACGCTTATACATACGACGCCGTTTTTGACCAGTAACATTCTTCCTTGTCTCTCTTTATATTTGTTTAAATGGAAAAAAATATTTATGAATTTTATTATTATAGTTAAACTATTTATGATAATATATTTAACTATTGTTTGAATCCTAAATCCTAAATAATTGTTATGAATTATTAAGATTATGTCGATAAACATATATAAATGGTTTTATATATTTGATAGTCTAGACTTTGTGTTTATTCATTTCAATATGTTTTTACCTTGCACAATTGTAATAGAGATGTGAAAAATACTGGAAGCCTGAGACCGGTTCTGACCTTGACCCTGCGCAAGACCCTGTATAGCCCTCCGGTCTATATCAGTCTCAAATTTTTTATATTCTTATCGTTTATAATACCACATTATAATTATATTTAGAATAAAATTTTTACTTGAAGAAATTAATATTGAAGAATTATTATATTTATGTTTTTACTTATATGTGTTTGATGTTTAACAATATTATTTATTGTTTAAAATGACTTTTTTCACCATTTATAGATTACATATTATGTTACCCGCCATCTTAACACGTAGGATATGAATATAGATAAGAGTTTAATAACATGAAATTATCCATTTCGTTAACCACTATTTTAAATAACCCTATACTCATTGCTAGCCCTAGACGTGTCTTGAAGCGGGCTTGGGAAAAATGTGTTTGCTTTTCACTTACCTCTTTATATTTCTATTTTTGTGTGTAAGTGTGAAGATAATATATTTTGAAAACAAAATTTATTATGCTAAGATATTTTATATTTAATAAAAATATTATTTAATTTTTATTTTTAAAAAGCAATTCTTAATTCATTAAAAAAAATTAAAATTTTCTATCTACAAGGACGACATGTCGTGTCTATTGTTAATCCTGAATTTTTATTTTTAAAAATCAATTCTTAATTTAGTAAAAATAAAGAAAATTAAAATTTTCTATCTATAGCGACGACATGTCGTGTCTATTTCTAATCCTGAATTTTTATTTTTGAAAAGCAATTCTTAACTTATTAATAAATTAAAGAAAATTAAAAATTTCTATCTACAACGACGATATGTCGTGTCTATTGCTAATCCCGAATTTTTATTTTTAAAAAACAATTCTTAATTCATTAAAAAATGAAAGAAAATTAAAAAAATTTATCTACAGCGACGACATGTCGTGTCTATTACTAATCCTAAATTTTTATTTTTAAAAAGCAATTCTTAATTTAGTAAAAAATTAAAGAAAATAAAAATTTTCTATCTACAGCGACCACACGTGTCTATTGCTAATCCTGAATTTTTATTTTTAAAAAGCAATTCATAATTTAGTAAAAAATTAAATAAAATAAAAAATTTATATCTACAGTGACGACATATCGTGTCTATTGCTAATCCTGAATATTTATTTTAGCTGAAAAAAATGGACACCTATTGCGATGACATGTCGTCACCGTAGGTTTTTACAAAAAATAAAATAAAATAATTTTAACCCTTCAATTATATATATGAAAAAACCTGATTTTGTAACTACAAAGACGACTTCGCGGTCGTCGCTATAGCTCTCGTCTACTATTTCTTGTAGTGAAAGGTTATTGACAAGGGTGGTCCTCTTAAATTTAATTATTAAAATATATAAATAAACAAATAAATAAAGATATTATATTGATAAAACGATCAATCTAAAATAAGTATATACAACTACTTTATAAAAGAGGTACACTGACCTTCACATATTCAATTGTGAACTCAATGGATTTTATTTTAGGCAATTCAATCGTCGAGTTCTCATCAATTTATAAGATATTAAAGTTACATAACCTCCGATCGAACCATTTTCCAAAAAAGATAATATATAAGAGTTTCTTTGTTCACTCTCGATATAAATAATAAAACATTTTAAAACAATATACAAGTTACTTTCAATAAATCCCAAACATTTAATTTAATATGAATGCACAATATTTCTTTATAAAAAAATTCCAAATTGTATTTATAAAATATAAATTATATTTATAAAATATAAATTATATTTTATGATACTTTATCCCTTAATTTTATGTGGAGATAATTTGAGGTGTAATTTTACTAGGCTGTCTACATATCTATTTGATGAATGAGTGAAAGTTGAGAGGCTTTGTGTAAGGAGAGGGTCAGATTCAGGCTAAAAGAAATTAGTATTACAAAGTTGAGAGTGAGCTTGGGCTCACCCTCAGCCAAGGGTGGCTCCGCCATGGCCCCCACCCCCTCACGCTTGTCTCAACACATAGAATACATCTGGAAATTGGTAAAAGTAAAACCATATGGTGCATGGTCTTATGCTATATAAAATATATCATTGGCGTATGAGGAATGCCCAAAACCTTATGCAATGTTCTAGAGACATCGTAAGGGGGCACATAAGTAAGATATAGTAGTAATTAACGTGAGTATTTTAACCTTTTCAAAAACTAAAAATATATGCAACACACGAAGGTTGTTTTTGTATATATCTACTAATAGATGGCGTTGATTAAGCATTATAAGTTTACATAGGTCAAATGCATAGCTTGAACACATATTTGTATGGAAAGATGTTTTATGTTTTGAGGTGTGTGTATGTGGACAAATTTTGTCTAGACGCTAACAATTGGGAAAAGTCTAACTAGGCTGATCATCTAGTTTGAAACACATATATAAGTTCCACTGCTACACCGTAACTCACAAGGATGAGGATCCCAATGGCCAATGTGTTATACTCTTGTTTTTCTTTATGTATGGTGGTTCTATAAATATGTTCTACAAGTTATGTAATATAATTTTACGAATATGGAAACGAACTTGATATGCATTATACACTAAGGGGCTGTTTACCCAAATACTTACCCGGTAAGTGCTTACCAATAAAACTCGACAAACTAAGGGGCCGTTTACAAAATGCTTACCCGGTAAGTGCTTACCGGGGAATTTACCATAGCGGATGAACATGAAAAGATGATAGGATCTTACTCGGTAAGAGCGAGGATAAGGATGAAGAGTCTTACCCGGTAAGAGAGAGTGACAACTCTTACCCGGGTAAGCACTTACCGGGTAAACTGTTGTATAAGATACCATCGTTATGATTAAAATCTTACCCGGTAAAGCAAGTTAATGTGTCGAGTTTTATTGGTAAACGCTTACCGGGTAAGCGTTTGGGTAAACGGACCCTAACTTGCTTTACCGGGTAAGATTTTAATCATCACGATGGTATCTTATACAACAATTTACCCGGTAAGTGCTTACCCGGGTAAGAATTGTCACTCTCTCTTACCGGGTAAGACTCTTCATCCTTATCCTCGCTCTTACCGGGTAAGATCATATCCTCTTGTCATGTTCATCCGCTATAGTAAATTCCCCGGTAAGCACTTACCGGGTAAGCATTTTGTAAACGGCCCCTAAGCCTCAAAAGGCTTATATATTTCAGGAAGGACTATGTAGGACCATCTAAGGCTTGAGGCGTGGGACCAAAGAGGAGTTATACTAATTGTTTTAACTTGTGTAACAGTTTATTCGAATGAAATTTATAATAAGTTTTGTTGTATGCTTGACAATTATACGTTATATTATACAAATTTATAGAGGCATCAAATTCAACACATTTATTTAAAGGTATACAAGGTTATATATCATCTCTTATGTGTCATATAGGTAAAATAAATAATATAGTTGAAAAAGAAAACATGTTAAAATGGGAAGAAAGTTGTCTAAAGTGTATACTCATGGTAACACCCCAAAATATGACCTACTTTGTAATAGAAAGTTCAAATGAGTGGTTGTTGTCATTACTAGAAAGTACAAGTCAAGGGACTAAAGTGCTATTAATTGGAACTTGTGAACTTGGCTTAGTTTGGAAGCTATTTTATTGGGGCAGGGGCAAACTCACTATTGAGCATACAGTGGCACAGACTACAACTTCGTTCCTCCATCATAGTATAAAAATATTTTAGGGTGTGAAAAGACGCCATCGTATTGTTCTGTTGGGTGCAACCATATACTCCTTGAAAGTTGAAACTACAACAATAATTGATGGCTCTAATTTAGTGTTTTAAATGGGCTTAAAACCCCAAATTTCTATGTCATTTTTGTCCCTAAAACAGGCCTACTTAAGCCCTTGTTTTGATTATGTTAATCAGGTCCGACAAGGAAAGAAAAAGACCCAAAAGCAAAGGAAAAGATAAGCCCATCTTTCCTCACATCAGTTGTCGATCGAGAGCAAGAGAAAGAAGGAGGCAGAGCTTCGTGTTGACTTCCGCGCGCCTGGAGCCGCGCCAACAACAGCGCCGGACGCTGTTTCGATTGCATTCCAGTCCTCTGCGCGGGTCGCCGCGCGTCCATACCCGCGCCAGCAGCCGCGCCGGCCCAAAAATGTGGGCCTTTATTCTTTTTCGAGCGGTTCTTGTTCGGGAGGTATAAAAAATGAGAGGAAACTGCCTTTTGAGGGGGAATCGCACCAGATTGACGAGAAGAACACAAGAGGAGAAGCCGAATTCTTGAAAGGAAGGCAACAACTCATCTGATTTCTTTTCGGTTTAGGCAATTTAGGTTTTTCCAATTTATTCCAACATTTGTTTGCTTTGATTATGATAGGTTGATACCTTGAGATTCCATTGTAAACATTTGGGACAACTTATTTGTTTGAATTCTATTTTCAATGTCAATTTCATTTGGGTTTTTAATTAATCTGATCAATTGATTATAATTCTTATGAATGGTTGTTAATCAAAACCTGGATACGTAATCGTCTAGGGATTTTAATAAAGTAACGAATGAAATCGTTTGGTTTCAATAAGGTTTCCAATTCGGTTTCATGAATTCTTGCAATCGAAGCTTTAGTAAGCCGAGCTTGTGTGCTTATTGCTTCGAGTTGGTGATCTTTCTAACTCGTTAATGCTAATCACGCCTAGGAACTTAAGAGCTTGTTTAATTTCTTATTCGTGATTAAGATCCGGTTGAAGAGCTTGTTTTAACCGGTGTGAATCTAAGGAAAAATCGAGGTTATCAGAGTTTATTAATAACCATAGCCAATTTGGGTTCGTTCTTTGTGTTTACGTTTTTGGAATCAATGATAGGTGTTGTCGTCTTAATCGAAGTCGAACGAATGTTGGGTTTTCTCTTTATCATTTTTAATTAGTTTTTAATTGAATGTTTACTTTAGTTAATCAATCCACCCCCCCCCCTTTTTGTATTGAAAGTATAGAAGTTGAATAGTAGTCACAACCAATCCCTGTGGATTCGACCCGACTTACCACTATTGAAATCTTTATTGTGATTTGGGACAATTGGAAAATATAAATACTTATTATTTGACGGCCTCGACACTCGTTCAAATTTTTGGCGCCGTTGTCGGGGATTGGTTTCGGTGATCGTTATTTAGCTTTTGTACTTTGTTTTTCTTTTATTTAATTTATGTCTTATAATTTTGTTGTTTATCTGATTTAATCGTGTACCTAACGCCAATAGTCTTTTAAGTGTTTTTGATCTCTCATGGCGGATTATCCATATCATTATGGGTCACGATATACCACCAGCACCTGAGACTCAAACGAGGTAAATATCTCTTCCCTTGAGACTCAACTTTCAGATTTAACATCTCTTGTGATACAGTTGGTTTTGTAAAGAGCCACAACGGGTGAGAAGGTGTGGGGCGTACACTTCCAAAGCTTTTTCGACCAATTGGTACCCTACATCACAATATCACACCGAGCAAGCCTACTCTTATGGAGGATTTTCAAGCCAATATCACAGTTCGTCCGAGTCATACTCTAGCATCAACACTTTAGGATGGAAACACCATCCATACTTAAACGAGTATGACTACAACCGGTACGACTCTTCTTATCCTAGTTATGAATCAACACTACCGACAACACAAAGCTATTATGGGGATTTAGGTATGTCTCTTGAAGAAATTGTTAAATCATTAGCACTTAGTACATTGGAATTTCAACAGGAGACAAAGGCAAGCCTTCAAAACTTGGAAAACCAGATTAGCCGGAACGAGTCTGCAATACGTCGGTTGGAAGCTCAATTGGAAGCAAAGTTGGGATCGATGAATAAGAAGAGGCCAGAAATCTCCCTAGAGGAAGAAGATGAAGAAGAAGACACAAACCTACTTACCTCACGAGATATTGACATAAAGGGAGAAGATGTGAATATTTTGAAACCGGTGGTGGTACCTCCTCCTTTTCTTACACCGTTGGTTGATCTAATAAAGGAGGAGAAATTTGTAGACACCGGGAGAACCTTCACCATGATAGAAACACCGAAGGTAGACGATGAGAAGGGGAGCACGGATGAAGATACCTTTGCGAAGCTGAAGCGTCTTATTATATTAGAGGGCAAAGGACCCACGCTTGAAATCCGGACAGATTTCAAGGCACCCCAACATCACGTGAAAACGCATGTATGGGGTATTGAGTTGTTAGATACGGGATAACGTGGGAAGTGTCTAGCCAAAGACGTTAAAGAAAGGTACTGATTGGGAGGCAACCCAATTTTATTGCTTTATTTCCGTTCTATTTTAGTTTTATGCATTTTTAGTTGTCTTTTAAGTTGATGAGTTATGTTTCCAGGTTTGACCTTCCTTGAAGTTGGATTTTTACCCCCCCCCCCCAAGTGCAAAGAGGCTTTCACCACAAGCTTTGATCATGTATTGGGCACACGTCATCAAATCAGGGGAGATTTCTTGTTCCCTTTATGCTTTATTGTTTTTAGAATGTGCCAAAAACATGCATATATTGAGGACAATATATGATTTAAGTGTGGGAATGGAATGAGTATGGGGATATTGCATGATTAAGGGCTAGATTTTTCGAATTTTAACATGTTTTTGGGCGATTATTAAGTAAATTGCACGAGTTGACAAATTTTCTATTTCTAATGCCATGGCATGAATGATTGTGTGGTTTGCTTGTGTAGTCGTGATTAACACATTTGAGATAACCTTTGTGAATTTTGCTAATTTTATGGACAAAAATGCACCTGTGAGCTTTTGAGCCATGATTGAACGTTGTATTCAATCTTATTTCATTTATGTGTGCATTGCATCTTCCATGTCTATGTCATTCTAGAACTTGCATTTTGGCTCTTCGAGATTGTATTTAGGTAATGCTAGTGTGAAAATGAAAAAGGCCATCTTTGTTGCTATTTAAACCCGTTTAGCCTAAAAGCCAACCCTTACACATGTGTTCCTTTTTGATCACCCCTTTGAGCCTAACTACCATTTTTTTTGTCATTACACCACGACTTAACCCTTAGCCAAACACTTCACTTACCGGGCTTTGGGAATGAGACTTCATGCTTTTAGTTAGACTCCCTTAAATTGTAGTCCCTCTACATGATCCAAAATGTCGATATAATGATTGGTAGAGGTTTGAAAAAAAAAAGAGAGAAGGTATAAAAGAAGAAGATGTATGAGAAAAAAAAAGAAAAAAAATGGAGACCAATCTCAAGAAAAATACAATTGTCTCCATAGAGTGTCATGCAAAATAAGAGCTCGAAAAGAAAATAAAAGAAATTTTATGATTTACTTGATGTGTGTTAGCTAGTAATTTTGTACATATTTTATCTATTAATATAATATGTTTTGCATCTTAGTTTAGCTTAAATTATGCATTTTTAGCTTAATTCGCATTGCATCCATCATTCGTTCTGTGTTCGGGTAATATTCGGGAAACTTGCGCGTTTATTCAAATTTCAGGTTGATTTAATAACGCTCGGTTCGGTTACAAAGGATGCCAAGTAATACGAAGGAAGCAAGGTGGAAAGTGGAGAAGAACTATTAAAGAACAAAGGCTGGATTCGCTTTCTGTGGGTGCGCACGACCAGTGCGCACTTCAGGCTACAACAGCGCACGACCCGTGCGCCTTGTCTAGAATGTTTTCTGCTTCATGCAATTTTTCTGCAGCTTGGTTTAGATCTTTAATAAAACATATTTGTCGAGATATTTTGGATATTTTCTGGTTTAGTAGTATAAATAGAGAACCATCCCCTCTCCTTAGAATTGATCTTTTGAATGCTTCGGTTTGGAAGAAAACTCTCTCGAGAGGGTTAACTTCCTGATTTACTCTTCTCTTGGAAGAATTCTACGATGGTGTTCATCAAGTCTAGTATTGTATCTCTTTCCTAATTTATGTTATCCTACTTGTTTAAATTCTTAGTATCCTATACATATTTATATACACTTCATGTTTAGATATTTCATAAATATATGTAATATTAGTAGCTAGTATTTATATATATTTTGTTTAGTTTCTTAATCGATAAAAGTCGTTTTTAGTTCTTTTCAAATATAAGATTGTGTGGTGATAATCAAAAGTTATATTGAGAAATTGGTTAACTTAAAGTTAAACATTACGGTTGTCGGATATTGGTTTTACGGTTCATCACCAACGGAAGTTGGGTTGTGATCGGAGACCGACTATTCGATAACCTTTATTCAACAAATCAAATTATAAACGGAAGTTTGAATTTGGTTTTTGGTCGATTAACCAACGATTCTAAAATTATCATGGAAATAGATAAAAGTAGGAATCGGGGAAATTGTTTTATCAAAACTTAATGCTTCTAGTTAAGTCGGATGTCATGGAAATAGTAAACCGCTTAACTAGGAAGGTTTATTTCACCTTGGAAGAGGGTCTTAAATGTTTTTAGAAAGATAAACCCCTACCTCGATATAACTGTTGGATATCACCACTTCCATCTCGTCTTTATGTCTTAGTTTAATTCATGTCCTAATTAATCTTCTACTGTAATTTTCATAGTTTTTGTTATAAATAGTTAAAGTCTCTTTTATGTATTTATGTTTTATTTAGATTTTTAGGTTAATCCTTAGTTTATAAAAATCTCCATCAATTGTGTTCCCATAGCTAGTTCATGATTTATAGCAGAATTAGTACTTAAACCACTGCTCCCTGTGATCGACCCGTATGCTACACAACCCGTACGCTTGCGGTTAAAATAAATCACATCAAGTTTTTGGCGCCGTTGCCGGGGAGCAATCGGTTTAATATGGATTAAGCTATAGATTTACTAGACTATGTCTCTATCTATTCTATTTTACATGGTTTACTTTATTTTAATAACTTCTCATCCTGTTTAATTTTGGACTTCTCCTTGAGTTTAATCTTCTCGTGCATGAAACGGAGAACGCGCAACACTGACGAGTGACGACACGTAAACGAAACGACGGCACGTAGACGAAACGCTGAAAGGAGAAGGAGATTAAGACAAGAAAGAAGGGCAGAAATTCCGCAACCCAGATCTTTGATGGACGTTTGCACAACCCACCATGGCTCAGTAACGAGTAAGGTGCTCGTTAGAATCCTCCGTCAAACTCATGGCAATAACAAGTAAATATATATATTTTTGTTTTCCTAAAAAAAAAATTTGGTTCTGTTTATAGCGCACGGTCCGTGTGAAGAATTTTTTTTTTGGGATTTTGTTTTGTTTGTGCAATCTTTCTTTTCAGGTTGCATTTGTAGAAAAAGGATTGGAGCTTTTACCATTTTCAAGTCTGAAAATCTTCATCCTCAACCGCGGTAAATTCGTTCCTTTCTTTATTTTTGTGTGCATTGTTATTTTTCTTAAGTTTTAGTTTAGATTAGGCTGTCAAGTTTGTTGGGACATACATAGGCTTGGTTTTTGTTTAAATTTTGTTAATCGTACGTGTGCACCGCGACATCCCTCTAAGCATTGAGGACAATGCTTAATTCTAGCTTGGGGGGGTGTCATTCTATCTCATGCATTTTTGTTTCTTGTTATTAAAAAAAAAATTTTAAAATTAATTAAAAAAAAATAATAAAAAAAAATTCAAAAATATTTTCTGTGAATAAACCTTTTTAGCTTCAAAGATGTAGATAACCTGTTCACACTTAGTATAATCAACATTTAGGTTCATTGCTTGTAGATCACCCATTCATTGCTAGTTAAGATCTAAACTGTATAGAAAGCATTGTTTCACTATTAGGAAGATACTTACACGCACTTCTCACGACATCACCGCACGTAACCTTTAGAATCAGTACGCATACCGTAATCCCCCTACATTACATATGTGACTGCTTGGATGGACCCCACCCAGTGAGAATTTGGGCCGTTTTGGATTGAATCATTTATAATCAATCCCAATTTATTCTTTCTTGTGAGGCACCTTCCACCAAAACGTAGCTCTAGGTTTTTGACTTGATTCTCATTTAGAATAACTATGAAACTACATCGAGGCCGTCATTTTTCTTTGAACTCGCCAAGAGCACCCCCTATCATGCCCTTCACCATAAAGATATATAAAAAAAAAATACAAAAGAAATAGCTTGGGGGAAATACAGTAGAAGAGGTTTACAAAAGGGAACCGAAAGAATCTTGAATTAGATTAGCCCCTCAAGGCTACGTTAATTCCTAGATAAGCCAAGATCAAAAGAAAGGCAAAAGGATAAAGCTGAACGTATAAAGACACCATTTAACCAAAGACTTTCCTTTAGCCCAAAAATCCCCTTTGAGCCTAAAAAGTCCTCTGCATGTGTAGTTTTGTGGAAACTTCTAGACTTTGAGAACCATTTCAAAAACATTAAGAGTGAAATACATTCTTGGTTAGGAAGGCTATTTGAGCGTATACACCTTACCTTATACACATGAGAGAAATTGAGTGGATTCCGCGAGCATCCATCCAGTATGATCACTTATCCCACTCCCTTAGTGATTACGGTATGTTTACAATTTCCCTTAAGGCCGTGTGTGTGTGATTTGTTGAATCAAGTGTCGTGTTAGTATTAACCTTTGTGCAAAACTATTGTATTTTCTTACGATTAGTGATTGATATGCGGGTATTGGTTGTGTTTGTACATTAATGAACTTAAATTATGATTATCTCTTTTGGAAATATGGTTAGCTCATCTTGTTACTTTTAAGGTTTGTCTCCTTTGTTGTTTTCTCCCATTTTTGACTTAATGAACAACATGCTTCCTTGAGGACAAGGAAGAGTTTAGCTTGGGGGATTTTGTTAGCTAGTAATTTTGTACATATTTTATCTATTAATATAATATGTTTTACATCTTAGTTTAGCTTAAATTATACATTTTTAGCTTAATTCGCATTGCATCCATCATTCGTTCCGTGTTCGGGTAATATTCGGGAAACTTGCGCGTTTATTCAAATTTCAGGTTGATTTAATAACGCTCGGTTCGGTTACAAAGGATGCCAAGTAATACGAAGCAAGCAAGGTGGAAAGTGGAGAAGAACTATTAAAGAACAAAGGCTGGATTCGCTTTCTGTGGGTGCGCACGACCCGTGCGCACTTCAGGCTACAACAGCGCACGACCCGTGCGCCTTGTCTAGAATGTTTTCTGCTTCATGCAATTTTTCTGCAGCTTGGATTAGATCTTTAATAAAAACATATTTGTCGAGATATTTTGGATATTTTCTGGTTTAGTAGTATAAATAGAGAACCATCCCCTCTCCTTAGAATCGATCTTTTGAATGCTTCGGTTTGGAAGAAAACTCTCTCGAGAGTGTTAACTTCCTGATTTACTCGTCTCTTGGAAGAATTCTACGATGGTGTTCATCAAGTCTAGTATTGTATCTCTTTCCTAATTTATGTTATCCTACTTGTTTAAATTCTTAGTATCCTATACATATTTATATACACTTCATGTTTAGATATTTCATAAATATATGTAATATTAGTAGCTAGTATTTATATATATTTTGTTTAGTTTCTTAATCGATAAAAGTCGTTTTTAGTTCTTTTCAAATATAAGATTGTGTGGTGATAATCAACAGTTATATTGAGAAATTGGTTAACTTAAAGTTAAACATTACGGTTGTCGGATATTGGTTTTACGGTTCATCACCAACGGAAGTTGGGTTGTGATCGGAGACCGACTATTCGATAACCTTTATTCAACAAATCAAATTATAAACGGAAGTTTGAATTTGACTTTTGGTCGATTAACCAACGATTCTAAACTTATCATGGAAATAGATAAAAGTAGGAATCGGGGAAATTATTTTATCAAAACTTAATGCTTCTAGTTAAGTCGGATGTCATGGAAATAGTCAACCGCTTAACTAGGAAGGTTTATTTCACATTGGAAGAGGGTCTTAAATGTTTTTAGAAAGATAAACCCCTACCTCGATATAATTGTTGGATATCACCACTTCCATCTCGTCTTTATGTCTTAGTTTAATTCATGTCCTAATTAATCTTCTACTGTAATTTTCATAGTTTTTGTTATAAATAGTTAAAGTCTCTTTTATGTATTTATGTTTTATTTAGATTTTTAGGTTAATCCTTAGTTTATAAAAATCTCCATCAATTGTGTTCCCATAGCTAGTTCATGATTTATAGCAGAATTAGTACTTAAACCACTGCTCCCTGTGATCGACCCGTATGCTACACAACCCGTACGCTTGCGGTTAAAATAAAACACATCAACGTGCAATGTGTGGGAGTAGACAATTTGACTCATGGTTTCTTTTCCGAAGTCCAATTTTAGTCACTTTACCAAATTTTTCCCACATTGACCCTTAACCAAGTTACAATCCATAACTAAAGTCCTTTTGATTCACACTTAGTTTTTACCGTTAGTAATGGAGAATTGAGACTTGATGCAAGCCTATGGTAGTGCATTTTCATGTGATTGATGCCTTGAGTGAAAACACCTACACGTTTGTGCGAATGAGCAATTAGCATATGTTTATATCTTTGTGAGGTGTTTGTGAAATTAGCATGTATTCATCTTTGATTTGTCTTAAGTGTTGATTATGGTTATACCGATTAAGCTACGCTTTTATGCGATGCTATGTCTATTTTCTAAATTCTTAAAAGTCGACTCGTGAGATTTACTTCATGCTGAAACCTTAGTGTTTGCCCGAGGACGGTCAAAGTTCTAAGTGTGGGGAATAACACAAGTTTCGCCTCTGGTGTGTAGCTCAGTTGGCAAAGGGGTGGAGCGACTTTGCCCAAATACAAGACAGATCCTGATAGGGGCGGGTGTATTTGCTAGTTAGTGGGGTGGGGGTGGGGGGATGGGCCCCCATTAAAAAGGAAAAAAAATGAAAATTTTAGGGTAAAAACTTGGATTTTTTTTATCTTTCTACCTTAATGTCTCCCCATCCCCCCCCCCCCCCCCCCCAAAAAAAAAAAAAGTAATTTTTTGTCTGGGATCCCATCAACCAAAAAAGTGTCTCAAAGTCAACCAAAAAGCCAAAATTAACTTAAAAAACAAAAAAAAATCCCTCGAAATCGACAAAAAAACCCCTAAAAATCCCTAAAATCAACCAAAAAACTTCAAAAAGCCCTCGAAACATTAGATTTAGGCTAAAAATATACCAGACAACTTTACGGGCATTTAAGCTACCTTAAAGGTGCCCCCACCAGGAAAAAATCCTGGATCTGCCACTGGATCATGGGTTCGATTCTAGCCCCCCTAGCCTCAATCGCTGAGTGAGACAAAAAAATGCTCCCTCACATTGGTGTCCTTGGAGGTGGGTTCCGTATGGGGTTAGGGTTGCCGATTATCAACTTTTTGCCCAAATAACATAAGTTTTTCTTAGTAAAGTTGGGTTGCATAATATTTTCTCCTTTTCCATGGGTGGATTTAAATTCTATTTGTATCATTTTCTTAGCTTTTAGATTTTAATTCCAGGTTTATTATGATTCTAAACTTTTTTGAAGATAAAAGACTCGAACACATGGCCTCAAATACAAAAGGCAATGAACTAACCAACAAAGCAATGATAATTTTGTGAAAGATATGTGCCACCACTTGAAAATATTTCTAGGTTTGTTTATGCATTAGGGTTCGATAAAGGCTAAAGGGGGATTGTAAACCCCATATGAAGCTCATTATCAAGAATAATAGAATCTAATTTTCCCCTAATCCTCTAATTATAAGAAGTCAGAAGCAAAATCCAACAAACATTTAAGTTTTTGATGTGTTCTTGAAAGAGAAAACGAGGTTGAAGGACAACAATAAGTTTAATAAGAAATCAATCAATTCAAGGTATGATTATTGTGTAGAGTATTTGTTTTGCTTCATATTTATACAATTCACAAGGCAAAACTTTTTTAAGTACGTGTAATTTTTGTTTCACAAATAGACTAAAAATGTTCACATTGCGAAACAAATACATCTGAATCGAACACAATATGAAACAAATATATGTTAAACAATATTTTAAATGTTAGTCTTCTATGAAAACAATCATATAAGATAGCACATGATGCACTAGTTCTCAAGGTTATCACAATTTCATGTGTTTTCAAAAGAAGGCGCCCATGAGGTGGTTATGTAAATGTAAGGAGATGATTATGTAAATGGAGGGGTGCATATATAAATCAAATAATAGTAAGTGTGTGTGTGTGAGATATATATATATATATATATATATATATATAGAGAGAGAGAGAGAGAGAGAGAGAGAGAGGGGGGGATGACATATCGAAGTCTTATTGAAGGAATATGAAACATAACAAGGAAGGGGGTAACATGAGAATAAAGTTTTTAAAAAGACCTATAATCTTTATGGTACAGATGAAATTAGAATAAAGTTTCAAAAAAGACGATCTCTGGGTATCCCCATATATGATATGTGATAAAGTTTTGATGTCTTTTTGTTTACTTTTTATTAGGTTGAAGATTTTGTTCCAATTCTTTTGCTCACAAGGTACACTCATCATGTGTTTAGAATCCTAAATCATACAAGATGCTATCTTATTGACGAAGCTAGAATCTTGTATTCTAAATATACAATTATAAGGAAAACCGTATCTACAAATACATTTGTAAGACAATTTCCTGAATTATTCAATGCATTAAATTTAAAACTTGTGAAAGAAATTTCAATTCAATAGATCTCTTAAAGATTTCAAACATGCATTAATAAGTTATATCATATAATGTTACAACTTACAAGACACATATATCTTTACAAAATGCATCATATAATTATATGATACAATCATACCAAACATGTCCTAGATAAAAACATTTATTGCATTTATGTGTTAGTACCATAATTTTCTTTTGGGAATTAAATTAAAATGCCCAAAGTTGAAAAATCAATACCCAATATGCCCCAAATCTTGTTATTTTTGCCAAAATACCCCATATGTCCGCGTTTTTTGTCCTCGTTTTTGAAAAAACGCGGACATACTATTTAGGTCCTCGTATTGCTTGAAACGCGGACATACCACTCGTCCAACCCAAAAAACGCGGACACAAGCCGCGTTCCACACAAAAACGTGGACACAACCCGCGTTCCACACAAAAAGGTGGTCATACCCATTATTGAATTGTTGATTTTATTATAAATTTACAGTTTATACCCCTATAATTATTTAGTTAGTTTACTTTATACCTTCTACTTTTCTATTTTTCATTTTATATTTTTATTATATTAACACATATAATCGTATATTAACTAAAATGCATTAAAAAAATACGTTTTAATTTTAACAAGTTATACCATTATAATCGTCTCTTTGAAACCTTCGAAATGAGCCCAATATTGAATATTTTTGGATTTAATTATTTAATTATATATCATATGTACTACATAAAACGTATGAAACATATGCATATGTTATTTTTCTTTTTACCATAAAACGCAAAACGTATTATATATCACATCTACTACATATTTTTGGACAAAGTATTTATAATTTATGTTATTCTTCTTTTTACCATTTACTAATAACGATATGTTTAGTCCAATGGTAGAACATCGTTATTTTTACTAAAATATCGTTATTTTTAGTCCAATGGTAAAATATCGTTATTTTTAGTCCAATGGTAAAATATCGTTATTTTTAGTCCAATGGTATAATATCGTTATTTTTACTAAAATATCGTTATTTTTAGTCCAATGGTATAATATCGTTATTTTTACTAAAATATCGTTATTTTTAGCCCAATGGTATAATATCGTTATTTTTACTAAAATGGTAGAATAGCGATATTTTTAGTAGAATAACGATATTTTTAGTCCAATGGTAGAATATCGTTATTTTTACTAAAATATCGTTATTAGTAAAATGGTTGAATATCGTTATTTTTACTCAAATATCGTTATTTTTAGTCCAATGGTATAATATCGTTATTTTTACTAAAATGGTAGAATAGCGATATTTTTAGTAGAATAACGATATTTTTAGTCCAATGGTAGAATATCGTTATTTTTACTAACATATCGTTATTAGTAAAATGGTAAAAAGAAGAATAACATAAATTATAAATAATTTGTCCAAATACGTTTTATGGTAAAAATAACGATATTATACCATTGGACTAAAAATAACGATATTTTAGTAAAAATAACGATATTATACCATTGGACTAAAAATAACGATATTTTAGTAAAAATAACGATATTATACCATTGGACTAAAAATAACGATATTTTAGTAAAAATAACGATATTATACCATTGGACTAAAAATAACGATATTCTACCATTGGATTAAAAATAACGATATTTTAGTAAAAATAACGATATTCTACCATTGGACTAAACATATCGTTATTAGTAAATGATAAAAAGAAGAATAACATAAATTATAAATACTTTGTCCAAAAATATGTAGTAGATGTGATATATAATACGTTTTGCGTTTTATGGTAAAAAGAAAAATAGCATATGCATATGTTTCATACGTTTTATGTAGTACATACGATATATAATTAAATAATTAAATCCAAAAATATTCAATATTAGGCTCATTTCGAAGGTTTCGAAGAGACGATTATAATGGTGTAACTTTTTAAAATTAAAACGTATTATTTTAACGTATTTTAGTTAATATACGATTTTATGTGTTAATATGATAAAAATGAAAAATGAAAAATAGAAAAGTAAAAGGTATAAATAAACTAACTAAATAATTATAGGGGTATAAAGTGTAAATATATATTAAATTTCACAATTCAATTGAGCCATGTCCGCGTTTTTTGTCACATGTCCGTGTTCTCCACCCCATGTCCGCGTTCAACAGTGGAAACGCGGATCCAACCCGCGTTTTGACCCAAAATGTGGACCTAGGGGGTATTTTGACAAAAATTACAAGATTTAGGGCATTTTGGGTACTGATTTTTCAAAAAAGGGTATTTTAATTAAATTCCCTTTTCTTTTCCTCTCTTAGAAAAGCATGTTGTGCCATCAAAGAAACCATTGACAATAGTACAATACCATGTTTGGCATAAATAATTTCTCAAATGGCAACGTTTTTTTTTTTTAACCATGGATATCCAAATCAAATTATGTATATTTTAACTAATCCTAAATGTCCGGCGGAACAGATAAAAAAATTCCAAACCATTGACTTTTAAGAAGTAACTCCAAAGACCCAAACCTTATTTCAAATCATAACGTTTAATTGATGTTCTTCAATTTTAAAATAAAACAAATAATTTTAAAAAATTGTTTGAAATAAATACCAATAGTGATCATAAAAAATATTAGATATTATTTAGTATGACATAACATATTAAATTTCAAATTTATAAGTAATATATAAAATTTAAAAAGTTTTCTAAATTATATAAAATTAAATAATAACTAAATGATAAAAATGTTCAAATATAATATAATCTTTAAAACCCTATAAATACGATTGAATAATTATTAATTTCATCAGAAAAAATATTTTATTACAAAACTAAATTATTAATTGTTTTCGTAATGTAAAATATTTTAAAATTGTAATAAAAAAATTATTACCAATAAATTCTTTTAGATTTTTTAAACCTAAGTTCATAATTTAGCTAACATGTCCAACCGTTAATTATAAATTTTATTTTATATAAATATACATATTTCAAATTAGCAAAACATATTGAACATTGTTCCATCACATGCATTTACAACTAATTTTATACTACTCTCCATTTCCAAAATAAATGATCATAATAAAAAAAAATCATATAATTTTAAAAATATTATATAATTTAATTAATTAAGCAATAAATTTTACAGAAAATTTTTCTTCAATTTATAATTAAGGATAGAATGAAAATAGTAAAAATAAATTTAGGCTCTATACTACCCAAATTCAAAATACTATAAAATAAAAATGTTAATTAAACAATAAACATAAACTAACATCTAACATTAAAATTGAAAAAATACAAATATAACATTTAAAAATTCACATGTCAATTGATTAATAGGGAAAAAAAATTCCAATTAGCAAATATTTCAAAATAAAAAGTAGTTTTCTTTTTCTTTTTAAATTGATTTTTCATAACCAACCCACTTGGCCACTTCACCTACCTGGCTTCAAAGATGGAGCGCCACCGCCCCTACCAATGCTGCCCGATCTGCCCAAACTGCCCGTCGGACTACCCATACCCATACCCGTTTGCTGATACATACCAGAATTATACATTTGTTGATACCCTCCGTACATCCCGTTATAACCACCGGAATTAACACCACCACCACCGCCGCCGCCCGCCGCCGCATCACCACCGCCCTCCTTCTCCCCCGGCCGTCCCACGGTGGTCTTCTCCCCTTCCATTTCCCTATACTTCGCCAAATAAACCTTCAAAGGCTCAACGTATTCCTCAAACCCTAACGTCGTCATCGCCCACAGCAGATCGTCGCCGTTAATCGTCTTCCTCTTCTCTCTCTGACACTTATCCGACGCCTCGCCGGTGATGAAACTGATGAACTCCGACACGCACTCCTGCACCGTCTCCTTCGCATCCTTCGAGATCTTCGCGTTCGCCGGCAACGCCTTCTTCATGATCCGGCTCACGTTAGCAATCGGCAGGAACCTGTCCTGCTCTCTCGCCGATAAATCGCCTCCGGCGTTGTGACCGCCTGATTCGTTATCGGAATCCGCCATAATTCGAATTATTTGGCGCCAAAATCGAAGAGAAAGTAGATCTCCGGCTGGAGGAGAGATCGCCGGAGCTCCGGTAAAGTTGGGGGGAAAGGGTTTGAGAGCTCTGTGGAAACGAGTACCGCGGTCCGTTGGATCGTTTGGGTGTAATAATAGATCAGTAGCGACACGTGGCGAAATTATAGCCGTTTGTTTATTGATAAGAAAATGTTACGTGGCACGCGTATTTGACGATGGATGTGGATGTGGAGTGGAGAAGATTTGGACGGCTGGATGACGGGTCACGATATTTGTTGACTTTTTTTTTTCTTTCTTTCTAAAAATCAATCCATTTCGGATAAAAAGTTGCACGAGACTATTTATTTCTTTTTCATGCATTAGAAAGCAAAAGGCAAAACCAATAACTATATTGATGTTAAATTGAATATAAATAATCTATTTAGTAAGTTAATTAAAAAATATTATTATGATAAAAACTTAAATTTTGTTAAAAGCATCTCCAATAGTTTTTTAAAGGGTATTGCTAAGCCTACCCCTAGTAACCCCATACCCCCTCCTACAATTTAGTCTCCTCACATCACTGTTCTAAAAAACTCGCTGCAGAGCCGTCATGGCGCGCCATGGCACCAAGGCTTGTGCCTCACGCCACGTTAAGCTCGTGGCACGCCATGGCCTAATTCGCAGTTTTTGTAATGCAATATTTGGTATTTTTTATGTTTTTAATGTCTTATTTGCGGGTTTTTAATATATATAACCTAATTTAACTTGTTTATTACTATTGACTTATTGAATAATACGTCAAAACATATGTTTTTATATAAAATATTATATATAAATTAGAAATTTGACGCCATAAATCACGCCTTGAAAACGCCAAGACTTCGTCATGGCTTCTAAGGCTTGAGGCTTGGCCTCGCCGCCACGCCAAGCCTCACGCCATTTAGAACCTTGCCTCACATACATGACAACTAGCCGACAAACCAAATTTTCAAAAGATTTTTAATTTATATTTATAGTTTATACCCTATAATTAGTTAATTAATTTACTTTATACCTTTTACTTTTCTAATTTTCATTTTACACCATCACCATATTAATACATATAATCGTATATTAGCTAAAATACGTTAAAAAAATACGTTTTAATTTTAACAAGTTACACCATTACAATCGTCTCTTCGATACCTTCGAAATGAGCCCAATATTGAATATTTTTGGATCTAATTATTTTATTATATGTTAAAAAATACGTTTTAAAATACGTTAAGGAAATCGATATATATATATATATATATATAATGAATAATATCACATGTACTGCAAAAACGTAATTCATAATTTTCATCAAAACATATGTGATTCACAATTGATTTGAAATAAAGTAAAAATAATTTATATATATATATATATATATATATATATATATATATATATATATATCGAATTCGAATCAATTACTCTGCATTCCAAATTCAAGATAATTCTCTCCGGCCTCTTCGTCTCTCTTTCTCTCTCTCTCTCTCTCTCTATATATATATATATATATCAAAGTTGTAGATGACAAACATGGGAGAAGATATGACACCAACATCAGAATTTGTCACCAACCAGGTACAATATTATGATAACTAACATTTATGTTAATTTTAACTTACAGGTACAAGTGAAAGTTATAACAAAATATAATAATTTCAGGTGTTCGAATCTCGAGAAGAAATAACTGACTGAGTGCGTAATGTGGAACGTTCGGTTGGTGTCGTTGTTGTTACCAAAAGATCAAAGACTAAGCCAAATGGAGATGTTTATAAAGTCGTGTTTATGTGTGAACATAGTGGGGTTTACAAAGGTGACAAAATTTCCAGTCGTCATACTGGAACAACAAAGTTTGACTGTCCATTTGAGTTGATAGCGCTATATTCATCTAAGCATCATTGGTGGACGTTGAGGGTTGTGTGTGATACACATAATCATGTCGTTGCACAATATATGGAGGGTCATCCATATGCAATGCGGCTGAACGAACCTGAAGTTCAACTAGTTGAAGATCTATCAGCCCAACATGTCAAGCCACGATACATTTTATCCACGTTAAAGAGTAGACATATGGAAAATGCATCTACGTCAAAGACAATATACAATGAAGTTCAAAAAATTAAGACAAGAAACGAGGCAGGAAGACAAAAAATGCAGGTTGTTGTGGATTTTTTTTGTTGAAAAAAATTATGATTTTGAGACTCGTGCAAATGATAAAACAAACAATCAGTTTCTGGTCGCAAAAGCTTGTTAAAAAAATTAAAGGATATAATAATGCCAGAAAAAACGTTGTTTCATGAACCCTCGGCTCATAGAACCACTCGTGGACGTCCTTCTTTAAAGAATCAAGCTCAAAAGAAAAAGATTATTGAAGACCCTCGTAGACGCAGTTGTTCTAACGCACCAACATTTATCAACTCCGAAGATTTTGGTCATCAAGAATCAGCGAGGCATAACTCCTACTTCCAACGACAACTCACCCCCACAAATCCATATCTTGATCAAATCCCGAGTTTATTTCATCCATACATCACACAAATACAAGATGTATTAGCGATGGAAATTGTGGATTTCGAGCCATATCTACTTGTTTGGGTCGTCATGAAGATGCATGGGGCACTATCCGCACAGAGTTAATGGGTGAACTAACTGAGAATTATGCTTATTACTTTGATGTGATTGGCAGCAACGAGTGCCAAAGAATTTACGCCGCGTTGAATTGGTTCGAGAAGGGCGCCTTTGCACCACAGATGCATTGGATCGTTATGCCTGAAATGGGAATTCTAACTGCTTCAAGGTTCAATGTCATATTACATGTTCTCAGTATGGAAGCCAGTGCGACATATTTACCATTCAGGACACAACCGTCGTCATCATCCCATGACAAGTCAATTGTAATAGTGCATGTTAATGGTAATCATTACATAAAGGTGGTACTAAAAGGAGATTACCCAATGCCCACACTCATACACCATTGGACACATCATGCACTTCCAGATGCAATGTCGTGGGTTATCCCATGCCAACGTAGATTAGATATGTATGAAGAACATATAGAACGTACTCGTACCCGTGTCTATGTTGATTTAAATGAATAATCAAAGTTGGAATTTGTTGGAATAAAAAAATACGCAATATAGTTATTATGTTTATTACCTTTATGTTAAAAACTTACGTTCGATGTGATGCGTTTTCTCTTTTTTCAAAAAAAAAAATCGATTAACCAAGGTACAATATATTACATATAATAATATAATTAAATCAAAAAATATTCAATATTGGGCTCATTTCGAAGGTATTGATGAGACGATTATAATGGTGTAAATTGTTAAAATTAAAAGTTATTTTTTAACGTATTTTAGTTAATATACGCTTATATGTGTTAATATAATAAAAATATAAAATGTAAATTATAAAACCAAAGGGTATAAAGTAAATCAATGAAAAAAGTTTAGGGACCAAAATTGTAACTATTAATTAAAAAAAATGGGAGGGGGTGTGGGATATTTGCAGGGGTGGTGGGGAAAGAATTTCTAAAATCCCCATTTAAAATAGAGAAGTAAAAAATTAAAATTTCAAAAAAAAAAAACACCTTAATCTCTAACATATTCTCCATTCTGGATATTACACAATTAATTATATTATTAAAATATTCAATACAACTTATAAAATATTATTTCTCTCTCATAAGCATTTAGGCTATGTTTGGCAAAATAGTTGATAAGCTAGCTGATAGCTGATAAACTAGCTTTTCAAAACGTTAAACGCTATTATGAGTAGTTTTTCAATAAACTAGCCTATAAGTTAGTTTATGGTCATAAAAAAGTAAGTTTTTTTTGCCAAACAATGCCTTAGTTAAAGCAATTTCATTGGTAGAAGAAATAAAAAACTATTTCTCCCTCATAAATAATCATTTTTGGAGATATATCCAAATTTGGAGGCTTCCATCATCTCTCTCATACTTTCTCCATTTTGGAGAAGGTTTTGAAAAATCTGTTGGAACAAAAAATTCCTAAAATCCCCATTTTAGAGAAGTTGGAGATGCTCTAATACTGTACGGAAAATGGGATTATCAGTTTCATACAAATGATTTTGGACAAAACGACATTGAGTTTAGTTGAGCTATATTTTTAAAAGAATAAAGGGACTAAAATCGTACGAAATTTAAACATAAATCAACCGATTAAACTAATTATGTTATTAATATAGATTTCAAATATCTTATTTTACTAAGAACGAAAGTAAGAGATAAAGAAAACCAGGAAGATGAAACTAAAACGATATTGTTGAATATGCTATGATGATCCAATAATGAAAATGGTTCTATAGTAAATTTCAAGCTTAAAGTTTGAACCCACCCCACCCCTCTCATTTCTACACTACAAAAATACGTAATTTGAATAGAACTCAATAGGATCTCGATTAACTTTTGTTTAACTAGGTTATGGGTGTTTTTTCTGGTATGCATGGTTAGTTGAAAAGCATGATGTGTTAATATTTTTATTTTTGGGATAAATGCAAGAAATAGTAATCCGTTTTTTTATTTTAGTAATGTACTTTCATTTTTTCTTATTGGAGTATTGTATTTTCAAATTATTTTTTATTATGGTATTATATTTTAAATTTTTTACCCATTATAGCAATGACGATGGTGAGAAGATGATGCAACGAACAACAAAAGAATACTTGAAATGGTGATAGTGTTGTGACGATGTTAATGAAAAATGAAGAAAGTTTGTGAAACGATAAAATCAGAGATAACAAAATACCTTACAATACCATGTTAGTTTTATAAACTTCGAATAAAGATGAAAACTAACATTGGTGATTGAAAATTGAAGTTGTAAATAGTTGTCATGAATAGTCCAAGAGAATATATAAAAAGTCGATTCAAAGCTTGAGGGAAAAATTAGAGAGAACAAAAGGGTTAACCATATTTACAAATAAAACCATACAAAAAAAAGGTTAATATAATCTATACTATGTAAGCGAAGTACATATGTCAGTCATGTTATCTTAATTATGCCATATAAGCAAATAAAATAATGGTATAATCGGTTTAAAAAGTAGTTGGTTACCCATTGCTATAATAGGTAGATTTTTTAAAGTATAGTGTCGCAATCAAAAAATAGTTTAAAAATACAATGCCTTGGTAAGAATAAATAAGAGTAGATTACTATGATAAAAAAAAAATGAAAGTACATTCCAGTTTTTTGCATTTTTTTTTCCTTTATCTTTTAATATATGTTTGTAATAATGGTATAATATGCAATGACCATTCTAGAACTTACACTTGTTTGTTTGTTGGAATATTTTTAGGTTGAAACATGTACAACAATTGACTATATGCTTTCCTTTTTTTTTCAATAGTTATATTCGTTGTTTAGATAATGAAAGGCTCATGAAGCAAAAGAGCAAAGAATAAACATAGAACAATTTAATTAATATTTTTGTTGTGAAAAAAATATATATAGTCGGTAATTTCCATACACCAAACGAAAACAAGTTTGAAGTCTCTCATTGCTTATCACTATCATGAGTTTAAACTAAGATCATTGAGTTCCTATATCAAACCCCATCGAGTATTGTCTTTAATATAAGTTTACTACATATATTGAGCTTCTATCGAGCATGAAAAGATCTCAAAAAACTCAAACACACATAAATACAATAACAAATCTTCTCAAAATAACACGGGATTACCTCTATTTTTAGTCTATTTGGTGATGGTTTTGAGTTTAGCTTTAATCTTGTTAGTTTTGATTTCAAGTCAACAAGAATCAAGAAATAGGGAGAGAGAGAGAGAGGTATTTTGGGATGATTTTGAGGAAACAAAGTTTAGCCTATTGTTTTATTTAACATTAAAGCATATTTTTGATATATAATAAGACATAGAGCATAGAAACTCAAATTTCCCTTAAAGGTAATCACTATGGTTTGTTTAAATAATACCTCCACTTTCATATTTATATCAAGGCAACAAAATGTTTGTTATTTTTAAATGTGAGTTTCAATCTTGGTAACCAATATAACCAATGTCATGTGCATTTTATTTTAAGAGTAAATTATGGATTTGATCCATGCAATTTTAAATTTGTCTTAAATTTGGTATTATGAGTTTTTTATTTCAAAATAGTCCTCAAAGTTTTCATTTTCGTAATATTTTAGTTTCTGCTACTAATGACTGCTAACTCTCATTCTTTATGTGTTAGGCAGTTTGGTTCTTTCCTACTTTTTGTCCATTGTTCATTTAAATAAATAAAAAATCTTATCATCTTCTCCAACCACCATAGACCATAACACACACAAAACTCAAAATCAAACATAAATCGATACCTCAAAAATCAAACATAAATCCATACCTCAAAATCAAACACAAACCCAAATCAAAATCAAATCCGACCCTAAATTACCGTAACTCAAAATCAAAAATCAAAACACATTGTGTTGTCAACACCAACACTAACCATTATTCTATCATCACAAACCACCATCAGAACTACCACACACCATCGCCAAGATCACCACCCAACACCATCAAAACCACCTCCATAAACACAAATCGAAGATGAACAAGATGCACAAACAAATTTGATTTATTGTTACCAAATTGTACAATATGAATTTGTTTCTAATACTCTAAACTAAATAAAAAAACCTTCAATCTAGATAAAGAACCCTAAACTAAATCAAAACCCTAATAGTAACACTAAAATCAAAACCTTAATCTAATACTACTTCTAAAATTGCATGTCGAAGATGATGGTGGTGGTGGATGAGGACTTGCGTTGGAGATGGTGAATCTGAAAGAAAGGTGGCGTGTCAGAGTCTGATATACGGAAGATTTTTGTCGGAGATGATGGTGGTGGTGGATGAGGCCCTACATTTGAGATGGTGGATTTGGTGCGAGGTGGCGACATAAATGAGGTTTTACAAGGAAACAGAGATAATGAAAGGGGTGAGGGAGGCCGTCAGAAATGGAGGTCACGGAGGCAGGGTGGGTATTGTACTGTATTGTATATATATGTAATATATGTACATAGTAAATTAAGGTTTAGGTCCCTGCGGTTTTATAATTTAATAAAACAAATGAGAAATGGGAAAAAAAAGGAGAAATGACCAAATTGCCCTTCACTAAGCGAAGAGAAGTTAACAACAGTTAGTAGAAGGGACCAAAACGTTACACAAATACAAACTCTAATAGCTATTTTGGAATAAGAAAGTACTAAATCCAAAACAAACTTAAATCCACAAAGACCAAATCCATAATTTACTTTTAATTTTTAATTGTCACGTATCTATTAAAGGTTTGCCTAATTCTAACTATGTTAACACTAATTCCTGTTTATAGATCCGTTCAAAAAGAAAACCATGATTAACAAATTTAGGTAAGACTGAAAATATCTATATGTATGTATATGTGTGTATAAATACACACACCAAATTGCATATATTTATTTAGTGGAATTTGGCAACTTTATTGTTATTGGAGCATCAAATGCGGAACTAATTATATCAATAGGGTCCATATTACAAGTGTTTTAATTGGTATCTAATGTTTTATTTTTATTTTTCATCATACTTTTAAGATTTATGAAAATTTGTTAAAGCTTAAAATAAATGCATATGGGTGAGATTTTAGTAATAAATTTTTTCGATAATTATGATATTATACAATTATACATATAAGATTTGAATTCATACGGTCAGATTCAGGGATAACCGAAAAGAAAAAAAAAACTAACTGAAGAACACCCTGATAATTATTCATCTGGATGGTATACATTTACGCATACAAGTAATATATAAACAATTTGTTCGGGTATGCACATGCGTGCACACGTGCATTAAAACCAAAAAACAACTTCAATTACTTGTATTCACATGCACAAATCATCTAGATGAATAACTACCAAAATATTCCTCGAAATTTTTTATTTTTTTTAGATTTTCCGCAAACCTCACTCTGAATTCATAATCATTAAGTTTTGAATCAGATATGTTACAAAATGCGACCCAACATCCTATTATGTTGTGCACTTAATGGACCCCATTGATATGTCAATTTCGATCAGATTTTCTTCTTCATTCATCTCCGACCACCGGTAAATTGATACCTCCGGCAAGAATTCTTGTTCTTGTCGTTTCTGGTGAACGTAGTTTCCAGTCGGAAGTTGTATTTCTATTAATCCCTCCTCGTCGGATATGAAGCCATCGGAATCTTGTTCACTTGTGGGTGAAATCCGGCCAATAATTTGGTTTTCCGAGCAAGATTCCGGCAAACAAATATCCAAAAATCCAATCTTTGCTTCATTTTCAACTTGATTTGAATTGTTGTGATGAGAGGTGAGGAGAAGATGTTGGTTTTCTTTTTCAAGAACGTGTACTTTGTGCTTTGAGAGTGTCAAGAACAGAAAAGTGGAAGAGATCAAGATCATAAGTGTGATGATGATGATGATGATGATGAAGAAGAAGATGGTGGAATTACTGAAAGACCCACAAGCAAATGTGAAAATGGGAAGAAGAAAGGCAAAAATCCATGGGTTTTTTAGGAAATAAACAGAGGATGTCATTTCAATGGCGACTGTGTTTTTAAATTTTTTTTTTCTTTTGGTGCTAGAATGAGAGACTATAAAATATAAATCTTAGGATATGAAAATACACTAAAATTAAAAAATTGTTTAAAATGTGAGAAGCCATGGCAATGTGATCACCTCTTTTGTTCACCACATGGCATCTTTCAGATTTTAATCGTACAAATCATACACAGTGTTCTTTCTAAAAGTTATAATAAAAAAAAGGTTAAAAGATATCTCTATTATTGGATCAATTCTTATTAAAGATCAACACTGATTAGATACATCAAGATATACCAAATTAATTCCCTTCTAAAACATAGTTTAAGGATTTGTTTTAAGATTAAAAGCAATCAAGAGTCTATAAATCTCTTCTTACATTTTTCAACTTAACTCACGATCATTCATCTTATATTATATACTAGATTCTACCCCGTGTATTATACGGGGTAATTTAAAAAAATTAAATCATGTCAAAAAACATATCTTACAGATATGAATGATCATCGAAAGTACGATGATGCTTTTTCAAGCTTTTTTCCCTTCAGGGTTGTTTTCTTTTTGCAGTTGTTTACAAAATGTCCTTGTTTTAGGCAGTTTTCACAAAGGATGTTTTGCAAAAAATTAATAAAAATATGAATAAATATTAAGAATTTATAAAACAAAATTTGTAATATAACGTAAATGAAATTATAGAAAAATACATAGTTAAAATATTAATAAAATAAGAATCACGTATTATAAATTATGATATTTAATTATATAATTAAATCCAAAAGTATTCAATATTAGACTCATTTCGAAGGTATTGACGAAACGATTACAATGATATAATTTGTAAAAAATAAAAAAAATTCAATGCGATTTAATTCATATACATTATTTATGTTTATATGATAAAAGTCTAAAATGAAAAATAAAAAAGTAAGAGATTAAAAGTAAACTATCATCTAATTATAAGGGTAGTAAATGTAAGGTATAAATTAAAAAAAATTGAATTAAGGAAAAATTAAATAAGGAATAAATGTGGATTTGATAGATGAACTTATAGTGTAAAATGCGTTCAGGTTCATGTTTAGGCGGGAAAATGAAAAAAATGGACTCACCAGAAGGTGACACGTGTCCCTCCAGTTACTTATTTATTATAGAGTAAATTACGGATTTGGTCCCTGTGGTTTTTATAAATTTTGGATTGGGTCCCTCCTAAGAATTAATTACAGTCTTAGTCATTGTGGTTTCACTTTTGTTTCAGATTGGGTCCCTCCATCTGTTACCGTTTAACATGGACCGTTAAACCCCTCATGTGCCTCCCACGTGAGGGGTATATCCGTCATTTTAAAAAAAAACCTTATTTCTAATAAAAAAAATTGAAAGATTTGTTGATTTGAGTTACAGACCCAGACACATTCGAATACTTCGTTTTCTTTGCAGGTTCTTATATGAATCTCAGACTGATATCGATTAAGCAGGTTTGATTTCAAGTTCGATTTCGATTTGAGAGGCGATATCGATTTCGATTTCGATTTCAGAAGGTGATTTCGATTTTGATTATGATTTTGATTTCGATTTCTCTCCCCTTTGTTAGTTTAGTTCGATTACAGTCCCATTCCTTAAATTAGATTTGAGCGTATATCGATTTCGATTTCAGGAGCCATGTTTTTTTCGATTTCGATTTCACTCCCATTCCTTGATTTAGTTCACCACATTTCGGTTTAGGGCAACAACTAAAGTTTTTTTTTTCCTAGCCAACACCTGTATCCATAAAAGCATTTCATTATTTCAAATGCTTGTTTGTTAATATCCTTCTTACAAACTTGCTAATTGTTCAATTTACTGATCTTTCTTTATATTTTCCTTTGGGGAATCTTTTCTTCATGTTGGATAAAGAAATCGTTATAAGAATTTACGTGGTTTCACATCCAAAGTAAGGCAAATAAGCACATTGGAGTCGAATTGAAATACAAAATAGGAATGAAGAATTTCCTTAACCCCCCACTCAGGTTTCAATACCACATGATCAAATGCACAAAGTGATTGCTGGTAATGCATTATTTCACATCTGTTTTGGGATTCAAAGATTAGTAACCTCGTTATCCAATACTGTTGTCTACTAGTATAGATAGTCCAAGGGTTACTTTTTACATTTTTGGCATTAATTTTGAACTAACAAAATTTTCATTTTTCTCATAGTGATGTTGATGATCCGCACTCATTCGCTGACCTATATGTATCCAGTTCTGATCCGTAAGTAGCACTTTTCTATTTCTTTCCCAAGAAAGAAGTTCTATTTCATTTGGTAAAGCTAACCCATTTTTACTCTACTAAGCTTCTAATTTTCTTTGTTTTTTTTTGTTTTCCTAGTTTAATGCTAAACCCTTTTCCCTTTGCATACTCTCTCCGTCGTAAAAAGAACATACACTTGTTGAATTGGCATACATTAGTTTAATTTTAGTGCAGCTCAACTATCCCTAGTATGGATGAGAAGGATGATGTTATTCCGACCACCATAGTTGCTGCCTTTTCAATGAATAATTCACAGTCTCTCTCCTGGAGAACCCGATTGCAGAAAGGTGACAGTCATGTTGGTGCATCTGGATTTGCTAGTTCTGTAAGATGAAATCTCAGTTCTTAATGGAAATTCTAGGGGATCCTCTTTTATACTTAGATGATATTTTTGTGGATCTTATTTCAACTATAAACTACTTTCGCACATATGAATGAGTTCATCTTATAGCAAGTTATGATTGTTTTCTTTAGTTTTTGTGCTCTTTTTTATTCTTTGAACGACGTTATTAATTATCTTATCAATGCATTATGGCTAAAAAGCTTTGTTGTGAATGAATCTTGCAGCAGGAAGACCATCAATTATGGATTTGGATGTAGAGCAGTAGAGGACGATAAAGGGTACGCATATTTTTCATTTATCAGTTTGTCAATGCTACATTTGACCCAAGACATAGTCAAATTCAAGTATTTTATTATTAGTCAAATACCTAAAATACCCTTAATCATGGCAAAGTATAAGTATCACATGGATCGAATGGAAGGAACTATTGCTTACATCCTGCAGTTTGATTATTTTTTCTAATTGGTTTTGTTCATCATCTTTACACCTCATTATCTTTCTCTTTAGAGTTTTGTTTTTACAAATCTCAAATCTGTGGTAGTGTGAGATTTGTACATCAAGTCTTTTTGAGGATAATTGGCAGCCAACCATTTACTATTTTATTAGTTTCACAAATTAGTGCCTATTTGCTTCTCTTAGTTTAATGGATTCCAATGCAATTTGGAAATGCATTAGTATGTACATTAACATGATGCAAATTTTACATACACAAATGACAAATCACTGTTAAACGAGTAGTTTGTAATTTTTATATACAAGTTTAAGTGAAAGTATACTCTTCACTATCAATATACACAAATCAATTGTTATTTCCATTCATGCATAAAGACAGTTTAATTACATCTTAGGTTATGCTGAGCTGATTCTTTTTTTCCTCGCAGATGAAGAAAGAAGAAAGAAGTTCCTACATGGAAGATTGTTACAAAAAATGAACATGAAACATCCAAGGAAGAATTTCAAGCATCAATCAAAGCAATGAAGAAAGAAGTTCCTACATGGAAGATTGTTACATGTTTCAGTTGGATGTTCTTTGTTATTTTATTGTTTCTTAGTCGACCTAAAATGGTCTTAATAGGTTAACTTGGGTTTAAGGTTTATGTTAGTTTTTATTTAGTTACAATATTTGGGATGTATGGAGTGTTGCTATTTCTTTTATGAAAATTCCAATTTATACACACTTTGTTCAATATGGAATTATGGTTACACATCTGTTTTGGGATTTTGTTTACACATTTTGTTCACAAATTAGTTATACACATCTGTTTTGGGAAATCTGTCCACACATGTATACAAACAGATTTGTATACATAGTTTGTACAAGTTGAAGAGTTTGCATAGGTATACAAAGACAGACTTTTGCACAGGTATACACAAACAGATTTTTGCACACGTGGTATACACAAACAAATTTGTATACATAGTTTGTACAAGTTGAAGAGTTTGCATAGGTATACAAAGACAGACTTTTGCACAGGTATACCCAAACAGATTTTTGCACATGTATACACAAACAGATTTCTGCACCTGCTTGCACAGGGTATACACAAACATTTTTTGCACAGGTATACATAAAAAGATTTTCGCACACTTATACATAAAAAAATTACATATGACCTGTTGTACAAACAAATTACATAGGACCTGTTATACAAACCTGCACACCTACAAATTAACAACCATTGAAACAACATAACATGTTATAACAGTGTTGATCATATGAGACATAGATGCTAAAAGGTATACCAATAACGAAATACAACCAAAAATTATTCCAACCATTGAAACCTAGAGATCAAAATTCAACCCAACAAGTTACATAGTTTGAAACCAAGAGATCAAAATTCAACCCAACAAGTTACATAGTTTGAAACCTAGAGATCAAAATTCAACCCAACAAGTTACATAGTTTGAAACCTAGAGATCAAAATTCAACCCAACAAGTTACATAGTTTGAAACCAAAAGATCAAAATTCAACCCAACAAGTTACATAGTTTGAAACCAAAAGATCAAAATTCAACCCTGACTTCCGATTGCCTGTCCCTTGCATGTTCTTGAATTATGCCCCTGTTTATTACACTTGGCACACGTAACAGTCTTCCCAACCCTCCTGAGTTGTGTCCTTGTTGCTTTGACAGCCTTTTCAGCCAACTCGTCCAATGCCTTCCTTCTTCGTTTCTTGGGCCTTCCTACTTGAGTATGATGTGTAGGCGGGGTCAATGTCATTGTACAAACAAACTTGGGTCACAACCTTCTTCCATTTGTTGGAAAAATCTTGAAAGCATACATAGCCTTCCAAGTATCTAGCCAATATGTGTTGTCAACCCACTTCTCTGGTAAGCCCGCATTGATCCCATTCAATGTCATGTTCCAAATAGTTGCAACTGCATGCCTACAAGGCATTCCCGTCAACTCCCACCTTCTACACGAACAAACTCTATTCTTCATATCCACTATGCATTGGTCCATCCATGGACCATTCACTTGGTATTGGTCCCCCCCCCATTCCAAATAGCAATGTACTTGGTAGCTTCGGTCTTGATAGCATCCAACATCTTAGTGGCCACGGGTGTAAGAGGACCATCAGCCTTTTGAATCATATTTTGTACAATCACAATTCTTTTCATTAGGTACTCTCTTATGTACTCTAATGCTGTGATAATTGGTTTGTCCTTCCCATCCACTAGTTGCCTATTAAACACTTCACACATATTGTTCAACAGGACATCACTATGGCATCTTCCTGAAATGGGATAAAGTAATTAAGTCACATTGAAAGTTGCTGAAATGGGATAAAGTGGCATCTTACTGATATGTTATAAAGCATTACCTGTAAAGTGTGACCTTGACCAATGATGTGGAGGTATTTTGTTCAACCATTCATATGCAGATACATTGAAAGCTTTCAAATTGTTCATGGCTTGTTGAAACTCCGGTAGTGTTGATGATGTTGCACACTTCCAAAGATGCTCCTTATATACCCTCCCCTTCCATGCATGTTTCATATTTTCATGTATATGTCTTAAACAATACCTGTGCTCAGCGCAAGGAAAGACTTTTGCTATAGCTGGAATTATGCCCTATAATAGAGCATACTAAGTCAGATATAATATTATTAAAATGTTAAAACATGAAAGCAAAGTAAGGCATATCTCAAAGCATAGTAAACATACCTTTTGTCTGTCGCTTATGAACGTGAAATTGGAATTAGAAGACATGTCCAAATCAACTCCAAGACATTCCAAAAACCAAGTCCATGAGCTTGTTGTTTCGGCCTCAACAATCGCATACGCCAACCGATATATACCATGGTTACTGTCAATGCCAACTGCAGTTAGGACTTGACCTGGGAAAGGTCCTTTCATGAAGCTTCCATCAAGGCCCAACAAGTCTCTACCACCTGCCATAAAACCCTTCTTCAGTGCTCCTAAGCAAACATAAATTCTTCTAAACTTTCTTGTTTCATTGTCCGGATTAAGATCAACTTCTACATCCAACTTCACTGTGGTGTCTGGGTTTGTTCTCTGCAACTCTAATATGTAGTCCCTCAACACGCTATACTGCTCTACATAGTCTCCCATAAGCTTCTTGAGTGCCAATTGTTTTGCCCTAAAAGACTTCATCTTTGAAACTTTAATTGAATACTTTTGTTCCAAGTTAACTTGCAATGCCTTCACAGGGATATCTAGGTTTGCAACTAGTGTGTCTGAAATCTGCTGAGATAAGAAAGATGTTGTACATGCGGTAACTTCTCTTGAATGAAGACATTTGTGAGTTTCTACATACGTTTTAACCATCCACGTATCATCATATTTACCTGTGGATATGTGCAAAACCCATGGGCAACATGGCCTACTTGCCTTGACCTCTTTACCCTTGATTGAACCAATTACTTCTTCTTTTAATTCTGGAATATTTCCTTTACATACAGCCCTTATTCTACGAAGATCGTTCTTTACGACCACAATTTCCCTCCTAGTCTCAATGGCATGTTGGTCAATCATCATCTTTATTCCTTCTTTACCACCAAAAACTTGGCCAACATAAAAGTTGACACGCTTTTCAAGTCTTGTATTAGGTCGTTTTTCCTTTCTTAGCTTCTTCAAGTAATTAAACCTTTTGAACTCAAAATCAGATTCATCGGTGTTGCTTTCAAAATCTTCCAACTCCAATAATGAATCATTATCACTCCATTTCCCTCACTGTTAACTACACCATCGTCTAATATATTTTGATCGTCAAGGGCAAATGCACCACTATCACTCTCTTCATTTACCTCATCATCTTGATGTCCTATCGTTTCATCAAATAAATTAAAGTCATCAACTAGATCAAAACCTCCAACATCTTGATTATTATCAACCCATTCAAGGAGTATCCCCCTTTTTAGCCCTGGATTCACTTCAGTGTAAACCTCTATTATTTTGCACTCGGGAGCATATTTTAAAAGATTCAACACATCAAGATCTTTATCTAAAGATTGTAGACCAAAATCTAAGTCTTCGCCTGGAATTTTAAAATGACAAACAATAGATGCATCATCTTTGATACCTATTTCTTTCATCATAGCTCTCAGCTCTTGTACTGAAAACTCCTCAGTGAAAACTAAATCAACAAACTGATATTTACCATTTACGTACTCCCTACCAGGACAAGTCGTGAAAACACCTCCATGATAAATCTTCAATGTAATCAACGTCGGATAATCATCTGGGAATAAAAACAATGAAATCACTCGTTAGAACAAAAGCAATGAAAAAAGCCGAATGCAAAACTTTGAAGCGGAAACTTATCATTCGAATAATAACCAATGAAAAAAAGATCAAACATGCTTATATATTATTTGAATAAGTGAAACGTATATATATCATTCAAATAAGTGAAACACATATATATCATTCAAATAAGTGAAACACATATATATCATTCAAATAAGCTTAATAATTCTTGCATTCGAATTAGTGAAACTTATATATCAGTCGAATAAGTGAAAAAAATCAGCAAACATACTTTTATATCATTCGAATAAGTGAAAAAAATCAAACAAACAGACTTTTATATCATTCAAATAAGTCAATATATGTATATATATATACATACATCATCTAAACAAGTTTAATCATTCTTCCATTCGAACAAAAAATATCATTCGGGTATGTCAAGTGAAACCTATATATCGTTCTAACAAAACCAATGAAACCTGCATATCATTCGATAAAAACCCAATTATTTGACTAAAAGCAATGAAAATTTTGTGGGTTTTAGAAGAATAATGGAATGAGTTTTAGATGAACATACCATAAACATCAAGAAGATCCTGCTCTGTTAAATTGCTTCGAAGTAGCCAAGACGTACGCACCATAATCTTCAGTTTTTGATGAACGATTGAATTGAAGAATTGATTTGATGAAGATTAACTGTCGATCGATTGGATGAACCACACGTAAGGCGCTGTTCGATTGGATGAAAGCTATTCTTTGATCGTATAATTCTTGGCAGTTGTACGTATCAAATAGAATAGGGTTTAAAAAATTAGAAAAATAGTTTTTTTAAAATGACGGATATACCCCTCATGTGGGAGGCACATGAGGGGTTTAACGATCCATGTTAAACGGTAACGGATGGAGGGACCCAATCTGAAACAAAAGTGAAACCACAATGACTAAGACTATAATTAATTCTTAGGAGGGACCCAATCCAAAATTTATAAAAACCACAGGGACCAAATCCGTAATTTACTCTTTATTATATGTATAGATGTAATTATATCATACGCTCGTACTTGATAATTAAACTGATATTAAATAAAAAAACAATTTAGCTAACAAAAAAACATTATTTTTTCTTGTCACATTGTACATCAAGCAAAAAGTATAATCTAATTAAAAAAAAACATTGTCTATCATTAAAATATATAAATAATAGTATTATAATGTGTTATTCGGTTTTGTATAAAAATAAAAATATATAAAATATTAGTGAAAATTGTTATTCAGTTTAACCAAACAATAATCAAACCGTCGAACCTAAAACCATTTAACTCAAAATAACATTTGGTTCATACAGGTATTCGGTTTCAATTACTTTTACACCACTTTCATGCTAAAAGGCAAGTTCATTCAAGGTCGTGTTCATAAACGATCCAACGATAACAAAACATCCAAAGTATTAATTCAATACTGAGCTTAAATCTGAACTTTGATACAATATTTAAGTTAGTGATCGCACATGGTTGTGAGAAAATTATTCATGCTAAGGAAACATATTAATTTCATGGGATAATATTAACTTATTGTGGGTTGAACCCAAAGGTCTTGTTGGTACTATTTCGTAGTAGAGTAAAAATTTGTGACCCTAAAATGTGCTAATTGTGCATTGTCATTGAAAAACTGTGAGGCTACAATAATATATCGAAGCTTAACTTTGAGTTTTAATGTAATAATGGAACATAAACCCTAATTGTAAATCACTAAATTGAACCAATATGTTGGTGTTTTTTTAATGTAATTTGTAACTATAGCAAAACTTTGTTTTCTATTACAGTAATTATTTTGTGATACAACGGAAACTAATTCTAGATCCGTCTCTATATGTACCACCAAGTACAATGGCTCTCGATATGTTAACATACATGACATATATTTAAAAGCATATCAAAATACGTATGGTATGCTTGAAAGCTTCTAAAACATGTAAACATATAACATATGTATACAACCTTTGAAAAATACTAAAAACAATATCTTAGTTTAAAAGTAACACGAAACTCACCTCGATATGCACACACTCCTCACCAAATGTTGATCCTACCTACACAAGTATAAATCTTTCTAATGCAAGTGTCAACTATTGGGAGTGGTGGTAGACAACATCCAAAAATTCGTACAATCGTGCGATGGAGGCCCAATTGTGTCACCATTCCTGGCCCATTTGGTTTATTTCCACACAATCTCTTTAATATTTTTGTTATACAACACTTGTATCATGTATATCTACTGGTAAGCACTTTAAACATTGATTATTTCCATGTATGGCGTTAATGATATTTCTCACTAAACCAATGGCCTCGACTCAAATCTTACACCAAACGTTGTTATATCATCATATGCTACCTTGATCTTGCTACCTAACACTTGGTAACCTTCATTTTCTCAATTGAATCTCGACCTTTTCTTGAACTTGTTTTTTTGTTTTTACTTGAAATTGAGAAAGGAACAAAATCTCATACGAACCCCAAATGGGTCTCAGATGTTGTGACTCAAAGCAATTCCTCATCACATGTTCTATTAAATGTTAATGTAGCCCCATATTCGGTGTATTACACTTCTAGTCCCTTTCTTGATTTCTTTCCATTTAGGTCCAAATTTGGGGGTTTCATAATTATTAGATGATTCAAATACCGTTTCATACATACGAACATCTCCTAAAAAAATTATATGGCAAGCGGTATTATGGATTGTTTTGTATGTGATTTGGGGTTATCACAACAAAGTTGTGTTTTCAGATCAGGTCCTTTCACAATTGGATTTGGCTTTTGATATCCAACTTTTATCATATCAGTGGTTATTAAACCGAGCTTAAGGTTTTAGAGTGGTGCTACAACCTAGGGGATGTTCTAGAGGTTAATCTTTTTGCATGCTTCCCGTGGTTCTATATCGCGAGTTTGGGTTGGAGCTTTTTGTGCCCTTTTTGTGTGTCTCTATGGTGTTTTCAACTATCTTCCCATTTTCTAGGTTGGATTTGGTTTAAGTTCGAGTACTTTCATGTTCGTAGACTCTTTGTGGTGCTATTTTGGGAGTTTTTCTTTTCCTTTTGTCCCCTATTGTATTTGGCCTTGTGGGTTTTTTGTGTTTTTGCCTTTACCTTTGGTTTCTGTATCTTGCAAAATGTCTTTTTTCATTTTGTAGTGCCTCTTGTATTTATTTTGTGTTTTGCTAATAAATGTCGTGGCTATTGGAACATCTCAAATGATGGCATGTTGAAAAAAATGCTTTTCATGGTTGCATTTGGAAGTTCGGACTTTTTCATTTTCATGTTGTAATTTTTCATAAACTTTATTATTTTTTAATAAATTGAATTTTTACTATGTATATTGTTTTTTTCCTTTTTTGCGAAATCAATGACTGATTAATACATAGCAAAACTATCAAATTAAAATTTTAGTTTTTTTTTTTAATGTATTCATCATCTTATACATATGCAACAACTTTTTTAATTTCAAACTCTTTACTTTAAATTTTGTAAAGATTGATTTTTCAATACACACAGGGGTGTTTTCGTTCAAGAAATGATCAATAAATACAAAAAAAAAACATTTAAGAGCAAATTATATTTTTGGTCTTTATGTATAACACCCTAAAAATTGGGATAACAAAATTTCGAAAATAAAAAGAGAAATATGGTATATAAAATTTGTCATAGCAATAGCCTCCCAAAAATGGGGAAATGAGTAAACCTGTTTAATTACAGTTTGTAATTTAACGGTAATAAACAACAACCAACTAATCTAATTTCTACAATAGAATTAAGATTACAAAAAGGGTGTCGCATATAAACCCAATAATGTATTCACAAAAAGTGCACCCAAATGCACTATCCCCAAGCTCTCACCAAGTCCGCCTAGACCTTCTTAGGTGTGGCGCCACTAGAACCTGAGATACATGTAAACCACAAGCAAATGTTAGGCCAAAAAGCCTAGTGAGGTTGATATACAAGACATACATGCATGAATATCAGTTACATAATTTACCAAATCCGAAATCAACGGGGGAGACCCATAACACCAATCAAATTTCACCCAAGAGCCGAGATACCTTAGTGTCCACTTCCACGAGTGACACCACAAGGCCCGACACATCCGGGGGGTACAACACGACATTGCCCCAAATGGCGGGGGTCTAGGTACATACCAACACGGTGGCACCCACGACTATGTTCTCCTTGTGCCTATTTGACTTGGTTCATCCACAATACTCATTCATGATCAGGAAGCATAGTAGTGCTCACAATGTGTATTCTGTTACATAGTATAGGGGTTGTTTTGTACTTTTGTATATTTTAGTTTCTTTTAGGGTTTTTGTCTCATTATATATAGGTGTTGTAACCATTTGTAATTATTCATTCTCTCTAAGAAAAACCCTAGCCGTTTTTTAGCAATTCTTTTCTCTTCTTAAAGTTATCATGGTATCAGAGCAGGATTAATATCTTTTCATCTCTCAAGTACTGTTAATCTCAAGAACTATTGGGTATCTGTTCGACGGCGTCTTTTCTATTCGGTGGCCCTATCCGTTCGACAACGTCTTTTTTGTTCGGCGGTACTATCTGTTCGACGGTGCCTTTTCTGTTCGGCGGCGCTAGGGTTTCTTCTTGTTCGACGCTTCTTTCTGGATCTAGCAGTTTTCGATCCTTGTTTAAGGGTTATGTTCGAAGATTGATTTTGGCATACGGTATCTCTATACTCTCTATTCTATTTTCCTTCCTTTTATTTCTCGTTTGCAATGGCTGGAAAAGATGATTCTCTCCAAGCCATTAGTATTTGTTTGGATGGAAAAAATTACTCCTATTGGAGTTATGTCTTGAAAAAATTTCTGAAGGGCAAAAAGATGTAGGGTTATATTTCTGGCACTATTGTGAAACCAAAAGAAGCAAAGGATTTGGAACCTTGGGAGGTGGATAATTCGAAAATTATCACTTGGATAAACAATTCTGTTGAACATTCGATTGGTGTTCAATTGGCAAAATATGAAACAGACAAGGAAGTATGGGATCATCTTGAGAGACTGTATACACAGTCTAATTTTGCAAAACAGTATCAACTAGAAGCTGGTATCCGAGCACTTGAACATAGAGGTATGAGTATTCAGGAATTCTACTCAACAATGACCGATCTGTGGGATCAGTTAGCTCTTACTGAACCTGCTGAATTGCATGCCTTTGGACCATACATTGCTCGTAGGGAAGAACAAAGATTGGTTCAGTTTCTTATGGCCCTGAGAAGTGACTTTGAAGGACTTCGTAGTAACATCTTGCATCACACCCCACTCCCTTCAGTTGATTCAGTAGTAAGTGAATTGTTAGCCGATGAAACTCATCTAAAGACACAAGCAGAAAAGGGTATTCTTCCAACACCAAGTCCTTCTATTTTGGTTGTTCCTCATAAGCCTTTTGCTTCAAATCAGAATAAGATTCGTCCAAGAGTCGGGTTTGATGAATGCAATTTTTGTAAGAAAAAAGGCCATTGGAAGTCTCAATGTCCAGAACTTATGGGTCGAAATCAATCACAACAGTCTGGTAATCCGAGACAATCTCATCGTTTTCCTCCTCAATTTAGCACTGCTGCCGCCGTTCCTCCATCTGGGTCAACTACTAATCCTACCCTTGCATCTATAACTGAACAACTCCAGAAGCTTTTTGATGTTCAGTCTCATACCATATCTGTATCTTCGCCCATAGGTCAGTCGATTAGTAACAAATCAGATATGCATCCAACTACATGGATTCTAGATTTTGGTGCTTCTTTTCATATGTCTCCGAATTCTAAATTATTTGCTTATTTAAATCCTATGCCATTTGTGCCTGTCATGACTGCTGATGGTACTCCTATGCCATTAGCAGACATTGGTTCTATTATGAGTTCGAATTTTTCCTTTCCTAATGTATATCATATTCCTAAACTCTCATTAAATCTTGTGTCTGTTGGTCAATTATTTGATTCTGGTTATAAGGTATCATTTTCTCCTGATTCTTGTTGTGTGCAGGATGTAACACCCTAAAAATTCGGGTAATTTAGAAAATTGAAAATTCGGCAAAGTAACATTTATAAATAGAGCAATCCACCCAAAAAGGGTAAATGAGTAAGCGTTCACAAAACCTGTAAGGATGCATGGGAAACGACAACAAACTAATCTAAACCACTTCTATCTATATTACATAGGTTGTCAACCCAAATCACAAAAATAAAGTAATTGTTTTAAACGCCAATACTCCAAAATATCTATCATACAAAAATGCCCTTAAGAGACCACGCTCTTCTCTCAACCCCTTGACGACCCGCCGCTAAGAGAACCTGTTATACACATCATTTGAGAAAAAGTGTTAGGCTTAAAGCCTAGTGAGAACATACAGTTTATATGAAATATAACAAGAATAATTAAATGCAACATGAATAAACTGTTTTCGAAAACCATCTTTGTAAATGGTTTGATAAGCACATGGTGACCTTCCGGCCCAGACTTCATCTTGCGATGACGGGAAAAACCCGAATCCCAAGGATTGTGGCGAAACACAAAGTAAGCCACTTTCCAAGTTTTGAGCTCACCATACTAGGATCAAGGCCACGAACACGCCGGCTCGTACTAAGATGTGGGGGAGGGCACCCAATGATCCCTAGTCATGCTCATTCGCTAGGATTTACATTTACGACCCACGACTAGTATCCGGTCCCACATAACCGTACCAAGTTGCCACCCTAGGGCCCAATGTCTCAACTAGATACTCTACGTAACGTCCCACGTCAAGCTTCATCACCGGCCACCAATAATGTAGCTTCAAGTCCTGGTACATCTTTGTACTACCCGGGTGAATGAAATACTTGGAGTTGTGAGCATCTTCAAGAAGAAGTTCCCGATTTCCCCCAACCTTGGGCACCCACACACGACCGTTGAACAATTTAACCCCACGGCTATCTTTCGTTAAGAGTAACCGTTGTTTCGTCATGACTTCTTCCTTGAGATTTTCTTCCAACAATGCTTCCATTTGAGATGCCTTGATCTTCTCAATAAGACTTGACACTAACTCGATTCTCGATAGGGTAGCTCGAATGCTCCCGCTATAGTCCTTCCGACTCAAAGCATCGGCCACCACGTTTGCCTTACCGGGATGGTAAATCAACTCACAATTGTAATCTTTGAGTAACTCGAGCCACCGCCTTTGCCTCATGTTCAACTCCTTTTGATAAAAAAACGTACTTCAAACTCTTATGATCCGTGTAGAGAGTACATTTCGTGCCATAGAGGTAGTGTCGCTAAAGCTTCAAAGCAAACACCACCACCGCCAACTCTAGATCATAGGTAGGGTAATTCTTTTCGTGAATCTTGAGTTATCTGGATGCGTAAGCGATTACTTTGCCTCTTTTCATTAACACACATCCCAATCCCATTTTTGAAGCGTCGCTATAAACCACGAAGTCTTCCGGCCCTTCGGGTAGCGACAAGATTGGAGCTTCACACAACTTCTTCTGTAAATTCCGGAACGCCTTCTCCTGCGTTTCGGTCCAAACGAACTTCACATTCTTCCTAGTCAAGGTCGTCAAGGAAGAAGTGATCTTGGAGAAGTCTTGTATGAATCTCCGATAGTAGCCCGCCAAACCCAAGAAACTTCGGATTTCGGACAGACTCTTGGGAGGTTCCCAATTCATCATTGCTTCAATCTTTGAGGGGTCTACCTTCACTCCGCCTCGAGTGACAACGTGACCCAAGAATTGAACCTCTTCAAGCCAAAAGTCGCACTTGGAAAATTTGGCGTACAACCTCTCTTTTCTTAACACTTTTAGAACTTCGCGTAGGTGTTGCTCGTGTTCTAACTCGCTCTTGGAATACACGAGTATGTCATCAATGAATACAATGACCGACTTGTCGAGGAATGGTCGGCAAACTTTATTCATCAAATCCATAAACACCGCTGGTGCGTTAGTTAGACCAAATGGCATCACAAGGAATTCGTAATGGACGTAACGCGTTCTAAAAGCCGTCTTCGGAACGTCTTCCTCTTTCACCTTCACTTGGTTATATCCCGAGCGCAAATCGATCTTCGAGAAACAACCTGCTCCTTGGAGTTGGTCGAATAAATCGTCAATCCTCGGGAGTGGATACTTCACCATGGACTTATTCAGTTCACGGTAATCGATGCACATTCTCATTGTGCCATCCTTCTTCTTGACAAATAAGACCGGAGCTCCCCAAGGCGACGAGCTCGGTCTTATAAATCCCTTCTCTAGGAGTTCTTGGAGTTGAGCCATCATATCTTGCATCTCCGATGGTGCTAACCAGTAAGGAGCTCGCGCAATTGGAGCCGCCCCCAGTATAAGATCGATCCAGAACTCCATTTGACGATCGGGTGGCAGACCGGGAAAATCGTCCGGAAAGACATCGGGAAATTCGTGCACCACCTTCACGTCCTCGAGCTTCTTCTTCTCGAGTTTCGCGTCAATCACATAAGCTAGAAAGGACGAACATCCTTTCACCAAACACTTTCGCGCTTTTGCCATGGTGATAACCGCCACATCACCTTTCCTTCTTTCGCCATAAACTACCACCATGTCACCATCCGATATAGGGAGTCGGATTAATTTCTTAGAGCATAGGATTTTGGCATGATTGTCTGCTAACCAATCCATGCCGACCACTACGTCGAATCCACCAATGACCATTGGCATCAAATTGATCAAGAACTTCTTTCCTTCGATACCAAGGGTACAATCTTTCAAGACATCACTTGACTACCATTAGCTATCTCTACCCTTAAATCATTCTCTAGACTATTAGTGGGTATGGCAAGTTTTTCACGAAATGAATCAGATATGAAAGAGAAGCTGGCACCCGAATCAAATAGCACATGAGCAGGTACGGAGTTTAGGAGAAACGTACCCGATACCACATCAACGGATGACTTGGCCTCATCGGCCGTCATCTGGAAAGCTCGGCCAGGAACTCTAGTAGGGTTCTCTTTCTTCTCTGGGGCACTCCCCGTCTTCCATTTCGGACAATCCTTTCGAAAATGTCCCGACATCTTGCACTCAAAACAGACAATCCCTTTGATCGAACAATCTTTGGTAAGATGATCGGTCTTACCGCACTTGACACAAGCGGTGAAATTGGGATTACAGTTACCATGGTGTTTACTTCGGCATCTCTGGCACCATCGTGCCTCTTGACGGTTGTTGAAATTTCGGTTCCCAACGAAAGGTTGATTCTTCCTAGGAGGTACATAATTGCTTTCCCATTTTCTCTTGTCTACTACCACCACCGCTTTCTCTGGCTAGCCTCTTGCATAAACTTCTTCCATAAATTGAGCTTCCTCAATCGTCTCCCGAAGGTTAGAAGCTTTAGAGTTGCGGACCATTGACATCATGTCCGCCGGTAGGCCATTGAGATAAACTTTTATCTTCTCTTTCTCCGTTGGGGCCACGTGCCCCACCAATCCTAGATTCTTCATAAACTAACGGGTGTATTCCCGCACCGTCAAGTTTCCTTTCACTAGAGACTGAAACTCAGCTTCAATACGGTTTATAGATCTTTCGCTGCAGAATTCTTCCAAAATCTTCTTCTTAAACTCGGCCCAAGACAACTGAGCCAGAACGGTAGAAGAGAGAGTGGCCTGGGTGACATTCCACCATGTGAATGCTGAATCCCTAAGCAACTGGGTACCAAACCTCACTCTCTGGTCGTCCCCACACTCAGACGAGCCAAAGGCCTGCTCGACAGCCTGAACCCACTTTACACATACAATCGGGTCGTCAGAACCAGAGAATTCTGGCAGCCCGCATCCCAGAAAGGATTTATAAGTGCAACTCATTCCACTTTTCTGAGCACCCACGACCCTGTGCTCTTCCGTTCTAACACCCTGACCGGTGCCACCAGAACCCACCACGACGTTCTCTGCAACCGCCTCATTTCTCTTGAGACTGGCATCGCGGTCTTCTAACAACTTCAGAAACGCTTCCTGTTGCTTCTCCATAGCCGATAACACCATCTGCATAATGATGGCCATCATGTCGGCTTGAGGGTTTGCCTCCTGAACAATCGGGTTTGTGGATGTCAACTCCACTCTCGGCACTTGCTCCACCTCTCCCGTGAATATAGGCGGTATACCCGGAGGAACGACGGTCACTGCCCTAACTACTGGATTCCGCTCGGGCGAGCTATCTTCACGTACATTCTCATCGGCTAACGGTCGAATGCGAGTGTTCACCATACTAGAATAATGGCTGCCACACAAACACGAGAAAGAGTAAGAAAAGATTAACGGAATTAAACACGAAAGAAACGTACTACTACGTCTACCAATTGTCATAACATTAGCAAACCAAGTACACTCATGTAAAATATCCTCATAATAACATTAATTAAGTGAGATTATGAACATATAACACATAAGAGTTCTTGTTACCATCATCACAACGTTTGATGAACATAACTTCCGTCGACTCTAAGACTAACCCATCTTAGAAGTTCTACCCAACTCACAAATCATTGCCTAACATACTCAGTCTAATTCTAGACATCTTACATTCATGCCTAGTTCACTTAAACTAGAGCTCTGATACCAACTTGTAACACCCTAAAAATTCGGGTAATTTAGAAAATTGAAAATTCGGCTAAGTAACGTTTATAAATAGAGCAATCCACCCAAAAAGAGTAAATGAGTAAGCGTTCACAAAACCTGTAAGGATGCATGGGAAACAACAACAAACTAATCTAAACCACTTCTATCTAGATTACATAGGTTGTCAACCCAAATCACAAAAATAAAGTAATTGTTTTAAACGCCAATACTCCAAAATATCTATCATACAAAAATTCCCTCAAGAGACCACGCTCTTCTCTCAACCCCTTGACGACCCGCCGCTAAGGGAACCTGTTATACACATCATTTGAGAAAAAGTGTTAGGCTTAAAGCCTAGTGAGAACATACAGTTTATATGAAAGATAGCAAGAAGAATTAAATGCAACAAGAATAAACTGTTTTCGACAACCGTCTTTGTAAATGGTTTGATAAGCACATGGTGACCTTCCGGCCAAGACTTTATCTTGCGATTATGGGAAAACCCCGAATTCCAAGGATTGTGGCGAAACACAAAGTAAGTCATTTTCCAAGTTTTGAGCTTACCATACTAGGATCAAGGCCACGAGCACACCGACTCGTACTAAGATGTGGGGGAGGGCACCCAATGATCCCTAGTCATGCTCATTCGTTAGGATTTACATTTACGACCCACGGCTAGTATCCGGTCCCACATAACTGTACCAAATTGCCACCCTAGCGTCCAATGTCTCAACTAGCTACATACGGGAATTACCCCCAAATAATAAGTCGACTCTATACCTATGGATCCACTAGTAACAGTCTAGACTTGTCACAATAACATTTGTGATCAACTATAATCAAACATATAGTTCATAACATAATTTTTTCCCAAATCACATTTTATGGTTAACTGCTGATAAATACAAAGCCCAAACATAAATCATAAGGCTACCTTCTCATTTTCAAATGTATTTCCTTACCAAGTAAACACTACAAGTGTAAAAACCATTTATAGGTAACATGAAGTTTCCTCAAGACCAAACCATTTATTTCCTTTTTCCAAGATAACACTTTCAACCAAAATACCCATAATATGTTTAAAACATAAACTTGACTAAGAAGCCATAAGTTGAACATTTACTTCGTCAAAATATGAAACCAACCATATCTGTAGTTCTAAGACATGGGTTATTTCTTTATTTTACAAAATGGTAAGAAACCCTAGAAATCCCCAAAATACCAAGTTAGGTCAAAACCTCATCAACAATAAAAATGTAAACAAGGAGATATCTATAAGTCAAAAATGCATTTTGATGTGTATAAAGTTTGAGAAAAGGAAGTATGAACTCGCAATGGGGTTTTAGGTCCAAACCCTAGAAAACCCTAGAATTGGAGAAGAAGTTATTTGATCTTGAAGATGAAGGTTCCTCACCAAATACCCTTAAGATTCACCTAAACACCATCATAAATGTGTTAAGAGGAAGGTTGTTGGTGTAATAAATGAGGAGGGATACTTAGGGTTTTGAAGCTTACCACAAACTGCAGAGAGAAAACGACCTAGCTCAGATAAAATGACTTATTTTCGGAGCTGGTCTAATTAAAGTCTCAGACCCCGCTCGTGATAGTGCCATGCGATAGTGACAGTGTCATTATCGCGGGGCACAATCGCGCCATATGTACCGCAAGTGGTACTTCTCTTCGCGATAGTGCCCTGGCGATAGTGACATTGTCACTATCGCGAGGCACAGTCACTCCACTGGTACAGAGGCCCGAAAATCCAAGACTTTGAACCCACGACATGCGTGACGACAAAAGGAAAAGATACAACGTACATAAGTACAAAGATACGCATAAAAGTCGCAAAACGGACAAGTTGGGAATCTGGACTTACACAAAAATACGGGTGTTACACAGGATCCACGTACTCATAAGCTGATTGGGACCGGCCGTAGGCGTGGGGGCTTATATGTGTTGGATGAGTTGCGATTACTAGTAGCAGTTGCTCATAGTGCAAATCTATCTTCTTTTCGTTTGTCGTCTAAGTCATCTAGTTTTTATTTATGGCATTCACGCCTTGGACATGTTTCAGCTTCTCGTCTAAAATACTTAGCTTCTTCTGGAAATTTGGGAAATTTGCAAGTTCATGATATTTCTAATTGCAGTGGTTGTAAACTTGCAAAATTTTCAGTTTTACCTTTTAAATTAAGCAAATCTCTTTCTGTTGCACCTTTTGATTTGATTCATTCTGATGTATGGGGACCATCTTCTGTTCCTACAAAAGGAGGGTCTCGATATTATGTCTCTTTTATTGATGATTATACTCGATTTTGTTGGATTTTTCTCATGAAACATCGTTCAGAATTCTTTGATATTTATTGTCGTTTTCGAGTATATGTTAAAACCCAACATAATTCTGTGATTAAATGATTCCGATGTGATTTGGGAGGTGAATATACTTCCAATAAATTATGTGAATTACTTGCTTTAGATGAAACTATTTACCGGACGTCTTGTACAGACACTCCTGAGCAGAATGGTGTTGCTGAAAGAAAACATAAACATATCCTTGAAACCGCCCGCTCTCTCTTATTGTCTTCTTCGGTCCCTAATCAATTGTGGGGTGAAGCAGTTCTTATTGATGTCAATCTGATCAACAAAATTCCATCCTCAATCACTTCAGGTTTATCTCCCTTTGAAAAACTTTATGGTTGTTGTCCTGATTATTCTTCTTTACGTGTCTTTGGCTACACTTGCTTTGTTCTTCGTCCACATGTAGAGCGTGATAAATTATCTTATAGATCTGTTGTTTGTGTTTTTCTTGGTTATGGTGACGGACAAAAAGGTTACCGTTGTTTTGTGTTGGGTTACGGGATCTCAAGCACAGCGGAAAATAAAACTGTAACCCTCCAAGGACCCATACGAACCGGAATAAATCGGGTGTTTCGAAATTATACCTCACAGTTAACGAGACTTTGAATCACATAAACAAAGCAAGCTTGATGCCTCCACGGTATCCACGCGAACAATCCGAATCCTTTGCCTTCTCGTGATGCTAGTCACGGTTTCAAAACTTAGAAAGGAAAGGGAGCATATAGTTGTAGGTGATTTTTAGAGAGATTTGCAAGAACAACTCTTGTATAAAATGTCATACATTTATATGGATATGAAAGGCATGACATGAAAGCACCACCATCCCTACACCTTACTTGAGTGTAGAAGTATCCATGCTTGAGTGTAAGACTTTCCATACACCATCACTCCCTTACAAAGGCCATCCCTAGTCAACTTTATTTATGTCCAACACGAATAATATATGGTTTTATTTAATCAGATTAAATCAACAAATCAGATATAATAATTAAACGTTTTAATTATTTAAACTCCTTATTCGAATATGTCCAAAGCGTGTGACCCAATGGGTTCTCGACATGTTGGTAATAATTATAAATCTCGTATTTATATTTATAAACAATGAGCGGTATCTAGCAATACATCATCGTCACCCAAATGACGAGAATTGGTGATACAACAAATTATCGGTTTGTAGTCAATTTTAGTTTACACATTTAATTCCTTTGTCCTTGATGTCTAGATTGAACACGAGACATTGAATGTGTCATTCTCGTTATGTCCAATCTCTAGTTTCTTGATTCCCTAATATACTAATAAAGCAGATCATGATATCTCATATCAATTATCCGAGCATGCATGGATTTCCTTAGTATATATATTTATCAAGGGGCCCAGAGACATCACTCCCGTCATAAAGGATGGACAAATCATATCTCAATATATGCTAGTTTTACCATGTGATTTATAAAATACCCAACAATAATTCTGTCATCCAGTTACGGAATGATTAGAACAAATGTCAAAATATATTACTCACACATAGCAAACTCCATATTTCTCAAGTCAAAGAATTACATGTACATTGACCACATGAGAAACACTTATGACACTCACATGATATCCAATGAAGTGTTCTCATAGCGAGTCACGTCCGATACACAAAATATCCATTTTGTACCCATATGCAGATTCAATATCTCTATATGAATCTCTACATATGTTAGTCATTATCATATTACTTCAACCTTAAAACCCAAAATAATATTTAACTAGGGACATTTAGAATACATTATTCTAAGATGATTTATTATGAACAATTAAAACACAGAATATAACATATACATAACAAATTGGGCAATGCCTTTTATTTATTTATTAATTTCATGAAACAAAACTCAAAATTACAATCATCGTATGATTAGCTTTTGGGCATTCACTAACAATATCCCAGTTGCACTAAAGCCAATCATCCATGCATCGTATACCAATGGATCTACAGTGGCCATCATGCTTCTGCTGTGTTAACGGCTTGGTTAGTGGATCAGCAACATTGCTGTCAGTTGACACTCTGCTTATACTAACATTGCCTCTTTCAATAATCTCTCTAATGAGATGATATCTTCTAAAAATATGTTTGGATCTTTAGTGAGATCTAGGTTCCTTGGCCTGTGCTATAGCTCCATTGTTGTCGCATAACAACTCTATAGGACAATCACTGCTAGGACTAACTCCAAGTTGAGAAATAAATTTCTTGATCCAAATGGCTTCCTTGGTTGCATCTGATGCTGCAATGTACTCAGCTTCCGTTGTAGAATCAGCTATTGTTGCTTGCTTGGAACTCTTCCAGCTCACAGCACCACCATTAAGACAAAACACAAAACCCGACTGTGATCAAAAATCATCTTTATCCGTTTGGAAACTTGCATCAGTGTAACCCTTTACACTTAACTCTTATTCACCGCCATATACCAAGAATGAATCCTTTGTTCTTCTAATTCTTGACGGCAATCCAGTGACCATCACCTGGATTGGATTGGTATCTACTCGTCATGCTTAAAGCATACGATACATCAGGTCGAGTACATATCATAGCATACATGATAGATCCAATTGCCGAAGCATATGGAATCTTACTCATTCATTCACTCTCTTGAGATGTAGTAGGGCACTGCGTCTTAGAAAGTGATATGCCATGAGACATTGGTAAGAACCCTTTCTTGCTATCAGACATGTTGATCCGTTTCAACACTTTGTCTATATATGTACACTGACTTAAGCCAAGTAATTTTCGCGATCTATCTCTATAGATCCGAACGCCTAATATATAGGCAACTTCACCTAAGTCTTTCATTGAAAAACATTTTCCTAACCAAGCCTTTACAGACTCAAGCGTCGGAATATCATTTCCAATGAGTAATATGTCATCTACATACAATAAAAGAAATGATACGGTGCTCCCACTAACCCTTTTGTAGACACAAGGTTCATCCTCATTTTTTAAGAAGCCAAACTCTTTGATCGCTTCATCAAAACGATGATTCAAACTCCTTGAAGCTTGCTTCAATCCATAAATAGATCGTTGCAACTTGCATACCATATGAGATTTTTCAGGAGCGACAAAACCTTCGGGTTGTATCATATATACATCCTCAAGTAGCTTTCCGTTAAGGAAAGCTGTTTTGACATCCATTTGCCAAATCTCATAATCGTGATATGCTGCAATGGCTAGTAAAATTCTAATAGACTTAATCATTGCGACTTGAGAGAAAGTTTCATCATAATCAACACCTTGAATTTGTTTGAAACCTTTTGCAACCAATCGTGCTTTATAGGTAATCACATTACCATCCATGTCGGTCTTTTTCTTAAAAAGTCTTTTTCTTAAAAACCCATTTGCACCCTATAGGTCGTACCTCGTTGGGTGGGTCAATTAAGTTCCAAACTTGGTTTTGATACATGGAGTCCATTTCTATTCTCATAGCTTCTAGCCATTTCTTGGAGTCAGTGCTTGCCATAACATCTTGGTAACTAGTGGGCTCATCATCCATGAGCATCACATCCCCGGTATGAGTGATGAGAAATCCATATCTCTCAGGCTCATTCCGTTTTCTACTAGATCTATGAGCACTTTGTGTTACGACATCAGACTACCTTTCCACATCGCTTTGTGGATCCACAATTACTTGTGGTGTCTGTGTTAGTTCCATATGTGTTGAAATATTTTGATCTTGAACAACTTCAAGTTCTACATTCCTCCCACTAATACCTTTGGAAATAAATTCCTTTTCCATGAAGACACCAGTACGCCCAACAAACACTTTATTGTCTTGAGGATGATAGAAGTAGTATCCCATAGTTTCTTTGGGATATCCTACAAATATGCATTTATCAGATTTTGGTTCTAATTTAGTTGTGATTAGACGTCGTACGTAAACCTTACAACCCCAAATCTTCATAAAAGATAATTTAGGACTCTTCCCAGTACATATCTCATATGGTGTCTTTTCAACAGATTTTGATGGAACTCGGTTTAGTGTGAAAGCCGTTGTCTCTATAGCATATCCCCAAAAGGATATCGGAAGGTTAGATTGACTCATCATAGATCGTACCATGTCCAACAGTGTACGATTCCTCCTTTCGGAGACACCGTTCCATTGTGGTGTTCCAGGTGGAGTGAGTTGTGATACAATACCACAATTTCTAAGATGATCAAGAAAAGCATGGTCTAAGTATTCGCCACCTCGATCAGATCGAAGAATCTTAGTACTCTTTCCAAGTTGGTTTTGTACTTCATTTTGAAATTCTTTGCACATTTCAAAGGACTCGGACTTATGTCGCATTAAATATACATAGCCGAACCTACTGAGATCATCAGTAAATGTAATGAAGTATCTATAACCACCTCTAGCATGTATGTTCATTGGACCACATACAACGCTATGTATGATTCCCAATACATCACTTGCTCTCTCACTTTGTCCAACAAAAGGAGCATTTATCATCTTTTCAATTAAACAAGCTTCACACGTCCCATATGATTCAAAATCTAATTTGTTCAATAATCCATCCTTATGGAGTTTGGAAATGCGAGTTTCGTTTATATGACCAAGACGACAATGCCAGAGATAGGTTAAATTTGAACTATTCGATTTGACGTCCCTTTTATCTATGTTATAAATCGGATTATCCATATTAAGAACATAAAGACCATTAATCAAACTTGTGTCACCATAATATATATTACCAAAAGATAATGAACAACATTTGTTTCCAATACTGAAGGTAAAACCTTTCTTGTCCAAACAAGATACAGAAATCAAATTTCTAGAAATAGATGGTACACAATAACAATCATCAAGTTCTAATAATAATCCGGTCGGTAAAGTTAACAAAATAGACCCTACGGCTATAGCAGCAACCTTTGCCCCATTTCCAACACGCAGATCAACTTCACCTTTACTCAACCTTCTAGTCCTTTTGAGTTCCTGCACATTTCTACAAATATGAGAACCACATCCAGTATCTAATACCCATGATGTATAAGAAGTAGAAAGATTAGCTTCTATCACATAGATACCTGAAGTGGAAGTTACACTTCCTTTCTTTTTTTCCTGAAGGTAGAGAGGACGGTTCCTTTTCCAATGCCTGGGTTTGTTGCAATGAAAGCACTCACCCTCCTTAGGTACAGTTACCTTGGGTTTCTTAATGCCTCCTTTTGGCTTCAAAGATTTAGAAGTGGGTTTGGCAATGGACTTTCCTTTGCCTTTCCCTTTCTTGTCTTTACGGACCATCAAAATGGTGGACTTGTTCTTTGCAAGCTCTTGCTTGGCTGTTCGTAACATATTGAGCAATTCTGGAAGGGATTTGTCAAAGTCATGCATGTTGTAGTTCATCACGAATTGACTGTAGCTATTTGGCAACGATTGCAAAACTACATCAATGGCCAACTCCTTTCGTAAAGAAAAACCTAGTCCTTCAAGACGCTCAATATGCCCAATCATTCTAAGCATATGAGTGCCAACAGGACTACCTTCGGACATTCTACAACAGAGCAGTTCCTTGGATGTTTCGTACCCCTCATGTCTAGCTTTCTCTTGGAATAGCAATTTTAGGTGTTCGATCATATCGAACGCCCCCATGTTTTCATGTTGCTTCTGAAACTTAGGTTTCATGGTTATTAACATTAGACATGAGACGTCCAAAGCATCTTCATAATGTTTTTAAAAGTGTCCCTTTCAGTTCTAGGAGCACTAGAATTAGGTTCTTCAGGGATTTGTTGCTCCAAGACATACAATTTCTTTTCAGCTTTGAGGACAATTCTCAAATTACGATACCAGTTGATGAAATTTGTTCCATTTAGTTTTTCCTTCTCAAGAATCGATCGCAAAGTGTTTTTGTTTCCATTGTTGGTTTGTGCCATTGGTAATCTACAATAGAAAAGCAGAGTTCTTAGTGTCATGAAATTTTATTGTTTAATAAGGACTTTCATCAAACAAGCTCCCACTATTTTAATCAAAGCAACAACCCTCTTTTATTGTTTTGGAAAACGTCATAAGCTTTCTAGCGGGCCAAAATCCATATTCTCATTATCGATCAATTTAACTTTAGCTAACCGATCAACCAATAATGTTTTAGGTAAGCAACAAAATTGCTAATTACATCTCTATGTAACTCTTGAATAGTTAGGTGAATAACTTTTATTTAAATTCATCAAATGAATGTTCCCAACACATGCCTCCAAATCCCCAATCCTATTAGGCTTAATTTGGTTAAGTCCGACCCAAAATGGCTTGTAGGAATCCTATGCTTACCTTATCTTACTAAGATTAAAGAGAGTACCCAACTTTAGCATGACCCACCCTCAATGATCAAAGTCTTGACAAGTGCCATGTTTGGAAGGCATCTTAAACTTAATATTTTGGTGAGGGATTTTAGTTAGTTTGATCTTACCATTCTTTCTTTTGTAATAGATCGTTTCCTCATAGTTTGATTTAACCGGAATCCAGATTGGAGGAGGATCACGAGGATCACTTAAATACCTTCCTTTTTTTGGCGGTTTAGGCCTTTGTGACAAAACCGGTTGAAATCTTACTATGATGTACTAAGACCTTATCACTCAAGATCGACGGTCCACTTTATATCTTATATAAATATCAATTTTTATTTTATCAAAACTCATTTTGATTTGTAAAACTCCTTTTACTTATATATTTTAAAATCATATTTGTTTTTAAATGTTGTAACAAATATCACATACATACAACCACACATAATATATCATAATATATAAAGCGTAAAATAAAACATAAAAATAAATGTGAGATGGTTATAGCCCCCCTATGAGATATTCATAGAGCCAAGTATGAATATCATTACATAAAATAAACTCTTATGGTTCTAAGTCTTCTCATCTTCATCACTTCATAACGCCTCCATCTCTTGCTTTCTTTTATACAAAATATTTTACATTTCAAACAAAGAAACCTCGAGTTACATTCGAGGGGATTGGATGAGAGGAGAATGTACAAAGAGAGTATATAGAGAAAGGTACGACATGCAAGTCGTATTTACCAAATATAATACATCCATGACTAAGGGCTATAACCATTCACCAAGCAAATCACATTATACATATTCAATCATATTGAAACATAAAGCCGATTTGCAACACCACCGTATAAAATTAATACAAAATTCATACGTTATCGAAAAAGGGTGATTCAAAATTCTTTGGAAAACTAACAAAAAGATACACATCTTTTATGTTTTAGTATTTCAAAGATCTAGAACCCTTATGGGTCGAAAATCAAGTCAAACCTGTAGTGGGTTCGATTTTCGGACAACATTGCGACACTGTCGTAAAAAATTCATAAAAAATTCATACGAAGTCGAAATGATGCGATTCAAAAGCCTGTGGAACCCTAACAGAAAGCTCCACGTTTTTCATTGTTAAGTTTTCTCAGATTCAAAATAATTCTGGGACGAAAAAACCAAAACGTTTATGAAACAAAAACATTCAGCAGCAAAACAGTTTTTAAAAATGCATGCATGTCACCAAAAACCGATCTAGAGGTTCGTAAGTAGCTCTGATACCACTGTTGGGTTACGGGATCTCAAGCACAACGGAAAATAAAACCGTAACCCTCCAAGGACCCATACGAACCGGAATAAATCGGGTGTTTCAAAATTATACCTCACAGTTAACGAGACTTTGAATCACAGCAACAAAGCAAGCTTGATGCCTCCACGGTATCCACACGAACAATCTGAATCCTTTGCCTTCTCGTGATGCTAGTCACAATTTCAAAACTTAGAAAGGAAAGGGAGAATATAGTTGTAGGTGATTTTTAGAGAGATTTACAGGAACAACTCTTGTATAAAATGTCATACATTTATATGGATATGAAAGGCATGGCATGAAAGCACCACCATCCCTACACCTTACTTGAGTGTAGAAGTATCCATGCTTGAGTGTAAGACTTTCTATACACCATCACTCCATTACAAAGGCCATCCCTAGTCAACTTTATTTATGTCCAACATGAATAATATCTGGTTTTATTTAATCAGATTAAATCAATACAAATCAGATATAATAATTAAACGTTTTAATTATTTAAACTCCTTATTCGAATATGTCCAAAGCGTGTGACCCAATGGGTTCTCGACATGTTGGTAATAATTATAAATCTCGTATTTATATTTATAAACAATGAGCGGTATCTAGCAATACATCATCGTCACCCAAATGACGAGAATTGGTAATACAACAAATTATCGGTTTGTAATCAATTTTAGTTTACACATTTAATTCCTTTGTCCTTGATGTCTAGATTGAACACGAGACATTGAATGTGTCATTTTCGTTATGTCCAATCTCTAGTTTCTTGATTCCCTAATATACTAATAAAGCAGATCATGATATCTCATATCAATTATCCGAGCATGCATGGATTTCCTTAGTATATATATTTATCAAGGGGCCCAGAGACATCACTCCCGTCATAAAGGATGGACAAATCCTATCTCGATATATGCTAGCTCTACCATGTGATTTATAAAATACCCAACAATAATTCTGTCATCCAGTTACGGAATGATTAGAACAAATGTCAAAATATATTACTCACACATAGCAAACTCCATATTTCTAAAGTCAAAGAATTACATGTAAATTGACCACATGAGAAACACTTATGACACTCACATGACATCCAATGAAGTGTTCTCATAGCGAGTCACGTCCGATACACAAAATCTCCATTTTGTACCCATATGCAGATTCAATATCTATGAATCCCTACATATGCTAGTCATTATCATATTACTTCAACCTTAAAAACTAAAATAATATTTAACTAGGGACATTTAGAATACATTATTCTAAAGTTATTTATTATGAATAATTAAAACACAGAATATAACATATACATAATAAATTGGGCAATGCCTTTTATTTATTTATTAATTTCATGAAACAAAACTCAAAATTACAATCATCGTATGATTAGCTTTTGGGCATTCACTAACATTTTGACCCTACCTTTAAGAAATTATATGTTTCTCGTCATGTTGTGTTTCTTGAGCATATTCCTTTCTATTCCATTCCCATACATGCACACAACTTGACAAAGTCAGATGTAATTAATATTGATTCATTCTCTGAGCAAGTAAACTCTACTCAGACTCCAAATATTTCTCCAACCGAAGAAAATGCTACTGGTATTGGTACTCCAATACCTGACACTGTTGCCCCTCCTCCTACAACTGTCACTCAAGATGCACCTGAGACTGTGGATCCTCCTCGACAATCCCAACACCCTCGTAAGTCTACTCATCTACCATAATTTTTTTATTCTACTTATTCTCCCTATTTTACTTCATTCTTAGCTTTTATACACTCTCTTTCTGAACCTTCCTCTTATAAAGAAGCAACTACTGACCCTCTTTGGCAACATGCTATGAGTGAGGAACTCTCTGCTTTGCAAAATACCCATACTTGGGATTTGGTTCCGCTTCCCAACGGTAAGCGTGCTATTGGTTCCCGGTGGGTCTATAAAATCAAGACCAAATTTGATGGATCTGTTGAACGTTGCAAAGCCCGTCTTGTAGCTAAGGGCTTTACTCAGGAATATGGCTTGGATTTTGAGGAGACTTTTGCTCTTGTAGCCAAAATAACTACAATTCGCACCCTTATAGTTGTTGCTGATGTTCGTAAGTGGAATATTTCACAAATGGATGTTAAGAATGCTTTCTTGAATGGTGACTTAAATGAGGAGGTATACATGGTTCCTCCTCCCGGTGTTCCTCATAAAACTGGTGAAGTTTGCAAGCTTAAAAAAGCGTTATATGGGCTTAAACAAGCCCCACGAGCTTGGTTTGGAAAATTTTCTGATGTTATTCTGTCTCTTGGATTCTCTACAAGTGAACATGATTCTGCTCTCTTTGTCAAGCATACTTCTGCAGGTCGTATATTGCTTTCATTGTATGTTGATGATATGATCATCACCGGTGATGACCTTCAAGGAATTCATGCCTTAAAGTCGGAATTAGCTGCACAATTTGAGATGAAGGATCTGGGTCCTCTTCGATATTTCTTAGGTATTGAAGTTGCTTCATCTCCTAGAGGTTACTTGCTTTCTCAATCTAAATATACAACTGAATTTATTGAACGAGCTCGTCTTACTGATACTCGTGTTGTGGACTCTCCTTCTGAATTGAATGTCGATTATTCTCCCACTGATGGTTCTCCTCTCAAAGACCCTACCTTGTACCGTACTATAGTTGGCAGCCTGGTTTATCTCACTATTACTCGACCAGACATTGCATATGTTGTTCACATTGTCAGCCAATTTGTTGCAGCTCCGACCTCTACTCATTGGACAATTGTTGTGCGTATTTTACGTTATCATCGAGGTACCATGTTTCGAAGTCTCCTGCTATCATCCACATCTTCTCTCGAACTACGGGCATACTCTGATGCTGCTTATGCACGTAATGTAACACCCTAAAAATAGGGATAACAAAAACTTTCCAAAAACGGAAATGTGGTATATAATTTTCCGTAGCAAGAGCCTCCCAAAAATGGGGAAATATAAAAACCTGTTAATTACAATTGTAATGTAACGAAAATAAGCAACAACCAACTAATCTTATTTCTAAACTAGAAAGAAGATTACAAAAGGGGTGTTGTCTAAGTCCAACCAATGGCTTCACCAAAAATGCATCCTAAGCACTTTCCCCCAAGCTCTCACCACGGACCGACTAGGCCTGCTTAGAAACGGCGCCGCTAGAACCTGAGATACACATCGACACCAAACAAGTGTTAGGACAAAAAACCTTGTGAGATTGCACAAGAAATAACATATAGGAGCATTTACAATTCTTATCAACAGTTAACCAAATTTCGTTAAATGTGGAGTCAATAGGGAAGACCCATAGCACCAATCAAGTTCCACCCAAAGAGTCGATATACCTTGATGCCAACTACTAAGAGTGACATCTGAAAGGCATGACACATCCGAGGACTACAACCATGGCATTACCTCGAATGGCGGAGGTCTAGGCACATACCATCATGTTGGCACCCAAGACTACATCCTCCTAGTGTCTACTGACTTGGTTCGTCCAACATGCATTATAGGAGGTTTCAAGGAACAATATACCAAAGATATTTCAATACCAACCATGGGTACAATATCACCATCCCAATCATTATAAAGTCCACTACAAGACTAGTATGACCAAAATCTCATCATATGAACATGATACCTCCAAATAGTGTCTCAGATAGAAAATCATCCCCATAACAATTTATGCATTTCATTTAGTCATGGCAAGACATTTATAGACATGTAAATATAAGGAAAAAAACCCCAAATACTTAAACATGTAGATATGAGCATTTCAAGTAAAGATACAATAATAACAAGTAGAAGATTATGATGTGTAACTAGTTTTGACAAAAGTTTAGTAAACTCACAATCTAGGTTTTTGGACCAAAACCTAGAAAATAGGAAACCCTAGCTTGAAGAGATTGAGTCTTGGAGAGGAGAGGCTGAACTTGAAGAACCCTATTAAATACTTCCTTGAGAAGAGTTATTGCAAGAATCAAGGATCCAACTACCAAATAGGGTTTGTATTTATGAGGGTTAGGGTTTTATGAGGGAGAGAACCAGTTTTGGAAGCTCCAAAATCCCCAAAGAGAAGAGAGGAGTGAAGAAATGAAGTTAAAATCAGATAAGGATTCATTTAAACCCTCAGCCCCCCGACGGCGATAGTGCTCGACGATAGTGCCATGGGCACTATCGCATGTCACAATCGCGAGCAACAAGGTGCCCACGGTACAAAACTCGCGACAGTGACTTGGCGATAGTGACCATGTCACTATCGCAAGTCACAATTGCGCCACCACCACAACTCGCGGTACAAACCCCGCGATAGTGACCTGGGCACTATCGCGCCACTCCCCCAATAGACCGAAAACTCAGCCAAATTCGATAACGTGCGTGAGGTTTAGTCATTCAATGATTATATAACTCATATAGCATTATAACATTATAAAAATGATCATGCGCATATAAAGGACTTCATTTACTCACATAATCACAATTAATGAAATGAGAGGAACAAATACTTACCTTACAAATTTCCGGGTGTTACAATCCTCCCCACCTAATTGAGATTTCGTCCCCGAAATCTCACCCTAGATTAAATAGATGAGGATAACGCTTCTTCATATCATCTTCAGACTCCCAAGTAATGTTAGCACCCCGATGGTGCTTCCATTGAACTTTAACCAAGACTACATCTTTGTGCTGCAACTTTTTCACTTTCGACTCTACTATCGTCTCGGGTTCTTCCACGCAACGATTCCCATTATGTACTCGAATTTCCGAAAATGGAATTACACTTTCCTCCTCGGCTAGGCACTTCCGAAGATAACATATGTGAAAGGTAGGATGTATCCCATCCATCTCCGGTGGTAAATCCAACCGGTATGCTTGAAGTCCAATCTTCTCCAAAATGACGAACGAACCAAGAAAACGAGGACTGAGTTTTCCACGTTTTCCAAATCGGATAATCCCCTTCCATGGAGATACCTTCAACATGACACGATCGCCCACTTGAAATTCGACCGGTCTCCTCTTCTTGTCCGCGTAACTCTTCTGTCGGTCTTGAGCCGCCTTCAGTCTTTCCCGAATTTCTTTCACTTTATTTGCCGTCTCTTGAACTATTTCCGGTCCGGAGAATTGCTTCTCGCCCGCTTCGAGCCAACAAACCGGAGTTCTACACTTCTGACCATATAATGTAACACCCCGATTTTCGAAAGGTATCATTTCAAGTTTATACAAAAACTGATATATTAAGGAAAAATAAGATATTTAATTTTGGGCTTGAATCCTAGATTTTATAGTCTAGATGGATGAAGGATTCAATTACGAGACCAACGGTTCTTTCTGGAGCGAAAATGGAGCTATAACGAAGAAGTTATAGCCAAAACAGTTTCGGTACGCGCTAGGCTATAGTGCCCGGCGATTGTGACAGTGTCACAATCGCCTGTCAAGGTCGCTGGAGCCCAAAAACTCTCGGTACAATCTCAGCGATTGTGCCCGGAGATTATGACATTGTCACTATAGCCTGGCACAATCGCCTGGGTGTTTCAGGGTGTTAAAATCGCGATTTTCAGCCCCAAACTTCATTTCTTCATAACTCTCTCATTTCAACTCCGATTTGGGCGATTCAAGTTGCTACGGTTTCGTTTTTGAGAGATTTTCAAGGATAAAGCAAGATATTGGAAGTTTATTGAAGTATATTAGAGTATTTTGTGGTGGTAAGCTTCTTATTCCTCACTATTCATCTTCTTCCCCAAAGTTTTCTAGGGTTTCATCCACCATTTGTTCTCCCTTTCATAGATTGAAGGTTTGTAATCATTTTGGTGAACTAGAAGTGTTTTGGTTGGTGAATTCAAGCTTGGGTTAAGGTAATCTTCTATCCTCTTCGGTATTGGAAGTTAGGGTTTCGGTATTAGTTGAGGTATCCATGTATATGGTTTGGGAAATGATTCTTTGTGGTTGATTTTGTTTATTGGTGAGTTACATGCTTTGGGTGCTTTTGTCATTCATTTGGAGTCATGTAATGTTAGACCGTGTCGTAATGGATCCATAGGCACGTAAGTCTGTCTGTTTTGGAAAGCCTAAGTTTTTGGTTACTGTGGTGACCACTTGGGTATGCTAGCGAGTAGGCAATAGGTGGCTCGAGCCACTAAGTTGAAACTCGTTTAGATTGGATAGGCACCCATGTTCGTAAGACCCTGGAGTGGAACTCGACGGAGTATGGCAAGGGGCAATAATAGGTTTGAGGATTGTGATGTCTGGTATGGCATGGGAACTAGGACCGGTATGTGTGGTGAAATCCAATAACATCACGGGTGACCCCATTCACGTGTTCTCGCCACCCAAGACGGAAACGTTTAGATGACACGTGAGGAAGTTGTATGGGCGGCCTACTTGCGTGTTTCTCTATTCTCATTGTTACGGGTCTCTCCGTCGTAGACCCGTGGTATTTTAAATGTTAATGTCGTATTTTACCAACTTTGGTTTTTATGTGGTTGACGGCTAATGATGGCTTTAATATTGGGTTTTCCCCACGTATATTAAGGTTTGAATGGAATGCGTCATTTACATGTTTCGGTATTTGTGTTCGTCCACTTTTACGGTCGTGCGAGTTTGGGTCGAATGTCCGTGTTCACGGCAAATTTTTATTTTTATAGATTTTATCTATGTTTTATGAGTTGTGTATCATGTTCCACCGTGTTGGGTATTTCGAGATATAATCTTTTACCCGCGTTTTATAAAGATTGGGAGTTCTCTCTCTATTCTCATTTTGAACAAGTTTTGGGTTAAATCTAAGTTTATGGAAGAACGTTTATATTAAAATCTTATTTCATGCCGCATTGTGACTAAAAGAGAGAAAACTTTAAGAGTTCGATACCATGAGCATGTTGTCTTGGGTTTTACAAATTTTTATGGCACATGTTATAGGACGGAAAATTATTTTTCATATGCATAGCATAAATTGATGCATACTAGGACCCTGGTAGTCCGTTTGAAAATTTCGTTACGCACCTTTCTTTACCGTTTTATTAACATAAGTACTGATCAAATGAGTCTTGAAAATGGTTTTATATGTGTGGCATTGGTGATAAATTTTGAAACCTATCGAATGCACGATAGTGTATATTTACCGCATGTTTAATTGTTATAAAACTTATGTATTTGAGAGTTTTATAAATTTCAAATTGGCCTGGTAGTGTGAAAAACCTTGAATTTATTGGGCTATAGGTGTGATCCCCCTCGTGTTAGAAGTCGATATTAAGGAATAAAAGAGTCCTCGGAGTATTGAGGTATTAGACATGTGCTTCCTCCCAGTTATTTAAGTGACAATCTTTATGCTTCGTTAAACCTACGGATTAATATTGTGTTCGGTTGTTTGGGTATGGTTGGTGTTGGAATTGTGGGAATTTGGTACGACGGTGTGCTATGTGTCGGTGGTGTACTATATTGTTGATTATTCGTGGATAATGATGATGTAATGGTTGACTGGTAAGGATGCTGGATTTGGGTGACTACTTCCAAGGGTAGGTGTCAACTTTAAATCGACATTGTTAGTCGGGAATGAAATATTTGGTAGTATACTCATGTTGCAGAATGGCCGCCTCGAGGTTAGGTGTTGGCGCGTGATTTTTAGGACATTGATGGTTGGTATGCTTCAATGTACTTCCGTTAGATCTGGTGCGTCTGTAGGACGAGTGGTAAACTTAAGGAAATTAGATGTTGATAATTAAGAAATCAATCATTGGTATTTTGATAATTGACAGGACTTTCGCTGATTTGGAAATCGATGCTTGAGTGCATGGTTGGAGTTTCGTGGTAATGTTTATTGGAGACATTTGGTGAGAATGTCGAGGTAGACTTTAAGTACAAATCGATTATTGAAGAGACCTTGATGCGTCGTAATTAGAAATAACTAAGGGAAAATGTTTGCTTTGGAGTATTCTTGGTGGAAATGACTAAATAAGGTCGTAAGTTACTTTTGAGGTAATATGAGAAGCATAAGGTTGGGAGGGCATTTTTATGGTTAAGAAAATGATCAAGTGAGGACTTGATGTTCATTCCGTCATCGGTGAGTTATGTCGAACCTTGAGATTGAGTTTTGTAATGGTTCGTTATGAGAAACTCGACGTCAACCTCAACCGGGTTGTAATTGGGTTCGTATACGAGGAAAGGTTTGGTGGAGGCATTTTTATGGGAAATCAATCGATCTTGCCAAATGCTATATTGGGTTCTTGGTTGGTGCCAGATTTCGAGGACGAAATCTCTTTTAAGGTTGGGAGGATTGTAACACCCCGATTTTCGAAAGGTATCATTTCAAGTTTATACATAAATTGATATATTAAGGAAAAATAAGATATTTAATTTTGGACTTGAATCCTAGATTTTATATTCTATATGGATAAAGGATTCAATTACGAGACCAACGGTTCTTTCCGGAGCGAAAACGGAGCTATAACGAAGAAGTTATGGCCAAAACAGTTTCGGTACGCGCTAGGCTATAGTGCCCGGCGATTGTGACAGTGTCACAATCGCCTGTCAAGGTCGCCGGAGCCCAAAAACTCTCGGTACAATCTCAGCGATTGTGCCCGGCGATTATGACATTGTCACTATAGCCTGGCACAATCGCCTGGGTGTTTCTGGGTGTTAAAATCGCGATTTTCAGCCCCAAACTTCATTTCTTCATAACTCTCTCATTTCAACTCCGATTTGGGCGATTCAAGTTGCTACGGTTTCGTTTTTGAGAGCTTTTAAAGGATAAAACAAGAGATTGGAATTTTATTGAAGTATACTAGAGTATTTTGTGGTGGTAAGCTTCTCATTCCTCACTATTCATCTTCTTCCCCAAAGTTTTCTAGGGTTTCATCCACCATTTGTTCTCCCTTTCATAGATTGAAGGTTTGTAATCATTTTGGTGAACTAGAAGTGTTTTGGTTGGTGAATTCAAGCTTGGGTTAAGGTAATCTTCTATCCTCTTCGGTATTGGAAGTTAGGGTTTCGGTATTAGTTGAGGTATCCATGTATATGGTTTGGGAAATGATTCTTTGTGGTTGATTTTGTTTATTGGTGGTTGAATATGTATGGATTTAGGTTTTGGAAGTTTTGTTTTGAGAATCTAAGTGTTCTTCAAAAGAGCTCGTTGGGTGAAATCTAGATTTAGTCTAAATCTAGCAAGGTGAGTTTACTAAACTTTGTCAAAACTGGATACACATCATAATTGCGTAACTGTTGTTATTATCACATAATTGCTCAAATGCTCATATTTAATGTTTCAAGTATTTGGGGAGTTTTTCCTATGGATTTATGTATATGGAAATTACCATGGTTTTATGTATATAACTTGGTATGTTGATGATTCCTACTTGGAATGCCTTTTTGGCGACCTTATATTCTCACGAAGTATTTGTATGGATATTTTGTCATATATTGGAACTACATGATTAGGATGGTAATATTGTGTTCTTGGTTGATATCCGAGATTTGACGGATTGAAACACAACTTGAGACCTCCTAAATGTATTATGTGGACGAACCAAGTTTGTGATTCACTATAGGAATGTAGGTGGGTGACATTTGGAGAATTTCCTAAGGCGGTAGTCCCCGGTGCGTGTCGGTCCTTTGGGTTGCCAGAGAAAGTGGCTTCAAGGTGCATTGCCTCTTTGGGTGAACCGGATTGGTGATATGGGTCGCTCCCGTTGACTCCACATCTACGTGATTAATTGATTAACTGCGGATAAGAGTCGAATATGTTATACCATGCTATTTTATTGTTCAACTCACTAGGCTTTTTGGCCTAACACTTGTTTGGTGTCGATGTGTATCTCAGGTTAGAGCGACACCGGTTCTAAGTGGGCATGGTACCTGGGGGAGTGATTTGGAAATATTGCTTTTGGTAGAAGAATCCTTTGGGTTTATAAATCACACCCTTAATTTTAATCTCTTTTCTTATTATAGAAATTAGATTAGTTGGTTGTTAATTATTGTCCGTTTAATTACGATTGTATTTAAACAGGTTTGTATATTTTCTCCATTTCTGGGAGGCTCTTGCCATGGCAATTTCTGGGAGGCTCTTGCCATGGCAATTTTAGTATAAGCGAACTCCACCAATGGTAGGTGTGAGTCCCAACTTCCTCCGAAATCTATGACACACGACCTCAACATGTCCTCTAGCGTCTGAATCATTTTCTCGCTCTGACCGTCCGTTTGAGGATGGTATGTCGTGCTCAAATTTAATCCGGTGCCTAATTCTTTCTGTAAGCTAGCCCAAAATTTCGATGTGAATCGACTATCCCGATCTGACATGATAGATTGTCGAACCCCATGCCTTGACACCACCTCATCGATATAAAGCTTGGCCAATTTCTCCATTGGCAAAGTCTCTCGCATCGCAAGGAAGTGTGCACTCTTGGTTAGGCGGTCTATAATTACCCAAATGGTGTCATGGCCTCGCAATGTATTCGGCAGTTTCATCACGAAATCCATGGTGATGTTGTCCCATTTCCACTTGGGAATGGACAACGGTTGTAACCTCCCGTACGGTATTTGATGTTCCGCTTTGACTTGGAGACACGTGACACATTTCTCCATGTAACTAGCCATGTCTAGTTTCATCATCGACCACCAATAGTTCAATTTCAAGTCCCTATACATTTTGGTACTTCCGGGATGAATAGAATACTTCGATTTATGGGCTTCTTCAAGAGTAGGTCTCGGTTTCCCCCAAACTTTGGCACCCATATCCGTCCTTGAAAGAGTTTAAGTCCACGACTGTCTTCTGTCAACATTTCTCTCTGCTTTTCCATAACCTCAGATTTGAAATTTTCTTCCTTAAGTGCTTCCACTTGACACATCTTGATGTTTTCTAACAAACTCGATACCACGTCGATCCTTGTGAGGGACAATTTGATACCACCATCATGGCTCCTTCGACTCAACGCATCCGCCACCACGTTGGCCTTACCAGGATGGTAGAGTAAATCACAGTCGTAGTCCTTTAGAAGTTCAAGCCACCTTCTTTGTCGCATGTTGAGTTCTTTTTGATCGAAAATGTACTTAAGACTCTTGTGATCGGTAAAGAGTGTACACTTCGTCCCGTACAAATAGTGCCGCCATATCTTCAAAGCAAAAACCACCGCCGCCAATTCCAAGTCATGAGTCGGGTAGTTCTTCTCGTGGTCTTTTAGTTGCCGCGACGCATAAGCTATCACTTTTCCACGTTACATAAGCACGCACCCGAGCCCCATCTTGGAAGAATCACTATACACCACGAAATCATCTGATCCCTTGGGTAGAGACAGGATAGGAGCTTCACACAATTTCTTTTTGAGCGTTTGAAAAGCTTGATCTTGTACATCGGTCCAAAGAAACTTGACATTCTTCCTTGTAAGGGAAGTGAGTGGCAAAGCTATCTTAGAGAAGTCCTGAATGAAACGTCTATAATAGCCCGCCAAACCCAAGAAACTTCGAATCTCCGTCGGACTCGTTGGCGCTTCCCAACTCATCATCGCCTCTATCTTTCTCGGGTCTACCTTCACTCCGTCTTTAGATACCACATGCCCCAAGAATTGCACTTCTTGGAGCCAAAATTCACACTTTGAGAACTTTGCAAACAACTTCTCTCTTCGGAGGACTTCTAATACTTCCTGCAAGTGTTTCCCATGCTCGGACTCGTCCTTTGAATAGATTAGAATATCGTCAATGAAGACGATCACGGATTTGTCCAAGAATGGGCGACACACGCGGTTCATCAAGTCCATGAATACGGCCGAAACGTTGGTCAAGCCGAAAGGCATCACCAATAACTCGTAGTGACCGTATCGCGTTCGGAAAACCGTCTTCAAAATGTCTTCCTTCTTCACTCTCACTTGATGGTACCCGGACCGAAGGTCAATCTTTGAGAAGCATCCCGCGCCTTGGAGTTGATCAAAAAGATCGTCGATGCAAGATAGAGGATACTTGTTCTTTACCATGACTTTGTTCAACTCTCGGTAATCGATACACATCCGCATGGATTCGTCCTTCTTCTTCACAAACAATACCAGGGCTCCCAAGGTGACGAACTCGGTCGGATAAAACCATTATCCAATAGCTCTTGAAGTTGCGTCATCATCTCTTGCATTTCCGTCGGGGCCAATCGGTAGGGAGCACGGGCTATCGGAACCACTCGCAGAGTGAGGTCGATTTGGAACTCCACTTGTCTTTTCGGTGGTAACCCGGGTAAGTCTTCCGGAAAGACATCCGGGTAGTCTTGTAAGATCCTCACGTCCTCCGCCGATTTCTTCTCTTTCTTCGCGTCCACCACATAATCCAGATACGAAGGGTAACCCTTCGCTAGAAACTTGTGAGCCTTAAGAGAGGAGATGATAGGTTTGTTACTCTTCCCTTTCTCCCCGTAGATGGTAACCACTCCGCCTTTCGACAACGGTACTTGGATCATCTTCTTAGAGAAAAAGATGTAGGCCTTATGCCTTGACAACCAATCCATGCCTATGACCACGTCGAACCCCCCTATTGTCATAGGTAGCAAGTCTACTCCAAATGGATTCCCATTGATCTCTATAGAACAATCACGAAAACAGTATCGGATGATCACTTGATCTCCATTTGCTACTTCTACTACTAAAGCATCAGGAAGGACACTACTAGGAGTGACGAACTGTTTACAGAAAATATTCGATACAAAGGAACACGTAGCACCCGAATCAAACAATACACGAGCGAGCAAGGAGTTTACTAAGAACGTACCCGAAACAACATCAACGGTCTCCTTTGCCTCCTTGGTAGTCATCCGGAAAGCTCGGTTTGGCGCCCTCGGCGGTTGATCGACTTGTGCCGTTGATCCAAAGGAATTTCCACGGTTAACACCCACTAGCTTCGGGCAATACTTCTTCATATGGCCCGGCTCCTAACACTCGAAACACACTGGTCCCCGAATAGGACATTCTCGAGTCGCGTGCTCCTTCTTGCCGCACTTGGCACAACTGACCGGACCCGAGTAAGTTCTTGGTTTGCATGAGCCTGAGTGCTTAGTCTTGCACTTGTGGCACCACCGATCTTCCCTATGATTGCCATCAATTCCTCCACTCACAAACGGCTTAGACTGTCGAACGGGCCCAGATGGCCCTTCCCATTTCCGCTTCTCCCCGACCTGCCTTCTCTCTTCTTTCTACGAAATCATGTCGTCCTCTATAAGCAAGGACTCTTCGATGACCTCTTGCAATGTTGATCCTCTAGCATTTCTCACCGCCGTCCTCATCTCGGCCGGTAACCCTTGTTGGTAAGCTTTTATCTTCGACCTCTCATCGGGGACCAGATGTCCCACCAAATTTAACTTTTCCAAGAACAACTTGGAGTAGTCGGTAACGGACAAAGTCCCCTTCTTTAAATCTCTGAACTCTCTCTCAATCTTGTCCAACGACCTTTCAATGCAATACTTGTCCATAATCTTTGTAAGATCCCACATTGGTTGGGGAGGGGAACGAAAGTTGCCTTATAAGGGACTAGATACCTCCTCTACCAGACGCGTTTTAAACCGTGAGTCCGGGTGTGTGGACAAAGCGGACAATATCTGGTACGGTTGTCCTGGGATGTTACAGATGGTATCAGAGCCGGGAACCGGACTAATGTGCCAGCAAGGACGTTGGGATCCCATGGGGATGGATTGTAAGATCCCACATTGGTTAGGGAGGGAAACGAAAGTTACCTTATAAGGGACTGGATACCTCCTCTACCAGATGCATTTTAAAACCATGAGTTCAGGTGTGTGGACAAAGCGGACAATATCTGGTACGGTTGGTCTGGGATGTTACAATCTTTTCCTTGAAAACCGGCCAAGTTAGCTTGGCCAAAACTTCAGGAGTGAGGGCGGATCGAGTGAGGTTCCACCAGATTAAAGCCTCTCCCCTAAGCAGTTGAGAAGCGAACTTGACCCGTTACGAGATGTCACAATCACTAGACTCGAAGGCCATCTCCACCTTCATAAGCCAGTACATGCAAGCAACCGGGTTGTCGGAACCTGCAAACTCCTTCGGGTTGCACCCCAGAAAAGCTTTGTAGGTGCATCCCTTGGCCTTTCTCTTGTCCCCGTTCTCCACCTGGTCTTCAGTCAACACAACGACCGCTCCACCACCCGACCCCATTACGATGTTTTCCGCCATCGTCTCAGGTTGTCGGTGACTGGAATCTCGATCTTCTAGAAGCATCATAAAGAACTCTTGCTGTTGGGCCATGGCCGAGTTCATGGCCAGCATCATACTGTCTCTGATTCTGGTTTCCATAGTCACCTCTTCCATGATAGCATTGTTAGCCGCAATGTTCGTACGTGGGATATGCTCGGGTCCTCCTCCTAAGATAGTGGGTATGGGAGGTCCCCTGGAGGTTTCGACCAAAGGAGGTCGTTCAGCAGTAGATTCCACTTCCACGTGACCCTCTGGCGTATTCGGTAACCTGTTCCGAGTGTTTACCATCACTAACTGCGATTCAAGAACGAGAAAGAGATTGAGAAAAGACTAAGGGGTTGTTTACCAAATTTTCCATTAAGTCCTGTATGGATAAATGTGTCTGTCTGGATAAATTTGTCTGTCTGGATAAATTGATGTTGTTGTTTACTTTTTTATCTGAATTAACAGTCTGAATAACATAAATGACCAATTTACCCCTGAATATGAATTTTAAGTTGTTTTATAAATTGTTATTTATTTTTTAAGCCATATATTCATAAATTCATTGATATAATGCAAAAATCAAACAAATATTCATTAAGTACTTAAACTTCCAAGTTCAAACACAATGTAGCCAAGTTCAAACAAAAAGTAGCAAGTATGAAACAAGTATGAAATCAACATTGTAGAAATCATGGTTACAAAAATCTACATTGCAGAAATGTTGAGCAGCTATGGAGAAGAAACAAGTATGGAACAAAAATCGACTGAAAAACCAAGTAAGGAACAACAATCGACTGAAGAAAACAAGTATGGAACAACAATTGACTTAAGAAATAAGTATGGAACAACAATCGACTAAAGAAACAAGTATGGAACAACAATCGAGTATGGAGAAGAAACAAGTATCGAACAATCAGTAAAATCATTACCTTTGGAGAAATCGACCAAAGGAAATTATTGTCTAGGGTTGAAATCGAACCAACAGTGAATTGAAATAGTGTAATCGAACCAACAATGAACTCAAAGCAGTAAAATTGAACGAGCGGTGAAGGTGAAATCGAAATCGAACAAGCATTGAAGGTGAAATCGAGCAGCTAGGTTTTTATTGTGTGATTATTGAGTAGGAGGGTAGGCAGGTCTTTATTTTTAAAGGGTAGAAATGTCAAAAATGTGTCTTAATGGGGACAACACATCTTTCCCCTACTTAGTGAATAAGACGGAAATGTCTGCGCGAATAAGCCGGTTTTGTCATTAAGCCCCAAGTAAACACTCCAAACGTCTGCGCGAATAAGCCGGTTTTGTCATTAAGCTCATTAAGCCCCAAGTAAACACCCCCTAAGTGAGTTGAACTCATTGTACGTACTAATACACATTTCAATTATCATAATAACGACATTTGCAAGCATGCTCACATAACAATGTATTCATAATAGCAGTAGCTAAATGAAATTATGAATAGATCATACACAAGGATTCTTGTTACCACAATTACAACTCTTAATTTGCGTAATTCCGTAAGTCCTAACACTCTCCCCGCCTAGGACTTCTACCCCAAGTGGACAGTGAAACAATAAAGTCTAAAGCTTAAGTCTAGATACGCTAAAACAATACCTAGTTCACTTAAACTAAAGCTCTGATACCAACTTGTAACGCCCTAAAAATAGGGATAACAAAAACTTTCCAAAAACGGAAATGTGGTATATAATTTGCCGTAGCAAGAGCCTCCCAAAAATGGGGAAATATAAAAACATGTTAATTACAATTGTAATGTAACGGAAATAAGCAACAACCAACTAATCTAATTTCTAAACTAGAAAGAAGATTACAAAAGGGGTGTTGTCTAAGTCCAACCAATGGCTTCACCAAAAATGCATCCTAAGCACTTTCCCCCAAGCTCTCACCACGGACCGACTAGGCCTGCTTAGAAACGGCGCCGCTAGAACCTGAGATACACATCGACACCAAACAAGTGTTAGGACAAAAAACCTTGTGAGATTGCACAAGAAATAACATATAGGAGCATTTACAATTCTTATCAACAGTTAACCAAATTTCGTTAAATGTGGAGTCAATAAGGAAGACCCATAGCACCAATCAAGTTCCACCCAAAGAGTCGATATACCTTGATGCCAACTACTAAGAGTGACATCTGAAAGGCATGACACATCCGAGGACTACAACCATGGCATTACCTCGAATGGCGGAGGTCTAGGCACATACCATCATGTTGGCACCCAAGACTACATCCTCCTAGTGTCTACTGACTTGGTTCGTCCAACATGCATTATAGGAGGTTTCAAGGAACAATATACCAAAGATATTTCAATACCAAGCATGGGTACAATATCACCATCCCAATCATTATAAAGTCCACTACAAGACTAGTATGACCAAAATCTCATCATATGAACATGATACCTCCAAATAGTGTCTCAGATAGAAAATCATCCCCATAACAATTTATGCATTTCATTTAGTCATGGCAAGACATTTATAGACATGTAAATATAAGGAAAAAAACCCTAAATACTTAAACATGTAGATATGAGCATTTCAAGTAAAGATACAATAATAACAAGTAGAAGATTATGATGTGTAACTAGTTTTGACAAAAGTTTAGTAAACTCACAATCTAGGTTTTTGGACCAAAACCTAGAAAATAGGAAACCCTAGCTTGAAGAGATTGAGTCTTGGAGAGGAGAGGCTGAACTTGAAGAACCCTATTAAATACTTCCTTGAGAAGAGTTATTGCAAGAATCAAGGATCCAACTACCAAATAGGGTTTGTATTTATGAGGGTTAGGGTTTTATGAGGGAGAGAACCAGTTTTGGAAGCTCCAAAATCCCCAAAGAGAAGAGAGGAGTGAAGAAATGAAGTTAAAATCAGATAAGGATTCATTTAAACCCTCAGCCCCCCGACGGCGATAGTGCTCGACGATAGTGCCATGGGCACTATCGCATGTCACAATCGCGAGCAACAAGGTGCCCACGGTACAAAACTCGCGACAGTGACTTCGCGATAGTGACCATGTCACTATCGCAAGTCACAATTGCGCCACCACCACAACTCGCGGTACAAACCCCGCGATAGTGACCTGGGCACTATCGCGCCACTCCCCCAATAGACCGAAAACTCAGCCAAATTCGATAACGCGCGTGAGGTTTAGTCATTCAATGATTATATAACTCATATAGCATTATAACATTATAAAAATGATCATGCGCATATAAAGGACTTCATTTACTCACATAATCACAATTAATGAAATGAGAGGAACAAATACTTACCTTACAAAATTTTGGGTGTTACACGTAATCCTACAGACCGTCGATCTGTCACAGGTTTCTGTGTTTTCTTGGTAGACTTTCTTATTTCGTGGAAAAGTAAGAAACAATCTGTGGTTTCTCTTTCTTCCACTGAAGCTGAATACAGATCTATGACATCTACTTCCAAGGAGATTATTTGGTTGCGTTGGCTACTTGTTGATATGGGTGTCTTCCTTCCTCATCCCACTCCTATGTATTGTGACAATCGCAGCGCCATTCAGATTGCTCACAACTCAGTTTTTCATGAACGCACGAAGCATATCGAGGTTGATTGACACTTTACACGTCATCATCTAAAACGTGGCACTCTTTCCTTACCGTTTGTCAGTTCTACTTTACAACTTGCAGACTTCTTTACGAAGTCTCACCCAATCTCTCACTTCCGCTTCCTGGTTAGCAAACTCTCGATGCTTCTTGCACCAGCATCATGAGTTTGAGGGGGGATGTTAGATAGTATAGGGTTTGTTTTGTACTTTTCTATATTTTAGTTTCTTTTAGGGTTTTTGTCTCCTTATATATAGTTGTTGTAGCCCTTTGTAATTATTCATTCTCTCTAAGAAAAACCCTAGTCGTTTTCTGGCAATTCTTTTCTCTTCTTAAAGTTATCATATTCAACACCCAAGTTTATCGTATGGTCCAATGATTCATATTCAACATCAATAGGTGCAAGTAACATAGAGACCTACATATTGTGACCATTCATGCATATAACCATACAAGAGATTACCCATAATGAGGAATATTTCCCAATCACTTAATCAACAATATCATAGAAATGTATGAGCGTAAATACCATTCTTTATTCTATCCATATTGCCAATATATATATATATATATATATATATATATGTTTCTTCCCTTTAAAACCAACCATTTATTTTCCAAGGTAACATTAGAACCAACAAAACAAATATGAGGAAACCCTAATTTCATAGAATAAAGGAAAACAACATTTAAGCAAATAAACACATATATCTCATTTAAAAAGGTTTAGAACACTCACAATCTAGGTTTTTTATTAAAACCTAGAAAATAGAAAAACCCTAAGTTGTGGAGAATAAAAGCTTGGAGATGGAGACTTGATGACTTGTTGAACTTCAATGAATGCTTCCTTAAGTAGCCTTGAATGCCAAAGTGAAACCCCAACAACCCCCAAGATCAATATTTATGAGTGATGAAGTTTAGAGGGGAGAAAATCGCACCCTAGGCTTTAGAATCGCTCAACAAAAATGATTTCAGAGATAAATGGAGTCAAAATCGGTCAAGGGCCCTTTTTAAACGCCCAGACCCCGACGGTGACAGTGCGCAGCGACAGTGCCAAGGGCACAGTCGCTTGGCATAATCGCGACCATCAACCTGCTCTCGGTACAATGCCAGCGAGAGTGACACGCGAGAATGCCCCTTGGCACTATCGCAGTCACAATTGCGCGGTATGTACCGCGACTTTGACGTGCGACTGTGACATGTGTCACAGTCGCGTGGCACTATCGCCCAGCACCAACTCGCGTTCGAATTTTCATCCGATCTTTTCGTTCTGAGATTTAAGTCTAGATGTTCATCTAAATTAAGAGTGTTTCCCAATTGCTCGACTCGACCGAGAGAAAATTTAAGAAAAAAGGCATACAATATCCTAATATAACTTACCAGCGTATTTCCGGATGTTACATTATGATTGTCACTTATTAGCAAGTTTGGTCTCTCTTTAAAACTAATTACAGTTTTGGTCACCGTGGTTACCATTTTGTTTCAATTTTGGTTCATTCGACTAATTCTAGTTAAAAAGTTAGTTAACTTAAGGATATCTTGGTCCTTTTACCTTGTCTGTTTGTCTTTTTACATTTTTGTTTTGTTAGATCATAGAGTAAATTATGATTTTAGTCCATGTGGTTTGTCTTTTTCCTTTTTTGTCTTTCCTACTTTTTTATTTTATACATTTATTATATTAATTAATTAATTTTAACTAAAAATATGTATTTTATTTTATAAATTACACCGTTGTAAAAGTCTTGTTGGTATCTTTAAAATGAGTTAAATATTGAATATTTATAAATTTTTATGCAATTTATCCGTTATTTATCTGCAAATCCTTCTATACTAATCCAAAAAATATATATATTTAAAGTTGTGTTCAAAAAATTTATCATTTTTTCTTATTTATGTAAGATAAAAATCGAAATTTATCTATTATCTATTAATAGAAAACGTATAGCTTTTAGATATTTAATTTAACTAAATGTCTTTTTAAATGTGTATCAAATAAAAAAATGTGTAGTATAATTGTTAATTTTTTTTCTTCAAAATATAAACTTAAATTTATCGTAATGAAAAATAAAAACCAATTAACAACCACATATTTTCATTCTTTTAAACTATATTTGAAATTGTTAATTGATTATTTACTTTCATTGTTTTAAACTAATTCCTACAACATCTTGATCCTGGTCTTCATCTTTAGGCGCCAAATCCATCTTCATCTCCATTCAAGGTTTAAACATAAAACAAAGAGAAAGAAGTGAAAGAGGACCATAGAGGGGAGTTTTGGAGAGAAAATATGAACTTGAATTAAATAAAATTAAAAATATATAAAAATATGACGTTTGTTAATTTCATTGGTAAGACAGGAATGAGACGTGGAATTTTGGGACAACAATTTTTTATTCGGAGTTTTGAAGCCTCCCCTTCCCCCCCCCCCCCCCCCCCCCCCCTTAAAAACGAAAATCACAATCATTTCCATAACTACGGCGAGAGCTCTGCAACCCACAACCGACACTGGCCTACCACGATTGTTCTATTGCCTCTATTCGTCTCTCTACCTCTCTCACTCGCCACCACCATCTCTTTATCTTCAAGAGGTGCAATAGAAATGGATTTGAAGTACAACAAGACCAATCCCCTTAATATGAAGTGCAACAGAACCACTCCTTTCTACACCAGCCGATGGCTCATCCTTGATGCTATTTTTTTGTCCCACGCTAATTCCTGTTTTGATTTGATTAATTACAATTTTAGTTAACCACAAGGTTGTGGCGTGGTGGTAAGAGTCTGGGGACTTCATAGCGGTTGCCCGGTTCGAGCCCCACTCGCAGCATTGTGGCCACGGGATGAATGACCGCGGGCCTTAGGCCTGTTTTCCAGGAGATTAGTCCGGGCCAAAAGTGGTCTGGGATACTCCTTTACCAAAAAAAAAGGCTGTTTGATTTTAGGGTTTGTTATCATAAAGTTTTGGAATGATGTACAGTTTTTGTTGTTAATGTTGATGATCTACATCCAAAATTCTATTGTGCTTCGACAGTTGTTTATGTTTTGACTTTAAGGGTCTTTTGTGATGAGAATGATTCTTGTTCATGTTCATGTTCTTCATTTTGTGGGTTATGAGTTGTTCATGTTCTTCATCTTGCCTGAAAATCTTGATGATGGAACGAAGAAGAAAGAAGATGATGAAAAAAAGACCAAAATATCCCTCATATGACTTGAACATGGGGCACAGAATATTGTGGAAAAATGGGTCGTCATTTCACTAAATCAAACGCCTTAATAGGAAGATTTCATTCGCTTCTTGTTTTGTGAAATGAAGTCAACGGACGAAACTCAATGGCCCTAATGGCCAAGGATGATTTTCGTAAAGAAATGCAAACCTGAATGATGTTCCTTGTAATTTCCAAAAGTTAAAGGACATAAACCAAAGTTCCCACAAACCTTAAGGACAATTTTGTAATTTACCCTTTTATTTATTAAAAAACATCATTACTCCATCCTCTCAAGCAAAAGGATCTTCCAAACTCATTGGAGGATACAAAACACTTTTTCCTTTTTCCACCAAGAAACAGGGTTTTAGAGAGAGGAAAGAAGAAGTTTGTGTTCTTGTGTGACAAGAAGGGTTTTCCATCAATCATCTTTCTTGCTACTCTTTCTTTATGCTTAATTATCTGTCAATCCACTTACTTTTCTATTCTTTCATTGATCTGGGTTTTTCATTTCTTGTGAAAAAGATTAGGATTTGTATGTGTTCTTAAGTGGGTTTTTGCATAAACTTTTGTTTCCAGTAATGGGTAATGTAAATGGCAGAAAAGCAAACAATGAAGAGCTTGATCAAGATGAGCATGACCATGGCCATGTCCAGGCGCATGTTAGCAGCAGTCATCATGCACATATGATTAACCCCTCTTCTCATATGTTCACTCCTCAGGTCAGTCAACATGGGGTAGGGTTGTGTGTGTGTGTGTGTGTGTTAGTGTTTGTGCTAACATGAGCATCTCAAGATTCAATGTGTATGATGGTTTGATGGGTATTTGGTATTTTTAGGTTTTGATTCTTGAAAAATTATATCTTTAATAGGGTTAACATTTATTTATTTAGAAAGTAAGTAAAAATCATCAAAGAATCATTGCTAGATGTTCATCAAGAATGTGTGGTTTCATGTTCTTGAAATCTTGCAAGACTGAAGCGATTTAAGGCGTTTGGTTTGATACAATGGTTTTGATGGATTTGGATTTAGTGGAAGGATTTGGAATTGGAGGGATTTGGATTTGAAAGGATTTGAAAATGTGTTTGGTTTGTAGGATTTGGAATGAAATCAAATTTCATTATTTATAAAAAAATTTAGATTAACTTTTAGGGAAAACAAACATGAGATTATTTGTTGCATTTGTCATATATATAATTATTAAACATGGGACTATTAGGTGCCGTTTGTTTTTTAAGAGGTCTAAAGTTTGAAGTCTTATTTTAGTTATGATTAATAAGAGGTGATGTGTAAAAAGGTCTGAACGATTCAGACTTAAGAGTAATTAAGAGATTTTTTAAAAAAAACAAACAACCCCTTAGAAAACAAACGTTTTTAACATTATTACTATATACAAATCCTACGAAATCCCATCCATCTCGGTGGGATTTCAAAATCCTATGTTTAAGGATTTCAAACGAATCCAAAGATTTCAAATCCGGACAATCTTGCAAACCAAACATGAGATTGGAATGGATTTGAAATCCAAATCCATTCGATTCCTGCAAACCAAATGGACCCAGATTCTTCCAAATCGTTAGGTTTCGGTTTTTTTACTTTCTATAAATGGTAAAGAATGTTGGTTTTCTTTCAGGTCCCTGTTGATCCTTGTCAAAACCCTAATCAAATTATGCAAATGGAAAAAATCGAATCTAACGAACCATCGACACAATATCGAACAACCGTGATCAGATGGATTCATGATGGCACTCAGGTTGCTATCGAGGGATCGTGGGATTACTGGAAAACAAGGTTTAATTAACACAAATTTGAATCAAGATTAGTTTGTAGTAATTTCTAGATTTCTAACTTTACAGGTTCTTGAATCTTGATATGTTATCAGAGAATTCCTAGACGGATCATCGGGCAGCGAATTTTCTATCGTTAAGATGCTAAGTGTCGGTGTTCATCTTTATCGTTATAATGTTGATGGGCAGTGGACTTATGCTCCCGAGTTGCCACACGAGTGCGATGAAATGGGCAACATTTTCAACGTTTTGAACTTGAAAGTAAGCTTTTCGATCCTCTAGTTTTGCGTATCGTTAGAGTTCTAGAGATCGGTGGTTCCCAGAATTAATCACGATATGCGAAAAGATTGAATCTTTGGTTTCCGATTGTTCAAGGAGTGCTGTTTTGAACATATAAACTTACCAGAAATCTGATTCTTGATTTTCAGAACAATTTTCAAGAATCTGAGTGCCCTTCTTCACCGGTATCAAGCTACAGCAATCCGCCGTTTACTGTAGACGATCTCAACGAGAAGCTGCCGGAATTACCTCCGTTACTACAACAGACACCTCTAAATAAGGCGGCCGCCTCCACGAACCGCCTAGAGGAGCCATTATCGGTTAGTTTAAACCATCTGTACGGTCAAGGAGGCGATCGCAGTCAACCCGCTCTTGCGCTGAGTTCTTCCCTGCGATTTCGGTCCAAATTTGTTACTGCAGTGCTGTACAAGCCGTTAAAGAAAGTAGGAAACTAGAAAATTGTTGTTTCTTGATGGAATTTGTCATGAGGGTTGACCTTTGTGTGTGTATTTCTGGAGTCAAAATACAGGAAGAACATGAGAAGTCAAACAAAATGAATGTAGATTGGTCTTACATTTATAATGCACTTATTTTCCTCCTCGATGACCGTGGGACCAGTGAGGGGACGTCTATACAACTAGACAAATCATGATCAGCCAATTCAGTCTTGTTCTTCGGTTCAACAGGATCGTCATCGAATTGGACATTGATCAACTCAATGGCTAAGGTCAACACCAATAATGGATATAAATATACAAACAAGCAAATAATGGCTAGTTAATGGGGTTTTTTTCCGTTCAAATCTTCTTAGGGCCATTGCTACCGGGATTTTTCCTCGTTAGATTAGTTGAGATCGTCGCATGATATCTATGGTTGCCAATAGATGCAAACTATTGAGCCGTTGTGTATTTTGTTTACTATTGTGTTGTTGGAGGATTTCGAAAATACAGAAAAAATAGTAAGCATATAGAATTAGATAAAACTTAAGATTGTGTCGGGCTTCACTTTTCTTAAGTTATATTTCGACTTAAATCTGCCAGGATATCAAGAAATCGAGGATAATCTCGAATCTGATACAATCCATCAAAAAGCATTAAGATGATTAATACGTTTTTCCTATAACCTTGTTTCCCTTTTTCATGTTTTTCTCTCAAATTTACTATTTTTGTTAAATAAAATAATCAATCAAATAATCGAGTTAAAACTCAATTCTAGTGGGCCAAAAGCCCCCAACTACATGAACAAACCAATATAAGGAGTCGTTTTATTCGGTAAATGCTGATTGCAGTCTTACCAGGTCAGTATTAACGACCGGTAAAAAAGAGCTTGGCAAACAGTATCACCTCTGACTAGGTAAGAGGCGGTCAGCTACTTAAGCCAAATGTAGCATCAGCTAACACGTTTTATGACCATCAATGCAATTTATATGAGGCTCACAACTCTCAACATACTGATAACTATCTAATAACTAGGGTTTGAGAAGGTTTCTGCACTACTGGAACATTGCACAATAGCTCTAGCCCATACCCAGATAACGGTGCGGGTTAAGCCCGGATGGTCTTTTGGTTCAAGGTTGACCGATGCCCTTCTTTAGAAGCATGTCGTATACTCGATCCACTTTGGTCGGATCAACATTAAACAGGCGATGTGCATCCGACTTTTGAGCAATGTGACCATTCAAAACCTCTATCGACAGTTTCTCTAACATGCTCAGATAATGTACTGGAAGAACCCTGATCTCGGTACACAGCCGTTTCTCCTACAAAAATGCACATAGTAAGCCGACCATGACACTTTCAAACAATGGAAGAAAGAATAAAAAAAATGATCAGAAGTCTTACAGCTTCAGAGAGTAAATCTGCACCGAAATGTCCGGTGACATCCCAATCATCCACGTTGCCCATAGCTAACCCTCCACCTGTGGAAGAAGAGTCTTTGCCGGCAACACCACCAACATCAGGATCCCCTTTTAGATGATTTGCTCTTTGCAAAAACTTGCCGCTAGGACCAGGCTGTACGTTATCCTTCACCCTGCGTGCATTTTCTTCGGCTTCTCTCTTTCTCTTCTGTTCAATGTATCTTTCGGCATCTGCAGATGTGCGGCAACCAGTGGCTCGAGCTTCCTGAACATGTATGCTAAATCAATACTATGAAAGCAGAATAAGACAATAATATAGAGGGTGGTCAAACGAGAACAGTAACAAAATAAGAGAAGAAGAAAACAGCCAAATCATGTGCAAAATCACATGTGATTTTACACGAATGGTCAAAGCAAGGGGGTGACGGCGACGTGGCCCACGACCTCAGGTCACGGCCAAAGTCGTGTGAATCACATGTGAATTTACACGTGATTCGACCATTTTCTTATTCTCTTATTTTGTTACCGTTCTTGTATGAACCTGACTCCAATAATATAACTACCACATACAAACAATACAAATCAAATTTTCTGCAACAGAATCACTACCCAAACCACATTATATACTTCAACTTTAAGCACAAAGTGAGTAAGGGGTTGTTTGATTTTTTTTCCCATTAAGCTGTCTGAAGAGATGAAACCGTCTGAATCCGTTTAATATTATGCCAAAATCAGACAATATTATATAGCTTAGCCTATTAATCCATAAACCCATTAAGCTTATTAAGTCAAAATCAAACCTGCAGATCCTCTATTCGTCTTCGAATCCTGTGTTCTTCAATGACAGTCTTCAGCAATTCCTCATGCTCCTCTTTTGTATGGAAACGCATGAAAACCCTGTAGCGACGACATATTTCTTTCTCTTCCGGGGAGAGGCCCTGCTCAAAAGGATCAGCGTAAAGTAAATTTCTTTCCAGGATGAAGTCTTTCCTGCGTTTCCTCTCGTCTAGCCTGCCAAAATTTACCAATTAATATGAGAAATGGGTAGATAAGGTGGAAACAGATCGGATCCTTATGTCAGAAAGTATAGGGTGGTTGTATAACGGGTGTGATCCTAGGGAACACATGTTAGCAGATGAAGTTGATCAGAAAGACATGAATAGCTTAGCAATTCTTTATAGCACCACACATGTCATCATCACTTAATTACATTAATGCACATAGTCAACTGAAACAGAAAGATAGGAAGAAATGATGGTGGACCTTTTTGAGTATATACGCAAGACACGCAGTTTGAGTTCACGTTCAGCATCAGTATCAGCATCCTTGAATTCCATGTCTGCCAGTAATTGTTCAGCATCATTATCATATTCAATTTCAAACTCTTGCCTCTTGAAATTATAGCCACTCAATTCCGTTATAGAAGGTCCCTCTTCGGCTGATGTCCTCAGCTTTTTCTCTCCAAAGCTTCTGTCTGCATGAGAATCTGGGAACAACATACATGATTAGAGCATAAATATAAACACAGGCCTTAACTTGGATTCAAGTGAGCTATATTCTCATCTTTTGAATCAAAATCTAATAATGAGATTTCAGAACCCTTTTTTTATCAGGGTAATGTGTATATTTAATATGATAAAAAGAATACACGAGACTACAGGAACAGGAAACTTAATTCCAATGCCGTATGTAAGAAAATTTTCAACTTTGCCAAAAAAATGACCAAGATTAATTTTTGAGCTAAAAAGACTCTACCTTCAAAGCCTTTATCTCAAGATAAGAAACTATGAGCTGATAATTGCATCTTGTTTTATCAAGCATGTATACCTCTTGTGTTTAGAAGTAGATCCCAGAACATTCATTGAAAAACACTAACTGATGTTTATATGTTTATATAAATGTATAAATAAGTCGATGTAAACCTATGTAGACAATCAATACGGTGTTAAAGCAATTCAAGAATAGACATATGGAACTTTTCGTACTATTTAGGACATAAAGAAAATGATTTATATTAGGGAACGAAGGTAGGGCAGCATAAGTAAAATCGATTGGATTCAAATAAAATATTATTACTTGAACCCAGCATGTAGCAATAATTGAACCTGGTCCATTTAGTTGGATGGGAGACTAGATATTACCAACATACAAACTACAATTCTATTTGAATCGCTTGAAAGAAAAACTGTCAACAAGAAACTTTTGCATCAGATATTCACCATCACCTCTCACAAGAATGACATCAGCTCATGGGGTCACTACTCGCTAGCACAACCTACTGAAAGGAATTGATTTTCATACAAACCACACAGGAAAACAAATTGGTGGTACAATATTATAGTCTAAAGACAGACTAGAACACAACTTCATGCGAGTCCTGAGATATACATTGATTTTTGTATGCCCAAGAATCTACAAGGACAGTCATATCTGCCAAACTAGACCTAATCTGGATAGGCATCAGTAAGAAATTAATGATGGCTATCTGCATATAAGTGCAATTCGAAACATACCTTCTATTTTAATTCCATCACCACCTTTGTCACTTTGAACAATGCTTGATGTTCTCTTTCCTGCCCCTGCTGATGCATTAACAGTGCCAGAACCTCCTATGGAACCTACATCTACGTTAAAATGAGAAAACATTGTTACATCATTGTCTCTCGTGTGTATCTGTGTGTGTGTGTGTGAGAGAGAGAGAGAGAGATGCAAGGACAACTTGCCATACCAGAAGCTAAGGCAGATGACCGACCTGCTGAACCTTCTTTTCTTAAATCTTCCACCCTGACCAAGCATTACCAAAGGATTAACCAATGCTGAAAAATGAATTTCCATGAGATAGATACAGGTTAAAGAAGTATGATATACTTGATTCTTGCAGAGAAGGGAGACTCCTCTTTCACGGAAAGTTCCCCTCCAGTTGGGAGCCCTGATGCAATTTAGAAAATTAATCAACTTAAACAACATCAATACATGGAGTATATACACGTACAATATATCAACTTCAGAAAACTCCACTGCTCCAATAAAAGAGTCCAAATTTACTTTCGAGTGTCAAACAAGTTACTTAATCAACAGTAGAAAAACGATAAATTGTTGCACTTCATGCCAAAAGATATTATCACATCAAATTATATAAAAGTTTAGTGAACATTTTGAATTCAAAATATACATGAAAGAATTTACAAAATCAAAAGTTGAATGTCGTTAAACATAAGGAAGCATGTGGTTTTCGAAGGAAAGTAAGGCATAAAATGATAAGAATGACTGCTTGGACATGTCTATAGGATATAAGGTGATGGGAAACAATATACTGCTATCAACTTGCACACAGGTGAATTGACATCTCCTGTTTTCTGATATCGAGAAACAGAAGCTCAAGACATGGTGTGGGATAATAATAATAATAATACAATTGAACACCATGTATAACCTTTTGTGGCTTCCCCATGCCCTCTGGCCATTGCAAGGAGTTCTTCTCTATTCTTTCCCATAACATGAGACATGTCCTGGAAAGACATGGCACAAACATAAACTTCTGCCAGTATACCCAAAAAAAGAAAATTGTAGAAGAAAAGAAAAAAATTATTATACCGGAAGCGGAAAGCATGGTGAATTCATGTATATGGTATTATAATGCTCAATACAATGTGATTTGTTTTTGGTTCCAACATGTTCAGCAACCTCGTTCCAGTTTGCCAGCCCATACATTTCTATCCCCTACAGAAAGATGATTTGCATTAGAGTGCTATTCATCCTCTGTAACATCAATAGAATCATAGTAATACATGTAAAAGTATGAGCACATATTTTTTTGTTACATTGGGCAATGATAAAGAAACTTAAGTCTGATAAATTATACCTAAAAGCAATACTTCACTAGCATGCGAAAAATATGTTCAAAGTGGCTGTAGAAGAAAATACCTCAAGTAGCAATATCTCCTCATCTGCATTCCAATCGGAACAGAAGAGTGGAAATGATAGATTGTCCTGTGGAAATAAAAAGCTGTAAGGTATGAGTAATGGCCATTGCCCAAGGAGACTTTAAAAGTTTCATACCAAGACAAACAAAAGATGGTAACGAAATGAATTAGGTAAATAACAACAGTTAATTTGGTAGGAATATCAAAAGTGACAATGGCTGAATGAGGAAATATCATTATCAATCATTGAAGCTCAAAAAATTTGGTGCATGCACACTTGCATCTACAACAGGAACAAGCCATTTTATCCCAATGTGGTAGGCTATATATGCATGCCTATTTCCCTAAAATTGACTCTGCTGAAATCCTGCAAGAAAAAAGTCTCAACTACTGATACTAATTTGGGGGGTCTGAGCTGTGAAGTAAGAGAGGATGAGGTTCCTACAATCTCAACAGCTGTTCATCCAGTATCGTCCAGATGACACCATAAGACAGACAGGAATTGATTAATCATGATCAATATACAGAATAATCTTCACTGCAAACTATCATAGGCTTGTTATTTTTGTCCCAAAGCAGAGCCACAAACTAACTTCTCAGAGGGTAGTCATTCTCTACTATGATCTATCATATGATATGACTTTAGCTAACCTTCCTCGGAAAAAAATGGGCATTATATGAAGGTGATTCTGCTCTAATGAAGAAACCAATAAACAACTCGGAATTTGAAGGGTATGCTAGTCAGAGTAAAAGTCAAGTTTAGGTCTTCAATGAACTAGAAAATTAAAAAATGATGGTTTAAGTCTGGATATTTCTATCCTCCTGACTACTTTACTCTGTCTGCTCTATCCACATGTCCAATTGTGATTAGCTTATCGTAACAGCAAGGCAAATCAAACTAAAGTAGATACAAAGTCGAGTGTTGGCATTACTAAAGAATATATACGGCCTACAGATCCCTGTACGATGCAACACTTGGCAGAAACAATCTAATCTATTGATATAAAATAGAGAGACCAAATCGCAAAATTAAGTAAGAAGGTTACTAACCATAACCCTATATGAATGATTGCTTTTATGAGGGTAAACCTCAGCTCCAACAGAAAAACACTCTACACAAAGATCAAAGTCAGAACAGCAAGCACACTTGATGCGTATCTTTCCCGAAATGTCCTTGTTGCAGTAGTTACAATGGTACAATGCTTTTTTCCCTTCACTCATCCCTTGGCCTATTATATTGAAAGAAATTAAGTTTCCATTGAAATCACACAATACGTACAGTAAAAAGATATTGAGCTGAGTAAAGAAACGACAACGAATATCCATACCTGCCAAGGAACATATAATTATTAACTATATTAACCGACCCGGAAATGCTAATTCATGGAAAGCATACCCACTCCACTGGATTGCATTCCAGAAAGATAATCATCCAGGGATATGGAAAGATAAATTTTACAAGAGAACTATTAAAGGCCATGGGCAAAAACATCCCCAAGAAGGCAACAAAAGTATTCAAGATGATTAGATTTTTTGCACTCAACAGCTTCTACATTCTCTTGGTGAAATTATAAGTTTTTATGTGAAATTAATCACGAGCATTCCAATTATTTTGTCCTGTTTCTTAACCTTCATGGAGGTCTCGATGAGGCAATACTCACCTGAAGACCACAACCCCCCTGCTCAAACCCATTCCCTTTAAGAGAAGCAAGAGTAGATGAAGACTGTGTTGTTCGAAATACTATTCTCTTATAATGACAAAAGTATCAGAGGATTCTTGTAATCAAATACCTGAAGTTGCAGCCTCCAGATTCTCTAAATTTGAGGCAGTTCGCTTTCTCTTTGATCGACTGAATATTACACAGAAAAATACCACAGTTGAAAAGGATTCAATCAGAATATATTGCCAAAGAAACTAGATGAATGTGAGCGCCGTAGAACAGATAAGACAGGAGTAACCCTAAGATGAACTTGTTTTGCAGAAAAAATTACCATAAAAAGATTGCTAGGCATTAACCAATACTCTGGAAGATTCTAGACAATATTTAATCAAACAGCTGTTCTCACCTTCCCTCCCCCAAAATTAGAACTACACTTTGCTGTTCAGGAGAGCCTACTTTTATCATTATATGTAGTGAGGCCTGATCTTCAAGGCCAATCTCAAAACCGAATTGTGATCAGAAGTAACCCATGAGAGAATGCACAGACATAACAAAAAAAAAATACAATATTGATGACACTCTTGACATTTTTTCCCACTCTAAGCTTTGTCTTTCTCCACGTCATGAAGACTGCCTTTATGTATTTCCAAATTACAAGAAAAGAATGTTGAATTTGATTTCTATCCATTCATACCTGACATCATTCATTTAATGGATTGTTCATCACGTTACACTACATTTTGACATTTTTTACTTACTAAAATTGTCGTTTTAGGTATCTTGTTGAACTCCAATGCCAAAAAGAAATTTCAAAGATTATTCATTTAGCAAATGGGTTGGATACATATTTGTGACTCGGAATCAAGTTAATACGCACATACATCTTGACAACAATACATTTACACAAGTCTCGTATCTTTAAGAAGTTGCCATATGCTAATATCTTGGTATGACAATGTTCTCTTTCGCAAATCTAACCAAGATCATATTCACAAAAAGAAAAGAGGATCAAGGTCCACAAAAGCACAATTGCTTCATATTATTATTGCAATCTCTTTGGTTGTCCCACAATTCTCTTTGGCACATCTGCCTTCATCCATCAAATGAAGATTTATTGCCAAACTCTACCGTCTCATCAATGAGATAAAAACATCACACCATACTCTTTAAACAATAGCTGTGTATCTATAGATACACTGCTTCTCATGGTGACATATCTTGCAACTATTACATTGTTTGATCTTATTAACATAATTACGGTGACATTCACCATATTGCAGCTACTTTAAAAAGTGGCTTATCATACAATCAGGACCATCCTATAAATATTGCTCCTCAGCCTCCTCAGCCTGCTATCGTCCTTCTCACTTTATCTTTCATAATATCATGAGAAGGAAGAATAGTCTATTAGGAATGCTTAAATGCTATGTATTTTGCAATGGAGAGCATCTTTATTATCATCTTCTTACTGATCAGTAAAATAGCAATAAACAAGTTTCAAAGTGATCTTGTATAAGACTAGCTCACGATTTTCAGATGAGCTTCTTGGTTACTTAGAGAGTTTGTCATTACAAAATTTCTCTCGTGCACTTTTAACTACTCGTAAAATAAATGATCAAAAAAACTGAAATTGATAACTGATACACTTGATCCACTTCGGGCATCGACTTTTAAGCAGATGTGAGCCACATAGAAGAAATTACATAAAGTGTACATATATAGGGATCACAGTGCCATTACTATTTATGCTACTAAAGACTTGTAATTAAAAATCATCAAATTTTATAAAACCATTAATTTGAATGATGAATCATTTCTCAAATCATAACACTGAAGGGTACAACAGACAAAGACACCATAACAATGTATCTCCATAAACAATCAACAGGTTCTACCATGAATTAAGAGAGTGTCATATAAAGTGCCTCATACGGCAATATATACAATGCATAAAGTTCAATTTTCTTCTTTATACTCCATGACTCTAAGTAAGTAGTTAAACTGACTTTAGATGATACAGGTTAAGCAAATTGTGCAACCAAGATTTTAAAATTCTATAATTGTTCAAGGTTGTTTTTCATTTCAAAATTGTAACAAATTACCATTCAGATACTTCGGATTACACAAAAACACATGAAATGTAGCTAAATTGAACCACTTAAATTAGTGAAAATTTGTGACTAACGAACAAAACTACCTACTTATGATGTAATTAAATTATAATAACATGAATACCTTTGGCTTGGATCCTCCTCGGCAGAGTGATTGACTGCGCGTGAACGCCCCATTCTTCTTTAGTTTATTGAATAGCTTTGGGGACGAAACCCTAGAATTTCCAAATTAATAACACTAACTTTCTGTACAAAATCGATACGATTTTGATTCAAAAATCGAACTAGAGCACGAAAACTTTTGTGCGTCTTTTGGAAAATTTATAGCAAAACCCTCCGGGATCGGTCGCCGGAAAAGTAAGATACCGATGAAGTTGTTTTCGATTTATAGGGGAACGACTCAATTTACGTTATTTACATTTTGACCCCATTATGTTTTCTATATTTCTATATTTTGCCCCATGAAATATTATTTTTCTTACGCAGCCCAATAAATTTGGAATTTTTGCATTTACCCCACTATATTTTTTTGAACTTTTTAAGTTACATAATTCACAGGAATTCTTTTCATTTTCACATTTATACTTGCATATGTCAAACAATCTAGATTTTTTTTAGAAAGCTATTTCATACAAAAATGGTATGAGTTATTTAGCTCAAATACACCAAAAATGTATTGAAAGTTGAAACTGATTCCTTCAAGTGAGATTATTATTGATTGATTATGTTGAAACTAAAATGCCGTATAATTGAATTGAAACCCATAAATCATAAATACCCAACTAACAATTTTAAAATGGAAAACATCAAAGAACACGATAATGTAAACTTGATGTTGTTGATTGTAACCTAACCACCAAAAACCTTTCATTATTGTCGTGATTTCCAAGTGGCCCAACGACTCACCACCGCGGAACGAAGGCAAAACAAGATATGGAAACTTGTTGCAATCAAAAGCCCTAATGTCACTATACTATTGTCTAACTTGGCTTTTGAACATGAAAACATACTTGAAATACACTATTTTAACTCATGCCACATAGACCTAGATAGAAGAGTAGTTTACAGTGATATAAACTAAGAATTTATGTTAAGTGACAATGTTGATAAGACAACCGAAACTGTAACCTTGAAAAAGTGCATACATATATGTATTTGAAAGCCTTTGAACATTAAACAATTGTAGTATTTTAATAAATGAATTTGATCATTTGAACATATGTCTTGTAATATGATTTTCTGTGTAAATATATGTGAAATGGTTGATCATTTTGTATCTACAGTTTAACAAACCAAAACATGCATAACATAGAATAAAGATATTATCCCAAATGGGTTCCAATACAAAGCATACGGAAGTAAATTTAACATAGATTCAAAGTAAAAGTTCTATCACAACCGAGATTCTAGAGGTCCACGACTAGCACCGCCTCTAAACCAGACTGCTACCGACTCCCACTACCTCTCAACATTTGTCTTGTCCCTTTGATAAAGCCCCAACGACTCCCTTACCTGAAAATGGGTTTTAAGAAAATTTGAAAGCGAGGGTTAGACCAAATAGGTCTAGTGAATTATCATTCTCAACAGTTGTAAAACAGTTTATGAGATTGAGTTATCAAGCAATCAAGTTTAACAGGTACCAATCATTGTAAAAATAGTAATAACCATGAGCAAATCCACGGCCGGAATCGATACCCGGATATTAACAGAATTATCACCCTCGAGGCCCCCAATGGATCCCCATTGGGCCCCCCAGTAGATGTCGTCTCCATGTGCACATGAAACGAATTACGGGCACACGGTTCAACCATCCCCGATGGTTCTCAATAAGCCATGGTGCAAAGTCCTTACGGTAGAGGTACACATCCCACATATATGCTAACTCATAAAAATATAGACATAATATTAATGATAAGCAAATTAAATTACCATTACTAAAACATGTACCCTTCTAAATAACACATGGTAAAATTGACATACAAATCCATTTCCAGTTATAAAGAGTTTGGACAAGGGAACTCACCTGGAGGATTGAATCTCGGCACACACAGAAATAAATTCCAAAAAGGCCGGCTCTTACAATTGTTAAATGTTCACGGTTAAATTTCGGCTACTAGATCCGAATCAAAATTCCACAAGACTCGACCAACTAAGAAAATTCTCAGAATTGCCTAAACCCCAATTTCCCAAACATGGGTAACAATACGACCCCAAGCAGAAAGCCCGAAAGGTTTGGGCCATGGCCCGTCGCGCCGCTCGGGTCTGGTCTCAAATGGCTCCCGGGTCTTCAATGGCATCTCGGTTTAACTTGGTCCCGTTGATGATTATGTGATACTTTAAGTGGGAAGTATCAGGTGAGTTTTCTAACCCAATCCTCGTTGATGATTACGTGATACTTTATATATGCGAGATTTTGTTAAATGCGAGTTATGTTTTACCATTCAATACGAGTTATATTTTACCATTCAATGCGAGTTATGTTTTTATCGTGATTAATATGTGGAAATGTATGCATTGGGGGTGTCCCGCCTGTGCTCATATCGGGGGGTGTCCCGTATATGTCATTAGGGGGTGTCCCAAATAAGGCAGTATGAGCCAGACATGATGTTACCTCCGCATGACGGTAGTGTGTGCCAGAAGCGTGTTTGTAAGTATGATGTTTTATTTTAAAAGTTGAATTGGTTTATATATCGATAAATCTTTTATGTGGCTTTGGCATGAACTGTATTAGAGGGAACTCACTAGACCTTTCGGTCTAACCCTCGCTCTTTCCAAACTAAAAACCTTTTCAGGAAAGTACCCGATAGAGGGTTCTAGCAAGGGCAAAGATAAGTTGTAGGCGAGAAGCGTGGCGTAGGAGAAGATTGTTGCGAGATCCCGGATTTAGTTAATTTTGTATTAAATCTCAGTTGTGTAATAGGTTGTTTCCGCCAACCTTGATATGTGAATTGTTGTTTTGGGTCCGTTTGGAATTGATTTATATTAGAGTCGATTATGTGTTATTTCTGCGAGTTTGGGTTGTTACAATTGGTATCAGAGTCATGGTTTAAAGGATTTAGGTGACCAGATGGGCCTAAACTTAAATTGTGGGGTAGAGGGACACAATTGAGATATAGGAAGCCCTTAAGAAAGACCGTGATCGTTGAGAGTTGTGACAACGGTAGTGAGGACTCTCATGTAAGGTAAATTCATAATTACATTTGGCCAATGCCGTTATGAATTACAGGTGCATGGGTACACTCGATTACTATCGTTGAGGCGATCGATGGGGGTAGTATGGGTAGTGAGACCTATTATTGAAATGATAGCGGTGATTATGGTGTGTTATTTGAGCTCGTTTATGGTATTAAGGTTAGCACATTTAGGGTAAGTATTGTGCGGGATATAGATCATCCGAATTGAGGAAGAACTTCTTGGGTTTAAGAGAGAAGAATAACTGTTTGGGGGTGGACTCCTAGTTTCTAGTGAGTCTCCGTTATGGTAGTTGCTATGTCGATCAATGGGGGATCAAGAGTATCAATCCAAGAATTGATTAAGGTAAATGTGCTTTTTGAATTTGTAGTTATTTGAAGAGTGGCAAGGATGGTTGAGATATGATAACAATGTTAATTGATAATATGGAGTAAGGATAGGATGGGGACAAGCTTTTGTTGGTAAAGTTATTTGGGTCAAGGTGAAGACGCATGATCTATAAATCTTTAGTCGCGGTGGTAACAGAGTAGTTGGACATGCAAGCATGTTGGAAAACACTGGTGCTGAAGGTGGTTGCAATTGTGAGAGACATGACTGGTTGGGTCAGAAGTAAGGAGTTTGTGATTAAATTGTTGTGAGTGTAAGTGGTCGACCTTGCGAGAGTGAATAGCCTTCAATGTAAAAGGGGTATCATGCATTGTGTTTTCGAATAAGTTGCTTAAGTCTTCCATGTCATATATATTGGTGTATGTGTGCGTCTTACGAGTCATTCATTTTGAAATGAGATGGCACGTGTAAACGTGTGTTGAATTGGAAAGGGCAAGTTTATTGCATGGTGTGTGAAATTTTGAAGTCGGTAATTTGAGAATTATTTAATTTCTTTTTATAAATGAGTTAACTTTTGTGGAAAATATAGTAGCATTTAACCGTGTGGTTTTAAAAGAGAGACTGGTATAGACATGTTCATCATGCCAGCAAGGGTGGAAGTCGACTGACTTGCTCAGTATAAGTAATTTTGTCATAATTTCATGAATCGCTTGAGTAAAGTTTTATTGAAAATATTTTCAATTGTGCTAACGTCGATTTTGGATGGATAAGGTTTATTTCATCATGGGGTCGAGTGAGAACGGTCATTGAGATCGTCGTGCATGGCTATTCAGTTATGCATGAGTAGTGTTGTGTACACTCAAGCTTGTACCATTTTGAGGTACTTGCCGAATTTCAAACCGTGTCAAATGATTTCAAACTAGTATGTTGTCATGCATGAAGGCTATGAACTCTCCAGGTCATAAGGAAGCATTGCGATTAAGGATGAGGGAAGGTGTGGAGAGTGAAAGGGTGGCGTTCGAGCCGTTGTTGGTCGATTCATGACCTTGGTATTCCCACTAAGGAAAGGCAGGGAATAACGGAAGCCTTAGCCTTTGAAGTTAAGAATGATTCGTTTGGTGGTAGCATGCACTTCTGTCGGTAACTTGAGATATGGTAGTCGACAGGTGGTGTTGTCGGGGTAGAATTCGAAGACGTTAAGATACCCCTTTTGCAGCCTTTTGATGAGTAGCGTTGTGGTTTTTGGATGAAAAGTCATCGACGTCGAGCTGGAGTTTAAGATTTCCTAGTAATCAGATTATATCAAGTAAGTCTTGTGCCTTCAACGTGCGAAGTCGGAGGGGCACCGAGATAGTGATGATGCGTTGCAAGGAGTAGGTTCCTTTGGGAATCCCTGTTGGTCGGAAGCATTGTTGAAGTCAACGGGCAGTTGTTGAGGTATTTATCGGGATGTGGAAAATGAAGAAGTACCCATGGTTATTTTGTTGAGTGTTCGCGAGAAATCAAGGAGTTGTACGGGAAAGGTGTGTACTTGTCATGGTGTCGGACCACCTCGTGTGGGTATAACGAAAATGGAAGACCGCTAGTTTAGTCAGGTGAATTCCTATGAGGTTCTGATGGTTTGTTTAGGAGTGAAGTAGAGTTGTGCTCCGAGTATTTAGGTTTGCGAGGTAGTATGCTTAATCTTATAGACTGCCTGAATTTGTTTCTGGCAGATCGCGATAAGCCGACCAGAAGCAAAATCATATTGAGTGGTTTAAATGATCATGATTCTGTAGATTATCTAGATTCGAGCAAGACAAAGTCATGAAACGACTTTATCTGAAATATTGGTGTTATGATCGGCATGAAGAGGATGGTATTTAGTATGCGTACCAAGTGTTTCGTAGATTTTGATGGTATGGTGATGATGTGGTAGGGTGATGGACGCTTGGATGAGTTAGTAGTATTTCATGTCAAAGTGGTTGTGCAAGTCATTGAGGTGGTAAGAAGTTTCTTTGAGGTTAAATATTGGGACTGTGCTATTGATATAGGGTGAGCGTATGTGGGAATCCTTTCTCCGCGAATTCTGGGAAAACTATTCAATAGTGGCAAGTACGTTGTGGATGTGTGTAAGTGTATTATTGATATCGTGGTACTACTAGGTTGAGATTAATGTCCGAATGATAGTGAGTGGTTATTTAAGAGAGGAATGTTGAGTTCTGGGTTGCGGTGAGTTGTGGATGGGTTTAGCTTATACCGCTAAAATATTGATGGAAACGTCGAATGTTTAAGTTGCGATATTTTGTAGTTGATATGAAGATCCGTGGGGTTGTTGGAGTAGTCTTTGAGTGTAAAGGGGATTCTAGCGGACAGGTCAACCCTGTTTGGAGAGTAAGAAATGTGTGATGCATTCAAGCAATGGGTATCGTTTTGGAAGGGCTGGTTGCATGTCTCGAATGAGAATTGTGGGAAATTGTTTAGCTAAGCATAGTAATGCAAGTGTGTTTCGGCACATTTGGGATTGTCGGAAAAGTGAGTATCTGAGAGTAAGAAGTTGTCAAGTGACACAGAAATGTGGTGTTATGATTTCAGATTGGCCGTTGGTGGATATATGAACCCCTAGTGAGGGTGTGAGAAGGATATTATAGTGTGTGTTAAGGCCCTGGTGTTGGGAAATCTAGATCGTGCGGGTGGTCTAAAGCTTGCATCTACAAGTGAGCCAGTCTTTGGAAGCATGTTTGTTATTTTTTAGAAGAAAGTGAAAAAGGTGGTGGGATGTAGTGCTCGGAGTTAAAGAGTTTTTGAGTCAGACTTAGCATTGCGTGGAAAAGGTTCCAAGTGAGTTTGTCTTCCAGTGTTAAGCTATTTGGAATAGTTTGGTGTGAGCATAGTCACTCATTGCTTGAACGGAAGGATCATGGACTCATTGCAATTATGGTCGGACGGTTGTTGGATGTGATGGGAAATTGAAGCATGTGTCATATTAATTCGGTCAGTGGACTATGAAAGTGACGAATGGTGGAAGTCTTCTTTTCTTTATGTAAGAATTTGGAGTGATGACGTTTAGGGCGACGTATGTTTAATGCATATGAGTTGTGCAACACCAATGAGTTGTGACCAGTGTGGTTTGAGAAAGAAAGTGCTCTTCGCGCTAGGCGTATGTAGTGTTGAGGGGGGGGGAGCTATTTTGCTATGATGGGATACTTGATGAAGAAGCTCATAACGGTGGGTTCATGGTGATGTCTAAGGTTGACATCGGGCTAAGTTGGCAATTTGAGGGGTTATTATCTTAGTCAGGGATACATGTTATTGTGGCGATATCTCCGGGTAAGTTCGTTCGTGTGAAGAAGTGAAGTGGTAGGTGAAAACCTTAAGGATACGCGTTTTAAAATCGTGAGTTCGGGTTTGTGGACAAAACGGACAATATCTGGTATGGTTGGCCTGGGATGTTACAGATGGGATCAGCTGGGTGAAGTTAAATTGATATGATTGAAAGAACGCGAGACAGATAAATCTCAAGTTGAGAGGGCACAACTTGATACGGAAATTCGTCCCCATATAATGGAATGGTGCGTTCGAGAGAAAGCTAGTGTTGGGCCACGTTTTGGGGACCTTTGAATTTATGAAATGACTTGGAGAGATAGTGTATGATCGGGAAGCGTTCGATGAGAATTTTGGAAAAATCGTTTTGGGTGTCATGCATCTAATTGAGAGTATTTGTTGGAAGTTGGAGGGACAATACCTTTGCAAGGTATGCAAGCAATTAAGAGGTTAAGAATCAAAAGAAACTCGCCCTGTGAAAGTGCAATGGCGGTATCATAAAGGGCAAGGGGCAACGTGAGAAGGGGGAATCGGATATGAGGTCGCAGTACCCCAATTTGTTCAACGATGGAATTCCAGGGGCGGAATTCTTTTGAGGGGGAGATATTGTAATAACCGTGCTCTAGTGAAATAAATGGAGAGTTGGGTGAGCTTTTGACCAAAGCCCAAAATGTGGGGGGCTAGTGTGCAAAGTTAAATAAAGTGGATTTAACCCTAGAGACCTATCTCATTTTTGTTTTTGCAGCTGGGAGTTTTTGATAGAAAGAAAGTGGAAGACGATTTTTGGAGAAAGGAAATCAAGGGAGCAAGTTGCCATTGAATTCAAACCTGCATCAACTCTTTCCAAGGTAAGTTCCCTCTTGTTGATGTTTGCTAGTTTTGAAAGGTTTTATTTATTGTCTAAAGCCTGAATAGAAAGGGAGAGATGTAATATGTTGTTTGTCTGGGGATAATTGGATTTATAGCCTAAGTTTTGGATTGCTAATCAATGGGATTTAAGGGACTGTGAAGTCTCGATTGGTTGTCTTCTTTGTGGGTCGGTTTCCATCAATGGAGATCGTTACTGTGGTGAGCTGTGCAAAGCATCGTCGTCGCTGTGTTTTTCGGCCGAGGCCGGGAGTTCCCCCACCGGGCGACCCCGGGAGCTTTCAACCGGGGAAGCCCGGGGGCTGTTGTAACCAGGTGATCCCGGGAGAGTGGACCGGGTGACCCCCGGGTCTTCCTTAGCCGGGTGACCCCGGGTGTAGAGAGTCGGGTGACCCCGGGAGTTCTTTAGTCGGGCAATCCCAGGCAGTCTTCAGTCGGGTGACCCCGGGCAGCCCACAACCAGGTGATCTCGGGTTGTCCTCGAACCGGGAACTGGGTGAGTTGGTCAACCAGCAATCCTATTGTATGTCCGACCCGAGATCTGTTAAGGGTAGGATTAAACCGTAATCGAGTCTTGTTCGTGATGCGAGAGGAAGTTTGTCGTTTTTCGAGAGAGGTCTGGTTATCCGAGAGTAGTTAGAGGACTTATATTTATTCATTTACGTTATAGGGGATGTTACCGGTTTCTAGTGTGAACGAGAGGATATAAGCGGGAAGTATCAGGTGAGTTTTTCTAACCCAATCCTCGTTGATGATTACGTGATACTTTATATATGCGAGATTTTGTTAAATGCGAGTTATGTGTTACCATTTAATACGAGTTATATTTTACCATTCAATGCGAGTTATGTTTTTATCGTGATTAATATGTGGAAATGTATGCATACAATGTTGTTAGCGAGATGGCCTAATCGGGGGGGTGTCCCGCCTGTGCTCATACCAGGGGGGTCCCATATATGCCATTGGGAGGTGTATCCCAAATAAGGCAGTATGAGCCAGACACGCTGTTACCTCCGCGTGACGGTAGTGTGTGCCAAAAGCGTGTTTGTAAGTATGATGTTTTATTTTAAAAGCTGAATTGGTTTATATTTCGATAAATCTTTTACGTGGCTTTGGCGTGAACTGTATTAGAGGGAACTCACTAGACCTTTCGGTCTGACCCTCGCTCTTTCCAAACTAAAAAACTTTTCAGGAAAGTACCTGACAGAGGGTTCTAGCAAGGGCAAAGAGAAGTTGTAGGCGAGAAGCGTGGCGTAGGAGAAGATTGTTGCGAGATCCCGGATTTAGTTAATTATGTATTAAATCTCAGTTGTGTAATAGGTTGTTTCCGTCAACCTTGATATGTGAATTGTTGTTTTGGGGCCGTTTGGCATTGATTTATATTAGAGTCGATTATGCGTTATTTATGCGAGTTCGGGTTGTTACATCATATGTGAACATGTGAATCATAACATAGATTCGCATGTGTGTGTGTGTGTGTATATATATATATAGGGAAAGATTCAAACGAAAACACTCTGATTTATGCAAATGCAAAAACACTTTGAAGCCATCATTCTATATTAAGTTATAGTTTTAGAAGGATTGAATGGACAGTAAACTATTAAATAAATGTTTACTCTTTTTAGTAATATCGAAGGCATGCAAGGTAAGAATGAAAAAAAACTACAAATCGCATATGAATAGACAAATCTGTTGATTGCGGACATTATCATACCAAAATTACATCATTATCTACAACAGAGACATCAGAATAAGAAGTTTTCGATGATACTAGCAACATTTAAGGGGTAAAGACAAATCTAAGATAACAAAAAATAATACTAATTTATTTTCATGCATTCTAATTTTATTATGGGTTAAATAATTTGAAGGTCAAAAAGTGTTCTCGTATTATCGTAAAACATGAGTGTTCTTGTTTGAACAACCCCCCCCCCCCCCCCAAACACACACACACACACACATATATATATATAGTCGGGTTCATACTATAACATTAATTAAATAAGAAAAAAGAGAATGAATATTAACTATACAATTTATCAATACCTTAAATAAAAATTTCCAAAAATGAATAAATAAATGATATAAAAATCATTTATTTATATAAAAGTTATTTAAGACATTTACTAAAGTTTGTTCTTTTACCATTTTTGTGATTTTAATATGATTTAATTTTTTTATTTAAAACTTTTATTTTCTATTTAAGGCATTTAGAATAAGCTTAATTTAATTTTCATTTACAAAATTTATTTTTTTTATTTAAGGCAATAATTTAAAAAATTACAACTTTCGTCAAAATCACATGTGATTCACAATTAATTAATTTTTTTCCTAACTTTTTTCTAATCACATGTGATTTAGCACGAAAAATAATTATTCAAATCAAATATTGAAAAATAAAAATAATGAAAATAGATTCACATGTGATGTGTAGCATAACACATTTAATATATATAAGTTCACATATGAATCGAAATGTAATTCATAATTACAAATATCACATGTGATGTTGTAGATAACTTACATTTCTTTTCCACTTAAATTTACTATGATTATTATCACATATGATATTTTGACGAAAATTATGTTTTTATTTTTTTGAAAAAAATCGATTAATTGTGGATATTAAATGTGATTTTTGATGAAAATTATAAAAAAATCTTAAATAACTTAATTCAATAAAAAAAATATTTTAAATGAAAAACTAAATCACTCTTATTTTAAATTTTCATAAAAGTTAAACTTTTCAAATGAAAAACTTATCATGCTCAAATCACGATAATTGTAAAAAAAAATCATAAATAAATAACTTAATTAAATGCATTAAATAGCCCTATCGAAATAAATGAATTTCCATATAAAATCCATATGCAACAAATGACACCTATGCCCTTTTGGGTGATTTTTTAGAAAGTTTTATTTAAGGTATGATTCAAATAAATGATTTGTTGAGATTCATCCTCTTATTCTTTTATTTAGATAACATTCTCTCTCTCTCTCTATATATATATATATATATAAATATATATATATATATATATATATATATATATATATATATTATTCAGGGTTTAATCATTTGAGAACTCCAAAATATGTAAGATCTCTGAGATTCATTCTAAACCACTAATTTAACATAATTATCATAATTTATTAAATAAAAATTAATGCATTTTTTAGGAAGTTCCATACTTAATAATCTCTCTCTCTCTCCCTCTGTATTAACAAACACATTGTGCATACAAGACGAATATATTGTGAACATAATATAAACAACTTTATTTCCTATTTTTCCTTATTTGATATTGCCATTTTTATCATAGCTTACTTGTTACTGAAATTATTGTAAAGTTAACTTTTTAGATATATTTGAATAATTGGATTAATTATACTAGAATCATACTTGTACAATGCAGCGAGATACATCATGATTTTAATGTTTCCTTTTATTTTTTGTCAATTTACAGTACGATTTTGGATGGTTTTGAGAGAGTGATAATTATTTTTTTTATAAATTTGTTTCTTTTAGGCTTAATAATATAATGCTTTTTATATAAATAAAAAATAAGTATTTTGTTAGAATTCAATGATTATCTTATATATTTTAAATTCTTTATATTTAAATTGAAATGTTTATCTGTAATGCCCTCAAATCTGGAAAGAGCGACTAATTTAAAATTTTCTAAATACACCAATAAATGATTCATACACAATCATAATTTAAGGTTTAACTTCAACGCACACAATTTATTCTCTTCGTACAGTCTATAACAAGGATGGGTGCTACTAAAACCCAATAGTAGTCACTATCTCCAAACTGCGGAAGACATCACCAGATACTTACTCTTGCACAAAGCTAAGGTTCAACTCTTCATAGCTGCTAGAATCAAACCCCCATCTGGAACCTGCTGCACATGCCGACAAATAAAAAGGTTAGGCTTAACGCCTAGTGAGCTCAAGAGTTTTCATCATATATAAATATATCTTTAAAAGAAAAGAAATCCGTTCAAAACAAGGTCTTTCAAAATGATTTACTTTAGAAATGAAAACGACTCATTTCCTCCATAAAATACCTCTTTAAGGACAACGCTCAAATACAACATTTTTTATAAACCGATGCAACCCAAAACTTACTCAAAACGTGAATATAAAACGACTCCCAATGTATGATAATTTAAGTAACACTTCATATCCAAAAACACCCAAAACCCGGGTGTAGCATAATACTCAACCCATAAATCATGGATAAGATCCATATGTACAAAACGTCACCGAAAACTTGAATACTAAAATTCAATACCCAAAACAACACCTTTCGGTGACGGGGGAGACCCGAATTCCATCGAATGTGGCGGGCACACAAAGGTAAGCCACTTATCAATGTTATATGAGCATCACTTAGGGATAAAACAATCGTTAACATCAACCTTTCCGGGTCTATAGCTAACAAACCAACAAGCTCAACACCTTCATGTCTATTGCTTGGACAATCATCAAGTTCAACCCCTCCAGGTCTGTACCTTGGTAATCTTTGTGCACTCATCAAGTTCAACCCCTCCGGGTCTATACCTTGGAATTTCAAAACATCCTAGTTAAGCTTGTTCACAAGAAAATTGCAATTATTGGTCCGAAGACCCCATGCCTATTTCAAGTTACAATACGGGGATATTTATCCCACTCAAACTAACTCTTATGCCGATGGATCCATCGCATTACAGTCTAAAACGTTACATGACTCAAACGAATGAACTAACGCATTCAAAACATCTAACTCCCAAATAAGATGCAACTAAGTACACCATACGTCCAAGGCTCCTTAACGAGCTACCAAAATTGAACAAATGTCCCAAAGACTCATCTGAGTGTGAACCAAGCCCCCAAATGCAATATACACGTTTGGCTAAAAATACAAGAGCCAACAGGGTTCCATAAACCAAAATACATATTTTCCCCAAAAATCTTTGTCTCCCAAATCACAATTGGCCTTCGGCCCCAAATTAAAAGGTTTACCATTTCCAAAATGTTCCCAAGGTCGGGAATGATCAAAATCAAAGGACTCACACATTCGTACCTTCAAAACGTCCCCATTTCATAAATGATGCATAAAACCCGACACACTTAAACGTGCGTTTTTGACCAACTATCTATTTATGAAAATAAATCCCCAAAACACATTCATTTATGACACATTTATCAAAATGTTCAAAAATCCCAAATATGGGCGTTTTACAAGTTTAATAAGCTAAACACTTCAATTAGTCAAAAATTACCAAATAACTCAACAGTTGACAATTTCATGTAAAACACATAAATGCTTTAAAATAGACATTTTGGTATGTACAACGTTTTCACAAATCAACTTGAACTCACCTTGCTAGATTTAGGCTAAATCTATATTTTACCCCAACTTGAGTTTCCTTGAAGAAACTTGGATCCACAAGCAAATCCTTCCATAAATCTATCATTACAAGTTTCCAACCATGAATATACTAATACCACCATTTAGAATCGATCCCCAAACATTTACATAAAGGTCTCAACTTATGACAAAAACCCTAATTTCCAAAAGTGAAGAGAAGGGGAGATTACCTTATCCAAAGCTTCAATCCACCACCCAAAATGCTTCTTCTAGGTTACCATCATGAGCCTTAAACTCCCAAACTTCCAAAATGAAGAAAAAGGTAAGGGGAAAACCCTAGAAATCAGATAAAGATGATGAAGAAGGTGGAGAGGGTGAAGATATCTTAGCTCAAACTTCCACATTTTGCTAGATGAGGGAGAATCGCTTGAAACACTCTAGGTTGATGTTTCAAATGCTCAAAATCAACAATGGGGTAAAGAGTTCGGTTCTTGGGAGGGGAGAGGTTGAAAGAGAGAGAAATAAATGAAATGGGTGAGTTAGAAATGAGAAAGGGCTAAAATCTGCATTTTTAACCGAACAGACCCCGACAGCGACCTTGCCACGCGATAGTGACATTGTCACTATCGCGAGGGCACTCTCGCGGAGATTGTACCGCAGGTGGTACTCTCCAGGCGATTGTGCCACGCGATAGTGACACATGTCGCTATCGCGAGTCACTCTCGCGCCACACGTATCAAGCCCAGAAAAAGGGTTAAAACTCGAGATTCTCGCATGGGTCGATTTAAGGTTCGAATGTATAACTTATTCCACCCAAAAGATAAACGGAAGATGATGAGATGACCAAAGATGCACGGAAACTTACTAAGCGAAAATTCGGGTGTTACAATCCTCCCAGCCTTAGAATGATTTCATCCTCGAAATCCACTCTTCTCAATGGAACGCTGCCCACAAGATAGATTGTCCCTATTCCACTTTCCAGAACCACTGCCATAACTCTTATGTTGATACTCTCGACAACAGCCTCCTTGGGTACAATACACTTATATCCAAGTGCACACTGAACTCACTAGGCAGTCTTTACCCACAAGACTACAGTTGTCTCTCAACCTTGGATGACACTTATTACCTTAAGAGTAGTTTGTGATCTCTACATCTCACCGGCCAATTCACCTCAAATCCACATGATTCTAAACCCCAAAGCCAAAGATCGACACCAAACTCCCATGAATCCTCAGATTCCTACTGATCCATCATCAATATTGATAAAGATGTCCTTCCAAGGCGCACCAACGCGTCTTTCAGGTAACCGGTTAACACAGATGCGACTATCACTCAACTCCGTTCCAGCCCTAATCTCAAAACATTCCCTTAGTAAAGTCGTTATCACAACGGAAAACTTATACATATCGATGCCTAAGCAACAACATTTAACCTTCTTTTAAATTCCACCTCAGAGGAGTCAACATTCTCATGGCCTAACGGGAATACTTCTGAACATCCAAGATTCAATAACTTCTAGAAGACAAGTTGATGCTTAAAACTAACATGGCGATATCGAAAACGTGGACATCCTGCTCAACATTTCCATCTCAGATGCAATTGTAACACCCGTAAATTCTTAAGGTAAGTGTTATGTCTCCCTTAATGCATTGATTTCGCTTATGTGTGAATGTGTGTCTTTGTGTACATTTTATGATCTTGAATTATGTTAAAATGACATGTATTGAATTACCTTTGTTAATCGTTCAAACCTCGCCCTTGCTGTTTTGGGATGCCAGCGATTGTGCCTGGCGATTGTGCCATTGGCACTATCGCCAGAGATGTACCGTGGGCTGTTGGATGCCAGCAATTGTGCCACGCGATTGTACCTTGGCACTATCGCCGGGCTTGTACCGTGGGGGTGGGGACCTCCGCGATTGTGACAAGCGATAGTGCCATCTGGTTGATTTAAAAACACTTTGGCAGTCTTATTTCTCACATTAACACTTTACAAAAACGGGAGAGCTCTTCTTGGAGGCGATTTTTAGGGTTTCATCACCTACCTCATTCATTTCTAGGGTTTTGGGTTGTTGGGAGCATTAAGTGGTCATCAAGCTTCATCCAAGTATCCCCATTAAAGTGTTCTTCAAGATTCTCATTTCTCACCTTCAAGTCTCATTTTCTCCAACTTCTAGGGTTTCCATATTTTCTAGGTTTTGGGTTCAAAACCTAGATTGTGAGTTTACTAACCCTTTGTTAAAACTAGATACACATCATAATCTCCTATTTGTTACTTTATCTCTATATGTTCAAATGTTTGGCGATTTCTTCATGAAAATAGTTGGAAGATGTATATATATGGGTGATTTGCCATGATTATTGTTATATGTATCATTACTTGGGATTTGTCTCATAGATACATAATGTGGGGTACCTTGATATGTTAAATGTATGGATATATGGGTATTATGATGATTCTAGTTGGAACACCATTTTGGTGATATGTTTATATGCATGATGAGCATAATTTACATTGGGTCTTTTGTTAGACATCACGAGGATAACGTGGTAATATTATACCCGTAGTTGGTATTGAATTATGTGGGTTGAAATATACCTAAAGGATCCCTTATAAATGTTATGTGGACGAACCAAGTCAGTACACTAGGAGGATATAGTCTTGGGCGCCACTGTGATGGTATGTGCCTAGACCTCCGCCATTCGGGGAATTTTCTTAGCGATAGTCTTCGGGTATGCCGGGCCTTTGGGGTGTTCCTTGTTAAGGGCATCAAGGTATATCAACTCTTGGGTAGGACTTGATTGGTGCTATGGGTCTCCCCTATTGACTCCACATTTGTTGAACTATGGTTAACTGCTGATAAGAAATGTGACCGTTCATGCATGCTTATTATTGTTCAACTCACTAGGCTTTTTGGCCTAACACTTGTTTGGTGTCGATGTGTATCTCAGGTTCTAGCGGTGGCGGTCCTAAGCAGGTTTAGTTGATTTGGGGTGAGAGCTTGGGGAATTGCACATGGACACGTTATACTTTTGGATATAGACCGTTTGGGTTTATAGATAACAACCCTTTTTGTAATCTCTTTTCTAGACGTAGAAATTAGATTAGTTGGTTGTTGTTTATGGTCCGTTAAATTACAATTGTGATTAAACAGGTTATTTATACTTATATATTCCCCATTTTTGGGAGGCTCTTGCTATGGCAATTTTAGTATACCTCATGTCCGTTTTCCGGATTTTTGTTATCCCTATTTTTAGGGTGTTACAGCAATGCCGCATTGAGCTTGACACCTAACAAGGTACTAAGATTCTCAATCTTACATTTTTAACCGATGGACCACAATATTACCCCTGTTCACGCAAACCCATCAAGACAATACGCTAGCAACGTATAGCATGATGTCTAACGGATCAACGACCCACCAAAATCCAATCCAACCATACATAGAATCATACAAGACCTTAACCCGCAGGTTTGCCAAAGCACAAAGATCACCCCTTAGTACCTGGGATTTTAAGTACGATGGTTGTTTTTAAGAGATTTTAAGTAATTAGCATTAAATAACTGTACATTAACCTTTAGCAATTGTTTTAAATAGTTTGGTATACATGCTTTATAATATAGTATAGAAGTTTAATAATAATGTAATTTATTTTATATTTAATAATATAATGTTTTTTAAAAATAAACATTAAATATTCTGTTAGATTTTCTTAATTATATTTTAGATTTTTTATATTTAAAATTTGATTTTTATCATTTATTTAATTATGCAGGGGAATGATTTTAGGGGATTAAAATAGGGAGTGATTTTAGGGGAGTTAAAGTGGTTAGAGATAACAATTGAAGGTTAATAAATAACATTAAATGTAGTATATAAAGTTTTAATGATTGTTTTTAAGAGATTTTAAGTAATTAATATTAAATAACGGTACATTATGCTTTAAAAAATTGTTTTTAAAAGTTTTTTATCCGTGTTTTATAATATAGTATAGATAACTTGTTCAGTTTGTTTTTGGACTATATTTAATCATGTATCAAACATATTGGTACTTTTAATTGCATAGAATGTAGACATGTAGTTCATCGAATTTATTAAAGTTATGATTTTATAAATTACTAGTGTTCGACATCACGCGTTGCGCGGTGATTAAAACTCAATTTGCAAATATTCAATTATCATGGTGTCAACTCAACACCCCAAGGTTTTCTTTTTATATAGACACAAATACACCACTTTATTCCAATGTTTCAACTTCTTACCAATGTGGGACAACTTTAAATCAATCACAATTAACCATTTGAGAATACTCATTTCTCATGGTGCCAGCTCAATACTCCAAGATTTTCTTCTTATATATATAAAGATGATAATGATTGCTAATACATTTTTTTACAAAAGATGGTCATCCAAAATAAGACAATCCCTTGAATTAAAAAAGTTGCAAAAAAAGAAAGATCATCCAAAATAGACAACCCTATGAGTTAAAACACATGAATTTACACAAATGCATCGCATCCACCTTTCTTATACACACCACTTTTGTAATAACCGTGTTTATTTTGAATAAGGATAAAGTTGAGGTGAGTAGTTGCCCAAAACCCAAGGTTGGAGGGGCTAGATGTAAAAGGGTAAAAAGGGGGTTAACCCTACTCTCTCATCTCATTTCCTCTTGTTGGCGGCTGAGTTTTGCTAGAGGAGTTTTGGAGGCGATTTTGGGAGAAGAGGTGATATCTGAGGAAAAAAAATCAAGAAGAAAGGGAATTCTTGCAATCTTCTTCAAGGTAAGTCCATAACCCTTCTTTCCTTGTAAGATTAAATTAGTTAAGCTTATGTTTTCTTTTGTGAATGCATTCTGTGAATCCATGATGTTATGGAATTAGAAATTGTTAAGTTTTGGAGTTGTGGGACTATCGATCGATTGTGAATGGGAGGTTTAACCCTAGCTTTGAAATCCTTGCAATCGGTCGAGAGAGGGATGGACCGATGGGGTTTTAGGAGAGAACCAACCCCCGATCAGCGTTAGGTCAGGGGGGCGAGTGGTCTCGGCGGCGGTCGAGGTTTTGCTTTGGGGCTGCGACAGTTACCGACTTAGGCGTTGGCGTAAAAGCCACCACCGGGTGACCCCGGGCTTGTGGTAGCCGGGTGATCCCAGGAATGTGGTGCCCGGGCGACCCCGGGAATGTTTCATCCGGGCGACCCCGGGGTTGAGCATCCGGGTGGCCCTGGGAGGTTAGTAACCGAGAGATCCTGGTCTTGCTGATCCGGGTGATACCGGGAGGAGGCAGCCGGATGAACCCGGGGAAAACCACAACCGGGTGATTCTAGGATCTGTTTCACCGTGAGTTGTGCCTAGGCCAAATTTTAGACTTTTATTTCTAGTGGCATCAATTAAGGGTTTCTTTTCGTTGCGAATAACTGAGTGGCTCATCGAATAATCCTACTTTGTGCCTTAGGATTCTTTACCGGGCAATCTCAAGTGTGAGAATTTTAGCACGGGACGACATGTGAGTTTTCTAACTAAATCTTTTCTATGTTAATGTGTTAACGACATGTGGAAGATTATTTTAAACCGTTATATATTTTTGTAAGCTTTATCCATGCGAGTGTTATTATAAGTTGGTTATGTTTCCGCTGTTAATTAAATGTATGCATACATGGTTGTGAGCGAGTATGTCTTAAGTCGAGGGGTGTCCCGTTTATGCCATTGGGGTGTGTGTCCCAGTTAAGATAGTATGAGCCAGACACGGCGTCACCGTGTGTGACGGTAGTGTATGCCAGCAGCTTGGGTGTAAGTACAATGATGCTTTTATAACTGAATGGGTTGTTTCATTATAAATCTTTCTTTACCCTGTTGTTTAAAACTGTCGTTAGAGGGACTCACTAGACCATTGGTCTAACCCTCGCTCTTTCAAAACTAAAACCCTTTTCAGGCGGACGTGAAGTAGGTGGATCGGGTAAGGGTAAGGAGAAAGCGTGACCGGGAGCCGGATTAGAATACCTCCTTATAGTTTTATTTTTTCCTTTGTCTCAGTTGTGTATTAGGATGCCGTTATGCAAACCTGGATTTTTAATTGTTGACTTGGAGTCGTGTTGGCGTAGAATTATATTAAAACTGCTCATGTTTGGTTGTTGAAAGTTTTGGGTCTTTATAACTTTGTTCAAATCTTTCAACTTCTCACCAATGTGGGACAACTCTAAATCAATCACAATTCACCATTTCAGAATACTCAATTCTCATGGTGTTATCTCAATACTCCAAGATTTTCCTCTTATATATAAAGAAGATATATATATATAACGCTTATAATGACTACTAAGATTTTTTTCGCAAAAGATGGTCATTGAAAATAAAACAACCCATTATCAAACTATATATATATTGCAAAAAGAAGGTCATCCAAAATAGACAACCTTATGAGTTAAACCACATTAATTTACACAATGCATCTCATCCGCCTTTCTTATACAAACCACTTTGTTCCAATATTTCAACTTCTCACCAATGTGGGACAACTCTAAATCAATCACAATTTCACCATTTGAGAATACTCAATGCTCATGGTGCCACCTCAATAAATAAGATATAAAGATGATAATGATTACTAATATTTTTTTTACAAAAGATGGTCATCCAAAATAAGACAACCCCTTGAATCAAACAATTTTTTTTGCAAAAAGGTCATCCAAAATAGACAACCCTATGAGTTAAACCACATGAATTTATGCAATGCATCTCATCCACATTTCTTATACACACCACTTTGTTCAAATCTTTCAACTTCTCACCAATGTGGGACAACTCTAAATCAACCACAATTCACCATTAAAGGATACTGAATTCTTATGGTGCCACCTTAATACTCCAAGACTTTCTTCTTATATATAAAGAAGATATAACGATTATAATGACTATTAAGATTTTTTTTTGCAAAAGATGGTCATCGAAAATAAGACAACCCTTTGAATCAAACTAATTTTTTTTTTTGCAAAAAGGTCATGCAAAATAAACAACCCTATAAGTTAAACCACATGAATTTACACAATGCATCTCAATCACCTTTCTTATACAAATCACTTTGTTCCAATGTTTCAACTTCTCACCAATGTGAGACAACTCAAAATCAACCACAATTAACCATTTAAGAATACTCAATTCTTACGGTGTGATAACTCTCAAATATTGAGAGTTAATTCCTCTCTTTTTATATTCGTTTTACCACATTTTCACCCTTTTTGTCTCTCATCTCCTTCATTTGGTATTAAGTGTTCAAACATGATGATGAAGTCTCAAGAATGCAAAAATTTCGGTTTCACTAACTTTTGTGCAGAAAGTGGCCACCTTGCTGGCACCTTGTCACCACGTTGAACATGGGCTGAAAATTTGTTGATAAGTTCCAGCCATTTTCGGAAAGTTTGACTTCTGAGGGAATGTAAAGAGTCTTTTGATATTTCACTAGAATATTCAAAGAAGAGGACAAAAAGTGGAGGTCCAAGAAAAATTCAACACTCTTCCTTAAAAGCTACTTTTGAGGAATAGTCACATCAACACTTTTCTCTTCCTTGGTCTATAAATGAGGGCTTGGAGGAACCATTTGGGAGAGAACAACTTCCAGGAGCATTTAATATCTCTGGAGATTAGCATTTAGTTTTTAGTCTCTCTTTAAAGCTTGTAGTTTAGTTGCATTTAATTTTTGTAAGTTTAATTTCCTTGTAAGAGCTGCTGCCAAGTGGTCACCTTGTCACCACGTTGGCAGCAACCTTTAAGTCTTTTATGCAATTTATGTTTATGTTTATGTTCTCTCCTTCTTCTCTCATGTCTTTTACTGTTAGTATGAGCTAAACACCCCTTTGGGTGTGGGTATGAGCCAAGGCTAAGACTAGTAGGCAACACTTGGGTGTTGCCATATTTGCTAACTCTTAGACTTGGTCACTCGAGTCGGGACTTCAACTCAACGCGGACAAGCCGATCACTTGTTAGTGTTCATATTAGATCTTAGACCTCGAGAGGGGCGGATCCGAAATACGGCTTGAGTGATGCAAAGAAGATTTGAGAAAGTCTTTTATAACCACATAGAGATACAAGTTTTTGCATGATTTTAACTAAGGTTCAAATGTCGGTCGATATGGGTGTCACAAAGAGATTTGGGTGTCCATATCCATACTGGTGGAACTAAAATCCTTAGAGGTTTACTTAGTTAAGTCGACAAGTCTTGAGTTGGCCAAAGTAGTGACAAATTGGGTGCAACGTGGCCACGTTCCGAGGAAACTCATTTTCGAGAGAAAAGGGTTTTTAAGGCTGTCGTGTGTCATTTTGTTTCTGACCAAGTTGTTACTACATCAGTCTTAATTAATGCTTGTACCCACATCATGCCTTTAATACTGTTAATTCCGTTTAATCGTTGTTTAGTTGCTTAAAATCCACAATTATTGATTTTGTTCTCAAAACTTAACCAAGCACTAGAAGTTCATGAAAAAGTCTCTGATTCTTAGTTGACTAGTCCCTGTGGAAACGATATCGGTACTCTACCACTTTATTACTTGTAGAGATCATAGTGTCCGGTGTGCACTTGCACCGCCACTGTGGCAACAAAGTGGCCACTTTGTGGACCTATACGATTTTCCGCTATCAAGTTTTTTGCGCCGTTGCCGGGGACTAACGTGATTTTAAATCCTAAGATATTGACTTTTCATTCGAGCCTGAGTTGCTTGTGTCTTTTATTTTTAGTATTTTCCGTGTTGTATGCAAGGCTACAACACGCTGAACTTGTACCTCTTGACCCCGAAATTGAAAGAACCGTTAGAAGACGAAGAAGAGGTAGAAGAGGTCGGCAAAATCAAAACATGGTTGGAAATGGTGGAGATCCTTCACCACCACCTAATGAAATAACCATAAGAATTGCCGACGATAAAGAACGGGGAATACGGGACTATGCAACACCCGAATTTTGATCAATTAAAATCGGGTATTCTTAGGCCCAACATTGTGGCACAAACTTTTGAACTAAAACCGGTAATGTTTCAAATGATCCAAGCAATGGGTCAATTTGGATGGTTACCGTTGGAAGATCCGCACTCGCATTTAAAATCATTTTTAGAAATGACGGATCATTTTCGCATTCAAGGTGTTACGACAGAAGCCTTACGGCTTACGCTTTTCTCTTATACATTGAGAGATAGAGCAAAAGCTTGGCTAAATTCTCAACCTCCTCATTCCATTGATAGTTGGACAAGTTTGGCCGAAAAATTTCTAAAAAAATATTTTCCTCCAACTAGAAATGTGAAGTTTAGAAATGAAATTCTGATGTTTCGACAAGAGGAGGAAGAAGCGGTTTCGGATGCATGGGAGAGATTCAAAGACTTAATTAGAAAATGTCCTCATCATGGAATCCCTCATTGCATCCAATTAGAGACATTTTATAATGGTCTCACTAATTCCGCTAAAATTATTCTTGATGCTACGACCGGTGGCGCTTTCACCTCTAAAACTTATAACGAAGGATATGACATTTTGGAGAAAGTGGCCAACAATAACACCGATTGGTCAAACCCACGCGCTCTTGCTCCTAAGAATGCATCGGGTGTTCACGAAATTGATGTCATCACCGCCTTAAACGCACAAATTGTAGCTTTAACTAACTTGGTAAAAAATAACATGAACTTAAATGGAGAAAAGAACCAAGTCCAAGCCATAAATGAATCGTGTGTGTTTTATGGTGAGAGTCATGCTTTTGAGTGTTGTCCCGGTAATCCCGCTTCAGTTAACTATGTAGGAAACCATTCTAGGAATAGCCCATTTTCTCCAACTTACAACCCAAATTGGAGAAACCATCCGAACTTCTCATGGTCAGGAAATCAAGGACTTCAACTCCCTGGGGTTCATCAAGTTCCAAACCGACCACCAAATCCCCCGGGATTTCAACAAGGACCGTCTCATACGTACCAAAGTGGGCAATCCTCACAACCGTATGTACCGAGACAACAAAATGCATCGGAGAGTAATAGTTCGCTTGAATCTTTACTCAAGGGTTTTATAAACCAAACCAATGCAACTTTGAGAGGTTTCGAGACTCAATTGGGGCAATTTGCCGCTGAGTTGAAAGGAAGACAAGTGGGCACCTTACCTAGTGACACCGAAACCCCTAAGGGTAATCACAAGGAGCACGTTAAGGCCGTGACTTTAAGAAGTGAGACTAGAGCATCTAAACCTATCGACGAAGTCTTAGTTGATACCGTTGTGCAAGAAGATACCACACATGCTTTTGACAAAGAAAATTTTTTGTCACTTTTTCCATCCAACGTGGGTGGAACGTGCCCACCTTCGGGACAGAATGCAACAGCCACTTCACGGACTGTTTTGCCATCAGATCAGCCCCTCCAAAGTGGTGAGACAGTGCCCACCTCACAGCACAAAAAGGCAAGTCCTAGGCAACCAGATCTAGACTTAAGAGACCTCCATTTTCCCGGTAGGATGAAGAATAAAAATGTCGATAATCATTTCAAAAAGTTTTTGGACATTTTTAAACAACTTCATATTAACATACCTTTGGTAGAAGCTCTCGAGCAAATGCCAATCTATGTTAAATTTTTGAAAGACATCCTTAACAAAAAGAAAAGGTTGAGTGAATTTGAAACGGTAGCTTTGACAAAAGAGAGTAGTGCCCTCCTCACTTGCAAAATTCCACCTAAGCTAAAGGACCCGGGTAGTTTCACCATCCCTTGTTCAATAGGAGGTAAGGAAGTTGGTCATGCCTTGTGTGACTTAGGATCAAGCATAAATCTCATGCCGTTATCCATCTTCAAGAAGCTAGGAATTGGGGAAGTTCGACCCACGACCGTTACTTTACAATTAGCGGATCGATCGTTGGCTCATCCCAAGGGAAATATTGAGGATATTTTGGTCCAAGTTGACAAATTCATTTTCCCGGCCGACTTTTTAGTTTTAGACTATGAAGCCGATAAGAACGTCCCCATCATTTTAGGACGACCATTTCTTGCCACGGGTAGAACTTTGATCGACGTCTAAAAGGGTGAGTTAACTATGAGGGTAAATGATCAACAAGTGACATTTAATGTTTTCAAGTCCCTTAAGTTCCATGATGAAGTGGAAGATTGTTCGGCCATAAATTTGTTGAGTGAGGACCTAGGTGTAGATATTGAAATGTGTGGTGAAAAGTTTGGAGAAGAGAGCGAAAATGAGCTTCAGTTTGAGAGTCCAAAGAAAATCCAACCACCAATAAAAGGGAAACCGTGTTTGAAAGAAATGAGATTTAGCCACCACAAACACAAGAAAAAACATTTTTTGTCTAATGGTGTGTCGTCATCCTCCAAAACCTCTTGTTGAGTATCACGAAGGCTAGAAATAGCCTTTTAATAAAATGTTTTTTTCCCAGTCCTTTTTAGTTTTAACCATTTCAATTTTTGTTGTAAAAAAAATTGAAAATTTTCGGAGTTATGCAAAGTGGCCACCTTCTTGCCACGTTGGGGACTGAGCTGTTGGAGGAATCTGTGAAATTTAATTTCCAGATCTGTTTTAAAAATTCTTTTATGCATGGCTTAAAATATTCCTTTTTGTCCACTGGTCGTTCCATGCAAATCTCAGCCATCACAGCTTAATCCATGTCCTCTTTTGTTCTTTGTTTTTTTTAGCACATTTGTCCTTTATTATTTAAGTACTTTATTTTTGGTTTCTTGTGTAGGTAATTTTTCAAACTTCAGAATGTGCCTCAAGATCTGGAAGTTAAAAGAGGTTTTGGGTCTAAAAAGTTTTTTTTTGTAAAAATAAACTTCTTTTCATTTTTTTTAAAACCAAGAACACATCATTACCTTTCAAACCACTCAACCCCTCAACTCCCATCTCTCTCTCCAAACTCCTTATCAAACCTTTTGTCCTATCACCTTTTTCAACCCATCACACCACATCCCTTCACTTCTTTTCTCTAGTATAAACACATTTCATTGTTTTTTTGCCACACAAAACCGTAGGTACCTCCATATCCATGAGCCCAAAAAAAAAAATTCTCATCCTATCTTTTTAGCCATCATCAACCTCTCACCCTCTCTAAATCTCTAATCCCATCAACCCTTTTATCTTTTTTTTTCTTATCACTTAATTCCCCCACACTTCTATTTTTTTTATGTAACTTGAAGTCATGAAAAAAAACAAAAAAAAAAAACAAAAAAAAAACAAAAAAAAAAACAAAAAAAAAGAAGAAGAAAAAGAAGAAGAAGAAGAAAGTGGTCTGCACACATTTCTGAATACCCAGAGGAGTCACCGACAGTCGACGGTGGAAGCTTCGACTACCACACCATCGATTTCCACCGTCGGTTTCTACCATAATCCCGATCGCCCCGAGTAGTCACAACACTCGACGTGCCGCTGCCACTTCCGAGCCACCCAACTGCGGCAGCCGAGGCTGGCCCCTCTGTGGAGGTTGGTAAGCCGTGAGTATTCTTGGTTCATCATCATCCATGTTCGAACTTTGTCTGGTTAATACTTTTATGTCTTGTGGTATTTTGTTGTTACTCTGACTCATTCTATGTTGGTTGTATGCTTGCTCTTCTCACCGTACTCATTATACCGTCTCTTTGGTTATTTCTAGTACTTTTGTTTTGCGCTCATTTTTTTGCAGGTCTGCTCCTTGGATTGCTACCAATTTTTGACTGTTAACGTGATATAGGCCTTTCTTTCCTAGATGTTAAGCCCAAACACTTTTCAAATTGAAACCTAGCCTTTTACCATAGCAATATCGACATATCTTTCATTTTCAATGAGGATATTGAAGGATTTCGTTTGGGGGGAGGGGGCTGCTGCAAAAGTAGAAACAAACCGTTCGCCAAAGTGGCCACTTTGTCGCCACGCTGTCAGAAAAAAAAATGAATGAAAAATGAAAAATAAATTGGGGATCGGTCAAGGTTTGGGGGTCAAATGGTTAAGGCAATACAAAAGTCAAACCAAAAAAATTGGAGTCATGCAAATAGAAAAGTTAAATAGAAAAGTTTGGGGGTCATATCGAGCAATTAAATTGAAAACCCAAAAACACAAGTCCAATTCAAGCCCTATTGATTAAAGTCAAACTTTTGGGATGCATGAAAGGAGGCGGTACCTTTTCAAACAAAGTGCTTCGCTCAATCAAGAAAAGTCAAAGTATTCGGTATGAGTTTTCCTTTCATCAAAAGAAATCAACCATCTTTGATCATCTTTCGAATCCTTTTTGTTAATTCTTTTCTTTTTACTTGAGGACAAGTAATTGCTCAAGTTTGGGGGTGTGATAACTCTCAAATATTGAGAGTTAATTCCTCTCTTTTTATATTCGTTTTACCACATTTTCACCCTTTTTGTTTCTCATCTCCTTCATTTGGTCTTAAGTGTTCAAACATGATGATGAAGTCTCAAGAATGCAAAAAATTTGGTTTCACTAACTTTTGTGCAGAAAGTGGCCACCTTGCTGGCACCTTGTCACCACGTTGAACATGGGCTGAAAATTTGTTGATAAGTTCCAGCCATTTTCGGAAAGTTTAACTTCTGAGGGAATGTAAAGAGTCTTCTGATCTTTCACTAGAATATTCAAGGAAGAGGACAAAAAGTGGAGGTCCAAGGAAAGTTCAACACTCTTCCTTAAAAGCTACTTTTGAGGAATAGTCACATCAACACTTTTCTCTTCCTTGGGCTATAAATGAGGGCTTGGAGGAACCATTTGGGAGAGAACAACTTCCAGGAGCATTGAATATCTCTGGAGATTAGCATTTAGTTTTTAGTCTCTCTTTAAAGCTTGTAGTTTAGTTGCATTTAATTTTTGTAAGTTTAATTTCCTTGTAAGAGTTGCTGCCAAGTGGTCACCTTGTCACCACGTTGGCAACAACCTTTAAGTCTTTTATGCAATTTATGTTTATGTTTATGTTCTCTCCTTCTTCTCTCATGTCTTTTACTGTTAGTATGAGCTAAACACCCCTTTGGGTGTGGGTATGAGCCAAGGCTAAGACTAGTAGGCAACACTTGGGTGTTGCCATCTTTGCTAACTCTTAGACTTGGTCACTCGAGTCGGGACTTCAACTCAACGCGGACAAGCCGATCACTTGTTAGTGTTCATATTAGATCTTAGACCTCGAGAGGGGCGGATCCGAAATACGGCTTGAGTGATGCAAAGAAGATTTGAGAAAGTCTTTTATAACCACGTAGAGATACGAGTTTTTGCATGATTTTAACTAAGGTTCAAATGTCGGTCGATATGGGTGTCACAAAGAGATTTGGGTGTCTATATCCATACTGGTGGAACTAAAATCCTTAGAGGTTTACTTAGTTAAGTCGGCAAGTCTTGAGTTGGCCAAAGTGGTGACAAAGTGGGTGCAACGTGGCCACGTTCCGAGGAAACTCATTTTCGAGAGAAAAGGGTTTTTAAGGTTGTCGTGTGTCATTTTGTTTCTGACCAAGTTGTTACTACATCAGTCTTAGTTAATGCTTGTACCCACATCCTGCCTTTAATACTGTTAATTCCGTTTAATCGTTGTTTAGTTGCTTAAAATCCACAATTATTGATTTTGTTCTCAAAACTTAACCAAGCACTAGAAGTTCATGAAAAAGTCTCTGATTCTTAGTTGACTAGTCCATGTGGAAACGAACTCGGTACTCTACCACTTTATTACTTGTAGCGATCATAGTGTCCGGTGTGCACTTGCACCGCCACTGTGGCAACATAGTGGCCACTTTGTGGACCTATACGATTTTCCGCTATCACGGTGCCACCTCAATACTCCAATATTTCTCTCTTATATATATAAGAGTGAATTACACCGGTGGTCCTTGTGGTTTGCGTAAATTTTGGATTTGATCCCTAAAGTGAACTATCTACGTTGGGGGTCCTTACCTTTATAATTTTCTTTCACTCAAAGTCCCTTCTACTTAACACCGTTTGTTTCATCCGTTAAATGAAAGGACAAATATGTCTTTTTTATAAAAACAAATTCATTGCAAGATCAATCAATTTTCCACTCGGCAAACTCCAAATTCTGGCAGGAACTCTACCGGAAAGTGAATTATTATTCACTCTTAACCGACTCAACAACGAACAATTTGCATAACTTTCCGGCAAGCCACCGGTGAACTTGTTTTGAAGCATCAAAATATCAAAAATCTTCTCATTTTTACACATATCCGGTGGAATCTAACCCGTCAACAAATTCTCCGATACATCAATGAACTCAAAATCCGACCACGACCCGATTCTCGTCGGGAGTTCTCCGATGAACTTGTTATCGTAAATCGAAAACTGTTGTAAAAACATGAAGTCACCAAACTCTACCGGGATTTCAGCGGAAAACAAGTTCTCAAACAGCTGCAATAATTCCAACTGAGTCAAGTTTCTTAACTCGGAAAGATCACCTTCAAGACTGTTGTTTGAAACATCGAGTTTAACAAGATTAACCAGGTTTCCAAACCCCACTGGAAAACTCCTCGTGAGTTCGTTGTCGTAGAGTTCAAGCTCTTGAAGGTTGATAAGCTCCGTGATTGCCGGCGGGATTTCTCCGACGAGGTAATTATCGGAAAGTTCAAGACTTTGTAACTTTTCAAGATTTCCGATTTCTTCCGGGATCGTTCCTTGGATGCTGGAGTTTGAAAGATAAAGAGGTTGTAACTTTTCAAGATTCAAGATTTGTGAATGAAATGGAGTTATTTCAAATGGGTTGTCTCCTAAACTCAAGTAAGTTAGGTTGGTGAGATTTTGAAGCAATTTATATGGAAATTTGCCGGAAAAACCACTGAGGTTTAAGTTTAGGAATTGAAGGTGGGTTAATGAAAATATTTATGGGAACTCGCCGGAAAAATGGTTGCATCCAAGATCAAGATGTTGTAAGTGGGTGCAATTTGATAAGTGGGGAGTGATGATGCCATGTAAAAGTATCATCCAATAGCTTGGTTTTGTCGTTTAATGACTGTGATTAATTAGGAATTAGTTTGTTTTTATAAAAAGACATATTTGTCCTTTTATTTAACGGATGAAACAAACGGTGTTAAGTAGGAGGGACTTTGAGTGAAAGAAAATTATAAAGTTAAGGACCACCAACGTAGATAGTTTACTTTAGGAATCAAATCCAAAATTTACGCAAACCACAGGGACCATCGGTGTAATTCACTCTATATATAAAGATTATATAAAAATGATAACGATTACTAAATCTTTTTTTGTAAAAGATGGTCATATAAAATAAAATAACCCTCTTGAATCAAACTAAGTTTTTTTTGCGAAAAAAAGGTCATCCAAGATAGACAACTCTATGAGTTATACCACATGAATTTACATAATGCATCTCATTCATCTTTCTTATACACACCACTTTGTTCCAATCTTTCAACTTTTCACCAATGTGGGACAACACCAAATCAACCACAATTCACCATTTGAGAATACTCAATCTTCATTGTGCCACCTCAATACCCTAAGGTTTTCCTTTTATATATATATATATATATATATAAAGATAAAGATAAAGATTTTGATTGATGATACGATTGATTTTTATACATACCTATCTTTTCCAATCTTCTAACCTATTATCAATGTGGACAGGGTCATTCCTGGGCCTATTCCAACAGGTTCATCAGCACAGGGCCCCTAAATTGTTTGGGGCCCAAAATTTTACTAGCCTTTATATATATATATATAGATATAATACTTTTTTTAAAGCCCAATCCATTGAAACTAAACACTTAATTATTTTAGGCCCAAAACAAATCACAAATACCAATTTGGCGGCCACTTTTTTTCTAAATCGTACGAGACTTTGAAATCCTCTTCTTTTTCCAATCGACATCTTCTTCTTCTGTGTTCATCCAGTGACGATTCGGTTCTTCAAGTTTTCCTTTCCAATGGCAATGACAACAATAATCAAGACGACTTCTCAAATCGCCGGTAAGATATCTGTTTATTGGGTTATCAAACAACGGCTATTTTGTTCTATTTTCACGACAACGGCCACAAAATCCTCAAATCAAACTATAAAATCGCTTCAAATATGAATTTTGCAATCTATCTGACTATCTCCAATCTCTCATTCTACCATTTACCTGTTCTCTTTTGCAATCTGAGTTTGAATTTTGTATTCCCGATTCCATACGATTTTAGGTTTGGACTTGGGCTGTTGGACACAATTTGTGCAATTGGGAGTATTGGATTTCAGATTTGCATTCTGTTTTGTCTTTGGCTTGGCTTAGGAAATTGTCAAATTGACTTGGAGTCTTGCCATCTTGGATTGTTCATTGGTGGACAAATTGTACACAGACAACAGAGTGTCGACTTAAAGCGAAAAGCCAGGTGTATTTTTTCAATCTTAGTATCTTACTTTGCTAATTTTTTTATTTTGCTAGACTGCTAGTAATTGCTTTCTAGTTTTTTTTGCTAATTTGATAGTAATCTGTTTGCTTTATTTGTTAATCATGTCTTCTAGTTTAAGAAATATGACTCCGGATGTCAAAAACGTAAAAAGAAAAAGAGAACGGAAGAGATGATTTTGTCTCAAAAAGGGGTTATTGATAATTTTTTCTTAAAAAAATCACAACCTTCCCTTGATAATCCTATTGATGTTGATGCTAATGCTAATGTTAGTATGGATGAGGATGAAAATCCTAAAGATATCAATGTTGATGATGATAATGTTAATGATGCTATTAATATTGATGATAGTGCTAAAGTTACTGGTAATGCTAATGATGCTATTGATATTGATGATAATGCTAAAGTTACTGATAATGCTAATGATTTTATTGATGTTGAGGATGAGGAAAATGCTAATGATGCTACCGATATTGATGATGCCTTTATTAGTTTTGATATATTTGATCCACGGAATTGGGACTCTTTGGATTCTAAAATGGTTAATATGCTAATTGCAAAGGGTCCTAAAAGAGATTTATCTATTAAAAAAGGTCCTAAAGATAGATATCGCAAACGGTTTTGTGCAACATCTTATACTAGAATTTTATCAGATGGAGAAAAATGTGATAGAGATTGGCTTGTGTATTCTTTAGAGCTCGATAAATTTTTTTGCTTTTGTTGTAAATTTTTTAAAAAGAGGCATGTTAATGGCCAATTAGCAAATGATGGGTTTAGAGATTGGTCACACCTTAGCCTTAGACTTAAAGATTTGATAGAAGATTTTGTTTCGAAAAATGTTAAAAGACTAATTTTATTTAAGTGAATTTTGTACGTTATTTCACTTTTGTTATTTTTAATTTGTAGTACTTTTAATATTAATACATCGTATGATATTCGATACTTTGTTTATTTCTTATCTACCGATCAATAGTTTTGATATAGTCCTAATTAACATTATACTTTTATTTTTATATAATAAGATTTGTTTGGCAAAAATAATGCCATCCAAATAAGATAACTTTATGATTCAAGCCCATGAGTTGACACAATGACATCATATTCTTCTTTTTTATACATGTCACTCTGTTGCGATTTTTCAATCTTTCACCAATGTGAGATATTTAAAATCATTCACAATTCACAAATACCCCAATACTCAATTCTAATGATATCACCTCAATACTTTTTTGTTCTTCTTTTAATATATATATATATATATATATATATATATATATATATATAGGGTCTCCTTCTTTTGCTAACCAACCCATTGGTGTTAACCATGCTAACCAATTATTAGCCAATCAAATTTGAATATTCTTTTTGGTAGATGTACACGTCTCATAATAAATAAAATGGTAAAATTGGTATTTTATATTAATATCCATATTCCTATTTTCCTTCCTTATTTCTCTCATATTTAATAATGGAATCCTCATTATTTTATTTCCTTATTTTCTCTTATTTATTCATGGTAGTTATTTAATTCTTTTTTTGACAATAATTTTTTATAATTTTGAAGAAAATACACGATTTTTGTCTATAATTTATTGCATAATGTGTAGAAGTGCACATAAACCGTGCACAAGTACATAAGTGCAGAATGCATATAAACTATGCATAAGTGCAGAAGTGCATACTGTGCAGAAGTTCAGAATGTTGATAAGTATAGAAAATCAAAAGTGTATTATTTTGACTGTGCAGAAGTGCATACCATGCAGAGTGTGCATATGTGCAGAAGTGCATAATATGCATATGTGCAAAACTATGATTGTGCAGAAGTGCACACGGTGCATAATTGCAGAATGTGCACAAGTGCAAATATTAATTATTACATTTAGAGGCTTATGTGCACTTATGCACATTGTTTTGCTCTGTTCGAACTCTGATAGATTTAAAAAACGATGGTTTCAAAATCGAACTTTAGATCTGTTCAGCCCCAAAAAAATTCAGATCTGAAACCTCAAAATCGAACTTCGGTAGAGAACGGGGTTTCACCAGGGGGTTGAAAAAAGAGAGGGGGGGGGGGGGGGGGAAGATCTGAACCCCTAAAATCGAACTTCGGTAGTGAACATGCTTCTGTATCTTGCCACCCGTGTGTCGATAAACGGTTCCGGATTCTCGGTTTTGTAAGCGGATATCAGTTGTAGCGTCTCTCCGATCAACTGTAACCCCACGTTTTCCGGCGGCAGACGATTTTTCGGTGACTGGCGGTGGTGGTTGTTCGGAAGAGAAGAAGGTGATGGTGGAGAGAGAGCGACGAGAAGAGAGAGAAAGATGTAGCAGTCCATTGATTTTACTCTCAATCGATTTTGGGGGTAATCCCTAATTTCTCTCCTTGTTTTTTGGTAACTCGTGATGTTTCCTTATACTTAAAATTGTTTTTTTTTTACTTTTTTACCCTTGTGCTCATATGCAAAAATATTTTCAAACCGTCTAGATTTTAATAATTATATTGAAAATCTGATTTATTGTGGACCATAGATGTTAAGAATCAACGGATGAGATCAGTTAGCACGGTTAACACCAATGTCGTGGTTAGCAAATGAATGAGCTTCTCTCTCTCTCTCTCTCTCTCTCTATCTATATATATATATATATATATATATATATATATATATATATATATATAGACCATTTAGTTATATTATATCTGGTTATCATAAGTATTCCATTTATGTATGTGTGTGTGTGTATATATATATATTGATTGCAATAAGGGTTTTTTTACATGTAAACTAAAATGTATTAATTGACGTAATTAATTGTCATCTTCATTTTATTTATTTATATTAACTATAATCAATTTATTATTATACAAATAAAAATATACATATATTACATTCAAGTGTCATGTAAAATAAAATAAAAATATTGATTGTAATTTCATTTATATAATGAGTTTTTAATATATTGATTATATTAACTATAATCAATTTATTATTATACAAATAAGAATATACATATATTATATTCAAGTGTCATGTAAATAAAAATAAAAACATTGATTGTAATTTCAGTTATATAATGAGTTTTTAATATATTGATTATATTTCATTAATTGTTATGTAAATTAAAAAATAAGAGTAATATGAAATTAGAAGAAAATAAATAAATTTAGTTATAACCGAAGAATATGAATAGTGTAACTAATTAAATGTTGATAATAATTATATCAATAAAAAAATAAAAAACATGAGAAAAAAGAAAATTATGTTTTGGATGTTTAGAGGATGTCACCTCATTCTTGGTGGTTATTCCTTTAATATATATATAGATAGATAGATAGATAGATAGATAGATAGATAGATAGATAGATTCACTACTACAGAAATAGATATTTTAAACGTTGTTTTTGATATTTTTAAACGGTTTTACAACCGTTTGAAAGGCACCGTTTGAAAAAGTCAGGAGCTTTTTTAAACGGTTTTTGAACCTTTTAAAAAAGTCACATTTTTAAACGGTTTTTAAACCATTTAAAAAATAAAAGAATGTCATCTGCTACACATAGGACTCGATCTTGGAACCACAACCATGCAAACACACGACACTTACCATTCCGCCACATCTTCTTATGTGTTTATAGAAGACCTTTAATTCTTTTATTCATTTTCTGTCCAGCTTTGTACTTCCAACTTCAACTTTAGATTCGGCCCAGATTTACTCCAAATTACCTAAAAATCAAAACATGAACATTGTAGATCTGTGTGTTGGGTTTCCAGATCATCTTGAATCACTCAAATCGGAGATTGGACGAGTGAGATATGATCAAAACGCCACAGTTGCGCAAATCTGTCAAAAATTATCGTTTTGTTCTTTTTCGCTCCAAATTGTTCTGAATCTATCAAAATATAAAAACGCATTAATGTAGTTCGGTTTTACCCTAAATTTTTAAAGACCTTTTTAAACGGGTTTGTGATAGTGAAAGCATTTGAAAAAGTGTTTGGTCTTTTTAAACGGTTGTTTCTAGAGAACCGTTTAAAAAGATGTAGGTATTTTAAACAATTGTAAGAAAAAACAGTGTAAAAATGTTAGGCGGCTTTTTAAACGGTTTTGTTCAATTATCCGTGTGAAATACATATCCCTTTTTAAACGGTTTTTTATAACAACCGTTTAAAAAGGTCATATGACTTTTTTAAACGGAACCACAATCGCAGAACCGTTTTAAAAAAGTCTTAAAAAAACACGGCCACCTTTTTAAACGGTTTTTTCGAAATTTTTTAAAAACCGTTTAAAAATGTGTGCTTAAAAAAATCATTTCTGTAGTAATGATTGGATTAAAGTGCATTAGGTACAAACCAAATAAACTACATTGCACCTTAATGCATATCCAATGCGGTTTGTAATTTGGAAAAAATCTCAAACCACATACGTTGTTTGGCTCCAAACCGCATTGTGTTAATGAAGTCTAACACATCAGAAGTCTTGTGTTGAATAATAAATGTCAAACAACCTAGTTTGTCCTATACCAAACTTGAACTAGTTATAACAATATAGTCAATTAAAATCATTCTAATAGCGAGCTAAGTCGAACCCTTCCATCCATTTTCCAGGTTCTGCACATACGCTTCCTGAGATATACGACACAAGTCAACTTATAAAACTCAGTGAGTTCAAGTTAGCATAACAATATACTGAATTATGTAGGCAATAAACTAGTAACCAACAACTAAATAAGCTACTAGTTGATCATTGGGCAACTAGTGCATTACCATGCACTTAGTATATTGAAATGCTCAAAATTGGTCCGTAAAATGAAAATGAATTCTAACAAATAGTATATTGTTGAGATTGTGTGTGCATGGAGATACATATTGAACTACAAAAAACAACGACATACCATGGATAATATAACAGACTAACAAATAATCATCCATAATGCAACCACACAATTAAATAACTAAGACGTAAATGTACATTAAATAAACTAAACGTCTAGTCATATATCCTCCATTGGGTAATGAGTCAGAAAACTCACATAGATTGTTGAGATATGGAGCTACGAACGAATCTTATAAACTTGCAAGGAACCAGACACCTACTCGCTACTAGTTACCATTAATTATTCCACAATTGTAGTCACACAAAGACGAATTGGGCAGAGGCCTGGAACGTGACCTCATGAGGTCGCATAGGACCTTGTCGTGCCCTCCAGCTGCATGCAAGCTTAGGCTCGCGTTCACCATATGTGGCTCATGGCTAGGCCAAATGAGAGGACCAACTTCCCCATAACTCACTTGGGTGACCTCACCTCCAAACTTGCTTTCGAATTTTCGAGCCCAATAAGTTATATGCTCTTGCTGCTTTGCAGATTTCAGCAGTGATTTATCATTAAACAATGTCTAAACACTGTAAAGTAGAAATCCAACTCTATAAACGAGTTAAAAGAGAAGAATACTTGCTCGATGAATCTCGTCTCCAAAACCCAATGCTTAATGTCTTTCATTCTTGGTTCAAGTAATCTTGAAACCCTTTCTCCAAATCTTACTCATACCTCTATATTTTTTTCTTTTGTTTTGTGTAGGGAACAATGAGAATGGTTTACTCTTGATTTGGTTTATGCCAAAGCCCAATTGAGTCCATACTCTCTCTCATTTAGCTACTTAATTCAACCCATTTTCTTTTGGTCCAAAATTAGGGTGTTACAACTTTATGTACATGTATATGTAATTGTGTTATAATTAATAAATATTATTTGGAGGTACTATAATATATATATATATATATATTAAAAAGAGAATAAATTAAATAAAGATGTTTAATTAAAGAATGGAAGACTCATTTGGAGTTTAGAAGAGAGGTTTGGCTTTGACCCCATGGTTTCTTCCATTGATCTTCTTTGCGTTTACCTTTTTCTCCTTTGTTTCTTCGTTTTGTTTTATTTTGTATAGAAGCTTATACATATTTGCTACTCCACTATAATATTTATATAGGACTAAATTTATAAAAAAAATTATTATTATTATTATTATTATTATTATTTCTTTGCTTTTTTAATAAAATATATATATATATATATGTTATATATGCATATATGTGTAGGGTTGGGTTCACGTGAAACTAACCTGTTTTCGTGAGACCATAAAATAACACTAAAAATTCACAACGATTCATTGTGAAGGTACGAAAAACAGTGAACCTTCACAGCAAAAACACTGTGAAGGTTTACCTTTACAATACCTTCACAGTTTTTTGCTGTGAAAGTTTAATGTTATTTATGTGATCTTACGAAAATAGTTTGGTCTCATATGATCTCATGCTATCATGTATGTAGAAGTATTTTCCAGACCAATTTTTAGTTAAATAGTTTTTTTTTCTTCCTACAAGTACATGGAAAATCGCATCTGATTTTTTTTAGTTAAACATTTCGATGGTAATTCACTAATTGCTCAAAATTTGTCCAAAGTTTCTTCAAATGCTTACAATCTCTTGAATTATTTTATTAAAAAATTAGTTTAATATAACTACTAATTATAGTTGTCAAAAGAGTGTAGAAAGGTTATGGATTTTGACCAAAACGTGCTTTGACATTTTATTTATCTTTTTTTTTACATGTCCATTTTACCATGTCTAATGCCATGGTTTTATCATACTTAAGGGCTATTTGATTTTTTTCCTATTAATATTAGGGGTGTTTGTAGTGCGGTTTGATGCAGTTTAACACTAAATTGCAAACCACACTACATATGTGGTTTGAAGATTTTCCCAAATTGTAAACCGCACGCAATATCCCTTAAACCGCAAAAAACCACACCGCAAAATGCAATGTGGTGTGGCGCAGTTTATACGGTTTGAACCTAATACATTACAATCCAATAATTATAAAATCACAACTTCAAAATAAACTCAACGATGATGCTCCTATATTCCATACAGTAGCAACTTCCGATATGTACAAAATGCATGTTAAAAAAGGTGTAATGCAAACTAAATAGTTCGGTAATTAACCAAAGTACATCCGAAAAGTTAACTTTAAAATAATTTCGACCACAATGTTTGACAAAATACAAAATAAAATAACTCAAATAAGTAATTTATAACGTAAAAACTTAAAAGGAAAACTAAAAAAATTAATAAATAACCAATAATAAATTAACTATTTTCATTTTCATTTTGATAAATGATTATATGTATAAATATACATATACATATATATATATATATATATATATATACAGGGGTTATTTTATTTGCAACCCTTAAAAAGATTGCAAACCTTGCAACCCACATCTTAATCGTCGGATTCATGATCGGCGGTTACAATAGATATGGGGCCCAATATTTTTAATTAAAAAGAAAAATAAAAATAAAATAACCGTCGATCATGAATCCAACGGTTAAGATGTGGGTTGCAAGGGTTGCAACCTTTTTTAGGGTTGCAAAATATTCTTCCACTATATATATACTAGAAGCGTACTCGCGCAATGCAACGAGATACATCACAATTTTAATGTTTATTTTTATTTTTTGTTTTTTTATTGATTTACAGTACGATTTTGGATGGTTTTTATTGAGTGATAATGGTTTTTTATATATAAATTTGTTTAATTTAGGCTTAACAATATAATGTTTTTTATATAAAAAAATTAAGTAGTTTGTTAAAATTCATTAATTATCTTATATATTTTAATTTTTTTATATTTAAATTGAGATGTTTATCCTGTTTTGATTATGTTTATCAGAATTCAAATTTCATAATTTTAGGATTTGGGGATTAGAGATAAGTATTTTGGGGGATAAGGATGAAATTTATTAATTAGGGTTAAAAACATTTAAAAGTAGTACATATTGCTTCATTAATTGTTTTTTAAGAGATTTTAAGTAGATTAGCATTAAATAATAGTACATAATGCTTAATACATCACGATTTTAATGTTTATTTTTATTTTTTATTGATTTACAGTACGATTTTGGATGATTTTTATTGAGTGATAATGGTTTTTTATATATAAATTTGTTTAATTTAGGCTTAACAATATAATGTTTTTTATATAAAAAAATTAAGTAGTTTGTTAAAATTCATTAATTATCTTATATATTTTAATTTTTTTATATTTAAATTGAGATGTTTATCCTATTTTGATTATGTTTATCAGAATTCAAATTTCATAATTTTAGGGTTTGGGGATTAGAGATAAGGATTTTGGGGGATAAGTATGAAATATATTAATTAGGGTTAAAAGCTTTACAAGTAGTATATTAGGCTTTAGTAGTTATTTTTAAGAGATTTTAAGTAGATAGTTTTAAATGATAGTACATAAAGCTTAGTGAGTTGTAATTAAGAGTTTTTTATGCCATCTTTATAATATAGTATAGATATATAGTCTTAGGTTCATTTGAGAAATGATAAATGTATGATAAATAGAGAAATAATCCTAGTCATTTATCTGGTCAACATTTGTGGTTTTGACCGTGAAGCACCGTATAATTCCTTGTGTGGTCTGCAGAAGATAGAGTGGTAGTTTCGTAAAATACGCGGGACAAGTTCATATGTGAACTTATGTGATACGTTCATATGTGAATCAGTTAATTAGTTCACATGTGAATCACAAAGGTTCATATATGAATTTGTTAATTAGTTCAACTGATTCACTTATAAACCTACAGTTAATTAGTTCATATGTAAATCAGTTAATTAGTTTATATATGAATCAGTTAAAATAGTTCATATGTGAATTACACTGGTTCACATATGAACATATTGTTCATATGTGAATTATACAGGTTCATATATGAACTCGTCCTGTGTATTTGTAACAATTATGAAACTGTCCTTCTATTTTTGGAATAGCCGCAAATTTTGACCAATCATTGCCGCAATTGTTGACCAATCAAAGACGCAATATTTGACCAGTCAAATCCGATATTGACCGAATGAAATACTAGGATTATTTCTCTATTTTTCATATATTTACCATTTCTCAAATGAACCTCTCCCTATATATATATATATATATATATATATATATATATATATATATATATATATATATATAGAGAGAGAGAGAGAGAGAGAGAGAGAGAGAGAGAGAGGTGGTTTCATTTGTAAACCACCTTTATAATGAAAACTTTACAACCCATCTAATCACCATAGATTGTATTAATCAAGGGTCAATATTCATTTGAGTTATTTATGTTAACAAAAGTTAAACAGACTACACTTACGACATAAAGTTAAAACTCACACATCTCAAAATACACTTACGAACCCAAAAGATCGCAAAACTATACCCCGTAATATTAAACACGACTCATACAGACTAAAATTACACAGAAAATCCCGACTCAAGAACAGCGAGACAACTCTTCCTTTAAAACCTTAACATACGTGGAGGAGATCCAATGTCAAGGTTAAAAATTCTACAGTCACTCGCCCAATACCACATGTGGTATTAAAACACGGATTTTAAGATGTCCCAAAGATAGCGTTAAACACAAAACAGGGACAGAGAGATTTTCAATATAAATTGCAACCACGCGCAACAAAACTTTTTCATGCAAGATTAAGCTCACAGTTTAAAATCTAATGAGGGCTAAATGTTTTACTAAAACTTTATAATCTAAAACACTTTAAGCTTGGCGAACATGAGAACAATTTATGCAAACTCATTTTAGAAATAACTTTAGTGCATGAATTTGGTCGGCATTCACCCCTCTGGACTACGCTTCTCAACAACCCGACACACTAATGTCATCCGCTGTATCAAGCATCTTAGGACAACAATCTCAATTTCCCACTATTGTCGTCCGTATACTCCACATCTTAAAGCAACACTCGGACATTTCATCGGTTCACCTTACAATCTCTCTTCATATAACGTCAATTCCACAAGCTTAAGGTTCTACTCCAACCACTTATTCTTACTCAAAACGATCAATCTTAATGCATTCAACGCACTTAACTATCACTTCAACGTGACATTGCTACAGACATCAACGCTTCCTTAGATTACTCACTTAGAAACCTTCTCACTACCCCAACGGTAATCATACCAAGGTAGTTCAAGTATATACATGTAGTATGTAGGTTCACCATAACACTGGCCAGGTGCCATTATGAACGTACCGCGCATGCTCATCCTTGCGACCCTCGACAAGTTTCCCCGTTTCTAGCGACTCGGTCAACTCTAGAATATCTTACCTTAAGGTACTTAATGTGCAACTTTGCTTGTAATCACTCATAAAAACGCTAGTTTGAGTCTAGGCATCCTACGATCAACACCTAATTCTCTCAAACTTAAGCTCTGATACCAACTTGTAACACCCTCAAATATGGAAATAGCAACTTATTTAAAATTTTCTAAATACATCAATAAAGGAATTATCTACAACCACAAATTAAGATTTAATCTCAATACAAACATTCAATCTTTACATACAACTATAAAAGGACGGGTGCTACTAAAACCCAAAGATAGTCACTATCTCCAACATTGCAGAAGACTTCACCAACTACTTACTTTAGTGTCTAGTTAAGGCTCTACGCTTCATAGAACTTCTAGAACTCAACTCCCAACTGGAACCTGATGCACATGCCGACAAATAAAAAAGGTTAGGCTTAACGCCTAGTGAGCTCAAGAGTTTTCAACATATATAAAGATGTCTGCGAAAATAGATAATGCATTTTAATTCATAATCTTTCAAAATGTATGCTTTGAATATGCAAACGACTCGTTTTTCAATAATATACATTTTAGACGGAGAACACCAATTTGGACGTTTTCCAAATCAAACTACTACAAAAGAATGATACCAATGTAAACCGCCCCTTCATAAATTAGCTTTAACCCAAAACTCACTAAAAGCGCAAATATAAATTGAACTCTCCATTCAAGAGGGTATGGTTACACCTTATATTTCAAAACACCCAAAACTCGGGTGGGGCGTAATACTCAACCTATAAATCAAGGGTAAAACCCAAATATACAAAACGTCACCGAAAACTTGGATAATAAAACTCAATACCCAAAAACAACATCTTTCGGTGACGGGGGATTCCCGATTCCATAAATGTGACGGTCCACAAAGTTAGCCCATTTTATGTTGTTATGACTAGTCATATAAACAAAAGTACACGCAAGAGATGTCAGGCTCGGTAGCTTTAAACGTACACCCACGAAAACTCGAGTTCAACCCCGTCGGGTTCCTATGTCGAGCCCCTCATCTAATATCGTAATACTTGAGCACGTAGGACTTATAACGCAATCCGAAGCCTAAACGTGCAACACGAAGGACTTATAACCCAATCCGATGTCGAACGTGCCTCGACGTGGAAAACTAATCGTCCTAACGCCGGAACAATAATAAACCAAATACGGGGTCATTACTCCCAAATGCATCAAATGAGCCAAATAATACGCATACGGCCCAACAAGGCTCGAAGTCGAGCTACCAAAACTGGACAATTGTCCAAAGACCCCATATCAAATAAAAATACCAAGCCACATGCTTAGCAACCCATTGACCCATTGATAAATGAAATAAAAAATCGATAAAACGCACTCGACCAACGGCTATGCAAACACTACGACTAAAAGTAAGATTAGTTCAAAACTCGACATTAGTTGAGGTACCCATTTTCCAAATAAACTTATACTCTTATATTTTCCAAATGCCCCATAACACATAATATGCATTTTCCAAATTTAACTGCTGATAAGAATGAAAATCATGGAATGAGACTATAAACATTCTTTCAAGTTATCTCACATAAATGTGCAAGTGATACTTTATAAAACACTCCATTTCATGACGATGCATAAGACTCGACAAACATTTAAAAGTGTATTTCTTTGACCAAAGATCCAGTCATGTAAAAAGATTTCAAAACACATTCGTTTGTGACACATATATCGAACGCCCAAAAATCTCCAATGTAAGTGTTATACCAGGTTTGTAAAGTTAGATAATTCAAATAATCAAAGATTAGCAAATAACCCAACATTTGATAATTTCATGAAAAACACATAAAACGCTTTAAAATAGACATTTTGGCATGTACAACGTTTTCACAAATTAACTTGAACTCACCTTGCTAGATTTAGGCTAAATCTAGATTTCACCCAACGAGCTCTTTTAAAGGTCGCTTGAATCCTCAAGCCGAAATCTTCTAAAACCTAGATCCGAACATTTCATCCCATAAATACCCATAATCAATCATAAGGAAACGTTCTCCAAACATAAAAATACCAAGATCTCGAACAAGATCAAAACCCTAATTTCTCCAAAACCATCAAATCCAAGATTTAAGATATCGAATCTTAAGAAACCACCAATGGAGCATTTATAACCTTATTACAAGAAAACTTACCCTTGAAGACAAAGTGACTTCCGAGAACACCCAATCCAACACTTCAACCCGAGCTCCCAACCGTTGAACTTGATGAGGAAGATGAAGATGAAGGTTTTGTGGTTTATCATCCCAACTAGCTAGATGATTAAGAATCATGAGGTATGAAGAAGAAAAGCCTCCAAAATGGGTTAGGGTTCGGTTTTAGGGTTTGGGAGAGAAAAGGGAAGAAGATAGAAATGAGAAATGAGAAGAAATGGTAAGAATTCGGACATTTTAATGCCCTGGCCCCCACTCGCGATAGTGCCCCGCGACCTTGACATGGTCACTGTCGTAGGGGCACAATCACCCCACTTGTACCGCAAGGGGTGGAGTCCCCGTGACTATGCCACGCGATTGTGCCATTTGGCACAGTCGCCGGGCACTGTCGCCCCACTCCCCCCGAACTCTGAAAATCCGACTTTTTCAACGCCAATACTCCCGATACTCCGAGGGACTTTAAACAATGCATTCCCCAACAAAACCCCACTGTTTACAAATCACAGAAATGTCCGGGTGACATTTACTTACCGAAATTTACGGGTGTTACAATCCTCCCAACCTTAGAATGATTTCGTCCTCGAAATCTAGATTCCCATGAAACTTTGCCCGCAGAAGGATTACCCTTAACCCACTATCAGGACCTTTGTACTGATACACATATATGTTGCCCCTCTTGGGCACATTATACTCATAACCGAACGAACACTTAACTCTCCAAAGTAACCTTTTACCCACAAAGTTACGGTCGTCTCCCAACCTTGGATGACAATTACCACCTCCAGGTAACTTATGACTCCAAGTCTCACCGACCAATCTCCTTCGGATCTAAACGATCCCGGACCCAACATCAAAGATCATAACCACATTTCCAAATCCTCTTATTTCACTGCTCCATTCCTAATATCTATAAAGACGTTCTCCCAAGGCGCACCAAAATGTCTTTTATGCAACCGGTTAACACAGATTCGACTGTCACTCAACTCCGATTCAACACTAATCTCACAACATTCCTAAAGTAACATCCTTTTCACCACAGGAATGCTTGGGTACTTCGATACTCAATCCTCCATACCCAAACTCCTTTCAAAATCCATTACCGAAGGGTCACTATTTTCCATAATCCAACCAAGTTACATCCATTCATTCCAAGATCCAATAACCTCAAGAAAACAAGTTGACGCCTAGGACTAAACGGTGACCTCGAAAATGTGGACATCTCGCCCAAAATCCCATTCCAGACGAGTTGTCACACTAAGGTTGACACCTAATCAGAGAGCTAAAATTTCAAATCTTACAACTCTAGCAGACAGATCACCAAAATTTTCTTTAATCGCGGAACCCGCTAAGACGATACATCAACCACATAATCCACAGTGTCACACCGACGAGCAAACCACCAAAACGAAACCCAATCTAATTGCAAATAATCACCTAACACTTTAACTCGCATGATCACCGAAGCATAAAAGTCACCCCTTAATTATCCGGGAAAACTTAAGTCTACTAATTCCATTAGTCGAGCGCACCGATTCAATCACTAAGGCTCAAGATCCAAGACTGACCGCAAGACGGATCACCCGACGCTTCAAATCCCAAGGACTTTCTTAGTCCTTAATTACAACTCCTTTTTCTACGGGTTTAAATCTATAGGCCTACTGAGTTCAAGGTTTTCGACCAATATATGAATTTGAAATTTATAAAACTTTCAAATACATAAGCCTTTTAACAATTAACCGCGCGGTAAAAACACACTACCGTTTACTCGATAGGTTTCAAAAATGACTATCGACATAGCGCATACGAACCATTTCCAAAACTCGTTTGTTCAATACTTAAGATAGTAAAGACAATAAACAAACATGCGCAACAAAATTTTCAAACGGACTACCAAGGTCCTAGTAATGCATCAATTTGTACTATGCATGTGAAAGATAACTTTCCGCATTATAACACGTGCAATAAAAGTTTGTACAATTCCCAAAAAGACATTCACAACTTAACTTTAAAGTTCTGACTTTCCAACCCAAAAGTCATTGCGACATAAAATTATTAACAACTCCATATGCAACAGTTTATTCTCCAAAGTTCGGTGAAATGATAAGAATGCAAATAATTCTCAAATCGAGTTTAAAACTTTAAGTCGCCTCGATAAAACACATTTGACCAAGATAGTAACTACAACGATATGCAATTCGAAAATTCATTTCATGTATTGCGCAAAATTTATAACAGCAAGGTCAACAAGCGAAGTACGCTTAGATTAAAATTTAATTTAAAACAACATAAATATTTCACATATTTACTCACGCGAGTGAAAGTCGGATTCAACCCAAAAGTATGCACCTATACTCGTGTGAAACTCAAGATGCAATTATGCGACATTTAGATTTTCAAGGTGCCTCTTACGGTTGCAAAAGTGTAGATGCAAGACTCGCATGAAACAAGGTATCAAACAAAACTCGTAAATTAATGCACACAATAATGCCAATCTACACGTTCCAAAATTTCTTTTTTTGTTGTTACACGGTTCGAATGGTCATAAAATAAAACGCCATAAACCCAACTAAAATTTCAAAATTTTATTGACGGCAAAATCAAGCGGTGTCAAATATTTGTTTCCCAACATAGGAGCGTAAAACGACAAATAGTCTAAGAAAGGTTAAAATTTCAAAACCACCACGTAAGATAAAGTGACCCTTTTCAACAAAACTCTCATGAGATACGACACTCAAAAGCTCGTAAATTATACGACATAAATCTAGATTTCACCCAACGAGCTCTTTTGAAGGTCGCTTGAATCCTCAAGCCGAAATCTTCTAAAACCTAGATCCGAACATTTCATCCCATAAATACCCATAATCAATCATAAGGAAACGTTCTCCAAACATAAAAATACCAAGATCTCGAACAAGATCAAAACCCTAATTTCTCCAAAACCATCAAATCCGAGATTTGAGATATCGAACCTTAAGAAACCACCAATGGAGCATTTATAACCTTATTACAAGAAAACTTACCCTTGAAGACAAAGAGACTTCCGAGAACACCCAATCCAACACTTCAACCCGAGCTCCCAATCGTTGAACTTGATGAGGAAGATGAAGATGAAGGTTTTGTGGTTTATCATCCCAACTAGCTAGATGATTAAGAATCATGAGGTATGAAGAAGAAAAGCCTCCAAAATGGGTTAGGGTTCGGTTTTAGGGTTTGGGAGAGAAAAGGGAAGAAGATAGAAATGAGAAATGAGAAGAAATGGTGAGAATTCGGACATTTTAATGCCCTGGCCCCCGCTCGCGATAGTGCCCTGCGACCTTGATATGGTCACTGTCGCAGGGGCACAATCGCCCCACTTGTACCGCAAGGGGTGGAGTCCCCGCGACTATGCCACGCGATTGTGCCATTTGGCACAGTCGCCGGGCACTGTCGCCCCACTCCCCCCGAACTCTGAAAATCTGACTTTTTCAACGCCAATACTCCCGATACTCCGAGGGACTTTAAACAATGCATTCCCCAACAAAACCCCACTATTTACAAATCACAGGAATGTCCGGGTGACATTTACTTACCGAAATTTATGGGTGTTACAAAAATATATTTTCCTAAAATATAATCCGAAATTAATATAAAATATATTTTCCTAATTTAAAAGTGTTATATATAAAATGACCACAATGCCCTTTTAATTAAAAATAATTCAATAATTAAGAAAATTCATTCATTGGTCAATTTAGGTGTGTAAAGTTTGTATTATAAGAGGGGTTTGCCAATGATCCCTCCCCTATATATATATATATATATATATATATATATATATATATATATATATATTAAAAATCAGGACCGTTCTTCGGGGTGTGCCGAGTGGTGCCGCCGCACAGAGCGTCCGATCGTCGAGGGCCTCCAATTTTTATCTTTTTATATGTATAATAGTTAGCATATAGGAAAAATAAACTATCTAATTAAGCAAGGTGTCATGTAGCTCGGTTGGTTAGCGCTCCTTATCCTTTAGGATGTGTTATGTGTTTGAATCCAACAATGCACGATTGAGTTTCCATTATTTTTAAAGGAGTTCTCAATTCTTATCTATTTTTCTTTTACACCTTCTTAAATATTTTTGCGAATTTTATTTTCAACGTAACTTGAGTATACATTCAAAAAGGAAAAATATAACTTAATTATATAAAAATTTGTGCTTTTTAAAATAATTTAATTATATAATTTTTTTAATTATTCCGTTATTTTTTTAATTATTTATTTATTAATTGATACCAAAAATATTAAATTAAGTTAGCTCATTTGTTTTTATTTTAGTTTTTGTAGGCCTTTAAAATCATGTTTCTGTTATAGGAAAAGCATAATAGAACAACAGTAAATAGAGATGATACAATATGTAATTCTCATTAATCTTAAGCCCTTTAAATAAGGAGGAGTTTACAAAGAAAATGAAACATTCATTATGGTAAATTCTAATACTAGGAAAATAGTATGTCAGTCACTTCCTTTTGGTGATGACACATAATTATTCAACATTCCCCCTTGTGCCGAGTCAAATGAGTGATGTTGCATAGTTTTTGCCTCATTAAAACCTTACGACAAAGAAACAAAACCCGGTGGGAAAAATAAAAACTTTAGACGAAGGAAAGAATACAAGACACCAATAAACAATTCCTTTAGTTTACTATATTTCTTGATTTGCACATCAATCAAAAGGTTTATAAAACAAGATGATTTATAAATTTTTGCCTCACTAAAACCTTGCACCAAGGAACAAAACCCAGTGGGAAAAATAAAACCTTGGGTAAAAAAAAGAGCACAACATACCAATATCACATGTATAGTAGATTCTCGTTTTTGTCTACTACTCCCCCTGATTCATACATTAATCACGGGAGCTTGGAAAATATTTGCATTTTAATACTTTCTACATGTTTCCAAAATATGGTTTTAGGTAATGATTTGGTAAAATATGTCACATCCTGACATGCTACTTGATTCTCTTGAATCTAGAGGAAAGTTTGTTACGCTGATTGTATAGAAACTTAAGTAGAATATGTTTTGTGTTACTACCCTTGATGTATCTTACTTTCATTTATTCGATACATGATGCATTGTTTCCATATATGCAAGTAGGATATTGGTTGAACTCAAAATTACTAGCTCCTCTAATATGTGTAATTATAGTCCTTAATCATATACATTTCTTGAACAGTCTCACGGAGAGTAATATTCTTGGAATCATTCAAGGAGATAGTTATAAGGGTTTGCTTAACTTACTTCCAAGCGATCGGAGTGTTCCCTGTGGTAATTCCTTATCCAGTTTGAGAACAATCTTTGTATGGGCTAGACACATACCTAATATCAGCAAAGATATACCAAAACATTGTTTGGTGTTTTTCTATAAGAGCTAGTACTTTTGCTGCTTACATTCTAAGTAGGTATTGAAGTTTCATTATCAGTCTCATTTTTCTTTCTATAGGGAAAGTACAAGCCTATTTCAATGGTTCCAAAAGATTAATTGGATATCATTCCAATGACGTTGCGTTGGCGCTGAGCTAAATCTAGCTAACAAGTTCACTGAAAAATACAATATATGGTCAAGTGTATTGTGCTAAGTACGATAATGTGCATATTATACTTAGATAGGGAACTCCAGCTCCCCAACACTTTTTCGTCATCATCCTTCAAACGAAATGGATCTTTCCTTATATCCAACACTTTGACTGATCATGGGAGTCCTAGTCGGATGCGCTTTGTCCATATTAAATAGTCTGATTATTTTCTAGACATATGCGATCGGTGAATTAATATTTCACAAACTCGGTGTCCTAGCTCAAATAGCTAAACAAAACCAAGTTTTCCCAAGATTTTCCATCTCAAATTTAGATTTCGAGTAGCTTGTGGTTTCTCTTATTTCATCAAGAGTGTCTGTTATGTTCATAACATCGACATATAAAGCTACTTTGAAAATCTGGAACTTGTTTTCCTAAATAAATACGCAAGGGCACAATTCATCGTTCTTATATATCTTTTCCCAATCAAGTATTCACTTAGGCGGGTATACCACATCCACATAGATTGCTTTAATTTATAAAGGGTTTAGTTTTAATTTTTATTAAAAACACATTTCGTGGTTTATAGTTACTTAATTTTGGTTGAGGGAGAAGCCTAAACCACGAAAACCAAATAAGAAAAGGACCAAGAGAGTACTAGTTGAGGGAGAAGCCTCTGGAACTAAACCTAGTGAAACCAACTGTCATGCTGCAGCATCCTTGCAACATGTAACACCCTCAAATCTGGAAATAACAACTAATTTAAAATTTTCTAAATACACCAATAAAAGATTCATCTACAATCACAATTTAAGATTTAACCTCAATACACACATTCATTCCATATACAGTCTATAATAAGGACGGGTGCTACTAAAACCCAATAATAGTCACTATCTCCAAACTGCGGAAGACTTCACCAAAAACTTACACTTGCGAGCACTAAGGCACATCTCTTCAATACTGCTAGAACCAAACCCCCGTCTGGAACCTGATGCACATACCGACAAATAAAAAGGTTAGGCTTAACGCCTAATGAGCTCAAGAGTTTTCAACATATATAAATTAATCGTTTAAAAAGAAAGAATGCGGTTAAAGTCATAATCCTTCAATTTGATATGTCTTACATATGAAAACGACTCATTTTCCAATGATATGCATTTTAGGCAAAGAGCACCAATTTAAACGTTTTCCAATCCAAATTACTTCAAGGATGATGATACCAATATAAACCACCCATTCATAAAATTAGAATTAACCCAAAACTCACTCAAAACGTGAATAGAAATTGAACTTTCCATTTATGAAAATACGGTTAAAACTTTATATCCCGAAACACCCCAAAAACACGGGTGGGGCATAATACTCAACCCATAAATCAAGGATAAATCCCAAATATACAAAATGTCACCGAAAACTTGGATAATAAAACTCAATACCCAAAAACAACACATTTCGGTGATGGGGGATACCCGAATTCCATCGAGAGTGACGGGCACACAAAGTTAAGCCACTTATCAATGTTCTCGAGCTTCACATAGGCCATAGATCCCTGTATCCGGCTCCCAACCGAGCTACCACCGCAAGATACCCAAATGACCCTAGTGTCTACTCGACCTCTAAATGAGTGTCACTACCAAAGCCACAATTCCCCGTATCCGGCTCACAACCGAGCTACCACTGCAAGACTTAGGGGCCGTTTACCAATCGCTTACTCGGGTAAGCGCTTACCAAGTCATATTACCTTATGGATGAAGATGGTAATGACCAAGAATCTTACCGGTAAGAGCTAAGGCAAGGACCAAGAGTCTTACCCCGGTAAGTGATGACGAATACTCTTACCACGGTTAGCGCTTACCGGAAAATTGTTACATACAATACCGTTTTGGTGAACTAAAAATTTACCCGGTAAGTAAGTGATAGTGTTAAATTTTACCGGTAAGCGCTTATCGGGAAAATTGTTGCATACGATACCGTTTTAGTTAACTAAAATCTTACCCGCTAAGTAAGTGATAGTGTTAAATTTTATTGGTAAGCGCTTATCCGGGTAAGCGTTTGGTAAACGACCCCTTAGCTCCGTATACGGCTCTGCAGAGCACCACCGCAAGCTTACATAAAAACATGCCTTGGGGACCACTCACTAGACTTCAAACGCGGACACTAAATTCCACGATGAATAACCAGACTGGATTACAAACGGGCATCGAGTTCAACCACCCACGATCTCTACCTCGAGCCCTTCAATAGAGGTTACGCGGTTATCGAGTTCAACCACCCACGATCTATACCTCGAGCTCTCGCTAGACATAAACAATATCCAATCCCAAAACGGGGATAAAGTCCCCACTAAACCAACCGACTGACTCATATGCCTATGGATCCAATGCATTACAGTCTAAAACGTTACATGACTCATAAGAATGAACTAACACATTCAAAACATGTAACTCTCAAATAAGATGCAACTAAGTACACCATACGTCCAAGGCTCCTCAACGAGCTACCAAAACCGAACACATGTTCCAAAGACACCACCGAGTACAAATCAAGCCCCAAGAGGCTTAATAGACGTTTGGCTAAAACACGAGAGCCAATATGGTTACACCAACCAAAATACACATTTTCCCCAAAATCTTTTATTCTCAAATTACCATTGGCCTTCGGCCCAAAACCCAAAAGGTGATCCAGTTCTAAAATGTTTCCCAAAGTCGGGAATGACCCAAAGCCAAAGGACTCACACAATCGTACTTTTCAAAACATCTCATTTCGTGAATGATGCATAAAACCCGACAAACACTTAAAAGTGCATTTTTGACCAAATACCTATTTATGCAATAATTCATCCAAAAACCCATTCATTTATGACACATTTATCAAGATGCACAAAAATCACAAAGATGTGTGCTATATAAGTTTATAAAGCTAAACACTTTCAAAGTAACCAAACTTATCAGCAGTTAACAATTTCATGTAAGACGCACTTTAAAATAAACATTTTGGCATGTACACCGTTTTCACAAATCAACTTGAACTCACCTTGCTAGATTTAGACTAAATCTAGATTTTACCCCACTTTGAGCTTCCTTCACGAAATTTGAATCCTCCAAGCCAAAACCTCCAAAACCTAGATCCAAACATTTTCAACCGTAAATAACCATATTCAACCATATAGAAACATTCCCCAAACATTTTACATCAAAACCTCAACTTATACCCAAAACCCTAATTTTGACCTAACTCCTCCAAAAACCTTCCAAACCGAAAATAGAGAACATAATACTTAGGAAATCATTAAGAGAGCATTTATATCTCATAACAAGGTTTAGAAATGAGAGGGATACACTTACCACTTAGGTTTTTGATGAAACCTAGAAAACCCAAGAATGAGCTTGAGGTTGAAGATGAAGATGGAGATGGTGAATCATTGACCAAAGCTTCCAATCTTACCACTTGATGGTGTTTTATGTTCATAAAATACAAGGGTTTGAGTCAAATATGAGTTAGGGTTTGAAGGGAGAAGAGAGAAAGCAATTTGGGAGAGAATAGGAAAAGTTTGGAGAAGATAAATGAGGAAGAAGGCTGAAAACCCGACTTAACAGCGCCCTGGGCCTATGGTGCAACAATGACCTTCTCTAGATCCCCCCAGGTCGCGGTACCTTCTCTGCGACTGTGACAGTGCGACTATGACACTGTCATAGTCGCTGGACATTGTCGCTGAACCCTTTCCAAGCCCCGAAACTCAACTTTTTCAACGCCAACACCCCTGATACTCTAAGGTAGCGTTTGGTACGCAGACAAGATTGGACGGGACTGGACAAGACAGAACTGGACAGGACAAGAGGCTAGGACAGGACTGGACAAGACAAATAGTTGTCTTGTGTTTGGTACGACTAGGACTGGATAGGACAGGACTGAACAAGTTTCCCTAAAAGTTGTTTGATAATTTTATATGTCATATAATAGTTATAAATAACACAAATAAAGTATATCTTTAAATAATTTAATTAAAAAACATTATTAATTTTTTTACACAATTTTCATACATATAAATACATACAAAAACAATAGTAGGAAATTTGAATGAAAAATCTGAAATAATTGATGGTAGTTTGAAAAAAATCCGATTCATATAAAAAACATAATAGTTTATTCAATTTGGAAGATCTTAATGAATTGGTGGATGCATAGTTGCAGCGACGAGTAAAGATAAAAGACGATGGGTGGCCGGTGAAAGACGATAGTTGTGAAGAAGGTGAAAGATAGTAATAGAGGTAGTGGTGGTGGTGGTGCACAGTGGTAATAGATGTTATTGTAGTGGAGGAAGAGACGGAGGTTACCAACGATGGTTGGCGGTGAGCATCGGTGACGGCGGCGGCAATGGGTGGTGGTGATTGGTGGAGGTGGCAATGGGCGGTGGTTGTGGAGGTGGTGGAGGAAGTTGTTGTAGTAGTGAAGGAAGAGGTGGAAGTGGTCGACGATGGTTGGTGGTAGCTACCGGTGGTCGTCGATGGTGGTGGCGACAATAGGTGGTGGTGATCGGTGTTAGTGGAGGTGGTCGACGATGGTAGTGGTGGTGGCGATGACCGATGGTTGTGGAGGTGGTGAAGGAGGTTGTTATGGTGGAGAAATAGGTAGAGGTGGCCGACGGTGGTTGGCGGTGGCTACTAGTGGCCGCCGATGGTGGTAGTAGCGACGATGGGTAGTGGTGACCTTTAAGACTAATACCATATTAGGATTATATATCAAATGGCGGTAAATCAGTGATTTTTAGTTTATGTCTCATTTTTGTCCCATATTGTTCCACCTATTTTGGTGGAACAAGAAAATACCCCTTTTTGTCCCATCTTGTCCCACTCTGTCTAGTCTTTGTCCCTGTCCCATGTCGCGCCAAACATGGGACAGTTAACTTTTGTCCTGTCCTATGTCACGCCAAACATGGGACAGTGAATTTTTGTCCCGTCCTATCCCACCAAGTCTGCAAACCAAACGCACCCTAAGGGACTTTAAACAATGCATTTCCCAACAAGACCCCACTGTTTACAAGTCACAAAAATGTCTGGGTGACATTTACTTACCGAAAATTGCGGGTGTTACACAACATGAGCAGTTTGTGGGTAGAAAGAAAAGAACAGAGGATCTTGCTGTGGAACTTTTGCCAAGACCAACACACCTCATAATGGATTTAGTTCCAAGGCTGCTGCAAAGATGTGGCCTACGTTCCAGACCAAGATTAGCCTTCCTGGTAAGGGAATAGATGGGCAGAGTATGAGAGAGTTTCACTTAATTAGGCAAGTGGTTGACACACAGGGTTTGGGTAAGTTATGCCATGTGTACAACTCCTACAATTTGACCCTCATCAGAGAATTCTATTATGAGATAGTTGTAACCTCAGTGTCCAAGATCCATGTTAGGGGAACCACAGTCCACCTCACTGCCAAAAGAATCAATAGGTTCTTAAAGCTCAATCCCCCTAAGAAGACAGAGTATTATGAGCTAGTACACCTAGACCTAGCAAACGTGTCGTGTCGTGTCGGGTTCACGAGTTAAACGGGTTAAGATGACCTAACCCGAACACGACCCGTTTAATAAACGGGTCAGAAAATCTCAACCTGAACACGACCTGATTTTACCCGCCTAACCCGACACGACACGATTAACCCGTTTATCCTCTTAACCTACTAAACCCGTTTAACCCGCTAACCCGATAACCCGTTTAACCTGTTTACATTTATAAAATTAAAACTTAATAATCAAAAAAATAAAGCTTTAGAAATATACTAAAATAATTCAAACTTCAAAGTTTAAACTTATAGAAATCCAAATCCAGAAAATTAAAAATCCAAAGCATAAAAATATTACAAAAATCCTTTGAGTTCTAACTTCAAAGTTCTAACCAAAGTCAAAAATCAAAACATAGCACCTCTTCATCTGGATTTTTGTGTTTGAAAACTTTGATTCTTTGATTCTTCCCGGTCGTCGTCATCCTTTAGTCTTAAAAGCCAATTGCATAACTCATCTTCATCCGGATGCATTGATGCTAAAATTGAGTAAAAGAAATGTTAAAATTGAGTAAGTTAACGAATGCATAAAATTAATAATTAAATGTATACCTTCATGAAAAACCCAGTCTCTAAGACAAACCAATGATTCAACTGTTTCTGGTTTCAACGAACTCCTATAGGCATCAATAACTCGTCCTTCAATACTGAAAACCGATTCAGAAGCAACGGTAGATATTGGGATGGCCAAAATATCTCTATCCATTTGAGATAGAATTGGATACCGTCCTTGAAGAGGTTTCCAATACTCCAACACATCGAAATCATCTATGTGAGGTAATTTTGGCTCCTCTAAGTAAGATTGCATCTCGGATTTACCACCGGTGGTGAACTCACAGCTAGAGAACTCATCAAAATCCTGATAAAAAAAATACAAAACTTAGCCAAGGTACAAACAAAAAATTAAATTCACAAAACTAAATAAGGAAAGTTTATTACCGTCATATATGTGTCAGTGTCGGGCATAATATTAATGGTAGCACGAGATGAGCTTTGATTGTCGGTGGATGTGGTACAAGATGCATACTCATCAAACAAGGAAAATAATTTTTCCTTAAACAAATCCAACTCAGGGGTTGTTCGGTTGTGGCTTAATGGGCTGAATAACCTATATGGCTTATTCGCTCAGCCATAAATAATTGTTCGGTTGTGGCTTATTTGGTCAGCCAATGGCTGAATAGATCAGCCAAAAATTATTTGTGCTTTACATTCAGCCATAAAAAAGACATATCCTACCCCTCATTCATTTTAACCCATTTATCAGTTATCACCCTCTCTTGAAAACCCTCAAACCCACATACGATTGAAAGAAGTTGCCTCTCTTCCTCCCATCCCCGCTCAATTGCCACTCTGCCTCCCATCGCCGGCCAGTTGCCTCTCTCTACCTCCCATCGTCGGTCGTCGCATCCCTCTGCCTTACCGTCGTCGATCGTCCCTGTCCTCTGCCTCACCACCGTCGGCCGTCCTGCCCTCTGCCTCACCACCGCCGGTCGTCCCTGCCCTCGATCTTGATACAAATCTCGATCGTCTTCTTCCTTCTTCCATATATAAATCTAAGATATTGATTTTCTGATTCTGGGTGTTTGGATATAGATCTGTAAAAGGATATAAATCTTGATTTTGGATATAAATTTGGGTTTTTTGTTCTATAAATGAGGATCTGAAGATATATGGGTTGTTTAATTTTTTGGATATAAATATCGATCTTGAGTTTTTGGGTTTTTGAGTTTGGATATAAATCTGGGTTGTTTGTTATATGAATCGGAAAATTTGATTCTTTTATGTTTTGATTTTGATCTACAGGTGTTCTTTCTCAGATGTTATTAGGGTGGAAAAGAATTCAATACTTACAATTTTTCTTCTTGAATTTGATTAATAAATGGTCAATATATAACTAGGGGTAAAATAGTCATTTTCATCATTTAGACGGTTTATTCAGCATAACAACCGAACAATAATTTATCAAATTTTATACAGACAGAGTTATCGATACAGACAACTTTATCCATACAGGTCTTAATAAAAAAATGAACCGAACAGCCCCTCAATGTTGGAAGAAGACCCATATATTTTTTTGAAAGCCCAATCAATAACTTGAAACTTGTAACGGGGATCAAAAACAACGACAATACCCATGATGGTATTAAACTCATGTCAATATTTGTCAAACTTCAAGTTCATCTTATTAGCCATGTCCTTCAAAAATCTATCACTACTTTCCTTCTCGTTTTTCAAAAGCAACCTTATTTTGAAAACATTAGAAAAGTAAAGATTGGAGGTTGGATACTTAGAGCCCGAAAACTTTACCGTCACTTCATGGAAAACTTGCAAAAACTTACAATTTTTTTCAATCTTCATCCACTCATCAGAAGTTGGGCAATGAACAAAATTAGCATCAGTCTTTGATAAATGGAGAAGCGTTTTCTTGTAAAATAATGCACTATCTAACATGTGAAATGTAGAATTTCAACGAGTGGGCACATCTTGCTTTAACCCTCTAGTGGACTCAATACCAACATGTTGAACACAATGCCTAAATCTTTGCTTCCGACTTTGAGAACCTTTGCAATACTTGACACACTCTCTCACCTTCACAACAGCCCCATCTAATTCTTTTAAACCATCTTGCACTATCAAATTAAGAATGTGGGCACAACAACGAACATGGAAATAATCACCGTTAGACATCAAATCCAAATTAAGTTTCAGTCCATCAACCATAGAATATTTATTAGATGCATTATCTAAGGTTATGGAGACGATTTTCTTATCAATTCCCCATTCTTTCAACAAACCACAAACTTTTTCAGCCAAGGCAACACCAGTATGGGGTGGAGGCATGCAAGTAAAAGCTAAAATTCTTTTTTGCAAGCACCAACTCTTATCAACAAAGTGAGCAGTCAATGAAATATATCCATCGGTGTTCAAAGAAGTCCAACAATCAGATGTTAATGCTATTCGACCAGGAACAGATTGCAACAAATTAAGAAGCTTAGATTTCTCCATTGAATACATTTTCAATATGTCATTTTTTGTGGTTTGTCTTGAAAAAAAATTCACTTCAGGATTCAAGTAAGCAAAAAAACTCCTAATACCTTCATATTCAACTAATTGAAGAGGGAAATTGTGTCTAGCAATAGCAATTGCAACCAATTCCCGAAATTCATCTTGGTTAAACCTAAGAGATTTACTTTCCAATGAACCATTCAAATTAGATTGTAAAATAAGTTGCCCAATATCTCTATAATTTTTTCCCTTGCAAGACTTAAGATGCCTACGCATATTCCCTGTCCCATGACTACTTTCAGCAATGTATTTAGCCCCACATCTCTTGCATTTGCATTGGATATTTCCATTACTATCTAATTCATCAATCATTTCAAAATCATCCCAAACAGTAGAAGTAAGCTTACGTTGGTGTTTCAAAGGCTTACCAGAGAGTATGGGCTTAAGCTTACTTGCTTCATTTCCCTCCTTAGAAGTTGTCGCTGCTGGAACTTCTAGCATATCTACATCACCGACCTATTCTTCTACTTCATCGGCAGACAAGTTTATAGGATCCATAACCAAAAAAAATCTGCACAGACAAGTTAACTGGATCCATAAATAATTTTACCCAAAAAAAATCTGCACATACAAGTTAACTGGATCCATAAATAATTTTACCGAAAAAAAAATATGCACAGACAAGTTTACTTTATACAATATTTATATACAAGGCTTTATATATATAAGGAAAGTTAAATTCACTTGATATTATTTCTTTATTAAACTGTTGGATCTGGAGTGGTTAGAGATCAGTGTGCATTATATCATATATTTTGTAGAATTTTTTATGCATTATTTCTGTTGAATAATGGTTTAATGGTGTGTGCGTGATTCAAGGGTGTGCAAGTAGACAATGTAATAGGTAAAACATGTAATACAGGTAAAATTTTATGTACATAGGAAAGACCAACAATGGAAACGATACATGTTCAATGATTGAAAAATAATGTGAATTGGCCTGCAAGAGAGATTCAAATCAGAGGCAGAAGTATTTTGTAAGTAATGACCGAAACTCAAAGAAAAACTCATTTAACATTTTAACTAGATCTCATAAATGTAGAAGCATCAATCAGTACAAACCCGATGATTTTCCATATAGATAATATATGCCTATCCAAGACTTTTAGAATCTGTTAAGGATCGAGTTGAGCATTCTTCTGCTCTACACTGTCTGGATTACTTAGAAAATATGTATTCCTGCAGATGCAAATTTACTTCTGGAAACAAGGATGACACGTCGAAATTACTTCTGCAGATGCAAATCTAATATGACTGGATCAATGGTGAACCTAAATAAATCTTAATTGGAATTCCTAATTAACATATGCAAATCTAGAGTAAACGAGGACACATCGAAATTACTTCTCCAGATGCAAATCCGAAAAGAAACAATCTAAAAGGAGCAATCTCATAACCTAAAGCAATTACTTCTGTATTCATCAAGTGAATAGGACCATATGAAGAAAAGAAACAATCTAAAAGGAAGATGGTTGAAATTTACCTCAAAATAGTGGAACACTCTTTGCAGTTTGCAGCGGCGCTTCTCTATGTGTGATGAAAATCTGAGAACCAAGTATAAATCAATCATATTGACGATTGAGGGTTGAACGTTTTGGGGATTTCAATCTTTGGAGACTTGAATAGGAATGAAGATCGAAAGGCGCTAGTTGTTGTCTTTTGCCGAAGTAACAAATTCAATAGCGTTCTCTGATTATTCTGATTGATAGAGTGGTAATTGACCTAAGTCTAACTAATGTGAAAATTAAATTAGGCCCAAAATAAATGGGCCTGATACTATTATATATATGGGTAAATAAATGGGCTTCATATAATTATAAATGGGTATATAAACAAGTAAATACATAAATAATTAATAAACGGGTTATTCGGGTCATTTTCGAGTTGAAAATTTTGACCCTGACCTTACCCGTTTAATTTTCGTGTCGTGTCGTGTCAACCCGTTTACTTAAACGGGTTGAAATGTATTACCCAATCCTGTTTATTTCGTGTCGAGTTCGTGTCGGGTTAGCGTGTCGTGTCATTTTTTTCCAGGTCTAAGTACACCATGCCATTCTCAATGATTTGACAGAAGTTGTTGCTGTTGTTGGAAAGCCAAGGACCACTTGGGAGCACCATGCCAATTTGATGTTGAGAACCTTCAAGTCGTCAAACCTCACAGTTTATTCCAATGTTTGGATCAATTTTATGAGGCACTCCATCTCACCAACCACTCATGATAGTTCCATTACAGTAGAAAGGATGTTGTTGCTTTATTGTCTTATGACAGGTAGGACCATCAACATTGGAAGGATAATTCTGAAGAGCATCGGGGAGTTTTCAGCAAGAATCAGAGGGAAGTTCTACTTCCCTGGAATGTTGACCAAGTTGCTGATTGAGGTGGGAGTTCCTCAATATGTTGATGACTTGATAGTGAAAGAACAAAGAGAAAAATGGCAGATTGATATGAAGGCAAGGCAGAGGCTGAGGGATAGAAAAGAGAAAGGCATTGGAGCTAATGACATGGTGGGAATGATGCAGGAAGTCTTGACACAGAACAACAACCTCATAGACACCATCTTGCAACAAAGGAGTGAGTTCATGGATAAGTTGGAAGATCCAAGGGTGGAGATGCAGTATATGGTTGATTGCAAGGAGAGAATGGATCAAGAAGAGGAAAGTTCTGAAGTAAGCAAGATGAAGAAGTTAGTGAAGAAGCAGAAGGCTGAGATTGAAGGCCTTAGAGCAAAACTAAGTGTAGAAGGGAATGTCCACACTGGTGCTGCAGCATCAAGTAGTATAGCACCACCACTTGCAGCCATTGTTGGCCTCACACAGCCTACTCAACCTGATTAGGGTAGGTTTAAATCACACTCTTTCTGCTCCATTTATGTTTGTTTTTAATTTTTTAGTCTGGGATTAGTCTTTTACAGTTTATAGGTTTATTTTCTTTGCATTGGGATCATGTTTTGTGGTTGTTAACTTAGTTGTATATCCCAAATAATTTCATGACTCCAAGTCTCATTTTTAGGAAAACACATGCTAGAACTAGCCTAATAGTTGCTTGGGACACAGTTTGGTCCACACACTGCATTTATCACACATGTATGCTTAGCCTATGTTCTTTTCTTGCACCTTAGCCACCCAAAATCAATGACAAAAACACTTTTTCCTCCTACAATGAGGACATTGTAGAATTCTTAGTTTAGGATGGGGGTGTCTAAAATGGCACAAGAAAAGCCATGAAAAATGGCTCATCAACACCTAAAAAGTCCCATAGGGGCTAGTGTATGTACCCAACAGAAAATGCACAAAATTTGAAAATTTTTAAATGTTGGTAAATGGTGTGAGAAAAGGCATGGTAAGGAAAAGAAAAGCCAAAAGAGAGAAACCCATTCACCAAAAGCCATGAGCAATGTGTGATGTAGGATGTGTGACCATAACAAAAAGAATTAAAGGCTAGCATATGGTTCATGTTGTCAACTAGAATGAGATTGTTGGTTACTTTGAATTTATGAAAGGCTATATTGATGTATTCTTGACATGCTCAAACTCATGATGTACACTTTATGTCTTTTATTGCAAAACTTTCAAAATTGAGTATTTTCTTTTCTCTTCTTTTATTGATTGGGGGCAAGAAAAGTTTTTAGTTTGGGGCAGTGAAAAGTACTCAATTTTGAGTACTTAAGCACATATCTTTTAGCCTTTAGATAGGATTTTTCACTTCCAAATCCCACTTTGAGTCATTTTCTACCTTGTTTTCCATTTATTTGGTTTTGGAGCTGAATTTATGTGGTTTACTTGTTCTATAAAGAATGTAGGCTAGTCTTTTGGAATCCTATTTGAAAACAGGGAATGATGCAACATTGGCACAACAGAGAACTGGTGGTTTTGAAGTGAAAGAATGGAGAAGATGGAGGCTGATCCGGCTTTGTAACCTTTAAACATTAATCTAATCTGATTTGTAATAGTTAGTTAAGTTGGGACAAGCTTTTGTAGCCTTGGTTGGGTTTAGACTAGGCTTAGTACACTAAAGATTCCCCTTATTTGCAAGTTTGCCACTCCCTTTTGTTATAAAAGGAGGGCTTGGTTGCATTTAAGGAGACATCATCTTCTACATTTCTCTCTACTTCATCTACTTATCATTAGTTTAACTTAGGATCTGATCTTAAATTAGTCCTAATTTCTCTTTGAATTTTAGTAATTAATGTTTATGTTCTTCAAGTTCTTCACAATCTTCTTCATGTTCTTCATCAATTAGGAACGCCATCATCATCTGTAACACCCCGATTTCGAAAAGTATCGTTTCAAGTTAATACAGAAATCAGTAATTGTAAGGGAAAAATAAGATATAGGATTTTTGACTTGAATCCTAGATTTTATAGTCTTGTTGGATTAAGAATTCAATTACGAGTTCAACGGTTCTTTTCGGAGCAAAATCGGAGCTATAACGAAGAAGTTATGGCCAAAACAGTGAACGAGAAGAAAACCGGGCGAACAGTGCATCTCGCGACTTATGTCGCGAGTTAGGAATTATGTCGTGACTTAGGGAAGCAGGAGACTTATTCCGCGACTTAAGGTCGCGTGGTAAGTCGCGAAATCCCCTGGTCGAGCATAAAACCTGATTTTCAGCCCTAGAACTTCATTTCTTCATAACTTTTGCTCCACAACTACGATTTGGGTGATTCAAGTTGCCATGGTTTCGTTTTTGAGAGCTCTGCAAGGATTTAGAAAGATATTGGAATTCTATTGTAAGATACAAGGGTATTTTGTGGTGTTAAGTTCCTTATCTCTCTCAATGTTAAGCTAGGGTTTGATGGTTTCACCCTTTTTCCTTTCATCCTTCATCTTGGGTTTGTTTTTGATGATTTTTATGGTGAAGGTGATCTTGTAGATGTGTTGGATCTTAGATCTAGGGATATTTCTTGGAGATTTCAAGCCTTCATCAATGGTGGTTCAAGTTTTGGGGGTAAAACCTAGATTTAGCCTAAATCTAGCAAGGTGAGTTCAAGTTGATTTGTGAAAACTATGTACATGCCAAAATGAGTATTTTGAAGTAAAATATGCTTTACTTAGTAATTGCCAATGTGTTGGGTATTTTGATAAGTTTTCATATTTGATAAACTTGAGTTGTTTTAATCTCTTAAAATGCCCATATTTGGGATTTTGATATCTTGACAAGTAATAGTGGGATTTATGCATTTTTGGTGATTTTGTACAAATAAAGTCTATTTTATGACTTATACCTCTTTAGTGATTTTGTACAAATGAAGCCTAATTCATGATATATGCATCTTTAGTGTACTTGATTTCGTAAACCCCTTTGGAAATGATAAGTCCCAATCCGCGTAGATTTTTGGGTTAAACACATCTTTGAAGTGTGTGTCTTCATGAACGTTTTTTAGATACGTTGTATTATTTGGGGAAAAGTTAATTGTTGGTCAAATGGGTTTTGAGCATTTAAACTCGGTTTCGACTTAAAAGAGTATCGTGGACATTTGTCCTAGTTTTAATGGTTCTTTGAAGAGCCCAGATTCGATATACATCTTAATGCATCTTATTGCATATTCATGATAATTACAGGCTCGAGTGCTTTATTCATTCATGTGTAGTCATGTAATCTTAGACTGTGTTGCATTGGATCCATAGGCACATAAGTCAGTCTTATTTGATGGTCAAGTGGGTGGTACGGGGTTGGACTCCGGGACTCATGTCTTATGACCTTGTCCTTTCAAGTGTACACTAGGAGGGCTGAGTCCGGTTGTGCTATTGTGACAATGGGTAGGTCATGATGGGCGTTTGGGGCCTCCGCCACGTCGGGGCAATGCCATGGTTGTATCCCCCTGCCGAGCCTTTGGTGATATTCTTGATAATATTCGCTAAGGTCAACTGTCTCTTTTGGTGTAGCTTAAAGGAAGTCGTAGGGACACTTGGGCTTGTGTGTCGTGAAGTGTCATACGATTAACGTTGTATAAGTGGCATACTTTTGTGTTCCTCCACTCTCAACGGATGCGGGTATCCCCCGCTGTCGGCCCGTAGTATTTTGGATATTTAATTGTCCTTACTTAAATGTTTGGATTTCATTCCATTTTATGGTCGCGTGAGTATTAAGTTTCAGTTCCATACTTTCGATGACGTATCATAACTATATGGTTTGTTTTCCTTTATTTATGGGTCAACTATTATACCCCGCCCGGGTTTTGAGTGTTCTGGGATATGAAGTGTCATTCACGTATTTACAAACTGAGGGTCGAATTATAATCCCATTTTGGGTGAGTTATGGGCTGCATCGTTTTATAAAGAATGTTTGCTTTGGAGCATTGTCTTTAAAGATGCATATTATGGGGAAAACGAGTTGTTTCCATTTCTAAAGTAAACCATTTCAAAAGATCTAGATTTGAACTGAATTCCTTTCTTTAAAGATATATTCACTCATGTTAAAACTCTTGAGCTCACTAGGCGTTAAGTCTAACCTTTTTATTTGTCGGCGTGTGCATCAGGTTCCAGTTGGGGGGTTGGATTCTAGCAACACAAGTGTAAGTAGTTGGTGAAGTCTTCCGCGATTTGGAGATAGTAACTATTATTGGGTTTTAGTAACACCCGTCCTTATTATAGATTGTATGTATAGAATGATACATGTGTATTAAGGTTAAATCTTAAATTGTGATTGTAGATGAAGTAATTATCGATGTATTTAGAAAATTGTAAATTAGTTGCTATTTTCAGTATTGAGGGTGTTACATCATCTACTTAGGATCTAATCTTAAATCAGTCCTACTTCATCTTTAATTTCCAGTAGTTAATGTTAATCTTCTTATGTTCTTCATCTTGTTCTTCATGTTCTTCTTAATCTTCATATGATCTTCATCCTATGCATTGTCATGCTTGCAGCATTAGAACAACACCCACCTGTACTTTTACTTCCTTGTATTTTCTTTATTCATCTTGCATCTCTAGTCTTTCCTTTACTTTCTTGTCTTTAATTTTCAGTATTTAAATTCCTTGTCTTTACTTTTCATTTTACTTTCTTGTCATTTACATTCTTGTCTTTATATTTCAAGTCATATATACATATATTTATATATTTTCAAGTCATTTACATTTCAAGAGCACTTTACATTATGTTTACTTTTGTAGTTCTTAATATTTTTTTTTCTTTACTTATTGTAATGAGTAGCTAATCATATTAGCTTGGGTGTGGGGCAAAATGGTGGTTATGTGGATCTAAAAGAAAGTGGGTTTTTGTGACTTTAACCAAGTTTTATTGTTCCAACTCAAGTTTTATCAAGATAATACTACTCCTTGACACATTAATCACTTTGATAGTGTTAAAGTGTCATGGACCTAGAGATAGGCCATTGAATAGCACGTCAATTTGAATGACATGGGAGGTAATATCGAAAGAGTTACTTGCAACGAGAGTTGTTTCTTATGTTTTTCAAAATGATTCATTCTTGATAAGTTTTCACTTTTTCAAAGGGTTAAAATGGAATAGACTTAGAGATAAGTTATTTGGATTACATTAACTTGGGAGGTACGGGGGTTATTTCGAAAGAGATATTTTTAACAAAGAGAATTTGTTTTGCCGTATATTTTGAGAACTCCACTCCCATCATTCCCTTATCTAGAACTTTGCTCAGAGATGAGATGGTTTATAGCTACTGGAATTATGGGATGGTGAAAGTCCGAGAGGAACATGTCTTAAAATCGATGATAAAACTAATTATTGTCACAATCATGCTACAGCATGCCTACAACATCATGTTGTATCATTGATCTGCTGGAATTTGGGTTCACATACCACCACAAGTCTTACTAGGGGTGTAAATGATGCGAGTCGAGCTCGAGTATCATTATACTCGACTCGACTCGTTAATATATCGAGTCGAGCTCGAGTTCGAGTCGAGTGTTGACCGAGTTATGACCAAGCTGATCTCAAATGAGTCGATCTCGAGTAGCTCGCGAGTTGTCTCCTCTCATTTACACCCCTTCATTTCAAGCCTTTAGGCTCAAGCCATTTAACAAAGACAAAAGATGTAAAACAACGAAGGAGAAAGATCTATATATAGTGGAATTCAAAGCATTGGGTTCTATTTCCTGCCAATGTGGGATGAATTAGACACACCATCAATAGTTTACCCATGTCTTTTACACCATCATTTTTCAAAAAAAAATCAAAAAACTTGAGTTTATTATTATTATTATTATTATTATTATCATTATAAATTAAATTAAAATAATATTACTAATTATTATTATTTTGCTTATCGAGTATCTCACGAGCTTATCGAGTCGACTATCAGGTCGCTCGACTCGACTCGTTAGTATATCGAGTCGAGCTCGCGTTCGAGTCTAGCCTATTCGAGTCGAGTGTTGACTGAGTCGATCTTGAGTAGCTCGCGAGTTGTCTCATCTCATTTACACCCCTAAGTCTTACACCCTTGCTTCTCGTTTATTTACATATGTGATAACCAACCAATCAAAATATTGCTTCAAATTCATCATGTGAAATCACATATTTCATTGTATTTTTATTACACTTTTTAATCTAATCTTTGCGGGACGATATCTGGTATTTTACCACTTTATTACTTGAAAGGCGACATAGTTTCAATTTGTATACTTGTTTTTTGGTTCTATTTGTCACACCCTAAGATACATAAAATAGGCCCGTTAGACTTCAGACCTCTTAAAAAACGAATATCACCTAATTCTATTCATACCCACTCGTATGTAATGTTCTGCTAATTCATATCCCATCCTAATACTACAAAACAAAATATCACTAATAGGCTAATAGCTATGCAAATTTAATTATCATTTTCCACCCTCTATATATTTATAGTTTAAGCCTTTAAAATTTGTCAATGTTTCTTTTTTTTTACTTGTCTTATTCTTATAATCTTATTAGAGTAAACTACAAACTTGGTCCTTATGGTTTGTCAAAAATAACATTTTTTGTCTTTGCAATTTTAAAAGTATAAGAGGGTTATCGTGGTTTACAAAATGTCGTGGTTTGATATTTTTCTGTAACGATAGTAAAAAAACCATTAAAAAGATTAATTTCCATCTATTTATCAATTTTTTTGTCATCTAACTAATCAAAATCGATTTTAAGACTTAATCTTTGTAGTTTTTGATTGGGTAAATGACAAAAAAATTCGATAAAAAGACGAAAGCATCTCTCATTCAAGAGACATTTTTAATGGTTGTTAGAGGGAGGGACCAAATCTGGATGTTTTTGTAGACCATGATAGCCACTTGTAATTTTGAAACTCTAAGGATGAAAAGTGTTATTTTTGGCAAACCACATGGACCAAATTTGTAGTTTATTCTTCTTATTATTAATTAGTTATTCTTATATAATTATTAGTTATTTTTTTTATATAAAATTTTGATTTAATTAAATAACATTGTTTATTAAGAATCATCTCCTTATTAAATGTTAAGTTTATTTAATTAATAATTACCTTTTGTTACTGTTTTTTTACCTAATAATTATTTTTAGTTATTATTAATCATATTACTATTCATTTTCTTTATCTCATCAATTATTATTTTTAATCGGTCAGAATTTGTTTATATTAGTTCAAGTAAATATATATGATATCAATATATAAATCAAATTGACATATTTACCAACCATATTGTTATCTGATTTCAATTTTCAAATATTCGTGAGCCAAATAAAGTAATTTTGTTTCTTAAATGGTATCAACCATACATCATTCAGATAATTGAAAAACACTTAAAAAAACTCAACAAGCTTATATAAAAATCATGAGTAATTCTAAAGAAGAGAGAAAGGAGAGAATAATGGTGTAATTTGTAAAAAAAAATATGTATTCTTTAAAGGTATTTTAATACATTAGTATGTATATTAATATTATAAGGTAGTAAAATAAAAAATAAAACCGAAAAGATGTAAAACAAACTTTTAAATGAGTACAAAGGTCAAAAATGTTAATCCAAATTGTAAATAAAAATTGAAAAGGTAAATGATATAAAACAAATTAAATAAATTAGTATAAATGCATAAATTGTAAATATTGAAAATCATTCGTAAAAAACTTACATATTTATAATATTTAATATTAAGATCATCTTGAAAGTATTAACGAGCCAATTACAATTGTATGACTTAAGAAGAATATTTTTTTCTAAATATATTTTAGTTAAAATATGATTATGTATGTTAATATGATAAATACATAATATGAAAAATGAAAAAGTAAATATTATAGTGTAAATTAAATAACTAAATATACGGATATAAAATATAACTTAAAAATTAAAAACGAATTCAAGAGACCGAAGAGAGAGAAGTGCGAGAGTAGAACCAGGGGCGGCCTTGGGGGTGTGTCGGTGGTACGGATGCACGGGAACTCCGACCGTGGGGGCCTTCGGTAATTTTTTATATATACAAAAATATAAATATAATAAGAAGTGAAAAATGATAAACAAATTAAACTACAGCTCAGATGGTAGAGCATGATGCTAATTAGAGTCGGGTTCCAAGTTTGAACATGCTGTTTTTTGTTTTTCTATAACTTATTTTTTTAAGTAAACTACATTTTTGGTCCCTGTGGTTTAACCCAACAACAAATAAAGTCTCCAAATCTCGTAAAATACAATAATGGTCATCATAGTTTTTTTTAAACTTAGTTTTTTTAACCCTTTATTTTTAAAAATATAATTTAAGATATTATATTGAGTAAACTACGATTTTAGTCCATGTGGTTTGATGCTTATAACGGTTTTCGTCCCTGGTGATTCAAAACTACTTTTTAAGTCCTTGTGGTTTTTATTTGCTTCTATTTTCATCCCTCCCTCCAATTTTATTAATATTAAATGTTAATTTATTTAAAAATTAAATAAACAAATTACATATTTGGTCTTTGTAGTATATAAAATTTTACATTTTTATTCTAATTTATATTTTTTTTACTTTTTCTTTATTTATTGTATTTCATCTAGACATTTATTTTTTTATTAATTATATTGTATATTTTTCTAATTATTATAACTTTAATTATAAAAATAATCAAATAATTTCATTAAAAATATTGATAAATACATGATATTTTTTTCAAAGTTTTAGGTATAAATCTCCTAAAATTAATATTTTTTTTATCTATTGATTTATTAAAGCTATTTCTTATTTTAAATTATCATTTAAAAAAGTTTAATAAAATTCGAGAAAAAAATAGTATTTTTTTATAACAACCAGTTGTTTTTTGTTAAATGCAATTTACTATTTACTCCACTATTCTAAATTCTCATTTAATCTTTATTTTTTATTAATTAATCAAATTTGTTTAATATTTAAATAAGGCATACACACATAAACACACACACACACACACACCATTTTAAATTAGGTTATATATTAAAAACAAAAAATAAGAAAATAAAAGGATAAGAAGATTTCAATATGTTGTTATAAAAATCATGCAATGGGTCATGACGTGCCTCAAAATTAACGTGACGTTAAACACAAGCATTAAATAAGACGTTAAACAACGCTTAGATCCGGCTCTACCCAAACTTTTCTGGTTCACCCCAACATTCCCCACTTGTCCGACTGTTGCTGAGCAGTTTTTGGATATCAAACGGACCTCCCCAAAAGGTAATTTTAATGTAGCCGATTTCCCTTCTTTTGCAATCAGTTTCGCTACAGCACCCGCTGCTCTAGCTAATTGTCCACCATTTCCAAGTGTGATTTCTATGTTATGTATGGTCGTGCCTAAGGGCATATCGGTTATAGAGAGAGAGAGAGGGAGGATCAAACGAGAACGATGCTTATTTAAAATAAACATGGCAACGGCAAATCACATACAAAATATAAGTGATTTTACATGTAATTTCCGCGACCTTAAGTCGCGGCAAAAGTCGCCCGCATACAGTGATTTTGTATGACTTCCCCGTATAACACCCTAAAAATAGGGATAACAAAAAATCCGAAAAATTGACATGTGGTATATAAAATTGCCAAAGAAAAAGCCTCCCAAAAATGGGGAAATATACAACCTGTTTAATCACAGTAGTAATTTAACGGACAATAAATTAACAACCAACTAATCTAATTTCTACAACTAGAAAAGAGATTACAAAAGGGTTGTCATCTATAGATCCAAAAGTTCTTCTATCCAATGAATGTCCATTTGCAAGTATTCCCCAAGCTCTCACCCAAGCACTATGCCAGCTTAGAAACGACGCCGCTAGAACCTGAGATACACATCGACACCAAGCAAGTGTTAGGCCAAAAAGCCTAGTGAGTTGAACAATAATAAGCATGCATGAACAGTTACAATTCTTATCAGCAGTTAACCAGAGTTCAACAAATGTGGAGTCAATAGGGGAGACCCATAACACCAATCAAGTTCCACCCAAAGAGTCGATATACCTTGATGCCATATACCAAGAGACACCCGAAAGGCCCGGCACACCCGATGACTACAACTAAGGAAATTCCCCGAATGGCGGAGGTCTAGGCACATACCATCACGGTGGCGCCCAAGACTACATCCTCCTAGTGTCTACTGACTTGGTTCGTCCAACATAATTTTATAGGAGGTCTTTAGGTATATTTCAACCAACACATTTCGATACCAACCATGGGTACAATGTTACCCTCCTAACACATAAGTCCAATATGAGACCCAAGTTCCAACATAACCAATGTTTAGATACAATATCACCAATAAAACATTCCAAGTAGAGTTCACCATCTACTATACCACATATGCCCCATATCATGTCAATATACCAATAATATGTACACATGAAGTAACCCCCAATATTTGACAAATAGAGTAAATCATGGCAAGATACTCATAAGAAATCTCCCAACATATCATTCATAAAACCATCATCAAATATTTGCACACATAGAGATAAACATTCTAGGAAAATGTTACAGTAATATCAAGTAAGAGATTATGATGTGTATCTAGTTTTAACAAAGGTTTAGTAAACTCACTATGTAGGTTTTGGACCAAAACCTAGAAAAGAAGGAAACCCTAGAAATTGAAGGATGGACTTGGAGATGAGAAGTTGACTTGAGAAACCCTAGAGAATGCTTCCTTGATGTTAATAAATGCAAGGCCAACACTCAACAACCAAAATTGATTGGTAATAATGAGAGTTAGGGTTTGGAGAGGAGTGGGTGTGATTTGGAGCTCTTAAAATCGCCAAAGAGAATAGATGAAATGAGGGAAATGAAATGAAAATCGGCCAAGACACTCATTTAAGTCTCAGCACCCGCTCGCGACATTGCCCGGCGATAGTGACATTGTCACTGTCGCGTGTCACAGTGAACCACCATCGATCGGAAACTTAGGGGGCGTTTGGTTCGCAGGATTCCGATGGAATCTGAAGGAATTGGAATGATCAATTCCATTGACCAAATTCCTTTCAGGCGTTTGGTTTTGCATGGAATGGAATTGAATTCCACACATTCCACCATTCATGGATTTGGTCATTCCATCACATTTGAGAAGGAATTCAATTCCATTCCATCTCATTTTCTCAAAAAGATAAAACTACCCCATTTACCTAGATCCATATGAACCTCCGCGAACCACCACCGATCGGAACCACTACCAACCACCGTTCTGAACCACTGTCGACCATCACCGACCACCGTTCTACACCACCGACCACTGTCGACCACCACCGACCATCGTGTTGAACCACCGCCGACCATCGTATTGAACCACCGCCGACCACCACCGACCACCGTTCTGAACCACCGCCGACCACCACCAACCGGAACCACCGTCGACCACCGTCGACCACCACCGATCGGAACCACCATCGACCACCGTTCTGAAACACCGTCGACCACCACCGATCGGTACCACCGATCGGTACCACCGTCAACTACCATTCTGAACCACCGTCGACCACCACCAATCGGAACCATCGTCGACCACCGTTCTGAACCACCACCGATCGGAACCACTGTCGGCCACCGTTCTAAACCACCGCCTACCACCACCGATCAGAACCACCGCCGACAACCGTTCTGAACCACCGCCCACCACCACCGATCGGAACCACCGCCAACCACCGTTCTGAACCATCGCCGACCACCACCGATCGGAACCACCGCCGACCACTGTTCTGAACCACCGCCCACCACCACCGATCGGAACCACCACCGTTCTGAACCACCGCCAGCCACCACCGATCTGAACAACCGCCAGCCACAACTGTCGATCACCACCAATTTGAACCATCGTCAGCCACCACCGATCTGAACAACCGCCATCCACAACCGATCTGGACAACCGTCAACCACCACTGCCGACCACCGATCTAAATCACTATTGACCACTAATCTAAACCACCACCGATCTGAACCACTGACCTGAACAATGTTAGTTGGATTTTGGTTTCAAAATTTTCAAAAAGGGTATTTTGGTCATTTACTAATATTTCATTCAAATTCCAAAGTTACACTATGTGAACTAAACAGACAGATTCCAATTCCTTTAACAAATTTCATTCCAATGTCTGTCAACCAAACAGGTGGTCAAACCTGATGACATTCCATTCCAATTCATTCAAAGTCAAATTTCTTTGATAGACTTCATTCCATCCAAAAACATTCTGTGAACCAAACGCCCCCTTAAAATTTGGGTTTTGATTTCCATATCCATAATCCAACCGTGATAAATTAGTTTTATGTTTTTGATAATCAATTGCACTATGTATTAGTGATATAAATTAGTTTTATGTGATGTAATCTATGATTTTTCATCATGGGTAAATTCGTCATTTAACCAGTCTAGTCCTGTTCTGTCCAGTTTTGTCATGTTTTGCCAAACGCTGGACAGTTGTCCTGTTCTGTTATGTCCTATCCTGTCTGCGTACCAAACGCACCCTTAAATAGATATTGTTCTCGTTTGAACCCAATTATCTCTCTCTCTCTCTCTCTATATATATATATATATGTGTGTGTGTGTGTGTGTATATGTGTGTTTATTTTAAATATTAACAAATTTGATTAATTAATAAAATAAAGTTTAAATGAAAATATGAAATAATGGGAGTAAAGTGAATTTACCAATAAACAACCGGTTGTTATAAAATAAGATTTTTTTTCTCAAAATTTATTAAACTTTTTTTCAATGGCAATTTAAAATAAATAAAAAGCTTTAATAAATCAATAGAAAAAAATATATTAATTTTAAGAGATCTAAATCTAAAGCTTTGAAAAAAAAATCATGTATTTATTAGTATTTTTAATGAAATTATTTGATTATTTTTAGAATTAAAGTAATAATAATTATGAAAATATACAATATAATTAATAGAAAAAATAAACGTCTTGATGAAATACAATAAATAAAGAAAAAGTAAAAAAATGTAAATTAAGATAAAAATGTAAAATTTTATATACCACAAGGACCAAATATGTAATTTGTTTATTTAATTTTTAAATGAATTAACATTTAATATTAATAAAATTGAAGGGAGTGATGAAAAATTGAAAATAGAAGCAAATAAAAATCACAAGGACTAAAAAAGCAGTTTTGAAAGACAAGAGACAAAAATCGTTATAAATATCAAACCATAGGGACTAAAATCGTAGTTTACTCTATTATATTACATTATTACAATTTAGTTTTTTTTTATTATTTCTTTTTCTAAATTTATTTTAAAATATTATATATATATATATATATATATATACTATATTATAAAGCAGAGATAAAAAAACTATTAAATACAAATTATTAGGCACAAGGTACCATCATTTTATGCAAGGTTTTAAAAATCTCTTAATTTACAAATATCAAAGCACAAGATATATATTACTACTGCAGACTTCTAACACCCACCAATTTGGTATGTGCAGTGTCTTCCTTTTATGCAGATCTTTTCATGTATCACTATTAATTAATATATTATATTACTATAAATTTGTTTTAATTATATTATTAAATATGTAATTGCTTACTTTTTATAAATGTCATTAAAATATATAAGATAATCCTTGAAACATAACAAAATACTTAATTTTTTTTATATAAAAAAAAATTATATTATTAAGCCTAAATTAAACAAATTTATAAAAAAAAACATTATCAATTTCTCAAAATCATTCAAAATCGTACTGTAAATCAATAAAAAAACAAAAAATAAAATGAAACATTAAAATCGTGATGTATCTCGTTGCATTGCGTGAGTACGCTTCTAATATATATATATATATATATATATATATATATATATATATATACTAGTGTTGGGCCCGTGCATTGCACGGGAGGATGAATTTTTTGTTGGAATATTGAACCGAGTTAAAATGAAACGTAATTTCTCTATTAACAGTTAATGAAATACAATGTGAAAAACGAATGTATTTTCATAAATGGTTAACTTGCATATACTCTTAATCGTTTGTTGTTATGTGTTTGTGCAATAATATTAGTAATAGTTTTGTATTATATTATTTAAAACTCAAACGACACGTCTCACAACATATCACTATTATTGAAATAATTATAAATATGAACATACGTTTTTACAGATTTTGCAATTTTTCTGAAACCTCCTCGACAACAGTTGACAATCACTTTGAACGTATAAATCTGTAGATTAATTAACAACATTCAACCCACATCAAATATGACAAAGAAAATAAATGATTTCTATCTTTTGTAATCGGCAACTCAACTGGTATAGTTCAAATTCACTCAATATCACTTGAAAATTTATCTGACTATTGACTTCAAGACCTCATAGTATTAGTCGATAAAAATAAAGATATGTATATATATCTTATTCCCCTACTTCGAAAAATATGATTTTAGGTTTTGAAAAATATAAACAAATCCTCAGTAAATAAAATAAAATATAAAAAAGTAGTTTTTCAAAGAAACAAAAATATAGTGTAATATCTTTTGTTCAGTTGCAGATTCCGCCATTGATACCCGACCGATCGTCTTCTTCTTGTACTCGGATGATACATAGAGAAGCTATATATATTTATAGTGATTGTAGAGAATATTTTAAAATCTTTTATTTTCATTTTCGATTTTACATTTAAATGTAAATATATTAAAAATATGGAAAAATATTTTTATATCTACATCGTTTCTATTTTATTTTATTTACATTTGGTTAATTTGGAAAGTATTGCGGAATATTTTTATTTTAAAGAATACGATAATTTATTAGTGTATCTCGTTATTTTTTTATTTTTAATTCATATCAACATTTTTTTTTCTTTTTTTAATGCTCGTGAAAAAAAAATACGTGTAGATTTTATATTAGCAAAAAAACACGTGTAGATATGCTAATATAAAATACGTGTAGATTTTATTAAATAAAATAGATTTTATATTATCAAAAAAAATACGGAAGAAAAAAGAGTTTATATTACATCTAATTATGTAAAATGATTTTATAAAATAAAATATGGAAAAATCATTATGAGATGTAATATAAAAAAATACGGAAGAAAAAAGATTTTATATTACATCTCATTAATATAGTTTTAAATGTAAAATCTACATTTAAAATAGATTATTCTAATATAAAATCTATTTTATAAAATCTTCCACCAAAAAAACAAATATTTATATTAATAAATGAGTATTCATTCCACAAATAGATGATTATGTGAGATACTGTGCTTGGAAAGATTGTACCAAAACATTAAGAAATTGTAAATTAAGTAATTGACTTTAATTAGTTGTATCTTGTGTTTAAAATGTTGTAATTAAAAAAATTTTATGTCATTTTTATAATATAATATATATATATATGATTTAGTTTTTTGCTTTTTATTTTTATAAATACTTTTTTTGTACTTTTCATTGTTTTTTTTATAAATCTATTTTAAGATATTATATTATATTTTGTGATTTAGTTTTTTTCTTATTTTTTACATTTTTTTTTGAACTAACTTAAGATATTTTATTTAATTTGTATGGTTTAAACTTTATGTTTTTTTACGCTTAAGGATTTATCGTTGTTCTTTGATGATTTCCTATTAAACATTAATCATATATCAATAAAGTTAAAAACATTTTTATTTAATTTAAGAAAATATATTTTAATCTTTATAATTTAATTCTTTATAATTTTTATTGTTTCAGGTTTATGGTTGTTTCCTTTTTCATTTATATTAAATATTTTTATCTCTCTATAATTAAAAGTAATAGTTTATTTAATTAAATTATTTGGTTTAGTTTATTTTTCTAAATCTATTTTAAGAGATCATATTTTATTCTATAATTTAGGTTTATGTATGGTTATCTTCTCCCCAATTCATGTTAAAACTTTTTTCTCTCTCTGTAACCACAAATCAAAGTCTTCCCGCATTCATTCAACGAGAAACCTAGACGATTTTTTTTCCTTTCAATGAGTTTACACACACATATAACATAAATGTAATTTATTTTCATTTTGTCATAATGAATTTAACGATGTCAATAAGACTATTTATAGGACCACATTAATTTTTGAGTAAACTACGATTTTCGTCCCTGTGGTTTGATGTTTATAACGATTTCTTTGGTCTTTCAAAACTGCTTTTTTAGTCCATGTGGTTTCTATTTGCTTTCATTTTCGTCCCTTTATCCAATTTTATTAAAATTAAATGTTAATTCATTTAAAAATGGAATAAGTAAATTACATAATTGGTCCTTATGATATATAAATTTTTACATTTTTATCCTAATTTACATTTTTTTTACTTTTTCTTTATTTATTGTATTTCATCAAGACATTTATTTTTCTATTAATTATATTGTATATTTTCATAATTATTATAATTTAATTATAAAAATAATCAAATAATTTCGTTAAAAATACTGATAAATACATGATATTTTTTTTCAAACTACTAGGTTTAAATCACTTAAAATTAATATTTTATATCTGTTGATTTATTAAAGTTTTTTTATTTATTTTAAATTACCATCGAAAAAAATTTAATAAAATTCGAGAAAAATAGTATTATTTTATAAATTCTATTTTTTTTAGTACAAGGGCTTTTTACTAGTCAAGTGGTAAGGTAGGGCGCTATTCGATGAATAAACAACCGATTGTTTTTTGTTAAATGCAATTTATTCCCACTATTCTAAATTTTCATTTAATCTTTATTTTCTATTAATTAATCAAGTTTGTTTAGTATTTAAATAAAACATACACACACATAAACACACACACACACCATTTTAAATTTGGTTATATATTAAAAACAAAAAATAAGACAATAAAAGGATAAGAAGATTTCAATATAGTGTTACAAAAATCATGCAATAAGTCATGACATGCCACAGAATTAACGTGACGTCAAACACAAGGCTTAAATCTCATGTTATTTAGAACATTGATGTATATATATATGTGTGTGTGTGTGTGTATGTTTATTTTAACTATTAAATAAATTTGATTAATTAATAAAAATAAAGTTTAATGAAAATATGGAATAATGGGAGTAAAGTGAATTTAACAATAAACAGCCGGTTGTTATAAAATAAGACTATTTTTTTCTCGAATTTTATTAAATTTTTTCCAATGGTAATTTAAAATAAATAAAAAGCTTTAATAAATCAATAGATATAAAATATTAATTTTAAATGATTTAAACCTAAAGCTTTGAAAAAACTATCATGTATTTATCAGTATTTTTAACGAAATTATTTGATTATTTTTATAATTAAAGTTATAATAATTACGAAAATATACAATATAATTAATAGAAAAAATAAATGTTTTGATAAAATACAATAAATTAAAAAAAAGTAAAAAAAATGTAAACTAGGATAAAAATGTAAAACTTTATATACCATAAGGACCAAATATGTAAATTGCTTATTCAATTTTTAAAAGAATTAACATTTAATTTTAAATAAAATTGGATGGAGGGATGAAAATGAAAGTAAATAGAAACCATAGGGACTAAAAAAACAGTTTTGAAAAACCAAGGACGAAAATCGTTATAAACATCAAACCATAGGGACAAAAATCATAGTTTACTCTTAATTTTTTTTTTTGGCACAGGGCCTCCTAAAATATCAGGGTCGGTCCTGAGTAGAACATAGGAGGGAGTATATTTACCAACCAAAATAACCACAACTCGTCTCTTAAAGTTACCATGTCAAAACATCCTGCACAAAAGCACGACACAAACAGTAAACTCAAAATAAATTACGAATTCCGAGTCGGGAATACTTTATCGATTCTAACTCGACCAAAATGTACTATTTCCGTAATTAAAGAAAGAACTTTTTTTCTTTTAATTCAATCCAAATGTACTTTTATTCATCAACAGCAATGATTTTAATTTAATAATATTTTATAAATATTTAATTAAAAGTGAAAAAACTTTTTGAATTTACGGGGTTCACGGGGCTGCATTTTGCAATCTTGCTGCTTGTTAACTTCCTTCCAAATCAAATCATAAAGAATCCCAATGCTATACTTCCAACCTTATACCAGACAATTTTTATACCCACCTTTTATTTATTTATTTCCAAATTCCAAATACGTAATACTTTTATTGCATCATGTACAAGTTATTATTACACAACCGTGAGTGTTCAATAATTTTTAGTTGTCTACGGAAATGTTTTCGACTCTCCAAGTACTTTCGTCTCTTTGTGCTTTGCGTGTCTTGTAAAAATGAGTTCCGTTAAGGACCCTATTTGTCTTTTTTTTTTCTTGACGTAAATATATGTATGTAACTAAATGGACCAAATTGGTTATTGGATAGTGAAAATTGTAATAAGTGTACCTGAAACTATTCCTCTAATAGGATCCCTTTGGTGTTGACCCAACAATATCTAGGTTACTAGTAAATTCTAGTCTTCCAGGAGAACAAGGATATAAACCTCATCAAATATGAGGGGTGTATGTGAATATTTATCGTATATAAAAATTATATACTTCAATATATAGAGGGAGGATCATGCGAGAAGTTAAACATTTTGCGAGAAGGCGAGAAGTGTTTAATCATATATGTTTACACGGCTTGTAAGTGTGTTTAATCATGTATGATTAAATGTCTATGTATTGTCAATATAACATGTGTTTAATCATATATGATTAAGCTTGTGTATCATATATGATTAAACACTTCTCGCATTCTCGCAAAATGTTTAGCTTCTCGTTTGAACCTGCCCTTCAAAGGGATCCTATTATATATATATATATAGAGAGAGAGGGGGGTGTTCAAATGCAACTTTTTTAATGGTGCAACCCCATGCAACCCACTTATCTACCACATATTTTGTTTTTACCTTTTTAATAAAAAAATGTGAAAATAAAATATGTGATAGATAAGTGGGTTACATTGGTTGCACCATTAAAAAGGTTGCACAATAACTCACATATATATATATATATATATATATATATATATATGGTTGTTTAATTTGCAACCCTTAAAAAGGTTGCAAACTTTGCAACCCACATCTTAACCGTCGGATTCATGATCGGCGGTTACAATAGATATGGGGCCCAATATTTTTAATTAAAAAAAAGAAAAATAAAAATAAAATAACCGTCGGTCATGAATCCAACGGTTAAGATGTGGGTTGCAAGGGTTGCAACTTTTTTAAGGGTTGCAAAATATCCTTCCAATATATATATATATATATATAGAAAGGCTTAAACGAGAACGCTAACTATTTAAAACAAAAAAACAGCAAATCATGTGCAAAATCTTATATAATTCGGCAATAATGGCAAAAAAAATGGACGCGGGCGACTTTGCCCGCGACTTAAGTCGCGAGCAAAGTTACATGAATCATATATGATTTTGTATGTACTTGACTGTTCTCGTATTTTCTTAAATAGATATTGTTCTCGTATGAACCCACTTCTCTCTCTCTATATATATATATATATATTCGGAAAATATTCAAACAAGAACGGTACCATTTTACGAAAACATAAGAACACCTGAAACAGACAATAATCACATGTGATAATTTGGTGATACACACATGATGGACGTGCTACCCTGGCCGCGACCTAGGTCAGGGGCCAAGTCGTGCGCACATTATTTCGTCCCCCCATACAGTATCACATGTGATATGACCGTTCTTGTGTTTTCGTAAATTGATAGTGTTCTCGTTTGATCAACCTCCACCTCTTAATATATATGTGTGTGTATATATATATATATATATATATATATATTGTGCATGTATGTATGTGAAAATGAATGACATTAATTTCATGGAATGGACCAAAATCCAAGACCCCTTAGACGACCAAATCTAAAAGTGAAAACTACGTGACTCTGATCCCTTGAGAGTCTTTAGCTTTGGTTGGATCTCAACCTACATTATTCTCTGCATGCCCACACACCCATCCATCATACATACATCATGCATCATACATATCTAATCATTCATGTCTAACATACATACATACATACATACCTACATCATACACACATACTACAACAAATGATTTGAACCTATCACTATAACACCACCACTTGTAATAACACTACCAATAGGCTCCAATCCCTTTCGTTAACTTAAAGAAACATGCATTAATTTAAAACAAGTGCACCTTTAAAACCCTTAAACTTTTTCTTATTGCAACGTGTTGAACGAGTGGTAGGTCGTCCACCCTGGGCCTTGTATATATATAGGTTTGCCCCCTAATTGATAACACTTAAAAAATTGCATAAAAGCAACCGATTAAAATTAATATAAAAAAATTAAATTCTAAGCATATATAAAATATGTCATTTTTAATTATATTTTGTTTTCACTAATCCGACAGTCTAAAAGTCACATAAATTGTACAAAAGTATTTACAATTTTCTAAATCAGTTTGACTTAGAACATTAGATATATCATCATGTGTTAGTTGATCAATTCAGCCCAACCTCAATCATTCTAATCTGTTTCTGCAAGAACCCATCTTGACATTTTAATATGTTCAATTAACTTATATTATGTTCACATAGAACGTAATACAGTTGGGTTTAAAGATGATATATTTTCATAAATTGTTTATAACATAAAGAAATAGATAAGAGTAAATAAATCATAGGATTCTCAAAGGAATAGGGTCACAAGTGAAGACAAGGTTATATAAATCGTCAAACAACAACATAATGTGAACCCTCAACTCAACATAAACACACACACAATATTATTGGTTGAAACATGTTGTAGTATCCAAGGTGATATGGTTGTTTTATCCCCAAAATAAAGTCAACGGATCTAATTTTGACTTTGGGTTTAATACCACATAAAACATTGTTCATGTCAACTACCAAAGATTATGAAATTCTTCTCTCATTAATTTGTCTTGTAATGAAATAAATTAAGATTAACAACAACTCTAATTTCAGAAACAATATTATTTATGTTTCAAAATTAGTGTTTACATTTTCATTTTAGTTTGTCTTAAAAATAAGTGTCCATTTTTGAAAAATAAATACTTACTTTCTCATTCTACCCTTAATTATGAGATGGAGAAATTGATTATTCATTTTATTATTAGCGGTAAAACTGTTATTAGTTCATTAAAAGTGTAATGACTATATTTTTCTAAAATTGTGTGCATTTTCTTATGGTGGACACTTATTCTATGACAAAAAAGAGTACTATTACTTGCGGGTTGGATGTATAGTATTTAGGATAACCGTTTGATTATTCGTCAAATTTATAAAATATTATTTAACAAGAACAATATAAAGAAACGTCTAGATTTTTTTAGAAATAAAAGATATTGTAATTCTTATGAAACAAATGTAATAAATTTTTTAAAACTTTCAAAAAACTACGTACAATAATATTTGTCTGTTAGTTAGTAAGGGCTAGGTTAAATGTATTTCTATCTATCAATTTTTTTTACAGTATATATTAATTTTTACCTTTTAAATGTATGATTTTGATATATATAATAATAATCATTACTTAAAATTAATATATTTTATTTTATAAATAAATAATTAACATTCAAATATTTATATTAAATTATATAGAAAAACTTAGTGGCAAATGGTAGTCATGTGATATGACAGTGTCCACTCTTTTAGAAGCTAAATAGGTGTGGTTTCTTAGTCCATCCCTACCATTAGCCATTAAGGCATATATTCAAGATCTACATTCATGGACCATGGCTCCATTTGTATGTATACTTATGGTCCATAGTTATGACTATCCCATTTCAACCACCACAATCACCAATATCTTAGGGACCGTTTACAAAATGCTTATCCGGTAAGTGCTTACTAGAGAATTTACCATAGCGGATGAACATGACAAGAGGATAAAATCTTATCCGGTAAGAGCGAGGATAAGGATGAAGAGTCTTACCTGGTAAGAGAGAGTGACAACTCTTACCCGGGTAAGCGCTTACTGGGTAACTTGTTGTATAATATACCATCGTGATGATTAAAATCTTACCCAGAAAAACAAGTTAATATATACAATTTATCTTTCTAAACCCTCCTTTCAAATATGATGTACTCTACTTTTAATTTAAAGTCAAAAATTTTATAAATAAATAAAAAACAAAATACACATGATTATGCATTGATCGTCGTATTTCTTCTCCCTATAAAAAGTTAATATTTGTTTATAAAAATATTGTGAATATCTAACAAATTAATTCAATATTATATACAAAAAGGTTTGACAATTTGAGTGTAACGTATCAAAAAACAAATTAACACATTAAACCCCGTAAGTAAAAAAAAAAAAACATTTTCACTTCACCCCAAGAAAACAAAAAAATTGACATTTTCCTCCCCATTTAAAAAACAATATTAAAACCTTTTACTTATTAAAATATTACCCCCCAAAACATTGGTTTCTGTTCTTTCACACCCCCTTGGAATTATGCTCCTTGTCGTTTTCCCCCCTTCCGTCGATACCCTTCTACAAAAACCCCCCCATCACCCATTTCAATTCACCATTCGCCATTTTTCATCATTATCAATTTATCAATTATCATGGTTCAGATTCATGAAAATAATGATGAGAAAAATGTTGGGAGTTTTTGTATAAACGATAACATGGATTTGTTAATCGAGGTTTTGAAAAGGGTTGACGGCCGTTCGTTAAGTACGGCGGCGTGTGTTTGCCGGCAATGGTGTTCGATTGTACGGAACGATTCGTTGTGGGAGCATTTGTGTTTTCGCCACGTGTCGCCGCCGCCGGTTGGAGTTCGGCCGGTGGTGTCGGCGTTGGGTGGGTATCGGAGGTTGTATATGGTGTGTGTGAGGCCGGTGCTGAGTCGACTCAAACGGAGGAGAATCGGCGGTGGTGGTGAGTCGGAGGTGGTGACACGTGTCTGGAACCAGCATGAGGTGGAGTTGTCGTTGTCGTTGTTTTGTGTGGAGTACTATGAGAGGTTGTTGGTCGGCGGTGGGAGAGGCGGCGCCACCGCCGGTGATTCGACGGCGTCGTCGCTCAAGTTTTTATGCAAGCCCGTGAATGTTTGATGAGGAATAATGGCAACGACTATATGGAAACGTCGTCGTTTTTGTTGTTTAAATATTGGAGGTAGTACCAGTATTATAGCGGGTGACATTCTTTATTTTCTTAGTTTGAATTTTCTTCCATAATTTTTTTTTATTTGTGATTTTAATTTATATTTTAAAGAAATAGTAATGGAATTAAAATCTTATGGATTGAAGAATCGAAATCTTTCAAAAAAACTTATATGTATACCCCTCTCTCTTTCTTTCTCTCTCTATATATAGGAAGGTACAAATAAGAATGTTAACTATTTAAGTAAAGAAGAAAACAATAAATCATGTATAATCACATGTGATTTTATGTTAACGGCAAAAAATGAATGCGGACAACTTTGGTGCGAATTAAGTCGTGGGGCAAATTTTCGTGAATCATAAGTGATTTTGTACGTGAATCATGTATGATTTTATACATTAATGGTCGTTCTTGTGTTTTCTTAAATAATTCTCATTTATATAACTCAAATTGATTCCTTTTGTTTTCATCGTCAAATACTATGAGCTGATTCGAAGTCGATTTTTTTTTTCTAAGCGATTGATTCAGTTTAGTTTATAATTTTTATTATTAGATCAAATTGAAATGAATTCATATTGGAATTATATATTTACTAGAATAATACTAGAAATTTATTCAATTTAGAAAGAAAATGAATATACTTTAAGTTCACATTAATTTATTTGTATTAGTAGTTATGTAATTGTATAATGCAACATAATTCAAGATTATATTTTGAATTGAGATTGAAAAATTAATGTAATTTGCTCATTAAAACATAAATCCGAAATTCATGGAGTATTATGGCGTATCAATAACGTTCGATATTTATCTTGTATTTAAGTGTGTTTATCAGTTGGTTTTAGAAGATCTCAAAATAGAAATTTAAAAGTTATACATATGTACAAATAAGAAGTAAACTTAAATCATAAAATATTATGCATTAATAAAATGTATCTAATGCTTGTAGAAAATTTTATCAAATATTATATAATACAGTATAAATAGTTATTTATTTTTCTAAAATTTCATTAAAAAAAATACCCCCCCCCCCCCCCGGTCAATTATTGCATTGAAAGTGTAAAAAGAGATGTAATAGAAGAAATTTATATTTATTAAAGGGTTATTGATTTAGTGGTATTTATTTTTCTAAAATTTCATTAAAAAAAATACCCCCCCCCCCCCCCCGGTCAATTATTGCATTGAAAGTGTAAAAAGAGATGTAATAGAAGAAATTTATATTATCGAGAGATCCCAACCTCCTAATAATTCAAACCTCACCAAAACATGATAAATATATATTAGTATTTACCGTATATAATATTATATATTTAAAAAAATATAATGTGATGCTTGCTTGTTTACCACATAAAAGAAGTTTTATTTAGTCTTGCTTATTTTTCAAATGAGCTCTATAAGTCATCCATTATCTAAAAAACTTTTGGGATATGTTACAAGATAAAGATTCATTTGTATAAATTGAAAAAGTTTTTGTTAAAAAAGTTTTCTCATAAATAGAAGAAACGTGTTTTTTAATTAGGAAAGACAGGTTTAGAAAAAAACTTGACTCTCTACATAAAGCTCTCAAACCACTTTCTATATAATTAAGCCACTACCAAATAGTAATATATAGCTTACCAAGTAAATTGTATGTCTCATTAAACTCGTAACAAACAAAGCCTTGGTACTACCATCACAAACACATATTTTTTTGTCTTTGCACAAAAAAGAAAAATCATATATTCTTTTTGAAGATAAGAGTTGGTTTAGATTTTCTTGAAAAAGAGAATAATAATAATGGAATTGAGAAGCATGAGGGTGGTAAAGTCATTTTCGCTTTCCATTATGGTGCCCATGAAAACGAGGACAGCTTTAATTTTGGTTCCTATGTTGGTGGTGTTCAAAAGGAATAACTCAAATCAAACCATCTCAATATTATCCATATCTGCGATTTCTATATCTATGATTTATTGCATGAAGTTGTTTGTTTACCTTTTAATAGTTTAATTAAGATGCAATCTCTGAATTGTTAAAAGATAAACCTTGTTTGACCAAAAAAAATGTTTCTTAATGGTTCTAAAACTAGGGGTGTAAATGAGACGAGACAACTCGCGAGCTACTCGATATCGACTCGACATATACTAACGAGTCGAGTCGAGCGACTTGATACTCGACTCAATAAACTCGTGAGATACTCGAATATATATTATATATATAATTAATTTATATTAGAATTTGATGTTAAGATAATAAATCAAAATTTAAAATTGAATTTAAAAATAAAAAAAAAATAAAAAAACTCTAAAAAAGGAGGATGAGAAGATGAGAAGAGAGACTTTCTTCCATCACACATTGGTCCCTTTAACTCCTTTTTGACTCTTTACTCTAGTATATATATGGATAGACCTCCACCATTTTCTTTGCATTTTTCTACTAGTGGTTTGAGTCTCTTTTCTTGAGCTAATGGTTTGAGCTAGTGAAAGAGTTTTATAAATGCACCTTCTTTTTATTTAAGTTTGTATATGTTTGTTTTTAGTTTTAACTTGACGAACATAAACGAGCACGAACATACTTATTTCCTTAACAAACGAATATGAACACTAGTTCGAGTTCGAGTTTGAGCTTGAGCTTGGAAATTGGTTTGAGTTCGAGCTTGATTCGAGTTTGAGCTTGTTTCGAGCTTTGATTCGAGCTTTGATTCGAGCTTGAAACAAGTCCGAGTTCGAGTTCGGGAATTGATTATCAAGTCGAGTTCGAGCTTGGATTTTCACTACTCGCAAACTTTCGAGTCGAGTTCGAGCTTGAGAATTTTATTTCGAGTTCGAGTCGAGTTTACTGATACTCGAGCTCGCCTCACATCATTTACACCCCTATCTAAAACCCTATGAATGATTTTGTATCGTGGGTCTCACTTAACCATTCAACGCCCTAATTTCATTCTGAATAATTACCAATCAACCATATTTCACTTTGCACTATATTATTAGAGTCTCTTAATCATTCTGCACCAAACCATTCAGCAACTGTCAAAGGGTAAGATATATGCAGGGTAACATGACATTTGTCTCAAGATGTATGACATCTATCTCAAAGGTAAATTACTAAACTATCAAAGTAAAACTTGGTACAATTTTTTCACCTGTCTGACTCACTCTCGTCAATCCCGACCTGGTACAAAAGCCAAGGGAGTTTTATCCCAAAAAAGTTTTGTAGTTCAACAAAACAGGAAATCCTTTCATAGACTATGTAAACACCATATGAAAACATTATTCCCTTAAACTCATTTTTGAACAACAAGAGTCTCCAAAAAGTGGACACAGAAGTAAAAATGCATGCCGACGCCAAATTGGAAGATGACGGTATCTGTTTGTTAGCTATAATGTCCGGGGTTAGCTTTGCTTTGTATTAAGGGAATGCCGTCTTCTCTCCAAATCACGCGCTCGTCACATATTGCAGCTGCTACCTCTGCATACATTTTATGTTCCTACCAAAAACACGTTCGTTTTTCACTCGATCAGCTAACATTCGTTAAAAGATTGCAGAAAACGACAACTTGATTCTGGAATGCACAAATGATCCATATAAAGATCGTAAAAAATGATAACTTGATTCTGGAATGCACAAATGAGTCATAAAGATTGCAAAAAACGGTAACTTGATTCTGGAATGCACAAATGAGTCATATAAAGATTGCAAAAAACGACAACTTGATTCTGGAACGCACAAAGAGTCATATAAAGATTGCAAAAAACGATAACTTGATTCTGGAACGCACAAGTGATCCATATAAAGATTGCAAAAAATGATAACTTGATTGCACATATGAGCCATAAAATGGTTACCTGACGAAGAACCCTAGCAGCAAGTTCTTCAGCAGTGTCGTTAGCAAGCACGGGAACTATTCTTTGAGCTAGAATGCGGCCCGTGTCATAATTCTCGTCAACAAAATGGATTGTGGGACCCGAGTATCTTCTCGAACCAGCGAAAAACATAAGACATGAGGCATGCTAATCTTAAAATCCAAGTGGAACCACAGAAAGCATAGTAAAAAGAAAGAATGTGAAGAGATCAAGAACATTTCTTTTAGACCATAAACTAGCTTATTTTTTGAGCTTATTGAAAAAGACTTGTTTGGTTAGTCATAAACTAGCTTTTTGAAAAACTACTTCAAGTCGAGTTTCAACAAGCTCCATGGGCTTTTTCCACTTCTCCCAATTATACCTGTCATATTTTTTCAATTAATTTTAAACATGTCCTTTTTAAGTCATTGTAAATTGGCTTCATGACTATTTTATAAGCTAGCTTATTAGCCAACAAGTAGCGTTTTTTTTTTAAAACAAGTAGCGTTTCAATAAGCTATAAGAGCCTCTTTTCCACTTTTTTCCAATTATGCCCCTTATATTTCTAATTAATTTCTAAACATATCATTTAACGTTATTTTACATTTTAATCTAGTTTATCAACTAATTTTACCAAACAGGACTAGTTTATAAGCTACTAGCTAGCTTATTAGCCAGGCTTAAGGGTCTGTTTGTTAGCAACTTAATAAGCTTAATGGGACTCACAGCTTATTCAGTCAGCTATACATGACTGTTTGGTAGTGGCTTAATGATATAGAAAGTGGCTAATTCAGTAAGCTTATAGTGGAAAGCTTTATGCAAAAAAGCCAAAGTTTTTTCCAAACCTGTCCCTCCAATTAAAAAACACGCTCCTTCCATCTATGAAATAGCCCTCCCAAACAAAAACCTTTCCAATCTATACACGTAAACTAATTTACACAGACAGGACTTAATGCAAAACCAACCAAACAGCTGCTTACTAGCCAACAACTAGGTTTGTCAAACATAGCCTTGGAGAAGAATGTGATGCCATCAGAAAATACCTGGCTCCGGAAGCAATAACGGCTTTATGCACCTTTTGACCATAGTACCCTTTGCCTCCAAATGCCGGAAGAAGTGAAGGATGGATATTCAAGATCGATTTTGGATAAGCTCGGATTAGCTCCGATGGTATAAGCTTCAGGTATCCAGCCAGAAGAATGAAGTCAATCCCATACGTACTGCAACAACACAAGAAACGTATCGAACAATGAAAACCAATAGGAACGAACAAAAACCCGAATTACAAATATAATCAAAAGCTAAGCTGACCTCAAAGCAGCTACAAGATTATTCGAAGACAGACCTTCTGGTTCACCTTTTGTATTGGGGTATACTATAACAGGGATGCCATTCTTTCTTGCATACTCAGCACCTCCACAATCTACATATTTATAAAGAATCAGAACACAAACTCAAATGGGGTTGCTTCTATGGTTTCAAACGATTCTACACGCATTCGATATTGAATTAGGATAAAATACGAAACCATTTGATCTCATATGAATAGAATCTTGTTTCTAAGGACATTTAGGGTTGTTTATCATATGTTTACCGGGTAAGCACTTACCGGCAAGAGATATCATCCTCCCCTACCTTATTGTGTAACACTCTTGGGCATCAAAATGGATTGTTGGTAAGCGTCTTAAACCCAGTAAGCGCTTACCAAGTAAGAGTTATTTTCACTCACTTACTGAGTAAGACTTTCGGACATTGCTATGCCTCTTATCGGGTTAGATTCTCGATCCTTATGTAACATCATAGGTCAACCGTACCAGATATTATCCGCTTTGCCCACACCTAGACTAACGGTTTTAAAATGCGCCCCTCCCCAACCGATGTGGGATCTTACAATCCAACCCCCCTTGGGACCCAGCGAGGACTGGCACACCGGTCAGAACCTGGATTTGATACCATTTGTAAGGGGTTGTTTGGCATTTGCTGAAAGGTTTGGTACAGAATGATAAGAGGCTATTATGATATAGTGCAAAATGAAATATGGTTGTTTGGTAATTGTTCATAACGAAATTAGGGCGGCGCTGAATGGTTACGGGAGGCTTAAAATACAAAATCATTCAGAGAGTTTTGGAACCATTAAGAGACACTTTTTTTCCACAAACAAGATTCACCTCTTACGTTGTGTTCTCGAAACTCATTTAACGAAGGAAAGGAAAGGGAGGGAAAGGAGAGGAAAGTGAAAAAAACTCGTGTTCTCAAAACTTTTTTAGGAGAGAAAGGAAAGGAAACGGAAGGAAAGAATTGATAACTTTCCTCCCAAACCTTTCCTTCCAAATGTGGGAGGAAAGGAAAGGAAAGGAAAAAATTAAAACCATTTAAAAAAAATTACTGAAATTATTAAAATTACAAAACTACACAATCTTTCATTATAAGAATATATTTTTACAAGGGTATATTTGTAAAATTGACATATTTCCTTTCCTTTCTCTCATGTTCAAGAACATGAAAAACTATTTCCTTTCCTTCCCTTCCCTTTCCTTCCATTTCGAGAACACAAATGAAAAAATTGTTTTCCTTTCCTTTCTTTTCAATACCTTTCTTTTCCATCCATTTCTTTTCTTTTCTCTCCAGATTAGAGAACACAGCGTTAGCGATTCGATTCAGAGGTTGCCTCTTAATAGAACTATTAAGAGGTAAACAAACCGCCACTAACATTCTAGGACAACCGTACCAGACTCATGATTTTAAAAAGCGTCCAGTCCCTTACAAGGCAACATTCGTTGCCCTCCCCAACTGATGTGGGATCTTACACCTTACACCTTACCATGCTCCGGATAAGATTATCGCTCCTTTCCATACTCAACCATTATAGGTAAGTGATATTAGTAAGCGCTTACCCAATGGCCTTTAGTGATCTCAAGATCAGAAGTATCTACAGTTTCAGTGACACAAAAATACACAGGAGCTGATAGCACACAGAAGATCAAATTCACACATGAATAATGCAAAATCGAAGGTAAAAATAAGAGTAAAAAATATGCTAAATGGTACCATGTTTGTTGGTAACAACAACAACAAATCGTCCATGAACTTCTCCTCTCAGAATCGCCTCATGAATAGCTCGGAAATTCGAACCACCACCGGAGACAAAAACAGCAAGATTCTTAATTCGAACACCGTTTTTCAAACTATCACCTTCATCAAAACTCGTTCCTAATCGTTCATCGCTGCTTATACATTTCAATTCTCGCTTCTTTAATGCTGCAAATGGGGGGAAATCATGGGGTTTTAAGGACACCCAATTCTGGGATTTTAGTTGTGGAAGAGGAGGAGAATTGAAGGATGGCAAAAAGATTGAATTTTTGTGGGTTTGGATTGATGGAAGGAATGAATTTGAACAAACGCCAAAAAGGGATTCCATAACCCTAGAAAAAGTATGAACTTTTAGGGTTTTGGAATTGGTAATGTAATGATCAATGCGACTCAAGAAATCACTGCCCAAATCGGGAAATTGGTAAATTGTGATTGATATTGCAGAATATAGGGTTGTTTGAGTTACTGAATTGGTTGAATTGCAATGGATTTGTAAGAAATTAGGAATGAATAAAAGGTATGGGGATTGATTCGAGGGTTTTAGGAGGAGTGTGATTTGGAGGCGATGGAGCGGGAAGAGGAATCGGGTTAGAACTATTGTGACTTACAAAAAATATCCCTAAACTATAGTTAATTTACACAAAATACCCCTATAACTTTAGTTAACTAAAAGTTATGTCTAAATTATAGATAAATTACAAAAATCATCTTGAAACCATAGTTAATTGCGGAAAAGTCCATGTTTTATTCAAGTTAAGACTATACAGTTATGATGATAAATTATTGTATTTAAAGACAAAATATATATATATATATATATATCCAAATTATTGTCTAAACTATTTGGTAGCCTCAGAACCGGTTCCCATTTAGAGGCTCTCACTGGGTTTTAGTTTCAACATTTGATTTGTTGGTTCTCCAACTTTGACCCATGGTTTTCACTGTTGTCCAAAATTAGCAGCCACTCTCCCCTTTTCCATGTTTCGAGAGGGACTTTTTGAATCTTATCAATTTCCTTTTTTTCCTTATTGCTACCTTATCCTTGTTGTTGCTTTAACTTGTTACAACTTGTTGATGATATTTAGTTATAGGCGTGTTGAATTCGACTTACTATTGCTTTTGTACCTTCTTGTTGTTTGATTGTTAATGCCACTTCAGCATATTGTTGGATTTGTTGTTTCCGTGTGCTTGATCTGCTTCTCTGCTCTGCTGCCCAGAGGTATTCCCTTCATGTATTTGCTTGATATGCTAATAAAGTGAAACTCTTGTGATTATAACATAAACCGTAGACAAATCATTTGCATCGGAAGTCTTAAACATCTTATAATACTAAAATTCTTAAGAGTCTAAAACACATCGAACTAAATTTAATACAAATTGAAATACCATAACTACATTATGTATGATCCGATATAAGTGAGATCATAGTTTCTTATACCAAACATAACCTTGTCGCATTTCATTTTAAAACATAGTATATATATTCAAATTCATTATTTGCCAACAAAAATTGAACTGGAACATGTATTATGTATATCAACTGACTGCATGATACTAAACTCATACAAAAAAAACAACCATGTATATTATGTTGAACGTTTGTACATGTGCAATGTAAAACATATGAACCTATGGATTCTCAACAGTAGATTAGTGTAATGTGGGCTTCAATATGCCACTATTGAACCAATCATGTACACGAACAACAACAAGTACCCCAATAACATATACCATAACTGACTACATAGATGTTAGGCCAACCTTGAGAGGAGGTTATTTGGCACAATAAAAGTTTGAGAGAATATAGAAACAAACACATTGATGTAGAGTGATTCACTAATTTGGCTACTATACTCGAAAATTGTGTAACAACCTGTACCTTTATACATATATCAAAATAACATTTCTGTCTAAAACAGCCTCAGGCTTACATTTCAGAGTACAAAGTTTACAACTATCATCTATTACACAACTGAGTCAAAAAGGTAAACTATTGCAGGAAGTCTTCTAGCTCCTGGAAATAGCTCACATCTTCTCCTTAACCTTATCTGTACCTGCTACCTTTCGATAACCTGAAACAGGATTATAATTTTGAAAGAGCGAAGGTTAGACCAATGGTCTAGTGAGTCCCCTCCAATCACTACTGTAACAGTTCAAATATTATTTAAAACATTTAAACAAAGCTTTATAACTCAAAAACATAACTTGCTCTTTTAATCAAACGTTAAAATACTTTACGCTTCGCAGACGTAACTCAATCTACTGCCCATCACTGACCACTCTTTACGCTTCGCAAGCGTACCTTAAGCTACTGACCAACACTGTCGTCAAAGACAGTATGTCTGTCTCGTACTGCCTTATTTTAGGGACACACCCTATTGGCATAAACGGGCTACACTCCCCGATACGAGCAGGCGGGTCACACTTCACGACTTAGGTCAGACTTCTGACTCAAATATATGCATACACTTAGTCCTAACTATATATATATAAAACAAATTTATATAAACATAGCATAAAAATGCCAAACTGATTAAATCAACCTTTTTCAATAAATCTGCATAACTTTCAATACTATAAACGTGCAGTTTATAAAACCCACATTTATCAAATAACTTTCAAAATCATAAAAGATTTAGTTTGAAAGACTCACCTCTAATTCTTCTTGCTTAAATTATGTCTTCTAAAGATTAACACCACCTACGATGGTGTAACACCCCGATTTTCGAAAGATATCGATCCAAGTTAATACAGGAACCGAGATATTAAGGAAAAATAATATTTTTGATTTTGGACTTGAATCCTTGATTTTATAGTCTATATGGATGAAGGATTCAATTACGAGTCCAACGGTTCTTTCCGGAGCAAAAACGGAGCTATAACGAAGAAGTTATGGCCAAAACAGTATCGAGAAGAAAACCAGGGAAGCGGGCGACTTATGCCGCGACTTAAGGTCGCGGCACAAGTCGCGAAATCCACTGGATCGAGCTTAAATCGCGATTTTCAGCCCCAAACTTCATTCCTTCATATCTCCTTCATCCTAGCTCCGATTTGGGTGATTCAAAGTGCTACGGTTTCGTTTTTGAGAGCTTTTCAAGGATATAGCAAGAGATTGGAAGTCTATTGAAGTATGATAGAGCATTTTGTGGTGGTAAGCTTCTCATCTCTCCCTATTCATCTTCTTCCCCAAAATATTCTAGGGTTTCATCCACCCCTTGTTCTCTCTTTCATAGATTGAAGGTTTGTGATCATTTTGGTGAACTAGAAGTGTTTTGGTTGGTGAATTCAAGCTTGGGTTAAGGTAATCTTCTATTCTCTTCGGTTATGGAAGTTAGGGTTTCGGTATTAGTTGAGGTATCCATGTATATGGTTTGGGAAATGATTGTTTATGGTAGAATATGTATATTTATGGTTGGAACCTTGTGGATCTAGGTTTTGGAAGATTTGATTTGAAGAATCAAGTTCTTCAAGGAAAGTTCTAAGTGGGTAAAATCTAGATTTAGTCTAAATCTAGAAAGGTGAGTTTACTAAACTTTTGTTAAAACTGGATACACATCATATTTGCTTATTTGTTGTTATTATCACACATTTGCTCAAAATATTCATCTTTACGGGTTTAAGTATTTGATGGTGTTTTCATGAGATTATATGAGAAATATGTTTTAACAAGTATCATCCCATGATTTACTTTATTTTGTGAAAGTATTTGGGGTCTTCATTATGTACACCCATAATGGGTATTTTGGGTTATCTTTTATGAGTATCTGCCATGATTTGCTCCATTGGTCGAATATTTGGAACTTGCTCCATGAATGTACATTGTTGGCATTTTGGCATGATATAGATTATATGTGGTATAGCATATGATAAATTCTACTTGGAATGCCTTCTTGGCGATTTAATTATTGAACATTGAATATGTTGGAATTTGAGTCTCACATTGGACTTATGTGAGGATGGTAGCATAGTACCCATGGTTGGTATCGAAATGCATTGGTAGATATATATACCTAAAGACCTCCTATATAAATTATGTTGGACGAACCAAGGCAAGTTCACTAGGAGGATGTAGTCTCGGGGAGCCACTGTGATGGTATGTGCCCAGTAGACCTCCGCCACTCAGAAAGTTTCCTGTACGGTCTGATCTCCGGGTGGGCCGGGCCTTTGGGGTGTTCCTTGTTAAGGTCATCAAGGTGCATCGACTCTTTGGAGTGGAATTGATTGGTGCTATGGGTCTCCCCCGTTGACTCCATACATGTTGAAAACTGGTTAACTGCTGATAAGAATTGTATATGTTCTACCATGCTATTTATTGTTCAACTCACTAGGCTTTTTGGCTTAACACTTGTTTGGTGTCGATGTGTATCTCAGGTTTTAGCGGCATCGGTTCTAAGCGGGCGTAGTGCTTGGGTGAGAGATTTGGGAATATTGCAATCGGACTTACTTTTGGTAGGAGAACCTTTGGGTTATAAATGACACCCTTATTTGAAATCTGTTTTCTGGTTATAGAAATTAGATTAGTTGGTTGTTATTTATTGTCCGTTTATTTACGATTGTATTTAAACAGGTTTGTGTATTTTCCCCATTTTTGGGAGGCTCTTGCTTTGGCAATTTTAAATACCGCATGTCTGTTTTTCGGATTTTTGTTATCCCTATTTTTAGGGTGTTACAAGTTGGTATCAGAGCTCTAATTTAAGTGAACTAGGCATGAATGTAAGATGTCTAGACTTAGACTGAGTACGTTAGGCAATGATTTGCGAGATGGGTAGAATTTCTAAGATGGGTTAGTCTTAGAGTCGACGGAAACTATGGTTATCAGGCGTTGTGGCGATGGTAACGAGAACCTTTATGTATTATATGTTCATAATCTCATCTAGCTAATGTTATTATGAGGATATTTATACATGATGGTGCTTGAAATGCCGTTACTGTGACAATTGGTAAGGTAGTAGTACGTTCTCTTGTGTTTGGTTTTCTAATGTTATGATATTTGGTAGACATAGTAGTACGTTTCCTTCGTGTTCAATTATGTTAATTTCCTTCTTATTCATCCTCGTGCTTGTATGAAATGCCTGGGTATGTCGACCGTTGGAGTAATAAGAAAGTTTCTGGATGGGTAACTATTAGAAATAGTTGATGATTTTATTATTCGTCACTTGGAGTAACGGTAAGTATGGTGACTGCATTAAGTGGGCAGTTTCGAGTCGGATTAATTGGTTGGATTAGAACCATTGACTTTTGAATCGGTGTATTCGAGGAGAAATTGTAAGGTGAACCTATGAAGTCCGTGGCTTTGCCTGAAGATGTTGAGCATTTGGATGACGATAGTGTAACTATAGAAATCGAGGAACGTGAGTTCAAGTTGATTTGTTAAAACGGTGTACATGCCAAAATGGTTATTTTAAAGTGTTTTACATGAAATGGTTAACTACTGATAAGTTTTGAGTATTTTGAAGTAAAAATGTATTTTACTTGGTATTTGTCAAAGTGTGAGTATTTTAATAAGTTTTCATATTTGATATACTTGGCTTATTTTAGTTCCATAAAATACTCATATTTGGAATTTGGACATCTTGATAAGTAGTAGCATGATTATAGCATTTTGGGATTTTGTACAAATAGAGTCCATTTCATGACTTAAGCATCTTGGTAATTTTGGTACAAATGAAGTCTATTACATGTTGTATGCATTTTTGTGAATTTGCATTCATAAACCCTTTTGAAAATCTTTGGTCCCAATACGTGTTGAGTTTCGGGTTAATCACGTCTTTGAGGCATGTGTCTTTGTAAACGTCGCTTAAAGACATTTCATTATTTGGGGGACCGATAATTATTGGTCAAAAGGATTTTGAGCAGTTTAGCTCGGTGTTGGCTTAAAAGAGTCTTGTGGACATTTTTCCAGTTTTAATGGCTCGCTGTAGAATCCAATTTATGACGTACATCTTAATGCATTTCATTGCATATGCATAATCATTACACGCTCGAGTGCTTTTGTCATTCATGTGTAGTCGCGTATTTTTTTAGGTTGTGTTGCATTGGATCCATAGGCACGTGAGTCAGTCTTATTGGATGGTCAATTGGGTAGTATGGGGTTGGACTCCGGGACTCATGTTTTATGACCGAAGCTTGACAAGTAGGCACTAGGATGAGGTGGTCTTGGGCGACACTGTGTGGGTGTGAGCCTAGATCTCCGCCGTAGGGGAATTTCCTCAGTAGTAGTCCTCGGACGTGTCGGGCCTTTCGGGTGTCCTTTGTGGCATCAAGGTATCTCGTCTCTTGGGTGGAACTTGTCAAGGATTCGTAGGGACACTTGGGCTTTCATGTCGTTAGGTGTCATACGATGAACGTTGTAGGAGTAGCATACTTCGTGCTCTTCCGCTCTCAACGGATACGGGTATCCCCGTTATTGGTCGCTGTATTTTTGATATTTAATTGTCCATTTGGTGCATACGATTTTATAAACCGTTGGAAAATTCGTGTCATTGAACTAGGAGTCGTTTTGAAAACATGAAGAGAAAGAGTTCATTTGGAAAACATTTTGTTGCAACCAATGGGAAGTTTTGATTATTTGAAATGTTTAGTTTTATGAACATGTTGAGTCATCCATTTTGGAATCTTTGGGGATTTTGGTAAATAAATCATGTTGAGATGTTTCCTCGATGATTTTACATATATAATTGGAGTTCAATTGACGTAAGTGTCATTTCGTGTATTTGATCTTATAAACCTTTTTCAGAAAATACATATTATTGTGTTATGAGGCGTTTTAAAAACATAAGAATATGAGTTCCTTTGAAAAATGGTTTGTCTCAACCAGCAATGAGATTTTAGTTAATTATACTTTGGGTCATGTATGCATATCTTATTGGAAATTTCCGTCATGGTATTTTAGCCAATGTTTTAGAACGATGATAACATGTTTATATTTGGCTTTGAACTCGAAAATGACATAAATTATTTCATGTTTTAACCGGGTGCATACGCATATCTATCTACTAGCTTTGTGAAATAAACAGTCGCATGCAAGTTCTGTTGTGAAATCTTATTTCGTGCCGCATTGTGACTAAAAGAGAGAAAACTTTAAGAGTTTGATATTGAGCATGTGGTCTTGGATTTTGCAAACATTTTATTTATACAGTTTGGAATTAAACTAAATTACTCTTACAATTGCTCAAATCGCATGCATATGTCTTTACTAAATCTTGGAGAATAAACCGATGTATGCGAGTCACTATGAGAAGTTTTATTTCATGACATTTCATGGTTAATTGCAGAAATTTTAAGGATCGATTTTGTGAATTTTCCTTCTGTAGCTTTGTATGAAAGATTTATGGTATTTCGGATAGAACTTTTGCCCAGAACATATTTCAGTTATTGATTTTACTGATAGGAGTTTTTCCGCAATGCATGAAATGAATTTTCGGTTTGCATGTCGTAGTAATTACAATTTTGGGCAAGTACGTTTCATCGGTGCGGCCTAAATTTGAAACGCAAATAAAAATATATATATACATATATATTTGTTTATTTATTTACGTTCCTATTGTGTTGTTACATTTGGGAAATGATCGGACGTATATAGGTCTTGTTGGAAATTTTATCTTCTGACTTTTTGTGTTAAATTAAAAGATTTTAAAGTTGAAGTTGTGAAATCCTTTTTTGTGAGTTGTACAAACTTTTATTGCATATGTTATGGGACGGAAGTTATTTTTCATATGCATAGCATAAACTGATGCATACTAAGACCCTGGTAGTCCGTTTGAAAATTTTGTTACGCATCTTTCGTTATCGTTTTATCAGCGTAAGTACTGATCAAAGGAGTTTTGAAAATGGTTTTATATGTGTGGCATTGGTGAACAAATCTTGAAACATATCGAATGCACGATATTGTATTTTCACACACGTTTAATTGTTATAAAACTTATATATTTGAGAGTTTTATAAATTTCAAATTGGCATAGTAGTGTGAAAAACCTTGAACTCATTGGACTATAGGTATAAGCCCCCTCGTGTTAGAAGTCGATATTAAGGATAAAAAGATGTCCTCGAAGTTTGAGGTGTTAGACATGTGCTTTCTCCCAGTCAGTTAAGTGACGATCTTTATGCTTCGTTAAACCTACGGATTAACATCGTGTTCGGTTGCTCGGGTATGGTAGGTTTTGGAATTATGGGAATTTGATACGACGACCTGTTATGTGTCGGCGGTGTACTATATTGTTGGGTATTCGTGAATAATGATGATGTTATGGTTGAGTGGTAAGGATGTTGGATTTGGGTGACTATTTCCAAGAATAGGTGTCAACTTTGAATCGACATTACTAATCGGGAAGAAAATATTTGGTAGTATACCCACGGTTGCAGAATGGTCATCCTGAGGATAGGTGTCGACACTCTATTTTGAGGACAATAATTGTTGGTATGCTTCAATGTATTTTTTTCGTTAGATCTGGTATGTTTGCAGGACGAGCGGTAAACTTAATGAAATTAGATGTTGATCATTAAGAAATCAACCATTGGTATTTTGATAATTGTCAGTACTTCCGTCGATTTGGAAATCGATGCTTGAGAGCATGGTGGGAGTTGGTGGTAATGTTTATTGGATACATTTGGTGAGAACGTCGAGGTGGATTTTAAGTACAAATCGATTATCAAGGAGACCTTGATATGTCGTATTTAGAGGTATCTAAACGAAATGTTTGATTTGGGGTATTTTTGGTGGAAATAATTGAATAAGGTTGTAGGTTACTCTTGGGGTACTACGAGCAATCTAAGGTTGGGAGGCAACCGAGATTTAATGATTAAGAAAATGATTAGTCAGGGACTCAATGTTCATCCTGACATCGGCAAAATATATTGAACGTTAAGATTTAGTTTGTAATGGCACGGTATGAGAAACGCAGCGACAACCTAAACCGGGATGCAATCGGGTCGTATATGAGGTGACGTCTCATGAAGGTATTCCTTTTGGATAATAAATCAATAAATATTTCCAAGTGTGATATTGGGTGCTTGGTGGTTCCAGATTTCGAGGACGAAATCTCTTTTAAGGTTGGGAGGATTGTAACACCCCGATTTTCGAAAGATATCGATCCAAGTTAATACAGGAACCGAGATATTAAGGAAAAATAATATTTTTGATTTTGGACTTGAATCCTTGATTTTATAGTCTATATGGATGAAGGATTCAATTACGAGTCCAACGGTTCTTTCCGGAGCAAAAACGGAGCTATAACGAAGAAGTTATGGCCAAAACAGTATCGAGAAGAAAACCAGGGAAGCGGGCGACTTATGCCGCGACTTAAGGTCGCGGCACAAGTCGCGAAATCCACTGGATCGAGCTTAAATCGCGATTTTCAGCCCCAAACTTCATTCCTTCATATCTCCTTCATCCTAGCTCCGATTTGGGTGATTCAAAGTGCTACGGTTTCGTTTTTGAGAGCTTTTCAAGGATATAGCAAGAGATTGGAAGTCTATTGAAGTATGATAGAGCATTTTGTGGTGGTAAGCTTCTCATCTCTCCCTATTCATCTTCTTCCCCAAAATATTCTAGGGTTTCATCCACCCCTTGTTCTCCCTTTCATAGATTGAAGGTTTGTGATCATTTTGGTGAACTAGAAGTGTTTTGGTTGGTGAATTCAAGCTTGGGTTAAGGTAATCTTCTATTCTCTTCGGTTATGGAAGTTAGGGTTTCGGTATTAGTTGAGGTATCCATGTATATGGTTTGGGAAATGATTGTTTATGGTAGAATATGTATATTTATGGTTGGAACCTTGTGGATCTAGGTTTTGGAAGATTTGATTTGAAGAATCAAGTTCTTCAAGGAAAGTTCTAAGTGGGTAAAATCTAGATTTAGTCTAAATCTAGAAAGGTGAGTTTACTAAACTTTTGTTAAAACTGGATACACATCATATTTGCTTATTTGTTGTTATTATCACATATTTGCTCAAAATATTCATCTTTACGGGTTTAAGTATTTGATGGTGTTTTCATGAGATTATATGAGAAATATGTTTTAACAAGTATCATCCCATGATTTACTTTATTTTGTGAAAGTATTTGGGGTCTTCATTATGTACACCCATAATGGGTATTTTGGGTTATCTTTTATGAGTATCTGCCATGATTTGCTCCATTGGTCGAATATTTGGAACTTGCTCCATGAATGTACATTGTTGGCATTTTGGCATGATATACATTATATGTGGTATAGCATATGATAAATTCTACTTGGAATGCCTTCTTGGCGATTTAATTATTGAACATTGAATATGTTGGAATTTGAGTCTCACATTGGACTTATGTGAGGATGGTAGCATAGTACCCATGGTTGGTATCGAAATGCATTGGTAGATATATATACCTAAAGACCTCCTATATAAATTATGTTGGACGAACCAAGGCAAGTTCACTAGGAGGATGTAGTCTCGGGGCGCCACTGTGATGGTATGTGCCCAGTAGACCTCCGCCACTCGGAAAGTTTCCTGTACGGTCTGATCTCCGGGTGGGTCGGGCCTTTGGGGTGTTCCTTGTTAAGGTCATCAAGGTGCATCGACTCTTTGGAGTGGAATTGATTGGTGTTATGGGTCTCCCCCGTTGACTCCATACATGTTGAAAACTGGTTAACTGCTGATAAGAATTGTATATGTTCTACCATGCTATTTATTGTTCAACTCACTAGGTTTTTTGGCCTAACACTTGTTTGGTGTTGATGTGTATCTCAGGTTTTAGCGGCACCGGTTCTAAGCGGGCGTAGTGCTTGGGTGAGAGATTTGGGAATATTGCAATCGGACTTACTTTTGGTAGGAGAACCTTTGGGTTATAAATGACACCCTTATTTGAAATCTCTTTTCTGGTTATAGAAATTAGATTAGTTGGTTGTTATTTATTGTCCGTTTATTTAAGATTGTATTTAAACAGGTTTGTGTATTTTCCCCATTTTTGGGAGGCTCTTGCTTTGGCAATTTTAAATACCGCATGTCCGTTTTTCGGATTTTTGTTATCCCTATTTTTAGGGTGTTATAGATGGTATCAAAATACAAAGGTAAGCTAACTTGCGACTAACATTCTTTCCTTCTATAAACACATCAAATACAATACACTGCTACTACCCCGGTCGAGACCACTCCGGTCAACACCACTTATACCGGTTAACATTATACTGGTCGAGTACATATTCCGATCGACACATCCCGATTGAGACCGATCGACAAAATATCGGTCATCAACATACTGATCGACGAGCTATATCGGTCAATCAACTATACCGGTCGACCTATACTATCGGTCGACTACAATACACCGGTCGAGTATGATACCGGTCGATCGCAACATACCGGTCGGTCGCAACATACCGGTCGATCGCAACATACCGGTCGACACCTTCGTTCCGGTCGACGTTCATACTAAGTCGGCTACTTTACAGATATAACACTCTAAAATTCAGAGTAAATTAAAACCTGGAAACATGGAAACATGACATTCGTATTGATATATACTTCCCATAAAGGGGATCAGTCCTTAAGACTTTACAAAACCTGCACAGATATAGGATTCATCAACAAACTAATCTAGACACCTCTATCAAGATTACATCAGTTGACAATCCATAATTCACCAAAAGAATGGGACTTAACAGTTGCCAGTTACAATACTAGTCATCTCAAAATGCCTCGAGACCAAACCCGTCTCTCAAAACCCTGGCAACCCACCGCTAAGGGAAACCTGTTATACACATCATTTGAGAAAAAGTGTTAGGCTTAAAGCCTAGTGAGAACATATAGTTCATAAATCTTCAGAGATATAATCAAATGCATCAAAGTAAATCCTTCCAAAGGTTTAGTTATGCAAAATACAGTTCTTTGATAATATACGGACAACCGGTCCAAAACACATCTTCCGATGACGGGGATTACCCGATTTACCAAGGATTATAGTGGAACACAAAGTAAGCCACAAATCCGAGTTATGAGCTAAATACATGGAACCATGGCCACGAACGCTTCGGTCCGTACTACGATGTGAGGGAGGCCCCCAAGGAACCAGTCATACTCTTCGTTAGACTACATTTGTCCCATGGCTAGTAACCGGTCTCACATAACCGTACCAAGTGCCCCCGAAGATCAAATGTATCTAACTACAATAGAAGGGGCACAACCTTCCCAGCCATAAGCCGACTCGATACCTAGGGATCCACTAGTATAGTCATGACTTATCACAATATTTCATGTGACCATTTTAAAGCTAGATAAACAGCTTTCAACACATTTATATTTCAAAATGCCATTTTCCAGACCAGCTGCTGGTAAGAAAGATAATCATAAAACCAATTTATACACCTTCTTTCAATAAGCCACAAACATGGGCAAGTAAAACATCATTTTACTTCCAATAAGGCGGAACCCGTCATTTTAGTCAAAACTGATCGGGAACCCCGAAAATCACCAAAAACTTCTTTTATATCAAAATGTAGAGAACATGAAATCATACCGTAGAAATACTTCAGATTTCGCAAATAAGAGTTTTGACATGTATAAAGTTTGTAAAATGGTAGTAGGAACTCACCAAATAGGTTTTAGATAAAAACCCGAAAAACCAGATATCGACCCCCTTGCGAAGACGAAGCTTTCTACACCGAAACCCCGAGTAATGCACTTAATACTGACGATTAACGGAAGCTCGAAGATCCAAAGAAAACTTAGAGAGAGAGAGAGAGAGATATATGAAGAGAGAGAGAGAGAGAAATATCTTGAGAATGAGATATTTGATGAAAACCAAATTTAAGTCGGCCAGGCAACCTCGCGGGTTATGCCGCGACCTCAACTCGCGGCATAACTCGCTCGTGTACTTGAACCTCAAAACCAACAACGGACTTCGCGACCTTTTCCGCGACTTCAAGTCGCGAGCAAGTCGCGAAACTCATTGGAAGTTCACATTTTCACCGAAAACACGCATTCGAACGATATCCTAAACGGGGTGTTAACGACAACGGTTAAACACAAGATTACAACGATATATGTATAATGAAAATACAGGGTGTTACAATCCTCCCAACTTGGGAATGATTTCGTCCCCAAAATCCAAACTATACAAAAAGATGAGGATATCTTCGCTTCATATCCTCTTCGGATTCCCACGTCACATTTGCTCCACAGTGATGCTTCCACTGCACCTTGACTAACGTGACTTCTTTGCGACGCAACTTCTTAGACTTTCTTTCTAAGATCGCGTCAGGCTCTTCTACACAACGGTTACCTTCGTCTACTGTCAACTCGGAGAGAGGAATGACGCTTTCCTCTTCCGCCAAACACTCCCGAAGGTAACAAATATGAAACGTGTTGTGGATTCTGCTCAATTCTGGCGGTAGTTCCAATTGGTACGCTTGCAAACCTACCCGCTTGAGCACTTTGAAAGGTCCGAGGAAATGGGGACTCAACTTCCCACGCTTTCCGAACCGTATAATACCTTTCCACGGCGATACCTTAAGCAACACACGATCGCCCACTTGGAATTCCATCGGCCGCTTCTTCTTATCAGCATAACTCTTCTACCGATCCTGAGCCGCTTTCAATCTTTCACGAATACATTTGACCTTATCGGCCGTCTCTTGTATGATTTCAGGTCCGGCGAACTGCTTTTATCCCGCTTCAAGCCAACACATGGGAGTTCGGCACTTTCGCCCGTACAATGCTTCAAAAAGTGCCATTCCAATACTCGAGTGGTAGCTATTGTTGTAAGCGAACTCCACCAAAGGTAAGTGAGAGTCCCAGTTACCCCCGAAATCGATGACACAAGATCTCAACATGTCTTCCAATGTCTGGATCGTTCTCTCGCTTTTCCCGTTGGTTTGTGGATGGTAAGCCGTACTCAACTTAACTCGTGTTCCAAGCTCTTTCTGAAACCCATCCCAAAAGTTCGAAGTGAACCGACTGTCGCGATCCGACACGATCGACAATGGTATGTCGTGCCTCGAGACCACCTCATCGATGTACAGTTTTGCTAGTTTGTCCATCGGTAATGTCTCGCGCATGGCCAAGAAGTGAGCGCTCTTTGTCAATCTATCAACTATCACCCAAATGGTATCGTGACCTCGAAGAGTTTTAGGTAACTTTGTCACGAAGTCCATAGTGATATGCTCCCACTTCTACTCGGGAATCTCTAGAGACTGAAGACTCCCATACGATCGCTGATGTTCGGCCTTAACTTGCGAACACGTCACACAACGCTCAACGTAACGCGCCACGTCAAGTTTCATTACCGGCCACCAATAGTGCAACTTCAAGTCTCTGTACATCTTTGTACTTCCCGTGAATGGAATACTTGGACTTGTGTGCATCTTCAAGCAACAGATCACGGTTACCCCCAAGCTTGGGTACCCACACGTGACCGTTGAACAGTTTTACCCCACGACTATCTTCCGTTAAGAGCAACTGTTGTTTTGTCATGACTTACTCTTTGAGATTCTCTTCTAACAGTGCTTCAACTTGCGATGCTTTGATCTTTTCAACAAGACTAGACACCAACTCGATTCTCGAATGGGTAGCCCGAATACAACCGCTATAGTCCTTCCGACTCAACGCATCGGCTACCACGTTTGCCTTACCAGGATGGTAAAGCAGTTCACAATCGTAGTCCTTTAGTAGCTCGAGCCACCGCCTTTGACTCATGTTCAACTCCTTTTGATCAAAGACATACTTCAGACTTTTATGATCTGTGAAGAGTGTACACTTCGTGCCATAGAGATAGTGTCGCCAAAGCTTCAGGGCGAACACCACCGCTTCTAACTCCAAATCGTGGGTAGGATAGTTCTCCTCGTGTATTTTAAGCTGCCTCGAGGCGTAAGCGATTACCTTGCCCCGTTGCATCAACACACAACCCAAACCCATTTTCGAAGCGTCGCTATAAACCACGAAGTCTTCTGATCCTTCAGGTAACGACAAAATTGGAGCTTCACACAACTTCTTTTGAAGTATTCGGAACGCCTTCTCTTGTGTTTCGGTCCATTCAAACTTCACATTCTTCCGAGTCAAAACTGTCAAGGAAGAAGCGATTTTCGAAAAGTCTTGGATAAATCTCCGGTAGTACTCCGCCAGACCCAAGAAACTTCGGATCTCTGATGGACTCTTGGGAGATTCCCAATTCATCATAGCTTCAATCTTGGAGGGATCCACTTTCACTCCGTCTCGAGTGACAACGTGACCCAGAAATTGTACCTCTTTAAGCCAAAAGTCACACTTGGAAAACTTGGCGTACAATCTTTCCTTTCTCAACACTTTAAGCACTTCCCGCAGATGTTGTTCGTGCTCGGACTCGCTCTTGGAGTACACGAGTATGTCATCAATGAATACAATGACCAACTGGTCGAGGAATGGTCGGCACACTCTATTCATCAAGTTCATAAATATTGTTGGTGCGTTCGTTAGACCAAAAGGCATTACAAGAAACTCGTAATGGCCGTAACGCGTTCTGAAAGCTGTCTTCGGAACATCTTCTTCTCTCACCTTCACTTGGTGATAACCCGAACGTAAGTCGATTTTGGAAAAACAACCCGCTCCTTGAAGTTGATCGAACAAGTCGTCTATTCTCGGAAGCGGATACCTGTTCTTCACTGTAGCTTTGTTCAACTCACGATAGTCGATGCACATTCACAGCGTGCCATCTTTCTTCTTTACAAACAAGACCGGAGCTCCTCAGGGTGACGAACTCGGTCTTATAAAGCCCTTCTCCAAAAGCTCTTGGAGTTGTGCCATCATTTCTTGCATCTCTGACGGCGCTAAACAGTAAGGAGCTTTAGCAATTGGTGCTGCTCCAGGCACAAGATCAATCTGAAACTCTATCTGACGATCGGGTGGTAACCCGGGCAAGTCATCCGGAAAGACATCTGGAAACTCACGCACAATCTTCACATCTTCCATCTTTGATTTCTCTAACTTAGCATCGATCACATAGGCTAGGAAAGACGAACATCCTTTTACTAATCACTTGTGTGCCTTTGCCATTGTGATTATTGCCACTTCACCTTTTCTCTTTTCACCATAGATGACAACGACTTCGCCAGAGGGGTTGGGAAGTCGAATCAACTTCTTGAAACATACGATCTCGGCATGATTGTTTGACAACCAATCCATGCCGACCACAACATCAAAACCCCCGATTAACATCGACAGTAGATCGATCGAGAATTCTCTCCCTTCGATACTAAGAGTACACTGCTTCAGAACATTGTGGATCAGAACTTGACTACCATCGGCTATTTCTACCACTAATGCATCCTCAAGACTAGTAGTGGGCATAGAAATCTTCTGACAGAACAAATCAGATACGAAAGAGAAACTGGCACCTGTATCGAATAAAATACGAACAGGTACAGAGTTTATAAGAAAAGTACCCGATACCACATCAGCAGATGCCTTGGCCTCCTCGGCCGTCATCTGAAATGCTCGACCCGGAACCCTCGGAGGGTTCTCCTTCTTTGCCGCTACGCTACCCGCCTTGAGCTTCGGACAATCTCTTTTCACATGCCCCGGTGCCTTACACTCGAAGCAGACCATCCCCGCGACAGAACAGTCGCGGGCGGTGTGATCATTCTTACCACACTTGAAGCAGAATCTAGGAGTGGGGTTACAATTACCATGGTGCTTTGTTCGACACTTTGAGCACCATCTGGCTTCTTGATAACCGTTGAAGCTGCGGTTTCCGGCAAAAGGTCGGGTTCTCTTGGGAGGTATAGAACTGCTCTCCCACTTTCTCTTATCAGACACCACCACAACTTTCTCAGCTTTGTTCCTCGCGAACATCTCTTCCATGTACTGACCTTCTTCAACCATCTCGCGGAGGTTAGAAGCTTTAGAATTGTGGACCATAGATTGCATGTCCGCGGGTAGACCATTCAGATAGGCCTTCATCTTATCCTTCTCTGTTGGGGCAGTATGCCCCACCAGATCAAGCTTCTCCATGAACTGACGGGTGTACTCCCTCACCGTCAGACTTCCCTTTACCAGAGACCGGAATTCTTTCTCAATTCGGTCCATTGTTCTTTCATTGCAGAACTCTTCTAACAACTTTTTCTTGAACTCGGCCCAAGACAACTGAGCCAACACAGCAGGAGATAGGGTGGATTGAATGACATTCCACCAAATGAGCGCAGTATCCCTCAGCAGTTAGGTACCGAACCGCACTCTCTGATCATCTCCGCATTCGGAAGAGCCAAAAGCTTGCTCGACCGCTCGAATCCACTTCACACACAAGATTGGGTCGTCGGAACCAGAGAACTCTGGCGGTCCGCAACCCAGAAAGGACTTGTAGGAACAACTTTTCCTATTTCCCGGAGCACCAACAATCTCGTGCTCCTCAGCCCTGACCCCTGCACCAGCGCCTCCAGGACCCGCTACAATGTTTTCCACAACCGTCTCACTCCTCCGATTATTCACATCGCAGTCCTCAATCACTTTCAGCAGAAACTCTTGTTGCTTTGCCATTTCTTCCCTCATTGCCAACATCATGCTGGCCATCAACTCAGACGGGGAACTAGCATCCCTGATGACTGGGTGGGACGAAGCCAGGTCTACTCGCGGAATGACCTCTGGTCCCCCCACCTAGCCCTTGCTGAACAGGTGGTCGCACAACAACCTCAACTCCCTCCGGCTGACCAGCGGTGGAGGCTGTCGCTTCCAGACCATCAACACGCGTACGCGGTCTACCACGCGTATTTACCATGCCAAACTGCTTCACAGAACAGGAAAAGAGATAAGAGAGAGAGTTGGAATAAACACAAAGGAAAATTACTACCACATTACCAATCGTCATAGCAATAGAAATTCAAGCACACTTACGTACGATATCCTCATAATAACATTAGCTAAGTGAGATTATGAACATATAACACATAAAGGTTCTCGTCACGATCGCCACAACGCAACATGACATTCATATTGATATAAACTTCCCATAAAGGGGATCAGTCCTTAAGACTTTACAAAACCTGCACAGATATAGGATTCATCAACAAACTAATCTAGACACCTCTATCAAGATTACATCAGTTAACAATCCATAATTCACCAAAAGAATGGGACTTAACAATTGCCCAGTTACAATACTAGTCATCTCAAAATGCCTCGAGACCAAACCCGTCTCTCAAAACCCTGGCAACCCACCGCTAAGGGAAACCTGTTATACACATCATTTGAGAAAAAGTGTTAGGCGTAAAGCCTAGTGAGAACATATAGTTCATAAATCTTAAGAGATATAATCAAATGCATCAAAGTAAATCCTTCCAAAGGTTTAGTTATGCAAAATACAGTTCTTTGATAATATACGGACAACCGGTCCAAAACACATCTTCCGATGACGGGGATTACCCGATTTACCAAGGATTATAGTGGAACACAAAGTAAGCCACAAATCTGAGTTATGAGCTAAATACATGGAACCATGGCCACGAACGCTTCGGTCCGTACTACGATGTGAGGGAGGCCCCCAAGGAACCAGTCATACCCTTCGTTAGACTAAATTTGACCCATGACTAGTAACCGGTCTCACATAACCGTACCAAGTGCCCCCGAAGATCAAATGTATCTAACTACAATAGAAGGGGCACAACCTTCCCAGCCATAAGCCGACTCGATACCTAGGGATCCACTAGTATAGTCATGACTTGTCACAATATTTCATGTGACCATTTTAAAGCTAGATAAACAGCTTTCAACACATTTATATTTCAAAATGCCATTTTCCAGACCAGCTGCTGGTAAGAAAGATTCATAAAACCAGTTTATACACCTTCTTTCAATAAGCCACAAACATGGGCAAGTAAAACATCATTTTACTTCCAATAAGGAAGAACCCGTCATTTTAGTCAAAACTGATCGGGAACCCCGAAAATCACCAAAAACTTCTTTTATATCAAAATGTAGAGAACAAGAAATCATACTGTAGAAATACTTCGGATTTTGCAAATAAGAGTTTTGACATGTATAAAGTTTGTAAAATGGTAGTAGAAACTCACCAAATAGGTTTTAGATAAAAACCCGAAAAACCAGATATCGACCCCCTTGCGAAGACGAAGTTTTCTACATCGAAACCCCGAGCAATGCACTTAATACTAGCGATTAACGGAAGCTCGAAGATCCAAAGAAAACTTAGAGAGAGAGAGAGATATGAAGAGAGAGAGAAATATCTTGAGAATGAGATATTTAATGAAAACCAAATTTAAGTCGGCCAAGCAACCTCGCGGGTTATGCCGCGACCTCAACTCGCGGCATAACTCACCCGTGTACTTGAACCTCAAAACCAACAGCGGACTTCGCGACCTATGCCGCGACTCCAAGTCGCGAGCAAGTCGTGAAACTTACTGGAAGTTCACATTTTCACCGAAAACCACGCATTCGAACGATATTCTAAACGGGGTGTTAACGACAACGGTTAAACACAAGATTACAACGATATATGTATAATGAAAATCCAGGGTGTTACAACAGAAGAACCCATAAACTTCAAATTTTGTAAATCGATCAATTATACGGTTAAAAGCTTGAATAACAAGACTATTTATCGACTATAACATGCAGATAGAAGTATTAAGCTAGAATCATACCTCTATTTGACCAAAAACGGATCGATTCTTCAAACCTCTTTCTCTTTCTCCTTGCTTCGCTCTGCTTTCTTTTCTCTAAAGTCGATCTCAACCAAAATTCAGTATGTGATATGAAAATCAAATTCTAAGGTTTATGTTATATATATATATATATATATATATATATATATATATAACCAAAGTTTCATTTAACCCCCCTGAACTTTGGGTTTTGTTTAACTTTTCACCCAACTTCCAAAATTAATAAAAATTTCGGAACTGGATATTAAAATCTTTCCCCCTTAAGAGAATTTCGTCCCCGGAATTCCATCTCTAAACAAATGGGGATACTGAGATTTCATGTCCACCTCAACTTCCCATGTTGACTCTTGTCCTTTGTGAAATTTCCACTGGACTTTCACTAATCGGATTTCCTTGTTTCTCAACTTCTTTACTTTGAGGTCCGAAATTGTTACGGGTTCCTTAATATAACTTAATTTTTCATCTATACCCTAATGTCTTCTAAAGGAACTACTACATCTGCTTCTGCCAAACACTTTTTCAAGTTTGACACATGAAATGTGGGATGAATCCCACACAAACTTTCTGGTAGATCAAGTTCGTAGGCCACTTCACCAACACGTCCCGTGATGATAAATGGTCCAACAAACCTTGGTCTCAATTTTCCTTTCTTTCCGAATCGAACTACCCCTTTCCAGGGCGAAACTTTCAACATTACTTTGTCTCCTACATGAAACTCTATCGGTTTCCTCCGTTTATCTGCGTACATTTTCTGACGATCTTGAGCAACTTTTAATCTTTCTCTAATCTGATTGACCTTATCAGCTGTCACCTATATTATTTCTGGTCCCGCTAGCTGTCTTTCACCCACCTCATTCCAACATAAAGGTGTTCTACATTTACGTCCATACAATGCTTCAAACGAGGCTGCTTGAATGCTAGTATGATAACTATTGTTGTAGGAAAATTCAATCAATGGCAAATGAATTTCCCACAAACCTTTGAAATCAATAACACATGCACAAAGCATATCTTCCAATGTCTGTATGGTTCTCTCACTCTGACCATCAGTTTGTGGATGATAGGTCGTACTCATCTTAAGTTGAGAGCCTAATTCCCTTTGCAAACTTCTCCAGAAAGCTGACGTAAAACGAGCATCCCTGTCTGACACAATTGACGATGGTACTCCATGTCTGATTACTATATCGTCGATATACAACCGAGCCAATTTCTCTAGTGAGTACGTCTCTTTGATCGGTAGGAAGTGAGCTGACTTTGTGAGTCTATCCACTATCACCCAAATGGCATCATGTCTCTTAGGTGATCGCGGTAACCCAGTAACAAGATCCATCGTAATCTCGTCCCACTTCCAAACTGGAATTTCTAACGATTGAAGCTCTCCACAAGGTCTATGATGCTCAGCTTTAACTTTCAAACATGTCAGGCATCGTTCAACAAAGCGAGCAATATCTTTCTTTAAACCTGGCCACCAATAGCTTTGTTTCAAATCTCTATACATCTTGTTAGTTCTTGGATGTACTGAGTATCGGGATTTATGCGCTTCTTCCAATACTTTCTTCCGCAGTTCTCCTGCTTTTGGAATCCACACTCTCTTATTGAAGCACTTTACTCCGCGATTGTCAACAACTAACGAGTTAACAATTCCCACTATTCTTTCACTTTTCCAGTTTTCCTTTGACGCTGCTTCTTCTTGATACTTTATAACTTCTTCTAAGAAATTAGAAACAACATCAACTCGATATGACACCACTTTTGTCATTTCTTCATGCTCCTTACGACTTAGAGCATCCGCTACTACATTGGCCTTGCCTGGATGGTACAGAATATCACAGTCATAATCGCTTAACAATTCTATCCACCTACGTTGCCTCATATTAAGCTCCTTCTGTTTGAAAAGATATTGAAGGCTCTTGTGATCCGTATGAATCTGACACTTGATTCCATATAGATAATGCCTCCAAATTTTCAAAGCAAAGACTACCGCTGCCAACTCTAAATCATACGTTGGGTAATTCTTTTCAAGTTCTTTCAACTGACGAGATGCATAAGCAATCACCTTGCCTTCTTGCATTAACACACATCCCAGACCCAACTTTGAAGCATCGCTATAGATTACAAATCCTTCCGTTCCGTTGGGTAGAGACAAAACATGAGCACTACTTAGACTCTTTTTCAATTTACTGAACGCTTCTATCTGATCTTCCGCCCATACAAACTTGACATTATTTCTAGTTAACGCTGTTAGCGGCGTGGCTATCCTTGAAAAGTCCTGGATGAACTTTCTATAATAACTCGCCAATCCTAGAAAACTCCTTACTTCTGATGGTGTGTTTCGGTGCTTCCCACCCTTTAATGGCTTCAATCTTAGCCGGATCAACCTTAATCCCATCATTCGACACCACATGACCTAGAAACTGAACTTCTTTCAGCCAAAATTCACATTTTGAGAACTTGGCGTACAATTTCTCGCGTTTAAGCAATTCTAAAATCGCTCGTAAATGAGTTTCATGATTTTCTTTGGACCGTGAATAAATCAGTATATCATCTATAAAAACTATGACATACTTATCTAAAAACGGACTACACACTCTATTCATCAAGTCCATGAAAGCTGCTGGCGCATTAGTCAGACCAAATGGCATAACTAGAAACTCATAATGTCCGTACCTCGTACGAAATGCAGTCTTAGGTACGTCCTCCTTCCTCACTTTCAACTGGTGATAACCAGATCGTAAATCTATTTTCAAAAAATAGCTCGCTCCTTGAAGTTGATCAAAAAGATCGTCAATTCTGGGAAGCGGATACTTATTTTTGACAGTCACCTTATTGAGCTCACGATAGTTTATGCACATTCTCATAAACCCGTCTTTCTTCTTAACAAACAACACTGGCGCTCCCCAGGGTGAGGTACTAGGACGAATAAACCCCTTGTCTAACAACTCCTGCAGTTGAGTCATCATTTCTTTCATTTCTGTCGGTGCCAATCTATAAGGTGCTCTTGCAATCGGTGTTGCTTCGGGTACTAAATCAATACGAAATTCCACTTGCCGATCAGGAGGCAGAGTGGTTAAATCTTCCGGAAATACTTCTGAATATTCATTTACTACCGGAACTGACTCTAATCCCTTCTTCTCCTTCTTAGCATCTATTACATAAGCTAAGAACCCCACACATCCTTTTACTAGACACCGCTTAGCCTTAATCATTGAAATCAAGCACGACTTTCTATCCCTCCGATCTCCAAACACTACTATCTCTTCTTTACCTGGATGCGCTATACGAATTAATTTCTTATTGCATACTATATGAGCATCATTAGACGCCAACCAGTCCATTCCCACAATAACATCAAATTCTCCCATACCCATCGGGTATAGTCGAAGTGGAAATGACTGCCCATCGATGATAATACTACACCCATCATACACTTCCTCCACTAAAATTTGACTATTATCGACCACTTATACTTTCAATTCATGCCTAAGCTTCTTAGGTTTCTCATTCAATTTATGCACGAAATTTGGAGACACAAACGAACGATTTGCACCTGAATCAAACAATACTTTTGCATAATTCGAATCTATAAAGAAAGTACCTGTCACTATATCAGGTATCTCCGCCGCTTCTTCTGCTATCATATTGAAAACTCCAGCCCTCACTTTAGCTGGTTCCACCTTTTTCTCACCTCTCTTTTCTACATATCCTACAACCGATCCCTTTTTTCAATTGTGGACAATTAGTCCTGATATGATCAGGAGATCCACACTGATAACAAGACCTCGAACTCTGGCAATCCCGAGCCATATGCCACATCTTTCCGCATCTATAACAACCCTCTTGATCAATCTTACATTCTCCTTTATGCCTTCGGTTACACTTGCTACATGACTTACTTTCAAACTTATTAACAGACCGCTGATCAAATTTTGCAGCTTTAAACAGTTTGGGGTCACGGGCCGTTCCATCCCATTTTCTTTTATCTCCACTTCTTTCAGTAGCTTGCCGATTCTTTTCCTTCTCTCTTATTTCAGCTGCATTTACCGCCACTTGAAACGTAGACGGTTCCTTGTTCGAGACAAATTCTCGAATATCACTTCTCAGCCCAAAGACGAAACGTTCTACTCGTCTTCCTTTATTAGGCACATAAATTTCTGCAAATCGAGACTTTTCAATAAACTTTGAAGTGTATTCTCGAACTGACATCCCCTTCTGCTCTAAACTCAGAAACTCTTCTTCCAACTTTTTAACTGCCGCCAGAGGGCAAAACTGCGCTTTAAATCTTTTCACAAACTCACCCCAAGACATTTCTTTGGCTACCGTCGAACTTTGACCTCCTGCTTCAACATCCCACCACATTACGACTTCATCTTTCAACATTGACAAAGCATAAACTACTTTATCTTCCTCAACACATTTACTAGTATCAAATGCTAGCTCCATCCCTTTTACCCATCTAAGTGCTAACACTGGGTCGCATTCCCCTTTATAGATAGGAGGTTTGCAGGCAGCAAACTCCTTAAAACTACATCCTCTCCCAGCTACAACTTTAGTGGTCACAATGGGGTTTGACTGAGGGTGGCTACCCTCTACAGTTACTGGTGATTCTGCTACCTCGGTCGCTACTTTTTCTTCACTCTTTTCTTTGCTTGACAAAACCTCATTATTGCGCTGAGCCAATAAAGCATTCAACGTTTCTTGTAATTTTCCCATTTCTGTAGCGAAAGTTTCTTGGGTAACAAAACCCTGAGTTCTACCTCCACCACGGTTTCCTGTCTGCTTTCGACCCCTCACAGAAACCGAACTTTCTTGATGAGAAGTTTCTTGTTCAGATCTTACCTCTATACTTTCAGCTTGGCGAATGCCACTAGTCGTCTTCCCGCCTCGAGTCCCCACAGTGGAAACCCTTGCTTGAGTAGTTGTTTTCTGAACTGTCTTACCTCTAGGTCGACCGCGACTCTTTCCTCGGATAGCAGTCGGGTTGACCGCAGTCGTTCGCTCTTCGACAACGACTTCATTAACTGGCTCAATTTCAGGATTCGACATAGACCTACTCCTTGTCACTCACTCAGACATACTTCTGATAAGAAGAAACATAAGACATTCAATCTAACATGCTACACATTACGGTAAGTTAAGCACAAGCATATACTTGTAAATTCACAATTACACTAGCCAGATGAAATTCCAAATTTACCTTACATGCTAATCCTTATTACCTTAATGTTATCTTCCTACGGTCTTCCTATTGCTCAGTTGTGCTTCTACTTTCTCAGTTTAAGTTTAGGCCCATCTGGTCACCTAGATCCCTTAAACTAATGCTCTGATACCAATTGTAACAACCTGTACCTTTATACATATATCAAAATAACATTTCTGTCTAAAACAACCCCAAGCTTACATTTCAGAGTACAAACTTTACAACTATCATCTATTACACAACTGAGTCAAAAAGGTAAACTATTGCAGGAAGTCTTCTAGCTCCTGGAAATAGCTCACATCTTATCCTTACCCTTATCTGTACCTGCTACCTTTCGATAACCTGAAACATGATTATAATTTTGAAAGAGCGAGGGTTAGACCAATGGTCTAGTGAGTCCCCTCCAATCACTACTGTAACAGTTCAAATATTATTTAAAACATTTAAACAAAGCTTTATAGCTCAAAAACATAACTTGCTCTTTTAATCAAACGTTAAAATAGTTTACGCTTCGCAGGCGTAACTCAATCTACTGGCCATCACTGACCACTCTTTACGCTTCGCAAGCGTACCTTAAGCTACTGACCAACATTGCCGTCAAATACGGTATGTCTGTCTCGTACTGCCTTATTTCAGGGACACACCCTATTGGCATAAAACGGACTACACTCCCCGATACGAGCAGGCGGGTCACACTTCCCGACTTAGGTCAGACTTCTGACTCAAATGTATGTATACACTTAGTCCTGACTATATATATAAAACAAGTTTATATAAACATAACATAAAAATGCCAAACTGATTAAATCAACCTTTTTCAATAAATCTGCATAACTTTCAATACTATAAACGTGCAGTTTATAAAATCCACATTTATCAAATAACTGTAAAAATCATAAAAGATTTAGTTTGAATGACTCACCTCTGATTCTTCTTGCTTAAATTTTGTCTTCTAAAGATTAACACCACCTACGATGGTATCAAAATACAAAGGTAAGCTAACTTGCGACTAACATTCTTTCCTTCTATAAACACATCAAATACAATACACTGCTACTACCCTGGTCGAGACCACTCCGGTCAACACCACTTATACCGGTTAACATTATACCGGTCGAGTACATATACCGATCGACACATCCCGATTGAGACCGGTCGACAAAATATCGGTCATCAACATACTGATCGACGAGCTATACCGGTCAATCAACTATACCGGTCGACCTATACTATCGGTCAACTATAATACACTGGTCGAGTATGATACCGGTCGGTCGCAACATACCGGTCGATCGCACCATACCGGTCGACACCTTCGTTCCGGTCGACGTTCATACTAAGTCGGCTACTTTACAGAAGAACCCAGAAACTTCAAATCTTGTAAATCGATCAATTATACGGTTAAAAGCTTGAATAACAAGACTATTTACCGACTATAACATGCATATAGAAGTATTAAGCTAGAATCATACCTCTACTTGACCAAAAACGGATCGATTCTTCAAACCTCTTTCTCTTTCTCCTTGCTTCGTTCTGTTTTCTTTTCTCTAAAGTCGGTCTCAACCAAAATTCAGTATGTGATATGAAAATCAAATTATAAGGTTTAGGTTATATATATATAACCAAAGTTTCATTTAACCCCCTAAACTTTGGGTTTCGTTTAACTTTTCACCCAACTTCCAAAATTAATAAAAATTTCGGAACTGGATATTACAAATTGAGCATACATCAAGTTAAAAATCAAATTCTTAAATTAAATAATTTCACCAAACTGGTTAAAAGAAAAAAAAACATTTTTCGTCCCACTACAATTCCAATATATCTCTCATACTAAATATTTATATTTAATTAACTTCTAATTCTAACTGTTTATTCATCTATCAATATTGTTACAAATCAATCACAGATAACTAAGGCTGTAAACGAACCGAACGTTCAACGAACCGTTCGTGAACCGCTCGGCGGGAAGTTCGTTTATGTTTGTTTATTTAATAAATGAACGAACAAGAACACGTTTTTTTGTTCGTTTAGTTAAATGAACGAACATGAACAATGGTCTTGTTCGTTCATTTATGTTCGTTAATGTCCGTTTATAATTTTTAAAATTCCTTTTTTCATACCTCTTAAAGTTTACCTGATTTTTCATTTTGTTATGTTACTTTTTACTAACGAAATGACGAGTAACGGTGATTGTTTTTTATTCATTTACGTTCGTTCAACTTTTAATGAACGAACATAAACGAACACGAACAAACATAAACACAAAAAATTTCGTTTGTTTAACGTTAGTTTGTTCGGTTAAGTTAAACGTTCAATCAAAACAATCAAATCGAATCATATATTTTGTTGAAAGATTTATATCGAATCAAATATTATAATTTAAAAAAATATAAAAATTGACCAAAGAGACAACATTCTTAATGCGGCTACCAAACGCACAATTAGAAACCTCAACTTCCAAAAAAGTTTCCACTCTCTGGCCTTATTAGATCCTCTTGGGACCAAACCAAGCTTGACTTTTCCCCACTATCAAACACCCCTACCCCACCCCCCATTTGCTTCCCCTTTATCACATGAACAAAAACCAACCCCTTTTCCCCACACCTTCAATCTTTAATTTCAGAACAACAATCTTACACCCACTTGTACATTATGCATTAGCAGTTGTACAATCTTCAGGATCTTGAAATCTTTATTCTGGAAAACAATGCACCCCAATTGAAACCTTAAAGCTTCACTCACAACTTTCACTACGCAATCATTACATGATCATATTTTATTTGTAAAAACCACGCCTATACATACATATATCGATATATATCTGGTGGTACTGTTTTCCCTCTTTTTGGTTACGATTTGTGTTTGCTTAATCAAAACCCTAATCTTTAATCTTGGTGTAAACGTTAAAGCAATACCCAGTTTGGTTATTTGTTTAGGAGTGAAGTTTTGATCTTTTTCTTCACTTTTCAAGATTTGCGAAAAGTTAACCCCTTCATTAACTGATATCTGAAGCAAAGCAAAAGGAGATTTGAGATCTAATTGATGTTCAATTTGCTGCAAGATGCGGATCTAAGTGAGTTTGTACTTCAATTTCGTGTTTATATACTGTTAATTGTGAAAAAAGATTGTAAATTAGGGTTTTTAAAGTGATAAAGATTGATCTTTTAAATGATTTGAGGTGCGATTGAAGATGTTATGCTCGAATTGTTGTGGGTTTTTGTTTACATGAATTGGGTTATTCGTTTTAACTTTTAACCCACAATTTTATACGATGTTGAATCTTGTTGTTGATTTGCATTAACTTTATTTAGCTTGTAATTGTGTTTAATTTGGGATGATAAAGTTGGGATTTTTGTAATTAATCTTTACTGTTATCTGGGAATTCAATTTCAGTTGTAGATTAAGTATGAGATTGTAATTCTTGATTCAAATGTGTGAATTGTTATCATATGATCTGCAAATTCAATCTGCATTCGAGTTTTTTGATTCGTGTTATCTCGAAGTCGAAGCATTTTGTATGTCTCTACCGAGTTTCGATCTTTTCCCGGATTTTGAAATGGTGTTTTCTTGAGTTTCTGATTTGATTTTGGATCTGGTCATGAAAATTGCTTTACTTCCTTTTTATAGAAAGTCAATAAACCAAGATTACTTATTTATCATCCACTGTTCTTTGGCTATAGTTTTCTTGTAAAGGATCTCGTCAACCGTTGAGATGGGATCGAACGTAGAAGAAGCTCTTCGAGCTAAAGAGAATGCCGAGAAGCTATTTGCGGTGAAAGACTTTGCGGGTGCAAAGCAGTTTGCTTTAAAGGCTCAAGCTTTTTGCCCCGAATTGGAGGGGATCGCTCACATGGTGGCTACATTCGAGATATTTGTCGCTTCCGAGACCAAAATAAACGGGGAAATTGATTTGTATTCGGTTTTCGGATTGGACCCGTCTTCAGAAAAATCCGTTCTGAAGAAACGGTACAAAAAGATGGCCGTGATTCTGCATCCTGATAAGAACAAGACCATCGGGGCTGATGAGGCGTTCAAGATTGTCTCGGAAGCATGGACTGTGTTGTCGGATAACGCAAAAAGAAGATCGTATGATGTCAGGAGAAACGAGAATTTATCGGTGGCGTTTGCACAATCGAACGTTTCTTCTGGTGGTAGGCTCGATACCTTTTGGACCGTGTGCACTTCTTGTCGTGTTCAGTATGAATATCTTCGAAAATACGTGAATAAGAGACTTTCTTGTAAGAATTGTCGAGGGGTTTTTGTAGCCGTTGAAACGGGCGCAACTCCAATGACTTACTGTCCGTGGTCGTTTGCAACCGATATCGGGTTCACAAACCATTCATACAATGCAGCTACATACGGATCTGAGTTCACCAATAACATGTCATTCCAGTGGAATACTTCTGCTATTTCGGATCCTAATGGATTTTCCTACAATCCTGTGAATCTTGTTCATAAGGCTGATGTGAATGGGAAGCATGAAAGCCGAAATTCACATGTGAATGGGAAGCATCAAGGCAGAAATTCACTTGTGAATGGGAAGCATCATGGCAGAAATTCACATGTGAATAGCGAAATCCCAGTTGCTAAGCTCGGTAGACCTCCGAAGAAAAGAAAGGTGGAAGTTGGAGACGCAGCTCGGAATGCCAGTGGCGAAATGGCTTCGATAACGGAACCAGATGTGGGCGTAAGCCGTGTAAATAGCGCACTGAACGGATATGCAATTAGCGAAACTTCAACCAGAAAGTTGTTAATCGATAAAGCGAGATCAGTGATTCGGATCAAGTTAGAAGAGATGAAGTTAGCTTCAAAGGCTGAAAAGAATGGGAAAATGATGAAGAAAAACATAGTAGTTCCTGATCCAGATTTCCACGATTTCGATAAGGACCGATCGGAGGAAATCTTTAAACCGAAACAAATATGGGCGATATACGACGAAGAAGACGGGATGCCGAGGCTCTACTGTCTGATTCGCCAAGTTCTTTCCGTGAAGCCGTTTCGGCTTTATATCAGCTACCTGAACTCGAAAACCGATACCGAATTCGGCTCATCGGTGAAATGGATCGAACACGGGTTCACGAAATCGTGTGGAAGTTTTCGGGTTTTTCATTCGGACGTCGTCGATCAAGTTAACATCTTTTCGCATCTTTTGCATCGAGAGAAGGCCGGGAGAGGTGGGTGTGTTCGAATATACCCGAAAACCGGCGACATATGGGCGGTGTACCGGAACTGGTCGGAAAAATGGAACAGAAAGACACCAAAAGAAGCAGTTCATCAGTACGAAATGGTGGAGGTTCTCGGCGATTATTCCGACGATCTTGGAGTCCGCGTGGCGCCTCTGGTGAAGCTAGAAGGGTACAAAACGGTGTACCGCAGGAAGGAATCCAGCGAGCGTGGAGCTCGCTGGATTCCGAGGAACGAAATGGTGCGGTTTTCGCACCAGGTTCCGTCTTGTTTGCTAAAAGGTGAAGGGTTGAAGTTGCCGGATGGGTGTTGGGATCTTGATCCTGCGGCGACACCGGAGGAGCTTCTTCTTACGGCGTCGACGGAGGGAATGCCGGAAACTGCGGCGGCTCCGGTGAAGTGGTGAGATTGATGATGTTTAGATGTGAAACATATAAGTGAAGGGAGAATTAGATAGGTGGAAGGTGAGATTTGTTTTTTTTAAGAGGGCAACTTAATTGTTATCATATTGTTTGTTTTTTTTTTAAAACATCTTAATGGCTCTTAAGTCTGAATCGTTCAGACTTTTTTACATATCACCTCTTATTAATTATAACTAAACTAAGACTTCAGACTTTAGACCTCTTAAAAAACAAACGACACTATTCTCTTAATGAGAATGAATCTTAGATTTTAAGTCTGAATTGTTTCTTCTTTATTTAGTTTGTTACAAATTAGCTTTTATTATTGCATGAATTAAAAAAAAAAAACTAGTTTGTAAGATTGAGCAAATGGTTTATTTGATATTTTTCGTTACCTGTCCATCTCAATAATAAACACGCTTATTTCATTTATGAGAAAATTCTTTCAAATATTTTTTTTTTCCTATTTATATAGATAAATTAATCTATACAAACAACTTTTTCTATAAAGGACTGAATGAAAAACAATTCGTTGTTTTCAAATAAAAGGGTGGAGGAGGTAAAGAAACAATAAGTTTGAGGGTATATTTGAAAAATATAAAACTATAGTGGCAGTCGTAAGAAAACAAAAAGGTCAGGGTAGCATAGTGTAATTATTCATTTTTCCAGAAAGACGTTGTGGGGCTCCTCACCGTAAAATCAGTTGGTGGGCAGTGTGTGTGGACTCTTAAAAGTTTTCAGAAATTTTTGTGATTTTCTTTCGCATCTAAACCCTAATTCGTGTATCTGGCTCTACAGAGTAGAACGATGAATACTCTTATTTGGCACAAAGTTGCTGCGATTTCTGGTAAGTTTGTTGGTGTTCGGACGATGAATTTTGGTTGAATCGGTGCTTATCGAAAGCCCAATTTTTGAATTTATTTGAAAAACAGGAATGGCAGCTCTCGGATTAGGTACGTATGGTGCCCATGGCTTCAAACCTAAGAATCCTACTTACAAAGAGGTTAATGTTGAATCGTTTTTTATTTGATTGATTGTATCTCTTTGTTTGATGCAAAAGGAAAAATCTAACTTGATTTTGACTATTTTGTGTAATTGTAAAAATGACAGGTTTGGAACACAGCATCTCTTTACCATTTAGTTCATACAGCTGCAATGGTTGGTGCTCCAATAGCTAAAAACCCAAATATTGTAAGTTCCCCCTTTTTCTACTGCTTGGTTTTTTTATTTGTAAATCTTGAACTATTATTTATATGATTAATATCATATAATGATTGCAATGGCCAAATATGTAAATTTAGCATGAAAATTTCCAAAAAGGAATTGAGGCAATGAATTCGGACATTTGAAAATGGAAGATGTAGCAATTATTTTGGGATGAAGGACTTGTGCAATATCATAACACCTCATAAAGAACAAATATGTAGTTATGTGACTGGTACATTGTCCTCGTATGGAAACGGAATCATTTCCTCATACGTTTCGGACTCTAGTAAAATTTATGCTTATCATCTTCTTTTGTTCTTGTGTGCTGTAGTTTGGAGGGCTTTTAACAGCTGGAATTGTTGCTTTCTCGGGGACGTAAGTTCTGGTTTTATGTTATCATTCACCTTCTGTTGTCATTATGCTGAATATAATGCATAGAACTATGAAAACAGTTGGTACCTGATGTACATGATAAGCATATATTGGTAGAAGAATTGTTCTTTCTTAAGTGATGAAATGCATTCATAGTACTAATGTCCTTAGCCAAATAGTGCAGTGTAATTACTTATCAATTAGATTTTCCACAACATGAGCCAAGACAAGCGAAAGGAAGGTTAATGTTAGTATGCAGATGCAATAATGGCATGCTGTAGTTAAAAAGTATTAAATTTTCTGCAAGCAGATGAAATGTTTACGCAGGCCAAAAGATACCTTTCTAGCATATAAGCATCAGTAAGGACTATTTTAGTGATTAATCATCTTTGACAAGTTGCCAACGTTCTTTGGGTGTCAAAATGTAGTGTCATGAGGCCTCCATGCTTGATTTGAGGGTACATCAAAGGACATGATGCAGTGCTGACCGACTTTGTAAACCCTATGATTGACGCATAGCATCAAGGATGCTAACAAACCAACCAAAGGCACCAAAAACCTTCATCTCAATGTGCTTACAGCATTACATGTCTTAACATTTGCTTAGTAAATCCCACTCGAAAGTAGGGTCCGCCCGCCCGCCGGGGGGGGGGGGGGTCAGATGTACTTAAGCCTTATCTCTACCCTAAAAGTGTTGAGTGGTTGTTTCTATTCCTGACTTCTTTAGGAATTACGGTACTGAAGTGCTTCATGATCGCAATATAAAACAAACTTGTTAAGCAACGTATAATGATGCCAATGATCAAGGGGTTTATCTTGGTTGATGAGTGGACAAAAAAACCAAGGGGTTGGACTATTTATCCGAGAATGGGGTTACTCATGATTAGTGTAGCCGAGCACGGGATGGTAGTTGGTGAGAGCGCAATGGCCGATGGTTAAGAACGGCGAGGGCAGTGGTTGATGATAGTAGTGACTTTGCAGCACCGGTGACAACACATCAAGGGATGACTGTTGCAACGAGGTTGTTGGTGGTGGGGAGTTAAATGGATGGTGAGACCAAAGGTCGATAAAATGTGGTGAACTGACAGCAGTGGGAGTAGCAACTGCGTTTGGAGGACAATGTAATTTGATTTTGATTCAAATTAGGGCAACTGGTAAATGGGTATGGGCACGTGTCCCTCAGTTTAGTTATTTATTTACTAATTATCCGTTTAAAATAGTGTTTTAAGACATATATTTATTTAATTTAAATTGATTTTGTTAACATCAATTAATTAATTAGAATTAAGTCATTATTATTAATATAATTTTTTAATAAGTAAATTTAAAGAATGGGTTTTAAATCATCTAAGCCCAATATTAGTAGTTTTAAAATAGAAGACTTACCTCTTGCGCAACAGATGTAGCCGAATCAAGTAGCCTTTGTTAAGAATTTCTGTTATGGAATAGAGGACAAAAAATTTCATCTTTATAGCATTATGCACAGCATGTCTAAATTACCAATTTCCCCTAAGCTCAGATATTACCCAATCGACAGTAAAAATAAAATAAACACAATAAAAGTAAGAACTATCTCGGGTTGCCTCCCGGAAGCGCTTGCAATTTTTGTGTTGACTTCGAACTTATCCTTTTATGCTCCAAACAAGTGGGATGACATCTTTTCATGGTTGACTACATATTTCAAGTAACTTTTGACTCGTTCCAAATTCACCAAAAAATTTCTTCGTGATTTATCATGATATCATCTCATCTGGTGATTAAAGCACCATGTGGGAATACCATGGCAATAGTGAAGGGTCCTTTCCAACGAGATCTCATTTACCTGGAAACAACTATAACCAGAAGGAGCACTTTGCCTTGTCCCAAAGGTTCGTTGTTGAATCTTTTTGTTATGCCATTGCTTCACTTTATCCTTGTACATCTTGGCATTCTCATATGCTTGACAACAAAAGCTCCTCTTATTCTTTGAGTTGCATCATTCTTTTTTACTGGTTGATGTCATATCCATGTTCAAGTGTTGCAACACCTAAAAAACCTTGTGCTCAAGTTCCAATGGTAGGTGACATGATGCATGATGTAGCCTTTTTGACTGATACCTTTTTCGTTGGGATACCATTTTTTACGGCATAGCTTCGATTTGGCGATTAGACACCTCCGCTTGACTATTGGTCTAAAGATGATGGCTTATGGCAATCTGATGTAGCACATTCTATTTGGCCAACAATGCTCCTAGGTACTTGCTGCAAAAATGTGTGCCTCATCACTTTTCACAGTCCTAGGAGTTCACTGTATAAAAATATGCTTATTCATAAAACACACAACAAGTCTACAACACGCGAGTCGTTAGTAGGAAATGCAACAACCTCAACCCATTTGGACATGTAATCAACCATTGCCAAGATATACAACTTTCCAAATTATGGGATAAAAGGGCCTGCAAAATCTATCCCCAACGCATCAAAGAATTCCCCCTCAAGGATATTATTTGAGGGGCATCTAGTGTCTCTTTGAAATGTTATTGAGTCGTTGACACCTATAACATCTAGCAATGAATTCAGGAGTGTCTTGAAACAAAGTTGGCCTGTAAACCCTCTGATTGTACCACCTTAGCAGCAATGTCATTTTCTTGAAAACGACTGCCATACGTGGGATCATGGCATCGGTGAAGTATATCTTCCATCTCTTCCTCAGGATGCAACATTGATGTATTTCGCATTAGTAAGTTTTTACCTCATGTTAAAATCTCTTCATTTGTTGTGGGTTGAGGTCCGGTGGTAGTAATCCACATGTCATGTAGTTAGCCAAGTCGGACATACCAAGGGGTTGTCTGCATATGTCTTGTTGTGTTCATGGAAAATAACTACTCATTTGAGAATGATTCTCTCATCAACTCTAAGTCGGTCTCCTTGTTGCTCCAATCTTGACAAGTGTTCAACTACTTTATTCTTCGTTCCTTTTCGATCTCGGATTTCTAAGTCGAATTCTTGATTTATAGTCAAGCGTGGCTTTGCATCTTTTTTGGTTGCTAGGTACTTGATGCCCGAACGATTTGTAAACACAGTAATCTTTGCCCCAATGAGATACAGACAAAACTTGCCAAAAGCAAATACCATAAGGAGCTTTTTCTCTATGACCGTGTAGTTCTATTGGGCTCCCTATAAGATCTTGTGTGCATAATAGATAACATGGAATTCTTTTGTATTTGCACAACACTACTTCTACATCCCAATCACTTGTACTGCACATTACTTCAAATGGTAACATGCAAGGTTACATCCAATCTGATGCTATAATGATCGAGGCAGACACAAATCACTTTTTGGTTTTGATTCTTTTAAGTGTGTGAATAGAATGAGCATTTGCTGGTGAGGTTTGCATTGGTTCAATGTCAATTATAATGGTCAACGATGATACTTGAGCTGAAAGGACTGTCAATTGACCCATTTATGGCACTCAAGCTGTCCTTGGTTTGTTGAGTCTATTGGAAGTGAGGTTCAAAGAAATTTGTGAAAAATGCTTCTCTTTGTGTTCATTTTCCAGAATACATATATATAATATCTTATACAAATGGCCTTGATAGGCTTCTATAAATCAAGATCTAAATAATAAAGATCTTAGCTAATACAAAATATCAGTATTTTAGGCAATTAATCTTCTAAGAATCAATACATCATACAACTAATCGTACGCCTAGATTGATTTCTAGTGCCCCCTTCAGGTTGGACGATATATGTTTTTCAAGCCAAGTATAGTACTTAGTTCAATGAGATTAGGTCAAAACAAAATGTATGTTGCTTGTTGCTTATATGGAACATAGTCGAGTGAGGCATTAGTTTGGTATTAGGATCTATAGGAGTTTCTATAGGTTTGCACCCAATCATGCCACTCTCACGTGAGAGGTCTAGAACCTATTTGAGAGACTGATATTCCCCAAATATATTTCAGAATGCCCAAGTTTTTAATCTCGAACTCCTTGGACAGTGGCATATTAAGTGTCTTCATTTCTTCTTCATGATTTCTTGTGAGAACTATGTCATCAACGTACAATATCAAAACCGTGATTCTTCCATCACAATGTTTGACAAACAAAGTATGATCTGCGTGTGTCTAGGAGTATCCATATTGTTTAAGGACCTTGGTGAATTGTCAAACCATGCCTTTGGGGAATATTGAAGTCCATATAATGTTTTTCTTAGCGTGCAAACCTTCCCCTGATTATTCTTAGTCTCAAAGCCAAAAGGTATATCCATATAAACTTCCTCGATTAGACCTCTGTTTAAAAAGACATTCTTGAAGTTGGAATAGTGGTCAATAATGGTGAGTTGCATTAAACAATAAGACACGAATTGTGTTAAGATTGGCTACAGGAGCAAAGGTCTCATGATAATCAATTCCATATGATTGAGTAAACCCTTTAGTCCCTAGTCGAGAATTGTATCTATCTACATATTCATCTGCCTTCTGTTTAACTGAGAATATCCATTTGCAACCCACTCTCTTGTTCCTGGAAGGTAGTTTTGTTAATACCCAAGTGCCATACTTTCCAAGTGTAGTATACCCTTCTAAGGCTGCCTTGCACCATTCTGGAATTCTTAGAACCTTAATGAGTTGGGTGCTGTGATTTTGTCTAAGATTGTCACAAATGCTTGGGACTTTGGATATAAATTTGTGTAAAAGATGTAGATGTGAAGGATGTTGAGTGCATGAATGAACACCTTTTCTCGGTGCAATAGGAAGATCCAACTCCGGGTCACAACTTGAATGTGGATGTGGATCTAAATCTGCCTCATCTTGTAATTTTTCTAGTTCGACTTGGCTCAAGAGAGTTTCTTGGCATTGGTATGTGCATATGAGGATTTTTTTTTCTTATTCCATAAAATTTGTTATCATCAGGAAAAAGATGCTTAGGGTAGACAATGAATATGATGGAGGCATATGTTGGATTGAGTCTGAACCTGAATCTTACCTGAACCAGAATTGGATTATTAGAGGGAGGAGATAGAATGGAGAAAAGCTGGAATGCTAAATTGGGTTCAATGAATCGGAGATAGAATGGAGAAAAAGTGGAAGGCTAAATTCGGTTCAATGAATGATGACCGGTCCCAATTCTGAAATCATTTGTGTTATTCTCTCCCAAATTTGAGAATTGGAGTATAAAGGATGTTTTCAAAGAATGTGGGTATTACAAAACTTTGGGGTTGTAGGAGAGAAACACTTGAAGCCTTTTTGATTGGTTGAATACCCAAGAAGGAAATCAACTGTGCTTTGGGGATAAGAACGCCACCTATACCTACTCTAGATGCATCATATGCCACCTAAAAGGCTAAAATACTCTCTTCAAGTATAAGAACCTGAACTTTTGAAAGTTTATCTTTTACCTCTAAAAAGCCTTAGTACTCACCTTAGACCCTATGAACTTCTCTTTCTTCAAAATTCGAAGTGATATCAGCCATGGTAGACTAAAACATACAATGGACCTCCTATAAAAAGTTGTTATCTCATATCAGCTTCGTGTCCATGGAGGTTCAGGTCACTCTATGTAGCCTCTAACAGTCCATCACACGAAATGACAAACATACAGATTATGACAGCCAAATGAACAATTTAGGAAGTTGACATAGAGTTTTTCATGACCCAGAACTTCTAGCACTCTTCATGTAAGTTCGTCCTGGTTCTTAGTTCTTACTATAGATAAGAATTTCATAAAGTAAATGGCCCACAAAGACTTAACCACAAGATTCGTCAATTAAATAAAGGGCATGACTAACCGCTCGTATAGAGCATTGACAGTGTTAAGGTTATTTTCTACTCATCTCTCTCTCTCTCTCTCTCTCTCTCTCTCTCTCTCTCATATGCAAGTTTAATAATTGCCAGTTTGTAGATCTTCCCTGTGAAAATTTAAGCCTGTCATCAGAGCAAACACTTGATGATGACTTCATTATTAACACTTACGCTATCTAGGTGCATTCTTGAATTCTTGATACTTAGGTTTGAGGAACTCTAATAAAACCCTTGACAAGAGTTCTTCTACTCGCTGGCACATATCTAGATGCTTTATTAGGTTGATACGCAAGTTTAGAAAGTTCAGGGATCGTGCTATAATCTTGTAAAGGTTAGAACCTGTTCTGCAACTTTAGGGGTTATTTTGAAATTTATGGAAGTTTGCGGGTTGTTTGTAGATCACTTGACACAATGGTATCAAGCTTCCTTGAGATTATTACCCAAGAACTTGTTCTGACTTATATCTGTGATTGATGTAATTCAAGGTACTGCCACATTTGCTTGTGGAAAAATCAAGTCCCATATCACAACCCATTTGATGCCCTTACACCATCTCTTGGATAAATAATACATATGCCACAGTTGCACATCAATTAGTTCGATCATATTTGATGATGTGACAATCAGCGTTTTTTTATGTGATGTCTCACCATTAAATTAACACTACTTTTTACTGGATAGGGAGAGAACATTCAAGATTTGAAATTGTCGGTTGTTGTTTCATAACTCTTTTTTTACAAAACTATGTTCTTGTTTATGTTTACACTGGTCAAAGCTGTTTAAAAATGCAGTCTTAATGTTGCAGATGTTATGCGGTGGCATTTCTTGAAGACAGAAAATATGCTAAAGTAGCCCCATTTGGTGGGTTTGCATTTATTGCTGCCTGGGGAAGCTTGCTGTTCTAGATTTTTTGATTGGGTATTTGAATCCTCAAGAAGCTTCATGAGGACTTTTTATATGTATAATGACTACAAAAACTAGATATTTAAGGATATATGATCATCTATTCAAAGAAGTAAATGAAAATCTGAACTCTCGACTTAATATTTTCGTGTTCGATTCATTTGTTGATGCATCTTCTGGAACTACCCCAAATCTAAGCTATGCGTTCATCTGATCGTTTTCTCTCTTGCATATGTTTTGCTTTTATAGTTACCGCATGACGATTGATATGCACAATGTTTCGCAGGTCACAAAAGTATAAAGTGGCTCATGTTAGCAGGTACCTCTATTTTTGGTGCATTTGTTTCTCTTTTACCAATTTACTTTCTATAATCCAGGGTTTACCAGTTTGTAGATATGTATCGATATCTTTGTTTGTAGTTTAACTCTATTGTATACCAATATTCTTTGAAGAAGTATTAACATTCCAACATAGCTATGAAACAAAGATTCTTTTGAAGACTTTGATAAATGAGTCAAAAAGCGAACAGTTAAATATTCGTATGTGACTTGGTCTTCTCATAATTTGTTCTCCCATTGCATCAAGGAGTATAATCATAGTGGCATGAACCATAGCCTGTGGGAATAATCAAAAGAACAAAAAAGTAATTAGTAATACAGCTTGTAAAGCTTATAGATGCATGTGAGGTCAAGGGGTCATGTGTTCATGCTTTAAAAAGATACAAAAGAAGTCCAAAAGATGGAGGAAAGGCAAGAAAAACGGAATTCGGATAAAGTGGTTAAAGAATAGGTTACTAGAAGAACACATGGGTAACCTCTTTAGACTTGTATAAAATTCCACTAAAAAAGAAGATTAAACTTGAAATCACATGGGTGTGATTCCAAATCTTTCTAACCCTGTTGCTGACCTGTTAAGCTAAGGGCGGGGCTCTTATTCGGTCAGTGATTAGTGCTCACCCAGAGTGCACTCTTATGGTCTTACCCGGTTAGCACTTAGGGATCATAGGCAGAAACAAACAATTATGTATAATAAAACAAGAAAAAAAATGCTTACTGGGATCTTTTTCGGTGGTCATGGCGGCACTATTGAAGTAGCAAGAGGCACCATTATGCTTAAACTTTTGGTAGTAACTATTGAAAGCAAATGAAGCATGGTCCTTTAGTGTGTTTGGTAGATAACAAGGTTGGTTTTCTTGGATCTTGCTACAATCTGCACCTCCTTCCCCACATGAGAAGTTTAAGGCTGCTTGTAGTTCTGCATCTGTTGCCTGTTCATCTGCTATGCACCATTGCTCAAATTCACCTTCTATACAATTCAACCGAAAAATAGAAAAGAAAAACCGCGATCAGTAAAATGACGAACCAATAATCTTCGTTTGTTTATTCGGTGGGCCCACCAGGATATAAATATTGCATATTTATAGTATTAACTAAGAATAAAAGGGGCCACCATATGTATTGTCCTGTTGCCATAACATGATACTGGATTAAAATGCACATGGGCATTGTGGAAGATGGAATAAGAAACTGAAAGTAGCAGTTTTGAGATTGATGAAAATACTCTTTTTATATATATATATATGTGTGTGTGTGTATGTATGTAACACCAAAAAGATAAAGAAAATGGTGAAGCTAAGAAGATTGAGAAGGGAATTAGATTAATTACCAGATCTTTGTGGAAGGATGACCACAAGTAGCAGCACTGGGAGCAACATCTTGAGTAGAAAAGGTGACATTTTTGCCTGAATAAGTTAGAGAGAGAGAGAGAGAGAGAGGGAGGAATAACATAAACAGATGGGGTTTATATATATGACAAGGGAAGTAAACTTTACAGCAAATGATGAAACAAGATCCAAATATGGGGGGTGTAGTTTGTGTTGGATCATGTGGAGGTGTCTTCCATATCCACATGGGAAGATTTCACATTGTTCATCAATCATTTCCATCCCAAGATTTGATTGTATAATTTCTAGACAAACCATCATCCAAGTATTGCTCTTTTCTTGATCTTGATTATGGAAAACCATCAAAGAAAGATCAGATCATCCTCAGACTTGGGAAATTGCTACATTTATCAAAATTATAGTTTTCACATTGTTTATTTCTGTATTTGTTGTACAGAGACGTATTCACCAACTATGTCATGAATTATTTTATGATGAATAACCATAAAATGTTCATGATGTTTATCATAATATTCATTATGAATAATTGGTTTTTAGATTTTCAAAATATTTATGATTCTTTACCTGTGTGTTTTTTTTTGTATTTTGTTTATACGATTTTATTTTTAGGCAGGCTATGAAAAGTTCCAAAAGTAGTTTTTGGTTTGTGTGTGAAAGCAAAAAACTTTTTTGAAAGAAAAGGCAGAGCAAAAGTCCAAGTGTCACTGACCCACCACCTTCAAATAAACATAAAGCAAAGAAGAAAAGGCAAGAAGAAGAATAAACATATGCTGATCTGCCCTATTTCATGGAGTTTATGTGACTTTTCTTTATCATAAAAACAAAATAATCCATCTTATCTTTTTAATCTAATGCTTATAAAATAATAACAGTTATTTAATTAAAATGGTATTTTATTACCTTTCATCAAACCAACCATGGAAATTCCTAAGTTTTTTTTTTTTCCTTTTTTCTAGAACTCTTTCAAGTAAGATATATATATATATATATATATATATATATATATATATATATATATTTGTTTTTTTTAGTATTTAAATTATTTCAAATACAATTAATAGTTTAATTTAAACAAATTAAATTAAAGAACGAATAATTTATTATTTTGATTTGATACTTATTGAATACTATATAAGCTAATGTGTATTTTGAGTAAATGTAAATGATTTTCTATATGTTAATATTCACATATGAATATGGTATGTTATATGTAGACGTGAATGATCTATTTAATGTACATGCTTAGGTTGTTGATATTCACATGTCAAATAATATATAAGCTCATGTATATCTTGGGTTAAATGTAATCGAGTGTATTTGTTTGTTCGTATTAATAAAAGATATTCACATGTCAAATTTTATATAAGCTCATGTATTTATTGGGTTAAATGTATCTGTTTGATCAAAGATATTCACGAGTTAAAAAAAAATTAAAATGTTCATTTAATGTACCTTTTTTTTTTTTTTTTTGTATAAATCAAAATTCAACCATGAAATGTTTCATATATACTACTTTCTGTTCATATACATGTAAATGAACATATGTGCATTATAATGATAATACAAAACAAAATCTAACCCAAAAGGAATGCGTATTTTATATATACAACTTATTGTTTATTTACACATGTTGTATTTTATATTCACAAGCACTTAACAGTATAAAAGAAAATTAACTAAAAAATATTTCATATATATCTTATTGTTCATTCACATATGAATAGACACAATATATCATACATAACAAAATTCAACCCAACACATGAAAGTACGTAAACATCTGTAGAACAAACAATTAGTAGTGGGTTGATATCAACGTCTTGTCTGTCATGAAATTTTCTATCTTATTCTGAATAATCCGATATTATTCTGCTTTGTCACCTCTAAAAACAATATAAACAACAACGACAACATAATCATCTACAAACCCAATAAATCATACAAACCAACTTTCATGCGCATATGAAACAACACATGAAAATGCAGTATTTTCACATAAAATAATCCTGAATGTTTCATAGATAAAACAATATTGTATAAATATACATATTATTATTTCATATATAAAACATCACATAGAAATTTGGATATACATTACTTGCATCATAAGATGGTCATTATCTTGTAAGCTCTAACTTTTGTCCCAACACCCGTTTTTAATGGAAAAAAGGTGGACTTTTGTCACATATACTTTACAAATTCAAATTATTATTCAATCATGGACCCCATTTCTCATTTATTATTCAAAGTCTCCAATCCACCCATTCATTTCATTCATTCATTCTACAAACAACTATTCATTGAGCTTTCCTTCTCTAAAACCATCTCCTAAATTCCCTTTAATTTCCTTAATCTTCACATGGATGATTCCAATCAACCCACAAACAAGAAGCTTAAACTCATCAACAACAACAACCATGATCAAAATGGCTTCCAAATTTTACCAAGAGATGTACTCCTTGATGTCCTTACTCGGCTTCCGATATCCTCGCTCATTCGATTCCGTTTCGTATCCCGTTCTTGCTACACCTTCTCGCACGACCCCGAACTGCCACGCCTCCACCACCCCACGGCCGAGAAAGCCAACCCCGTCTTGCTCTTCCACTGCGATTATCCCATCCGTAACCACCTCTATTTCGTTGCCGACGACAAGATTGTACGGAAGATCTCGACACCCTTTTCGGTTTCGATGCCGGAATTCCACGTCGTCGGCTCCTGCAACGGTTTGTTGTGTTTGTCCGATTCGCTCTACGGCGAACCGGTCTACGTGTTCAATCCGTTCACCAGAGAACATATCGAGCTGCCGAAGTCTCCGCAGTTTCAGGACCAGGAGGTGGTGTTCGGGTTCGGGTTTCATCCCGTTACGAAACGATACACGGTGGTCCGGATCGTGTATTACCGGACCCCGCGGCGGTTGAACAGGAGCAACCGGAGTTACCCGCGATCCGAGGTTTATGTCTTGACAATCGGCGAACCAAAGTCGAATGGTTGGAGATGTTTGGGGAAAATGCCGTACCATTTGGACCGGCAAGCGAAGGAAGTGGTGGTGGTGAACGGGCGGCTCCACTGGGTGAGTCGCCCGGGCCGGATAGGCGGGCTTCCGGGTCGAACGATTGTGTCGTTCGACCTGAAGGACGAGCAGTTCAAGCTCGTCTCCAAACCGGTCAACCGGAGCAACTACCACCTCGCGGTGATCGGCGGGTGTCTGGCGGCGGCGGTGTCGTGCGGGTACGGGAAGCTGGAGATTTGGGTCATGGAGAAATACGACGTGAAGGAGTCGTGGACGAAGCGTTTCGACATCCACGGGGCGTACCTGGCGAAAATCCCGAGCCACGATTACGGGATGTGGCGGAAACCGACGCACGAGAAGATGGTTCGGGTTCTGTGTGTGTTGAAGAATGGGGAGATATTGATAGAGCATAGAGGAGGGAGTTTAGTGAAGTATGATCCAAAATGGAAGGAGTTTAAGGATGTTGTGTTTCATGGGATGCCTAAGTTGTTTCAAACAATTGTACATGTTGGCAGCCTTAATTGGATTCATACACCAAAATAACCTCTAAATTCTTAAAAAACAATCTCAAATTTATGTAATAAGAAAGAAGAAAGAGTTAAATGGGTATGTAATGTAACTAAAAATTCGTTTTTTCTCGCTTTTAATTTATTTATAATATACAGATACAGATAAACAAATCTTTAAATACAAACCAGATGTGCGTTATACGACAAAAGTTGCTACAAAACGGATCAAACGACTATCGAATGAAGCTTGTATAGCTCAAAGTTTCCAAAACCCGCAAAAATCAATAGTTGCTATCGATCATAATACGGGTTTTATAAACGAGGCATAGCGGTTTTTGTACATTCATATGTGAATTATCATATATGCATCCAAGGACGGGCACTAGAAAATTCTGTTTTTATGTTACTCGCTATAAGGTGAGATTTCCGAGTCTTCAAACAAAGAGCTTATGTGGTGTTATTGTGTAGATTTCTCAATCGTGCGCCCGATCAAGATTAGGTCATCATACCGAATTCATTAGCCACGGTGATGCCATAAACGGAGGCTCGTACGGAGATTTCGCACCCATCGACGCTGAAAATTGTTAGAAAAAAGCTTTTAGCCTCAAAATATCATAACATAGTCTTGAAATCAATTGAAGATGGTTTAGGCCCCAAAACAAAACTAATGATTAGATATACAAAGTAAGAATCTTTACTTTTTTCTAATTTGAAAAGATGATCTTGACACCACAACATAGTCGGTTTTATAGGACGTCAAATATGTCTAAATGTCTTAATAAACTGTTTCATATGACTTAAGTTTATAGGGCAAATAATTGTATGTCTTATGTAACGGTATTACAATAAGTTGATAGGACGTTTTTGAGTGCTTTACGACACTTCAGAAATAAACGTCTAATTAGTCATATGTCGTCGTTTCAAAAAGTGTCCTATCAAAAGAGATGTGTTCATAGGCCACTTCTCAAAAATGTTCTTAAAAAAAAACTAATAGTACACATTTACTTAAAAGGTGTCCTAAAAGGCTTGTTAAGATGCCAAAATACGTCGTAACATTCTATTGTAATACCTTTATATAGGACAAACAATAGTTTGGTCCTATAAACTGAAGTCATATAAAACAGTCTACCGGTATATATAGACATATTTTGTCTTATAAGGTTGATTTTCTTGTAGTGTGACGGAATAATTAGATTATTTCACCAAATTACCGTCTTCGGTATGTAGCTCCGTTAGCAAAGGGACGGGGTGACTTTGTCCAAACACAAGACAGGTCCGGGTTTCGATCCCGCCTCCACATTGGTGTCCTTGGAGGCGGGTTCCGTGCGGGACCGGTTGGGGATGCCGGTAATCAACTTTTTTCCCAAATTTAACCAAGTTACCATGGCAAAAGCAGCGACATGTACGACGCTGCATCGATGGCAATGCGGCTGGTTCGAAGAGCACCAACAAGCCATCTAACCAAACCGTTAAGACCGTTGGTCAACCAGGTCACCCGGTGCACCCACCATGCTGGACCATCGGACCATATCAAAAGGGTTCCGCTTCGATTGGGTACAACAGTTTCTCCTGATGCTGCATCAACGGTCATGCTGCTAGTTCCGAGTGAACCACTAGCCATGTAACCAAACTGTTACCTTAACCATCCGTTAACTAGATCAGGCGGTGCAACCCACCATACTTGAACCATGGGACCATCAACCGGACTCGAAAAAGCAAGCTGCAGCCGAATACAGCTGCTCTTCCTCAAATGGTTTGGACACATAGCCATCCATTCCACACTGCATGCATCCTTCATCCGTAGCCTGAATGACATCTGCGGTCATTGCTAAAATAGGCGTGTGCCAATGACCCACATTCGCAAACATTTCGATCGATGCTTCACCGGATTTGATTTGTTCGTTAACCTTGCTCTCTACGCTGCGGATTTGTCTTGTAGATTCGAACCTAAAACATCGAGATAACACCACGTTTCAGTACTTCTTTAATACAACTACACGAACTTTACCGTCTAACTTCCCTTCTATATTCAACTCCCAACCTAAATTTTTCATCAATCGCGACATTTTCTTGAAGGGTATTTTGGTCATTTGAGTATTAGGGTATGCTTTGCAAACTAGCTCATAAGTCAGCTATTTGATAATAAGCTAGCTGTTAGCTGAAAAGTTAGTAGTTGGCAGATAAACTAGTTGGTAGTTGATAAAATAGTCATGTTCCATAAAAAAAAGAGTAAATTACGTTTTTAGTCCCTATGGTTTGTTGAAAAATTTCTAGTTTTTGAAATTACAATTTTCATCCCTATGGCTTATATAATATTTACCTCTTTCGTCCTTATGATTTAAATTTTATTGCTTTTTTCATCCCTATGGTTTACAATTCATTTCCATTTTAGTCCTTCATACATAAAACTAGTGTTTTGGCCACAGGGACGAAAATAGAAATGAATTGCAAACCATAGCGACGAAAACCGAAATTTGAAACCACAGGGACGAAATCCGAAATTTTTAACAAACCACAGGGACGAAAAACGTAATTTACTCTAGAAAAAACTAACTCATAAGCCAGATGAAAATGTAAAAAATAACCTAAAAGGACATGCTAAAAAATTTATTGGAAAAATATAAGGGGCATAATTGAAAAAAAGTGGAAAAATCTCCATGGAGCTTATTGAAACGCTATTTTAAGTAGCTTTTCAAAATGCTAGCTTATAGCTAACCAAACAGGTCTTTTTCAATAAGCTCAAAAAATAGGCTAGCTAATGATTACAAAACACGACCTTAGTCAAAAGGGGTCAAAGAAAGGGAGAGAGAGTTTGTTACCCATCCATTTCGGGCATTTGGAGATCCATGAAACAAGCATCAAAACGATGAGGCGGTTTAAGCCTCTCTAACGCAGCCTTCCCGCTATCGACACAAGTGACGATCGCTCCATACTTCTTCAACGCACCTTCCGCCACTCGTCTATTGACCACATTATCATCAACCACCAAGATTCTTTTATCACGTAGTAGAGTCCCAAGAGTCGATGGTTTTCTTCTTGCCACGAGGCTCTTGTTTCCAACCGTAAGAGTTTCTTGGAAGCGAGAGATCAAGATGCTTAATCTTAGAGGCTTTGGCACAACGTTAGCCACCAAGTTAGCCGATTTGAGCTCATCGCGTATAGTTGGGCTCACAGAGTGAGCCAAGAGAAATAGTTTCGGGCTACTAGTTGGTCTTAGCTCGTTAAGGCTACGAAGAAATGCAAGACCAATCTCCTTATCCCAAACTTCTTGATCAAGAAGAATCATAGCAAAACCAGCTGAATCACTACAAAAAGAAAGAACCAAAAATTATTAAGCATGTTCATAAACGAAACGTCCCCACTACAACAAAATCGGTTTTATAGGAGGCAAAATATGTCTAAATGTTCTAATAGATTGCTTTATAGGACTTAAGTCTATAGAACGAAACAATTGTACACCCTAGAGGCGTTACAATAAGTTGATAGGACGCAAAATATGTCTAAATATATCCTAATAGATTGCTTTATAGGACTTAAGTTTATAAAATCAAACAGATGTACGCCCTATTCAAAGGACGGAAAATATGTCCAAATGTCCTAATAGATTGCTTTATAGGACTTAAGTTTATAGAATCAAACAGTTGTACGCCCTATTCAAAGGACGAAAAATATGTCCAAATGCCCTAATAGATTGTTTTATAGGACTTAAGTTTATAGAATTAAACAGATGTACGCCCTATTCAAAGAACGAAAAATATGTCCAAATGTGCTAATAGATTACTTCATAGGACTTAAAGTTTATAGGATCAACAATTATGCGCCCTATGGAAAAAGGTGTTACAATAAGTTGATAGGACGCTTTTGTGCGTCCTAACAAGTTTTATAGGACAATTTTGCAATAAAACATCCTATTAGTTTTTTTTATATAATATTATTCGAAAAAGTCCTACAAACTTGTTAAGATGCTCAAATTAGTCCTAATATCGTATTGTAAAACCTTTATATAGGACACACAATTGTTTGAACCTTTAAACTTAAGACCTATAAAGCAGTCTATTAGGACATTTAGACATCTTTGATGTCCTCTGAAGCCGATTTTGTTGTAGTGCCCGATGAGCCATTCAAAGCGTTGAGTGAAACAATCTTACCTTGCAGATAGATAAGTTTGTGCAGAATCAAAACCAGATGTGATCTCGACCGATATCCCCATTCTTTGAAGATGGTATTTCGTGACTTCGGCTCTTATGATTTTCCAATCAATCACCAAAGCTCTTTGTCCCCGGAACTCCGATATGGCCGGATGATACTGCTGCAACACGGTATCAAGAGAGCACGTTTCTTTTTTCATGAAAACGGCGGTAAACGAGAAAGTACTTCCGGTACCCGGCTCACTAACGAAACCAATCTCACCGTTCATAAGTCCCACCAATCGCTTACTAATGCTCAACCCAATCCCAGTTCCACCGTAAGTTCTCGACGTCGAACTGTCGGCCTGCATAAACGGCATGAATATCCGGCTCTGTGCATTTATCGGGATTCCGACACCAGTATCTTCAACGGTCACTAAAATCTTGATCTTTTCATGTTCATTCATCAAATCTTTGCCACCAAAGTTTTCCCAACTTTTCTTCCTATCGACCACCGGAAGCCCGCTCAAAGTATTACACGCTACGTTCGACTTCGACCCGGAATCCAAGATTTTTCTTAGCACATCGTCCTTCATATCGGATTCACGTGTCACTTCATCCGCTAGATGCACAGACACAAATATGTGTCCTCTATCATGCATAAACTGCAAAAAAGGCATCAAAAATGAATGAAAGAACTCAAAACACAGAGTGTAGTTGTGTTAATTGTGATAAAGATGAGAAAAGTTGCTAACTTTAAGTGAATTCGCAACCAGATTCGTGATTATTTGCCTGAAACGTCCGGGGTCTCCAACGACAGCCTCGGGAAGTTGATTAGATACATAAACCGCCAACTTTTCGTCCACAAGAAAAAGATTTACGCTAATTAGAATGAATTGTATCATAGTAATAAATAATCCAAATACGCAGTTTGGTATCTACCTCGATCCCTTTCTCTTCAGATTTGGTTGAAAATAGCCATAAAACGTTGTCAAGAATGGCACGCAGATCAAACGGGACAGCCTCGAGCTCGAGCCTTCCCGATTCGATTTTCGCCTGATCCAACACTTCATTAATCAGCCTTATCAAATCTTTTCCGCTAGCATGGGCAGTCTGCGCAAAATCAATTTGTTTCGCGTCTAGATTTGTGTCCATCAGCATCTGCAGCATGCCTGATACGGAAATTTTATGGTAAAACAGTCCTAAAAGCATCGAGTAACAGCCATTGATCAACTAAAAGATCTCGAAGTTACCTAAAACACCGTTCATCGGGGTCCTGATTTCATGCGAAACCGTTGCAAGAAACTACAAAAGGAGCGAGATTAGTCGCAATTAAAGCCTTTTCTTTTAAAGGGTGTCTTATAAATGAACTCTTTTTAAATGTACCTGAGATTTCGCTACATCTGCAGCTTCGGCACGATGTTTGAGCTCCATCATCTCACGACAATCACGCTCTACCGTTGCAATTCGGTTGATGGCTGCATAGAAGATATGGCCGAGAAGAAAAGTGATTATAAGCACCCCACCCGAAGCTACTATTGCTGTCCATGGTGTCGGAGGCCGCTGCTTAAACCTGTTAGAAAACGTACGAAATCCAATCAAGAAAAATGCAAGCGGACCAGGTGTTTACGAAATGCAAAGTTTTTTCAAACGGCAAACGGGCCGCCCATAGATCACCCCGATGGGGATTTTCCGGGCTATTATCTTTATGACCTCATGGGATTAATAGAGGTGTGCGTAAACTGACTCAGACACCCACGGTTACCCCGAGAAAAGTTCAAATGCTCGTGAAATATGACCTGCAACGCATTTCATGCTTCCTAGCAGGATCACCGAAGTCAAGGCTGCTGATGTGCAGTAAACCCGTGTCGGTCTCATTAGGGCCGTACATGTTAATGGCTGCAGAAATATTTGTCGTGTCGTAAACATTCACAACAATCGTCTGTTTGCTCGCTAGCTGGTGTAGAAGCTTCTCAACCAACGATGGGACGTCATAAGATGCACCGAGGTACCTGTGATATTACAAAAGTTCGTTTTTAAGCGAAAATCACAACGAGGTAAATCTTTTTAATCAAAGATATACAGTAAAATGTCAAACATACCCCACGGTGGCATCAATTCGCTTTTCTGGTGTAGCATCCTGATGAAGATGAGCGTTATAGACCGCAAACGTAAGTACTACCCCTAAATGGTTCGATTTTAGTAGCTTAAAAGGAGATGTCAAGACCCCCTTTCCGGATGCCCTTGCGCGTAAAATGTTTTCACGGTCTTCCTAAAGGACAACGAAAATGAAAAGAAAACTAAAACATTGTGTATACGCAGTTTATTTGATATTTTACTATGCTTTACGAGTAAAACTAGCCAAAAATGAAGCAAATATGGAGACCCTTTTAAGTTATTATGAAGATAGAGGGAGGTTCAAGGGAAAACCTAAAAAAATGGAAAACTGAGGAACACCCTGGTAGCCCTTCATCTGGACGGTATGCACTTGTGCATACAAGTAAATTAAGTTGTTTTTTGGTTTTTTATGCACTTGTGCAAATGCACGTGTGCATGTTACAAATTACTTGTATGCATACTGTCCAGATGAAGGGCTATCAGGGTGTTCCTTAGTTTTCCGTTTTTTTTTTAGATTTTCCCCTGAACCTGACCCTATAAAGATATATACCTTTCCAGACATCATATCAATCGACACGATATGAGAAACAGTTTCTTGCGATAAAATAACGGGAGCATATTCATCTTGAATAGGCGAAGGATCGAGATTTTCAGGGTCACAATCCTGTGCTAAAGTTTGGTCTTCGGTTTCCATTTTCTTTATAGTCCATCCATGTTCTTTCTCAAAATTTTCCCGATCAGAATGACGGACTCTTAAAGCATACGCAACACCGCTAGTTAATGGTCTCTCAAAAGATGTTCTTTCTGTATATTCCCCGAAAGTTTTCTGTAGAATTAAACAAAAAGTTTCTTAATTTACAAAGTTTGGACAATTTTGGCAACATTTTTCTTGCAAAAAGACTTACTTGATCGATAGCAGGAGGTTCTTTCCCATGATAGAAAGTCGAAACGAGAATAGAGAGGGCGTGAACATGGTTCATGCTCACGTTGAATTGATCCTGCAACATTCGTGCTCGCTCATCGCACATGTTGGCTAGTGTTTCTTTTCTTCTAAAGTGAATACCTTCATTTAAGTACCAAAACAACCAAATCGATGTGATAACTCCGGCTAACATGAACAAAACTAGGAGTTTCTTCATCCATTTCCCGGCACTCTTTGACGAGTTTTGCGCTTGTTCTTTCTTCTGCGTTTTCCCTTCACGATTCTTCCACAAACAACGAATCACGCAACATAGTGCAACTACGAAAAGGGCCAACATGCATACCTTTAGAATCGCAAGTTTTCTAAGTATCGTTGTTTGCAACGCTTTCTTGCAAGTTTTCCAGTTATGTACCATAGGAGTTTTGTCATCTTGAATAGGACATTGACCCCATAATTCCACATTTTGTGCAGGATAACTATCGCACTCTTCAACCCCATGGTTCTCAAGATTTGGCACTTTGAGAGCACAAGTGATTTCGTGTTTTGTGGACGTTTCGTAACGCGATTGTTTGGTACATTTCAAGGTAGTTATCTGGAAAAATAAAACCTACAAGAATTAGAACATAATTGACATAACCACAAGGGTTGCAGCGTAGTGGTTGAGGCCCTGGGGATGTGGTGGAATATCTCATCTGCCCAGGGTTCAATTCCAGGCGTACACAACAGTTGTAGCCACTGAGTTTATCAGGGCTGATTTCTTGCGGTCACAATTTGTCGGGATTAGTCCAGGTATAGCTTGGGACACCCTTAAAAAAAACATAATTGACATGCTATGGTTCTAAAGATTTCTTCTAGATTACATGTCTTTTAATTCCACAAGAACTGTTTCATGCCCCCAATAGGTTTCATATCTATGGTTCTAAAGATTCTTCAAATGCTAACCAAATGGTGTATATGCGAAGGATCGTGTGAGAAGTTGAGTTAATGGTGAGAAGCGCGGAAAGTGAATCCGAACCGTTTGATCTCTTTTAATCTCAAACCCTCCCATGAATTGCGGCTTAGAAGGGAATTGATATGGTGTATCTCGGTGCATCTTATCTCAGTGCATCTCATCCTAATTTGCGTTCATTTCTCATCCAACTGTTGAAAACCACTTCTTACGTTTCTAACCGTTAACTCAACTTCTCACCAGAACCCAACCATCATGATGTATAATTGTATAAATATAAAAAGTGTAAAGATACAGTAAAAGTAAGAAAAGATTAGAAAGCAAAACCTGATTTGATTCAAAGAATGAAGAGGCAAGCTCATGAAGAAGTTCTTTGCTGACATTAAGTTGTTCAACCAAGACCAAAGATTTATCTCCACATGTCTCTTTTGTTACCTCCATCTTCTTCTTTAACACACCACTAAACAAAAACAAACCAAACCCAAATACAAAGAGAAAAACCCACAAAAAAAGGAGCAATCTTTTTCTTTTCCAGCCATTATTAGCCTTCCTCATCTTTGAATTTGACAAAAACCCACCATTTAACCCAGAAATCTTGCAATTCAAAGACATTATCACAAACACCCACTTGAGAAAAGGCCTTGAAAACTCATCAAAAAGCATAACCTTTATGAGGTACAAATGGATCTTGCAGCAAACCCAGTTCACAATTCAATGATAGAAACTCAAGAAAACAGAGATTTGCAGAGATAATTACAAAAACTGAAGCTGAAAAAACCAATAAAAATCACAGCTTTTGGAGTAAGAAGAGGAAGAAGAAGAAAAGGGAAAGGGAGTCATGGGAAATTATTATCAAGAATAAGACAAGAAAATGAGAAGAAGGGAATTAAGTGGTTTTCCTAAATTGAGGTGTGCCTGCCTCACCAAAGGCTGTGTTGAAGCATAAAGAGGCATCAAGAACAAACCTTTTTTTAGAGAGAGAGAGAGAGAGAGAGAGAGAGAGAAGAGGGCATGAATGATTATTGTTATTAAGAGAAATTGGAAAGCCAGTTGGGTTTTTCACTGCCCAACTGGATCAAGTGTTTTTAGTGATAGGGGAGGGGGAAAAGAGGCTCCTTTGCTTTTTAATCCTTTTTTTTTTTCTATCTGTAGAAGAAAATGGCATGGCTGTTTGGGTTGTGGCTGGGGACATATGATTATCTCATCATCTTGTGGGAATGGATATTAATGTCATCTTTTTTTAACCTTTTCTTTTTGAACAAAAATTGGTGTATACATTTCTTGAAGTATGTTGAAAACTTAGTTTAACCGGTAATAAGACTTGGATTTTTAGGAATTTTCTTTAAAAATAACCGGTTTGACCTGGTTAGTCGAAATGTGCGTAAGCTGGCTCGGACGCTGACGGTTAAATAAAACACCCATCTTATTTTTATTAATTATTATATCAACATTCTGGTTTGAAGCTTTTTATATATATCAGATATAATTTTTTATTATTAGAATTTGAAAAGGATATATATATGTAAAAAAGATTTTATTATATTTAAATGTGTGCTACAAACTAGTTTATTTTTAGGTTTACTGAAAAATTCTTGTTTAATAAATCATAAGTTAATTATAAGTTAGTTTTAAGAAGTAGAAAAAAGTAACTGCTTTAGACAATATTTTATTAAGTTTTATGTGGGTTTTTTTCTTTTCTTTTTTCCAATTATGCAAAATAAATTTTACATAAATGTCTTTTATATTTTTATTAATTAAGTCATTTACATTGTCAATTAAACTTTTATCAAAACGTAACTAATTTATCAATTAGTTTATTAGTTATCAGTTAGTTTGTCAGTCAATAACTTATTTATCAACTAGTTTGTCACACATAGCCTTATATACATATAATGTCTTTTATAATTATTAAATTTTAAGTTTGTTTTAACAACAAAATGTCACATGAAGACTATATTTTTACCAAATGAGTCACAACTTTTTTAAGTAATGCGTTATGTTGTAGGAAAGAATATATACAAGAAATCAAGGGGTCTTTTGCACAATCATACCAATCGAATCTCTATAATTTTTAAGTTATAAGTTTATTTTTTTACTGTTTCAACAAAAAAAAAATCTAAATATCAAAGTTTAAATCACTAATATAATAATCGGTTCAAATATTTTGTATGTTAATTTTAACAAAACAATTTAATTAAAACACGGATTTCAAATATAATTGTATCTTTTAATTTTACATAAATCATTGGTTATCTTTTATTTGTGTAATTATAATATAATATGAATAAAGTTATTTTTATTTGTTAAGAGTAGTATTTGTTTTGTTCTAGAATATATTAATTTGCATTGTACATCGATCACACCACATGGAGGTTGAATCAATTGGCCCCCTTTAACATCAAATAATGTTTGAATTTATTATATTTTAACGTTAAAATTATATACAATATCATTATTCATAATTTAAGAAATTAACCAAAGCTGAGATTAATATAATAAAGAAATGACATTGATCATATATGTGGGCCCACCCCATATAATCATTTAAATACAAATAGTACTTTGACCCCTATCACTAGATATTTTTGCAAACTTAAAAAAGTTCTGAAAATTGGAATTTTACTATTCTAGAGCATCTTGGATGCAAGATAACTTATAAATAAAAAAATGGGAATTTGGCTCAAATAGCCACATTACTTGACCAATTGCATTTCCTAGTCATTTCTCTTCCAGATTGATCAAAATAGACCTAGGTCCGTCCAGGTCCGCCACCATGCAGAAAAAGACAAAATAAATTGGCGGTCCAAGCCAGATCCACAACGGGTCGGGTCGGTAGGTCCGCCACCCGACCCAGGTAATGGCGAACCTAGGCTAGGTCCGCCATTTACCATGTTTTTGTTGATTTGTTTGTTTTTTGACGTACGTTTTCGTTGCGGAACTGCATTATTTTGGTCCTATATAATTGTCAGATATATAGTTTAGTGGTTGAATGCATTGAAGCATTTTGAACAAATTTGAAACCGTGAAGTTTTCCCCAAAAATAGCAAGTCTGAAAACGGAAGTTAAGCAGTTTTGCTTTCTGAGAAAAATTTTCAAAAACACTTGAAAACTTGAAGACGAGTTCTATTTCTGAAAAAGTAAAGTTACGTATTTTAGGTGGAGGTTACTTTCAACAGAATGATCAAGGGTGGGATTATTATACTGATCGACCGATGGTTCGCATCATGGTTCTGGCAACTATCACGCATCAAAGGTTGTTTAGTTATCTTCGTGAGAAATGTGGTATGGACACCATTGTTGGTACCACCAAAATTATTTACATATATTCTGGCCAAATGATTCAGCTAAAAGACAATGCCGATGTTTCGTGTTTCTTGCAAAATGCTATGGCTTTTACAACTCCGCCAACACTTTACGTTTACGACGATTACACCATTGGGGGCGGAAGCAACGTCGGTGGTGGTTCGAACATCGGAGGCGCTCTTGATGTGTATGCCCCCGAGCAGAATCAAACTCCTTACGTGCCTCAGTTTGATTCCGCTTTATTTCCGGATGTTGTTCCGGAGACAGAAGAACCGGTAGACGAACGAGAAGATGAGGAAGACGAAGCCGAGGAAGAATTTCATCAAGACCCCGAGGAATCTCATGTTTTTGACCTGGGTATTTCTGATGTTGATACGGATGAAGAAGAAGAAGAAGAAACTTCTGAACCCAGTCCTGTTAAATCATATGGTGGGATAAATGATTTCTTTGGTATGCCCCCATCCCTTCCAGAAGACCAAGAGCCCGTCATCACACCAAACGAAGCACCTGTACATTATAACCGTAGTACAAGAGTGAATATAGGGGATGTTTTTCAAACGAAAGACGAAATGACCCTCGCTATCGGCATTAAGACCCTTGAAGAGGGTTTCCAGTTTAGAGTTGAAAGATCTTCAAATTCCCGATATGATGCGAAATGTGTACATGCTAACTATGAGTGGCGTATTTATGCGGTGAGCATACAGAATACCACTATGTTCCATGTACGAATTATGAAGGGCTTACACACTTGTTCAAGGACCCAAATGAATCCCAACCACCGTAACGCCAATAGCAGAGTATTGAGACACATAATTAAGCCTAAAGTGAGTGATGAAAGCCGGAGAATACGTGGAAAAAACATTGTGAACGACGTGAAGGTGGACATGCACATAAATATCTCGTATTGGCAAGCTTGGCGTGCGAAGGCTTATGCGCTAACCCTGGTTCGTGGTACCCCCCAAGAATCTTTTAGCCGACTCCCTGCGTTCTTCTATAATCTGGAGCTTCATAATCCTGGTACATTCACCAGAATAAAGACAGATAGTACATGACGTTTTGAGATGTGCTTTGCTACCCTTGGTTGCTCGGTACATATTTTCTAATGTTTTTCCAAATCCAGTATATTTTTTGCATTAATAGATATTGTATTTAATTTTCTAATGTCTAAACCACATAATTTATGTAGATTCGGTCGTTTCTGGGACACTTATGTCGTGTCCTTATGATAGACGACGCTCATTTGAAGGGTCCCTACTTGGGCACAATGTTCTTAGCCGTTGCTATGGACGCCAATAACCAAATTGTGTCGGTCGCTTTCGGAGTTGGTAGGTCTGAGAGTGGGGAGGCGTGGACTTGGTTTTTGACGATGTTGAAGCAATGTATCCAAGAACCGGAAGGGTTGGTGTTCATATCCGATAGAGCTTTATCCATAAGCCAAGCTATCAACACGGTGTTCCCAAATGCCCATCATGGTTTGTGTTGTCGCCATTTGCTGATGAACGTAAAAAGCAGGGACAGTAGGGCCAAGTTTCAGAAGGCTATGTTTTGGAAGATGTGTAAAGCGTACACGGAAGAGGACTTTGAACGTAAAATGCAAGCTCTACGCCACGTTATACATGTAGGAGCACCACTTATGGATTCGGTTGGCAAGAAGAAATGGTCAAGGGCCTATTTCCCCGGAGTGCGCTACAACATAATGACTTCAAACAGCGCCGAGTCGGTCAATGCACTGTCTCGTTTTGCTCGAAAACTTCCTATCGTGTCCCTTATGGATTACTTCCGAGAATTCCAACAAGACTGATATTCAATTCGTCGTAACAAAGCAGGTTTTCATAGTCACACTTATCCACTGTTATTTTCGTTTGTCACAATAATTGACAACATATTTACAAGATTTTAATCTTTCGTTTTTCTGCAACGACATGGGTAAATGCTCTCCCCCCCAAAAATAGAAAAAATTGTTAGAAGGAGACAGTTGAAGTCGGAAAGGTTTATTGTCCATGAAATAGGTCATGACCTATACGAAGTTCAAGATTCCCGTAGGGACGCGAACATACTCAGAGCCCACACCGAGGAGATGTACAGATGTCATCCACATGGTATCGCCATACTTCAAAGTGGAAAATTTTCGAGCCACATACTCAGAGCTCATACATCCTCTTGGGCATCCTGATACATGGGTTATTCCAGACACTCCGCTTATGACCGTTAAACCACTGGCCTACAAGAAATGCGCTGGTAGACCGAGTAACCAAGATCGTATCCCATCTCGTGGTGAGGAGCCCACACCGAGGAGATGTACTCGATGTAGAGAAATTGGACATACTCGGACTCAATGTCAGGCGCCTGCCCCAGTGAATCGTGGAAGCCAAAGAGCATCTGGTAGCCGCACTAATATCGACGATTATGGAGGCACCTATAGACATCAAACTTTTGATTTAAATGTTGATCTGAATGAGTAACAATGTATGTAATTAACGTATTGATTATAATGAATAATGTTCGTGTATCATGATAGTAAACAAAATGCTACACTTTATTACTTAACCCAAGGATAGAACCGAGCAACGGAAGTCTATTGACTACTACATGACAAGGTTAATTTAAACAAAGTTCGAAACATAGAACCAAAAGGTAAACTAGTATCCCTTTGGGTAGAGAGCTTTACATCTAATGATCAAATCAACATTTTCATTGATCATGTCCTCTATGCGGGGATAGGTTTCTTTGATATTCTTTATTTTGTTTTGGTCTTCCTTGATCTCTCTCTGCAACACCGTCACCGTCTGCTTCTTTCTCTCGACGACAGTCTCTAACTCTATCTGCTCGACCCTGTTCTTCCGCCATAGGTATTTGAGCTTGGAAATATCTATCTCTGCTTGCCGTATGGATTCCCTTGTCCCCGCCGGCATCGTTTGAGAAGGTGTATGGTTACGAGAGGGGGGCCCTTCGTATTCATGTGTCTCTACATACCAGTCATATGCGTCGTTAAATTCCTCTTCCTCCTTCTCCGTTATTGCATAATCGGTTGGAGTTCTTCCAAAGTTACTCCACTCCTCCTCCATTTAGGGTGGTTTCCAACCTATCCTTGAACTTCCATCCATCAATGGTTGATGCGAACGGGAAGTTCCATCCATGTAAGAAAAAATTGTTTAATCACTCTGATGATTCACACTGTGTTTGTTTTTCTATGGTTTACAACCACTCAACCATGGGGTACTTATAGTCGTTCAGGTCCTCCATTGCGGACCTGCACTGGGTTCGCAATAACGGAGGTGCACTAGGTCCTCCATTGCGGAGGTGCACTAGGTCCGCAATGGCGGAGGTGCACTAGGTCCGCAATGGCGGACCTGCAATATTCGCCTGCAAGATTCGCCTGAAAAGGTGCAAGTTTATCTTGACCTAATCTAGGTCCGCAATTGAATCTAGGTCCGTAATTGCGGACCTAGAACTAGTTTTTTGGCTATAAATACTCACCTTATTTCTAACTTATAAGTCACCCCATCCACACACCATTTTTCATCAACTAATATCTTATGGCCGGAAAACGAGCCTCTTCTTCGAACCCCCCTCCTCTCAAACAATGCCGGAAAGGATGAGACAATCCGTAGAAAAAGCTGAGGCGAGGATCGAGGAACTCAGTCAAAGGTGGAAAGAAATTCTGGCCAAGAAGGAAGGGTACTTGAGAAGGATGGATGAAGACAGGGAAGAGATAAAAAGATTGAAGCGGGAGATAAAAGATAAGGAAGACCGTATTCGTTACGACAACGAACGAGCGAACAAGTTTATCCAAGAGTTTGCAGTCATGCAGGTTGAGATAAACGAGAAACAAAATTGGATTGATCAATGTAAAGCACTTTATCCTTAGATTGTGCAAGTGTTTTTGACCATTTCGTATATGGACTTTACATGTTTCGTACATGTTCGATGTTCTAATTTGTTCGTGAATAAAACAGTTCAGTATTTTGTGTGTTTTGACGAGTTTTAAATTTAATTACTGCCTCTGTAATGTTGTTTCTAAGGTAAGTTAAATTCATAAAAGATGTATAATAAGGTTTAGTAGATGTAAAAGTAACGAACTAAATAAAAAAATAGTTTGTACAATAATCTTTTACATTTTAACACTAGGTACTACACATCGGCCGATCCATCCTCCCTGAAAGACCATAAAATATCCGCTATCTCATACCGCCACCGCATACAGTCTTTGAATGTATCCGTGCTAGATGGATGTCGCCCGTGCACCAAATCAGCGAGAAATTTACATGCCCATGGACCACAATGTCCAAGCGGTCCCCTCTGCTGTGGCACATCCATCGCGTATTCCTAACTGAAGGAATTACTAAACACTTGTGCTCGCGAATGTTCACACAAAGTCGTAAACAATTGCGGCATCCTCATAGTGAATTCGGTCATCATTTCTTTAAGGAGTTCCTCCAAGGTGGGAATCTTGAGACTGTCATATATGGTCATAATCATGGAGTTCAGATTGAAGCGCTCAACCACCCAATGCTTATTCTCTATACATATTGGAATGAACACCTGAAACATAAAAAAATATATGTCAGTTATATAAATTCGAAATTTCTTAAATAATATACATGTAAACTGTTTTTCATACCGTATTCACGGTGCCCCACGCTGGAAAACCAACACTTCCTTGTTCACCACTGCACTGCCCAGTCACGTATGAAAGATCCTTAATCACAGCGATGTAATACATGAAGTCTGGGAGCACCATGGTCCAAGTAGCTAGTGACGAGCGTGACTCCATAAGATGTCGGTCCTATACCTCGAGGTGCTATTAATAAACAATTACATGTTAAGCATGAGTTACAAATTATTATTAATAAAATTATATAACTAAAAAAATACGTACCTCCATCTCAAAATATCCACTATCTTCCAAGCCCAAAAGTTTACCCCAAAAGGTACGATCTACAGGCCGGATTGGTAGAACTGTAAGTCTCACCTGAGCAGGCAACGTGCCATCCCGATACATGCGCTCCACCACCGTAGATGCCTTATGTGAATCCGCAGTCTCGGAAGGCCGCTTACCTTTCACTTTTTTTGGTCGGGCGGCTGGGGGGGTAGAATCAGGAAGGGCGGTGTATGGAGAGACTTGCAAGTGGGAAGGATGTCGTACACGTGCCCCCCTCCCAAGGTTTTCCTGCATAGGTGGTCTCGGAGCCATATTGGGGGCGGTCTAGGAGTAACGAATTGGGGACTGTCGTACACCCCTATACCGAACGACCCTGGCATGTCTGGGCCAACCATACCGAATGTCCCTGTCATGTCTGGGCCATCCACACCTGTCATACCTGACACTCCCTGCATAACGAAATAAATAAATATCTCTCCGATATCATTGAAAAAATAAGTTAAACATTAACCGATTGATGATACTTACCGTCGGCATATGGGAGGGGGGAAAAGCGTACGACGGATCCGGAAGCATGGGTGACGAAACCCAGGGGTCGTACGGCGATTCTCGCTCTTGCTGTGGTGGCTGTTCTTGCTGTGGTGGACGAGCGGATAGCTACGTACAAGTATTAATTGTTAATGAATGTTCATAAGTTTAAAATTAAATACATAACTAAAATTAAATACTTACATGCCACTGCTGCATCTCACGGTACATCTCCTGTATATGAGTATACATATCCGTTTGACCACCCCGCCACACATTTATATCATTAACTGTTCCCTGTACTTCACTAACAGTTCCCTCCAGGGTGGTCAAACGATCCCAATATGCAGTATAGGGATCACTGGTAGGCATACTCATATGGGGGGACTCATGCTGGGATCCCTGATGGATCTATGGGCCAAAGTCCCCCCCCACACCAGCGTCAGGGTGGAAACCAGCACCGTCACCACCACCATCGTCGTCGTCGACGACATCGTCCTCGTCGTCATGGTCACCATCACTGGAGACTCTCGTCCTCTTTATCTCCTGCTCCTCCATCCCCTGGAAATATCGGTGGCTAATCTGATACCACTGAAATGACTCCTCCTGAGGGGTAGCCACAAGAAGTCCGATGGGTTCCTGACTATGCTGATATTCATAATCTATAATGTTAGTTTTTAACGTTAACATAATCAATATTTTAAAGTATTTAAAAATACGTACCTCTGACGCATCAAGTATTACCCCGACATGTCTACTGCCAAGGATAATCCTAGTCCAACGTACACCCCTAGGAAGCCTGGGATGCATCGTGAAAAACCTGGTAGCGGCAGGAAATGTCTCCAAGATCCAAACCTGGGAGTTACAAGTTGTTAAAATATGGAATGCATTAACCATGTATACGTATAGTAATAGTAAATCAACTAACCTTGAAGGCATGTAAAAACCCTTTAAGTGTCATCTTCGGCTGATCTGGTGTACGTTTCCGAATAGCACCGGACATCTGCCGAAAGGTGGGTTCCCAGACAAAAGAACCCCAAGGATATCGGTTAAAGAACCGATAATCATGTGCTACAGTAAGCACGGTGGAGGAAACAGGTAAGTGGATCTCTCTACCAAGATAAAAGACACCCACCATCATGATCAAGCAAACACGGACATCGTCATCGTCCGTAAGCTGATCTCCATCTCCAAGTGATGCAAATCTCGCTTCTAAATTCCGGATCTGCAACTTCTCCGGATCACCAAAAACTCGATGAATGAAAGGGGTGCACCTCTGTCTCTGCCTCTCTGGCAATGAGGGAAACTCTCCAAACTGGAGTCCTGTAATGAGGCAGAACTTCTCGTGCCCAAATCGTAGAATATGTCCTCCCACCTCGAAGAACATGTTATGCTCCACATCCTCCTCCGGGAAGATCTCCGTTTTTAATACGTTGTACATCAGTAATGGGTCATATGAGTAGTCCTCCATCAGCAACCAATGACCAAAACTAGTCTGACTGAAGATCTCCAGCCTTCATCCGCGCAACTTACTTTTTATTTGCTCTACGACAATCAACTTTGACCTTAGAGTCAAGCTAGGGGCCTAAATTGTCAAATATTAAAGTTAAAGGACATAAAATGCCAACATTTAATTTAAGGGACCTAAAGTGTAACAAATTAAATTTAAGGGACCTAAAGTGTAACAATATAAGTTAAACGAAACAAATTAAATTTAAGGACCTAAAGTGAAACAAATATAAGTTAAGGGACCTAAAGTGAAACAAATATAAGTTAAGGGACCTAAAGTGTCAAATATATAAGTTTAGAGACCTAAAGTGTCTAAAATGAAAGTTAAGGGACCAATAATGTAACATATATAAGTTAAGGGAAATAAAGTGACAACAATTAAGTTTAGGGACATAAAGTGAAACAAATTAAGTTTAAGGGACCTAAAGTGTCAAATATATAAGTTTAGGGACCTAAAGTGTCTAAAATTAAGTTTGAGGAGCTAAAGTGAAACAAATTAAATTTAAGGGACCTAAAGTGTCAAATATATAAGTTTAGGGACCTAAAGTGTCTAAAATTAAATTTAAGGGACCAATAGTGTCAAATATATAATTTAAGGGACCAATAGTGTCAAATATATAAGTTTAGGGATCTAAAGTGTCTAAAATTAAATTTAAGGGACCAATAGTGTAAAATTTATAAGTTAAGGGACCTAAAGTGTCAAATATATAAGTTTAGAGACCTAAAGTGTCTAAAATGAAAGTTAAGGGACCAATAGTGTAACATATATAAGTTAAGGGAAATAAAGTGACAACAATTAAGTTTAGGGACATAAAGTGAAACAAATTAAGTTTAAGGGACCTAAAGTGTCAAATATATAAGTTTAGGGACCTAAAGTGTCTAAAATTAAGTTTGAGGAGCTAAAGTGAAACAAATTAAATTTAAGTGACCTAAAAATTAAAAAAAAATTCCAGCTCCGCCATTCCGCCAGTCAGTGCGGTGGTGACGTGGTGGTGGCGGAGGGGGTTTAGAAAACTTACCTTTGGTGCCATGTTTCACACGTGTTGATGTAGGGAAGCACGTACAAAGATTCGACAAAAAACGAGCCTAATTTGTATTTCTTCCTTAGAATAATCGATGTAGGGTATGGGGGGGACCATCAATCGTTTATATATAAAAAAAGGTAGGTGGTGTCTTTAATAAAGCAATTAATAGACTGAAAAAACAGCAGGTCCGCCAGTCAGATGGCGGAGCTGTCGTCACATCAGAGCGTGCCACGTTATGTATGGCGGAGAAATGATTGCAAAGAATGGAATTGCAGAGAAAGAGAATTGGTCTGGAGAATAGGAATTGACTCTCTAGTTTGGTAGCACAGAGAATTCAACAGAGAAATGTAACAGGGAATCATTTCTCTTGTTTGGGAGCACAGAGATTTCAACAGAGAATTATACCAACCTATCATTTGCATCCATAAATTAATAACTACAATGCATAAATTAATAATTAAGTTAATAATTAAATTAATAATTAAAATGCATAAATTAATAATTAAAATGCATTTTTTTTAGCAACATCAAACTTCAGATGCGATTTCAGCTATAACAAGCAAAACGAAATCAGATACGATTTCAAATAAACAGCTATAACCAAACAAAACGAAATCATATGTTATTTCAACTATGAATCTCAAAGCAACAGGTTATCAATGTATAACAGAAATCGAGATACTTACCAAGCCGTCGCCGGAGAAGAAAGCCTAGCTGTCGCCGGAGAAAAAAGCCGCTGAAGAAACCCTAGCCGCCACAGAAAGAGACGGCAACGATGGTGTGAGAAAAAGACATAGAGAGAGACAGCGAGCGAGAGAGAGAGAGAGATTACCAGTCGTCGGAGAAGAGACCTCGTCGGTGGAGAGGGAGAGCGACGAGAGAGAGAGAGAGCGACGTGAGTTTTGAGGGATGTGTTTTTTTTTTGGGAACCAACTTTTCGTGTCTTTTTTTCAATTCCCAGATAATCCAATTTTTCAATTCCCACATTTTCTTTTCATTTTGGGGGGAAATAAAAGTAGAGAAATGGAAATCATTTATTTCTCAGGTTTTCTTTTCTCTGACTTACCAAACAAGGGAATTAGGGCCCATTTCCATTTTTCTGCCTTCAAATTTCTGTACCAAACACACTTTTATGGGTGTGTGTTTGGTTCGTAAAATTTCGATCGAATTCGAAAGAATTAGAATGATTAATTCTATTGACCAAATTTCATTTAAACATTTGGCTTACTTATAGAATGGAATTGAATTCCACACATTCCATTATTCATGAATTTAGTCATTCCATCACAACTGAGAAAGAATTTAATTCCATTCCATCTCACTTTTTCAAAAAAGACAAAATTATCCCCAAAAACTTATGTAATAATTTTTTCTTACCTTGAAGTTGGTGTGAGGTGATATTCTTAGATTAAGTATTTGATTTTGAATAAGTACATGGGACCCACAAAATGGTTTTTATAAGTTCTTAATTTGATAAGTTTGACATAATGTGGTAAAAAAAAGTACAAAAAATATGTTCTTATAAGAACCTCCATTGGAGATGTTCTACAATAGAATCTTCAAATTTTCTCTAAAATGGTGAATGAAAATTCAAAATCTCTATAAAAAAATACATTTAATTTCAATAAATTCTTCTTTTTGGAGATTACTGTAACACCCGTATTTTCAAGTAAATTATAAGACTTCTCCCACCTCGAAATTTCGAATTATAACTTGTAAATTAGGGTGAAAATAGCCAACTATGTTTTCCTTTTTGACGTGTGTCCTTTGTGCGAGAAAAAGTGGATTTTCGGGCCGGCATGAGTGGAGCGACTATGACAGAGTCACTATCGCCAAGGGCACAATCGCGTGGCTTAGATGACTCGCGGTACATACGGGGCGAAAGTGTCTAGAGATTGTGACATTGTCACACTCGCCGTGGCACAATCGCGGGGAACCATAGGGTAGTGGTACAAGTGCCGCGAGAGTGACCCGCAACAATGCCACGGGCACTATCGCCTGGCACAGTCGCGATCGGGGTGCAGAAACCTAATAAATTCAAATTTTGGCCATTTCTCATTCATTGCTCCATTCCAACTCAAGAACTTTCATCCTCTCCCCGCTCTCTTCATTTATATCGATCTAGAAGCATTTATTGCTCACTTCCTCCTTGCTTTGAAGTTCTTCACCATCAAGACTAGAGTTTGGAAGCTAGGGTCAAAGTTCCTCGTACCACCATCTTGTCCAAGTTCTAGGTTTTGGAATTTCTAGGTTTTCATACAAATCTAGTAGTGTGAGTTAACTCTACAACTCTTTTACCTTATATACATGTTTTAAATGTTGTTTTATGTTTCTCCATATCTCTATTTCACTTTCCTCATTTGAGCAATGTTGGGAAAGTTAAGTCAAAATCTAGGTTTTGATGATTTTGAGTAAAATGATGTTTTGACGAAGGAACTTGATTTTACTTGTATAAAAGATGATATCTTGCTATTTAGATGGATTTTGGGAAAGTTATGAGCATGGGCTAAATTTTATGTTGAAGTATCAAAACTATGAATTTCACTCTTTGGGTGGTTTATATGTACAAATGCAAAAATTTATGTTGGGTATATTTAACCATCAAGACTAGAGTTTGGAAAATAGGGTCAAAGTTCCTCGTACCACCATCTTGTCCAAGTTCTAGGTTTTGAAATTTCAAGGTTTTCTTACAAATCTAGTAGTGTGAGTACACTCTACAACTCTTTTACCTTATATACATGTTTTAAATGTTGTTTTATGTTTCTCCAATATCTCTATTTTACTTTCCTCATTTGAGCAATTTTGGGAAAGTTAAGTCAAAAACTTGGTTTTGATGATTTTGAGTAAAATGATGTTTTGACGATGGAACTTGATTTTACTTGTATAAAAGATGATATCTTGCTATTTAGATGGATTTTGGGAAAGTTATGAGCATGGGCTAAATTTTATGTTGAAGTATCAAAATTATGAATTCCACTCTTTGGGTGGTTTATATGTACAAATGCAAATTTATGTTGGGTATATTTAGTATATCCTAGAGAGTGTCAAATGTTAGACTATAGTGTAATGGTATATTTAGTATATCCTATAGTGTTATGATTATGTTCATTTTGGGATGTTACAAGTAGGTTGTCGTTGTAACACCCTAAAATTTAGATGAATAAAAAAAATTGCAATATGACGTCTATAAAGTGAGGAACCAAAACCTGGGATTAAACATACCATCCATAATAAATGACAAAGATAAATAGATGAAGATCACCCAAAGATGGGGAAAAGTAGTTAAAGCGTTTACAAAAATATATTCAGAAATCATGAGTGACAACTAGATAATCTAAGACATAATCATCTAGATTAGACCGTGTCACCAAATCTCCCAAAATGTTCTATAACTCCATTATGTACGCCAAACCCACCAAGTATTTACTTCCAAAAAGTCTCCGTTATTCGCTCAACCCCCGAAGCTCAGTCCTTACGAGCCCCACCACTACAAGAACCTGTAAACATGTGCCATTCAAGAAAACAAGTGTTAGGTTGGCGCCTAGTGAGATCAAACATATAAGTTTACATAAAAGAGCAATTGATATTAGTATGTGATAATAACAAAGATTCATTTATGGATTTGACTTTGTTCTCCCTTGAGAGGGAGTAGGGTGTCAAAATCAACTGGGGGAGACCCGGGTTTACCATTAGGGTGACGAAACACAAAAGTAGGTCACACCTCAATGTTACGGAGCTTCTGTTATAGCACCAAAGATTATCAAGTTCAACCACCCACGGTCTATAGTTCGAGCTCTCAAATGGTCTAAGAAGGTCTCACTCGCTAGACTATAAATATCATGGAGTACAAGGTTATCGTATTCAACCACCCACGGTCTATAGCACGAGCCTTCCAAGTAACACCCCACATCTAGCCAAAAAGATATTGCAACACCCACAATTTCCTAAAGAACAACCTATGATCAGCTAAGGAAATCCGTTAGCGATCGACCGAGAGAATCGATCAGGGAACGGTTTAGCACGAAAGGTGAGAAGGGCACCAGAGACACGCGCGGCTTAGCCTGTGGCCTCAGAGCCGCGGCTAAACCGGCGTAACCCACTGTTGCGTGCAACTATGTAGCACGCGCGACTTGGCCCGCGGCTTGGAGGTCGCGACCAAGGCCGCGGAGTAGTCTGGACGAATTAAAACCCCATTTTTAGGGTTTTCTCTCATTTCATTTCCACTCTCCTTTTCTCTCCTCTTTAGTTCGTTTTGGGAACTAGGGTTTCGTATTTGGGAGCAACTATGGTGGATTGGTCCAAACAATACTCAAGGGTTCGGTATTTGGATGCTCGGGTTGAAGGTTTGATGAGTTGTTTGGATGGCTTTGGGTGGAAAGTCTCAACATCCAATATGGTAAGTTTCCTTGAGCTATCTAAGCTTTTTGTTATAAGGATATTTATAGATCTGAAGGTTTACTTGTTGATGTTTATGCTAGACTTGAAGGAATGGGTTGTTTGGAAACCTTAACTTTTGTTGGTAATAGCTTGTAAATGGTGGATCTACTCTATTGAAGGCTAATGGTTGGATTTGGAATCTAGTTTTAGCCTAAATCTAGCGAGGTGAGTTCAAGTTGATTTGTGAAAACGTTGTACATGCCAAAATGTCTATTTTAAAACATTTATGTGTTTTACATGAAATTATCAACTGTTGAGTTATTTGGTAACTTTTGATTATTTGAAGTGTTTAGCTTATTAAACTTTGTAAAACACCACCTTTGGGATTTTTGGGCATTTCGATAAATGTGTCATAAATGAATGGGTTTTGATGATTTATTGCATAAATAGATATTTGGTCAAAAACGCATTTTTAAGTGTTTGCCGGGTTTTATGCATCATTCATGAAAAGGGATGTTTTGAAAAGTACGAAAGTGTGAGTCCTTTGGTTTTGGGTCATTCCCGACTTTGGAGAACATTTTAGAAATGGAAAACCCTTTTTGGTTTGGGCCGAAGTCCAATTGTGTTTTGAGAAAATAATGTTTTGGGGAAAGATGTAAATTGGTTTATGTAACCATATTGGCTCTCGTATTTTAGCCAAACGTTCATTATGCCATTATCCTCAAAACATCGAATCTTATAGTGCCTATTTGTGTAATCTCGCTTTTAATCACTTAAAAGTACGCTAGTTTGAGTCTAGGCATTCAAAATCAACACCTAATTCTCTCAAACTTAAGCTCTGATACCAACTTGTAACACCCTCAAAATTTGGAAAGAGCGACTAAATTAAAACTTTCAATAACACCTCAAAGAGGGATAAAATCTCTTACTACAAATCCGTAAATGCAATACATTTCTAGATTGAGCCATCAACGGGTAAATAAAGTCTTACATAAAGACTAACTAAAGTCGAGTGTTACTATAACCCAATACCAATCACTATCTCCGATATAAGTGCGGAAGACTTCAACAAGCTAATCACCTTTTCGAGCACACCACTAGCACTCATCTCTTCACAGTCTCACTAGAACCATTCCCAACCGGAACCTGTTGCACATGCCGACAAATAAAAAGGGTTAGGCTAACGCCTAGTGAGTTCAAGAGTTTTCATCAAGAATATAAAAGCCATTAAATGGAAATAATGCAACTTAAATCATAATCCTTTAAAATGAATTACTTTAAATATGAGAACGACTCGTTTTCCAATAATTAAGCAATTTATAAATGAACGCCTCAACGCCAAACATTATTTCATGAAGTAATGCAATCCAACACTTACTCAAAACGTGAATAGTTGTAAATGCTCCAATGATGATGTTTGAATAAAACTTTATAAACCAAACGACCAGAATTAAAGCATAAGGGGAAAGACCCAAACTCAAAGCGTCACCGAAAACAATGATAAAGTTAAATACCCAAAACAACACCTTTCGATGACGGGGGAAACCCGAATTCCATGGCTAGTGGCAGAACACAGAGTAAGCCACATTCCAAGTTATTGAGCTCACCATATTAGGAACCCATGGCCACGAGCTCGCCGACTCGTACTAAGATGTGGGGGTGGACCCTCGAGGATTCCCAATCATGCTCATTCGCTAGGATTACATTTACGGTCCATGGCTAGTAACCGGTCCCACATAACCGTACCAAGTTGCCCCTGAGGACCCAATGTCTCAACTAGCTACAAATGGGAAGTGACTATCCCATAAAAACAGGCTCAGAAATTAACTCGCGGATATTGGACTCCAAGAGCCCTCACCGAAAAGTCCTCAAAATCCCAAGACTAATTCTGACGCCAACATATAAATAATAGCCCATTTTGTTTTTAAATAATAAAGGCCGACTCATATGCCTATGGATCAACTGCATTATAGTCTAAAACATTACATGACTCCAAATGAATGACCCACACACTCAAAACATGTAACTCTCAAATGACACGTAATAAACGCCATTGTACTCAAAGCTTCCACCCCGGGCTAGTCAACCGGTCAATTGAATTAAAAGCTTCCACCCCAGGCTAGTCAATCGGTCAATTGAATTAAAATCTTCCACCCCGGGCTAGTCAACCGGTCAATTGAATTAAAAGTCGTTTTAGTTAAAATCGAGCCAAGGCTCATCAGTTTACTTAAATCTCCAAATGAAAGTCAGTGTAAACATTAAAACACGTTTGACCAACGGATATGCAAACACAACGACCAAAAGTAAGATTAGTTCAAAACTCAACATTAGTTGAGACAACCCAGTTTCCAAATGAACTTATACCCTTATATTTTCCAAATGCCTCATAACACAATCACATGCATTTACCAAACGGTTCATAAAATCGAATGCACAAAAGGACATTTATATCGAAGGAACTCCATTTATATATAAAATCATCTAGGGAGTGTATTAACATGATTTATTCACCAAAATGTTCAAGAATCCCAAATGTGGGTGGGTCACAAATTTTATAAAACCAAATAATCCCAATGAGTGAAACTCTTCAAATACCCAACTTTTAATAAACTTCATGTAAACATGTAAATACTTTAAAATGAACATTTTTGGAATGTACAACGTTCTCACAATCCAACTTGAACTCACCTTGCTAGATTTAGGCTAAATATAGATTTTACCCACAACCTTGAGTTCCTTTGAAGAGGAGATCTTGGATCCTTACACTAGCTCCAAGCTCTCTATAGATCCACAACCACAAACATTCACAAAGGCATATCAAACCCTAGAAATACACAACAAGGTGAAGAACACCAAATCCTAACTTTATAGATGGAAAGATGGGTAGATTACCTTGGTTATAAACTCTTGGAATCACCCAATAACTTCAATCTACTTCATTCTCTACTTGAAAAGCTCCAAAAGACGAACCCTAGGTTCAAGAATCGCTCCAAACAACTTTAGGAAGGAGAAGATATGAGAGAAATGAGGTTTGAAGCCCTAAAATCGCGACTAAAAACCATCAGACAGACCCTGCGACTTATGCCGCGACTTGCAAGTCGCGGCGCAAGTCGCCCGTTTCCTGAAAACTTACTTCCAGTGAGTTACGCGGCTTGTGTCGCGACCCTAAGTCGCGTAGCAACCCGCGACAACCCAAAATCCCATTTTCTCGCGTCTTTCGCACTTAATTCGATTCCCGATGATTCCATTATGAAACTTACTTGATTTCCCGATACCTTTACGTCCCAAAAGTCAACCGACTCTCGTAACACCGTCGAGGATAAATCCTGAAATTACGGGTGTTACACGTATACGGAGCTAAGTCTTGCGGTGGTGCCCATTGTGAGCCGGATACGGGGACTTGTGGCTTTTGTGGTGATACTCATTTAGAGGTCGAGTAGACACTAGAGGCATTTAGGTATCTTGCGGTGGTAGCTCGGTTTGAGAGCCGTATATGGGGATCCATGGCTCTATGTGAAGCTCGAGAACATTGATAAGTGGCTTAACTTTGTGTGCCCGCCACTTTCGATGGAATTCGGGTATCCCCCGTCACCGAAATGTGTTGTTTTTGGGTATTGAGTTTTATTATCCAAGTTTCGGTGACGTTTTGTATAAATGGATCTTATCCATGATTTATGGGTTGAGTATTATGCCCCACCAGCTTTTTGGATGTTTCGGGATATAAAGTTTTAACCGTATTTTCATAAATGAAGAGTTCGATTTCTATTCACGTTTTGAGTGAGTTTGAGTTGAAATTAATTTACGAAAGAACGTTATATGTTGGGACCTTGTCCCCGAAGTAGTTTGGATTTGAAAACGTTTATATTGGCGTCCTTTGCCCAAAATGCATATTATTGGAAAACGAGTCGCTTTCATATTCAAAGCATATCATTTTGAAAGATTGTGATCTAAACTGCATTACCTCTTTTCGACGATATCCTTATTCATGTGGAAAACTTTTGAACTCACTAGGCGTTAGCTTAACCTTTTTATTTGTCGGCATGTGCAACAGGTTCCGGTTGGGAATAGTTCTAGTGACACTGTGCTGAGAGGAGTGCTAGTCGTGTGCTCAAGAGGTGGATATCTTAGTGAAGTCTTTCGCACTTGTTTTCGGGAATAGCAGCTTATAGTTGGGATTAAGTAACACCCACTTTAGTCTAGTCCTTGTATAAGACTGGAGTTTATATTTGTTGAGGTTAAATAGAAAATTTTATTTTGGAGAGTTATCTTTTACTTGATGTAATGTTGAAATTTTAATTAGTTGCTCTTACCAAAATTGAGGGTGTTACAGATATCATCACGTAATTCATATATTACTACTAGTGCCTATGGATCCATTACACTATAATTTATTCCAAATAGAATACCAAACATTTCATAATACATCTTCTCATGTACTATTTACAAGATATGACTTTCAATGTAAGGGAAAAATCCTTACTTGTCAATAATACATAAAATAGCAAACTTTGTTTGTTTACCAAAATTATTTCAAATCACCAAGAGATCATTATTTAAGTGTACAAAACCACCCCCATAATCATTTCACTAAAACATCAAGTTTGATCAAAACTCTAGATTTTGACCTAAATCCCCAAAATGCCAAATGTATAAAAATAAAGTATTATTTTGATATAAACCTTTATAAACAATAAATACATGTATTTAATGAAGGGAGTTTAAAGATTGACTCACTCTACTAGGTTGTTATGAAAAACCTAGAACTTTAACACTTGGGAGTTAGCAAGCTGGTAGAAATGGAGTCTTTTGATCCTTGACCTTGAAATCTTAAGCTTGATGATGAAGACTTGGAGAAAAGTGAATGATGGTGAAACCTTAGCCTTGGGCCGATTGAATGAAGAGAAAGAGAGAGAGAGAGAGTGAGTTGAGAGGATTTTAGAGGGTTTGAGTGTAATAAATGAGAAGTAACTTGAATGGGTCGTATTAAATGAAATCAGACCCTCTCCCCCGATAGCGACCTTGTCGGGCGACAATGCCCTTAGCAAAGTCACGAGTCAATCTCGCTAAGATTGGACCGAGACCACCAGGGCCTAGGCGACATTGCCACGGCGAGAGTGACAATGTCACAATCGCCGGGCATAATCGCGCAAAGTGTACCGTAGGTCCTTAGCTCGTCGCGACAATGCCACGGCGAGAGTGACACGGTCACAATCGCCGGGCATAGTCGCCGCCCACCGGCACGCAACTGAATTTTCGGTCCGAAACGCATACGAAGGTGATTCTTTAAACGATACTCATAAATTGCCATTAAAACTCATAACAAATATTAATACTAAGGGTTAGAGATCACAAGATTAATACTAAGGGTTAGTGACAATGTTACAATCCTCCCCGACTTGGAAATGATTTCGTCCTCGAAATCTTAGCTCAAGCAAAAAGGTTTGGATATCTCTTCTTCATATCGTCCTCCGCTTCCCACGTCACGTTGGCTCTGCGATGATGCTTCCATTGCACCTTGACCATTGTAATCTCTTTGTGGTGAAGCTCCTTCGACTTTCGATCCAAAATAGCATCGGGTTCCTCTACGCAACGATTTCCCTCATCGACTCGAATTTCCAAGAGGGGTATTGTAACACCCGTCAAAGTTAAGATTTCGTGTCTATTCTTTTAAATAAAACTTGGTGGGGTAAATGTGGAAGACTTGGAAGTTGGAGGGACCTATTTAGAAAACTTGACTATTTTTGGGCCTAAAACCCTAGGGTGCTGTTCATTTGGAGGATAGTCGTCTAGTGTGTAACTGTGTGCGGCGATTCGGAGATAAAAGGAAAGTCGATCGAAACCTGCGAGAATTAGAAGCTGGGAGGAAGCAATCGAGATCGTTGGAAACCCACATCAAGAGGTAAGTATCAATAAACCTTAATCTAAATCCTTGTCTTTAGATTTATTTATCGTTGTTTGGTTTGGGAGGATTGTCATGTTTTTAAACTGGTATCGGAGTTCTGGTTGGGTTCGAGATTTAGCATTTTAGATTAGAGACTTCATTTGATGCTTGAAATCGTATGAATGATTAAATGTTGGATTAAGAGAAAAGATTGAGGGCTAAATCGATTTCGGTGAGTTCTCTGCGTAGGGTTGTGATTTGAAATCGCAGAAGTCGGGAACCGGGGTGGCATGTCCCGGGGTAGCACCGCCCGGGGTCGCCCGGGGTACCAGCGACCGGGGTTGCCCGGACCGGGTGGGGGGCTGCGACCGGATCCCTCATCGATCGGGGTCTGTCACCTGATTAGTCGAGTTTTAATCTGCTGAACTTTCGGATTAGGAGTGTTTTAACTTGGGGCCATATATCTAAATTGTAGGGAGGCAACTTGTGCAAGGTTTTAGTCGTATGAGCCGGGACTGTCCAAATCAGGTGAGTTCCCTATTTTCAACTGTGTGAATATGTTTATGAACTGGAAATGGTTTTATGTTCTGTGCTCGCCATGTTATCATAAACTGTTGGATAAATTATATTTTTGGATATCAATGTAAGTTGTTGTTGTGTAAATGTTCATGTGTAAAGCCTCGATCATATTTTATATTTATGATCACAAATTTATATTGACATGAGATTCGAATGAGTTGTTGGCTAAGGCCATGATTATATAACCATCGGGGATGGTAAAACCATGTGTTTGGAATTTGTTTCCCTACACACGGGAACGGCATCGACTAGGGGGCCGTATGGGGATCTACTGGGGGCCCCCGAGGACGAGTAGTCCTTACGTTGTGGACATGTTTCGGTATGAATCATGGCACTCTTGTGTCTTATGATGGAAGATTATTATGTTCATTAATCATGTACATTTCTTTGTGTTATTCAAATTAAGCGAGGTTGGGAATTCACTAGACCATCCGGTCTAATCCTCGCTTCTATTTTTCTTAAAACCCCATTTTCAGGTAACAGGGTTGCTCCGGGAAGTTTCTAAAGGAAAGGAGAAATGCTAGGGATAGCGTGCTGTAGAGTGGGCCTTAGTGCGGTGTAGTTACAGTCTTCTTTTATAGAATTCTCGGTTGTAAAAGTTTTGATCTTGACCTTGTCATTTCTCTTTATAAATTTTATATTGGGACCCGTTTTGTAAATGAAGTGTATTTAAATCGTATGTTAATTGTTGGGTTGTTACAGGTATCACACTCTCCTCTTCGGCCAAGCACTTGCGTAGATAACACACATGAAAAGTGTGGTGGATTCCGGACATTTCGGGTGGTAATTCCAACTTGTAAGCTGAAGTCCCACCCTTGCCAAAATGGTAAACGGTCCAAGAAATCGGGGACTCAGCTTCCCGCGCTTTCCAAACCGTATAATGCCTTTCCAAGGGGACACTTTCAGCATGACACGGTCACCCACTTGGAATTCTATCGGTCTCCGTTTCTTGTCGGCGTAACTCTTTTGTCGATCCTGAGCCGCCTTCAACTGCTTACGGATACCCTTCACTTTGTCGGCAGTCTCTTGGACAATCTCGGGACCGGAAAACTTTTTCTCTCCGGACTCAAGCCAACACACCGGAGTTCTACATTTCCGTCCATACAATGCCTCGAAAGGTGCCATCCCAATACTGGAGTGATAGTTGTTATTGTAAGTGAACTCCACCAAAGGTAGGTGGGAGTCCCAACTACCACCAAAATCTATAACACATGATCTTAACATGTCTTTCAATGTATGAATCGTCCTTTCACTTTGACCATTAGTTTGAGGATGATAGGCCATACTCAATTTTACTCTCGTACCCAATTCTTTCTGTAGTCCATCCCAGAAGTTGGAAGTGAAACAACTGTTTTGGTCAGATACGATTGACAATGGCACTCCATGCCTCGATATGACTTCATTGATGTACAACTTGGCAAGTTTATCCATGGGCAATGTCTCACGCATTGCCAGAAAGTGGGCACTTTTCGTCAATCGATCGACTATTACCCAAATCGTGTCGTGCCCCCTAAGCGTCTTTGGTAACTTAGTCACGAAATTCATCGTGATATGCTCCCATTTCCACTCCGGAATCTCAAGGATTGGAGACTACCGTAGGGTCGTTGGTGTTCTGCTTTCACTTGCAAGCACGTCACACACTTCTCCACATAGCTTGCCACGTCCAACTTCATAACGGGCCACCAATATGTCAATTTCAGATCCCGATACATCTTGGTGCTTCCCGGATGAATGAAGTATTTGGATAGATGGGCATCTTCTAGGAGTAATTCTCGATTACCTTCGATCTTGGGCACCCAAATACGACCTTGGTACAATTTCAACCCGCGACTGTCTTCGGTCAAAAATGATTGTTGCTTCACCATCACCTCGCTTTTGAGATTCTCTTCACGCAAGGCCTCTCTTTGAGATGATTTTATTTGGTCAATCAAGTTGGATACCACATCTATTCTTGTGAGCGTGGCTCGAATACCGCCACTATACTCTTTCCGGCTTAAAGTGTCCGCCACTACATTCGCCTTTCCTGGATGGTAGAGTAATTCACAATCATAGTCCTTTAGTAGTTCCAACCAACGTCATTGCCTCATATTTAGATCCTTCTGATCAAACACATACTTCAAACTCTTGTGATCCATGAACAAGGTGCATTTGGTGTCGTACAGGTAGTGTCACCATAACTTTAAAGTGAACACCACGTCTGCCAATTCCAAGTCGTGAGTTGGATAATTTTTCTCGTGCTCCTTAAGTTGTCTTGACGCATAGGCGATCACTTTGCCTCGTTGCATCAACACACAACCCAATCCCATCTTGGATGCATCACTGTAGACCACGAAAACTTCAGATCCTTCGGGCAAGGAAAGGATCGGAGCCTCACACAACCTCTTTTGAAGTATCCGGAAAGCTTTCTCTTGAGTCCCCCCCCCCCCCCGAACTTCACATTCTTGCGGGTTAAGGCCGTCAAAGATGAAGCAATCTTTGAGAAGTCCTGGATGAACCTCCGATAGTAACTCTCTATGCTAAAAAATCTTCGAATTTCAAACGGGCTCTTGGGTGGTTCCCAATTCATCATCGCCTAGATTTTGGACGGCTCCACCTTCACACCGTCGCGGTTAACTACATGGCCCAAGAGTTGGACTTCTTCTAGCCAAAAGTCGCACTTGGAGAACTTCGCGTACACCTTCTCCCGCCTCAAAACTTCCAAAACTTCTCGGAGGTGTTGCTCATGATTTGCCTCGTCCTTGAAATAGACGAGTATATCATCGATGAACACGATTACAGACCGGTCGAGGAACGGTTGACATACTCGATTCATCAAGTCCATGAACACCGCCGGTGCATTCGTCAAACCAAATGGCATCACAAGGAACTCGTAATGTCCATAACGTGTTCTAAATGCGATCTTCGCCACATCTCCGTCCCTCACCTTCACTTGGTGATATCCCTAACGAAGGTCAATCTTCGAGAAACACCCCGCCCCTTGAAGTTGATCGAACAGATCATCGATTATTGAGAGTGAGTATTTGTTGTTTACGGTTACCTTGTTCAGTTCTTGGTAATTTATGCACATTCGCATCGTGCCATCCTTCTTTTTCATGAACAGGACCGGAGCTCCCCAAGGTGACGAGCTCGGTCTCACAAAACCCTTCTCTAAGAGTTCTTGCAGTTGGGACATCATTTCCTGCATCTCCGAGGGCGCTAAGCGGTAAGGCGCTCTAGCGATCGGTGCCGCCCCTGGAACTAAGTCTATCCAGAATTCGACTTGTCGATCGGGTGGCAAACCGGTCAATTCGTCGGGAAACACATCCAGAAATTCGCAAACAATTTTGACGTCCTCAAGCTTCTTCTTTTCCAATTTGGATCCACAACGTATGCCAAGTAGGACGTACACCCTTCACCAAACACTTGCGGGCCTTGGCCATAGAGATGACTACTACCTCTCCTTTCCTTCTCTCCCCGTACACCAGCACCGCTTTCTCACCCTCTAACGGAATACGGATCAACTTTTTGGAGCAAAGGATCTCCGCTCGGTTCTCTCTCAACCAATCCATTCCGACTATCAAGTCAAATCCACCAATAGACATGGGAAAGAGTTTTATCAAAAATTTCTTCCCTTCGATTTCCAATACACAATTGTCATAGACCTAACTAACCATGACTCGACTACCATTGGCTATTTTCACTACTAGAGCATCCTCTAAATTACTAGCAGTCATAGGCAATCTTGATAGGAACGACATAGATACGAAGGAATAACTTGCACCAGAATCGAAAAGAATATGTGCAGGTACGGAGTTAACAAGGAACGTACCCGACACCACATCAATCGATGCCTTAGACTTCTCAGCTGTCATCTAAAAAACCCTTCCCGGCACTCTTGGTTCACCCTCTTTCTTCCCAGAATTTCCTCCCGTTTTGAGTTTCGGGCACTCATTGCGGAAATGGCCCGGTTCTCGACATTCAAAGCAAACCGGCCCTTTGACCGGGCAATCTTTTTGCGCATGGCCAAGCTTGCCACACTTGTAACAAGATTTGGGCTTCGAGTGGCATGGGCCCAAATGCTTGCTCTTGCACTTGGGGCACCACTTAGCCTCCCTCTTCGAATCATTGCTTCGGTTGTTATTGATGAACGGTCTTGGTCGATTGAAGGACCTGAAATTGCCTTCCCACTTTCTCTTTTCCACCGGTACAACCTCCTCTTCTTTCTTACGGGCATACACGTCTTCCATGAGCTTGGCCTCATTGATGGCTTCACGGAGAGTGGAAGCCTTTGAGTTTCGAACCATGGCCATCATGTCGGTCGGTAGGCCTTGATTTTCTCCTTTTCACTTGGAGCCACATGTCCCACAAGGTTGAGATTTTCGATGAAGTGACGAGTATACTCCTTCACCATTTTGTTACCCTTCTTGAGGGCTCAGAATTCCTCCTCTATCAGATCAATAGCCCGCTCACTACAGTATTCCTCCATGATCTTCTTTTTGAATATAGCCCATGACATTTGAGCTAGGATGGTGGAATCTAGGGTGGACTTGGTGATGTTCCACCATTTGAGAGCAGGGCCCAGAAGCATCTGAGAAGCAAACTTAACCTTCTGACCCTCTCCACAGTCGCTGGAGCCGAAAGCTTGCTCAGTCTCCCAAATCCAGTTCGTACACGCAACTGGGTCCACGGATCCAGAAAACTCGGGCGGTCTGCTGCAGAGGAAGGATTTATAGGTGCATGTCTTACCACCTTGCCTGGCATCAGTGACTACATGCTCTACAGTCCTCACACCATGACCAGTAGCACCAGATCCCGCCACTATATTCTCATCAACGGTCTCATATCTACGCAGACTGGCATCCCGGTCATCCAACATCTTTAAAAAAAACCTCCTGCTGCTTCTCCATAGCCGACGTCACCATCTGCATGACATTGTACATCATATCGGCTTGAGGGTTTGCCTCTCAAACGATCGGGTTCGAGGATGCCAAATCCACTTTAGGTATGTGCTCTACCTCTCGGTAAATATCGGCGGCATATTGGGAGGGACGACATTCACCACCCTAACCGTTGGATTTGGATTGGATGTGTTATCTTTATGTATTTCCCCTTCAACCAACGATCGACTTCGAGTATTCACCATGATGGAACAAAGGCTGCCACACAAGCACGAGAGAGAGAGAGAGAGCAAGGGATTTGATCGAAACACAACAGAAAACGTACTGATACAATCATCAATCGTCATGACATTTGTAATTCAAGCATGCTCACGTAACAATATATTCATAATGGCATTAGCTAAGTGCAATTATGAACACACATACCCAAGGATTCTCGTTACCATCATCATAATTCTTCATTCATGCAATTTCACGACTCTAAGACCACCCTATCTTAGAAGTTCTACTTAATCCTCACCAATCGTAACCTAGTAACTCCAACTTAAGTCTAGACAACTTATGTTCATGCCTATTTCACTTAAACTAAGGCTCTGATACCAACTTGTAACACCTTAAAATTTAGAGTGAATAAAAAATTTGCAATATGACGTCTATAAAGTGAGGAACCAAAACCTGGGATTAAACATACCATCCATAATAAATGACAAAGCTAAATAGACGAAGATCACCCAAAGATGGGGAAAAGTAGTTAAAGCGTTTACACAAATATAATCATAAATCAAGAGTGACAACTAGCTAATCTAAGACATAATCATCTAGATTAGACCGTGTCACCAAATCTGCCAAAATGTTCTATAACTCCATTATGTACGCCAAACCCACCAAGTATTTACTTCCAAAAAGTCTCCGCTATTTGCTCAAACCCCGAAGCTCATTCCTTACGAATCCCACCACTACTGGAACATGTAAACATGTGCCATTCAAGAAAACAAGTGTTAGGCTGACGCCTAGTGAGATCAAACGTATAAGTTTACATAAAAGAGCAATTGATATTAGTATGTGATAATAACCAAGATTCATTTATGGATTTGACTTTGTTCTCCCTTGAGAGGGAGTAGGGTGTCAAAATCAACCGGGGGAGACCCGGGTTTACCATTGGGGTGACGGAACATAAAAGTAGGTCACACCTCAATGTTATGGAGCTTCTGTTATAGCACCAAAGATTATCGAGTTCAACCACCCACGTTCTATAGTTCGAGCTCTCAGATGGTCTAAGAAGGTCTCACTCGCTAGACTATAAATATCATGGAGTACAAGGTTATCATATTCAACCACCCACGGTCTATAACACGAGCCTTCCAAGTAACACCCCACATCTAGCCAAAAAGATATCATCACATAATTCATATATTAGTAGCTAGTGCCTATGGATCCATTACACTATAATTTATTCCAAATAGAATACCAAACATTTCACAATACATCTTCTCATGTACTATTTACAAGATATGACTTTCAATGTAAGGGAAAAACCCTTACTTGTCAATAATACATAAAATTGCCAACTTGGTTTGTTTACCAAAATTCTTTCAAATCACCAAGAGATCATTATTTAAGTGTACAAAACCACCCCCAATAATCATTTCACTAAAACATCAAGTTTGGTCAAAACCCTAGATTTTGACCTAAATCCCCAAAATCACCAAATGTATAAAAATGAAGTATTATTTTAATATAAATCTTTATAAACAATAAATACATGTATTTAATGAAGGGAGTTTAAAGATTGACTCACTCTACTAGGTTGTTATGAAAAACCTAGAACTTTAACACTTAGGAGTTAGCAAGGTGGTAGAAATGGAGTCTTTTGATCCTTGACCTTGAAATCTTAAGCTTGATGATAAAGACTTGGAGGAAAGTGAATGATAGTGAAACCCTAGCCTTAGGCCGATTGAATGAAGAGATAGAGAGAGTTGAGAGGATTTTAGAGGGTTTGAGTGTAATAAATGAGAAGTAGCTTGAATGGGTCGTATTAAATGAAATCAGACCCTCTCCCCCGACAGCGACCTTGTCGGGCGACAATGCCCTTTGCAAAGTCGCGAGTGAATCTCGCTAAGATTGTACCGAGACCACCAGGGCCTAGGCGATATTGCCACGGCGAGAGTGACAATGTCACAATCGCCGGGCATAATCACCCGAAGTGTACCGTAGGTCCTTAGCTCGCCGCGACAGTGCCAGGGCAAGAGTGACACGGTCACAATCGTCGGGCATAGTCGCCCCCCACCGGCACGCAACTGAATTTTCGGTCTGAAACGCATACAAAGGTGATTCTTTAAACGAGACTCATAAATTGCCATTAAAACTCGTAACAAAGATTAATACTAAGGATTAGAGCTCACAAGATTCCAATAATTACATACCGAAAATTGCGGATGTTACAGTCGTTTATCATTCATATTCGTTTAATTGTAAACACTTTACAGTTTCCCCTTTTGGGCGATGTTAAATATTTAGATGTGGTTTGTATGGTTAAATCCAGGTTTTAATTACTCCTATTTTTAGGGGTGTTACAGTTACAACATTGATTGTATTATTCAAATATTTTATTTACCTAATAAAATATTATTTCTATCTCTAAAAATTTAATTACAAAGTTTTCTATTGGTGTAACATATTAAAAAAAATATTTATGTCTCATTGTAATCATTTTTTGGTAGTTATCCAATTTTGAAAATTTTTACACCTTCTCTCCTACTTTTACGCTGCAGATATTTAATGAATAGTTAAAATATTTATGAATTTACATCAAATTATGTTAATAAAAATCACTTAACACAGTCATATTCACCGTTAGTCTATTTGAATAAAATTATTAACAAATAATAATATTTAACATGAATACGTGATGACATAGACCAACTCAACCATACGAAATTTATGTTGTATGTTTGGTTTCAAAAAAATAAGGGCATACAGTAAAATATTACGATGACAACCTTCAATTTTTTTCTACTATAACGAGACAGTGAGATGTTACTGTCAAGGTTTTAAATGGCGTGAGGCGTGGCGTGACGGCGAGGCCAAACCTCAAGCCTTAGGAGTCATGGCGAAGCCATGGCGTTTTCAAGACGTGACTTATGACGTCAAATTTCTATTTTAAATATAATATTATATATAAAAACATATGTTTTGATGTGTTACTCAATGAGTCAATAGTAATAAGCAAGTTAAATTAGGTTGTATATATTACAAACCTGCAAATGAGACATTAAAAACATAAAAAGAAACCAAATATTGCATTGCAAAAAACTGCGCATTAGGCCATGGCGTGCCACGGACTTAACGTAGCGTGAGACACAAGCCTTGGTGTCATGGCGCGTCATGGCGGCTGTGCGGCGAGTTTTTTAGAACAGTGGTCACTGTATGTACCCCATGAAGCAGATCAAGATCCACTATCAACCGTGACTCCAGGTTCAAGATCCATCATGAGAACCCAAGCTTCTCCACCCCATCGTTCTCTCGATTTCCAAAGGATTGGGAGAGATTTAGATTTACGATCTTCTTATCCGTTTTAGGTAACTTACAAAATCATCTAAATGTAAAGATGGAGGTACACAAATTTTTAGGTTTTCATTTGAGACGTTTTGTATAGCAAAATTGTTGTTCATCTTTATATGTTACAAATGCTTTGTGGCATCGTGTTTGCGTTTGGTTTTTATGGGTAAAATGGCTTTATATTTATGTTCTGTTACGAATTAATATAATAGGTTCATGTTTTTGTGTTCTTTAATAATTACCTAGGTATCTGTTATGTTCTTGAATTTTCACATGTGTTAATGTTCGTGTTCTTGGCGTTTTTCTATCTTGAATTTTCGGCCGAGACATGGTAGGGAAGGGAAGGGGTTGGGTGGGGTGGGTTGAACATGTGTAGTGTTGTTACTGGGTGAGCTACTTTTTTCTTTAAGACTACTTAGAGCAAAATGGAGAATCAAAAGTTAAAATCTCTATAAATTTTTTTTTACTTCCATCTCCAACAAATTTCCCATTTCAAAGAATCCAGCATTAATTATAATATTAAAATATTTCATTCATTTATTAAAATATTATTTATCTTTCTTTAGATACTTAATTTCAAAGTTCCTATTGGTCCTCTTACTTGGTAATCATTTTTGGGGTAATCTCTATATTCGGAGGAAAAAACCCTTCTCTTTCCTACTTTCTCCATTTTAGAGATAGTTTTGGACAAGTTGTTCGAATACAATTTAAGACCTAAAATCCTCATTTTCTCCAAAATGAAGAAAACGGTTAAAGAGGCTCTTAAGGGTAAGAGGTAAAATGACTAAAATACCCTCTTACTTTCTCCATTTTGGAGATAGTTTTGGACAAGCCGTTGGAATGCAATTTAAGATCAAAAATCCTCATTTTCTCCATTTCCTCCAAAATGAAGAAAACCGTTAAAGATGCTATCAAGGGTAAGAGGTAAAATGACTAAAATACCCTTTGAGTTTACCTACTTATTACTTAACATATTCACGGTTTTGAAGGTGGTTGACAAATCATACTTTAGAAACGTAAAATGTAAGTTTTGATGTTGACATGTGTGAAAAGTAAATTAACGGGTAGAGTTTCGAAGAACACATGACATGGATGCGAAGCCATGTGTACAATTTGTAGGTGCTGACTTTAAAACAAAGGATCGGAAGTCTGTCGGAAAAACCAGGCGTTCCGACGGAGATTGGGTGGTGGACCTCATATTAGTTATTATGACTTTAAACGATGGATGGATGCATGCGTCAACGTCGCCGGTGAGAAGGTGGGTCCCACGACTGACCTGACCCAATACAATGACTTTAACCGGACACAAACAAAAACCTACAGGGCGGCTGCACCACCACCGTTCTGGGTGGCTATGGTGTCTACAATTAATTACCATAATGCCCTTTCCCAATTTGTTGGTCATTTACTAAATACTCATATGGGTAAGCGTTCAGCGATATCATTTATCTTATTAATTAAACACTAGTAGCGTACTCGCGTAATACAGCGAGATACATCACAATTTTAATATTTTATTTTATTTTTTGTTTTTTTGTCGATTTACAATATGATTTTGGATGATTTTGAGAAAGTGATAATGTTTTTTTTATAAATTTGTTTAATTTAGATTTAATAATATAATGTTTTTATATAAAAAAATAAGTATTTTGTTAGAATTCAATGATTATCTTATATATTTTAATGACATCTAGAAAAAATAACCAATTACATATTTAATAATATAATTAAAACAAATTTATAGTAATATAATATATTAATTAATAGTGATACATGGAAAAATCTGCATAAAAGAAAGGTCCTGCACATACCAAATTGGTGGGAGTTAGAAGTCTGCAGTAGTAATATGTATCTTGTGCTTTGAAACTTGTAAATTAAGAGATTTTTAAAATCTTGCATAAAATGATGATACCTTGTGCCTAATAATTTGTATTTAAGAGTTTTTTATCCATGCTTTATACCGGTAAGAGACAGGGTAAGGAGCGAGAGTCTTACCTGGTAAGCACTTACATTGTTTAAAATGTTTACCAACAATTCTTTTCATAGCCAAAGATGTTACACGATAAGGTAAATGAAGTTGAATCTCTTGTCAGTAAGCGCTTACCCGGTAAAAATTTGGTAAACGACCCCTTACTCTTACCAGAGAAGACAAAAATCGAGAGTCTTATCCGGTAAGCACTTACCGGGGTATAAATGCTTACCATCAATCCATTTTGATGGTCGGGGAGGTTATCTTATAAGGTAAATGGAGTAGTAACTCTTGTAAGCATTTACCCAATAAACGTTTGGAAAAACGACCCTTAGTTACATGTGGTGTTTCCTAAATTATTCAAAATTTTAATGGGATACTACAAAATAATTATAATAACATAATTTTATCTTTGGTAACATATTTTTAATAGTAGGATTTTCGAAAACAAAAATTATGGGTCCACCGTTAGGTTTGGTTTTCACATGTATTGTTTCACGTAGGAAACAATACATGAAAGTGATTTTCATAGTATCTAACTTGTAGCATGTTATTATTTGATTTGTGGTCTATACTACTAATATAGTAACATTTATTTTATTAATCCAAGTAACGGTGCTTCATTGTCATTGTCATTTTATTATTTCATAACCTATCAAGCAAACAAAATCTATGTTTCTAGCCATCTTAATTAACTACTGTATATGTTTTTAAACTTACAATATATTTGTTTAATAATTTATTAAATATCTAAAACGTATTCTAATAAATGCAAAATTAAAGCACACGAAATGGTGATGGTTTTCAAGGTATAGTTTCTCCTGCCTTTATGTCATTAAAAATAAAGTGTGACAAGCCAAGTCATCCTTCTAAACCACAATAATTTTAGGAATTTATGCCCACAACTTCAAGTTAAAAAGCTTTGAATTAAATATTTATAAAGTTTTGGTCGACCCAACAAATAGTTACATTTTTGTATGATAATATGAACACTTTGAATTTAATATATATATATAGAGAGAGGAAAGATCATGCGAGAAGTGAAACATTTTGTAAGAAGACGGGAAGTGTGATATCATATATGATTACACGGTCAATGTGCGTGTTTAATCATATATGATTAAACATCTATGTATTGTCAATGTAACATGTGTTTAATCATATATGATTAAACTTGTGTATCATATATGATTACACACTTCTCGTCTTCTCGCAAAATGTTTAACTTCTCGTTTGAACCTGACCCTATAGGTTCAGGGAAAATCTAAAAAAACGGAAAACTGAGGAACACCCTGATAGTCTTTCATTTGAACGGTATGCATTTGTGTATACAAGTAATTTGTAACATGCACACGTGCATATGCAAAAGTGCATAATGCACATGTGCATAAAAACTGAAAAACAACTAAATTACTTGTATGTATAAGTGCATACCGTCCAGATCAAGGGCTACCAGAGTGTTCCTCAGTTTTTTATTTTTTTGAGGTTTTCCTTTGAACCTCCTTATATATTTAAGATCGTTCAAATTCAGGCGCTGCCAAAGTCCATGTGAGTTGTGACCATTGAGGTTCACCTGCGATGACTCCAGACCATTCGTGGTCACCCGGGGATTAGTCGGTGCGCGTAGGCTGACCCGGAAACCCACGGTTAACAAAAAATAAAATAAAAAATTGAACCTTTTAATTAATAAGTTGCATGTTTTAAAAGAAAACATGTGATAAAAATGGAAAAAAGTTATTATATGATGTGAGATATAATTGGGAAATTGGGATTTGGGTGGGTATAAAACGTTTGTGGATGGGTGGACACAACAGTAGGAAGCCACGATTAACGACACATGTATTGTACCCGAATCACCTTCTTCCCATCTTTTTTTCTCTCTATTATTAGAGTGAAAAAAATAAATATAGAGATATTTTTTTATAAAATTATTATTGGTTTGTCGGTTAGTTTATTGTTTTTTATATACGAGCTCATGTATTCAAGTCTTTTATTGTAAAAAAAATTTAGAAACGTAATAAATCTGAAATTAAATGTTAAAAACTAAGAGATACTAACATGATTCAATCTCGGGTCAGGGGTGGAAGAAAAGTCTTGCAAACCAACTTTACCAACAAAAACTTGTGTCCTCGTTATAGTTTCAAAATATATATGATGACACACAACAAATTGATATGATGACACTATCCACGACCCTATAATTTTGTACACTATGACGGAGAAATGAAAAGGTGGCACGCGCCACCCCAAAGATGCCCTGGGTCAGTCCCTCAGGCTACGTTTGACAAATCATGTGATAAGTTAGTTGATAACAAATAAGTTAATTGATGAAATGATTACATTTGGCAAAAAGTAGCTAGATCACCTACTTGAAAAATCAAAAAACGTAATTGGCCAAAAATAATGTGTTAAAAAATTAGTATATTTTAACATTTCATAATATATTAAAACAAATCATTAATAATATAATATGTTAATTAATACAAACCTAAAAAAATCAAATTACCCCTTGTCCTAACAGAAATTTTCTAACAAAGTTAGAGGGAGGGCTCAAAAAGTACGAAAATGTAAATAACGAGTTTATTCCATCTTGTATTTTCAAGATTATAGAGACGAAAATAGTTACGACCCACAAACCATAGGGACAAAATTTGTAGTTTATTGTAATTTTAAAATAAACATTTACCTATTAATTTTCACTTCAGATTTAATTTTAATATTTTTAACGTATGATTTGATCTGATTTCAATATAAATTAGTGCATATACAGTAACACCTTTTCAGTCCGTGAAAAATTATTTTCTCCCAGAAAGACATGAATAAAAATGTATTTTTCTAACTATTTCCCAATCAAATAAAAACACGTCGGTATTTTATTTAATTTAACTTTATTTATTTCACATTTATTTACTCTCTAATCGTTTGTATTCGCCTCATTGGTGGAGAGGAAACCAACTGCTGAATTTTGGGACAAAAAGATTTACGATAGGAATTAGAGGGTGTTTGGAATTGTTTATTTAAAACAACTTATGTTTTTCTATAAAAGTATTTATCAACTTATGTGGTGTTAAACCGAAGTTTTATAAAAAAGTGTTTGTATTAGCTTATGATGGTATCAAAACATAATAAGTTAATAAGTTGTTTTTTAGGGATGTTTGAGATTGCCTATATATGTAAAATTTCCAAAAAAGCTGATAAGTTGTTTCAAATATGTTAACAAGTTAGAATGTAATAACTTATCAAAAATTCCTTATCATCGGTGTCAAATCATTATAAGCATTTCTTTACCCCCAAACACTAAAAACTACTTAACACTGAAATAAGCAATCCCAAACACCCCCTAAAAGTCGCATCATCATGATCCCTCTTTATTGATTTCATTGATAGAGGGCAAGAACCAGTAGTTTGGAAGGTATCAATCTATGCATGTGTGTCTTTTTACCCCCTTTACTCGATAGATCAATACGTACGGTATAATGAAAATGTAGAATGCTTTATATATATATAATGTATGTAAAGTGTTCGATGAAAGTACAAACACATTATTACAAACATGAGATGCTCTTTGTTGATTATATCATGAATAGTCTCTTAAAAGATTCAGATTTCTAATGGTCCAACTTTTTAATTCATAAATTTTAAGATTCAGATTTCTAATGGTCCAACTTTTTAATTCATAAACAATGGCTATTGAAGGTGAATTATCTAAGAACATCTTTGTTGCTAAATCTTGTTCGAAGTAGGTTGTTGAATCACCTAAGAAAGAAACCACATTTGTTCAGAAATTTCAAGAGAAATATGTAACTTCATCGGCTGGAGAGATTGTTTAGAACCCTTCACATTTTGTTTTCAGCGTGAACCAACTTTTGCTGACTGTTGTTGGTGATTTTGATGTCATTGGCCATTTGGAGTAATCGAGGGTTACGAGAGAATGATGGATTCTTAATTGGTAAAACTTTAATACATGTTAGGAGGTTCAAATTGCAAGCACTTATATAAGCTAACTTGAACCTGGAGTCGCTAGATATTTGGCTGGGGTCAAGGGGGTCGTGCGACCCTTTTTGGAACAAGTATATTTATCACTTGTTATGTTTGTCCCACATAGGAGGAGTGAAGATAAATTTATTGGTTTAAAAGGTGAAATACATTTGCATTGTTTGAAAGTGATTTGGTAGGAACACAAAGGGGAAATGTGTAGAGGAGTTTTTTGAAAACATTATATAGTTGAGGGACTATATATATATAATTAAAGACTTAACACTTCTAACAACTTAACAACCAATTAACTTTTAGTTAGTTAATTCGGTTAATTTTTAGAGGAAAAAAACAAACAAACAATTGCATCTGTTCGAAAATTACTGCGCACCATTCTTTTGTTAACCAAATAATTGGTATTAACCGTGTTAACCGATCTAGACCAATCAGATTGCACCATTTTTTTGGGTTTAAAATTAAATTTGACGGTTAAATAGGGGTAGAAATGGTATTTTCAATTTAATGATAATTATGGTATTAAAAATAAATTAATGATAATTATCGTGTTTCCTTTTTTATCTCATTATCTTGTTTCCTTAATTAATTTAATGATAATTATGGTATTAAAAATAAATTAATGAATATTATTAGTCAATGAAAATATAAATTCCTTAATTACTTTAACGAATGATATTGCATACATGCACATCCATGAATATTCTAAAATTTCACACATGTACAACCATTAATCTGTCTAAAAATTGCTTATATGCATAACCATAAATCTGTCTAAAAATTGCATATATGCACAACCATAAATCTGTCAACATGCATATATGCACATCTTTCAGTTATAATGAATATGAGTCAAAGTGCATACATACACAACCTTAAATTTGTGTAAACAATGAAGATGTGTCAAAATGCATTCAGACACATCTTTCAGTTACATATATGCACCTCTTAAAAATTGCTACCTTTTTAGTTGCATATATGCACATTATGAAAAATAAGAACAAGACATTGCACTAAGTTTCCAAATCTATGTAACCCATTATGAACAAAATAAGAACAAGAATGAACTACCAAGAAACCCTAATTCAAAAATCGTCTGCACAACACGAATATGGAATACTCCATTGCAACATACGGTTATTTCATCAAATCATTCATATATGATCGAATTCAATGTACATAAATTACATTAAAATCAAATAAAACCTTCGATTGGGGACACATTTCGAGGGAGATAATGAGGAACTGAAGAAATCGGAGAAGAAACAACAATCTATGTAGCAATCGTCAACCTCATCATCGTCATAATCTATAGAAAATCAAAATCTAGGGTTTTTGTGTAGATTGATAACAATAATTAATGTTGGCGTTTAATGAAGACATGAAATTAAGAAACTAATTTCTTTCCTTATCAATTGTAAACATATTTTTAACTTTATGATGGATTAGCCCTTGTTCATATATGCATGTCATTTATTATAAATTAAAATAATTCAATTAATCTAATCCATTGATTATTAAGATGAGTGGTCTAGATAAGTTAACACGGTTAATACCAATGATTTGGTTAATAAATGAAGGGTCCTCTCTCTTTCTATCTCTCTCTCTCTCTCTCTCTCTCTCTATATATATATATATATATATGGTCGTTATCATTTTTTAATCCAATTCGTTTTCATCTTCTTCACTACATCATAACCATAATCACGAGAATAACTTGTAGGATCGTTGCCTACAATTCTTAAACTCGAGGAGTCCTTGAAGGAATTAGCCTTAGGTCCATCAACGACCTAGTGGGGGCTAATATTCCTTAAGGATAGTGATTTAATCACATCCTCGTTTTACTGTTTTGATCATTTTCGTTTCTGTCCATTACTCTATTCTAACAACCCTAGCAGGGTTCCGGGGCAGCAGTGGCACTAGGGGAAATTTAGGTATATATAACCTTAAATGAGATTTCAATTAAATCCACGACTTTATCATGAACATGAAACCGTTTTTATTTTATCGGGCCAGAAGTTCATGAATTTAATTAAAAACTTGATAATCTTTTAAATAAAAATTTCATGTGGTTAGACATTATTGCAGCCAGTCAGAAGCATTTTTTTCTGGATCTCATGTCTCCTAGTAAAGAAACCCAATTTTAGATCAACCATAAAATCATCAAAAAAAACAAAGATTTATTTTCTGCTTTACTACATGTTCAATGTTTGTAGGAATCTTCTCAAGAAGCCCTGTATCTGGCACCACCACATGGTTGTCCTCTTTGATGGGTACACAAAAACCACTGGAATATGGTAATCTTATTATTGATGCCATCTTATATGTCATCAACTAGTACACATGTTTTAAAATTTCAAAAGCAAACAAAAAAGATAGTCAATTTCCACATGTTGACTACTTTCAAGATTTCAAATTCATGTTCATTCACTTATTCATCATCAGTTTCTGTCAAAAGTTACACTAAAAAAGGAACAAATTAAAGAAGATGAATAAAAAAGAAAATTAACCGAAATTTTTCGCTACAGATGAAGGGAAGTATCGACATCATGTTTATCGGTAGTACGTGGTGCGCTAACCGTTGCTGAATCCGTGGACCAGAAGTCTCTAAAAGGTGGAGTACTCTTTGAATTTGATGGTTGGTGTACTGGTTTCTTGCCGTATAAATCGAGTCCAAGTGAAAGAGAATCTTGAAGTGATGATCTTGTCGTAGTTGGCTGGCGAAAGATCGTTTCCGAGTGCTCGTAATACTTGGTTTGGCTTATTGATTCAGACTTAGATAACAACTTTAACACCTCCATTTCTTGTCTCCTCTCTCTCATTTTCTGCAGCTGCCTGAATCTTTCTTGCAGGAGAGCAATCGATGAAGACGAACCACCACCACCACCGCCTACCGCCATTTGATCACCACGTCGCTGTTGTCCCACGGAACGAAGGGCCATCATCAATCTTTAATGGGTATGATCAGGTTTTTGTTGGTTTTGTGAGTGTTTTTATATATAGCATAGGTTTGTTTGGTACTTCTATTTTGGACAATGAGCCACCCTTTGTTGATTCCGGGTGGTTCGGGATCGGCAACAGTGGCACGAGATCCAAGAAGAAAGGGTTAGAAAGATAATGTAAGTTAAGAGTGAGTTTGGTGTATATGAAGGCAAAAGGACTTTTGAATGTGCAAAAAGTTAAGGGAGTAAGTCCAAATGGTAGAAGGTTTTAGCATTTGGATGGATGTTTGTAGAAAGAATACAAGGTTAGGTTTGATGTTATGGTCAAGCTTTTGACTTTTTTGAAGTCCTTTAAGATTTGTAAAAGATGGTAAAACATCACCATCTCCCCTAAAACATGTATTATGCAAAGGTTAGGCAATGATCTAGAGGTCTCTAATAAAAAAAATTATTCATTCATTCATTTATTCACATGTGAATGTGGTTTTCTAGGATTTGGACAAGGGATGTCTTATTCTATAGGGTTGAAGATAAACACAATGGGTAAGGTGACAAAAGTTTTAGGTGAATCTTAATGCCGAAAGACTACGAATACCAGAAAGAAGGTGAACAAAACGCTTACTTTCGATAGTGTTCTCCAAAGTTCGTTTGTCCTTATGCACTTGTGCATGTAGTAGTGTTCAAGATCCTCTTTGTGAGTATCGAATTTGGTCTATTAGCAAAAATAGGGAAGTCATGAGGTTAAAGTTCGTTCTTCCGTTATTCACAATGATTATATTGTGAATAAAATGGAATACTCATTCCGTTTATAGAAACTCATATTGGGTATGGAAGTTTATACCATGTATTAATTATATCAAGACTATAGATCAACAAAGTAATTAATAAAATAAAATAAAAATGTTCATACCATGTATTAGTTAAAAGTCTTAAAAATTAAAACAATAAAAAATGTCTTGAAATGACAAAGTTACATACAAATTTCACTTAAAAAATAAATCATTTTTCTAACATTATTCGAAACAAATTCTTCAATCAGTTATTTAATAATCAATTTTCTCCAATAAGTCGTTAACTTGAAAGGATTAGCATATAGAAGTTTACCAACTATTGTTAACTCAAGTTCTCGAAAAAACGTAGCTCGATTCCAAGGTCGAATTCTCCCTCAACTCTCAACTTTTCTGCATGTTTCTAAAATGCGATAGTGCTATGAAAAATGGTAATCAATATCACGATGAATGAAGTCAACAAATTGCAGTAGATGTTGCTTGTCAAACAAGAAAGGGAGAAACAATGAAGAAGAATCAGGAAGCTTATTAAACAAAGTCATGCTTGGTACTTCAATCATAAAATTACCCATCGCGAAAATTAAGATGAACGAGCCGACTAGGATAGTCAATCATCAAATTATAGACTTAAAATAAGAGGGAGAAGGCCGACAGGATTAAACTAAAACATAGACTAAAAATCAATATATATATAATTGGACCCCATAAATTTTCGAACGTCCCAAATTTTTTAAAGACCCTATTCAAAATCTCGCATTGGTACACCATCCGACACGACGTTCTCTCAACATCAGATTCTCAACCACTAGTTCACATTTTTTGGAAAATAAAGCAACACCAGTTTTTAAATTAAAAGAAGTTAGTATATGTTGTAGGATTATGTGTCATCATCAAAAGGAAGTGATTGATATAATATTTTCCTAGTATTAGAATTTATCATATGAATGTTTCTTTTTCTTTGTAAACTCCTCCCTATTTAAAGGGCTTATGATTAATGAGAATTACAGATTTCTTTTCTCTGTCTTATTGTTATTCTCTCCATATTGTTGTTCTATTTGTTTTTTCTTTAACACGTTATCAGCACGTAGCTCGTTTGCGCTATCGCTCCCTCAAATCGTTTCTGCCGCTATTAAACGGTTGTTCTATTCGCAATCTACCACCATTAGAAGGTTTGTTTTTCCAATATTGCAATTCAAGTAAGTATCTCTATAAAAACTTACAATTTTTTTGTCTATGAATTATGATTAATCGTGATTAACTCTTTTAGCCATGATCATGCTTATATGCTTCAGTTTTTTTTTTTTTTTTTTTTCTTATTCTTATTAGTTTGTGGTCTCCTATCAATTTTAATAAACATAAAAATGGTTCTGGCAATTTGAAAGGTTGTAACCAATTACTTTCAAAATCCTTCTATTTTTTTAATGGTGATATGTTTTTTTTATAATAGTAATTGATCGTTATTTAATTTGATTTGAAATCAATAATTTTTTTGGGGGACTATGCAACTTTAGAATTGTTGTTAAAAAAAGCAATTAGTAAAAAAAATCGTATTCTTCAATTAATTTTTCACGGATGTAGCTCATTGCATGGACTTAAAATATGGTTTGTATTTACCTCCTATTAAATTGGTTTTATTTATTAAATATTTATTATAATAACTTATTGTGTTTTAATGCGGAATGATAGCTTTTATGTATATGATAGATTTATAATTTTGAATTTATTTTTATTTTTATTTATTTATGATTATTCAATTAGTTTAAACATGTTTAGATGGTCAATTTCATTATATAATGTTATGTATTTATTTATGTCTACAATTTGATGGTATCTTTTAAATTAGACTAATATATTATTGTGAGATATGCTAATTAATTATTATTTGAATATGATAGTTAATTTATTTAACTTGGCTTGCCATTTTTAATTTAATTATATGGGGCAATAAATATTTATAAACTTGATTATGGATTTCTAATACCATTATTATCTCTTTTGAAATCTTCTATATGTATGTCAATTTATAAATTCATTATTATTTTATTTTGGTTAATAAAAAAAATTATATATTTGTTTAAATATTCCTAAAATATACACTTTTATCATATATTTTTGTTTTATAACAAGTTAATTTAAGATATGATAATTTATTTAATTCAATGATATGGGTTATTTAATATTCTAGTGGTTATTTTAAACCAACTATATATGGATATGTAAATACGTTCATATTATTTATATTGTAATATTCAAATATTATATTAGTATTTAAGTATATTTAAAGGCTCTTGAATTCTTAGTAGTCATATTTGTGATTGAAGATCATATAATTGTTAAAATGTTTTGTAGTTTATTCATTTTGACATTGAATGCTTTATAAAATTTAATATATAAATTTAAATGTTTATCTTGAGTTTCTACTCATAATTCTTAATTCTGTAATTAAATTTTAGAAGTTACACTTCCAATCCCCATATTTTAAAAATACTATTAAGGTATTAAAATTGGTTTTATATGTCAAACTCATAGTCATTTTGGCCTCATGCCAAATGTTCTATAATTAATAATTTTATATTTAAATTAAATAAATCTTAAAATATCGATTGGATTTTGTCAAACGGGTGTAAATAACCCTAAGGTTTGTAGGGACTTAAGAAATCCATGTGATTCCCCTACTACCTGTAAATCTAATAGATTGAGTGATTTGTTTTTGCAAATTGAAATATTGATGAAGTATTATCAATAAAATTAAAGCATACAAAAATCCAATATGGTTATGATAATGAAATTTCATACATAAAATAATAATTATAACCACAATCCACTGTCTTATCAAAAAGAAAATCATATATTATCCCTTATATACGTAAATGGTTGAATCAACTTATCCCAAAATTAACGTCGTAAACTCAAAAGAATCTGAGTATCATAAATGAGTATATAAACCTCCTTTTGAAAATGTACAAGAAAATACCTAAAGTCCATTAACTTCCTATTGACCCTAAAACAACCTCTTAAAAAAGTACAAGCAAATATCATCATGTTTTGAGACGATAAACAAATCATAACCTTCATAAGAATACCTTCACTAAAAACCCCAAAGAACAGTGGGATGCCCCGAAAGAGAGAATCGGGAGTATTCATGAACATGTACTTCTCGAACTAATCGTACAGCGAAATGAAACCTGCTTATTCGATTACAAAAAGGTAACTGATTTCAACAAAGAAATGATGTATCCCAAAATGCGTCTCAATCTCTATGACAAGGAACTCATAGAAGATGACATGATTCATAACATTATTTTCACTTTTCATACATCGGTAAATATTATTGAACCAATATAAGTTGGAATGTAACCTTTAGACAAACTCATCAACCAACTACAAGTGGTTGAGAGACATAACAAAGTTCTTTCAAATAACAACGCCACATATGTCGGGACAAAGAAAATTCTCGATATCAATAATGAAAGCGTTAGAGGTGGAAACAACTCCAAATGATTGTGAGTTAAAAACAATTTCACACATTTATGCACCATGTGGACGAGACCCTAGAAAGGGTCAGGGTATTGGTAAGAGTCAAGAAGGATTTTTCAACACCTGGAGTAGGGATACAACTATTATCCAGGTGATAATGGACAATCAAATAAAAAATGCACTAAAAAGTGTTTCTATCAAAAAGGGAACAAGTTGAAAATGAACTATAACATATTAATTTAATATTTAATATTGATTAAGCATATGTTTCTTTGAAAATTAATTTTAAGTACTAAAATTAATTTCTCTGCTAAGTAATCGAATATGTAACCATTATAGATGTAAAGAAATACATCATAACAAATGCAAAATTTTCAATATTCTCCGTTTCGTGTAGGAATGTATCGAGGAGAATTGATTTTTTTTACCTCTCACACAATCTAAAATGATAGACAAATATTTATTTTATAATTTATTCAACCGAAATACTTAGACGATGAACTGTCATTTTCTTGTTGGTACAAGATCAATAGGAACCTTGTAAAGATATTTGTATCAAATGGAAATTATAATGAGTTTATATACATAAGTTTTAATGAATTTTGTTAGGTCTGATTTTATAGTAATCATTGTATTTATAGGGCTTGGTCAAATATTGTGTTTAGTGTCCTATTCTGTGTTGTATTGACCAAGGGTATTTAAGTCCCTTTGGTCTTGGTTTGGTGTAAGAACTCACACGCACATTAATCTGAATTCATACTTTGCGCTTACTTGTTATTCTCTCTCTACTTTCTCTCTCTAAGAATCAGTGATCTTGGACTCTCAATTGGTATAAGAGCCTACTGAATCTTGAGAGGATTGAGAGATTAGTGTTTTAGTTTCTGAATTTGTGAATTGAAGCAGAAAACTCGATCGATTTTCTTGATTTTTCAAGAAAATCTCGTTTTTTTGCTTCTTCATCAAATTTGGACAGGTTTTTGAACAATTTGTGTTGTAATTGGGCTTAATTGATTCGTTTTTTCTAATCGATCATAATTGCTTCTTTGTGTTTCGCATAAAAATCTTGTTTAGACTGTTAATTTGGAGTCTTAGTGATTTTCTGGAAAAACGCCGTTCTTGTTCTGTTCTTTGTCGAATTTTTAGATTTTGTTGATTTTAATCGAAATTGTTTGATAAAATTTGTTAGAAAGAAGTTTTCGAAGTTCGGTGTATGCTTTTCTTGGTTAATTTTCAAAGTTGTAGTTGATCTTGCATGAATTGGTTGAGTTTATGAAGTTTGTGCTTCATTCATGTTAGTTTGCGTTTCATTCATATGAGTTTGCGTGTGATACATATGCTTTGCGCCTCTTTCTTTCATTCATATAATTTGCGTGTCTAACACGTGTTTTAGTGAATTTTTCAGGTTTGCGGTTCACTTTGGAAACGCAAAGCCAAGTTTCTCGGTTCTAGTCTGACACGCAAACCATCAGTTTGCGTTTCTCTCTTCAAGTGAAGTCTTAGTGCATCACCCGCAAAGTCTCAACCCGCAAAGTAACACTTTGCGTGTCATAAAGAAAACGCAAAGCTCAGTTTGCGTTCCCCTCAGCAAACGCAAAGCTCAGTTTGCGTTCCCCTCTGCAAACGCAAGACCTTCTTTGCGCTCCTCATTACAAACGCAAACCTCTAGTTTGCGGGTCTCTCATACTTAGAAAATTTTCTAAATTTTCTGATTTTTCTCAAGATGTCTTTGCAAGCACAAATCTACAAGAATGACCTCATGATGTCTTTGGGGTCTGATACTCATCCACCAGTTCTCATCAATGAGAATTAATTCTAACAGTGGCAGGATCGGTTCATCAACTTTATTGAAAGGCAACCGAATGGGGAGAACATGATGAAATCACTGACTCAGGGTCCTATGGAAATACCAAGGAAAGTTATTCCAGCTACAGAAACTTCTGTTGCTACCTCTGTTGAGAAAGCTTTAATGGAATATGATATTGATGAGATGTTACGACATCAAGCTGATAGCCAGGCCAAATCAAATCTGATCCTTGCTCTTCCCAACTCCATCTATAACAGAATCGATTGCTTCAAACATAACCCAATGATGATGTGGACACAACTTGAGAAGATTATGCTTGGTACTGCAATGTCTACTCAGTTACGACAGACCAGGTACATGAACAACTTTGAAAAGTTCAAGACCAAGGATGGGGAAAGTTTGAAAAATGTTTTTGATCGATTATGGGCTGTTATCAATGATCTCTACAAGATTAAAGTTATCAAGACTGAGTTGGAGGCTAACTTGAAGTTTCTGAACGCTTTACAACCTGAGTGGAACAAGTCATGCCACAGAATGAGAAACGATGTCAGAATCTCAACCATGCCAATTCAGGAGTGATACGAAATCTTGATGACAGATGAATCTATGGTAATGGAGAAGAAGGCGAAACTGGATAAGAAGAACAAGCCTCTGTCAGTAGATCCTATTGATCTTTTAGCTAGCCAACTGGCTGAGCAAGCTTTGAATGAAACAACTTATGATGGATCAACGGATGATGATGGCGAAGCTCTAGAGAAGGCCATGATACTTTTGACTCAGCACTATCAGAAGAGATTCAAGCACAAATCTGGTTCAAACAACTTGCGGTTTACTTCTGGTTCTAAAAAGATAGAACCTGGTGCTCCTTCAAAGACATACACTCCAAAGTATGAACCAGCTAAGGTGGTTGAACATAAGAAGGATGAGAAAAAGGTGGTTAACTGTTTTAACTGTGGAAAGCCTGGACATATGGTTAAGGACTGCATAGTCAAAGTGGTAAAGGATGCTGCTTTTTACCGAAAGAAGTTGGCTCTTGCTGAAAAGAAAGAAAGTGGAACCATCTTGTTGGCCGAAGAAGAATACTGGTTGGATCATTCGGACAACGAGGCTGAAAATGAGGAAACTGCGGCCATGTGCTTTATAGGAGATGATAAATCTGATGATGAGGAAGAGGATACATCATCTGATGGTTCTGAGGTAATATATGAGTTTAACTATAATTTCTTTTTATCTCAAATGAATGTTTTATCACTGCTTTGCATGATATGCGCTCAAAGTTCATTTCAGAAAAGTTTAAAAGTCAAGAAAAGTCTGATTTAATCAAAAAAATGCAAATTTCTTTAAATGATGAAAAGTCAATTTTAATTGACACAAAAGAGAAATTTAATAAGCAGTTGGTCGAGTTAGAAAATTCAAATCAGACTTATCGTGATTCGTTGACTGAACTGACTTCTTCAAATAAAATTCTTTCTGACAAGATAATTGTTTTAGAAAGGAAATTGTATAAAAGAGAACAGTCTGAGCAAACCATTTACATGAATAAGCCAAGGAGTGAAGAAGCTATAAAAGAAAAGTGGGGACTTGGTTTTGAAAACCCGCATTTTTTAAATCATGCTAAAAATGAAGTTCCTACTTTATATAAATATGAGTACTTTACTCTTGCAAGATATGCTCCTCAGTTTAAATTCTTTTGGACAACTGAGAAACAAATTTTGGAAGAAGAAAATGTGAAAAGAATGAAAAACAAGAGGATGGAAATGCCATTTGTTTACACCTCTGAAAATGCAAAGTATTTTCCTGATCAATCTAAGAAATCCAGAAAATTTCAAAATCTTTTAAATGTCAAATCTTCCAATAAATCTTCAATATCAACAGATTTTGTGGATATTTTTGCTAACACTGATAAGAAAAATGTATCTCCGGTATCTTATGATACTAAGAAATACATTCCCCCATTAGTGTTAGAAGGTAAGATTGTTGATCTTGAAGATAGATTGGAAGAACAAAATCTTCAAACTTGTTTAGAAAACGATTTATTTCTTTTTATAATGAAAACAAGTTTTGAAGATAAAATTTCTTCTGGATTGTCAAAAGATTCTAAGGAAAATTCTAAAAGTTTTGAAAAACAATGGCCATTTGCGTTCCACATTGGAAACGCAAACTGAAAGCTTGCGCGTGCAGTTGGACGCGCAAAGCTCAGTTTGCGCCTCCAATGGGAAGCGCAAACCTCCTCCAGACTTGTGCAATTTTGAAAATTTTCACTCCGAGGCTAGTTCTTCAATGTCAAATGCTAAGACTGATTTCTTTGATAAAGTTTCTTCTTCTGATTCAATTATTGATAATTCTTTACTGCTAAATTTTATAAAAAGAAGCGTAAAAGAAGAAGATCAAAGAAGTCAAAGAAAAATGATACAGTCTTATCTGAAAATTCTAAGGTTTCTAATTTTTCTTCTTCAGATTGGACTGTGAGGAAGTCATGAAGGCAGATTTGGAGGATGAAACAGCCAATTTTAGAATCTGAACTATTAGGAGTTAAATGTGTAGACAATCTTTGTGATTCTGATACATTTGCTACATGTAATAATAACCCAAAATATTCTTTTCAGCAAATGTTTGATATATCCAAGAATATCTCATATGCTTCTTCTAGTTCTGATTCTGATAATTGTGTTTTATCTTCTATTGATAATTGCTTTCATTTGTGCATGAAAAATAATTCTATGAAAAATAAAAAGCATAAATCTAACAAGGGACCCATAAGCATATGGGTACCTAAAAAGGTGTAGTTTATGTGTGTGCAGCTTAGTCAATTATGGTATCTGGATTCGGGATGTTCAAAACATATGACTGGCAACAAATCTCTTCTGTCTAATTTTAAAGATAAATGTTGCGGTCGTGTGAAATTTGGTAACTGTGAGACAGCTCCGATTCTTGGTTATGGTGATCTAGTTCAGGGCAACATAACTGTAAAAAGAGTAAGCTACGTCGAGGGTCTAAGTCACAACCTTTTCAGCATAGGACAATTCTGTGATAAAGACCTTGAAGTCAGCTTCAAATCCAAAAGAGTTGCAGTGAAGAATGATAATGGCAAGGATCTTCTGGTAGGAAAAAGGCAATCAAATTTTTATACCATTGATCTTTCCAAGATCAAAATTCCTTCAGATATTTGCTTGCTTTCTAAAGCTTCAATTCAAGAAAGTTGGATTTGGCACAGACGTTTAGCTCATCTCAACTTCAAGTATATGGATCGCCTGGTCAAGAAAGATTTAGTGAGAGGTCTTCCAGTTCTTCGTTTCCAGAAAGACCATCTATGCCAGGATTGTGAGAAAGGAAAAATGAAGAAAGCTCCTCACAAGCCTAAGCCTGAACACTGCACTTCGGCTATTCTTGATCTTTTGCATGTTGATTTGTGTGGTCCGATGAAGACGAAGAGTTTAGGACATAAGAAATATGTTTTGGTGGTTGTTGATGACTACTCCAGATATACTTGGGTAAAATTTCTGAAGTCAAAAGACGAAACTCCTGAAGTACTCATCAACCTCATCAAGACAACTCAGACAAATAAGCAGAAGCAAGTGAAAGTGGTAAGATCTGACAATGGTACTGAATTCAAAAACAGTACTCTTCAGGCATTCTATGAATCTCAAGGAATACAACAACAATTTTCTGTTGCACGTACTCCGCAACAGAACGGCGTTGTTGAAAGAAGAAACAGAACGCTTGTTGAGTCCGCCAGATCAATGCTTGCTTATTCAGGTCTACCTTTGTCTTATTGGGCTGAAGCAGTTTCAACTGCCTGTCATACACAGAACAGATCAATTCTGCATCATCGTTTCAACAAAACACCGTATGAACTTATGAACGGGATCAAACCGAACATCAAGTATTTCAAGTCATTCGGGTGTAAATGCTACGTTCTGAATGACAGGAAGAATCTCAACAAGTTTAGTCCAAAGGCAGATGAGGGTGTATTCGTGGGTTATTCTTCAAACTCTGCTGCTTATAGAGTTTTTCTGATCTCTGCAAGAAAGGTCATAGAGAGTGTCAATGTAAAATTTGACGAAGCTGCTGATTTGGTTTCTAGTCACTCAGGCTCAGAACCCGCTTTTACTGGAAATTCAGTTTCTGAGCAAATCGGTTCAGAACCTGCTCTTTCACCTGATAACCAGGATTCTTCTACTTCCTCTCCTAATATTTCTGATCTTGATTTTCTGTTTGAAATTTTTTATGATGATGTGCCTAGATCTAATTCTGCAAATGTTTCTAATGTTTTGAATCAGGAAACTGAGAGCTCATCTATTCCAAATTCCGCTGCATCTATCTCTGACAATGATGCTGCTCCAGTCTCTCCTATTCAACAAGAACCGGCGCAACAAGATTTTGTTCAATCAGACAATGTTCAATCAGAAGCTGAGCTTATTAATGAAGAACATACTCAAGAAGAGTCAATTCAAGATCAACCTGTTCAAAGTGAATCACTTCAGGAAGAAGTACAGAATGATGTTGTTCAACAAACTATTCCCGAATCTGATTCAGATATTGTTGAGATACCTCCTCCTCAAGTGGAAACTATTTCTATATCTTCAACTGATGTAGAAGTTTCTGATCCTCCCTCTCTTCATTTAGAAGTGGTTTAAGATGTAATTGATCCTCTCCCTCATACAACAAAATGGACAAGATCTCATCCAATTCATCAAATTATTGGAGATCCTCAAGCCAGTGTTTCTACACGCTCTAAAACGGCTACTTCCAACGAATGTCTCTTCACTTGCTTCCTAAGCAAGATTGAACCTACAAAAGTTTCTGAAGCATTGGAAGACCCGGATTGGATTATTGCTATGCAAGAGGAGATCAATAAATTTGATGCGCTCAAAGTGTGGAGACTTATACCAAGGCCTAAAGGAAAAAGCATAATTGGTACAAAGTGGATATTCAAGAACAAAAAGGATAAAGATGGTATCGTTGTGCGTAATAAAGCAAGGTTGGTAGCCAAAGGATATCGACAAGAAGAAGGCATTGACTACGATGAAACGTTTGCACCCGTTGCCAGATTGGAAGCTATCCGAATGTTTCTTGCCTTCGCTGCTTATCGCAACTTCACAGTATATCAAATGGACGTCAAGACGGCATTTCTCAATGGCAAACTGAAAGAAGAAGTATATGTATCTCAGCCAGAGGGATTTGTTGACAAAGATCGTACAGATTATGTATATTTTCTCGATAAAGCATTGTATGGTTTGAAACAAGCTCCACGGGCGTGGTATGACGAGTTGTCAACTTTCTTGGTCAAATCCGGCTTCACCAAAGGATCTATCGATACTACTCTTTTCATTTATAGAACTAATCTTGATATCTGCTTAGTACAAATATACGTAGATGATATTATTTTCGGTGCGACTAACAAATCTTTGTGTACATGGTTTTCTGATCTTATGACCTCTAGATTTCAGATAAGCATGATGGGAGAAATCAATTTCTTCCTCGGCTTACAAGTGAAACAGCTTCCTGATGGTATCTTCATCAACCAGTCAAAGTATATATTTGACATCTTGAAGAAATTCAAGATGGACAAATCTACTTCAATCGGAACGCCGATGGCTCATGGTGCCAAACTCGGACTCGATCCAGATGGAAAAATTGTGGATCAAAAGACATACAGAGGGATGATCGGATCACTGATGTATCTAACTGCCAGTCGCCCAGACATAATGTTCTCAACGTGCTTGTGTGCCCGATTCCCAGCTAAACCAAAAGAATCTCATCTTTTAGCAGTCAAACGCATTTTTAGATATATTAAAGGAACTCCTTATTTAGGATTATGGTATCCTAAAAGTTCTGACTATAATTTGATTGCTTATTCAGATGCAGATTTTGGTGGTAATCAATTGGACAGGAAGAGTACTTCTGGTCATCTTCAGTTTTTAGGTGACAGACTGATAAACTGGGCGTCGAAAAAGCAAAACTGCGTTTCAATATCAACAGCCGAAGCTGAATACGTCGCTGTAGCTAGTTGCTGTGCTCAAGTACTCTGGATGAAAACGCAACTTCGTGATTACGGGATGTTGTACAAGACAGTGCCAATTTATTGTGACAGCAAGTCTGCAATTGCGATATCGGTCAATCCAGTCCAGCACACCAAGACCAAGCACATAGACATGAGATATCATTTTATAAAGCATCACGTGGAAGAAGGTACTATTGAATTATATTTTGTACCAACTGAATATCAACTTGCTGATAACTTTACAAAAGCCTTAGATGAAAAACGTTTCAATTTTTTGCTTTCAAAATTAGGCATGTTGAATTTAAAAGTTTAAATCTTTACAAATTTTATTCTATAAAATAAAATTTTACAGATTTTCTTTCTTTTGAATAAAACGTATGTTTAGGGTCTTTAACAAGTTATTTGTTTATATTAAAGTTTTATATGTTCAACTTTCATGTCTTACAAAAGTCAAAAAGTCAGCAACATGTTTGTAGCTTTTAATACTGCTTTAAAGATATGTGAGTCTGAATTTTTATAGTTTACTTTGCTTAGACTACCTAAATGATCAGAATTATAGATCGGAATGAAAATATGGGCTAAGCATTTAGACGTTGATCTGAGTAATTGAGATGAATAATAAATTCTTAAAATACAGAAATCTCTGGGTTTAAAAGTTTGTACCTGTGACCTTTCTGGTTTGGGAAAGTAAGTTCCGTGGGATGCACGACATCTGGTCCCCTAAGGTCATTTGGTCTGGGAGTGATCGAACAGAAATCCTTCTATAGAATCAGATAGAAAGTCATGTTTTACTGGTATGAATGGGTTTAGAATATGTCGATGTAGCCTTTCTGATCTGGGAAAGTAAGTTCCAAGAGGTGCTTGACACCTAGTCCCCTAAGGCCAACTGGTCTGGGAGTGGCTGACCCAAATCCTGCAATAGGGTCAGATAGAAAGTTACGTTTACGGCATGTTCTTTACTTAATGAACTCTCTGATTAAAAGATGCCAAAGTGCACACGCTTAAAAGATGCCAAAGAGCACACTCATGTTAAGATGCCAATGTGCACAATGCTAAAAGATGTCAATGAGCACACATCTCATGATACTTGGTGATATGTTTGAGTTGCGATAAATCTGTAAATTTATGAATATCTTAATTCTTGATGGCTTAGTGTGAGTATATGCAAAGTTCTCTATAATATTTTTAGAATTGCATTTTCTTGAAGATAATCGAAGATTCGCATGTGAGCACACTGAATAGATTGATGGGAGTTTTTGAAACTGAACATGTTTTAACTTGATATGCAATGAAACGTGTTCTTGTATCCAACAACATATGTTTGATTTCAAATGATTGATAAATCTGTGATATTTTACTGAGTAGAATTTTATTTGTTTAGTGTTTAAAATTTTATATGTTTAGTTGTTTCAAAATTTATATTCAGTATATTTTTCTTTCTACATTAATATTTGATCATTGTGTTCTCATAAATATATTCTAATGGGTTTATGCATTATTCAAGGGGGAGTGAACAAAGAAAATATTTTTTCAAAGATTATATCTGGTTTTAAGGGGGAGTATCTGATTTTCTTTATATGAATGCTAATTTTAATTGTCATATCTAGTGCATTTGTGTAGGGGGAGTCAAAGAGCTTCAAAAGGTAAAAAATTTCTGAGTTGTCAGCTTTGCGCTTCCAGCATGACACGCAAACTTTGATTTGCACTTCCTTCATGAAACGCAAACCTTGGTTTGCGCGTCCAACATGAAACGGAAATCTTAGTTTGCGCATCCAACATGAAGCGCAAACCTCCTCTATTTTCTCTGTTTCTTTGTTTTTGCAGATCTTACACTGTCTCGTCTCCAACATTTGCATGACCAAGTTGATCAAGATCATCAAGGTCATGAGGGGGAGAAGTCAAGGAGATGTTAAAGAGACAAAGAGTTCAAATGTTTATCTGCTGATCAAGATTCGCTCAAAAATTCTATTCTCTCAGCTACAATAAATTCTTTTGCTGTTTCTGCTCCGAACACCACAGTTCATTCAAGATCATTCAAAAGAGGTGTATCGTCTAGAGCTCAAGACAGTAAAGACAACTTAATCTGAAAGATGCTGAGAACAAATTTTTCTTAAAAAGTCAGAAAGCTTCACAAAGTCGCTTTGTTGGTCCGTGCTGTTATAGAAGATAATTTTTGAAGACCAAAGCGCCAATGATTACTAAGGGGGAGATTGTTAGGTCTGATTTTATAGTAATCATTGTATTTATAGGGCTTGGTCAAATATTGTGTTTAGTGTCCTATTCTGTGTTGTATTGACCAAGGGTATTTAAGTCCCTTTGGTCTTGGTTTGGTGTAAGAACTCACACGCACATTAATCTGAATTCATACTTTGCGCTTACTTGTTATTCTCTCTCTACTTTCTCTCTCTAAGAATCAGTGATCTTGGACTCTCAAATTTGAAAGTAAACATATATATGTGTCAAACTAGCTAGTAGATTATTGAGCCATCGAAACATTTTTGTCACCAATAAAGAACTTTAGGAAAATAACACATATATGTTTCAACATGACCATGTGGGACACCATGGTAATGACATAGTGATCCGTGTATTGCAAAATACACATAGACACATTCTCTTTCGAGTGATAGGCAAAACGAGGCAAATTGCAACTGTTGACTTCTGCAGCATAAGAAACAACATTGCCATCATAATATGCCCTCTCGAATACCTAGAACTTTTGTATTGTAACACCCTCAAATCTGGAAATAGCAACTTATTTAAAATTTTCTAAATACATCAATAAATGAGTCATCTACAACCACCCATTCAGATTTAACCTCAATACAAACATTGGTTCTATACAAAAGTCTTTGATAAAAACGGGTGCTACTAAAACCCCATAATAGCCACTATCTCCAACGTTGCGGAAGCCTGCACTGATTTCTTACTTTCGGATCTAGCTACAACTCTACTCTTTATAGGGTTGCTAGAATCAACTCCCAACCTTGAAACCTGATGCACATGCCGACAAATAAAAATGTTAGGCTAAACGCCTAGTGAGCTCAAGAGTTTTTCAATATGAATAAAGATGTCTGTGAAAATAGATAATACAGTTTAATTCATAATCTTTCAAAAGGTATGCTTTGAATATGCAAACGACTCATTTTCCAATAATATGCATTTTAGACGGAGAACACCAATTTGGACATTTTCCAAATCAAACTACTACAAAATGATGATACCAATGTAAATCGCCCCTTCATAAATTAGCTTTAACCCAAAACTCACTCAAAGTGTAAATATAAATTGAACTCTCCATTTAAGAAGGTACGGTTAAACCTTATATCACAAAACACCCAAAACACGGGTGGGGCATAATACTCAACCCATAAATCAAGGGTAAAACCCAAATATACAAAACGTCACCGAAAACTTGGATAATAAAACTCAATACCCAAAAACAACACCTTTCGGTGACGGGGGATTCTCGATTCCATAAAATATGACGGTCCACAAAGTAAGCCCATTTTATGTTGTTATGACTAGTCATATAAACAAAAGTACACGCAAGGGATGTCAGGCTCAGTAGCTTTAAACGTACACCCACGGAAACTCGAGTTCAACCCCGTCGGGTTCCTATGTCGAGCCCCTCATCCAATATCGTAATACTTGAGCACGAAGGTTTTATACCCACATCCGGTACCTTAACGTGCAGCACGAAGGACTTACATCTCAATCTGATACCTTAACGTGCCTCGATGTGGAAAACTAATCGTCCCAACGCTGGAACAATAATAAACCAAATATGGGGTCATGACTCCCAAATGCATCAAATAAGCCAAATAATGCGTATAAGGCCCAACAAGGCTCGAAGTCGAGCTACCAAAACTGGACTATTGTCCAAAAATCCCATCAAAATAACAATGCCAAGTCGCAGACTTAGCAACCCATTGACTCATTGATAAATGAAATAAAAACACGATAAAACGCATTCACCCAACGGATATGCAAACACCACGACCAAAAGTAAGATTAGTTCAAAACTCAACATTAGTTGAGGCACCCATTTTCCCAAATAAACTTATACTCTTATATTTTCCAAAATACCTCATAACACAAATGACATGCATTTTTCCAAACTTGACTGCTGATAGGAATGAAAATCATGAAATGAGACTATAAACACTTTCTCAAGTACCTCACATAAAAGTGCAAGTGATACTTTATGAAACACTTCATTTCATGATGATGCATAAAACCCGACAAACATTTAAAAGTTTATTTCTTTGACCAAAGATCCATTCATGTAATAAGACTTCAAAACACATTCATTTGTGACACATATATCAAACGCCCAAAAATCTCCAATGTGAGTGTTATACAAGGTTTGTAAAGTTAGATAATTCAAATAATCAAAGATTAGCAAATAACCCAACATTTGATAATTTCATGTAAAACACATGAAACACTTTAAAATAGACATTTTGGCATGTACAACGTTTTCACAAATCAACTTGAACTCACCTTGATAGATTTAAGCTAAATCTAGATTTTCCCCCAACTAGAGCTCCTTTGAAGAATACTTGGATTCTCAAGTCAAACTTCCAAAACCTAAATCCACAAAGTTCCAACCATAAATATACATATTCCACCATAGATAATCATAATCAACCACAAAGAATCATTTCCCAACCTTATACATGAATACCTCAACTAATACCGAAACCCTAACTTCCATAAATGAAGATGATAGAAGATTACCTTAACCCAAGCTTTAATCCACCAATCAAAACACCTCTAGTTCACCAAAATGGTTACAAACCTCCAATCTATGAAAGGGAGAACAAAGGGTGGATGAAACCCTAGAAAACTTTGGTGAAGAAGATGAATAGTGAGAGATGAGAATCTTACCACCAAAAATTACTCTAGTATACTCCAATATACTTACAATATCTTGCTAGATCCTTGAAGATCTCTCAAAAACGAAACCGTAGCAACTTGAATCACCAAAATCGGAGTTGTGGAGCAAAAGTTATGAAGAAATGAAGTTTTGGGTGAAATGAGGCTGAAATCAGGTTTTTAACCCGAGTTGAAGCTTCTGATGTTGCGCACGACCCGTGCGTATTTTTTGAAGGATGGCGCACGACCCGTGCGCCCTTCAGCCCACGAAGAATTTGGCCAAATATTGTTTTGGTCGTAACTTCTTCGTTATAGCTTCGTTTTCGCTCCGGAAAGAACCGTTGGACTCGTAGTTGAATCCTTTATCCATCTAGACTATAAAATCTAGGATTCAAGTCCAAAATCAAATATCTTATTTTTCCTTTATATATCGGTTTCTGTATTAACTTGAATTGATACCTCTCGAAACTCGGGGTGTTACATGTATATACCCTAATCCTTAGCCAAGACAGGAATGAGATCATCCTAAAGTTAAGGACATAATACAAAAATATTTCATTCTTACAATGAATACAAGGTGATATTTATGGACATAAACATCCATAATGCGGGCCATTAAAACTTTATGGTTCTGGTTTCGACACGATGAACGCATGTCGTATTATTGCCCACATGAAATACTGCACTCCTAGCACTAGCTATACGTTTAAGGGCTCACCACCCTGATTAATTCATCAAGTCTACATGACTTGGAATGCTGGAGAATTTACATCATAAGGATTTGATGTTAATTGCATATGTATGAGGATCAATGTAGAGTTTCCTATACCCCATGTGTATATATAAAATGGTCTCATAGAAGTTGTTATCAAAAGAATATAATGACATCTAGGTTGTTAGTAATGTGCACCAATTTACCCACATCTACCTGGGGTTATGCAATTATTATATGCAGGTTTTTTTTTCGTTTTTAGACCCACTGCTTGCTAACCAATCTCATGCGTACCAGTTGGTAACTGGATATAAGCCTGATACTTTACATTTACGTATGTTTGATTATATGTGCCAATTGCGCCCCCACATCGCATCGAAATGAGTCCTTAAAGATGATTTGGTATATGTTGGATATGAATCCCCAACAATTATCCGCTAATCAGAATATTTGACTAGTGATATCTTTACCGCTAGATTTGCGGGTTGTCACTTTCATGAGACAATCTTCCCGTCGTTAGGGGGAGATAGGAAAAAGGATTTTCCATGGGAACGACAGAAAGTGTCATTGAATATTCCCACTCTGTCTCATTTTTCACAACGTAATGTTGAAGTCAAACGAATCAGACTCGATACCTGATACGTTTAATGTTATTCCAGAAGTGACAAAATCACATATACGAGCTGCAAATATACTCACAAGGTTAAAGTCCCCAAACAAGGGCACAACGTCGCTGGAAAGTGCGTTGCAATCACACATGGTGGAGGTGTGGTTGAGGTCGTAGCTCCCAAACGGAAATGGGGGAAGCTACTTGGTTCGATAGATACTCATCTAAAGGAATAGAAGAGTAAGGCACGACTATTTGTCATCAATACATAAACCTTTCATGAGATTGTCTCTGATTGAACTATGTCTATGAATTATTACTGGAGGACGCTCCAAAGTTAATATTGATTCCAGAGATTAAAGAAATTTCAAATGAATTATGAGAGTACATATGAGTCGATGGACAGATCATACATACTCATTGATGATATATTTCACATATATTGTTGTTTATGAGATGATAGAGCACATTGACATCGAACCATGCTCAGTTGAAAAATATCAACAAAGAGCAAACTGACCTAAATAAGCAACCAGGAGAATCATATTATTTGACAAATGAACAGGTATTTGGTTTGGTAGTGCTAACCCACCAAGTGTAAAGCCTGTAAGACATAGATAAATCATTTGTCGTAAAGCGTAATGAGAATAATCAAGTCATAATGTATGAGACTCTCCTTTGGCACAAGGTTTCTCACAACGCCCTGGATTGACCACGAGAAGACTTACTCTCCCGTGATGGATGTTATAACGTTATGCTAATTAATTAGCCTAGTAGTTTCCGAAGGACTGGAAATGTAGCTCATGGATGTGGTTAATACATATCTCTATAGGGATCTAGATTTAGAGATATAAAAGTGCTTGATGGCATTACATTACCAAAATCAAGTAACTCTACACCACGAAGTGCGTTTGCAATAAAATTGAAACGCTCACTTTATAGATTAAAACAATCTATGCGGATGTGGTATAACCCCCTAAGTGAACACTTGATTGGGAAAGGATATATAAGAACTATGAATTGTGCCCTTGCATATTTATGTAGAAAAACAAGTTCTAGATTTTCAAAGTAGTTTTATATGTCGATGTTATGAACATAATAGGCACTCTTGATGAAATAAGAGAAACCACAAGCAACTTGAAATCTAAATCTGAGATAAAAATCTTGGGAAAACTTGGGTTTGTCTAGCTATTTGAGCCAGGACACCGAGTTTGTGAAATATTAATTCACCAATCGCATATGTCTAGAAAATAATCAGAAAATTTAATATGGACAAAGCGCATCCGGTTAGCACTCCCATGATTGGTCAAAGTGTTGGATATAAGGAATTGTCCATTTCGTCTAAAGGATGGTGACGAAAAAAGTGTTGGGAGTTGGAATTCCCTATCTAAGTACAATATAAGCATTATCGTACTTAGCACAATACACTTGACTGTATATTCTATTTCTCAGTGAACTTGTTAGCTAGATTTAGCTCAGCGCCAACACAACGTCATTTGGAATGATATAAAGTAAATATTTTAAAACCATTGACATGGGCTTATACTTTCCCTGTAGGAATAAAAATGAGATTGATAATGAAAATTCAATACCTACTTAGATTGTAAGCAGCAAAAGTATTAGCTCTTATAGAAAAACACCAAACAACCTCTTGGTATGTCTTTGCTGATATTAGGTATCTGTCTAACCCATACAAAGGTTTTTCTCAAATTGGATAAGGAATTACCACTGGGAATACGCCGATTGCTTGGAAGTAAGCTAAGCAAACCCTTGTAACTACCTCATTGAACTAATCCAATAATATTACTCTCCATGAGATAATGTATATGATTAAAGACTATCATTGCATATATTAGAGGAGTTAGTAATTTTGGATTCAACCAGTATCCTATTTGCATATATGGAAATAATGCATCATGTATCGAAGAAATGAACATAAGATACATCAAGGTGATAACACAAAGCATATTCTGCTTAAGTCTTATTCAATCAGCAATAAGTAAACTCTCATCGAAATTCAATTAAATCAAGTAAGATGTCAAGAGGACATGACATATTTTACCAAATCATTACCTAAAACCATATATTGGGAAACATGTAGAAAGTAAGTGCAAATGTTTTCCAAACTCCCTTGATTAATGCACGAATCAGGGGGAGTAATAGACAAAAGGGGGAGTCTACTATATTTGTGATATTGATATGTTGTGCTCTTTCCTTAAACAAGGTTTTATTTTTCCCATTGGGTTTTGTTCTTTGGTGTAAGGTTTTAGTGAGGCAACTGTTTATATACCATCATATTTTCCTAACTCTCTCGATTAATGTACAAATCTAAGATAAAACTAGATTGAAGGAAAGGTCTATATATTGCAAAAAATTGGTGCGTTGTACTCTTTCCTTCGTCAAATTTTTATTTTTTCCCACTGGGTTTTTATTTTGGCGTAAGGTTTTAACGAGACAACAATTGTGCACCATCACTCCTTTGACTCGACACAAGGGGGAGTGTTGTAGGATTATGTGTCATCATCAAAAAGAAGTGATTGATATAATATTTTCCTAGTATTAGAATTTACCATAATGAATGTTTCTTTTTCTTTGCAAACTCTTCCCTATTTAAAAGGTTTATAATTAATGAGAATTATAGATTTCTTCTCTCTGTCTTATTGTTATTCTCTCCATATTGTTGTTCTATTTGTTTTTCCTTTAACAATATCTTTTATTTTATTTTTATTTTAATAAATTAACATTTGTAATACTATTTGAGATTGTGTAACACTCGTGTTGGGCCCATGTTGGTTTCCCATATGTTGGGTTGGGTCTTTTATTGGGCTCAGCCCATACCACAACTTGCGTATCTGATTGTCATGCTCTTTGCTCAATTCATGCACATGCATTATTATTATACCCAAACATTTGAACCATTAATCTAATCCTATTTTATATTTGTGTTTTTCTTTAATCGTTTTTTTTCCAATTTATTCCAAGAATCAAATGAAATTCTCATAGTTATTAACTCATCAAATTTTGAGCAAACCACATGAACTTGAAATTCACTCTAAAGTAAGGCGAATATAAGGTATTTTATTATATTATTACAGCCTCAACATTTATCCTATATTTAAATATGTTTATCAGCTGGTTATCAATTAGTTGTATGTTTGCATTAATATGTTATAAACTTAATTATATAGTAAAAATATGCATAACCTTAAACTATATGAACAAACACAATTAGTTTTTCTCATCAAAGGGCTATTAACCCAATAGTACCCGGTAACTCCGTCCTCTTGAAGATCAGGGGTTTAAATCTAATCAAATGTATGAATTGTATGTGACTTTAATTTACCGTATATAAATATCACATACTTCAAAATATTTTTACTCTCCAGTTTTTATTTATTTATGTTTTTCTATATACAGTTGAGCTGAGATAATTACATAACTCTTTTTGGGACTGTTTGGTTGGTTTTCCATTGAGGCTTTGTTTGTTAGCAGCTTAATGAGACTCACAACTTATTCGGTCAGATATACATGACTGTTTCGTAGTGATTTAATGATATAGAAATTGGTTCATTCAGTAAACTTCAAGGGGGGATTTATGCAGAACCCAAGTTTTTTTTTTCCAAACGTGCCCCTCCCGATTAAAAAGTATGCATCTTTCATCTATGAAAAAAAACCCTTCTCAAACTATACTAAGAGGCTGTTTACCAAACGCTTACCTAGATAAGCGCTTACCAATAAAATTTAACACTGTCACTTACTTAGCGGGTAAGATTTTAGTCCACCAAAACGGTATTGTATGCAACAATTTTCCCGATAAGTGCTTACCGGTAAAATTTAACACTATCACATACTTAGCGGCAAAGATTTTAGTCCACAAAACCGGTATCGTATGTAACAATTTTCCCAGTAAGCGCTAACCGTGGTAAAAGTCTTCGCCATCACTTACCATGGTAAGACTCTTGATCCTTGCCTTAGCTCTTACCGGGTAAGATTCTTGGTCATTGTCATCTCCATCCATAAAGTAATATGATTTGGTAAGCGCTTACCCGGGTAAGCGTTTGGTAAACAGCCCCTAACAGATTAATCCATACAAGCATCTTTATCCATACATAACTTAATGAAAAACCAGCTAAACAACCCCTAAGGGGCTGTTTACTTACAACTTAATGAGCTTAATGGTCTGGGCGGCTTATTCGCTCAGCCATATATGAGTGTTTCTTTACTTCTTAATCGTTAAGCCATTAAGCTAAAATGACTACATGGAATAAGCCAGAAACCCTCACTTGTCCCCATTAACCCACCCAAAACAATACTAGAAATGCCCAGAAATAATCCAACCCTTCTCTTTGCCTCCCTCAAACCCATTGGTCTCTCATCTCTCGGACAGACGGATTTATCCAGACATACAACTTGATTCATATAGGGATTAGGGGTTGTTTGTTTACCTCTTAATGGTTCCATTAAGAGGCAACCTCTGAATCGCTAAGCGGTAAATCTTGTTTGGCAAAAAAAGTGTCTGCCTCTTAATGCTTCAAAAATCTTCTGAATGGTTTTGTATCATGACCCTTCCTTAATCATTAAGCGCCCTGATTTTATTATGAACAATTAACAAACAACCATATTTCATTTTACACTATATCATAAAAGCCTCTTAATCATTCTGACCATTTAATCATTCTGCACTAAACCATTCAGCAACAGCCAAACAACCCCTAAGTATTGTATGGATAAAGGTGTCTATGTGAATTACAGAATCAGTTTGTATAGATTTAGAAAGTTTTTGTTTGAGAGTTTTTTTTTCATAGATGGAAGGAATGTATTTTTTAATTGGAAGAGGCGAGGTTGTAATAAGTTGGAAACATGTTTGTTATATATCTTTAAAGCCACTACCTAATAGTCATATAACTGATTGAATAAGTTATGAGTCCTATTAAACTTATTAAACCGCTAACAAACCTTGCCTTTCTCTCATTTTAGTTAAAGTAAAATCAACCCTGTTTTATACAACCCATAAAAATCTTAAATTTAAAAATGAACATGTGTAAACATAATTTTGTATATTAGTGGGAAACATGTTTGTTATATATACAATAAATTGAGGTATGTTTGTCTCAAATATGTCTCAATATAAACAACCATCTAACCCACATTCATAATTATTAATTCATTAACAGAACATCTTTGCACGTGTTTCATCGTTTTCTTTATCATCTCTCAAATTACACGAATATATATGTGTTTACATTACGTGTATATATATATATATATATGATATACATAATATTTCTAATAGCTATATTATAATTATTTAAAACTAGAAATGTACCATCGCAATGCAGCGAGTTTCTGAAATCTAGAACTCGAACCTTGATCATTATTCATACTTTTTGTTAGTCTTTTTTTTATTTTATTTTACGATTTTGAGAAACCTAGATTTAAAACAAAAATATATTTTAGTTTAGTTTAATTATAGTTTTTTATAGAAAATAATAATAATAAATTTTTTTGTTACGGGTCAAAAAATGTTTAATTTAAATGATAACTATATTTAAGATATTTTATATTTAAAATTAAAAAGATAACATACTTCAATAAAAAATAAAAATAAGATGTTTTATCTCGAATTTTCTTATATTTATCGGTTAGTTATATCAATAGTTAAAAATTTTAGATATTTTAGAAAATAAAAATAAGTGTTTATCTGCAGTTAGTTATATGAATTCAAACATTGAGCTTTTATAAGCTGTACTTATGTTTAATCAATTTGTACTTTTGGATTTTAAGTAATATGCATTAATAAGTGGTACCTAATGCATAAAAATTAGTTTTTAAGAGTTTAGCTTAAATGCTTTATAATATAGTATAGATATATTAGTTAAAATTCAAAATTAAAAGTTAATGAAACATAATTATAACTTATTAAAGTCACATGTTTTTATTTGTATGACTAACTACAAATAAACATATTAAATACAGAATAAACACTATGAGATAAACTACCTGTTTTATTTTTTTTTAAATATATTTATTAGATCAATGCATGCTTTTATAATATAGTATAAATATATTAGTTATGAGATTATAACTAATATAGATATAGATATATTAAGAGCAAATCATAAAATAAAAAATAAATATTGATAATAGTAATATTGATCAAATCGTCCAATAAATATAAAAAATAAATATTGATAATAGTAGATAATATTGATCAAATCGTCCATTAAATATAAAAAACAAATACTTATATTAATAAATGAGTATCCATTCTACAAATAGATGATGATGTGAGATATTGTGCTTGGATAAGTTGTACCAATGTATTATGAAATTGTAAATTAAGTAATTGACTTTAATTAGTTGTATTTTGTGCTTAAAATGTTGTAATTAAGAGTTTTTTATGTTTATTTTATAATATAGTATAGAAGTATAGATAAGTATTAAAAGTAAGAATCTTCAAAATTTACATCCGGTTCCAACATCTACTTTATTTTAGTAATTTAAGCATTAACTATATTATTAAAATATTCAATACATTTAACGAAATACTATTTTTTTCCTTTAACATTTAACTTTAATACTTCTTATTAATGGGAATTAATTAATATATTGTTTCGCTCTTATTCTCTCTATTTTAACATAGCCATCAGAGCAAAGGAAATTTTCTAAATCTCTATTTTTAGCATAGTTGTTGAAGATGCTTTTAAGATATATTTTTAAATAAATCAATATAAAACATAAATGGTATAAATTTTTTTAATTTTTAAATCATAACATTGTATTCGACTTTGATCAAATCAGATAGAAGCTCAAATCAGGTTTAAATTTACAACATCATCAAAACCATGCGTAAAATAAACAAAATAAACATAAATGTTTATTATTTCAATTGATAATAAATATAAATTAATATAAAAAGATTATATTTGTTGAAACGACATTTATTTTGCATCAATTATTTATCATTATTATTTAGCAAGAAACATGACAAAAGGACATATTTAATTGTTTAATTCCTACTTTTCACTTCTAATATTCTTTGCAAGTACCAACATTGAAGGGAGGAGAGCTTGAAATGGGCCCACATCTAACCCAATTTAAAGAACACTTGGGCCCATATGGAGCTTATAAGCTCTTTTGCTTTATTTTGAGACAAAAGAATAAAAAAAATTCATAGTTATCCTTAATATTCTCATTAAATTACTATAAATTAAATAAAAAAATATAGTTATACAAAAAATGTGTATTAACTTACATGTTCTTACTATAAAACTAATGAATACATGATGCTAGAATTTGGGGATTGAAGACGATAAATTGACTAGATAATCATTTGTATTGCGGAAAGTTTGTTTTCTGAATAAAAAAATTCGTCTTTTAATTGTCTTGGATATCACAAATTTGTATTTGGATGATCAAAGGTTGTAAGACTGAGTCCTTATTTTCTACCTAGATTATCGTTCACATATTTATATGAGAGATCAACATTTAACACGGTTAAACTGTTTAGACATAACTGCATAACAATTGTAATTGTTAACGGATAAGATTAGAAAACAGTTACAACTGACTCAGAAGAAGTCAAAAGCTCTGAAGGTCTAGAGGCTCTGATCACAAGGACCAGAGGCTCTGACCCTTGACATTTAGAAAATTGAGCGAAGACTCATAGCTCTGATTCCACATCCCTCTAAACTATACTCAGACAATTTTAACAAATTTCAGTATCATTTCAAGAAAGCTTCCAACCTTTAAAAATTCATGCAAAACGTCCTAAAACTTAAAATTCATAAACAAACATCTTAAAGTTTGTATCAACAAGACCATTACCAGGGTAAAAATTTAAAACCTAAATCAAAAAAATAAAACTTCACATGTATATAAACAAACTTTTGGTCGTCCTTTAAAGCAAATAAATGTACACATAAACCTTAAAATGCAAGTGTTATCTATACTATATTATAAGGTATGGATAAAAAATTCTTAAAAACAATTTCTAAAGCATAATGTACCATTATTTAATACTAATTACTTAAAATCTCTTAAAAACAATCATTAAAGTTTATATACTACATTTAATGATATTTATTAACTTTCAATCGTTATCTTTGACCACTTTAACTACCCTAAAATCACTCCCCATTTTAATCCCCTAAAATCACTAATCTGCATAATTAAATAAAGGATAAATATCAAAATTTTAAATATATAAAATCTAAAATATAATTAAGAAAATCTAACAGAATATTTAATGTTTATTTTTAAAAAAACATTATATTATTAAATCTAAAATAAATTAAATTATTATTAAACTATCGAAAAAACTTTTAAAAACAAGTTTTTATGCATTAAGTACTGTTTATTGATACACATTATTTAAAATTCAAGATTACGACATTGTTTGGCAAAAAAAAAGCTAGTTTATAAGCTAGTTTATAACTAGTTTTTTTTAATACATGTTTGGATGACCATAAACTAACTTATAAGTTAGCTTATTGAAAAACTACTTATAGTAGTAGCGTTTTGAAAAACTAGATTATCAGTTACCAGTTAGCTTATCAGCTAGTTTGCCAAACATAGCCTACAAGTAATGATGCATTAGTACAAAATTTTAAAGTTATATGTTTGAATTCATAACTAACTAATAAACATAATCAAAACAGGATAAACATCTCAATTTAAATATAAAGAATTTAAAATATATAAGATAAACATTGAATTCTAACAAAATAGTTAATTTTTTTAATATAAAAAACAATATATTATTAAGCTTAAAATAAACAAATTTATAAAAAAAACATTATCACTTTCTTAAAATCATCCAAAATCGTACCGTAAATCGACAAAAAATAAAAGAAAACATTAAAATCATGATGTATCTCACTGCATTACGCAAATACGATTCTAGTTACATATAATACGAATATAATTATAATATGATTAGATTTCCATTAAAAAATTTGTGCGGTTGAAACAGAGGTGCATGCATAGACATGATATTTCCCATCTACTATTGCGCGTGCATCTATTTATCATATTTAATTAAATAATTATTTACAATTTAAAAAAAATGAAATAGTATATTGTTTATTTTATTCTTTCTGAAATTTGTTAATGTAAAATTAACAACTTTTCTAAAATTTTCATCGATAGTCAAATATATTTAGGGAATTTAATTAAAATACCCTTTTTTGAAAAATCAGTACCCAAAATGCCCCAAATCTTGTAATTTTTGCCAAAATACCCCCTAGGTCCGCGTTTTTCACTGTTACACGCGGACCTGGTACGCGTTTTGGCCGCGTTCACTGTTACACGCGTACTCGAGCCGCGTTTTGGCCGCGTTTCCCCCTACACGAGGACCTGGTACGCGTTTGGCATTTGGTCCGCGTTTGGTCCGCGTTTGGTCCGCGTTTTTCACTATAAAACGCGCATCTGGGCCGCGTTTTTTACTGTAGAACGCGTACTTGGGGGCCGCCCATAGCATTGTTTATTTAGGGTTTAGAGATCGACGGTGTGGATGCTTTCATTTGTTAGGGTTTGCTCCTATAAATAAGTGTGTCCCCCACCCATAACCCCACCACCATCACTCTCAAAGGTATCCCATCTATTTCACTCTCTCAAATATATCGTGTATTACACACGCTCGGATCTCGGCTCGGTTGGTTAGCATTTATAAAAGTCGGATATGGGTCGACCACTTTCTTCGGTAAGTTTCCTTTAACCGCGTTTTAATTTTATATTTATTTTAATGATTACGTGTTAATTTTAGAGTGTTGCGTTTATGTTGATAATATGTTAGAGGTTGCGTTAATTTTAGTTTTACATATTACGTTGATTTTAGAGATTGCGTTAATTTTAGGATTGCGCTACTTTCATAAAAAAATTGTAGAGATTGCGTTTTTTTTTGTATAAAAAAAGTGTAGAGATTGGACTTGTTTTTGGGATTGCGCTAATTTTATTAAAAAATTGTAGAGATTGCGTTAATTTTAGAGATTGCGGTTTTTTTTTGTATAAAAAAAGTGTAGAGATTGGGCTTGTTTTTGGGATTGCGCTAATTTTATAAAATAATTGTAGAGATTGCGTTAATCTTAGAGATTGCGTTTTTTTTTGTATAAAAAAAGTGTAGAGATTGGGCTTGTTTTAGGATTGCGCTACTTTCATAAAAAAATTGTAGAGATTGCGTTAATTTTAGAGATTGCGTTTTTTTTTGTATAAAAAAACTGTAGAGATTGCGCTTGTTTTAGGGATTGCGCTCATTTTATAAAATAATTGTAGAGATTGCGTTAATCTTAGAGATTGCGTTTTTTTTTGTATAAAAAAGTGTAGAGATTGGGCTTGTTTTTGGGATTGCGCTAATTTTATAAAATAATTGTAGAGATTGCGTTAATCTTAGAGATTGCGTTTTTTTTTGTATAAAAAAGTGTAGAGATTGCGTTAATTTTAGAGATTGCGTTTTTTTTTGTATAAAAAAAGTGTAGAGATTGGGCTTGTTTTAGGATTGCGCTACTTTCATAAAAAAATTGTAGAGATTGCGTTAATTTTAGAGATTGCGTTTTTTTTTGTATAAAAAAACTGTAGAGATTGCGCTTGTTTTAGGGATTGCGCTCATTTTATAAAATAATTGTAGAGATTGCGTTAATCTTAGAGATTGCGTTTTTTTTTGTATAAAAAAGTGTAGAGATTGAGCTTGTTTTTGGGATTGCGCTAATTTTATAAAATAATTGTAGAGATTGCGTTAATCTTAGAGATTGCGTTTTTTTTTGTATAAAAAAAATGTAGAGATTGGGCTTGTTTTAGGATTGCGCTACTTTCATAAAAAAATTGTAGAGATTGCGTTAATTTTAGAGATTGCGTTTTTTTTTGTATAAAAAAACTGTAGAGATTGCGCTTGTTTTAGGGATTGCAATTATTTTATAAAATAATTGTAGAGATTGCGTTAATCTTAGAGATTGCGTTTTTTTTTGTATAAAAAAATGTAGAAATTGGGCTTGTTTTTGGGATTGCGCTAATTTTATAAAATAATTGTAGAGATTGCGTTAATCTTAGAGATTGCGTTTTTTTTTTGTATAAAAAAGTGTAGAGATTGCGTTAATTTTAGAGATTGCGTTTTTTTTTTGTATAAAAAAAGTGTAGAGATTGGGCTTGTTTTAGGATTGCGCTACTTTCATAAAAAAATTGTAGAGATTGCGTTAATTTTAGAGATTGCGTTTTTTTTTGTATAAAAAAACTGTAGAGATTGCGCTTGTTTTAGGGATTGCGCTCATTTTATAAAATAATTGTAGAGATTGCGTTAATCTTAGAGATTGCGTTTTTTTTGTATAAAAAAGTGTAGAGATTGGGCTTGTTTTTGGGATTGCGCTAATTTTATAAAATAATTGTAGAGATTGCGTTAATCTTAGAGATTGCGTTTTTTTTTGTATAAAAAAAGTGTAGAGATTGGGCTTGTTTTAGGATTGTGCTACTTTCATAAAAAAATTGTAGAGATTGCGTTAATTTTAGAGATTGCGTTTTTTTTTGTATAAAAAAACTGTAGAGATTACGCTTGTTTTAGGGATTGCGCTCATTTTATAAAATAATTGTAGAGATTGCGTTAATCTTAGAGATTGCGTTTTTTTTTGTATAAAAAAGTGTAGAGATTGGGCTTGTTTTTGGGATTGCGCTAATTTTATAAAATAATTGTAGAGATTGCGTTAATCTTAGAGATTGCGTTTTTTTTTGTATAAAAAAGTGTAGAGATTGCGTTAATCTTAGAGATTGCGTTTTTTTTTTGTATAAAAAAAGTGTAGAGATTGGACTTGTTTTAGGGATTGCGCTCATTTTATAAAATAATTGTAGAGATTGGGCTTGTTTTAGGGATTGCGCTAATTTCATAAAATAATTGTAGAGATTGCGTTTTTTTTTTTTGTATAAAAAAAGTGTAGAGATTGGGTTTGTTTTAGGGATTGCGCTCATTTTATAAAATAATTGTAGAGATTGCGTTTTTTTTTTTTGTATAAAAAAACTGTAGAGATTGGGCTTGTTTTAGGGATTGCGCTAATTTCATAAAATAATTGTAGAGATTGCGTTTTTTTTTTTTTTGTATAAAAAAACTGTAGAGATTGGGTTTGTTTTAGGGATTGCGCTAATTTCATAAAATAATTTTAGAGATTGCGTTAATCTTAGAGATTGCGTTTTTTTTTTTGTATAAAAAAGTGTAGAGATTGAGCTTGTTTTAGGGATTGCGCTAATTTCATAAAATAATTGTAGAGATTGCGTTAATTTTAGAGATTGCGTTTTATTTTTTTTGTATAAAAAAACTGTAGAGATTGGGTTTGTTTTAGGGATTGCGCTACTTTCATAAAATAATTGTAGAGATTGCGTTAATCTTAGAGATTGCGTTTTTTTTTTTTTGTATAAAAAATGTAGAGATTGGGCTTGTTATAAGTTAGGTGCGTTGACAACATCCTTGCATTACTATGTAGGACGATTTTGATAACGTCGATCTTTCGTTCAAATGCCGCATCTCCATTGTAAAGGAAATTAGAGATGCTTTTGAAGCGTGTCCACCTGAACGGGCACAACGTTTACATGAAATGTTTAGCCGCACATCTTTCGGGCCATGGCTCGAGCTTACCAATATTGTACAGGACCCCCTTCTAGTACACATGTTTTTACAGATGGAGGTCGAGGTTGCGAGACCACTACCGGAGGAATTGTATTTTCACGTGTGTGGGACTCGCATGCACTTTGGTCGTCGTGAGTTCTGTATTGTAACAGGACTCCTTTTCGGACAAATACCCGACCTTCCTACCTTGACAGATGAGTCCTTCGTTAGTAGGGTTTGGCCCGGCCTTGCACCAGGTATCTTGACGTTGAGAACCGTCCTCGAGACGATGAGAACTGGTCTGGGTGCGATATCCGATGAGGATGCTGTGCGTGTTTGCTTGGTGGTGATGGCGGATTTGATGTTCATGGGTCGTGATCCAAGGCTGCCGGTTTCCTCTACTGTACTTATCGCTGTCGATGACTTTGAGAGGTTTAACCGCTATCCGTGGGGTAGCTACATCTGGAGTCACTCATACAAAGGACTCCACGATGCCATCGCCAGACGCAAGCAGAAGAACCAGCACAACAACAAGATAAGGTAGATAAAATCAACAATTAACATAATAACAATATCACTTAGCATAGAAGATGAGGTGGTTACAATCAAGGGAAGTCAATGTTAAGGTCAATGCTATCATGCCTTAAAGTTCCATGTGGTTCTAGGTCTGATGACCCTTGAGAGCGAAATCTTTGGCTAGTAGAAGCTCTCCTGGGCACGGTTGAAGGGGCAGGAGTTGGACATTCACCACGAGTATGTCCTACTGCTCCACACCTAGTACACGTTCTCTGTATCGGATCCTCACCACGAGATGGACGTCGATCGTTCTTTCTTGGTCTCCCCGCACGTCTCTTGGTTATTAACGGTGGATAGCATGGCGGAAGGGGGACGTGTGGCAAAACCCATGATTGAGGGGGTCCAACAGGATAGATCAACTCATGATATGTTGACCGGTAAGTACTGGACGTGTAGTAAGATATAGCCAGATCGCTGCAATCTCTACGATTCATTGACCTTGCAGCAGCGATGGCATGACCGCACGGTAAACCAGAATATTGCCATTGGTTACATTCACAAACACCGTTGACCATATCGACAGTCGCGTGATAACGGATATCCCGAACGTTGAACTTACCATGTCCAATCTGACTTACCCTCCATGTCGTAGACTTTCCCGACCTTCTGCTAATTATCTCCTCCGCCATTGGTGTGAGATGATTACGCATTTCATCTACAAATATGTGTTAATTGTGTTACGATTTATACGGAAGAAGAAAAATGCAACAAACATATAAGTTAAAGATTTTAGAGTTTATCAACCTCCCTTTCGTCGTCGAAGTTGGTACCACTCTTGTTGAAAATCTCGGAAGTACTCTATAAGGCCGACAATGGGTAACCTGCGTGCAAAACGGGACAGTGCATTCATCGACTCTACACTATTAGAGGTCATTATGTTATACCGTTGTGCAGGGAAATGGGCCCTTGACCACCTCTCTTTACCAGCCTCGTCCATAACTTGTGCTCCACGAGGTACTTCATATCGTAGTGCATTCATGTAGGTCTCGAACTCCCTAATAGTATATGCTTTGCACGCCTTCCAATACGTGGTCTTGTTTGTTGTGATACGTTTGTCCGCGCTTTTCACGTTCATCTCCAAATGCCGACAACATAGGGCGTGAGGGGTGGAGGGGTACACGGCAGAAATTGCCGCGCTTATGGAAGGAGCCCTGTCGGACATAAACACCAACCCTTCCGGGGCTCCGATACATTCCCGCAACATGTTCAGAAACCAACCCCACTCCTCCCCCGTCTCGGACTTTCCTACTCCGAAAGCCAAGGGCACAATGTTGTTATTTCCGTCCATGGCAACCGCCAAGAACATCATACCCAGGTAATGCCCCTTTAAATGGGCAGCGTCTATTACAAGGACAGGACGCAGATTTGTCAAAAACGTCCGGATCTGCAATAAACGTACGTGGTTATTATTTGTAAATGTTAAAATTCATAATATGTAAAGCTACGACGATTTAATATACTTACCGCACATCCAAGTGCAGCGAAACACAATTCGAAACGTCCGTTTGAATCCGTCCTTATTCTGGTGCGTGTACCCGGATTCTTCAGCTCCAAGTTATATAAATACGCAGGGAGTCGTTCGTATGACTCCTCGGGTGTGCCTCTCACCATTAGTAGTGCCTTGCATCGCGCACGCCATCCTTGGTGGTAACCAATGTTGATCCCGTACTGTTGATTTATATCGTTGACGATGTCCTTCGGCCGAAATGACCTGCTAGCGTCAAGAAACTTGTCTTTCAGTATGTGGCCCAAAGTCCTTTTGTTGGCCTGCCGGTGGCTGGCATTTAGTTGTGTCCTCGAACATGTGTGTACGTCGTTCAGCTTTCTAACGACAAACAACCCTCCTTTAGGGCCCACGGACTTCGCGGACATACTCCATTCACAATTTTGTTGGTCACAGACAGCCTTGTATCTGCGTTTGTCGGATTTCTTCGCTCTAAACACGAAACCCTCTCGCAAGAACTTCATTCCCAACTGTACGGTCATTTCCTCCTTCGTATGAAATATTTGACCTTCATGTATAGTTGTACTACGATTGTAAGGTGCGGGTTGGTAGGCTGGTATATGGGTCTCCGGGTTAGGAAGGGAAGGGGGCATATCAAAATAATCGTTTAACGCACCAAATGATTTATTGCTAGGGGTATATGTTTCTTCATCCTCGTCATTATCGGTATCTGATCTGTCCAGATCAGATATACCAGTTGTGAAAACATGTGTTTCGTCATCAGCAACTCCAACAAACCGTCTTTTTGGGTCTTCTGCTTCTTCTTCTTCTTCTAGTTGCGTCTCCGGAACAACTTCGGGATAAGATTCGTTAGGACGATATGCATGATCAGAATAAAGTGTGGTGTCGTAGGATGCCTGAAATTGAGAGTCAGGCTCCAGTTGACTACCACCGACATGGATTTCGTCATCATCTTCGTCATCACCTTCGTCATCATCTTCGTCATCGCCCATCAATGGTGCGACATACACAAAAAGTTGTGGAGGTATTTCTGAATCGGCTGCAAGTAGCATAAAACCAAGGATTTCGTCATCGTTGGTTATCTCCATCAGTGAGCCATCTGCACGTCTGAACACCAACTTGCAAGCAGCAGAATCTCCGATTCCACACTTTCCCACGACGTAATCGATAAACGTCTTATACGAAACCATTATTGGAATATATACACCACGCTTTGTGTAGCCAATATAATCCCACCCATTGTTGTTTTGCACCCATTGACCATCGAAACATAATAAGACTCTAGTTTTTTGAACAGATGAACTCATTTTTTCAGTAGTATGAAAAATGAAGCAATTCAAGTGGATGTGATGAACGATTTTGCATCTAATCTTACTAATCTTTATAGGAAAAATTGAATGGAGAAAATGAATGTGAACCACATATTCAATGACAATGGTACACTTATTGTATGAGAATCAGACTAAAATGTGGAAAAAAACAGTTAAATCATTCAAAAAAATACGTCACAAACAGTTGACCACACATGAAATCATAGGCCTGAAACCCTAATTTTCCAAACCCTAATACGCTTTACACTATCAAACGCGGACCTAACCCTCGTTTTTTAACAAAAAACGCGGCCCCAACCCGCGTGTAACAGTGAAAAACGCGGCCCAAACACTCGTCCCCGTGCATTGAAGCCAAACGCGGACCAGGTCCGCGTGTAACAGTGAAAAACGCGGACCAAACGCGGACCAGGTCCTCGTGTAGGGGGAAACGCGGCCAAAACGCGGCTCGAGTACGCGTGTAACAGTGAACGCGGCCAAAACGCGTACCAGGTCCGCGTGTAACAGTGAAAAACGCGGACCTAGGGGGTATTTTGGCAAAAATTACAAGATTTGGGGCATTTTGGGTACTGATTTTTCAAAAAAGGGTATTTTAATTAAATTCCCAATATAATATATTTATTAAACTAAATATTAAAAACGATTGCATTTTCTACATTATTTAATTAGAATTTTTATTTAATTAAAATTACAATGTTTAACTAAATAATAATTTAATTTTAAGGTTAAATAAAGAAACCCTGTGAAAAATAATAATCATAACTAATAATATTTAAAAAAATTAAAATTCAATTTTGGTCTCTAGACTAATGTTTGTAATTTTCAACAAATATCATTGTTAAACTTCTAAAACTCGGATTTATTTCCTCAAGTTTGTCGTAGGGGTGTTCATCCAAATCGCACACACCGCACCATACGCGGTTTAGGACTTTCGCGGTACGGTTTGCGGTTTGCATCTTTACCAAACCGCACTATGCGGTGCGGTTTGCGGTTTTGAATTTTCAAACCGCGGTTCAAACCGCACCGCACCTTTTATATTATTTTTAAAATTTTAATTTTAAACATATATATATATATAATAATTTAATTTAATAATTTATATAATTGAGCTTGTGTTTTTAAATTTTAATGATGTACTTTAAGTATTTATAAGCCTTCTTAAAAGTTTAAGGCCCAACAAATGAAAAAAATCGAGCATTGGCAATTGGAAGTCAAGATGAAGACGAAAGAAAAAGTTGTAGACGTTACTTTATCCGTTTGTCGTATTGAAACAATTTATTTTTTTAGACTATTTCTTTGACTATTTTTAATTATTCATTTTAGAGTTGGATATATTCAAACTCTTTATTTTTTTGGACTACGGTCACTAAATCGTTGATTTTCTAATGTATTTTAAACTTATAATTTTTTGGATTGTACGCATAAAGTGCGATAGGGGTAAACCGCACCGCACCGCATTTCGCGGTAGGGTTTGGTGCGTTTTGAGGTATATGCGGTGCGGTTTGAGAAAATACTCAAATCGTACATGCGGTACGGTTTACGGTTTTGCCCCAAACCGCACCGCAAACACCCGTAGTTTGTCGATTCCCAACGGTTTTTGGTCTCTCTATTTAGCGGTTATTAACTTTTTTTCGTTAAGTCCAGTTAAATATTGGGTATTTTAGTCATTGTTTACTATTTTCTTAATGTTATATTAAAACTAAAACACACATTATGTCTTTAGTTTTAAAAAACAAAAAAGAGAAAAGAAAAAGGATAAACAACCTCGTCCCCCTTCTTCAGATCCACGTTATCTAAAAAGCATCGTCACCAAATATATAATATGTTTTTTATTTACTTGTAATGTAAAATTAATAAAATAGTGAAAATGACTAAAATATCCCTTATTTAACTGAATTTAACGAAAAAAAGTTAATCCGTTAAACAGAGGGACCAAAACGGTTAGCAATTGACAATATCAAATCCGAGTTTTTAAAGTTTAAATATGATATTCGTTAAAGATTGAAAACGTTAAGGACCAAATCAACTTTACACTTATCATAATAAAAATTAACATAGAAAGGCATGTCATGGGACCCTTGGAAAATGCGATATGCGCATGATGTCTATCAACAACATGACTCGAATTTTAAACACACACAAATCATATCTTCGTTTTTGGCGTTTTCTGATTTTCTACAAGATTTAGTGGGTTGTATTTAAATTAAAATAATTTCTAATATAAATTGAATAAAAAAAAGCAAATAAGTTGTTTACATGCATTAATAATCAAGATAACGTTATGCATTAAGAAACCATACCACGTTAAGTTTTCTTCATTCAGTCACAACTATCTATCTTCTAGGCTAATACGACTTAAATAATAAAAGTCGACACGCCACATCAATATTAACGTAACACAACGTTTTTATGAATGTATTTTTACACTGTCATAGAACTATAAGAACGTAAGATTCTACTAATACAGTAACATTACAGGATATACCTTGTTGTTATGTTTTTTTTATTGGGATAACATCGACAAGAAATTCTTTATTTTTACCCTTGATATAATATAAATAATTTGTACTCTAACTCTTCATTAACTTTTTTTTTTAGTTTTGTGATGACTTAATTGAATCAATTATTTAGCCTAAGGGCAAGGGACCATCCCAACCCCACCCCACCTCCCCTTCTAGAAAGATATTATTAAAATGTGATGTTATAAATTATTACTTATATATCATATAATATTTATATATCTACTGATAATCTAAAAGGTTTTTTACGAGATGTAGATTATTAAAATGGGAGATTGGAAGGGGTAAAATGGGAGTTAAAAAATTGCAAGTATGCAATAGGCCAACCACATAAACAATACATCATAATAGAGAGAGGCATGTAAGTCAACTAATCAAGTAAAAACCTCAACAAATTTAGAACTAGAAGTAATAACAAAAGCAGATCGAATAAAAACATACCATATTCACAAAACTAAGAGAAACAAATATCAAGCATGAAAGCAGAAGGTGAAAGCATCAAGATTTAACATTCAAGTATGAAGTATCCAAACATTTAACAAAAGCTAGAAGGTAGAAGCATCAAGTATGACTATCCAAACACTTAACATAATGCACAAGCATTCAATTTGCGATTTATTAAACCCTTGAAAGTTTGGACTAAAACCTAAAAAGGATTGACTTACTGTACTGAAAGGTGTGACTCCAATTGAGGCGAAAGCAACAACAAATGAGCAGAGCAGAGGTGAGGTCTGAAGTTGAGATTTTATGCAAAGGAACGGTGTCGAGGATAGGCCTAGAGTTTGGGGGAGTTGGACTATGTAGACAATAAAACACCATTTTAATCCAAATATTTCAATTATAAAAAATGTATTAAACAAACTATATAAAAACTAGCATTTTATTCTATTTAATTTAACACTCATATCTTTTTTTTGGGGTGGGGGGTGGGGGTTTCAACCTTCGTAACATTTGAAACAAGAGAATGTTTTTATATGCATTAGATTATTTGGAACAATACAACGTTTTACATGTATGGTTTCATATTTGAAATATTACATACCTCTAATTCTAAGTGGGGGTAATAAAATGTCGTATTAGTTATTTTATAGGACACTTTTCAGAAGTGACTGGACATTTCTAAAAAATGTTTACAAAATAGTTAATACGAGATATTAATTTAAAAGCGTCATAAAAAACTTGTTAAAACGTCTAAAATAATCTTATAAACATATTATAACACTTTTAGATAAGATACTATAAAATATACTATTAGAATACTTAAACATTTTAAGTATCATGTAAACCCAATTTGATTATAGTGTATAGAGTATATTCTTGATAAATAGATAGAAATAAACTTCGTTAAAAAACTGAGAAAGTATATATTGACACGCGTCTCGAAGAAAATAAAAAACGTTAATTTTCATATAATTTATTCAAGTAATATATATATATATATATATATATATACTATATTATAAAGTACGGATAAAAAACTCTTAAATACAAATTATTAGACACAAGGTACCATCATTTTATGCAAGATTTTAAAAATATATTAATTTACAAGTATCAAAGCACAAGATACATATTACTACTGCAGACTTCTAACACCCACCAATTTGATATGTGCAAGACCTTCCTTTTATGCAGACCTTTCCATGTATCACTATTAATTAATATATTATATTACTATAATTTTGTTTTAATTATATTATTAAATATGTAATTGGTTATTTTTTCTAGATGTCAATAAAATACAGAAGATAATCATTGAATTCTAACAAAATACTTAATTTTTTATATAAAAAACATTATATTATTAAGTCTAAATTAAACAAATTTATAAAAAAACATTATCACTTTATCAAAACCATCCAAAATCGTACTGTAAATCGACAAAAAAATAAAATGAAACATTAAAATCGTGATGTATCTCGCTGCATTGCGCGAGTACGCTTCTAGTATATATATATATATATATATATCATATTTTAAATTTAAAAATAAGGGATAATCTATTTATTGAATGGAAAGAGATATGAAGTGCAAATATTTTTCTATTTTAATTTTATTAAGAGTAAATTATGAATTTGGATCTTGTGGTTTTTTTGTTTATAACACTTTTTGGTCCTTACAATTTAAAAACTACAATTTCGCCATTGGAGTATGTAAAAACGACCGGATTTGGTCCCTACCTCTAACAGTTGTTAAAAGATTCTGTTACATGAGGGGCAATTTTTTAACACCTCGAATTTTGGGTGAACAAAATATTCCTTTAACCTGTTCACCGCTCGTAGTGTAGTTTTAGCCCTTGGTTTATCTAGAGTTTCGGTCCAAATAAATATTGAGCGATGTAGCAAATAAAAAAGTAAACAATTTGTCTCCAGTGCTTCGCGCGCCCCTCCGCGCGAGTTGCTCTGCGCTAGCATCCGCGCGAGGCACTGCCTTTGCACGACTCCAGTACATTCTGCGTGACCCTCCACGAGGGTCGAACCGCGTGACCACCCGCACGCGACCTCTGCACGCACTTAAAAGGGGAAAATCGACTCCAACCTCATTTATTTCAACCTCTCTTGCTTTTGGACGATTTTCTCCTTCAAGGTAAGGTAAACATCATCCCTCCTCATTAATTTCTCTTAAAGGAAAGGCATTAAATGAAACTATGTGGTTGATTTTGGTTAAGGAACTTAAGTGATTAAGGGTCCAAGTTGATCTCCACTTCTCTCAAGTTCTCATCATCTATGGTTTGTTCATATTTTCTAACAAGGTGAGTACATACATGTTTTACACTTCATACATAGTAATTTTCTAGTATTTAAACTCTTACATACTTGCAAACCATGGGGTTTTGGGATTTTGGCAAACTCTTGACCTAAAGTTAATTTTATGAGATTTTGGGGTTTTGGGTGTGGATGGAAGTATTTAGAAATGTATTTGACCTATGATTTAAGGATGTTAAATGTTCTTACACGTTCTATCATCATCATCATCATCCTTATTTTATGAAATTTGAATAAATCCAAGTAAAACTAGGGTTTGGGAAGATTTGGATTTTGATTTAAAGATATGAGATGTGGCTTGATTATTTGAGACAAACCTTATATCTACATATGGTGGAATTGATTATGTGGGTTTCCTCACATTATATTGACAAACTGTTTATGGATATTTATTGATATGAGATTGATATACATGAACCAATGTTGTTGTTTTAGTTTGTGTTAGTCTTGGTTTAATGCAATGGATCCATAGGCACGGTGTTTCCAATGTCCCGTTTTGGACATTTAGTTCACCACTTTGGCACGGAATAGGCATCGGGTCACCATGATAAGTAAGGTGTGGACCTATATGGTCAGGCATCGTCCCATGGGCAGTAAGAGGTAATTCCATTGTGCATGAGTTCCCGTTTTGGAACTGTAACACCCTAAAATTTAGGGGAAATTAAAAATTAGAAAATTCGGCAATATGACGACTATAAATGGAGAAAACCTGAATAATAAGATAATGACATTTTAACCAAAATATGTCAACCCGAAACGGGGAACAAAGTATGACGTTTACAACCCAAATAAATAATTAAAGTTTAACTCAACGACCTACTAATATAGACATAATTAAATCTAGATTAAAATCGGGTGTTGACATTTTTCTTCCCAAAAGTATACCAAGACTAAGTCTGGTGTGCGTCTCTATATCCTCCAAAAATGTTACTATTCTTCGACCTCTCTCCACTCAAGCCCGATGAGTCCCACCGCTAGAATGACATGATATACATGTCATTTTAAGAAAAAGTGTTAGGCTAAAGCCTAGTGAGATCAAACAGTTAAGTAGAGAAATAATAATAAGTGTTAGACATAAATAAAAGTAAAGTCGGTGAAGTAATGGTATATAGACCTTTACCATAATATAACACCTCTTGGGTTAATGGGAGAGACCCGCTTACTAACACAAGTGACGGAACACAAAAGTAAGCCACTTGACAAGTTAGTAAAACCAATACACATAATAAAGTACACGCAAGGGATGTTAGACTCGGTAGCTTTAAACGTACACCCACAAAAAGTCAACTTCAACCACATAGGGTCCTTACGTTGAGATCCTCATCCAATATCGTGTACTAGCATGTAGGACTTACACCCTAGCCGATGCCTAAACGTGCCTCAATGTGGAAAACTAGCGTTCCATCATTAGACAAAATGATACAAACAAGTGTGGGGTCATGACGCCCAAATGCAACCATTTATGCACATACTCATATAAGAAACCAATCAATATTATCCAACAATTAGATTGCCATCAAAATATATAGCCAAGAGTCCGTGTAGTTTCATACGTAGTTCCAAAGAGATTCCAATGGAAATCCATGGGTAACATCCTACCCAATAACTTGTTTCATTCAATTTCCCATCAAGTAAATTCATCAATATCTCAAACCCTATTTTAATTCAAAACATAAATCTAGAGAGTAAAGGAGACATGATACCTATGTAATAACCACATGTAAATCCAAGATATAAGTTTCTTTTCTTGAAAACATACTCAATCAAATAAACCTTAGAATCTCCAAAATTAGGGTTTTTGGTGACAGTTCACCCAAATCAAAGAAATTCAAATGGAGATGTCTAGTAGGTTAAAATCCTTAATTTTAACATGTATAAAGTTTTTAAAAGAGGATGAACTCACCTTGTAGGGTTGTATTTCAAAACCCTAGAATACCAAGAACTTAAAAAGATGAGCATGAGATCTTTGAGAAGACTTGTTGAATTAGTACCACAATCACCTAAGAGTGCCTAGAATGCCATAAATGATCAAGGTTTGAGGTGGTTGGGAAGCATTGATTGCAAGAGGTGAAACAAGAGAAAACTTACCAGTTTCTTGGGAGAAAATGTAACACCCTAAAAATTGGATAAATTTAAAACTTAAAATTTTGGCAATATGACGTCTATAATACGAGGGTTTATAAAACCTGTAAATTTGAATGACTAAAACCCAATAGAGTTGGGATAGTTGCATCATTAAACTAGCGGAAGAATAAGATATAATACACGACAACCTATTTAATCTAGAACATTAATTAAAACTAGATTAATGTGGGTGTCGCTATGACTTCAAAATGGTCTTCTCACTAGATCCCAAAAATGTCCGGTCCTTCAAGGTTCCTAAGTGCGCGCCCGACGAATCAAGGTGCCCTATGCACACCATTAGGATGACCTGTGAGCCGATAAACACCAAAACAAGTGTTAGACCAAAGTCTAGAGATGTTGTAAGGATTTAACAGTTTATAATGTAAACAATTACGATGTAATTAAATGTTACCGCCGAAGGTTGAACCAATGCCAACATTCAATTTGTAAAAGATGTTCCATGCCTGTACAAATACACAAGAGATATCTCTTGAAAGACGGTGGATACCCGTTTCCATCTTGGGTGGCGAGAACACGTGAATGGGGTCACCCGTGATGTTATTGGATTTCACCACATATCCCGGTTCTAGTTCCCATGCCATAACAGACATCACAATCCTCAAACCTTTTATGCCTCTAGTGCCTACTCCGCCGAGTTACACCTCAAGGATTTACGGACATGGGTGCCTATCCAATCTAGACGAGTTGTACCTCAAGGACTTACGTACCCTATTGCCTACCCGCTAGTGACCAAACGACCAACAATTATAACCACATATAAATATGCCATCTAAATCCTCATGCACAAGGAAATAGACATTACTTCACATTTAGGTCATGACCAAATAAAGATAGCATTTCTCATGAATAATACATTATATTCTAAAGCATGATAATGCACATTTCATGATCATATTCATATACACAATTTATTTGTCATAAAAGACACCATTAAATTATTATGACAAGCTTAACAACCGATATCATCATTAGTAACCAAAACCCATTAACATGAAAGATGATTCTTTACTAATATGTAGTTCATTTTATGATTTTACATGCATATAACACCCCATTATAACATTAAATACCTTCTTCAAGAAGAATACTCATATACTAGTAGATTCCCAAAACCCTAGTTTTTAGGGTAACTTCAAATTAACTATAATCATCACATTAGCAAATAACAACATATATTTATGGAAAATAGAGGTTAGGAGACTCACCAAATGAGTTTATGATGTAAAAACCCTAAAATGGCAAAACCCTAGAAATGGAGATGGAGTCTTGAGGTTGAAGATGAAGATGATGAGGTGGTAGATCTTTGAACCCTAGCCTTCCAAGCCTTTGGATAATGATTCCCACTTGAAGATTGGAGGGAAATGGTAGCAATAAATGTTGTAGGTCGAAATTAATGAAGAGGGAGAAGAAGATGGTGTTTTAGGGAAGTGATTTTGGAGAATATGAGTCTTGGGGTCGATTTCCCCTTTTAATCGACCAGGAGGTCCGCACGGATGTCCGTGCGGCTGAACGCACGCGGAGAGTCACTCCAAGGACTAGGGTCGTGTGAAGGCAAAGCCCCGCACGGATGGCGACGCGGTTCAAATTGCACGGAGATCCGCACGGAACACTGTTGTTCCATTTGCCCTCATTTTCGGCTATAACGATCAACCCTCAAATAAGACAGGTTTCAAGGTAAGATCATGAACTAACACTACACTACAAGCGAAAAATGGTAAAAAGGTAATATTTGCTTACTTAGAAATCGGGGTGTTACAGAAAACGAACCTAGCAAAACCCCAAAATCAGAACAAATGCCAAATTCCCGTAAATGAGGGTTTTATACAATCAGCCCCATGCCGGCGACTATGACCGGCGACAATGCCCTGGTCATAGTCGTTGGGGCAATGACGCACCCCAGGCCTCACATTCTGAGTTTCGACCTGTTGGGTTACGGAATCTCAAGCACAACGTAAAATAAAACCGTAATCCTCCAAGGACCCATACGAACCGGAATAAATCGGGTGTTTTGAAATTATACCTCACAGTTAACGAGACTTTGAATCACAACAACAAAGCAAGCTTGATGCCTCCACGGTATCCATGTGAACAATCTGAATCCTTTGCCTTCTCGTGATGCTAGTCACGGTTTCAAAACTTAGAAAGGAAATAGAGCATATAGTTGTAGGTGATTTTAGAGAGAATTGCAAGAACAAAAATCTTGCATACAATGTCATACATTATATATGGACATGAGAGGCATGGCATGAAAGCACCACCATCCCTACACCATATTTGAGTGTAGAAGTATCCATACACCATAACTCATCTTTTGAAGACCATCCCTAGTCAACTTTATTTATATCCAACATAAATAATATCTGATTTTATTTAATCGGATTAAATCAATATAAATCAGATATAATAATTAAACGTTTTAATTATTTAAACTCCTTATTCGAATATGTTCAAAGCGTGTGACCCAATGGGTTCTCGACATGTTGGTAATAATTATAAATCTCGTATTTATATTTATAAACAATGAGTGGCATCTAGCAATACATCATCGTCACCCAAATGACGAGAATAGGTGATACAACAAATTATCGGTTTGTAGTCAATTTTAGTTTACACATTTAATTCCTTTGTCCTTGATGTCTAGATTGAACATGAGACATTGAATGTGTCATTCTCGTTATGTCCAATATCTAGTTTCTTGATTCCCGAATATACAAATAAAAACAAAAATTGATATCTCATATCATTTATCTGAGCATGCATGCATTTCCTTAGTATATATTTATCAAGGGGCCCAGAGACATCACTCCCATCATAAAGGAGGGACAAATCCTATCTCGATACATGCTAGTTCTACCATGTGATTTATAACATACCCAACAATAATTATGTCACCCAGTTACGGAATGATTAGAACAAATGTCAAAATATATTACTCACACATAACAAACTCCATATTTCTCAAGTCAAAGAATTTCATGTATATTGACCACATGAGAAACACTTATGACACTTACATGACATCCAATGAAGTGTTCTCATAGCGAGTCACGTCCGATACACAAAATCTCCATTTTGTACCCATATGCAGATTCAATATCTCTAAATGAATCCCTACATATGCTTGTCATTATCATATTACTTCAACCTTAAAACCTAAAATAATATTTAACTAGGGACATTTAGAATACATTATTCTAAGGTTATTTATTATGAATAAATAAAACACAGAATATAACATATACATAATAAATTGGGCAATGCCTTTTATTTATTTATTAATTTCATGAAACAAAACTCAAAATTACAATCATCATATGATTAGCTTTTGGGCATTCACTAACATGACCAACAACCCTCTCGATGGTAGCGATAATGACACGCGACTATGCCCTGGTGGCATAGTCGCCCCAGGCATTTTGGGCCCATCTTCGACCCAAACTGATCCGTTTTCGACGAGGGAGGGTTGACCAAGTTCAAAATTCAAAACCAAACTATGAGGCATTAACGTACGATTATTTAAATACTAAAACGAAACCGAATAGAGAAAGTCTACTCGAAAATATAGGTGTTACAATCCTCCCCAACTTGGGAATGATTTCGTCCCCGAAATCCTAACTATATAAACAAATGAGGATATCGACGCTTCATATCCTCTTCCGCCTCCATTGCACTTTGACCATCGTGACCTCCTTACGCCGAAGTCTCTTTGTCTCTCTCTCTCTCTCTCTAAAATGACTTCGGGTTCTTCCACACATCGGTTGTCGTCCACCCGAATCTCTAATAATGGGATGACGCTTTCATCCGCCGCCATACATTTCCTTAAGTAACATACGTGGAACTTAAGGTGAATACCGTCCATTTCCGATGGCAAGTCTAACTTGTATGCTTGAAGTCCGATACGTTCGATGATGGTAAAAGGTCCAAGGAAACGGGGACTTAACTTCCCCCGCTTTCCAAACCGAATCAAACCTTTCCAAGGGGACCCTTTCAACATCACACGGTCCTCCACTTGAAACTCTATGGGTCGCCTTTTCTTGTCGGCATAACTCTTTTTTCGATCTTGCGTCGTCTTCAAGCGTTCTCGGATTGCATTGACTTTGTCCGCCGTCTCTTGTACAATTTACGGCCCGACGAATTGCTTTTCGCCCGCCTCCAACCAACACACGGGGGTTCTACACTTCCTCCCATACAAGGCTTTAAACGGTGTCGTCCCAAGACTAGAGTGGTAATTGTTGTTGTAAGCGAACTCCACCAAAGGTAGATGACTATCCCAATTACTACTGAAATCGATCACACAAGATCTAAGCATGCCCTCTAAGGTTTGGATTGTCCTCTCGCTTTGTCCGTCCGTCTGTGGGTGGTATGTCGTACTTAGATTCACCCGAGTACCCAATTCTTGATGTAACGCTCCCCAAAATCTCGATGTAAACCGATTATCATGATCAGAAATTATAGACAAGGGTATACCATGCCTAGAGATCACTTCATCAATATAGAGCTTTGCCAATTTATCCATTGGCAAGGTTTCCCGCATCGCTAGAAAATGAGCACTCTTCGTCAAACGATCGACAATCACCCAAATGGTGTTGTTGCCCTGCAACGTCTTTGGTAGTGATATGCATTGAGAAATCAATGCATTATCACTCTTTTTCTCTCTTTTAGATAGGTTATTTTACCTTTTATATCCCAATCTTGAGTCATTTATTTACTCATTTTCCATTTATTTATTTTTTGGAGCTTAAAGTTGTGATTTACCTGCTTATATACTTTGGAGGGTTGATTTGGTACTTTTGAGAAGATTTTAAAAGTGCAAACTTATGCTGCAACATCTCTGCAGCATCAGACAGGAACATCTGAATGAAGAGAGGAAAAGGAGTTTATGGTGGACAGCTTGCAGAGATCTTTTGGACAGATTTGGGGAACCTTCTGGATCTAATCTTTGGCTGGAAATTTATCTTTTGAATCTCCTTTTCTGTATTTCCGAAATTATTGTACCTTATGTCACCAACTATTAGTACAATTATTATTATATTAGCGTTAAATGTCTTTTTTGCCCTTCTCCCTCCTAGTATATAAAGAGAGCTTGGGAAGTTTACTTGGCACACACATATCTTAGATATCATAGATAATCTTAGCATATCTTAGAATATCATACTTCATATCTTTTTGAACTTTAAAAATCATAGTTGGGAGATTTGACAAATCTCTTGGTGTGATTATTAAAGTGAAGAACATTAATATATTATCAAGTTTATCTACTTTTTGCAATTTTTACCTTTCAGTAATTTATTTACCACACTTTACTTTATTGTCATTTACCTTTACGTCATTTACATTCTTGTATTTAAGTTATGTCTTTTATTTTATGTCATTTTATTTATGCATTTAATTTCTGTATGAGTAGCTAATTTTATTAGTATGGGTGCTTGACGGAACGGTGGGATTTTAAACCAAAGAAAGGTGGACATTGTTTCGCAATAACAATGATCCACCATTTCATTCAAGTTTTATAAATATCAATAATACTTCTTGACAAACCGATCACTTGCTAAAGTGTTAAAGTGCCGTGGACTTAGAGATAAGCCACGAAAAACACGTCTGTTTGAATGATATAAGAAGTATACTTGAGAGAGTTACTGATAAGGACAATTATCATTTATATATTTCTAAACTGATTTATTCTTGACAAGTTAATCGCTAATCATTAGTGTTAAAGTGTAGAGGACTTAGAGATAAGCCTCTTCGAAAACGTCAACTTGAATGATATGGGAATCGGCTCGAGAGAGCGGTTTTTGCAAAGAGATTTGTATCTCCATATACTTTGAGGACTCTATTCCATACTATGAATAGCTGGAGACTACACAGAGATGTGTTTAGTTGAATCTAAACAGTAGTGTGAATATTGAAGTCCGAGAGGAATACCCTCAAAATAGATGGTGTATCTAGTTGTGATAGAGCTTCATGCTGCAGCATGCCTGCAGCATGGCCCACTGGAATTTGTGTTTAAATCCCACCTGAAAGTCTAACACTTATGCTTGCTTTATTCTCTGTTAACTAAATCAAAGTGATAATCCAATCAAAACAAAGTCTTCAAAATCGCCATCTGAAGTTAGTTTTTCATCTTGGGATCTTACAACTTAAGATACCTATCCTTGTGGAATACGATACTTGGTTCTTACCATTTTATTACTTGAAAGACGACATTAGATCTCATTGTATACTTGCTTTGAGGTTTAATTAACACACGATTGTAGGTGTGTAAAAAGCACTATCAGGTAGCTTGGTCACAAAATCCATAGTAATTTTGTCCCATTTCCACTCGGGTACCTCCAACGATTGCAGGCTCCTATAGGGTCGTTGGTGGTCGACCTTCACTTGTGAACAAGTCACACACCATTCCACGTAGTGTGCCACATCCAATTTCATAACCGGCCACCAAAAGTGCAACTTCAAGTCCCTATACATCTTGGTGCTTCCCGGGTGGATGGAGTATTTGGACTTGTACGCGTCTTCCAATAGTAGTTCCCGATTTCCTCCAACATTTGGTACCCAAACGCGTCCATTGAAACACTTGATCCCTCGACTATCATCGGTCAAAAGTAGTCGTTGCTTGGTCATCACTTCATCTTTGAGATTCTCCTCCCTCAAGGTTTTGGCTTGTGACGCTTTAATCTTCTCCATGATGCTCGACACTAATTCAATTCTTGTAAGCTTGGCTCGGAGTCTCCCACTATATTCCTTCCGACTTAGGGCATCGGCCACCACGTTTGCTTTACCCGGATGGTAAAGTAACTCACAATCGTAGTCCTTGAGTAGCTCCAACCATCTTCTTTGCCTCAGATTTATCTCCTTTTGATCGAAGACATACTTCAAGCTCTTATGGTCCGTGTACAAGGTACACTTCGTACCATATAGGTAGTGTCGCCACAACTTCAACGCAAACACTACCGCCGCTAACTCCAGATCATGAGTGGGGTAATTATTCTCATGCACCTTTAGTTGCCTCGACGCGTAGGCAATAACCTTTCTTATTTGCATGAGTACGCACCCAAGACCCATTTTGGATGCATCGCTGTAAACTACAAAGTCTTCCGATACTTCCGGCAAGGATAAGATCGGGGCTTCACACAACTTCTTTTGTAATGTCCGGAAAGCTTTCTCTTGAGATTCGGTCCACACGAACTTCACATTCTACTTGTTCAAAGCAGTCAATGAAGAAGCAATCTTGGAGAAATCCTGAATGAACCTTCGGTAGTAACCCTCCAACCCCAAAAAGCTTCGGATCTCGGATGGACTCTTATAAGGTTCCTAATTCATCATGGCTTCTATCTTCGTGGGATCCACCTTCACACCGTCTTTCGAGACTACGTGCCCCAAGAACTGCACTTCCTTCAACCAAAGTTCACACTTAGAGAACTTCGCATAAAGCTTCTCCTTCCTCAAGACCTCCAACACATCACGAAGGTGATGTACATGATCGGATTCATCCTTGGAGTAAATCAGGATATCATTAATGAGCACGATGACCGACTTATCAAGAAACGGTCGGCATAAGCGGTTCATTAAATCCATGAACACCGTCGGGGCGTTCGTTAGACCGAAAGGCATCACCAAGAATTCATAGTGCCCATAGCGCGTCCTAAATGCGATTTTTGGAATGTCGTCTTCCTTGAATTTTACTTGATGGTAGCCCAAACGTAGATCGATCTTTGAGAAACATCCCGCTCCTTGTAGTTGTTCAAATAAATCATCGATCTTGGGGAGTGGATACTTGTTCTGTAACACCCGAAAATTTATAAGGTAAGTAATTTTCCTCTTATTTTATTATATTATGATTATTTGAGAATATGAGCCTTGTATATGTGTATGATGAACATTATTATATTGAAATGTTATATAAACTGACTTACCATCTTAATCGTTTAAACCTCGCGCTCGTAATCGTTTCAGACTGCATTTTTGGGTTGTGGGGAGACTGGCGCGAGAGTGCCACGCGATAGTGACATTGTCACTATCGCCGGTCACTCTCACGGGAGATGTACCGAGAGTGGAGGGGGTCGTCGCGATTGTGACACGTGATAGTGACATTTGTCACTATCGCAGGGCACTCTCGCGGGGTTTGTACCGCGGGTGCATAGTTTCTTGCGATTGTGTCGTCGGGCACTATCGTCGGGCACTATCGCCGACGGGGATTTCCACTTAAATGAGATTTTAGCCGATTTTACTTCATTTGAACCACTCTTCATTTCTCTCTTTGGCGATTTTGGCTCCAATAAAACTGATTCAACACTTCCCCAAACCCTAACCCTCATTAATGCTACATCCTTTGGTGGTTGGGTATTGATTGCTTGCCATAACTCATCTCAAGGAAGATTTCTAGGGTTTCTTCAAGTTCAACCTCTCCTCTCCAAGTTCATCCTCCTACATCTAGGGTTTTCCTATTTTCTAGGTTTTGGTTCCAAACCTAGATTGTGAGTTTACTAACCCTTTGTTAAAACTAGATACACATCATTATCTCTTACTTGTATTGTTGTCTATTTTGCTCAAAATGTTCATATCTACATGTCCAAGTATTTGGGTTTCTTTATGGAAATATGTTAGAAATATGTGTAAGTGTACCATGCTATGATTTATTGAATGGGAATCTTGATATGGTGATGACTTCTACTTGGGTTATCTTTATTGGTGCTATCATGTTTACATGACTAAAATGGTTATCAAATGAGTCCTATGTTGGACCTTATATGGCTAGGATGGTGAAAATTATACCCATGGTTGGTATTGAAATATACTTGGTTGAAATATACCTCACATACCTCCTATATGTTTTATGTTGGACGAACCAAGTCAGTAGACACTAGGAGGATGTAGTCTTGGGTGCCACCGTGATGGTATGTGCCTAGACCTCCGCCATTCGGGGTAATGCCATGGTTGTAGTCCTCGGATGTGTCGGGACTTTGGGATGTCACTCTTAGTAGTTGGCATTAAGGTACATTGTCTCTTTGGGTGGAACTTGATTGGTGCTATGGGTATCCCCCGTTGACTCCACATATGTTGAGTTTTGGTTAACTGCTGATAAGAATTGTAATTGTGCTATTATGCTATTTCTTGTTCAACTCACTAGGCTTTTTGGCCTAACACTTGTTTGGTGTCGATGTGTATCTCAGGTTCTAAGCTGGCATAGTTTCTTGGGTGAGAGCTTGGGGAAACTTTCATTTGGACATACATTTCATAGAAGAAATTTTGGGTTTATAGATGACACCCCTTTTGTAATCTCTTTTCTAGTTATAGAAATTAGATTAGTTGGTTGTTGTTTATTTGTTCTTTAAATTACAACTGTAATTAAACAGGATTGGTTATTCCCCATTTTTGGGAGGCTCTTGCTATGGCAATTCTATATACCTCGTGTCCGTTTTTCGGATTTTTGTAATCCTATTTTTAGGGTGTTACAAGTTGGTATCAGAATTTTAGTTTAAGTGAACTAGGTATTGTTTTAGCATATCTAGACTTAAGTTGTAGAGTTTATTGCTTCACTGTCCACTTGGGGTAGAAATAGGGGTGAGCAAAACCCGCCCAACCCGAAAAACCCGACCCGACCCAAAAAAGCAACGAAACCCGAAAACCCGATCCGTTTATATTATCGGATAATATAGGATCGGGTTGGGTATCCAAAACCCAAACCCGATCCGACCCGGAAAATCCGAATATTTTTAAAATTTAAAAAAAAAATCAGTTTTATTTTATTTTTATAATCCTAATTCTAAATTTCTAATTTCTAAATACCCTAAATTCCTAAAATCCTAATCGACCCAAACAGAGTTCAAACCTAAATCCATTAATCCGGCGAGTGCGAGCGACTCTCCCCCGGAGACTCTTGAGTCTCGACCGACGACCATCTTCTTCTCCTTGGCCTCACCTCCTCCGGTCCTCCCACTCTCCCAGACCTCCCACCGGCCGCCGACTAAGTTGTTGAGTTGCCATTGCTCATCGACTAATTCGACTGAGTCTGTAACTCTGTAAGTTACCACCGACGGGCATCGAGGCATCGACTGAGTCGTTGTGCTACGCACACTCTCTAGTCTGAGAGTCTACACTCTTGATTCTTCTCTTCTCTGTAAGTTACCATAAACATCGATTTTTAATTTGGGTTTTTTTTTGGAAACGGAAATTTGAACTTCATTAGTTCATTTATGGATTGATATTTGATATTATGGATTGAATGGGTTTATGTATTGATATTTGATATTATGGATTGATATTTGATAAACCTCGATTGTAATTGTAAGTCTGTAACTCCAAAGATATTTGATATTATTTGTATTTGGTAAATTCTTGACTCTGTTCTCGGCCCTGTGTTTTTGTTTTTCAGTCCTAAAACTCCTAATCTTTAGTTTGTTTTTGTTTATGTTCCTGACTTCCTGTAAGAGTAGAGTACTAGTATTAGTATGATATATGGTTTGAGTCTTTGTCTCTTTATGAATTATGATATGGAATCTGGTCCATCTAGGTGGACTTTTCTTTTTGAGTTTTGGTTATATTGTTAATTTGTTATAGACTTATAGTGTTATAGTAAGTTAGTAACTACAACTACTTACTCTTTACTTAGGTTAGTACTTAGTTTTGTGATTAGAATTTACAAATTAAGATGATTACTTGATTAGGTAAATTGTGGTATGTGTTTTTGTTTACTATTGTCTGTCTTCTTGTTTTTTAGTCCTAAATCTCTTAATCTTTGGTTTGTGTTTGTGTCTTCTTGTTAGTAATCATTACCTTGTTTGACTTTACACATTACAGCGTTTACATTATTGAATATGTCTCAATCTCAAGCCGAGAGTAGTGCACCTGTACCCCCTGAACCAAAGAAGCGTAAAGCTACAGAAACAAGATCTCAGGTATGGGATCATTTTGAAAAAATCTTAAGCCCGGAAGGTAATTTGATCAAAGGGATATGCAAATACTGTAAGAAAACATATGCGGCCGACCCGAAAAAGCATGACACGTCCTCATTAAAGAATCACTCGATTGCATGCCTTAAGAACCCACAGGCCAAAGAAACTAGACAATCCATGTTGGCATTTGGTAGGGGTGAAAGCAATGAAAGTGTTTTAACCAGTTGGGTGTTTAATCAAGAGAATGTTAGGAGAGCAATGACTAAGATGATCATCATAGATGAACTACCATTCAAATTTGTAGAGGGTAGGGGGTTTAGAGGTTTGATGCAAGAAGGTTGTCCTATGTTTAAAATACCGTCTAGATGGACGGTTAATAGGGACATATTTGCCATCTATTTAGAAGAGCGGAATAGTCTTAAACAATTTTTTAAGGAAAACTCCCAACGTGTTAGCTTGACCACCGATACTTGGACATCCGTGCAACAGATCAATTATATGTGCATAACTGCACATTATATTGATTCCCAATGGAAGTTGAAAAAAAAATATCTTTTGTGCCAATTCAATCACACAAAGGGGATGCAATAGCCAAAGCTTTAGAGGTTTGTTTGGTTGAGTGGGGCGTAAAAAACATAATGACCATCACCGTAGACAATGCATCTAGTAACGATGTTGCCCTAGTGTTTTTGAAAAGCAAACTAGTATCTTGGGGGTGTTCATCTGTAAGGGCTCAATACTTGCATATGAGATGCATTACACATATTCTGAATTTGGTTGTCCAAGATGGGTTAAAGATGGCTGACTCGACACTTAAGAAGCTTAGGGATACTGTGAGGTGGGTAAGGGGCTCTCTGGCTAGATTGGCCAAGTTTAGGGAACTTGCTACTTTACTTGGTGTTGAAGAAAGAAGCTCTCTCTGTCTTGATGTTCCTACTCAATGGAACTCAACATCCATGATGCTCAGGAATGCCATTCCTTATCGATACGTGTTTGAAGCTTATGACGGCCATGATGCATCGTTCAAGTTAGATCTAGGTGATTCTGTGCTTGTGGATTATGATTGGGTGTATTTAGATAGTTTCATTACCCTTTTGAAGACCTTTTATGAGATGACTATTCGGATCTCAGGCTCTCTTTATGTCATTTCTAATTCTTACTTGACTGAGATATGTGACTTGGGGTTCTCGCTTACGGAGATGACTGCTTCTCCAAATTTGACTGAAAAGGTACTATTCAATCTCAATTTGGCTTACTTTATTAGTCCTAATTTACAATGTACTCCACTTTCATATAATTCTGTAATTCTTTTGATTTTTCTATAAACAGAATATGGGCCAAAAAATGAAGGATAAGTTTGAAAAATATTGGGGTGATGCGGAGAAGATGAATTTGGTAATTTTCTTTGCCAACATTATGGATCCAAGAGATAAAGTGGAGTACATGCCATTACAGTTCGATCAGTTATTTGGTGCAGAAAAAGGTGAGGCATGTTTTAGAAAGGTAAAATCCCAACTCACTACCTTGTTTGAAGATTATGTGCAACAATATTCCGAACCTTCTCAATCTCAATCTCAAACCGAATCCCAATCTCAATCGGGAAAAGTTCTTCCCCCTCTTGTAAGATCACAATCCAAGTTTAAAAGTTTGTTGAGGAAACAAAAACTTCAAAGTGGGGCTTTAGATGGCAAAACGAGTGAGCTTGATGTTTACCTAGGTGAAGCAATTGTAGATGATAATGGGAAGGAATTTGATTTGTTGATGTGGTGGAAACTGAATAGTGCAAGATTTCCCATTCTTTCAAAACTTGCCTCAGATGTCCTCGCCGTACCCATTTCCACAGTTACGTCCGAATCAATGTTTAGTACAGGTGGTAGGGTTTTGGATAATTTTAGGAGTTCTCTAACTCCTAAAATAGTTGAAGCACTTATCTGTACCCAAGATTGGTTAAGGGGTCCTAGTGAACCGATTGTTGTCGAAGAAAATTTGGAGGACCTTGAGAAGTTTGAGAAAGGTACGACATTACTTTATGAGTTAGTTAATAGTTATTATCTGTAAATTATAATTACGACATTAGTTTATAATTATAAGTTATCATTATGTGCAGAAATTGATAATTTAAGAGTTGGAACTTCTTCTACTCGTCGTGAAACTGAAGATAGTCCTAGTATTGGTACACATGCATCTGATTTTGGGGGATTTGAAGAAGTTGATACTGATGTTGATCCATGATTGAGAAAGGTACTTTAAATTTTACATGATTCATGATTTGTTATTTGTTATTTTTTAGGATTCAAAATTTCAATAATAGTTGGTGTTACTTGTTAGTTGGTCACTTGGTTGGAACTTGGAACTTGGAGTTGGAAGTTGAAGTTGGAAGTTGGACGTAGATGGGAGGGGTAGACGGTTGATCATGGAAAATTGGAAATTGGTAAGCGAAAATCAAATATTTTGGACCTTGGTAAGTAATGGTACTTTGTTTTTTGGTATGGTAGTATGGTTGTTTGTTTCAAACTTTCAATTGATGTAAGTAATGGTACTTTTGACATTTTGGTATTGTTGTTCCAAACTTTCAATTGAATTAGTAGATCAGTTATTTGATGTTTATAGATGTAGTTAAGTAGTTTACCACTTCATATTTTAGTCTTTTAGATGTAATTTAGACTTTGAATACTTTGGTTCATAGTTGTTCACTTGTTTGTATTTTTAATTTAAAATTAGTTGTTTGTATTTCTAATGTAAATAGTTGTTTGTTTAAGTTTTAAGTTATAACAGGCCCAAAAAAAGCAGCCTAAAGCAGGCCCAGAACCCGAACTGCCCCGAACCCGAACTATCCGAACTGTTTCCGTCGGGTTTCGGGGGCTCTCTTCTCACCCGAATATCCGATCGGGTTTCGGGATTTTAGACCCGACCCGTCCGATGCTCAGTCCTAGGTATAAATCCTAGGTGGGGAGAGCGTTAGGATTTACGGAATTACTCTAATTGAAAGTTGTGATGATGGTGACAAGAATTCTTGTGTATAATTCGTTCATAATTTCACTTAGCTACTGCTATTATGAATGTATTATTACATGAGCATACTTAATGTACTATTGTTATGATAATTGATGAAGGTATTAGTACGTACCATGAGTTCAACTCGTATAGTCTTTTCTCAATCTATTTCTCGTATATGTATGGCAGCTATCAATGGTAACCACTCGGAGCAGGTTACCGAATACGCCAGAGGATCATGTTGAAGATGAATCTACGGCCGATCAACCCCATGTGGTCGCAATTGCCGAGAGACCACCCGTGGTAAATGTCTTGGGAGGAGGACCCGAGCATATACCCCGAACCAACATCGCCACTAACAACCCGGTCGTGGAGGAAGTGACCATGGAGACCCAAATTAGGGATAGCATGATGTAGGCCATGAACTCAGCTATGAAACAACAACAAGAGTTCTTCATGAAACTCTTGGAGGATCGAGATGCTAGTCACCGACAACCGGAAACTATGGCGGAAAACGTAGTGATGGGATCGGGCGGTGGACCGGCTGTTGTGGTAACGGAGGATCAAACGGAGAATGGAAATAAAGGCAAAGTCAAGGGATGCACCTACAAAGCTTTTCTTGGGTGCAATCCGAAAGAGTTTTCAGGTTCTGCAAATCCGGTTGCGTGTATGTATTGGTTGAAGGAAGTGGAGATGGCCTTCAAGTCAAGTGAGTGCGATGTCTCGCAACGGGTGAAGTTCGCTTCCCAACTACTTCGGGGTGAGGCCCTGATCTGGTGGAACCTCACACGGTCCGTCCTCACTCCCGAAGTTTTGGTGAAGTTGACTTGGCCGGTTTTCAAGCAGAAGATCATGGACAAGTATTGCAGTGAGAGGTCGCTGGACAAGCTGGAAGCGGAATTCCGAGGTTTGAAGAAAGGGACTCTATCCGTCGCTGACTACTCCTAGATTTTCTTGGAAAATCTAAACTTGGTGGGACACCTAGTCCCCGATGAGAGATCAAAAATCAAAGCTTAACAATGTGGATTGTCGGCCGGTATGAGGATGGCAGTGAGGAACGCGAGAGGATTGACACTTCAGGATGTTATTGAAGAGTCCTTGTTAGTGAAAGACGATATGATGGCAGAAAAAGATGAGAGAGGTCAAGTGGGTGACAAGCGGAAGTGGGAAGGGCCATCCGGGCCCGTTCGTCAAGTTAGGCCATTTGTAGGCGGAAGAGTCGGGGATAATCACCGAGAGGCACGTTGGTTCCATAAGTGCAAAGCCAAGCACTCTGGCCCATGCGACCCCAAGCCTCACTCGGGTCCCGTGGAGTGTGCCAAGTGCGGCAAGAAGGGCCATGCGATTCGGGATTTCCCTATCCGAGGGCCAGTGTGTTTTGAATGTCGGGAACCGGGGCACATGAAGAGGGATTGGCCGAAGCTTGTGGGTGGCCACTGTGGAGGTTCTTTGGAATCAACGGCAAGGGTCGAGCAACCGTCGAGAGCGCCGAGCCGAGCTTTTCGGATGACTGCCGAGGAGGCAAAGGAGACGGCCGATGTGGTTTCAGGTACGTTCCTAGTAAACTCCTTTCCTGCTCGTGTATTATTTGATTCGGGTGCTACGTGTTCTTTCGTATCGGTTATTTTCTGTAAACAATTCACCACTCCTATTAATGTCCTTCCCGATGCACTAGTAGTAGAAGTAGCTAATGGAGATCAAGTGATCATCCGAGATCGTTTCTGTGGTTGCACTCTAGAGATCGATGGGAATTATTTCGACGTAGATTTGTTACCTATGACTATAGGGGGGTTCGACGTGGTTATAGGCATGGATTGGTTGGTGAGGCATAAGGCCGACATCTTTTGCTCCAAAAAGATGATCCAAGTGCCTTTGCCGGACAATGGTGTGGTCACCATCTACGGGGAGAAAGGGAAGAGGAGTAATCCTATCATCTCTTCTCTTAAGGCTCGCAAATTTCTAGCGAAGGGTTACCCTTCGTATCTGGCTTATGTGGTAGACGCGAAGAAAGAGAAGAAGTCGGTGGAAGATGTGAAGGTCGTGCAAGATTATCCGTACGTCTTTCCGGAAGACTTACCCGGGGTACCGCCGGAACGGCAAGTGGAGTTTCAAATCGACCTCACTCCGGGAGAGGCTCCGATAGCTCGTGCTCCTATCGATTGGCCCCGACGGAAATGAAAGAGATGATGACGCAACTTCAAGAGTTGTTGGAGAAGAGCTTCATCCGACCGAGTTCGTCACCTTGGGGAGCACCGGTTCTGTTCGTGAAGAAGAAGGATGGATCCATGCGGATGTGTATCGACTACCGAGAGTTAAACAAAGTCACGGTGAAGAACAAGTATCCCCTACCTAGTATAGACGATCTTTTTGATCAACTCCAAGGCGCAAGATATTTCTCGAAGATTGATCTTCGGTCCGGATACCATCAAGTGAGAGTGAAGAAAGAAGACATTCCGAGACGGCTTTCCGGACGCGATACGGTCACTATGAGTTCTTGGTGATGCCTTTCGGCTTAACCAACGCTCCGGCCGTATTTATAGATTTGATGAACCGTGTGTGTCGCCCATTCTTGGATAAATCCGTGATTGTCTTCATCGACGATATTTTAATCTATTCAAGGGACGAGTCCAAGCATGGGAAACATTTGCGGGAAGTGTTAGAAGTCCTAAGAAAGGAGAAGTTATTTGCAAAGTTCTCGAAGTGCGAATTCTGGCTCCAAGATGTGCAGTTCTTGGGGCATGTGGTGTAACAACCTGAACATATATACATAAAATAAAATAACATTTCTTACTAAATACTGCCCCAAGCTTACATTTTCAGAGTATAAGGTTGACGACCATCTCTTACTACACAACTGAGTTCAAAAAGTAAACTATTGCAGGAAGTCTTCTATCTCCTGGAAATAGTTCACATCTTTTCTTTACCCTTATCTGTACCTGCTACTTTGCGATAACCTGAAACAGGATTATAATTTTGAAAGAGCGAGGGTTAGACCAATGGTCTAGTGAGTCCCCTCCAATCACTATTGCAACAGTTCAAATATTAATTAAAACATTTAAACAAAACTTTATATCTTAAAACATAACCTGATCTTTTAATCAAACTTTAAAATACTTTATGCTTCGCAGGCATAACTCAATCTATTGGCCATCACTGACCACTTTTTACGCTTCGCAAGCGTACCTTAAGCTACTGACCAACATTTCCGTCAAATACGATATGTCTGTCTCGCACTGCCTTATTTTAGGGACACACCCTAATGGCATAAACGGGCCACACTCCCCGGTACGAGCAGGCGGGTCACACTTCCCGACTTAGGTCAGACTTCTGACTCAAATGTATGCATACACCTAGTCCTGACTGTATATAAAACAAGTTTATATAAACTGAGCATAAACATGCCAATACTGATTAAATCAATCTTTTGCAATAATTTTTGCATAACTTTCAATACTATAAATGCGTAGTTTATAAAACCCACATTTATCAAATAACTGCTAAAGTCATAAAAGATTTAGTTTGAAAGACTCACCTCTGATTCTTCTTGATTAACTCTGACTTCTACTGATTAACACCACCTACGATGGTATTAAAAACAAAGTTAAGCTAACTGGCTATTAATACTCTTTCTTTCTAAAAACTCATCAAAACTTCTTAGGACCGATTAACAAAATACCTGTCGAACCACTATACCGGTCGAGCCAATATACCGGTCCTTACAACCTACTGGTCAAACAACATACCGGTCCTTTCACTTTATCGGTCGAATACAACTACCGGTCCTTTACACTTTATCGGTCAAATACAACTACCGGTCCTTTACACTTTACCGGTCGACCGATACACATTATCTTCCCGGTCGAGTTCATACTTGAGTCGGCGACTAACAGTTCGAACCCAGAAAACTTTTTGATCATTAAATCGATCAAATACACGGTTAAAAGCTTGATTAACAAGACTATTTACCGATTATAACATGCAAATAGAAGTATTAAGCTAAAATCATACCTCATTTTGACAAAAACAGATCGATTGATCAAGACCTCTTTCTCTTTTATCTTTCTCTGCCTTCTTTGTTTTCTCTCTTTCTCTCTAAAAGTCGGTTCTCAAAAAAATATCAGTATGAGATATAAATCTCAAATATCTTGATATTTAGGTTATATATAACCAATGTTTCAAATAACCCCCTGCACTTCCAAAATAAATAAAAAATTTGGATTCGGATATTACAATCTTCCCCCCTTAAGAGAATTCCGTCCCCGGAATTCTATCGCTAAACAAATGGGGATACTGAGATTTCATATCTGCCTCTACTTCCCACGTGGACTCTTGTCCTTGGTGAAATTTCCACTGAACTTTCACTAAACGAATCTCCTTGTTCCTCAACTTATTTATTTTGAGGTCCGTAATTGCTACGGACTCCTCAATATAACTTAGTTTTTAATCTACCTGAATATCTTCTAAAGGAACAACTATATCTGCTTCTGCCAAACATTTCTTCAATTTTGACACATGAAATGTGGGATGAATCCCAAGCAAACTTTCTGGTAGATCAAGTTCATAGGCCACTTCACCAACACGTCCCGTGATGATAAATGGTCCAACAAACCTTGGTCTCAACTTTCCTTTCTTTCCAAATCTGACTACCCCTTTCCAGGGCGAAACTTTCAACATTACCCTATCTCCTATCTGAAACTCTATCGGTTTCCTTCGTTTATCAGCATACATTTTCTGACGATCTTGAGCACTTTCTAATCTTGCCCGAATCTGATCGACTTTATCAGCTGTCACCTGTACAATTTCTGGCCCCGCTAGCTGTCTTTCACCCACCTCATTCCAACATAAAGATGTTCTACATTTTCGACCATACAAAGCTTCAAACGGGGCTACTTGTATGCTAGCATGATAACTATTGTTGTAGGAAAATTCAATCAACGACAATTGAATTTCCCACGAACCTTTAATATCAATAACACATGCACGAAGCATATCTTCCAATGTTTGAATAGTTCTCTCACTCTGGCCATCAGTTTGCGGATGATAGGCAGTACTCAACTTAAGTTGAGAGCCTAATTCCCTTTGCAAACTTCTCCAGAAAGCTGATGTAAAACGAGCATCCCTGTCTGATACAATGGACGACGGTACTCCATATCTGGTTACTATCTCGTCGATATACAATCGAGCTAATTTTTCTAGTGAGTACGTCTTCTTGATCGGTAGGAAGTGAGCTGACTTTGTGAGTCTATCCACTATCACCCAAATGGCATCATGCCCCTTAGGTGATCGCGGTAACCCAGTAACAAGATCCATCGTAATCTCGTCCCACTTCAAAACTGGATTTTCTAACGACTGAAGCTCCCCATAAGGTCTCTGATGCTCAGCTTTAACTTTCAAACATGTCAGACATCGTTCAACAAAATGAGCAATATCTTTCTTTAAACCTGGCCACCAATAACTTTGTTTTAAATCTCTATACATCTTGTTGGTTCCTGGATGAATTGAGTAACGGGATCTATGCGCTTCTTCCAACACTTTCTGCCATAGATCTCCTGCTTTTAGAATCCATACTCGCTTATTGAAGCACTTTATTCCGCGATTGTCAACTACTAACGAGTTAACAATTCCATCTATTCTTTCACTTTTCAAATTTTCTTTTGAAGCTGCTTCTTCTTGATACTTTATAACTTCTTCTAAGAAATTAGAAACAACATCAACTCGATATGCTACCACTTCTGCTATTTCCCCATGCTCCTTACGACTTAGAGCATCTGCTACCACATTGGCCTTGCCTGGATGGTACAGAATATCACAATCATAATCGCTTAACAACTCCATCCACCTACGCTGCCTTATATTAAGCTCCTTCTGATTGAAAAGATATTGAAGGCTCTTGTGATCTGTGTAAATCTGACACTTGATCCCATACAAGTAATGCCTCCAAATTTTCAAAGCAAAGACTACAGGTGCCAACTTTAAATCATGAGTTGGGTAATTCTTTTCATGTTCTTTCAGCTGTCGAGATGCATAAGCAATTACCTTGCCTTTTTGCATTAACACACATCCCAGACCCAAATTTGAAGCATCGCTATAAATTACGAATCCTTCTGTTCCGTTGGGTAGAGACAAAACAGGAGCACTACTTAAACTCTCTTTCAATTTACAGAACGCTTCTTTCTGAGCCTCCGCCCATACAAACTTGACATTCTTTCTAGTTAACGTTGTTAATGGCATAGCTATCCTTGAAAAGTCCTGGATGAACTTTCTATAATAACCAGCCAATCCAAGAAAACTTCTTACTTCAGATGGTGTTCTCGGTGCTTCCCACCCTTTTATGGCTTCAATCTTAGCCGGATCAACCTTAATCCCATCTTTTGACACCACGTGCCCTAAAAACTGAACTTCTTTCTGCCAAAATTCACATTTTGAAAACTTGGCGTACAACTTCTTACGTTTAAGCAATTCTAAAATCGCTCTCAAATGAGTTTCATGATCTTCTTTGGAACGTGAATAGATCAGTATATCATCTATAAAGACGATGACATATTTATCTAAAAACGGACTACACACTCTATTCATCAGATCCATGAAAGCTGCTGGCGCATTGGTCAAACCAAATGGCATAACTAGAAACTCATAATGTCCGTACCTCGTACGAAATGCAGTCTTAGACACATCCTCCTCCCTCACCTTCAACTGGTGATACCCAAATCGTAAATCTATTTTCGAAAAGTAACTCGCTCCTTGAAGTTGATCAAAAAGATCGTCAATCCTGGGAAGCGGATACTTATTTTTGACAGTCAACTTATTGAGCTCACGGTAATCTATGCACATTCTCATAGACCCGTCTTTCTTCTTAACAAACAATACTGGCGCTCCCCATGGTGAGGTACTAGGGCGAATAAACCCTTTGTCTAACAACTCCTGCAGTTGAGTCATCATTTCTTTCATCTCTGCCGGTGCCAGTCTATACGGTGCTCTTGCAATCGGCGCTGTTCCGGGTACTAAATCAATATGAAATTCCACTTGCCGATCAGGAGGCAAAGTGGTTAAGTCTTCCGGAAATACTTCTGGATAATCACTGACTACCGAAACTGACTCTAATCCCTTCTTTTCCTTCTTAGCATCTATTACATAAGCTAAGAACCCCACATACCCTTTTACTAAACATCTCTTAGCCTTAATCATAGAAATCAAACATGACTTTCTATCCCTCCGATCTCCAAACACTACTATCTCTTCTTTCCCTGGTTGCGCTATACGAATCAATTTCTTATTCCATACTATATGAGCATCATTAGACGCCAACCAGTCCATTCCCACAATAACATCAAATTCTCCCATACCCATCGGGTACAGTCGAAGTGGAAATGATTGTCCATCAATGACAATACTACTCCCATCATACACTTATTCCACTAAGATTTGAATATTATCAGCCACTTCTACTTTCAATTCATGCCTAAGTTTCTTAGGTTTCTCATTCAATTTATGCACAAAATTTGGAGACACAAACGAACGATTTGCGCCTGAATCAAACAATACTTTTGCATAATTCGAATCTATAAAGAAAGTACCTGTCACTACATCAGGTATCTCAGCCGCTTCTTCTGCTGACATATTGAAAACTCTAACCCTCGCTTTAACTGGCTCCCCCTTTTTCTCACTTCCTTTTTCTACATTTCCTCCGACCGATCCCTTTTTCAACTATGGACAATTGGTCCTGATATGATCAGGAGATCCACACTGATAACAAGACCTTAAATTCTGGCAATCCCAAGCCAAATGCCCAACCTTCCCACATTTATAACAGCCCTCTTGATCAATCTTACATTCTCCTTTATGCCTTCGGTTACACTTGCTACAGGGCTTACTTTCAAACTTATTAACAGAACGCTGATCAAACTTTGTAGATTTAAACGGTTTGAAGTCACGAACTATTCCTTCCCACTTTCTTTTATCTCCACTTCTTTCAGTAGCTTGCCTATTCTTTTCTTTCTCTCTCATTTCAGCTGCATTTACTGCCATTTGAAAAGTAGACGGTTCCTTATTCGAGACAAATTCCCGAATATCACTTCTTAATCCAAAGACGAAACGTTCTACTCGTCTTTCTTCATTAGGTACATAAATTCCTGCAAATCGAGACTTTTCAATAAACTTTGTGGCATATTCTCGAACTGACATCCCCTTCTGCTCTAAACCCAAAAACTCTTCTTCCAACTTTTTAACTGCCGCCAGAGGACAGAACTGTACTTTAAATCTTTTCACAAACTCACCCCAAATCATTTCTTTAGCTACAGTCGAACTTTGACCTCCGGATTCCACATCCCACCACATTACCGCTTCATCTTTCAGCATTGACAAAGCATAGACTACTTTATCTTCTTCCGCACACTTACTCGTATCAAACGCTAGCTCCATACCTTTTACCCATCTTAACGCTATCATGGGATCACATTCCCCTTTATAAGTAGGAGGCTTGCAAGCAGCAAACTCCTTAAAACTACATCCTTTTCCAGCTACAGCTTTAACTGACACAATGGGACTTGACTGAGGGTGACTACCCATTCCAGTTACTGGTGATTCTGCTACCTCAGTCACTACTTTATCTTCACTCTTTTCTTTACTTGCCGAAACTTCATTATTACGCTGAGCCAATAAAGCATTCAACGTTTCTTGTAACTTTCCCATTTCTTCAGTGAAGGTTTCTTGTGTAACAAAACCTTGCGTTCTACCTCCACCCCTGTTTCCTGTCTGTTTTCGACCCCTCACAGAAGCCGAACTTTCTTGATTAGAAGTTTCTTGCTCAACTCTTACCTCTACACTTTCATCTTGACGAATACCACGACTCGTCTTCCCACCTCGAGTTCCCACATTGGAAACTCTTGCCTGAGTAGCTGCTTTCTGAACTGTCTTACCTTTAGGTCGACCGCGACTCTTTCCTTGGATAGCAGTCGAGTTGACAACAGTCATTCGTTCTTCGGCAATGAATTCATTATCTGGCTCCATTTCCGGATTCACTATAGATTTACTCCTGGTCACTCGCTCAGACATACTTTTGATAAGAAGAAACATAAGATATTCAATCTAACATGCTACACATTATGGCAGTTTAAGCACAAGCATGTACTTGTAAATTCACAATTACACTGGCCAGACGGAATTCCAAATTTACCTTACATGCTAGTCCTCACTACCTTAATGTTATCTTCTTACGGTCTTCCTACTACTCAGTTGTGTTTCTACTATCTCAGTTTAAGTAGGCCCATCTGGTCACCTAGATCCCTTAAACTAATGCTCCGATACCAATTGTAACAACCTGAACATATATACATAAAATAAAATAACATTTTTTACTAAATACTGCCCCAAGCTTACATTTTCAGAGTATAAGGTTTACAACCATCTCTTACTACACAACTGAGTTCAAAAAGTAAACTATTGCAGGAAGTCTTCTATCTCCTGGAAATAGCTCACATCTTTTCTTTACCCTTATCTGTACCTGCTACTTTGCGATAACCTGAAACAGGATTATAATTTTGAAAGAGCGAGGGTTAGACCAATGGTCTAGTGAGTCCCCTCCAATCACTATTGCAACAGTTCAAATATTAATTAAAACATTTAAACAAAACTTTATATCTTAAAACATAACCTGATCTTTTAATCAAACTTTAAAATACTTTATGCTTCGCAGGCATAACTCAATCTATTGGCCATCACTGACCACATTTTACGCTTTGCAAGCGTACCTTAAGCTACTGACTAACATTTCCGTCAAATACGGTATGTCTGTCTCGCACTGCCTTATTTTAGGGACACACCCTAATGGCATAAACGGGCCACACTCCCCGGTACGAGCCGACGGGTCACACTTCCCGACTTAGGTCAGATTTCTGACTCAAATGTATGCATACACCTAGTCCTGACTGTATATAAAACAAGTTTATATAAACTGAGCATAAATATGCCAATACTGATTAAATCAATCTTTTGCAATAATTTTTGCATAACTTTCAATACTATAAATGCGTAGTTTATAAAACCCACATTTATCAAATAACTGCTAAAATCATAAAAGATTTAGTTTGAAAGACTCACCTCTGATTCTTCTTGATTAACTCTGACTTCTACTGATTAACACCACCTACGATGGTATTAAAAACAAAGGTAAGCTAACTGGCTATTAATACTCTTTGTTTCTAAAAACTCATCAAAACTTCTTAGGACCGATTAACAAAATACCTGTCGAACCACTATATCGGTCGAGCCAATATACCGGTCCTTACAACCTTCCGGTCAAACAACATACCGGTCCTTTCACTTTATCGGTCGAATACAACTACCGGTCCTTTACACTTTATCGGTCAAATACAACTACCGGTCCTTTACACTTTACCGGTCGACCGATACACATCATCTTCCCGGTTGAGTTCATACTTGAGTCGGCGACTAACAATTCGAACCCAGAAAACTTTTTGATCATTAAATCGATCAAATACACGGTTAAAAGCTTGATTAACAAAACTATTTACCGATTATAACATGCAGATAGAATTATTAAGCTAAAATCATACCTCTTTTTGACAAAAACAGATCGATTGATCAAGACCTCTTTCTCTTTTCTCTTTCTCTTCTTCTTTGTTTTCTCTCTTTCTCTCTAAAAGTCGGTTCTCAAAAAAATATCAGTATGAGATATAAATCTCAAATATCTTGATATTTAGGTTATATATAACCAATGTTTCAAATAACCCCTCTGCACTTTGGGTCTCGTTTCAAAATAAATAAAAATTTCGGATTCGGATATTACATGTGGTGTCTAAAGACGGAGTAAAGGTGGACCCAGCAAAGATTTAGGCGATGATGAGTTGGGAGCCTCCAACGAGTCCGACGGAGATTCTGTAACAATCCGAACTTTAATTACATCAAAATGTAATTATCCATACCAAAAACGATGGCCCCAAGCCTACAATTCAAACAAGGTTTGCAAATACAACCTATTACATAACTGAGTCTATAAGGAAACTACTACAAGGAGTCTTCTAGCTCCTGGAAATAGCTCACATCTTCTCCTTACCCTTACCGGTACCTGCTACCTTGCGATAACCTGAAAAAGATTATGGTTTTGAAAGAGCAAGGGTTAGACCGATGGTCTAGTGAGTCCCCTCCAAGCGCTACTGCAACAGTTCAAATATTATTTAAAACATTTAAACAAAGCCTTACGCCTCACAAGCATAACTCACTCTACAGACCAAACATTTACCACACTTTACGCCTCGCGAGCGTAACTCACACTACTGACCAACACTGCCGTCAAAGACGGTATGTCTGTCTCGTACTGCCTTATTTTGGGGACACACCCCAATGGCATAAACGGGCCACACTCCCCGGTACGATCAGGTGGGCCACACTCTCCGACTTAGGTCAAAACTTCTGAATTAAATGTATGCATACATCTAATCATCAAAAATATCTAAAACGATTTTATATAAACATAGCATGAACATGCCAACATAATTAAATCAACCTTTTCAATAAACCTTCACAAACTTTTGATAATAAAGGCGTGCAGTTCAGAAACTCACATTTATCAAATAACTTTCGTAATCGTAAACGGATTTAGTTTGAAAGACTCACCTCAAATCCTTCTTGCTTAAAGTCAGCTTTCTAACGATTCCCTACCTACGACAACACCGATAAATCGGTAAGCCAAAACGCAGATAACACTCTCTCGCTCTCTAAACATTTCAAAAATGACACACAGTGCCAACCCGATCGAGTCCACACCGGTCGACAACACACCGGTCGACACACACCGGTCGACACCGGTCATCGGCCCCCTGGGCCCGGTCAACATTCAAACAAAGTCGCCCAGGGCGATTCAAAACTCGAACAGAACCATAATAACTCTCAAATCTCGAATGAAACGGCTAAAAGCTTGACAACGAGATCATTTACCGACTAACTTACTGCAGAAGGGAGTATTAGACTAGAATCATACCTTGATTTGAAGATAACCGAACGATCCTTCGAGACCTAGTCTCCCCTTCTCCCTGCTCTCGTCTCCTTCAGTCGCTCCACAAAATATCAGGAATGAATTCTGATAAATATCTTAGGGTTAAAACATATATATAACCCAAGTTTCATTTAACCCCCTTGCACTTTGGGTCTCTGTCAGGATCGAATTCTCAACAAGAATTAATTCTCAGAAACAATATCAAAGAAGTTTGCGGAATAACACTTTGATATTTAATCAAAACAGTAAATCAACACAGTAGATATGAAGAACAAACTGTAAACTTGTATTGAATGCTTTGAAGTTACAAGATTACACACTCAACCTCAATATTGATGAACAGGCTCACCAATACGAATTCTACTTCTCTAAAATTAGGATCTATGCCTTGAGGTTGATTTTCTCTCTAATAGAATGAAGAAAACAAAAGTTAACTCACTATTCTAAACTATACAATATATATACTGAATACAAAGATAATTACAATAAATAAAATATCTTCAGTATATCTTCCATGTATATCTCTAAGCTTCCATGTATATCCTTTCATACGAATCTTCATCATATAAGCAGTATTAATCTTCAGCAGCATTAAATTCCTTCTAGCAGCATTAACTACTAAGCAGCACTAACCACTAGCAGTACTAACTAGCTAAGCAGTACTAACTTTGTTCAAGCAGCACTAACTTTGACTAGCAGTATTAATAGTACTAGCAGTAGTAACACTCAGCAGTATTAACCTTTAAGTCTTCTAGCAGTAGTAACTTTGAACCAGCAGCATTAACCATACTTGATGAATTCTTCAGTTCCCAACAATCTCCCCCTAACTTGACTTTTAGGAAAAGAAGTCAAGTTCTTCAAATTTTCTTCAAGATGCTCCCAAAACTCTATCATGGCCTAAATTCCAGTGTTTGCATCCAATCCCAAACTCTGATTGATGGTTCTTTGAATCAAGTATTTAGCCATTTCTGAATCTGGAACACACCTTAACTTTTTCTTCAGCATGGCATGTAGCTTCAATCTGCCATGATTATACACTCTATCCACTAGGAAGTATTCAGTGTGATTTAAATCCAAAGTCACTGTATATACTCCACTAATTTCATATAGAGTCCAACTGTTTACTGATTTGAAGACATCCTTGATCAAATGCTCTACTTCTTCAGGTTTGAACATCATACACAGATACTCCATTACCAGTTTTGTAATTGAAATCCTTGGAGCCTTTAGAATATCTGCATACAACTTCATTCATATCTCAAACATCTCTTCAATATCTGATCTAGAGCATGTTCTGACAATTTTTGCCCATGTGTTGAACACTTCATACTTTTCATCCTTTCTTTTCAGCCTTATGTATTCCTTTCCATCCACTGTCAATGTATCCCAGAGGATGACCTCAGGGGGCTTAACTCCTACAGGTTCTGCTGAAATTGGTTCAGGCACTTTGTCCATCACTACCATATACAAATTTACATCATCAGTGTTTGATGGCTCTTTCTGTTTAGATGACTTAGGTGCCCCTTCTTCTTCAGCAACCTTCTCAGCCTCTTCTTCAGATACTCTAGGCTTCTTGATTGACTTTCTTCTAGCCATCATCTTTGTTCTCTTTAAAGTCTTTAGACTTTCTCCCAGAGTGGACTATTTCTTAGGAGGTGTTTCTTGCTCATCTGGAAATGGATTTTGACAATCAAAGTCATTACTTTCTTTTATCCTCTTCTCCATCTCCACCCTAGCAGTTTCATTTCCCTGAAGCTTCAACATCTCTGAATCATACAGCTCTTTGATCTTCTCAAAAGACATTTTGGAGAACATCTCCTTTTTGACTCCTACAACACCTTTGAGAAATATAATCATCTTGTTTCTCTCTTGGGTACCTAGGAATGTCTTTGAGGGTTTTCTCTTCTTTGCAACTGTTTTCACCACTGATTTCTTCATACTTGCAGCTTTCTTCTGTGCAATTTCAGTTGCCATACTCAGTTGATAAGCTTCATTCAGTTCAGCAGCTAGAGCTTTTGCCATTTCCCTGTCCTTTTCCATCTGAACTCTTTCTTCCTTTTCAATGTCATCTTGCATCTTTCTAGCTAGGGCTTCATCTGATTCAACCAACCTTTGCTTTTTGATTGGTTGATCAGATTCCACCATCTTTGCTTTTCCTTTGTCTTTGCTCATTGCCTTCTTACTGTTATCTTTCTTGATCACTTCACCTTGTTCTTTGATGATTACTCCTTTGGTCTTTGAAGTGACCTTGGGAGTATCATTCTTGGCTTTAAGTAAGGTTTCTGCAATCTCAAGATCTGTTAAAACTTCTTTCACAGTTTCTGCTGCTTTATTAATGTCTGCAGTAGTAACTGTTTCTGCTTGCTGCTCCCCCTCAACATCAAGTTTCTCTCCATCAAGCTCCCCCTTTCTTGTGGCTTCTTCCATGTTGATCTCCCCCTTTTTGGGAGCATCATTCTCAGTGGTCCTTCTCCTTAGTTGGAATTGCTTTCTCTTCTTCCTCTGTACCAGACTTAGCACCATCTTCTTCAGCTTAGCAATCTGTACTTGTTGGGACAGAATGACCAGCTTCATCTCCTCTATTTCTTTTCCTTGTTTCATAACATCTAGGTTGATGTTTCCCATGGTTTCCATCAATTCCTGGTAACTATATCTGTCCTCACCTTCTCTAGAAGTGTTACCCTCCTTTGAAGGATCATTGGATCTTTTAGTAGTGGAAGTCTTCTGCCTAGCAGAAGCACTATCCACCCCTGTGGTTTCTTGGCACCAGGGACCTTCAAATGATTGCTCATTCAAAGTTGCCATGGGGGAGGTCTTATTGATGTTACCACTTTCCTCCTCTGTGCTAGCAGGAGTAGTGGCAGCCTCATCACCCATATGCTCTACCTCCTCCTCAGAGAGCACCTCCTTTGGGTTGGGAGACACCCTTGTGGATTCCCTTTGAATATTCTCTACTGGAGAATGCTCCAATAGAGGGCTTAAAGGCTTGGGGGATGATGGTACAAGAAGGGAAGGAGCCTTCTTTACCTGTTTCCTCTTGTAAGTTTGGGTGATAGGAGAGGTTGGTTTTTCAAGAAGGGACTGGGGAATAGATTTTGAGAGGGAAGGTTGGGATTGGCTAGCAGTGGGTTGGTCTAATGGGGGCCTTGACCCTGCTGCCATACCTTCATTGGTTTGGGACACCACCATCATTGTAGAGAACAATGGGGTGTCAACTCCTTCAGAGTCCCCAACAGATCTTCTCATATTTGAGAAAACCTTGCCTTTAGGGGGTTTTGGTACATAAATTCCATCAGAATGAGGAATATCCGTCAATTCATGGTTGATAACTGCTTGAACAAACCTGGGATACATATAAAAGCTCTTTTTGTTTCCCATGTTTGAGACAAGATCATTGAAAATCATTTGTGAAAAATTGTACCTTCTGGCAGTGGCCAAACAGACCAAAGCATAAGCAATGGGACTGCTGAACTCACTCCATCCAGTGGTCTTTTTAGAAATGCAGTGCATCAAGGTATGAACAAGAAAACGCCATTGAGGTGAGAATTTAGCTTTTGAGAACTTAAAAACACCCAATGGGCCTCCATACCCCATTCTTGTCAGAGTAGAAAACAGTTCATCATTAGGGGATAGAAGTTATACCAGAGGCATCGTCTAGACGTAGACTGATGCGAACTATCTCTTCAGTAACTGTCAATGGATTGCCACATACTGTCGTCTTGATCATTCGCACACCATTCTCAGTAACAATGGTGGCATGTGCCCAGAATTGCCTCTGATGCTCTATAAAGATAGTTGGAGACATAGTGATAGCATGGGCAATGTGGCTAGTCTTCAGAAAGTCGACTATCTGATGAAAGCCTTCTGCTTGTTTTGGCTTTTGGAGCATTGCGATTTCATTGTGCTCGTCAATGAACGCCATTGATGCCATTGACCTTGAAGATTCTTGCCTGAAAACTTTGAACTTTGAGAGAGAAAGGGTTTAGAGCGCAGGTGAATAGTATGCAGAGAGTCGTTATAAGCTTTTAGGCGGGCAAAGAGTATTTATAGTATTCGGAACATAAGCAGTATTAACCTAGAGCAGTATTAACTACTAGCAGTATTAACTACTAGCAGTATTAACTACTAGCAGTATTAACTGAAAGCAGTATTAACTACTAGCAGTATTAACTGAAAGCAGTATTAACCACTAGCAGTATTAACTGAAAGCAGTATTAACCACTAGCAGTATTAACTGAAAGCAGTATTAACCACTAGCAGTATTAACTACTCTTACACTTTTTGACACCATCCTTTTTCTCTTACTACTTTGTTCATCCCCTGATCCTTTTCTTCTTGATCCTTCATGATCATTATTCCCTCTGGAGTATTTCTAACTTCAACCTTCTGCTGGATCAAACGTAACATGTCTTTCATCAAATCTTTTAAGGAATTTGAAGACAGTTCATGTTCCTTGTTATGTGCCAAGAGCAACCATTTTCTTCATTCCGAATGCTCTTCCTCTTGAGCTTTTGATTGCCCTGCACACTTGATAAATCAGTTAGTCTTGGAGGGAACCCAAGCCAAAGTGGTATTGGGTTGTCCTTTCTCATCAATATAATCTGTTAGTTTAGTCTGAATGAGTTGTTTAGGAATCTCATGACTGGAATACTTTGTCAAGATTATAGGTTTGGCTGCATTACTACTAGAAGCAACACTAGCCTTGTTAACAGCACTAACTTGGTTAGCAGTACTAATCAAGTTAGCAGCACTATTCTTGTTAGCAGTACTATCTGGGATAGCAGTACTAACAGGTTTCTTTGCAATTGGAACCCAAACTTGAACAAGGTTGTTTGCTTTCTTTGTCTTTAAATTACTCCTTGGCTTATTTGGAGCATTTTTCTTTGTATTAGCAAACTTGTTTTGAGCATGATACTTTTTAGGTGCTCTTTTCTCAGCCATTTGATTCCTTCTTTGATTCCTATAACCAAAGGAGTTTTGAGTTTGTCTTTGAAAATTAACTCTTTGGTTGATAGGATTGAAATAACAGTATTTGGCAACATGATTAAGCTTTCCACAGATAAAACAAGGTTTTGGTCTATTGATTTTACTCAGATCAACCCCTTGTTTTTGTGCCCACTGATTTTTCCAGTTTCTCTGATTTCCCCTTGGTTTATCATGTTTTTGGGGCTCAGAATTATTGCAAGTATACTGTTTGCAAGGGACAGGATTCACAACTGTTGTCTGTTTGTAGTGGACCTTACCAGACTTTCCCTCTGTCTTTTCTATGTCCTTAGATTTGATCCAAGCCTTTCCACATCCCTCATTGGTGATAATGTGATTTTCTAGAAGAATCTCACCACTCACAGTGTTCTTCTTACTCTTATCATTAGAGTTCTCTTCTTCAGAGTCTGTTTCAACCACCACTTTGTCTAATGGATCTACCTTAGTGGCTTCATCAGACAATTCCTTCCTATTCTTGGTCTCTAGCAAGTCTGATATAGGAGGGATGTAATTGTTGTTGTATGGTGGTGGTGTTGTGTTATATCCTATTCCTCTTCTAAGTTTGTCATGGATTTGAGTTTGGAGCAAAGAGTCCATTGCTTTAGAAGCATTGGAAAATTTCTCAATATCCAGCTTTGCTTTCTCAAACTCACTCTTTATCTTCTCATTCTCCTCTTCTTTCTGTTTAAGCTTAGACTCATACTGATCTTTCTCCCACTTCCAGTAGTTTGAGTCATAAGCGTGTTGAAGCTCATTGGCTTGGAAACTCTTGATCTGTTCCTCAAAACTCTCAACAATTCTTACATAGTTTTTTATATCTCTCTCTAATCTTTTAAGGTCATCACTCATTGTCTGGTTGTGATCCCTGTACCTTTTAACAGTTTCCATACAAGTTTTAGAGCAAAGATTAGACATTACCTCTGTGGGGATTTCTGTGCTTGAAGAATCTGAAACTTTAGCCATTTGATGATTTCTGATTTCAAGGAAGAATGATGATTGCTGGTTTCTGAGAATACTAGCTCTGATACCACTTGTCAGGATCGAATTCTCAACAAGAATTAATTCTCAGAAACAATATCAAAGAAGTTTGCGGAATAACACTTTGATATTTAATCAAAACAGTAAATCAACACAGTAGATATGAAGAACAAACTGTAAACTTGTATTGAATGCTTTGAAGTTACAAGATTACACACTCAACCTCAATATTGATGAACAGGCTCACCAATACGAATTCTACTTCTCTAGAATTAGGATCTATGCCTTGAGGTTGATTTTCTCTCTAATAGAATGAAGAAAACAAAAGTTAACTCACTATTCTAAACTATACAATATATATACTGAATACAAAGATAATTACAATAAATAAAATATCTTCAATATATCTTCCATGTATATCTCTAAGCTTCCATGTATATCCTTTCATACGAATCTTCATCATATAAGCAGTATTAATCTTCAGCAGCATTAAATTCCTTCTAGCAGCATTAACTACTAAGCAGCACTAACCACTAGCAGTACTAACTAGCTAAGCAGTACTAACTTTGTTCAAGCAGCACTAACTTTGACTAGCAGTATTAATAGTACTAGCAGTAGTAACACTCAGCAGTATTAACCTTTAAGTCTTCTAGCAGTAGTAACTTTGAACCAGCAACATTAACCATACTTGATGAATTCTTCAGTTCCCAACAGTCTCGCTTAACTTTTCACCCAACTAACAAAATTATCGAAAATTTTGGATCCGGATATTACAATATCCCCCCCTCAAGAGAATTTCGTCCCCGGAATTCCATCGTTGAACAGATGAGGATACTGAGATCTCATGTCCGCCTCCACTTCCCACGTTGACTCTTGTCCTTTGTGAAATGTCCACTGTGTAGATCCCAGTGCAGTGCAAATCAGAATAACAGCAATCAAAGATGAACAGATTATAGGCCACAACAACTAGTCATATGATTGATATTACTTCAAAGGGTTTAGGTTTACAGAGAGAATTTCTGATAAGAGTTTGTAAACCTAATGACTAGAAAACTGAATAATGAACTTCTAACCTTCTAACTGTCTAAACTGTTCAAACTGTTCGACCCTAATTATGAACTAATAAAGCCTTTAAATACTTAGGCACACAGGCATGACGGGGTTATGGGCTTGGACCCATCTAATTAATTAACTTTAGAATAATTACATTACGAACCCTTATAAATACTTTATTCCACTTTCAACACACAGGACTTTCAGTCCTAACAATCTCCCCCTAAAGTTGAATAAAGCATTTATCTTCTTGAAATCTTCAAACATTGATCTTCTTCCCCTCTTGAATCTTTGAAGAACTTTGATGTTGTTTGAATTCATGTCTTTCCACGCTCCCCCTTGAATAAAGCTCTTGTTCTTCATAGTATCAACTTTGTAACCAGATTCAATGTACAGTAGCCTCGACTGAACGCACTATCAAGCAGCTTTCAGCTGTAAAAAATCAATCACATCGGATCAACACACAATAAAGATAATGTGAGAGTTACTTGAAATTCCACGATGCATCTTCAGTTTAAAACAAAGAATTTGTCTTTGAACCGCGAGTTGAATAGGCTTTCAGCTTAAGAACTTGTTTCAATCAGCTCGTAGGAGGAATAATGAAGAAACTTGTAGCAGACACCACATGATACGGGAAAGAATCAATACAAACTTTGAAAAACTTCACTGTCTTCAGACAAACAAATTTAGCATAGCATTAAACTCATATCTTCATCTCTTTGATCTTTAGACCGTCTTCAGAAAAACAAACTTTCTTTCTTTGAAATTGAACTTTGAAAACTTCTCCCCTTTTTTGATGATTGTGAGCATCATGATCATCAAAACTTCTTCAATTTCAACGCATTCTTTGATCTCCCCTTTATGATAATATGATATTCTTCGTCCTTTGATCTGAGTATCCGTCAATTCATGAAATGTATATATCCGAATCTTTTCAAATTCAGACATAATGGACAATGTAACCCTGATTCAACAGATGAAATAGTTAGTATGCCTGTAAGTAGCACAAAGCCACTTTGTACAACGGATGTACATTGGAAAGGAGTTTTTGTGATGTTCACTCCCCCAGGGCTTCCATTCAATCATCGAAAAACCACAAAGAAATTTTCTATGAATGTTATGACAAGAAAACTCATTCCTTGTGTGCTCGTGAAAGTGTAGAAATGATTGAAGCTACTTAGCTTGATCAGGCTCAAATTGTGTAAAATGTTGAGACATCAACAGATATTACACGGACTCAATGTGTATGAAAGAGGTGCGAAAGTGGGGAAACTTTCCTTCTTTTTCAATATCTAAATCTTCCAAATGAAGACTAGATAGAAGATATGCTGCGTCCCCAAAGAAAATGAAACATTTCTTTGTTAAGAAAGAAACGAGTGGCTGGTGGGGTTATAGCAAGAGTTAGCATGGGCTCACTGCCTGTTTCAATGATTGTCACCAAAGAATGTGAACCAATCATAATATTTGGCTGCCCGTCTCAGAAAGTGGTTGGTACAGAGTTCTGATATTCTTTTAACTTTGTTCTTACACCCTCTTTCTTTTTAACATTAAAGCTCACTTCTAACCAAAATTTCTTTTTCATTTTTCCGCTCAGCACAATGAGAAAAACTCAACCCGATGAGTTATCTCCCCCACTCTTTGATTTATGACCCCTCACCCCTCAAATCACTCTAGGATAACTTCTGAGGTAGGAAACACTGGTTTACGTGAATCCATGGAAGTTCTGTTTAAGCTCACTCACAAATCCCATGTAATTTCTATAAAGAATGTATGCTCAACAGTTTAACTTGACCAGTTAAGCACATATAAGATAACACTATCAAAATGTATGCTCATTTAAAAATGTTGGGAACTGAAGATGTGAACAAGTCTTTAATGCTGCTAGTTCAGAATTACTACTGCCAGAGGACTTCAAAGTTAATACTGCTGAGTATTACTACTGCTAGTAGAATTAATACTGCTAGTCAAAGTTAGTGCTGCTTGAATAAAGTTAGTACTGCTTAGCTAGTTAGTACTGCTAGAAGTTAGTGCTGCTTAGTAGTTAATACTGCCAATACTCATTTAATGCTGCTTCTAAGATAAAGTGAAGATAATGATGAAGAGATCGTGGTTAAAGATAAACATGGAAAGCTGAAGATATTCATGGAAGCTTAGAGATAATGATAGAAGATATTTTGGAGATATTGTATAAACTGTAATTATCTTTTATCTTCAGTATATATATTGTATAGTTTAGAATAGTGATATAACTTTTAATTGAATTCATTCTAAGTTTTAATTCTAGAGAGAAAATCAACCTCAAGGCATAGTTCCTAATTCTAGAGAAGTAGAATTCGTCTTGAAAGAGTCTGTTCTTCAAGATTGAGGTTGAGTGTGTAATCTTGTGATTTTAATCATTCAATACAAGTTTACAAGTTGTTGATCATATACTGTTTGTTTACTGTTACATTGAGTATCAAAGTGTTTTTCCGCAACTTCTTTGATATTCTTTCTGAGTATTCATAATTCTTGTTGAGAATTCGATCCTGACAAGTGGTATCAGAGCAAGTTCTCTCAGAAACATCTATTCATTCATCATGGAAAACTTTGCAGAATCAAACAGTACTCTGGTCTCAAAGGTTCCAATGCTCAGATCCAATGAATTCGATATGTGGAAGATCAGAATCAAGCAGTACATACTCCTCACTGACTATTCTATGTGGGACATCATTGAGAATGGCCCTTCTGAAGCAGGAAAGATTGGTGCAGATGGAAAGAGAACTCCACCAAAAACTGATGCTGAAAGAAAGACTAGACAGACAGAGATGAAAGCCTTGAGCACTTTGCTCTTGGCTATTCCCAATGAATATCAACATCAGTTTTGCAACTGCACTCATGCAGAGATGCTCTGGAATGGTCTAGAGAAGAGATTCTCAGGTACCAAAAGTACCAAGAGAAATCAGAAGGCCATTCTGAAGCAACAATATGAGAAATTTATGTCAACCAAGAATGAGTCCATGACTCAAACTTTTGACAGGTTCAACAAGCTTCTTGGTGAACTAGCTACAGTGGGAGTACAAATTGATCAAGATGATCTAAACAGGAAATTCCTAAGGTCTCTAAGTGATGAATGGACCATGTATACTGTGTCTTTCAGACAGAATGATCAACTGGAAGAAAAGGAACTTGATGATCTATATAATGATCTAAGAGTTTTTGAATCTGAGGTAGAGGCTAAGAAGAGGCCTTCTGGGTATGTTCACAATGCTACACTCTTTTCAACATCAATTGATTCTACTTCCAATCCTGAATCAGTTAATGCTGCCAATGGAGAAAATCAAGAGAAAGGCACTGAAACTGTATTTGAAGCCTTTCTGGCCAGTCATGGAAACTCTTCTCTTATTAATGATGACTTGGATCAACTCCATCCAGATGATCTTGAAGAGATGGACATTAAATGGCAGATGACCATGCTCTCTATGAGAGTTAAGAAGTTCATCAAAAGAACTGGGAGGAACAACTTCTTCCAAAGAAGAGAAGATGGAGCAGGTTTTGACAAGTCTAAGGTGGAATGCTATAAATGCCATCAAAAGGGACACTTTGCTAGGGAATGCAGAAGTGGAGTGTCTCACAACAACAACCATTAGCAGACACAATCTAAAAGCTTCAACAATAACAGAAACTCTGCACAAGCCCTTGTCTCTCAACAAGGTATGGGGTTTGATTGGAGTGATCAAGCTGAAGAGGCCATTCAAAACCAAGCTCTAATGGCAGAGGTGTCTGATCTCCCAACAGAGGTAACTTCCAATCTATGTTCTCAAAATTGCATTAACACTGTTAAAAGGTATAGGGATCACAATCAGAACATGAGTGATGACTTTAAGAGATTGGAAAAGGACATAAAAGATTATGTGAGGATAGTTGAGAGATTTGAAGAGCAGATTAAGGGTTTTCAAGCTAATGAGCTTCAACACTCTTATGACACAAACTACTGGAAGTGGGAGAAGAATGACTTAGAACTTCAACTGACCAGATCCAAAGAAGAGAGTGAAAAGCTAAGAGGAGAGCTAGCTAAAGCAAACTAGATGTAGAAAAGTTTTCCAATGCTTCCAAAGCAATGGATTCTTTGCTACAAACTCAGATTCATGATAAACTGAGAAGAGGAATAGGGTACAATACTACACCACCACCCTATAACAACAACTACATCCCTCCTAGTTCAGATTTGTTAGAAACAAAGGATAGGAAGGACCTACCTAAGGGAGCCACTGAGATAGATCCCTTAGAGGAAGTAGTTGTTAAGGATAAAACTGAGAAAGAAGTTGTCAAGGATAAGGACAACACTGTGAGTGGTGAGATTCCTATAGAAAACCACATAATCACCAATGAGGGATGTGGAAAGCATTGGATCAAGTCCAATGAGACAGAGAAGACTGAGGGAAAGCACAAGAAGGTTCACTATAAGCAGACCACTGTTGTGAACCCTATCCCTTGCAAGCAGTGTGCATGCAATAAATCTAAGCCCCAAAAACATGATAAACCAAGGGGAAATCAGAGAAACTGGAATAACCAATGGGCACAAAAACAAGGCATTGATCTGAGTAAAATCAATAGACCAAAGCCTTGTTTCATATGTGGAAAGTTAAACCATTTGGCTAAGTACTGTTTCTTTAACCCTATTAACCAACAGATGAACTTTCAAAGATTTGTGCAAAAACCTGTTGATTATAGGAAGGCTGGAAAGAAACATGTGATGAAGAAATCTGTTGAAACTAAAAACCCCATAAAGAAAAAGGTTTTAAAAGAAAGTATTAAAATGTGGGTGCCTAGAAGCACTAAAACTGTTAGTACTGCTGACAGAGATAGTGCTGCTGGAAGCATTACCGCTGCTATCAGTGTTAGTACTGCTGAAAATATTAATGCTGCTAATACTGTTAGTACCTCTTCAAAGGCTAATACTGCCAACACAGTTACTACTGCTAACACAGTTACTACTTCTTACAAGGTTAGTACTGCTAAGCATGCAAGTGCTGCTAAGGCAGTTAGTACTTCTAAAACCAGTACTGCTTCTAGCAAAAGTGTTTCCAAGCCTATCATTGTGACAAAGTACTCCAGAAATGAGGAGTCAAAGTTTAAAAATCTTGTCAAGAAAGAATGCAAGTATTTTGATGAGAAAAGGGTACCCAAGACCACTTTGGCTTGGGTTCCTAATTCATACTAACTGATTTATCTTATGTGTAGGGCAACCAACAGCTCAAGGGAAGGAGCATATGGCATGTTGATAGTGGTTGCTCTAGGCACATGACAGGCAACATGTCATGCCTTCAGGATTTCAAGCATATCAATGGAGGACATGTTGCTTTTGGAGATAATCTTATTGGTGGTAAAATAAGTGGCAAAGGTAATGTTACAAAAGGTAAGATGACATTTGAGGATGTCTACTATGTTGATCAATTGAAGTACAACCTGTTAAGTGTATCACAGGTTTGTGACAAACAACATAGCATATTATTTACTAATACAGAGTGTATGATCCTTGCTCCAGGGTTCAAGGTAGTTGATGAAAGCATGATACTACTTAGAACTCCAAGAAAGGACAATGTTTATTGTCTAGATATGGACAATGTTGATAGTGATTCATCCCTGAACTGTCTTGTTTCAAAAGCTTCTGTGGATGAATCCTCTCTTTGGCACAGAAGAATGTGTCACATGAATTTCAAGACTATGAACAAACTTGTTAAAAACAACCTTGTAAGAGGTTTACCATCAAAAGTCTTTTCATGTGATGATAATTGTGTTGCTTGTCTTAAAGGGAAACAACAAAAAACTTCTCATAAGACCAAAGAGTTAAATACAATTTCTTCTTGTCTCCAGTTATTGCATATGGATCTGTTTGGTCCTACAAATGTCATGAGTATAGGCAAGAAATCTTACTGCTTAGTTATTGTTGATGATTACTCTAGATTTACCTGGGTATATTTTCTAAGGACTAAGGATGAGACAAGTGGACTGATCAAATCCTTTATTCTAAGAATTGAAAACCAAACTAATCAAAAAGTAAAAGTCATTCGATCAGATAATGGGACTGAATTTAAAAAACTTGATCTAAACACCTTGTCTGAAGAAAAAGGAATTAAGAGACAATATAGTGCTCCTAGGACTCCTCAACAGAATGGAGTTGCTGAAAGGAGAAATAAGACACTAATAAAGGCTGCTAGATCTCTGTTGGTTGATTCAAAACTGCCAATTACCTTCTGGGCTGAAGCAGTCAATACTGCCTGTTATGTCCAAAACAGAGTTCTAGTGGTCAAGCCAAAGAACAAGACCCCATATGAGCTTTTAAATAAAAGAAAACCCTTTATTAGGTTTTTCAAACCTTTTGGGTGTCCTTGTACAATTCTCAATACTAAATCTCACTTAGGTAAGTTTGATAGCAAAGCAGATGATGGATTTCTTGTTGGTTACTCATCTCAGAGTAAGGCTTACAGAGTTTTTAACTCTTCTTCCAGAATAATTGAAGAAAGTGACAATGTCAAATGCAATGAGAACACACCAAATCCTATTGGGTCTGGTCCTCAGTGGCTATTTGACATTGATTCACTAACTAACTCCTTTGGTTTCAGTAGTGATGATTATGCAGGTTCAGGGAGTGGAGGATCAGGAACTACCCAAGTCCAAGACAGTATATCTAAATCTGTGATCTTTCCCATACCCACAGTGGATCCTGTTGAAAACTGTGAAAAGAAACCATCTACTGGACCAAGTCAGAGTGAAGAAGAAAGTAGAAATGAGAAGACTCAAGACAATAAAGAATCAGAAGTAGCTACTGAAAACACCTCAGTTGAGTTGAATGACTCCAATCTAGAGGTGGGACTTAATGAAGAACCTAATCATCACAGCAGAATTCAAAAGAATCATCCTCCACAGCTGGTAATAGGAGACATATCCTCTCCTATGATGACTAGAAATCAAAGCAGGATGCAAGAAATGCAAGACCAACAGCACACAGTGCTTTCTTGCTTTTTATCCCAGCTTGAGCCTAAGAAGGCACATGATGCTATGAAAGAGTCCAGTTGGATAGAAGCAATGCAAGAAGAGCTACTGCAATTCAAGCTGCAAGATGTTTGGGATCTGGTAGACCTTCCTAGAGGCCAAAGAGCAATAGGAACAAAATGGGTCTTTAGGAATAAGAGAGATGAAAGAGGCATAGTAATAAGAAACAAAGCAAGGTTGGTGGCTCAAGGGTATACACAAGAAGAGGGAATAGATTATGAAGAAGTATTTGCACCTGTAGCCAGAATAGAAGCAATTAGATTATTCCTGGCTTATGCTTCTTATATGAAATTCAGAGTATATCAAATGGATGTAAAAAGTGCATTTCTCTATGGCTCGATTGAAGAAGAGGTATATGTCTGTCAACCACCAGGGTTTGAAAACCCAAGCTATCCAGACAGGGTATACAAATTGAAGAAAGCACTTTATGGACTGCATCAAGCTCCAAGAGCATGGTATGACACTCTGTCATCCTATCTCTTGGAAAATGGCTTTGAAAGAGGAGTCATTGATAAGACTCTATTTATCAAGAGAAAGAAGAAGGATATCTTGCTGGTCCAAATCTATGTTGATGATATCATCTTTGGATCTACAAGAGACAACATGTGCAAGGAGTTTGAGGAACTAATGCATCAAAGGTTCAAAATGAGTTCCATGGGGGAACTTACTTTCTTCCTTGGCCTCCAAGTTCAACAGAAGTCAGATGGAATATTTATCTGTCAGTCCAAATATGTGCAGGACATTCTAACCAAGTTTGGTTTCTCAGATTCAAAACCTGCCAGCACACCTATGGAGACACACAAGCAAATAACAGCAGATCTTGAGGGGGAGGATATGGATGTTCATCACTATAGATCCATGATTGGCTCTCTCATGTATCTTACAGCATCTAGGCCAGATATAATGTTTCCAGTCTGTGTATGTGCAAGATTCCAAGTTAGGCCAAAGCAATCTCACTATCAAGCTGTTAAGAGGATATTCAGATATCTCAAAGGGCAACCCAGATTGGGGCTTTGGTATCCTCATGACTCATCTTTTGACTTACTTGCATACTCAGACAGTGATCTAGGTGGAGCAAACTTGGACAGAAAATCTACTTCTGGAGGATGTCAGTTTTTTGGTGCAAGATTAGTGTCATGGCAGTGCAAGAAACAAACCACAGTGTCCACATCTACAACAGAGGCAGAGTACATAGCAGCTGCAAGTTGCTGTTCTCAAGTCTTATGGATTCAGAATCAAATGCTGGACTATGGGGTAACCTTTCTACACACTCCAATTTTTATTGATAATAGCAGTGCTATTAGCATTGTTAATAATCCTGTCAAGCACTCAAAAACAAAGCACATTGAAATCAGGTACCACTTTATAAGAGACTGCAATGAAAAGAAACTTATTCAAGTTGTAAAAGTTCATACTGCTAACCAGTTTGCTGATCTATTCACCAAAGCATTTGATGTGGGTAGATTCACTTTCTTGGTAACAAGTGTGGGAATGATCAACTCTGAATAAGCTCCTACTTAAAAAGTGGTTCAATACCTGTATATTGTTTCTTCTTGGTGGTTCTAATCTTCTTTTTCAGGAAAAGTATAGCAGTACTCAGTTCTTCACAAAGCTTAAAAGTGTAAGTATGATTAATGTTTCCAGTGCATTGTTAATACTGCCAGTGCATTGTTAATACTGCCAGTGCATTTTTAATACTGCCAGTGCACAGTTAATACTGCTAAGTAGTTAATACTGCTAGTTGGTTAATACTGCTAGTGGTTAATACTGCTTTCAGTTAATACTGCTAGTTAGTTAATACTGCTTTCAGTTGATACTGCTTTCAGTTGATACTGCTTTCAGTTGATACTGCTTTCAGTTGATACTGCTTTCAGTTGATACTGCTTTCAGTTAATACTGTTTGTCCGTTAATACTGCTCTAGGTTAATACTGCTTATGTCCCGAATACTATAAATACCCTTTCCCCGCCTAAAAGTTCATAACGACTCTCTGCATACTGTTCACTTGCGCTCTAAACCCTTTCTCTCTCAAGTTCAAAGTTTTCAGACGAGCACAATGAAATCGCGATGCTACAGAAGCCCAAACAGGCCGCTGGTTTCCACCAGATTGTGGATTTCCTCAAGACAAGCCATATTGCCCATGCTCTCACTGTATCGCCATCCATCTATATCGAGCATCAAAGGCAATTCTGGGCAAATGCCACCATTGTTACTGAGAATGGTGTGCAAATGATCAAGACAAGGGTGTGTGACAAACCCTTGACAGTTACTGAAGAGGTAATTCGCATCAGTCTACGTCTAGACGATGCCTCTGGTATAACTTCTATCTCTAATGATGAACTGTTTTCTATTCTTACAAGAATGGGGTATGGAGGCCCATTGGGTGTGTTCAAGTTCTCAAAAGCAAAATTTTCACCTCAATGGTGTTTCTTTGTCCATACCCTTATGCATTGTATCTCTAAAAAGACTACTGGATGGAGTGAGTTCAGTAGCATCATTGCTTATGCTTTGGTGTGCTTGGCCACTGCCAGAAAGTATAATTTTTCTAAAATGATTTTCAGTGATCTTGTCTCAAACCTGGGAAGCAAAAAGTGCTTTTATATGTACCCCAGGTTTGTCCAAGAAGTTATCACCCACGAATTAACGGATATGCCTCATTTTGATGGAGTATATGTACCTAAACCCCCTAAAGGCAAGGTTTTCTCAAATATGAGAAGATCTGCTGGGGACTCGGAAGGAGTTGACATCCCATTGTTCTCTACAATGATGGTGGTGTCCCACACTGAAGAAGGTATGGCAGCAGGGTCAAGGCCCCCTTTAGACCAACCCACTGCTAGCCAATCCTAACCTTCCCACCCTAAATCAATTCTCCAGTCTCTCCTTGATAAACCAACATCACCAATCACCCAAACATACAAAAGGAAACAGGTAAAGAAGGCTCCTTCCCTTCTTGTACCATCAACCCCTAAGCCTTTAAGCCCTCTAAGGGAGGATTCTCCCTTAGAGAATATCTACAGGGAAACCACAAGGGTGTCTCCCAACCCCAAGGAGGTGCTCTCTAAGGAGGACGAAGAGCATATGGGTGAGAAGGCTGCCACTACTTCTGCTAGCTCAGAGGAGGTCAGTGGTAACATACATAAGACCTTCCCCATGGCAACTTTGGGTGAGCAATCATCCAAAGGTCCCAGGTGCCAAGAAACCAAGGGGGTGGATAGTACTTCTGCTAGGCAGAAGACTTTCACTATCAAAAGATCCAAGGATCCCTCAAGGATGGGCAAAACATCCAAAAAGGGTGAGGACAGAACTGACACTGATGAATTGATGGCAAAACTTTCCAAGGATCCTTCAAGGGTGGGTAAAACACCTAAAGAAGGTGAGGATAGATATACTTACTGGGAATTGATTGAAGCATTAGCCAACATTAATGTTGATGTGGTTAATCAAGGAAAGGATATCAAAGAATTGCAGCAAGTGGTTCTCTCCCAACAAAAGCAGATTTCCAAACTCAAACAAATGGTGGGAAAGCTCATGGCCAAGAAAAGAAAAGGTCAGTTTGTTCTCAGAAGGAGAAAGGAGGCAACCAACATAGAAAATGTCCATGCTTCCAAAAAGGGGGATAATTCTAGCTCAGAACAGATTGATCAACAGTTTGAGGGGGAGTCTGTTGAAGAAAAGAAATCTGCAGACACAACACCAGCAGCAGTTACAACTAAAGAAGCAGAAATGGTTACTACTGCTGTGCCAAAACAAGCAGCAGAAACTGTTAGTGCTGCTGAAACTTCACAAGCAGCAGTAACAGAGTTAACACCAACAGAGATTGAAGTAGCTGAAATGCTCATCAAAGCAAAGAATGACACTCCCAAAGCAAAGGGAGTGGTCATAAATGAAGGGGGAGCAAAGAAAATAGAGAAGAAAGAAATGGCTGCAGATGCAAGGAAAAAGGGAAAAGCAAAGATGATAGAATCTGATCAACCATCTAAAAAGCAAAAGACGATTGAGTCAGATGAAGCATTAGCAAATAAAGTACAAGAAGAGTTAGATCAAGCAGAAAAGGAGCAGGTTGAAAAAGACAGAGAAATGGCCAGAGCACTTGCAAATGAGTTAAATGAAGTATTCCAGAAAGGCCTGGAAACAGAGAAGGCAAAGCAAAGAGCAATGAGCCTGAGAAAGGCTATGATGGCCAGAACAAGTGCTAAGAAGAGAAGACCTTCACAAACTTACCTTGCCACTCAGGAAAGAAACAAAATGATAACTTTCTTGAGGAGTGCAATTGGTGTAAAGAAAGAAATGTTTGTGAAGATGACTTTTGATCAAATCAAGGATCTCTATGAGAAAGAAATGGGGAAGCTGAAGAGTAATGAAAAGGATAGAGTGGAGTTTGAAAAGAAGGCCAAGGAGAGACATGATGTGAATATTAATCAACCATTCCCTGAAAGTGAAGAGGGAACTCCTATCAAAGAAAAGACAGAGAAAAAGGAAGAAAAGAAGAAGGAAGCTACTTTAGGGCAAGTTCAAAAGACTCTGAAGAGAACTAAAATGATGGCTAAAAGAAAGAAGATTGTAAAGAAGCCTAGAGTAGAAGAAGAGCAAAAGGTTGCTGAAGAAGAAGAGGCACCTAAGAATGAGGCTGAAACTCAGAAAGTACCACAGAGTTCAGATGTAAACATGTACATGGTGGTAATGGATAAAATTCCAAAGCCTATTTCAGTTGAACCTGTTGGATTCAAACCTCCTGAAGTTATCCACTGGGATATTATGGAGGTGGATGGCAAAGAGTACATTAGATTGAAAAGAAAGGATGAGAAGTATGAAGTCTACAGCACCTGGAACAAAATTGTCAGAGAGTGTTCAAGATCTGATTTGGAAAAATGTTTGAAGTGGGGATGAAAGTTCATGCAGATCAGTTGACAGCTCCAGGGTTACCAATTGTGAAGTTAGTTATGGAATATTTGTGCATGTTGTTCAAACCAGAAGCAGTAAAGCATTTGATAAGAGATGTATTTGAAGTTGTTAGAGGATGGACTCTATATGAGAGGAGTGGAGTCTACGAACTGGCATTGGATACTTTTCACATGGAGTATTACTTGGTAGATAGGGTATACAACCATACAAATCTAAAGCTTCATGCCATGTTAAATAAGAAGTTGGGTTGTGCACCAAATTCAGAAATGGCAAAGTACTTAATTCAGAGAACTATAAATCGGAGTATGGGACTGGATCCTAACATTAGAGTAGATCAATAAAGATTTTGGAAGCATTTGAAGAACTTGACTTCTCTTTCTAAAAGTCAAGTTAGGGGGAGATTGTTGGGAACTGAAGATGTGAACAAGTCTTTAATGCTGCTAGTTCAGAATTACTACTGCCAGAGGACTTCAAAGTTAATACTGCTGAGTATTACTACTGCTAGTAGAATTAATACTGCTAGTCAAAGTTAGTGCTGCTTGAATAAAGTTAGTACTGCTTAGCTAGTTAGTACTGCTAGAAGTTAGTGCTGCTTAGTAGTTAATACTGCCAATACTCATTTAATGCTGCTTCTAAGATAAAGTGAAGATAATGATGAAGAGATCGTGGTTCAAGATAAACATGGAAAGCTGAAGATATTCATGGAAGCTTAGAGATAATGATAGAAGATATTTTGGAGATATTGTATAAACTGTAATTATCTTTTATCTTCAGTATATATATTGTATAGTTTAGAATAGTGATATAACTTTTAATTGAATTCATTCTAAGTTTTAATTCTAGAGAGAAAATCAACCTCAAGGCATAGTTCCTAATTATAGAGAAGTAGAATTCGTCTTGAAAGAGTCTGTTCTTCAAGATTGAGGTTGAGTGTGTAATCTTGTGATTTTAATCATTCAATACAAGTTTACAAGTTGTTGATCATATACTGTTTGTTTACTGTTACATTGAGTATCAAAGTGTTTTTCCGCAACTTCTTTGATATTCTTTCTGAGTATTCATAATTCTTGTTGAGAATTCGATCCTGACAAAAAATATGAATGAATTTTGAGCATTTGAACTTTGAAGATTTCTCAAAACAAGAATATCGAATGAATGAAATGAAATCACGAGATTTGTTTTGAGAATCTGACAATGTAACAATCAGATCAAATAAATTGGTTAGGGTAACAAAGATTTGGATATTTTGTTTATATGAACGAATATAAACAATTTTGCAATGAAAGCACAAGATTAGAACTTATGATTGATGCTCAACAACATTGAATTTCAAACGGGGGTATTACCATCGAAAAAAATTGGTTCGTTATGAGACATGGTAATAACAAGTACAAATGAAGTACTGAACCTGTGTGTGTAAATACGTTTCAGTATAAAGACAAGATAATACGCAAGTATTGACCTTTAGAAACACACAGTCAGTTAAACATTAATGAAAAACATTTAAAATCACACTTCTAGATTCATGAAACCTTTTGAAAATCAGAAGTGGTTTGAACATTTCAGAAACTGTTTTTCATGCTGGAAAGTTGTTCGTCTTCCAAACAATCAGAGATCTAGAGTTAGAAGATACTTACTTTTAAGCTCCCCCTCAGATCATGATATAATGATTTAGGTCTTTTAAGCTTCCCCTGGATAGTTGCAAAATATCCAGGTCTGAACGTTGAAGAACGGGTCATGATCTGTTATGTGATCAGAAGCCAAAATTCGTTGAAGTCCGGGTTCTAAGCTGATTTACTTAGAAGCCATTGTTCTTCTACTCCCCCTTGACAGTAGGTGCCTGCAACAAAGAATTAGTTTTCGGCTTTGGTACCCACTGGTATTTGGGTCCATGAATGTTAGTTGCAGTTCTTGTGGGGGATATAGAATAAGAACCATACCAGAAATGATCCCTGGATTTGTGAATGTGATCATGTGTACGACAATAAGAACAATGGTATTTCTTACCTGACAACCTGAGTAATTGATCTCTCGAGTAGATATGATCAGGTTTACCTTTACTCGCTTTGTTCTTCTTGGCATTAGATGCATGTACACACGATTCTCTTTCTTTCAGCTCATCTTCAACTGGTTTCTTCTTCCAGACCAGTTCCTCATCTTTGTATCTCCTTCTTCTTTGATGTGTACCTGAACCATTTATATTGCTATCATAGAAAATGTTAGTTTTACGAATCCGATCAAAAGATTTAACTGACCTTTGTGGAGAGACAGATTTCTGATTTGTACTTGATACAGACTTTTCAAGCACTTTAATCGTCGAAGCAAAGTTGTCTCTTTCTTTAACAAGCAGGTCAATCTTCTTCGTGAATTCAGACTTCGTTTTCTGCTCTATTAGTACCTTCTCAGATAGTTCAGATAGCTTGGCAGTCAGCTTTTTAATCTCAGTCTCAAAGATGCTTCGTTCTTCTTCAAATCCCTGCTCAGCATCATTTCTTTGGCCGGATATTTCTTTGAAGAATCCAACATTCTTCTGTTCAATGGCCTTCTTTTCTTTTGCAAATTTTTCTCTTTCAAGAATGATTACTTTCTCGAAAGCAAAAACTTGCTGAGAAAGTTTTATGCATTTCAGCTCCACTTCCTTCTTCTCATCAGCACATTTTCTCGAGAATTCTGAGAACTTCTTTGCGAAAGATTTCTCTTTAGTCTCAAAATCAGATTTGTGTTTAGCAAGCAGTTGCTCCAAATCAGATAAACGCTTTTGAAGTTCTGCATTTACATCTTTCAGATCAGAGATCTTTTCCTCAGAACTTTCAACAGAGACTATTTGCTGAGTTTTAGCTTCCAAAATAGAGATCTTTCCTTTTAGCTCAGAGTTCTCAGCTTCCAATTCTCTTCCTGTTAATAAACCCTTTTTCCCTAACACCAACCATTCAGTACAATCCCACAGCTCTTTTCCTGTCATGTTGTTAGACTTTATTTGACCAATAATTTCACTAAAAATGTCACTAATAAATTCACACGAAATACTACTTGTCATATAATTTCGAGCTATATTGTTAGCCCTCTCTCTTTCCTCCTTTTCTACAGGTGAAGCTTCTGTAGGAATCTGGGATTGCATCTCCCCTTCAGTCAAAGATAATCTGATGTAGGGACCCACCTCATGTTCGTCCACACAGTTCAAAAAATAAACTTTCCACTCTTCATATTCTCTTTTGGACTTCAGCCTTGGTAGGTACACCATTTTGATCGTTTCAAATAGAATGTATTCGCTCCGGCTTTGAAGAGAGATGAAACTTGAAAGTGTAGGGACCAAAAGTGACAACGTGTGAAACTTGAAAGTTTAGGGTCACAAATGACACGCTGAATCCTTGAAGTACGGGGGCTAAAAGAAATGCACTGCAAAATGATCGTGAGACAAAAAAATTTGACCTTTTTTTTTTAAATAAATAAACCCGGTCGAGCAAGGGTATCGGTCAAAGCAATCTATCGGTCGAACAAAAAGACCGGAATATGCAAGATACCGGTCGAAGGTAAGACCGGAGTAGGCAAGTACCCGGTCGAAGGGTAAGACCGGAGTAGCAAGTACCAGGTCGAATGGCAAGACCGGAGTAGCAAGTACCCGGTCGAATGGCAAGACCGGAGTATCAAGTACCCGGTCGAAGGACGAAGACAGAAATAGTCGAATATCGGTCCAATGCTAGACCGGAAACCACTAAGGTCTGGTCGATGCACCTACCCGGTCGAAGGGAAATACCGGGGAATACTAAGGTCTGGTCGAAGGGAATGACCGGAGATCACAACTACCCGGTCGAAGTAAGGACCGGTGTTTACAAACTCTCGGTCGAAGGCTCGGGTCGAATAACAATCGGTCAAAACAATAAATACGATAAACACAAATAACAGATAAGATCGATTATCATAAAGGACCGATAAACACGAAGAATTGACCGAAGAACTCGATGAATTTCTGGGATTCGACCGAAACCAAACTCAGAAATTTCGATCCTTCGATCGAATTAAACACACAATAAATGAATCAAAAATTTGACCGGATGCGAGAAAACATAGAACTCATTTAGGCCGAAGGTTTGCAAATAGAAAAATCCAGATTCGATCGATAGCAAAAAAAAAATTCCAGAAGAGAACTTTCGATCGAAACACAGACACAAAACAAACCTTAACTTTGCAGATATCAATTAATCATATACACACAGAATGTAAACACTAACAATCAATTAAATCAAGTAAAGCAATTATCACAAGTAATTGATTTTAGGGTTTTAGACAAACCTTTTTACTGGATCAAACCTTTTTGCCTATCCGCTCTGATACCAATTGTAGATCCCAGTGCAGTGCAAATCAGAATAACAGCAATCAAAGATGAACAGATTATAGGCCACAGCAACTAGTCATATGATTGATATTACTTCAAAGGGTTTAGGTTTACAGAGAGAATTTCTGATAAGAGTTTGTAAACCTAATGACTAGAAAACTGAATAATGAACTTCTAACCTTCTAACTATATAAACTGTTCAAACTGTTCAAACTGTTCGACCCTAATTATGAACTAATAAAGCCTTTAAATACTTAGGCACACAGGCCTGGCGGGCTTATGGGGTTTGGGCCCATCTAATTAATTAACTTTAGAATAATTACATTACGAACCCTTATAAATACTTTATTCCACTTTCAACACACAGGACTTTCAGTCCTAACACACTGGATTTTCACCAACCGGATTTCTTTGTTCCTTAACTTTATAACCCAACGGTCAAAGGCCCCCTCGGAACTTATGATCACGACAAACTCTCATTTGCTTGCATACCTCGCAAAGGTATCGTTGTTCCACCTCCAACAAGTGCTCTTAAGAGAGGCGAGAAACATGACACGAATTATCCCAATTCTCATCGAACACTTTCGGTTATACACTACCTTTTCAACTCTTTCCATAGCTTCTACGGACTCCAAAAAGTAAACCAACACTAGCTTTCTCTCGAACGTACCACTCCATTCTATGGGAACAACTCCTGCATCAAGTTGCGCCCTTTCAAATTTTAAGATCCACAAGACTCGCGTTCATTCACCCACTCCAACTTAACTTCCCTAAAATGCTCCAAGCATTCTATTCCAAAACCAAGGCCGTAACATCCCAGGTCAACTCCTGCGTCAACATGCATATAGTCAACCTTTGTTATCACAATAACCTCATAATTATGAATTTCTTCATCCGATAACCAACCATTGCATAGTAACTTCTCTCGGTACGGCATACTTCGAACGTAAAAGCACTTTCTTTCCCAAACCATATTGTTCATCGTTCAACGGTGATACTCAACTCATACGCAGTAACATACATCGCCCCAAAGGTCATCACTCCACTTCCATAATAAAAGAAAATTCCACATTACCTTACCCTCATAGCCCACTAATTCCAACTGAACGAATCATAATGACTCCCACTTCAATTCTCGTCGCATCCAACAATTTTCCGGTCGCAATTGAAATAAATTCAAGCTTTACCCGTTCTAACATAGAGTGATCATGCTCCCACCATCACTCCAATTTAACACTGGAAGACAGGTTCACTTGGAACCTTTCTGTCGGTCCAACAATGTTTATATCAAGTTCTTAGATTAAACAACAATAACGATTACCAACCTGTGTTGATATATAACAAAGGTTACAAGGTTGATCGATTTAAGCTTGGATGTGTTCTCTCTGTATTACACCTTTAAGTGTGTGTTTTGTGTGTGTCTGATAATATCTGATGATAGAGAGTTGTTGAGAGACACAACTAATATCTAATCTAAAGTGTGTCTAACACACTATCATAATATCTAGATTTAATATATAGATATTATTTCTAACTAAATAATATAACTATCTAAACTAAATCTAATAACTAACTAAGTTAACTAATATCTAACAAACTAGATATTAACTTAACTAATCCAATAACAAACAATTACATTGACATTTATTACAAATAAACATTAGACTTTAATATAGAGAGTCGACGTTCCAGCTTTAGCTTCAGATTGTGATCTTCAGTTTGGATGATCTTGACTCCAATGATATTGTGTCTTAACAATCTCCCCCTTTGGATCAAGATCATTACGAAAATGATTTTAGCAATTCCATCTTCTTGTTCAGCTCAGAAGATGCAATCTCTTTCTCTAGCTCTCAAATCAGCATGTCTTCAGAATACTTGCTTTTGAGGATTTCAATCTTGGACGTGATTCTTGAAACATGTGATCTTTGCCATTTCTTGTGTATTAATTCTCCCCCTTTTTGATGTTAAGTGCAACGACTTCATCAAAACTATTTGTAAGAAATGTCTATCTTTCGGTTAGAGCCCCTGGTCCGTCAATTCATAAGATATTCATCCAGATCTTTGCAAATCCAGACAAAATAGTCGTGTAACACCTGAATCAACTAATGAATCAGTTAACATGCCTGTCAGTAACACTAAGTCACTCTGTGTAACAAATACACATTAGAAAGGAGTTGTTTGATGTTGACTCCCCCAGGGCTTCCATTTAATCATCGAAATACCACAAAGGTAATTTCTATAAACATTATGACAAAGAAACTAATTCCTTGTGTGTTCGTGCTTGTGTTAGAAAGAATTAAGCACTTGATGATTGCTTATTTGGCTCAAATTTTGTGTAAACCACTGAGACAACAGTAAGTTAAACACAGACTCAATGTGCATGATTGAAGTGCGAAGGTGGGGCAGACTTCCTTCTTTTCAATATCCAGATTTTCCAAATGAAAATCAGATAGCAAATGTGCTGCATCCCCTTTGAAAATGTGAAACACTTTCTTGTTCAGAAGAAAATGAGTAGATAGTGAGGTTTGATCAAGAGTTGGCATGGGCTAGTTGCCTATTTCAATAATGTTCACCAAAGAATTGTGAAACACTAGTAATGTGGCTACCCGGCTCAGAAAAAGTTGGTGCAGAGTTGTGATATTCTTTTAACTCTGTTCTCACACGCTCTTTCTTTTAAACATGTAGCTCACTCTAATCAACCTTTCTTTTTCAGCTTAACACACTCATTTCTTTTGACTTTGCACACTCAATCACTAAGGATTAACTTCGTGGGTAGAAATCACTGGTTAAGGTGATTCCATAGAAGTTGTGTTAATTCCTAGCACAATGATTCTTTGTTTTCCTATGATGCACGTGAAGCTCAGATTGGTTTAACTATTTCAGTTAAAGCACAATGAAATTTTGAAAACATTTAAAGTCACACTTCCAAAATATAAAATCTGTTGAAAAATCGGGAAGTGGTTTGAACATTAAAAACAATGTTTTCTATGATTGAAAGTTGTCCTTCTTTCAACCATATATGAGATGAAGATAAAGGATTATACCTTAACGTGCGATCTTACATCTCATGAAGCTAAGCTTTAAGTCATAAACATATGAACTTGTAAGCATCTCTCAAAAATTCTGCAAAAGTCTTATGTCAAGTCAAAGTAAAATTTATTCACTTAAATTGAAAAGACAAAAAGCAGTAAAACTTTTAAAGTACGAGTTCTGATCAGTAATAATCAGAAGTCATATCCAAACTCCTTTGACTTGAAGAGCTCCCCCTAAAATCTTGCATTACAAAAATTTGACATAAAAGGTAAATGCAGAAATCTTATGAGCTCCCCCTCAAAATAAGATTGACGACTTGTCAATTTCTTCTCATTCTCCCCCTTGGATCATGAACAATATATAGAAGTGCAGATATCTTGCGAAAATGAAGAAATGATGAAAAAGTATACAATTAGAAAACTTTGATAGGTAACTACTATTAAATCTTTAGATTTAGCATACCAAGCTTAGAGACAAGAAAGTTAAACCTCTTTTCGTCTAAAGGTTTGGTAAACAAATCGGCAAGTTGATAATCAGTTTTTACAAAGAAAAGTTCAATTGTTCCTTTTTCAACATGATCTTTAATGAAATGATACCTGACGTCTATGTGCTTAGTCTTGGTGTGTTGAACAGGATTCGCTGATATTGCGATGGCGCTCTTGGAGTCACAGTATATCGGGATCTTGTTGAAGTGGAAACCGTAGTCGCGCAATTGAGTTCTCATCCATAAGACCTGAGAACAGCAGCTAGCAGCAGCTACATATTCTGCTTCGGCCGTGGAGGTTGAAACACAAAGTTGCTTCTTTGATGCCCAACTTACTAGTTTGTCACCGAGGAACTGTACATGTCCCGACGTGCTCTTCCTGTCTAACATACAACCTGCATGATCTGCATTTGTGTAGACTGTTAGTTCAAAACTAGTATCTTTAGGATACCACAGACCAAGATCTGCAGTTCCCTTTAGATACCTAAATATGCGCTTCACAGCAGACATATGGATTTCTTTAGGATTGGCCTGATATCGTGCACATAAACATGTTGAGAACATTATATCTGGCCTACTAGAAGTAAGATACATTAAAGAACCTATCATCCCTCAATAAGTCCTAACATCAACAGCCTTTCCCGAATGATCGGTGCCAATCTTAGTACCTGGTGCCATTGGGGTACCAATCGGTTTTGAATTTTCCATTTTGAACTTCCGAAGAATATCCATAATGTATTTTGATTGATTGATAAAAATACCCGATGAAAATTGTTTGACTTGTAAACCGAGAAAGAAATTCATCTCTCCCATCAAATTCATCTGAAATCTAGACACCATAAGGTTTGCAAAATTCTTATAGTACGTAGGATTTGTAGAGCCAAAAATAATATCATCTACATAGATTTGAATTAAAATGATATCGGATTTTTCCTTTTTGATAAACAAAGTGGTATCCACCGTTCCTTTTGAAAACCCAGACTTGACTAGAAAAGTGGAAAGGACATCATACCAGGCTCGAGGTGCTTGTTTCAGACCGTAGAGTGCTTTGTCGAGGATGTAAACGTGATTCGGCTTCTCTTGATTGACAAAACCTTCTAGCTGAGAGACGTAGACTTCCTCCTTCAGAATTCCATTCAGGAATGCTGTCTTCACGTCCATTTGAAAGACCGTGAAGTTCTTGTGGGCTGCGTAGGATAGAAACATTCTGATTGCCTCTAATCGCACCACAGGAGCATATGTCTCATCATAGTCGATTCCTTCCTCTTGTCTGTATCCTTTGGCTACTAGTCTTGCCTTGTTTCGGATAACGGTACCATCTTCGTCTTTCTTTATCTTGAAAACCCACTTCGTACCTATAATTGTTTTACCTTTAGGCTTTGGTACGAGTCTCCAGACTTGAAGTGCATCAAACTGATTCAGCTCTTCTTGCATTGAGATCACCCATGCTGGATCAGCAAGTGCCTCTGATACGCGTGTTGTCTCGAACTTGCTCAGAAAGGAGTCATGCATGCACATATTCATTGATGCTGACCTAGTTTGAACCGGTTTTGATGGATTGCCAATGATCTGGCTTATCGGGTGCTCTTTAGTCCATTTATGTTCATGAGGCAGTGGATTAGATGATTGTATGTCAGTTGTATCATCTATAAATCCATTTGTACCTTCTTCAGCTTGTTCAGGAGGAATTATGATTGCAGTTGAAGTGGTAGGTTTAGAAGGCTCAGCAGGTACAGCTTGTTCCGGCTGTGGATGGATCTGTACAGAACATCCTACTAGTTCAGCTACCTCTGTCTCTTCATCACATGGAACTTCTTCAACTGTTGGAGTCGGTTTTTGAATTGGAACTTATTGTTGAATCGGGGCGTTGGATTCAATAGGAACATCTGATCTGGTTGGATGAGTAGTCGTTAAGTCTTCCATCCTGTCAACCATAACAGATTTCTTTACATTAGATCCAATAAATTCATCATAAAACAATTCAAATAATAAGTCTAAATCAGATATATTATTAGTTGACGTTGATGCTTCATCTGATTTATTCTGTTGAGACACAGGTTCTGGACGGAGTTGCCCAGAAGCTAGTATTCCTGTTATAGCGGGTTCTGAACTTTGATGTTCGGAAGCCATCTCTTCATCAAACGTGACGTTGATGCTTTCAATCACCGTCTTTGACTTCTTCAGATAAACACGGAATGCAATTGATGTCGAGGAATAACCAATGAAGATGCCTTCGTCTGCCTTGGCACTGAACTTGTTGAGACTTTCCCTATCGTTTAGCACGAAACACTTACACCCAAATATATGAAAATATTTGATTGTTGGTGTTCGGTTGTTGATTAAAGCATAAGGAGTCTTCTTGAATCTGTGATGTATCATGGAGTGATTCTGTGTATAGCACGCGGTCGATACAGCTTCAACCCACAAGAATAGAGGTAAGTCTGATTGACTTAGCATAGTACGAGTAGCCTCGACTAGCGTTCGATTTCTTCTTTCGACCACTCCATTTTGTTGAGGCGTACGAGCAACAGAGTATTGATGTGAAATCCCGACAGATTCGAGATATTCTTCAACTTTATTGTTCTTGAACTCTGTGCCGTTGTCTGTTCGTAGAAACTTGACCGGTTTCTGTAGATTCACCTGGGTCGTCTTTAGGAATGTGATGAGGACATCTAGTGTCTCATCCTTTGAACGTAGAAACTTGACCCATGTGTATCGCGAGTAATCGTCCACGATCACGAGTATGTACTTCTTTTCGCCTAGACTCTGAGTTCGCATCGGACCGCATAAGTCCATATGCAATAACTCTAACAGAGCGCTTGTACTTGGTTCAGGTTTTGGTTTATGTTGAGCCCTCTTCATCTTTCCCTTTTCACATGCTGCACAAAGATGTTCTCTTTCATATTTGAGCTCTGGAAGTCCTTTGACGAGCTTTCCACTGACCAGATTGTTGATATACCTGAAGTTGAGGTGAGAGAGCCTTCGATGCCATAACCAACTTTGTTGCATCGAGGCTTTCGTTAGTAGACAAACTTGCTTGTCAGTCTGGACATTTGATAAATTGATTGTGTAGAGGTCTGATTCTCGAGTACCGACCAAGAGTTCTTCGCCTTCTTCATTGCGAACTGAACATCTCTTGGCTTTGAAGTTGACCTCTAAGTCTTTGTCACAGAACTGGCCTATGCTGAACAAGTTGTGTCGTAAGCCTTCTACATAGCTCACCTTCTTGATTGTGACATTGTCATGTTGTACATCACCATATCCCATGATTGGAGAAAACTGGCCGTTGCCGAATCTGACTGTTCCGCAATATTTGTCTTTAAAATTGGACAATATCTCTTTTTGCCCTGTCATGTGCTTGGAACATCCGCTGTCCAAGAACCATGTATGACTAGTCTGCATAAGAGAAATTACAAATTTAGATATTTATACGACAACATTGGAATTATTCACTTTGATTATCGAAGTGCGGGTCTTGAACTGATTTGTTCAAAAGCCTATTTTGACTTTGATGTTCGGGTTTTGAACTGCATTATCCAAAAACCTATTTTGACATTGAAGAACGAGTCCTGATCTGTACATAATCAGAAGTCAAATTCTCTTTAAGGTTTGTGTGCCTGCAACACAGATTTAGCCTTAGGTACCCACTGGAATTTGGGTCCTGCTGTGTTAGCACAAGATTTTGGTACCCATTTCAAATTGGGTCCTCTTTTCTTTTGAAATGCATTGGAAGAAATAGTATGAGATGAATGCACATGAAAATTGCCAAACCAATCTCCAGAATCTTGACAAGAGATAGAAACATGTTTATCATAAATAGAAGACTTTCTAGCAGATAAAGATAACTGAAATAATTGCTTCATTGCATATTGTTTACGAGAAACAACAAGTTTTGAGTTCAAAAGAGCAACATCAACAATTAAGACATCTTTACTAGGCGAAGTCTTACTACAATTAACACTACTAAACGATTTAACAGTCTTGTCAAGCTTCCGTTTGGGTTGCCATTGAGAATTTACTTCTGGCCTTTGCTTGCTCAGATCTGAAACATGTGAAACTGGTGAGTTAGACCTTTGAGCAACAAGCGATTGCTTCTTCTTCGGATTACCAGTAGTGTTCGGTTTCTGTGGATGCTGAGATATATTCTTACCTTTAGCAGTTTTAGCTTTCACAGAGACTGAGTTATCAACTTTCGTTGATTTTGCACTATTAACAGGCATACTGGTTTTGTTCAAAGATTTCTTAACAAAAGATGAATGGTTAGGAAGTTTTGCATTAAAATCAAATTGTTCAGAACAATCATCTAAACCATCGTTAGAGTTCAGAAAATCAAGCTCTTTATTAGCTAGACCAGACATGTCCTCAGAGTTTGAAGCTTTAGAAATAACAGAATTTGAAAACACAGTTGAAAAAACTTTTTGCTCAATATTCATCAAAAGTCTTTCATCTGATAAAGAATTATCGAGTTCAGAAATTTTACTTTCTAAAACGAGAGGAGGGACATATAGTTTACCTAGAATAGGCTTCGCCTCCATTTCCTTTTCAGTATAACTTTGAAAGAAATCACTTGAAAGAGTTTTCTTCTTTTGATATATTGGATTTTCATCATAACTATTATTCAATTTCGCATAATAAAATGGAAGATGAACTTTAGATGATTTCAAACGTTTTTCAGTTTCGTTGGCTTCATCCTTTTCAGATAGTTTAGTCCAGAAAGTTTTAAACTCAGGAATTCTGCGAGCTAATTGCATAGAAAGATGATCATAAAGTCCTGGCACTTCAGACATCCCTTTTTGTAGACAGTGAGGATTCTTATAACCGATTCCCTATCTCTCTATTTCCTCTTTGGGTTTATTCAGATGAATAGTCTGTTCAGTTTGACCCATTTTATGTAACTTCTCTTCCAAACCTTTTAATTTTCCAAGTAAAGAAAAGTTTTCTTTGATACATGAAGAATGCAATTCTTTAAGCTCATATTTATCAATCTCACTTTTTAGTAGTTTAGACTTGAGATCAGAATTCTCTTTAAGAATTATTGTCTTTTCCTTTGCGTTGGTGTCATTATCTTTATGTAAAACCTCAACCAATACTTTCTTCTCAGCAATTTCATTGCTAAGTTTCTGTATCAGTTGGTTTTTGTCAGTATTAACACCATTTTCTCGCTCAAGATTAGATTCTAACTCTTTTTGTTTTAAACTCATGGCATGCATTTTATTCATGAAATCTGAATCTGATAAATTACATACCTCCTCGTCTTCATTATCTGAATCGGCGTCAGCATCTGATTCTATCTTTCCCATCAAGCACATGTTGACTGCTTCATCTCTCTCTTCATCCTCTTCTTCATCATCTGAATGATCAAGCCAGTATTCATCTTCAGTCATCAGTGCCTTACCAACCTCCTGTTGCTTTGCAAGAAGCATCTTGTTCTTGTAATAATCAGAGTTTCTGACTTTTGGCCTTCGGCAGTCCTTGGCAAAGTGACATGTTTTGCCACAGTTGTAGCACGTTGGTGGTTCTGGCTGACTGGATCCTTCAGCTTTGAACTTTCTTTCTTCTGGTTTCCTCTCCTCTAATCTCTTTCCTTCAGACTGAAATCTTCTCTCTTCAGGTTTCCTCTCCTCTGTTCTTTTCCCTTCAAATCTCTTTCCTTCATATCTACTTCCTTCAACCCTTTCCTTGTGGATGTAGTTGTTTGGACCAGAAGAATATCTCTGATTGTTTGAACTTGGCTTCGTGTAGAACTTTTTCTGAAAAGCATTTGACAGCAGAATCATTGCTTGCTTCAGTTGTTCATTTTCATCCATGTCAGAGTTTGCATAACCTTCATCTTCTTCTGATTCGTACACAATTGTCTTGTTCTTCTTCTTCCTGACAACAAGAGCAACTGTGTCTTCAACTGTCTTTCCTTTCTGCCTCTTTTCATATAGAATTTCATCCACCTCTTCTTCATTTTGTCTGAGGGTTTCATACACCTCATGAAGTGGAATCTCATTCAAATCTTTGATCTGCTTCATCTACCTAGCAAATTTTTTCCATTCCGGTTGAAGAATACTCAGGAATTTGACGTTCAGCTCAATTTGAGATTTGTGGACTTTGTTCTTGCTAAGTTCGTTCAGCAAAGTCACAAACCTGTCATAGGTTTCTTCTAAATTCTCTCCCACTCTGCCTCTAAATTCTTCGTAATTATTTAGGCAGTTTGATATTTTCAGCTGATTCCCAACCTTTGAACCCAACATCATCTTTTCGAGATGATCCCACATTTCTTTGCCGGAGGCCTTGTAGCTGTCAATCTTTACATATATTTCGTTTGGAATTCCTTGTAAAATGTATAACTTAGCTAATCTGTCGCCTTTGGCTCTTCTAAGGTTATCATCTCCTAGCTCATGAAACTTAAGTTCAACTTGAGTCGGCAGAGTTCCAACTAAACGAGTCGTCATGACTGGTTTCATAACCCCTTCTTCTATAGATTTCCTGATGAAATCACCCAGCTCATGTCTGTCAACAAAGTTCAGAAACCGATCCTTCCACTATTCGTATTCTCCTTTAAAGAGAACTGGTGGCTTGGTTTCAGTTCCGATTGCAAGGGCTTCTCTGGATGTCATTTTGAAGAAAATTCTAAGTCTGGATTGGAGCCAAGAGAGATTTGCGTATCAAGGTCTGCGTATCAAGGTTTGCGTATCAAAATAGGTTGCGCAAACTGAGGTTTGCGTATCAAACTTTGCGTATCAAATAGGTTGCGCAAACTGAGGTTTGCGTATCAAGCGGGATGCGCAAAGTGAGGTTTGCGTATCTCGTTAGATGCGCAAAGTGAACTTTGCGTTTCGAGAGGGTTGCGCAAACTGGACTTGATCTTTTCGTGAAGAGATTAACACGTGAACTGAGAGAACTGAGCTTTGCGTATCCTTGGGTTGCGCGAAGTGAGCTTTGCGGATCAAGAGTGTTGCGAAAACTGAGCTTTGCGTATTGCTTGAGGTGCGCAAAGTAGGCTTTGCGTATCACGCTTGTTGCGCAAAGTTGATTTTGCGTAACAAGAGTGTTACGCAAACTTGACTTTAATGCTGCTTGTAGGTTACGAGAAGTGTACTTTGAGGTTTACGTTCCAAGTGTGATTCGAAAAGTGAGGTTCGCGTAAGCCGTTGGATGCGAGAAGTGGACTTTGCGTGTTGTTTGAGATGCACAAAGTAGGGTTTGCGTATCAGGCGTGATGCGCAAAGTGAAGTTTGCGTGTGTTCGTCTTCTGGTTTGCGCAAGTTCGTCCTGTACTTCGAAAACTGTCTAAAAACTTGTTCCTTAAACGATTAGCAGTACCAAACTCTACCCTTATGTCTAGAATCACTTCTAGAACTGAATGTGACCACTGGATCTCGATAAAACACACTTTTTGAAAATAAATTTGATGGCACAGTAACTTCTAAACTCGACTATTTTCTCACAAAAATCACAAATTGGAACTCGAATAAAGCTTAATAGTGAAATCAAACAACAACAACTCGATCTAGCATGTTAATCGATCACAACCTGATCGATTTTAACACCTAAAACACCTTAACACTCGAAATCACTTTTTCAAATAGAACACAGAGTCGTTTTTGAAAAAAACTTGATTTGATCTTAATCAGGCTCTGATACCAATTGTCGGTCCAACAATGTTTATATCAAGTTCTTAGATTAAACAACAATAACGATAACCAACCTGTATTGATATATAACAAAGGTTACAAGGTTGATCGATTTAAGCTTGGATGTGTTCTCTCTGTATTACACCTTTAAGTGTGTGTTTTGTGTGTGTCTGATAATATCTGATGATAGAGAGTTGTTGAGAGACACAACTAATATCTAATCTAAAGTGTGTCTAACACACTATCATAATATCTAGATTTAATATCTAGATATTATTTCTAACTAAATAATATAACTAACTAAACTAAATCTAATAACTAACTAAGTTAACTAATATCTAACAAACTAGATATTAACTTAACTAATACAATAACAAACAATTACATTGACATTTATTACAAATAAACATTAGACTTTAATATAGAGAGTCGACGTTCCAGCTTTAGCTTCAGATTGCGATCTTCAGTTTGGATGATCTTGAATCCAATGATACTGTGTCTTAACACTTTCCTACACAATTACCAAGTTGACTCACTCTGAGCACTACCTTCAACCGCTTCTTCCCTTTCCTTCTCGAAAACATGAACATGCTTCTAGAGATAGGCTCACTAGCTAGCCCCAATCCTTAGACCAACCGCCCACTTTAGCTTTATCCACTCTCGAACCATAACATACACTCTAACCCCCTTTCTCACGCCCTCTCTAGGGTTTATAAACTCACTTAACAGAAATTCTGAAAACATAAACTCCTAAATGCTGAGCCACTTGTCAAACTTCTTACTCTCAGGTCAACAATTCCAACTCGTCAAAACACAAACTACATTACTACACTTCACCAAACGGTTACCGACAATCCTCACGCGAGACATTAACCACTCTCTCCCAAACATTACTCACTGATCGAAGACACCTCACGCTCCTCACTCTCCTTCGCCATCTATAGGGTTCCTTCACATTCGAAGAATACTTCGACATCCTCACGGATTTTCCCTGTCTCCTACAACCCATCATGAACTAAATCGTTCGACATTCACATAAATATGTCACTGAAACAAGATGAGCTTGTCCAACACCTCTCTGCGACCCAGGAACCCAAGGTTCCTCCATGAAATTTCCGCCAACTATCCCTCGAACCCATAAACTTCAGATTAGAAAAATCACCAACCCAACCAACATCTATGCATCTCTGCCACATACTTGACACTTTCGAAAAGCTCACCGAGAATCACTGAGCAAGGGTTTTCACCAATGCTCATCCTATAACACTAACACAAGTCTAAATCTTAACCTCAAAGAAGCTCCTTACCACCATAATGACTTGAACGACCACTTTGGCATAAAAATAACACCATCTCATCTAACCATTCATCTTCTTACCACATCATCACCATAACACCAAAATCTCTGCAACACTTGGTACACATAACAAATACCCTCCTCATCATGCCGATCGTAACACCAATATTTGAGATAAAGTCGTTTCACGACTTTGTCCTGCTCAAATCTGGATCGCCCGCAAACTCTTGAACATTTAAACCACTCAACACGATTTCGCTTCTGATCGGCTTATCGCGATCTGCCATATACAAAGTCGGGTAATCGGTAAGATTAAGCGTACTCTCTCACGGGTTAACTTGCTCAAAGTGCAACCACCCCGATTGCTCCCTATACCTTACTCCCACACGAACCATCAGAACCTCATGGGAATTTACCTGACCAACTAACAATCTTCCCTTTTTGAAAAGTCCCCTCGAGGTGGTCCTATACCATTTCAGATACACACCGTTCCCGAACGACCTCTAGTTTCCTTAAGAAACTCAGAAAAACATGATCGTAGCCACTTCCCCATTTTCAGCGTCCCGACAATGCCCTCAACAATTTGTCGTTGACTTCAACATCACAGTCGACATAGTGATACTTCAACAATGTTTTCGACTAACAAGGATTCCCAAAGGAACCTACTCCTTCCAACGCATCATAACTATCTCGGTGTCCCACCGACTTCGCACGTTGAAGGCACATGACTTACTTGATAGAATCTGATTACCAGATCAACTTAAAACTCCGGCTCGATGTCAATAACTTTTCATCCAAAAACCACAACGTTACGTAACAACACGCTGCTAAAAGACGTACCTTAACGACTTCGAATTCCACCCCAAACAACACCACTCGCCGACTACACCATCTCAGGTTAGGAGTGCATGCTACCACAAAACGAATCATTACTAACACTCAAGGGCTAAGGCTTCTGTCACTCTGCGCATTTCCCTAGAAGGAATAGCAGGATCATGAATCGACCGACAACAGACCGAATGTCACACTCTCATCCTCTACCCCTTTCCTCATCCTTAACTTCAATGCTTCCTTACGACCTAACGAGTTCATAGCCTTCATACATGTCAACATATTAGTTTGAAATCATTTGACACATTTGAAAATATTTTCAATGAAACTTTACTCAAGAGATTTCAAGAAGTTCTAACAAAATCACTTATGCTGAGTGAGTTAGTCGACTTTCGCCCTTGCTGGCATGACTAAGTCCATACCAGTCTTCCTTATAACATCACACGGTCAAAAGATGTTATATTTTCCACAAAAGATGACTCATTTATAAAAGAAATGCAATAACTCCCAAATTACTAAGTTCAAAATTTAGCGCACCGTGCAATAAACTTGCCCTTTTTCTAAAACCCACACACGTTTACACACGCTAACTCATTTTCAAAACAAATGACTCAAAGGTGCACACACACCAATAAACCTGACATGAAAGACTCAAGCAACTTATTCGAAAACACCATGCATGATACTCCCATTTCATTGAAGGTTATTCGCTCTCGTAAGGTCGACCGCTTACACTCACACCAATTTACCACCGACCCTTACTCCCGACCAACCAGTCAGGTCCCTCACAATTGCATCCATCTTCAGCACCAACGATTCCCAACATTCTGGTATGTTACACTACCAGTAACCAGCGCGACCATAGATTCGCAATTCCTGCGTCCTTGCTTTGGTCCAACTAGGCTTACCAACAATAGCTCATTTCCATTATGTCTTCATTTCATTTATCATTCAACACAGATATCGTCTCTCAGCCACCCTCGCCAACTTTCATTTAATTACTGATTCAAAAGGCTCAAATCTATTCTTCGATTCTTAGGGTGAACTCTCCTGATGTCCATTGATCGACATCACAAACTACCAAACCGACGACTCCCTTGGAGTAACCAGCTCACCTCCAATCGTCAATCTTCCCTTTTTAGACACAAGAAGTTCTTCCTCCAGTCGAAACATCTACATCCCACACAATACTCATCCCAGAAGGTATTAACCTTAAACCCATGAACGTGCTCGCACAGCACGCCAGAACAACGCTATTGTTTCAATGATAGAACTCACTACCTAAAACTACACTCACCTACTAACCCAACAATAGTACTCGAGTATACTTATGCACCTGTAGATTCATAATGGCATTGGCCAGATGCAATTCTGAGTTTACCTTACATGAGAGTCCTCACTATTGTCGTCCCGATTCTCGATGACCGATGACTCCTTAAAGGCTTCCTACATCTCAATTGTGTCCTTCTATTTCACAGTTTAAGTTTAGGCCCATCCGGTCACCTAAATCCCTTAAACTATGGCTCTGATACCAACTGTAACAACCCGGACTTTAATTACATCAAAATGTAATTATCCATACCAAAAACGATGGCCCCAAGCCTACAATTCAAACAAGGTTTGCAAATACAACCTATTACACAACTGAGTCTATAAGGAAACTACTACAAGGAGTCTTCTAGCTCCTGGAAATAGCTCACATCTTCTCCTTACCCTTACCGGTACCTGCTACCTTGCGATAACCTGAAAAAGGTTATGGTTTTGAAAGAGCGAGGGTTAGACCGATGGTCTAGTGAGTCCCCTCCAAGCGCTACTGCAACAATTCAAATATTATTTAAAACATTTAAACAAAGACTTACGCCTCACGAGCGTAACTCACTCTACTGACCAAACATTTACCATACTTTACGCCTCGCGAGCATAACTCACACTATTGACCAACACTGCCGTTAAAGACGGTATATTTGTCTCATACTGCCTTATTTTGGGGACACACCCCAATGGCATAAACGGGCCACACTCCCCGGTACGATCAGGCGGTCCACACTCCCCGACTTAGGTCAAAACTTCCGAATTAAATGTATGCATACATCTAATCATCAAAAATATATAAAACGAGTTTATATAAACATAACATGAACATGCCAACATAATTAAATCAACCTTTTCAATAAACCTTCACAAACTTTTGATAATAAAGGTGTGCAGTTCAGAAACTCACATTTATCAAATAACTTTCGTAATTGTAAACGAATTTAGTTTGAAAGACTCACCTCAGATCCTTCTTGCTTAAAGTCCGCTTTCTAACGATTCCCTACCTACGACAACACCGATAAATCGGTAAGCCAAAACACAGATAACACTCTCTCGCTCTCTAAACATTTCAAAAATGACACACAGTTCCACCCCGATCGAGTCCACACCGGTCGGCACACACCAATCGACACCGGTCACCGGCCCCCCGGGCCCGGTCAACATTCAAACAAAGTCGCCCAGGGCGATTCAAAACTCGAACAGAACCATAATAACTCTCAAATCTCGAATGAAACGACTAAAAGCTTGACAACGAGATCATTTACCGACTAACTTATTGCAGAAGGGAGTATTAGACTAGAATCATACCTTGATTTGAAGATAACCGAACGATCCTTCGAGACCTAGTCTCCCCTTCTCCCTGCTCTCTTCTCCTTCAGTCGCTCCACAAAATATCAGGAATGAATTCTGATAAATATCTTAGGGTTAAAACATATATATAACCCAAGTTTCATTTAACCCCCTTGGACTTTGGGTCTTGCTTAACTTTTCACCCAACTAACAAAATTATCGAAAATTTTGGATCCGGATATTACAGATTCGAAGTTTCTTGGGTTTGGCGGGCTATTATAGGCGTTTCATTCAAGATTTATCCAAGATAGCCACGCCACTCACCTCACTCACAAGAAAGAACGCCAAGTTCCTTTGGACCGATGCACAAGATCGAGCTTTCCAAACGCTCAAGAAAATATTGTGCGAAACTCCCATCTTATCCTTACCCGAGGGACCGGAAGACTTCGTAGTGTATAGTGATGCTTCCAAAATGGGTCTTGGGTGCGTGCTTATGCTACGTGGAAAAGTAATAGCCTATGCGTCGCGACAACTAAAGGATCATGAGAAGAACTATCCGACTCATGACTTGGAATTGGCAGCGGTAGTTTTTGCGTTGAAGTTGTGGCGACACTACTTGTATGGGACAAAGTGTACTCTTTTCACGGATCACAAGAGTCTTAAGTACATCTTCGATCAAAAGGAACTCAACATGCGGCAAAGAAGGTGGCTTGAGCTTTTGAAGGATTACGATTGTGACCTACTTTATCATCCTGGTAAGGCCAACGTGGTGACGGATGCATTGAGTCGGAGGAGCCATGATGGTGGTGTCAAGATGTCCCTTACGAGGATCGATGTGGTATCGAGTTTGTTGGAAAACATAACGACGAGTCAAGTGGAAGCACTTAAAGAGGAGAACCTCAAATCCGAAGTCATGGTAAAGCAAAGGGAACTCTTAACGGAAGACGGTCGTGGACTCAAGCTCTTTCAAGGGCGAATATGGGTGCCGAAGGTCGGGAGAAACCGTGACCTACTTCTTGAAGAAGCGCACAAATCGAAGTATTCTATACATCCCGGTAGCACCAAGATGTATAGGGACTTGAAATTGAATTATTGGTGGCCAGTGATGAAATTAGATGTGGCCAATTACGTGGAGAGGTGCGTCATGTGCCTCCAAGTCAAGGCGGAACATCAAAGACCGTACGGAAGTTTGCAACCGTTGTCCATTCCCGAGTGGAAATGGGACAACGTCACCATGGATTTTGTGACGAAACTACCAAAGACCTTACGCGGCCACAACACCATTTGGGTAATTGTTGACCGACTAACCAAGAGTGCGCATTTCCTTGCGATGTTGGAGACTTTGCCAATGGAGAAATTGGCCAAGATTTATATTGATGAGGTGGTGTCGAGGCACGGAGTTCCGTAATCTATCGTATCAGATCGGGATATTCGTTTCACTTCGAACTTTTGGGCAAGCTTACAGAAAGAGTTGGGCACTAGACTGAATTTGAGCACGGCGTGTCATCCTCAAATAGATGGTCAAAGCGAGAGGACGATCTAGACGCTAGAGGATATGTTGAGGTCATGTGTAATAGACTTCGGAGGAAGTTGGGACTCACATCTACCTTTGGTAGAGTTCGCGTATAACAACAGTTACCATTATAGTATCGGGATGGCACCGTTCGTGGCATAGTATGGACGGAAGTGTAGAACCCCGGTCTGTTGGTTAGAAGCGGGCGAAAAACAATTTGCCAGACCGGAAATAGTTCAAGAGACGGCGGATAAAGTGAAGGAGATCCAAGAAAGATTGAAGGCGACTCAAGACCGACAGAAGAGTTATGCGGACAAGAAGAGGAGACCGGTCAAGTTTCAAGTGGGCGACCGTGTCATATTGAAAGTATCTCCATGGAAGGGGATTATCCGTTTTGGGAAGCACGGGAAGCTTAGTCCTCGTTTCCTTGGACCCTTCGTCATTTTGGAGAGAGTTGGGTTACAAGCCTACCGGTTGGATTTACCACCGGAAATGGATGGAATACATCCTACGTTCCACGTGTGTTACCTTCGGAAGTGTCTAGCTTAGGAGGAAAGCGTGATTCCTTTGACGGAAATTCGGGTAGATAATGGGAATCGTTGTGTGGAATAACCGGAGGAGATCTTAAAATCGAAAGTGAAGAAGTTACGACATAAGGACGTGGTTATGGTTAAGGTTCAATGGAAGCACCATCGGGGTGCTAACGTTACTTGGGAGTCTGAAGATGATATGAAGAAGCGTTACCCTCACTTGTTTAATTTAGGTTGAGATTTCGGGGACGAAATCCCAATTAGGTGAGATTTCGGGGACGAAATATACCTCACAGACCTCCTATATGTTTTATGTTGGACGAACCAAGTCAGTAGACACTAGGAGGATGTAGTCTTGGGTGCCACCGTGATGGTATGTTCTTAGACCTCCGCCATTCGGGGTAATGCCATGGTTGTAGTCCTTGGATGTGTCGGGCCTTTGGGATATCACTCTTAGTAGTTGGCATTAAGGTACATTGTCTCTTTGGGTGGAACTTGATTGGTGCTATGGGTATCCCCCGTTGACTCCACATATGTTGAGTTTTGGTTAACTGCTGATAAGAATTGTAATTGTGCTATTATGCTATTTCTTGTTCAACTCACTAGGATTTTTGGCCTAACACTTGTTTGGTGTCGATGTGTATCTCAGGTTCTAGTGGCGTCGGTTCTAAGCTAGCGTAGTTGCTTGGGTGAGAGCTTAGGGAAACTTGCATTTGGACATACATTTCATAGAAGAATTTTTGGGTTTATATATGACACCCCTTTTGTAATCTCTTTTCTAGTTATAGAAATTAGATTAGTTGGTTGTTGTTTATTTGTCCTTTAAATTACAACTGTAATTAAACAGGATTGGTTATTCCCCATTTTTGGGAGGCTCTTGCTATGGAAATTCTATATACCTCGTGTCCGTTTTTTGGATTTTTGTTATCCCTATTTTTAGGGTGTTACATGTTCTTCACGATCACCTTATTCAACTTCCTATAATCTATGCACATCCGTATAGTGCCATCCTTCTTCTTCATGAACAAGATTGACGCTCCTCATGGCGACGAGCTTGGTCTCACAAATCCCTTCTCAAGAAGTTCTTGTAATTGTCCCACCATCTCTTTCATTTCAGACGGGGCCAAACGATACAGAGCTCTAGCTATCGGAGCTGATCCAGACGCTAAATCAATCTTGAACTCTACCTGGCGATCGGGTGGTAATCCAGGCAAATCGTCCGAGAATACGTCAGGGAATTCCTTTACCACTTCCATATCTTCAAATGTTTTCTTCTCGAGCTTGGCGTCTATAACGTACGCCAAGAAGAATGAGCATCCTTTCGATAAACACTTTCATGCCTTCACCATGTTGATAATTGCCACCTCGCCTTTCCGCCTTTTGCCGTACACGGTCACCGACTCATCGTTCGAAATTGGAATTATGAGTTTCGACTAGCAACCCTCTCGATGGTGACAATGACACCTGACTATGCCCTGGTGGCATAGTCGCCGGACATAGTCGCCCCAGGCATTTTTGGGAGCGTCTTCGACCCAAACTGATCCGTTTTCGACGAGGGAGGGTTGACCAAGTTCAAAATTCAAAACCAAACGATGAGGCATTAACGTACGATTATTTAAATACTAAAGCGAAACCGAATAGAGAAAGTCTACTCGAAAATACGGGTGTTACAGGAACTCTCAAGAATAGACCTAGAGGGGTTGACTTGATGTTTTCGAACAATAGACTTAGACGAGTTGAGCTCACTAAATGATTGGTGTTTATTTGTACCATGTTATGATCACTAATGGTTTACTTGTTTGCTTTGATTTAGCTCGTGGCTATATCCAACCGTACAACTACAAATGGGTTTATGATTTCCATTTCTAAATTATTAGTTCTTACTAGGCTTTAGCCTAACACTTGTTTCTTTGCTGTCATGTATGGCAGAATATCTTAGCGGTGGGGCTCGTCGGGATTGAGTGGACGACCATTTGGTCGAGAGTGGCCTTTTTGGAAGAATTTATCGGCCGACACATATGATTTTGAGGACATACATTTTGGGAAGAATAACGAAACCCGATTATAATCTAATTGACGAACTTAGATTATTATGTTGTTGATTTTTATTCTTCATTCTATTTGGGTTTGTAAACGCCATACTTGTTTCCTCGTTTCGAGATGATACACTTTGGTTTAAAATGTTATTACCGCATTATTCATGTTTTAACTGACCCTACCTTAGGGTGGTACAGGTTTCTTCCATTTATAGACGCCATATTGCCGAATTATCGAACTTTAATTTTACCCTAAATTTTAGGATGTTACAAATTTAGTGTTTCTACACTTTTATCTTATTTTTCTTTGATAAATAAACAATGTGTAAATTACAAGGACCAAAAATGTAACTTACATATATATATATATAATATTATATATATACATACACACAAACTTCACACACCCTATCGCAGAATCATTGTTGCCGCCACCTCTCGGCCATCTCATCCGCCGCTGGCGCCACCTCCCGGCCATCCCATCGCATAATCTCCGTCGGCAACTTCATCGAAGAATACACCAATCATGTCGACATCGCCACCTTCAATGAAGAAACTATTTCCATCAAACCAAACCCTAACCTCTCATTTGACCACCGTATCCTCCTACTAAACTTATGTTCCATCCTAACCCTAAGTTATCTGGTGATATCCTAGCCTCTTCCGGCGACTTTCTTCGCCTCTAGAGAGTCTCCGATGACTCACATCTCCGTGACTCCGCCCCAATGGAACGATATACAGAACCTCTTGAGCTTTATGACTCAGTCGTAGATAAAAGCAACTCACCACACTCCGATCTCTCATGGCCACCGTCATCAACACAAATGCCGACACAAAAGCATGAATCCAGTCAACCGCCGTCAACCTGTACTTTCTCAGGTCCGACAAACCGGAGGCATAAGCTTCCGTCGTCTAGGAATCAAAGACCCATATGCATTTGAACGCTTTTAGTCCCTCTGATTGTCTTTTCCGATAAACGCTTAAATCTCTCACACACTAAAAGAACTCAAAATCAAACCAAAAATCCTAATCCAAACCAATATCAAGCAAAAAACCCCAAATTTAAACCTCAAAATCAAAACCCAAAAGCAAACTCAAATCTAAACTGAGATGTTTTTTTTGAAACACTAATCTAAATTCAAATCAAAACCAGATTGAAATCTATGATTAACCCACAGAGAACTAATCCAGAAAAGAGGATTTGATTTATCCCGAAGGTGGTTGTTGAATTTCTTCGTATGGTTTTTCAGGCCAGGGACGATGATGGTGGTAATTGAGAAAGGCATCGATTGGGGTAGATTAACGGTGGTGGTGTACTGGTGGTGAGTGTAGGGCGTACTAGTGTTGTTCACGTGAAGGAGATGTAAGGACACCACCTAGGAAAGAAGGGTGTGCGTTCACAAGAGATGGACCTGTTCACCGTTCACGGGAAAGAATCTTGTGGGTGTTCTTCGTCCGCTGGAGTTACAGGGGAAGATTCACAGGAAATAATGACTACGAGGGGCACCACGTTCTTCATTGTAACCTTTGTGAAAGATATGGTCTGCACAGATTGATGGAGAAGGAAAAAGGGAGGAGTAGGAAATAAGAGGGTGATGGTGGCAGTGGTTACAACTGGGTAGAGAGGGTGGTGGCGGTGATATGTGAATATATATATATATATAGGGAGAGGTTCATTTGAGAAATGGTAAATATATGAGAAATAGAGAAGTAATCTTAGCCATTCATCTGGTCAACATTTGCGGCTTTGACCGTGAAGCACCGGATAATTCCTTGTGTGGTCTATAGAAGGTAGAGGGGTAATTTCGTAAAATACACGGGATGGGTTCATATATGAATCTGTTAATTAGTTCAACTGATTCATATATGAATCTTTGTGATTCATACAGATTCATATATGAATCTTTGTGATTCTTACAGATTCATATATGAATCACAAAGGTTCATATATGAATCTGTTAGTTAGTTCAACTGATTCATATATGAATCATAAAGGTTCATATATGAATCAGTTAAAAGAGTTCAGTTGTGAATTGCACTGGTTCATATATGAATATATAGTTCATATGTGAATTATACATGTTCATATATGAATACAACCCATGTGTTTTGTAAAATTTACGAAATTGTCTTTCTATTTTTGGGATAGCCGAAACTTTTGACCAGTCAAAGCCACAACTTTTGACCAGTCAAAGCCGCAATATTTGACTAGTCAAATCCGATCTTGACCATATGAATGGCTAGGATTACTTCTCTATTTCTCATATATTTACCATTTCTCAAATGAACCAAACATTATATATATAACCACTAGGTCTTTGGCCTAGTGGCCACCTCTCTTCCGTAAACGCTTCTACTTGGGGTTCCCGTACTAGGGTTCGAATCCGGGGGAAGACAGGATGTCTTTTCCGGTGCAGGCTTATAGAGGTAGGGCCTGTAGGGTCCACAAAAGTGGGCCACGGGGCCTTGGGTCCCCGCCAATAAACCTTTATATATATATATATATATATATATATATATAGGCAGATTCAAACGAGAAGCTAAACATTTTGCGAGAATGCGAGAAATGTTTAATCATATATGATACTCAAACTTAATCATATATGATTAAACATACCCACAAGCCGTGTAATCATATATGATATCACACTTCTCACATTCTCGTAAAATGTTTAACTTTTCGCATGATCCTTCCTTCCTCTCTCTCTCTCTCTCTCTCTATATATATATATATATATATATATATAATATAATATAATTGTATATAAGAGTAAGTTACGTTTTTGGTCCTTGTAATTTACAAATCTAATTTTTTATTAAAAAAATAAGATAAAGGTGAAAAAGACTAAACACCCATGACTTAACGGGTTCTTTTAACAACCGTTAGAGACAGGGATTAAATCCGGTCATTTTTGCATACTTCAATGGTGAAACTGTAATTTTTAAACTATAGGGACCAAAAGTGTTATAAACAAGAAACCACAGGGACCAAATTTGTAATTTACTCTTTTATTATTTATTATTTTGTTTTTTTAATGGTGATGACAAAATCTTATGTGTTAAAATCTAAGTTTGCTTTAATATTCCCATTAATGGATTTTGAAAATAGAATGTTCTAAGTTAATAACAATAATAATTTGGGGAGGGGGGAGGGGTCCAATAGAGTTATTAAACTTCATATTTTAGCTCATGGTCTAATAAAAGATAATGGAATTATAATTTATTATTTAGTAATTTCTAAAAAGTAAGTAATTGTTGTTTTTTATTTTTAAAATATATAAACGTAATAAAAAAATTAATACATAATATGAAAGTATTTAGTTATCGGAAATTGTTATAAAAATCATTGAACTTTGCTAGCATATTATTGGCTTTTTTGGGATAATTTTATACAAAATAATCAAATTGAAAAAGTACAACAATTTTAATGACAATTTTTACAAAACGTGAAGTAAAAGTATATCACTAATTATTCCAAATTTCCCTTTTAATAATGCTATCAAGTTTTATCAATTTAAAAACAATATTCACATGTTAATAAAAAAATACTTTGAGGAAAAGAAGTATTTTGTTATAGTTTGATCAATTTTAATAAATTAGGATTATATACAACTTAAGCAATATTTCAAATGATTTATTTTTAGTACCACAATAATCGGATAAAAGAGTAAGAGTATCATATTATCATTTCTAACACACATGTTTCGTCAATAACAAAGATTTTTAATTCTAGCTTCTTGTACCCTTTCATGTACTTTTGATTCCTATAAATTCAAAATTGCTTTTTATTTTCTAGATAATTCATAAAACAAACAACACAAAAGAAAACGTATTTTAGACGATTTACACGTGCAAGAGGTGCAATTTTGACTAATCTAGCCCAAACTAATATTGTTTGATCCTAAAGTCTTCTCGAAGGGAAGCTCTTAATGAAGAAACTAATACCCTTAATTAACAGGTTGACTAAACTAATTACAACGTTTAATCAAATAATGTTTAGACCGAAAGATGAAGCACGTAATAAATGAAAAGGTTTCTTGTGAATGTGATAGGGTACAAACCTAGTAGGAAATGACATCTATTGAATTAAACATGATTTTAGTTTGTGATGTTCACGTTTAATTTGGATGCTCGTTAATTTAATGAGATGTGGTTTTTAATGTTAGTGTGGCTAAAAAAGTGCCTGAATGATGCAAATTGGTTCGATAGGCCATATTTCCGTCAGTTACTTAGGTATATGATCACCCACAAGTAACTACGTTGAGAAGTGAAAAACCGTCAATCAAATAGAATTAAGTAACAAAAGCGTTTGTATTAGCGTCAATTTTGACCTTTAATATTTTCATGGCTCACGATAATTTAAATTACGGTGGATCCATTGTTGGAAGGTAATACAAGATGTATATATGAAATTTATTTTTACAAAAAAATAAATTTCGTTACTACGGTTAACAGTCTTGAAGATCGTAACAAAATAATGATTTACATAAATTTGAACTGAACTAAAGTCTTCAAGAAGGGCTCGTGGACCACATAGGTTCTACATCTCTTAAATACCACAATCTTTTTTCTTTCTTAATTTCCCAGTTCTTTAACTAAACTAATTAATTGTTAAGTCTAAATATTGTATCCAAGATTTAATAGGAAAGTCAAATGTGTAAAAGTCAACATTGACCTTGTAATAGTTAGTAAAAGTAAGTTTACTTTCCTTAGCCATTAAGGCTTTGTTTTAGTTTGGTAGTATATATAGGTTTTGTTAGTAATCTTGTAGTAACGATCTAGAGAATGCATTGTTTGTAATATTCTAGAGTGTGTAATTCAAGATCTACTTTCTCTCTCTAGACTTTCTCTCTCTAGTTCTTGTGCATAATGTTCATATCTTGAATAATTGCTTGTTGTGATTGGATTTTATGATCAACAATTGGTATCAGAGCCGTACCAAACTTTTCAGAAAAGATTTTATCATGATTTGATTTGATTTCAGTGTGTTTTTGGATCGAAATTTTAAATTTTCGAAAATTTTTTCAAGAAACGAGTTTGTTACTGTTTCATCAAATTTTTTGTGAAAAGTTGATTTTATTGCTTGAAATTGGAATCATTGTGCTCGATTTGTTGTAGTGATTGAGTCTTATGTTGATTCCATATCGTAATTCGATCTAAATCTTTGTCAATTTTCGTTTTTTTTTTTGAGATTTTTCTTGAAATATCGTTCGGATACTGTTCTTGAATCAAAATTGTTGATTTCTGTGTTTTTAATCGAAATAGTGTATTAGAATTGTGTTCGAAATGTGTTTGTGAATGAATTGTCAAATTTTCAGATTGAAATTCGAGGTCTAGATAAGTTTTTGGTGCAAATTTGTTGGTTTTATAGATATGCGTTTCATTCATCAGATATGCGTTTCATTCATCAGATATGCGTTTCATTCATCTTGGTTTGCGTGTGATTCGTACTGGTTTGCATATCGAAAGTTTACTTGTGCTTAATTTGTATTGTGCGTTTCACGACACAAACGCATTCTGAGTTGTGCGTTTCACGACACAAACGCATTCTGAGTTGTGCGGTTCACGACACAAACGCATTCTGAGTTGTGCGGTTCACGACATAAACGCATTATGAGTTGTGCGGTTCACTACACACGCATAATAGAGTGTGCGTTTCACACTATACACGCATATCAGAGTGTGCGTTTCACACTACACACGCATAACAGAGTGTGCGTTTCACACTACACACGCACACCACAACTTTGAGTTTCAAGAAGGACCCCGCATACCTCACTATGCGTTTCCTCAACAACTCGCATACCTCACTATGCGTTTCACCAAGGACCCGCACACCTAGCTTTGCGTTTCGGGCAACACACGCATACCTCAGTTTAAAAAAAAGTATTGTTCAAATTTCAATTTTCACGAAATATTTTTTTTAAGATTTCAATTTGATCTGATTGTTGTTTTTCTGATATATAGTTTGGGAACGATCTTTCCTATCAAGCTTTTTCAAGATGTCAATTTACTACAGATCTGATATATCTGGTATTGAAGCTGAGCGAAATGATCTGAAATTTAAAAATTCAGAGTATCTCAGAAGGATTCAGGAGTTGGAACTGAAATTGTACAACTGTATTAAAACTCCTGAATGTATAAATTGTACTAAAAATAGTTCTAATTTTTCAGGTATCCTTTATGAGAGGGATAAAGAGATAAAGAAGAAAGAGAGAGAGATTATGAATCTTCAAAGTCAACTGAAGACAACTGAACAGAAATCACCTGAGCTACAAGCAGAATCAGTTGAGCTTCAAAACAAGTTGAAGGCTTTCGAAGAGAATATATCTGTTTTGGAATCTGAAAACACTGAGCTTAAAAAGAATTTATCTGTTTTGGAAAAACAGCTTTCTGATAATAAAGCTGATTTTGAAAATGAAAAGAAAAATTTTTCAAAGAAGTTTTCAGATTTCTCAAAGAAGAGTTATGAAGAGAAGAAGTCAGTGGAGCTTAAATGCATCAAGTTTTCTCAACAAATCTCAAATTTTGAGAAAGTATTGATATTGGAAAGAGAGAAGTTTGATAAAGAGAAGAAGGCCATAGAACAGAAGAATGTAGAATTCTTTAAAGAGTTATCTGGCCAGCGAAATGATTCAGAAAAAGGATTTGAAGAAGAAAGATTAATCTTTGAATCTGAAATCATGAAACTGACTTCCAAATTGTCTGAACTGTCTGCAGCTGCGCTGAAAGAGCAAAAGACGAAGTCTGAATTTACAACGAAGATTGACCAGCTTGTGAAAGAAAGAGATAATTTTGCGTCAAAGATTAAAGAACTTGAAAAATATGTTTCAAGTTCAAATCAGAAATTCATCTCTTCAAACAAGTCAGTCAAATCATTTAATCAAATTTGTCATACTAACCTGTTTTATGATGATTATTTAGATGGTTCTCCAAGGAGAACAAGTTTCAAGAAAGAGAAACTGGTGTGGAAAAAGAAACCGGTCCAAGATGATAAGGAAAATGAGCTGAAAAAGATGAAATCATGTGTACATGTACACAAAGCAAAGAAGAACAAAGCACCTAACGGTAAGAAATTTTATTGTTCTATTTGTTGTACACATGATCATTTTCATAAAACAAATGATCATTACTGGTATGGATCTTACTTTGTATCCCCCACATGCACTGCAACTAACATTTCTGGACCCAAATACCAGTGGGTACCAAAACCGAAACCTGAATCTGTGTTGCAGGCACCTCAATCCAAGGGGGAGTAAGAAAGAAAATGGCTCTTGAGTAAATCAGCTCAAGACCCGGACTTCAATGTCAAAATGGCTCTTGAGTAAATCAGCTCAAGACCCAGACTTCAATGTCAAAATGGCTCTTGAATAACACAATTCAAGACCCGCACCTAAGTGTCAAGATTATGGCTTCTAAGCAAAACAGCTTAGGACCCGTACCTCAGAGATCAAAAAGACCTTACTCCTGTATGCTTGCATCCGATGGATATTGATGGTCTTCATCCCAAGTGAATTGATCTGATCTCTATCCTATACTTTTTCTTTGCTAGATTTTTCTGATATTGATGGTCTAACAATTCAAAAGGGAGTGTTTGATCTCTATCTTGTTTTAACTGACATATTTCATATGCTTAATTTAAGGGGGAGTAAAGGTGATGATTTCTGATTATTTCAGATCAGAAATCATTCTATAACTGTTTTACTGCTTTCTGTCCTTTTATTTTTGAATAAATAAAATGAATAAAGTGGCTTCTGATCAAATGACAGATCAGGACCCGTTTATCAATGATCAAAGACGGATATTGTGCTAATATCCAGGGGGAGCTTAAAAGATTAAATCTTTATATCATGTTTTGAGGGGGAGCCGAAAAGGTAAAAATCTTCTGATCCTAGATTTCTGATTGTTAGAAAGAAGAACAACTTTCGAACAAGAAAAACCTTTTCTTAAATGTTCAAACCACTTCTTATTCTCATAAGATTTCATGAATTTAGAAGTGTGCTTTTAAATGTTTTTCAAAATTTCGAGCTTTAATGTTTAACTGACCGTGTGTTTCCAAAGATCAATACTTGTGTATTATCTTGTCCATATATTGTTAAGTATTCACACACACCGGTTCAGTATTTTCTTTGAAATTGTTATTACCATGTCTCAAATTCGAACCAATTTTTCGATGGTAATACTCCCGTTTGCAATTTCACAGTTGTTGAGCGTCATTCATCTTTTTCATATTTGTGCTTTCATTGATAAATTGTTTATATTTGTTCATATAAACAAAATATCCAATTCTTTGATACCCTAGCTATTTCATTTGATCTGCTTTTAATCATTGTCAGATTCTCAAAACAATTCTCTTGACTTCATTTCATTCATTCAATATCCTTGTTTTGAGAAATCTTCAAAGTTCAAAATGCTCAAATTTCATATCTGATTTTTGATGAGCATACATACACTGACATATGATTTATTGTGCTTTACATATCAAGAAAATCATTGATAAGCATGTACTTTTAGGAACATGGGATTCAGTGTAAGTGCTTAATAGATCTTCCATGGATTCACGATAACCAGTGTTTCCTACCCCGGAAGAAATCCTTTGAATGATTGAGGGGAGAGAGGTCTAAAAGAATTGAGTGTAGGAGTGAGCAGAGGTAAAATGGAAATGAGAGATTGGTTAGATGTGAGCTTATATGTTTAAAAGAAAGAGGGCGTGAGAACAGAGTTAAAAGAATATCAGAACTCTGCACCTACCACTTTCTGAGCCGGGCAGCCACATTACTGATTGGTTCACATTTCTTTGGTGACCATCATTGAAATAGGCAAATAGCCCATGCCATCTCTTGCATATAACCCCACTAGCTACTCATTCTTTTCTTAAAAAGAGAATGTTTCACATTTTCTGGGGAAGCAACATATAATCTATCGGATCTTCTCTTGGAAGATACTGATATTGAAAAAGAAGGAAAGTTGCCCCACCTTCGATCCTTTCTCATGCACATTGAGTCCATGTACAATCATTGTTGTCTCAGTGATTTACATACTTTGAGCCTTATGAAACACAATCATTGTGCTAATTCTTTCAAAACACAAGCACGAGCACACAGAGAATATGTTTTTCTGTCAGAACATTCATAGAATTACCTTGTGTCTTTCAATGATTGAATGGAATTCCTGGGGAGTCAACATCAAACCAGCTCCTTACATTGTACATCCGTTGTACACAGTAACTTCGTGTTACTGACAGGCATTTCTAACTGTTTCATTTGTTGAATCAGGGTTACACGCTCATTATGTCTGAATTTGCAAAGATTCGGATATATACACTTCATGATTCGGCTCTTCAGATCAAAGTGCGAAATTTGTCAAAAGGGGAGATTGTTAGTTGATCTCAAAGGGGAAAATCAAAGTCTGAGCTGAAATTGATGAAGTTTTGATGATAATGATGCTCACATCATCAAAAAGGGGGAGAATGTTACAAAGATCAATTTCAAAGATGAAGAGTTGTCAAAGTTTGTCAAAGTTCAAGTTAGAATTTCAAATTGCTTCCGCTGATTTAAAGTTCAAGTCTGACAAAGAAATTCAAAGCCAAAAGATTCTGAATGAAGAATGTTCAAAGAAAATCAAGATGATTCGTGAAAGTTTGTTCTTCCAAAGACGATTCAGAGATCAAAGTGATGAAGATACAATTTTGTTTGAAGACGAAAGATTTTTCAGAAATGATGTTTCAAGTTTCAAAGAAGTTTCAAGAATTTCCTGTTTTGTTCAAGGCATGTTGACTTTCCAAAGATTCAAAGATTAAAAAGACTTTCCAAGATTCTTCAAAAGCTGCAAAAGAGCAAAGTTTTTGAAAGCTTCAAGTGACAAAAGATGAAGAATCAAGAGTTGAAGATCTGCATCAAATTTTTTATTAAATCTTGAATACAAAGGGGGAGATTGTTAAGTCTAAATATTGTATCCAAGATTTAATAGGAAAGTCAAATGTGTAAAAGTCAACATTGACCTTGTAATAGTTAGTAAAAGTAAGTTTACTTTCCTTAGCCATTAAGGCTTTGTTTTAGTTTGGTAGTATATATAGGTTTTGTTAGTAATCTTGTAGTAACGATCTAGAGAATGCATTGTTTGTAATATTCTAGAGTGTGTAATTCAAGATCTACTTTCTCTCTCTAGACTTTCTCTCTCTAGTTCTTGTGCATAATGTTCAAATCTTGAGTAATTGCTTGTTGTGATTGGATTTTATGATCAACATTAATATTTAATTATTAGGCTATAAATCTTGGTTAACGTATACATGTTTAAGGTATACATTTTTTTATATACTTGTAATTATATTGTAACACCCCGAATTTCGAAAAGCATCATTTCAAGTTAATACATAAATCAGTAAAGCGAAAAATAAGATATATGATTTTGGACTTGAATCCTAGATTTTATAGTCTAAATGGATGAGGAATTCAATTACGAGTACAACGGTTCTTTTCGGAGCAAAATCGGAGCTATAACGAAGAATTTATGGCCAAAACAGTGAACGAAAAGAAAACCGGGCGACTTATGCCGCGACTTTATATAACCCGCGAAATCTACCGGTCGGGCATAAAGCCCGATTTTCAGCCCTAGAACTTCATTTCTTCATAACTTTTGATCCACAACTCCGATTTAGGTGATTCAAGTTGCCACAGTTTCGTTTTTGAGAGATCTTCAAGGATCTTGCAAGAGATTGGAAGTCTATTGGAGTATACAAGAGTATTTTGTGGTGGTAAGCTCCTCATCTCTCCCTCTTCATCTTCTTCACCAAAGTTTTCTAGGGTTTCATCCACCTTTTGTTCTCCCTTTCGTAGATTAGAGGTTTGTAACCATTTTAGTGAACTAGAGGTGTTTTGGTTGGTGGATTCAAGCTTGGGTTAAGGTAATCTTCTATTCTCTTCAGTTATGGAAGTTAGGGTTTCGGTATCAGTTGAGGTATTCATGTATAAGGTTTGGGAAACGATTCTTTGTGGTTGATTATGATTATTTATGGTTGAATATGTATGGATTTAGGTTTTTTGGAAGTTTTGACTTGAGAATCCAAGTGTTCTTCAAAGGAGCTTTAGTTGGGGAAAAATCTAGATTTAGCCTAAATCTAGCAAGGTGAGTTCAAGTTGATTTGTTAAAACGGTGTACATGCTAAAATGTGTATTTTGAAGTAAAAGTATGTGTTACTTGGTATTTGTCGAGTGTGAGTATTTTGATAAGTTTTCATATTTGGTGAACATGGGTTGTTTAATTCCATAAAATGCTCATATTTGGGTTCTTAGCAATTTTGTACAAATAGAGTCCATTTCATGACTTATGCATCCTTGGTGATTTTTGTACAAACGAAGTCTATTTCATGTCATAGACATTTTGGGGTATTTGCATTCATAAACCCTTTGGAAAACCTTTGGTCCCAATACGTGTTGAGTTTTGGGTTAATCACGTCTTTGAGGTATGTGTCTTCATAAACGTTGTTTAAAGACACTTCATTAATTGTAGGGACGTTAATTGTCGGTCAAAGGAATTTTCGGGCATTTTGGCTCGGTGTTGACATAAATGAGTATTGAGGACATTTGTCCGGTTTTAATGGCTCGATGTGGAGTCCAATTTATGATTTACATCTTAATGCATTTTATTGCATATTTATAATCATTACAGGCTCGAGTGCTTTTGTCATTCATGTGTAGTCGTGTATTTTTAGACTGTGTTGCATTGGATCCATAGGCACGTAAGTCAGTCTTATTTGATGGTCAATTGGGTGGTACGGGGTTGGACTCCGGGACTCATGTTTTATGACCAAAACTTGACAAGTAGGCACTAGGAGGATGTAGTCTTGGGTGCCACTGTGTGGGTGTGTGCCTAGACCTCCGCCGTCGGGGAATTTCCTCAGTTGTAGTCCCCGGGTGTGTCGGGTCTTTCGGGTGTCTTTTTGGCATCAAGGTACCTCATCTCTTTGGGTGAAACTTGTCAATGATTCGTAGGGACAATTGGGCTTTCATGTCGTTAGGTGTCATGCGATGAACGTTGTAGGAGTGGCATACTTTGTGTTCTTCTGCTCTCAACGGATACGGGTATCCCCCGTTGTCGGCCGCTGTATTTTGGATATTTAATTGTCCATACTTTAATATTTGGATTTCATTCCATTTTCTGGTCGCGTGAGTATTAATTCGAGTATCATGTTTATGATGAAGTACCATATCTTTATGAATTGTTTATCCTTTATTTAAGGGTCGGGTATTATGCTCCACTCCCGATTTGGGTGAGTTATGGGTTGCATCGTTTTATAAAGAATGTTGTTTGGGAGCATTGTCTTTAAAATGCATATCATGGGAAAATGTGTCGTTTCCATTTCTAAAGTAAACCATTTCGAAGGATATTGATTTGAACTGAATTTCTCTCTTTTAAAGATATATTAATTCATGTTAAAACTCTTGAGCTCACTAGGCGTTAAGTCTAACATTTTTATTTGTCGGCATGTGCATCAGGTTCCAGTGGGGTTTTGGATTCTAGCAATTCTATGAAGAGTTGAGTCTTAGCTTTGTGCAAGTGTAAGTAGTTGGTGAAGTATTCTGCAGTTTAGAGATAGTGACTTTTATGCGGTTTTAGTAACACTCATTCTTATTATAGATTGTATGTATAGAATGAAATATGTGTATTGAGGCCAATTAATGAATTGTGATTGGAGATGTACCATTTATTTATGTATATATAAAATTTTAATTAGTTGTTATTTTCAGATTTGAGGGTATGACATATATATATTATACTGTTTTTATTGCTAGTCGATGCCAATTTCTCCCTTCAACACACCGTCACTACCATTTCAACTGTTTTCATGAAGTCATACACATACAAGAAATTTGAAATGTCGGTAATCAATTGAAGTTTGGCAAAATAGCTGTCCAAATCTTCAGAATTGGTACATTAAAGGAAGAGTAACGAGAGTGATAGGTGTAAATGGATTCAACGAGTTTGAGAAAATTAATGTTGAATGTGATGGTTCAATCTGTATACTGTATTTATATTGATTAAGGTAAAGAGAGAGTCAGTATGACAGGGTGGGGGACTGTTCTTAACCATTTTAAATCTAAAATAAAGGTTATTAATAACAAGTTGGTCAAGTTGAATGAGAAATCATTTTCTTGTTATGTTATGGTTCATTTTTGTTTTCAAATCAACATTTTCTTTAGGTTTGATTGACATCGTATCTTTTATTATTGGTATCGTAATTTGAATTTAATTTAGATTCATCCAATACAATTTTAATGAACGAGGAAAGAGGAGGAAACATGTTGATATGGTTAATTCTAGATGAGATAAGATGAGCAACTGCTATTTTATCTTATGCTCATTAAAAGTTGTTAAAAACAAATGAAAATGCTCTAAAAAGAATATCGAATAATCTCATGTTCACTATGATGGTGTTCAGATGTGGTGTTTGTAAGAAATTGATTCTTATTTTTAATTTTATAAAAATCAATATAATCAGTTTAAAAAAAAAACAGAAAATAAAATTATAAATATAATATTATTTAATTATCTTTAAAATTAATTAAATATAATATATATTTGTTAAAGTTAATAATCACTTTTTTATAAAGACTAGTTATCTACTCCCTTTTAACAAAAAGTATTAACAAGCAATGAGTTTTGATGATTTGTAAGAGTAAATTACAATTTTGGTCCTTCTTGTTTACACAAAACTATGAATGACATCTCTATACTTCAATAATTATAATAATAGGCATCGTGGTTTGTATTTTGCTTTGAAACTGGTCTCTTTTACTTAACTCTGTTAAAATTTTCTCGTTTGTTGAGAGTACTTTCATTATTTACCCTTTTTCTTAATTAAAAACAAAAGCCAAAAATATTATATTATTTGTGTATATTATACACAGGGGTTGTTTGTTTAAAAAAAACCTCTTAATGGCTCTTAAGTCTGAATCGTTCAGACATTTTTACACACCACCTCTTATTAATCATAACTAAAATAAGACTTCAGACTTTAGACCTCTTAAAACCAAACGGCACCACACACACACACACACACATATATATATATATAGGGTCAGGTTCATGGTAAAACCTCAAAAAAATGAAAAACACTCTGGTAACCCTACATCTGGACGGTATGTACTTTTGCATACAAGTAATTTGTAATATGCACACGTGCATAAAAACCAAAAAAACAACTTAATTTACTTGTATGCATAAGTGCATGTCGTCTAGAGTAAGGGCTACCACTCAGTTTTCCATTTTTTTTTGAGGTTTTCCCTTGAACCTCCTCTCTCTCTCTCTATATATATATATATATATATATAGATGAGGGTTCAAATGCAACCCCTATACATGGTGCAACCCCATGCAACCCCTTTATCCACCACACAATTTATGTAATTAAAAAAAAGGAAAAAAGCTAAAAGTAAAATGTGTGGTGGATAAAGGGGTTGTAAGGGTTGCATCATGTAAAATGTTGCATAATAACTCACCCCTATATATATATATATATATACACACACACACACACAACATATAGGGTCAGGTTCAAGGGAAAATCTCAAAAAAGGAAAATTGAGGAACACCCTGATAGTCATTCATCTGGACGGTATGCACTTGTGCATACAAGTAATTTATAACATACACACGTGCATATGCACAAGTTCATATAATGAACAAGTGCCTAAAACCAAAAAACACCTTAATTTACTTGTAAGCACAAGTGCATACCGTCCAGATGAATGACTACCAGGGTGTTCCTCAATTTTTCATTTTTTTGAGGTTTTCCCTTGAACCTCCCTCTATACATACACACACACACACACACATATATATAGGGAGAGGTTCATTTGAGAAATGGTAAATATATGAGAAATAGAGAGGTAATCTTAATCATTCATCTGGTCAACATTTGCGGCTTTGACCGCGAAGCACCGGATAATTCCTTGTGTGGTCTATAGAAGGTAAAGGGGTAATTTCGTAAAATACACGGGATGAGTTCATATATGAATGTGTATGAATCACAAAGATTCATATATGAATCTGTTAATTAGTTGAACTGATTCATGTATGAATCTTTGTGATTCATACAGATTCATATATGAATCACAAAGGTTCATATATGAATCTGTTAGTTAGTTCAACTGATTCATATATGAATCACAAAGTTTCATATATGAATCAGTTAAAAGAGTTCAGTTGTGAATTGCACTGGTTCATATATGAACATATAGTTCATATGTGAATTATACATGTTCATATATGAACACAGCCCGTGTGTTTTGTAAAATTTACGAAATTATCCTTCTATTTTTGGGATAGCCGCAACTTTTGACCGGTCAAAGCCGCAATATTTGACTAGTCAAATCCGATCTTGACCATATGAATGACCATATAAAATAACCGTTGGATTCATGATCGACGGTTATTTTATTTTTATTTTTCTATTTTTTTTAATTAAAAATATTGGGCCCCATATCTATTGTAACCGCCGATCATGAATCCGACGGTTAAGATGTGGGTTGCAAGGTTTGCAACATTTTTATGGGTTGCAAATTAAACAACCCCTATATATATACATATATAGGCCGATAATCAAATGAAAACTACAAATATGTTACAAACCTGTGAGAACCGATATAAAAAAAAATTTACTTGACTTTTTTTTCATCAAAGCCTATTATTTAAAATATTGTTTCATATATGTTTTTGTTCACCTTGTGAAAAGATTATACGTGAAAATTAAATTTTGATTCACCTAGTGAAATGAAAAATACACGTAAAAAATATTCATGTGGTGAAACAAATACATGTGAAACTATCATATTATGAAACAAATATATGTGATGCAATATCTTAAATCCAAGCATTTGGTGAAAATATATCATGTAAAAAAATATTTTTATATCGGTTCTCACATGTTTGTAACATATTTGTGGTTCTCATTTGATTTAGCCCCTACATATATTTATATATATAGGGTTGGGTTCCGGTGAGAATGAAAATTATGGTGAGAAAGGTAAGAAGAGATCTTCACCCTTGTATGCACATTAGGATGAGATGCATCGAGATACATCGGATCAATTCCCGTATCAAGCGCGATTCATGAGTGAATTTGAGATTAAAAATGATCAAAGATTTTCAGATCCCTTCTTACCTTCTCATCTTAACTCTTCCTCTCACATGATATATCGTGTGTGTGTATATATATATAATCTTTTATATTAAATAAGGATGTTGTCTCCTCCTTGACCTCCCCAAACTATAGTAAAGCCCCGGTGACAACCTCGAGCCCCACATCTCTTCTCTATTGAAGCACCATCAAGCACCAGGGCTTGAGCCAAATTTGACACAAAAAGTAGAGGTCGAGGTTGTGTGTGTGTTCAGCCGAAACAACAACGGTTTACAGGGATGTGTGTGTGTCTTCTGCATATATATAGTGGGAGCCAACATCAAAACAACAACAATTATAGGTCGGAGATGGAGGTCGAATTTTACAGGTCAAAGGGATACAAGACACTGAGAGAAAATAACAGAGAGGGGTTATGATAGTGTTGGGTCTTACGTTCAGGTGGTGTCGGGAGAATGATGATGGAGTGTTCAGGGAGGGTCACCATAAACAAATCCAGGTCGGCGAGAGGAGGGTTAGTTTTGGGGTGTAGGATAGGGTGAGGTATGGTGAGTAAAAGAAGAAAGAATTAAAGACAGAAAAAAGAGTAGAATGATAAAAATAACCCTCAATAAACAGAATTTTTTTAACAGAGTTGGAACAGAAAAACCACTTTCAAAACAAATGAAACCACAATAACCATTATTATACTTATTGAAGTTTAAAACATAGTATTATACAAACTATAAGGACCAAAATTGTACTTGCACTCTTTTTGTTTTTATATATAATAAAAATAGAGTGAAGTTGGTTGGATTCATAACCCATTAACAAAAATCAATGGTACTATTGTAATAATTTGTTATTCAAGGAGCATTCTCAATTCTAATTCTTCTATAAGACCACATCATATACTCAAGTTGCCATTTCTCTCTCCTTCCTTCACTCCACTCTCTATTTCAGTTGTAAATTATATAAATCTTTGTTCAACATTCCACAAGTTTACTCTCCTGATTCAAACCCAAATTACACTCCTTGGTATGCCAATCAGCAAATCATTCAATCCCCTTTCTTCTCTATATAATATTTCTTTTTCATCATCATCATCATCACACTCAACTTTCTTGTTTTTAACTCATTTTCTTCTTCTAGAACCTCCCCTTCATGCTTTCTGACTAATTGGTTTTTTCCATTTTTAGCACTTGTCTGCAGAAATTTGAGCTCAACTACTCATTTTAATGGTGTTTTCAGAGGTGGGTCTCTCTATTCTATCTTTCTGTGTTTTTTGTGCATGTTCATATGTTCTTATGCCTCTGATTCTTGGTCTTTTAATTGAGGCCCTGGGGATGTGATGTAATATCTCATATGTTCAGGGTTCAATTCTAGACGTATACAACAGTTGTGATCACTGAGTTTATGGGGGCTAATTTCTTAGCCCCTTGCTGTCATAATTTGCAGGGATTGAGAACCCTTCAAAAAAAAAAAGTTAAATCAAATTGGGGTAATTTTTGCAGGGAAGAAGGAAATTGGAGATGAGTTTTTTTTTTTTTTTTTGGTGAAGGGTATCCTAGGCAAGACTAATCCCTTTGTAAACTATGACGGTAAGATTAAGGTTCAGTGGCCACAATTATTGTGTATGCCTGGATTCGATGATATTCCACCACATCGAAATTGGAGATGAGTTCTTGTAAGAAAGGCATAACTTTCTTGAATTAACCTCAATTTTTCTGCAATTTAATGGGATCTTGATCCATTTTGATGAACCCTAGTAGGCATGCTAATGTATGAGCATGGTGAGCCTTAAAAACCTACATATAATTGGGATTTCCCAAGAAAGATTGAAATTTTTGAGATGGGTTTTCATGAATTACCCTCAAATTCCCTGAAATTTATTGGAATCTTTTGCCATTTTGATGAACCTAATAGCTATGATGAAGTGAAAATATCTCTAAATGATTAGGGTTTCAAACCCAAATTAAAATTGAGGGTAAAATCACCAAAAAAGATTGTGAATTTCAGATGAGTTCTTCTGAAAAGGCATAACTTGATTCAATAATCCTAAATCTTCTGCAGTTTAATGGAATCTTTATCCATTATTTGATGAATCTTGAGCTATTTATCTGATTTTTAATTTGTTGCTTCCTTAGAAGCTAGAATTATGCTTATGAATTTGTTTTTAACTTTTTAATTTCTGTTAAATTTTCACATAGACTTTGCAGATTATAATTTCCTTTTCAGGGTATTTTTTCAACAAAATTGTGAGGAATATTGACCAAGTTCACCTCAATTTACCATTTTTTTTGACCATGACTTCCAATGTGTTCTTCATAAGAAGCTTCCTCCTTTTCTGCAGATTCTTGAAGTTGAAATCCTCTGCAATTGAGAAAATTTTGTCCTGTTTCATATATGCAAGCATCCCGAATCGAAAAACCAACGATGTCGAATGCGTGGTATTTCCAATCGACACAAGAACTCGAGGTTCTTTGCAAACCCCAGTTTCAAACTTTAGATAGTATCAGCCATGGAAGCAATCTGTACATCAAATCGGAGCCATATTTCCCCCTCGATTCTTCCTCCGCTAGCGGAAGTTGTACCACCGTCTTTAACTCGCCAAACGGCCATGAATCTCGTTCTCCGGTGACGGAATCTTGTGTGACTGATGACTTGAATGAATTCAGGCATAAGTTGAGGCAATTGGAGACCGTAATGCTTTCGGATTTGTACGAGGATGCCGAAAATGGGAAGTTGTTGGGTGGCAATGGCATCGTTGAGCTTCCCGATATAGAAATCTGGAAAGAAATGGTGGATGGTGTTGTTCCGAAACGGGATTTGAAGGAGGTTCTGATTGCCTGTGCGAATGCAGTTTCGAATAACGATATCTCGACTGCCCGATTTATGATCTCGGAGCTCCAGCAGATGGTGTCGGTTGCCGGAGAACCGATCCAGCGGCTTGGGGCTTACATGTTGGAAGGGCTCGTGGCTCGACTCTCGTGTTCCGGTAGCTCGATATGCAAAGAGCCCGCTAGCGACGACCTTCTATCGTACACGAACATCTTGTATGAAATCTGCCCGTATTTCAAGTTCGGTTACATGTCGGCGAACGGTGCGATCGCTGAGGCCATGAAAGACCAAAACCGAGTCCATATCATTGATTTCCAAATCGGTCAAGGGAGTCAATGGATCCCGTTAATCCAAGCATTCGCAGCCCGACGTGGAGGGCCGCCCCACATCCGGATAACCGGCTTCGACGACTCCACATCAGCACACGCCCGCGGAGGTGGGCTGCATATCGTAGGTAAAAGACTCGTTAGGCTCGCGAGATCTTTCAAGGTTCCATTCGAGTTCCACGCCGCTTCAGTCTCCGTTTCCGAAGCCGGGGTCGAACATTTCCGGCTCCGGCCCGGGGAAGCTCTAGCGGTTAACTTCGCGTTCGTGTTGCACCGCATGGCGGACGAGAGCGTGAGCACCCAAAACCATCGCGATCGCATTTTACGCCTCGTGAAGAGCGTGAAACCGAAAGTGGTGACGCTCGTCGAGCAGGAGTCGAACACGAACACCGCCGCGTTCTACCCTCGGTTCCTCGAGGCGCTCGACTACTACAACGCGATGTTCGAGTCGATGGACGTGAGCCTGCCGCGTGAACACAAGAAACGGATCAACGTGGAGCAGTTTTGCCTGGCGAAGGACGTGGTGAACATCATCGCGTGCGAAGGCGACGAGCGGGTGGAAAGGCACGAGCTGCTCGGGAAATGGAAGCTGCGGTTCGCGATGGCGGGGTTTAGGCCGTACCCGTTGAGTTCGGTGGTAAATGGGACGATAAAGAGGCTGCTGAAGAAGTATAGTGAGAGATATAGGCTTGAAGAAAGGGATGGTGGTTTGTATCTTGGATGGATGAACAGAGATTTGGTTGCTTCTTGTGCTTGGAAATGAAAGAAAAAAGAACAAATAAAAAACCATGGTTTTAAACAGTTTGAAAATGGGAAAAAGGAAAGATATATTCATGTAATTGAAAACCATCTTTCTATAAATAGAAAGTGATCATTTCTTGATCTACATTTGAGTTTTAATCCAAGAATCTTTTTACAATTTTGTCATTGATACACCACTATTCCTAATAAAGTACTTTAGCAACTTGTAAAATGCAAATTTTATAAATTTAGGTGCCGTTTGTTTTTTAACAGGACTAAAGTCTAAAGTCTTATTTTTGTTATAATTAATAAGAGGTGGTGTGTAAAAATGTCTGAATTATTCAGACTTAAGAGCCATTAAGAGGTTTTTAGAAAAAAACAAACAACCCCTTAATATCCATAAAGCAACACTTCTGCAACTTGTAAAATGGAAAATTTATGAATTTAATATCCATAAAGCAACACTTTAACAAGTGGCTAAAGTCCTAACAGGTTCAATTGATTATATTCGGTAGTCGGTACTTGTTTTTTTTCCTCCTTGACCGATTATAGAGGGACCAGTTTAAGGTTTGGGAGGTTGGGAACGAAACTGGGTAGGACCGACTAATAACCATGTCTACTTTCTGGCTTTTAAGGATTCGATGGAGGTGAACCCCCATCGAAAAAAGTGGTCCATCGGTAGATTTGAGATGAATCCCCACACAGAAGCTAAAAAGATCCTAACGTTCGAAAAGAGACTCATGGTAGTTCAATTTGAGCCGTTAAGCTCACGGAATGGCATTTTTGAACCAAATTTAAGCGTGAATAGTTCAGAAAAAAAACCCAATGAACTTTCTCATTTTAGATGATCACGTTTTTTAACTTTTTTTTTTTTTGATAAATAAACCATTGAACTTTTCTGGTTTGAAGGATTAAGTCCCTGAATATATATTTTTTCAAATAAATAACTCATCAAACTTATTGAAATTGCTTACCTATATCCTTCTAACAAAAATAAATATACGTAACCGGCTAGAAAAGTGTTAAAAAAATCAGTTTTACCGGTTCCAAACCCTACATCCAAAAAAAATGATCAAAAAAAGGAAGATCGACATAATCATTCAAAATAAAAAAATTCAATATCAATTCAAGAATCACCAAAAAGAAATCATATCGGGAAATGGGAAAACTGCTTCTTTCTTGGTGAGTTTTTCCTAAAAAGATTATAAAAAAAAAAAAAAAAAGTTGACCACAAAAAGAGCCAACATTGACTGCAAAGTTGTGTTGTCTGATTTCACAAGTCAAATTCAACACCATCTGCTACCACCCACCCCATGTCATAAAAGTTGCCAGCAGCTTCTGCTATTCAAACTAATTGAAATCAAATATTAAAAAAAAAAAAAAAAAACTTGTCCAATGATATATCTATACTCATCCAAATCTGCTGCCAATAATAAACATTTATATGGGTATACACCAACACTATGTCTATGTGACTAATACGGGTCGAATCGAATCGAACAATAGACAAATGTGGAACATAACCTACCCGTCGAACTTGTTATTTAGAATCCTCGGTGAATATGGAGGGACTCACTCATTCTGGCTCTCTCTCAAGTAGCACTAACATGAAGAACCATTTCCATACCACTAGATTCTCGTGCTTCTGGTTGAGGTCTTGATCCATCATTGTCCATAGATGTCGTGCCAGTGGTGGTTCCTGGTATGTTTTGAGTAGCAATCCGACCACCAGCAGGCATGTCATGATCATGTCGTCCCTCGTAAGTTGTAATCACCACTTTTTCGTCGTGGGATGCCCGCTCTACGTGTTTCTTGGCAGGGCAACCAGCACTTGAACAACGGTAATAACTCCTGCATAAACACCAATTTACATTCTAGTCACCCATATTTACCTAAAAACAAATAGAATCCCACGACTGTTCTAAAGGGAGGTTTTATTTAATGAGATCATTCCTACTATTTAGTCATGGGAAGATACCCCATAATCATACTGTTTAAACATTATTAACAACTGTTTCCTAAACTTAACGAGGATAACTTTAATCATGTACCTCGGATTGGGATTGCCTTTCACTAATTTCTGCCCATATTTGCGCCACCGATACCCGTCATTTACAATATCAACTGCACTTGTTATCTGAACAACTACTCGCGGCTCACAATTTGTCTTGGTTGAAACACCTTCGTTGATGCCAGAATTCTCTCTCTTCCTGAAAAACATTAGATTACCCCCATTGCATTGCACAAATGCACATATAAGAATTTCAAAAATGAAATCTCGACAGTATTACGTAGCTTCAAAAGTGAAATGTGACGGTATTAACTAGTGCTTTAACTTACTGTCTCTTCGAGTCTGATGAAATATCATTATTAGCCTCACTTTTGATTTCATTAGACTGTGAAGCTGCAACTTCCACGGAATTCTCACTTGGAGGAACCACTGAGAGCTGACGGGTGTCTGTTTCTGATGCCTCGGGATCATGAGATGTTGCGGGATGCACAGATGAATGGTCTTCACATAACAAGTTGTTTAGTAAAGCAATAACACAATTAATACCAAAACATGAAATTGGAAATAGATACGATGGTGTACCTTCAGATGTGGTCAAAGGAGGGTCATCAGCTCCTTTTGATTGAATAGGCAGAACAAATGCCGAGCCTTTTTGAAGTATATGTGGTTTAGGATGTTCATGCTTCCATAAGTAATTTATTTCTGTGATATGCCCATCATGCGAACGTTCCACTTGTTTTCTTGCAGGGCAATTAGCGGATGTACATTTGTAATAGCTACGGACAAATGTATTCCCTTTCACAAGCTTTTGACCATATTTTCTCCAATTATATCCATCCCCCGTAGGTTTTTCAGGTAGTTTTGAGAAAGAGATACCTTGATCAGAATGTGATGCATGGGAGACACTGTCAGCATTGCGTCTCAGTGGTAATTTATCCAGCCCTTTCTCGGGCCTTAACGGCACAATAGCATTTCCCTGATCAGGTTTAGATGCAGGAACGCCAGCGATTGGAGGAGTTTGCTGTGAAGTGTTTGATTCTTTTTTTGGTATTATTGAGAGCGCACTTCCTTCTTGATCAGATTCTGATACAGCACTCCCAGTATGAAGGTCCTGTCTGTGATTTTGACCGTCAGACTCTTTGTCAGGTTTCACAGAGGTGGAACTTCTTTCTTGATTGGAATGTGAGACATGGATCCCACCATCAGGACTTTGCCTTTGATGCATATCATGCAACTCCTTAACTATTATAGACTCCGAGTTTCTTTCTTGATTAGGCAGTAATGCCTTGTTTCTACTGTCAGTGTGATTTGTCAACTCTAAAGTGTTGGATGGCTTGTCCATCATGGTAAGTTCACTTCCATCTTAGTTGCATTGCAATTCAATTTCCTTGGTATCTGCACTCCTCTTGAACTTCAGCTGACTCTAGTTTAGATAATAGATAGACGTGGCGTCTTTTTCAGTCAGGACCTAATTTATGGAACCCAGTATCAGAATTGTGCACTTATAAGAACAAATCTCTTTCTAGTCAATTTAATACACATGTGATTTAGTATTGAAGTGTGATATTAGAATTAGTTCACTGAGGGAACCACAATAGTATTGTTCTAATCAGAGAAGAGTGAATAGAACGCAATGCTGGAACTAGCTGCCCATGATTCAATTATCGAACGTTTCAAGACCTGGGAAAGAAGTCCAATACATTTAAATTCCAATATCTGGAAGTTATTTTTGTGTGGAAGCCCAAATGGTGGATGGATCATGCTTTGTTTTTTATGGCTGTCCATTGTGGTCATCAGTAACCATTGCACTGAACGCATCTCGTTAGTTATTAGTTTTGAGCATCAATAAGAGGGAAGAATGAGTCAACTTACTCAGGGGCTGTTTGGTTGGTTTTCCATTAAGTTCTGTATGGATAAAGTTGTCTGTGTGAATTAATCTGTCTGTATAGAATTAGAAATTTTTTATTTGACAGAGTTTTTCATAGATGGAATGAACGTGTTTTTTAATGGAAGGGACTGGTTTGGAAAAAACTTGGCTTTCTGCATAAAGCTCCCCCTTAAAATCTTACTGAATAAGCCACTTTCTATATCATTAAGCCACTACCAAACAGTCATATATATCTGACTGAATAAGCTGTGAGTCTCATTAAGCTCATTAAGCTGCTAACAAACAGACCCTCAATGTTAAATGAAATAAGATAAAATGCATCCTATCGCCATGGAGCACGTGGAATAAATCGACTCTGAACCACCTGATAGATAAGTAGAGGAAGGTCCTAACCTATGCCTGTGGACAAGTCTAATGTGCTGATGTGCACAAAGTATTAATCGCCATTATATGTTCAACACTGAACTACCTAGAAGTACACACTGGGAGTGTGTACTTTACCTAGCCAACAAATTTCATGTGGTGTTTCTATGCAAGTCGAACATGGATAACTTGATCATCTTAATGACGAGTGGGGTAACTAGCTTGATCAAAAAAAAGTAACAGGTGCCTGGTCAAATTTATCGTTCATGTTTTATGTTTAGATTTTGGCAAGTTCACCTTTACTTTTTGATACATACAAGTTGTGTTGCCTGTCTACTGAACAGTGATCAACATGATGCCATGGGTCATCAAATTTGGGTGACGTGCCACCCAAGCACCCAGATGAAGCTTGCTGACAGCACAAGAAGCATTCTCCAAGGAATGCCCTCTTACTTTCTAAAATCCTCCAAGGCATTCTTGTATAAGTGTATTATGTGGATTTCTTTGATACTCCTGGCACATAGATGTATCCTACATTTTGGTGGTACGACATGGAACATTCTGACTTCCAAAAAGTTCTTGTATCTAAAATTCTATTGATAAGGTAGAGGCTTCTTAAATCTAACACAAAATCCAAAAATGCATTCAAGAAATTCTCTCGACAAGTCTCTTAGCCTTCTTCAGCGTTCTTCCACCCTAGTCCTTAACATGCATTTCATACACCCACAGAACACGTCACAAGATTAAGACATCACTGTTGGTTAAAGCAAAGATGCTATCCCCATGATGACAAGCCTTAAAAAGTATAAAGATCGAAATTGCAGATTTACCTGGAAAAACTAACATGGTCAAGATCTCTGTGATGTTTAATATTTTTGTAACAAAAGCTGAAGATTTATCATTTATCGAAGTAGGAGAAAGATGGAGGCTTGAAATGTAAAGGTTGAAATGTCTCTAAGGACTAGGTGCATACCATAATAGTTGTAAGATGTTTGCTTAAGATAAATAAACAGGTATATGATGAATCTTTTGTACAACCTCTGTCATCAGAAAGAAAGGTCCAAACATTTACTATGAAATTACTACCCTACACATGTCGCGATGGAATTTCATTATGTAAAATTAGAACACAAAGAAATACAAAAGTTGAACCCGGAAAGTATGCATAAATAGCACATGTATATTCAAGAGAAGAATTCACACAGAATGTTCTGAACTTACAACGTACAGAATTCTCTAGAGAAATTTCTGCACATACCATAAAACTCAAATTTCCAAGTCATACGCTAAGAAAAAAGAGCAAATTTTGCAAGCATGCACTTAGGTGTCTTTTCTCTTCTCCAAGAGATTAAGAAGAGAACTCTACAGTACAAGAACAAAACACAGTTCTTTTATTTTTCAATGCTTAAAAAAGAGTTCCTAAGCATTGACTAATCTGAGAGATGAAGACTTGGGGACCAACAATGCATGTAGGAACTTTAGCCTATGAACCACTCTATATCTGGTAAATGTATTGCTTTATTAGCTTAAATCCTTTACTTTTGTTCATTTATTTTATTCAGAGTTTTTAATTCTCATATTCCGCTTGTTTTGGTGAGTTTTGCTTAACTTTGAGGAGTTGCTAATATTATTTAAGGCCTATTTATTAACTCTGCCCAAAAGCGAATATCAAATGCTGACAATTGATCAATATTTGTCTCCACACAAGCAGTATCCATTAGAAGTATTTCCCGCATCCCTTGAATCAAATATAGATCAATTGTTAGCTTCATAAGCCTTTGAAATAGCAGCTTTTGTGCATAGCTATTAACTAGGCTCACAGCATCAAGCCCTCAGTTCACATAAATATTGTTTCTAATCATAAAGATGATTGCCCTTTTATGGACAAATCCAATTGAAAATTTAGAACCTTAGTCTTCTTTTTCTTTCTAGAAGTTTGTAGAAGTCAGATCGTCAAGAATTGGCATCATAAGACGAAATATTAACTCGGAAACTGCAAGAGGCAGTTATAGATAGTTATTAATTTGAACTTAGAAACACTAATAGACATCATTTTAAAAATGCAACAGAACCATCCCATCAATTCAACAAAAAACCAACATTTCCTGTTTTACCAGTCCATAAATCATAACTCACTTTCTGAAAAGGTCCATGTTTTCTTCTAAATGCATCATATTCCCCCTGTTTTATGCAAGATTACAAGAAACAACTTCTAAAAATTGCCACTCACTCATTTTCCCAGTAACTCAAAACTGCCTGGCACCACAATAATCATACTGACCAATCAATTAATTACAAAACCAACTAAAAATGATCCCAAAATAACCAAAAAAAAAAACTAAACAGATAAGTTGTTAAATACACAATCCCGACGTAAGATATCAGTCCAGAATTAATCCCTAAATTCTAGTATCAGCTTTCCCGAGTAAAACTCTACTCCTGTCATCCAGTAATACCAAAGATTTCACTTAAATTCCATGTTTATTTTTCTCTACCAGATTCAACAAATTAGTCGAAAATTACAAACTCGATATGAAACCTGAAAAGGTCAAACTTTTTTTTTACAGTCAACCACATCAAATTGAACCGTAGACTTACAGAATTACACACTAATATCACAGAATTACTCATCTACCTGATCTATAATTGATCAAAACAAAGCAAAACGATAACTAAAGTAGTAAAATCCTAACCAAAACCCTAATACGATACCTTTTTGGTTGAATTTAGCGTGGTGGAGTAAAAATCGGAGCCGTCGATCACACACCGGAGCTAAAACTCAATCGCAGCGAGCTTCATGAAAGTGTTTTGAGAATCTTTTTGGAAGAGTGAAATTGTTGAGTAGAATTGAGTTAGGAAAGGGGAAAAAAACGATGGATCGAAGGGAAGAAGAGAGAAAGGGTGTGTTTGTATGTGGTGGAGTGTAGGGAAGAATATGATGTGTTTGGTTGGTAGTTGGATAAGTTACATCAACTTCCCCTAAACTTCTTTAGATTAATACAACTTGTCCCTTCACTTATTTTAACCCTCAAATATGTGAGTGTGAAATGACAGATATACCCTTTAACGTAGGGTGTTCGGGTTAGTTTGTGTGTAACTTAGGGGTCGTTTACCCAATTACTTATCCGGTAAGCGCTTGCCGGTAAATTCGACACTATCACTTACCTTACCCGTTAAGATTTTAGTCCATGAAAAACGGCATTGTACGCAATAAATCATCCGGTAAGCGTTAACCGGGTAAGATTCATAACCATCACTTACCGGGTAAGACTCTTGGACCTTGCCATAGTTCTTACCGGGTAAGATTCATGGTCCTTGTCATGTCCATCGATAAGGTAACGTGACTTGGTAAGCACTTACCGGGTAAGCATTAGGTAAACAGCCCCTTAATAATCTCGGGGTCCTGGAGAACAAGCAGGAAAATGTCAGTGGCTGGCTTGAATTGGTGACCTGTAAGGAGGATCAGGATCCCTAAAAGCTCAAAGCTTATTGTCAGTTGAGCTAACACCAGAATGATTATATGTAGGCGTATTTTGTTGTCTGCTTATTGACATATTCTTCGTAATTTAATGGAAATTAATTTAACCTCTTGACATTGGTTGATTGTTGGCACAAAATCAACTGAACAATTTTAATGCATTTTTGTTGGAGATGTTATGTCGTACATGCCAAAATATAACCTTTAAAAAGTAGGGTTCAAAATAAGATGTGAATAATATACATTCTATTCGGATTTTGGTTTTTTGTTTAATTCAAAATAATCAGAATTTAGAAAAACAACAAAAAAAAATTTGATCTTTAATCAGTGGTGGATCCAGAATTTTTTCCTGGTGGGGGCACCTTTTAAGGTAGAGTAAGTGTAACACCCTCAAATCTAGAAATAACAACTAATTTAAAATCTTCTAAATATATCGATAATTGATTCATCTACCATCACAATTTAAGGTTTAACCTCAATACACACATTTCATTCTAAGCATACAATCTATAATAAGGATGGGTGCTACTAAAACCCAATAACAGTCACTATCTCCAAAACTGCAGAAGACTTCACCAACTACTTACCCTTGTGCAAAGCTAAGGCTCATCTCTTTATAGCACTGCTAGAACCAAACCCCCAACTGGAACCTGATGCACATGGCGACAAATAAAAAGGTTAGGCTTAACGCCTAGTGAGCTCAAGAATTTTCAACATTTACAATGAATTGTTAAAAAGGAATAATGTAATTAAAATCATAATCTTTCATAATGATGTATTTCAATTATGAAAATGACTCGTTTATCAATAATATGCATTTTTAAACAAAAAAAATACCAATATAAACTTTAACTGAAACAAACTTGTAACACCCCGAAATTTAGAATATCGTTATGGTTGTTATCGTAGTAAAACTTACCGTGTTTTGAGGATTTATCGTTAAATAATGAATTGATCTGTTTTGGGCATCGTGGGCTGAAAGTTGACAAAACTGGTTAAATTGGATTTCGGTACAGTGCTCGCGACTGTGCCCGCGATAGTGACAGGGTGTCACAATCGCGGGGCACAATCGCCCCGTTTGTACCGCGAGTCGTGTGGTCCGCGCAACTATGTCCGACAACTATGCCAAGGGCATAGTCGCATGTCACTATCGCCTGCGGGGGTTGAGAGGCTGATAAGTCCGAATTTTCACCCATTTCCCTCATTTCTTGTTTTCTAATTCCTTCCCATTCTCTCCCAAATCATTTCCTCTCTTTCCCACAAACCCTAACCCATTTTGAGGGTTTCCTCCTTAAACCACGTGATTTTCATCATCTAGCTAGTTGGAATCAAGAACCCCAAAATATCTTCATCTTCATCTTCCTCACCAGGTTCTTTGGGGGTTTCACCCCAACCCTTTGCATCATTTGAAGATTGGGAGCTTACGGTTCGTTTTGGTGACCTACATGGGTTTTGGTTGGTGGTTTAGAGTTATAGTTAAGGTTACTTCTTGTTCTCTCCATTTATGGAAATTAGGGTTTTTGGTTATATGATGAGATCTTGTGTAAAATGCTTGGGGAACAATTCTAAAGGTTGAATATGATTATTTATAGTCTGAAATGTGTGGATCTAGGTTTTGGAAGCTTGAGTTGAAGAGTTGGAATGGATGTCTTTGGAAAGCTTTGGGTGGGATCTATGTTTTTGGGAGTTAAATGGTTGGGGATTGAACCCTAGGTTTAACTTAACCTAGCAAGGTGAATTCAAGTTGATTTGTGAAAACGTTGTACATGCCAAAATGTTTATTTTAAAGCATTTATGTGTTTTACATGAAATTATCAACTGTTGAGTTATATGGTAACTTTTGATTATTTGAAGTGTTTAGCTTATTAAACTTTGTAAAACACCACATTTGGTATTTTTAGGATATGCTGATAAATGTGTCACATAGGAACATGTTTTGGTGATTTATTGCATAAATAAGTATTTGGTCAAAAGTGCACTTTTAAGCGATTGCCGGGTTTTATGCATCATTCATGAAATGAAATATTTTGAAAGGTACGAAGGTGTGAGTCCTTTGGCTTTGGGTCATTCTCGACTTTGGGGAACATTTCAGAAATGGGAAATCTTTTTGGTTTGGGGCCGAAGGCCAATTGTAATCTGTGAGTCAAAGACTTTGAGAAAAGAGGTATTTTGGTTTATGTAACCTTACTGACTCGCATATTTTAGTCAATCGTTCATTATGCCTTTTCGGGGCTCAGATTTCCCTCAGATGAGTCTTTGGAACATTTGTTCGATCTTGGTAGCTCGTTAAGGAGTCGTATGGTGTACCTAGTTGCACCTTATTTAGGAGTTACATGTTTTGAGTGTGTTGTCATTCCTTTGAGTCGTGTAATGTTTTGACCGTAATGCAATGGATTCGTAGGCATAAAAGTCGGTTTTATTGTATATGACTAAAGACTTGATTTGAGTTGATGTCCGATATGACTAAAGACTCGGTTTGAGTTGATGTCCGATATGACTAAAGACTCGGTTTGAGTTGATGTCCGATATAAATAAGACTCGGTTTGAGTTGATGTCCGATATGACTAAAGACTCGGTTTGAGTTGATGTCCGATATGACTAAAGACTCGGTTTGAGTTGATGTCCGATATGACTAAAGACTCGGTTTGAGTTGACATCCGCTACGACTAAAGAACTGGATAGGGTTGACGTCTACCTTGGCTAAAGACTTGTTTGGGTTGATGTCAATGGTTGTCTATCCTTGAAGTTATGCTTATAACATAGATACGTAGCTTATCTTTATGTGCCGCCACATTCGATGGAATCGGGTCTTCTCCGTCACCGAAAGGTGTTATTTTGGGTATTGTATTTTGGGTATCCATGTTTTCGGTGACATTTTATATGTATGAGTCTTATCCATGACTTTATGAGTTGTGTAATATGTTCCACCGTGTTTGGGTGTTTTCGGGAGTTAAGTTTTATCTACGTTCTTATGAATTGGGAGTTCAATTTCTATTCACGTCTTGAGTGAGTTTTGGGGTTAAACATAAATTATGAGTGGGCGGTTTATATTGGTGTCTTCGTTCTTGAAGTGGTTTAGATTGGAAAACGTTCAAATCGGGGTTCTTTACATAAATTGCATATTATTGGAAAACGAGTCACTTTCAGATTCAAAGTATATCGTTTGGAAGATTATGATTTAAACCGCATTATCTCTTCTCAAAAATATCTTTATTCATGTGGAAAACTCTTGAACTCACTAGGCGTTAGCCTAACCTTTTATTTGTCGGCATGTGCAACAGGTTTCGGTTGGGAATAGTTCTAGTAACACTGTGCTGAGAGGAGTGCTAGTTGTGTGCTCAAGAGGTGGATATCTTGGTGAAGTCTTCCGCACTTGTTTCGGGAAGAGCAACTTATAGTTGGGATTAAGTAACATCCGACTTCGGTCTAGTCGTTGTATAAGACTGGAGCTTATATTTGTTAAGGTTGAATAGAAAGTTTTATTTTGAAGATTTATCTCTTTACTTGATGTAATATCAAATTTTTAATTAGTTGCTCTTACCAAAATTTTGAGGGTGTTACAAAACTGTTTTAAGGGCTAAGATCCCAAATATAAAACATTCTTTCGTAAATTTAGATTCAACCCAAAACTCGCTCAAAATGATAATAGAAAGCGGACTCCCAATTTATAAAACGCAGGTAAATTTTATATCTCGAAACACCAAAAGCACGGGTGGGACATGATACTCAATCCATAAACCATAGATGACAACCCATATAAACAAGTGTCACCGTAAATACGGACATTGGACCCAATACTCACACAACCATAAAATGGAAGGAACCCAAATACCAAAACGTGGAAATGACGTATTTTATTCAACCTTAGTATACGCGGGGGAAACCCAATATTAAGGCCATCAACTACTGTCGACCACACAAAACAAACAATATTAAGATACGACAATTAACATTCAAAATACTAATTGTCGACGACGGGGGAGACCCGTTTCCATCTTAGGTGACGAGAACACGTGAATAGGGTCACCCGTGATGTTATTGGATTTCACCACATATCCCGGTCCTAGTTCCCATGCCATACTAGACATCACAATCCTCGGACCGTTTATGCCTTTAGCCATACTCCGTCGAGTTCCACCTCAAGGGCTTACAGACATGGGTGTTTATCCAATCTAGACGAGTTACAACTCGGAGGCTTGCGCCACCTATTGCCTAATCGCTAGCGAACCCAAGCGGTCAACGATTATAACCAACCTTACCCGCTTTCCTAAAACAGACAGACTTACATGCCTATGGATCCAATACAACACTGTCTAACATTACACAACTCCAATTGAATGACCAAAGCACCCAAAACATGTAACTCCCAAATGACATGAAATAAACACCATCATACTCCAAAACTCCACAACAGTTTTTAGACACAGACAAATGTCCTCAAGACTCCATTTAGTCAAAATCGAGCCAAAGGCCCAATAGTTTACGTAAATCTCCAACGAAAGCTATTGTAAACATTAAAACACGCTTGACCGACGGTTATGCAGACACGACGACCAAAAGTATGATTAATTCAAACTCATCATTCGTTGAGGCAAACCATTTTCCAAATGAACTCATACCCTTATATTTCCAAAATGCCTCATAACACAATAATATGCATTTGTAAGTTCAAATACACAGAAAGGACTTTTACATCAAATGAACTATATTTATTTATAAATCATCAAGGAAACATATCAACATGTTTATTTAGCAAAATGTTCAAAAATCCCAAAGTGGGCGTTTCACAGTATTTATAAAATTAAACATTTCAAATAATCAAGATCCCCCCACAACTCAACAGTTAATAATTTCATGCAAAGCATAGAAACATTTTAAAATAAGCATTTTGGCATGTACATCGTTTTCACAATCAACTTGAACTCACCTCGCTAGATTTAGGCTAAATCTAGATTTTACCCCATGTTGAGCTTCCTTGAAGAATTCCGAATCCACAAGAAAAACCTTCCACAAACCTATCATCACAAGTTTCCAACCATGAATATACTAATTCAACCATTTAGAATCGATCCCCAAACATTTTACATCAAAATCTCCAACTTGGCCAAAACCCTAATTTTTGACCTAATTTTTCCAAAACCGTCAAGTCCGAAATTTGAGAAACCAAACGCTAGGAAATCATCAAGAATACATTTATAAATTATATTAAGGTTTAGAAATGGAAGGGATACACTTACCACTTAGGTTTTGATGAAAACCTAGAAAACTCTACCATGGAGATTGAGGTTGAATAAGAAGATGGTGAACTTTTGACTATAGCTTCCAATCTTCACCACTTGATGATGGAACACTTCAAGAACACAAGGATTGGACCCAAAATGAGTTAGGGTTTGAGGGGAAGGAAGGGGAAACGTTTTGAGAGAGAATGGAGGAAGTTTAGAGAAGTGAAAATGAGAAATAAGGCTGAAATTCGCGACTTAACAGCAGCCTGGGCCACTGGTGCGACAATGACCATCGACATTGCTACCCAGCAATGTCGCCAAGCTCCCCTGGCCTATGTTCCTTCTCTGCGACTGTGACAGTGCGACTATGACAATGTCATAGTCGTCGGGCATTGTAGCGAGACCTTTCCAGGGCCCCGAAACTCAACTTTTTCAATGCCAACACTCCTGATAATCCAAGGGACTTTAGATAATGTTTTCCCAACAAAAATCCCACTGTTTACAAGATACAAAACGTCCAGGTGTGTTAGAACACATATTTGTTGGATTCAAGATCATAAAGAATGAAGATGAAAGTCAAACAAGTCAAAGCCTCAAAGTTAACTCTCAAGCAAGAAAGTGTTGGTCCCAAATAGCAGTAAATAAACAAGCAAAGTATTGTAGAAGGGGGGGGTTGAATACAATACACACAGTTTTTCACTTAATTTAATTCTTATTGATTTGAAATCAAGAATTACACATAGAAAACTTTGATTGTTGCGGAAGAGAACATATGAGATATGTTCAAACAATCTTACACATAGAGAATAAAGAACAATTGTAAAACACTTAGAAAACAATTGAACTTCGTAGAGAGAAAGTTGCCAGGCACTTAGAGAACTTGAAGGTAGTAGAGCTGGTTAACTTGCATGTTGAACCATCCTCCATATTTATAGTGCCTCATGCATTAAATGCATGGGACACCTGTTGAGCAAAGGATGGACACAGGTCTTCAGCAAGGTACAAGATGTACCTTTTGTCTTGGAGTGACTTTGTCTTGAAGTGTTGACCTGCAGGGATGGTGTGGACCTTTCCTTAAAAGAGTGTAGGAGACAAAGCTTACTTTATCTGATCTTCAGATGAGGTCCACGTCAATGCAAGATATCACAAATATACTTTGTCAGAAAAGTACAATGTGTTGGAAGGAAATCTTCAGGCATCTTCGGCTCCTGAAGATGTGAGAACATCTTCAGCTTCTAGGGAGAGGTCATCGTCTGCCGAAGGCTTGAGAGATCTTCGGATTTTCCCGAAGATGTGAGATCTTCGGATTTTCCCGAAGATGTGAGATCTTCGGATTTTCCCGAAGATGTGAGAACATCTTCACAATCCTGAAGATATGTGATTGACACCATCCTGGCCGATGGTGTTGATCACTTGGGCATGCTTGGCTTTAGGCTGAGGAGACTATCTTCAATCCGCTTTGAGAGATGTACTCCTTCTTTGTCTTCTTCGGCTGATCTTCGACTTCACCGAACATTTGTATAGAAACCAAGCTGCTAAAAGAACCTCAAACATATTCTAAGTATGATGATATAAGATGGAAGATCAGGAGGTCATCTTCAAATCTTCAGATGACCCAACAATCTCCCCCTATTTGAGGATGACATCCATACTAAAGAATAGAACAAAGAGTGTACTGAATAAATTCATTTTGACCCATCTTTTACTCTTTTTGGGTTCTTTTCACATAGTTTTTTTTTTTTTTTTTTTTTTTTGATATATCTGACTTTTACATAGTGAAAGAAAAAAAAACTATACAAACGAATAAATGAATACAATAAAAAAAAGAAAGAAAAAAATATATACAAAGATACAGAAGAAGACATAGCAGGGATTGTTTGAATTTGAGTGGTTGGATGCTCCCCCTCAACTAATGTCAGGTGGCTTTGATCACATAGTTCATTGCAAAATTAGTTTCAGCAGAGTTTAAGCTTGAGTGGTAAGATGCTCCCCCTCAACTCATACTCCCCCTCAACTAATTCACGGTGTCGGAAAGTAAGAGGTCAGAAAGTTTTTGGGATCCTCCGAACCTGCTTAATAAAAATGATTGGTTGGGTTGGGAAGTGTGGCCGAAAAAGTGATGTGGGGGAGAGGGAAGGCGATCGGTAGCCGAAGGGGGGTGGGGGTGGCGTTCGGTAGCCGATGGGAGGGTGGAGTGAGGGGAAGTGTTGGGTGCCGAAGAAAAAGAAGAGAGGAGTGGGGGTCGGTGGCCGAAGGAGAGGGCCGAAGGGAGAGAGAGAAAGGGGATCGGCGGGTGAGAAAAGAAAAAAAAAGGGTGGTTTGGGGTGATCGCCGAAGAGGGAAAGGGGAGGGTCGACGGGTAGGGAGTGAGGGGGGAGGTCGATCGGTAGGGGGTGTTTGGGTGAGGCACGAGAGGGTGGTCGGCTGGTGTTGTGGCCGATGGGGGGTGTGGACTTCGGCCAAGAAAAAAATTGGGAGAGGGGGGGTTGTCGGCTAGGATAGAAAAAAAAAGGACGGGATAGGTGGGGTGGTGAAATCGGCTAAGGGGTGTGGGGTTTGGAGTGACGCCGAAGAAAAAAAAAGAGGGAGGGGGTGGGGTCGGCCGCCGATGAAGGGAGGGTGAAGAGGGAGTGAGGGGTCGGTTGCCGATGTGGAGGGGGGGCCGAGGGGAGGGCTTGGGGTTGGAGGTGCCGAGGAGAAGGAGAGGGAGCGGGAAAGGGTCGGTAGCCGAGGAGGGGGAAGAGGGGAGGAGAGTTTTCGGCTAGGAGAAAAAAATGGTGCTTGGTTGGGAAGGAAGAGTGTCGAAGAAAAAGAGAAGTAGGGGGTAGACGTCGGTAGCCGATGGAAGGTGGGGAGGGGGGTTGTCGGCTACCAAGGGATAGGAGAGAGTGAGAGAGAGATCGGTGAGAGGGAGAGCGAGGGATAGGGAAGGGTGGTTGAGGTGAGTAGAAAAGAAAGAGGGGTGAAAGGGTTATGATGGGTTTTTGGTGACAAGGTGGAGGGGAGTTGGGGGAATTTTCGGTTACCGAAGAAGGGATGAGAGGGTGAGGGGATCGGCTAGGATGTCGGTGGCCAAAGAAGGGTGGTGGTGGTGGCGTCGGCTGCCGATGGAGGGGAGAGGATTTTTTTTTTTTTTTTTTTTTTTTTTTGTCGGTAGCCGATGAACAGTAAATCGGTAGCCGATTTTATTTTTTATTTATTTTTTTTTTGTCGGTAGCCGATGAACAGTAAATCGGTAGCCGAAAAAAAATTTTTTTTTTTTTTTTGGTCGGTAGCCGATGAACAGTAAATCGGTAGCCGATTTTTTTTTTTTGTCGGTAGCCGATGAACAGTAAATCGGTAGCCGAAAAAAAAATTTTTTTTTTTTTTTTGGTCGGTAGCCGATGAACAGTAAATCGGTAGCCGATTTTTTTTTTTTTTTTTTTTTTTTTTGTGGAAGATGAGGAAAAAAGGAATGTTGTAGGTGAGAGTTGGATGAAACATCTTTGAGAGAGAGAGATGGATGATCGACATGAATAGGTGAAGAAGGAAAGTGTGGTTAAGAAAGTGAGATGATTTGTGGAGAATTTTAAGGTTGGGAGGAATATGGGAATGATGGAGGAAGGAGAAGTGATGTGATGAGAAATGGGGAAGAGTAGGATATGAGGGATCTTGATTTTCAGAGATGACTATCTGAAGATCAGATATTGGAGATGAGAAGATGGGTAGGTCACCATTTTGATGGGTTGTGTCTGAGAAGAAAGGAACATATGGTTTTGAGCTAGATGAAGGATTTTGAGAATCTTCACCAACACATGATGATATCCACCAATCATCATCTCATGAAGAGATGATGACTTAAGATCATCAAACTTCACATGAGTAGATGCAGTTTCTCCGAAGATGGTGGACTCGGTAGGCTTTTGAAGAGTGAGAGAGAGGGGTCGAAGATAGTGGGAGAGGTTGAGGGCCGAAGGTGAGGGAAGGGTCGAAGAAAGGGAAGGGAGGTATAAGGGAGGTTTGTTCTTTGGTGGGTTTAAGAGGCCGAAAGAGAGAGATGAGAAGAGAGAGATAAAAAGAAAAGGGATGTACCTGGGGTAGATGAGGTAGAGCATTCAACAGACACAATGGCCATAGAGAAGGATTGAGCTTCACTGTTCATCAACATCATCTATTTTAGCCATGAAGCAGAGGTTGACCATTTCTTTGTCACTTTCAGAAGTGGGTTCATCTGCCCAATCATGGGTTTCAGTCATTTGACCTTTTCCCTTTTTGAGCAAGGTTTCATTTCTCTCCTTCTCTCTCTTATATTTTGCCTTGTATTTCTCAGCCCGACCAGACTTTGAGGAGACGGACATATTTGTCTTTTGGAAAGAAGGTTGGTAAGAATCAGACTTGGTTCTAACAGACCTAGAGGATGTACGGTGAGAGGAGGGCAGTCTAAATTTATCAGAGGACATGCTTCTGCATTCAGAAGCAAAGTGTCCTTTCCTCCCACACCTGTAACATTCCTCATTTGATTTGCCAGATGGAGTGGTTTTAGAAAAAGTAGAAGAAGATTTTCTTGAAAACTTGGATTTTCTCGAAGAGAAGCGAGAGTTACTGGAAATTTCCTCACCTTCGTCATCAGCCTCACTAAGATAGGCTTCTGAAGGATCATTGGGATCCTCTTGACTATTACGGTCAGAATCGGAGGGATAGGTGATTCTAGGAACACACACAGAGTTTTTGGAAGAATCACTAACAAGAGCTAGAGAAGAGATTTTAATGTCATTTGTGATAGACTTCCTAAGCAATTTAGTTTGCTCATAGTTAAAGAGAGTACCATACAAGGCAGTGAGAGGCATGGAGTCAAGATCCTTGGTAGACTTGATGCAAGTACAAATGTTTTCCCAAAACTCAGGAAGACAGTCCATGAACTTGCACAAGACTTCCTCATTATCATAAATGCGACCCACAAGTTTTAGATCATTGAGAAGACTGTTAAAACGATTGTAGTAGTCTGAGAGAGACTCACCCTTCTCATGAGAGAAGAGTTCATACTTTCTTACAAGAGCAATCTTTTTGCTCTTTTTCACCTCAGACGTACCTTCATAAAGAACACACAGAGTGGACCACATTTCTTTTGCAGTAGAAAGGTTAACAAGAGAATGGTAGACCTCATCAGGCAGAGAGAGGGCAATGATGGCTCTAACTTTAGTATCAAGAGCTATATAACATCTGTCTTCATCATTGTATTTACTGGGGTCCTTTACAATGTATCTCCCAGTAGCTGGAGTTCTTTCTTCCTCAGAAGAGTCCTCATCATCTTTCGCCTTGTCTGCATTATAACGGTCCCAAACTCTAGGAATAAAAGGACCTTCATGTAAAATAGTTGGATATCTGCTGTCAACTCCTTCTAAAAAGAGTATCATACGACTTTTCCACAAGAAGAAGTTATTGGGGTTAAACTTTGGTGGTTTGGCTATAGAGCCATTGTCGTATGAAACAGCAGTGGTGTTTTGAGAAGAAACATTGTTCAAAGAAGAAGAAGAAGAGGCTGCCATTGCGGATCTAGTTTATTGAGTTAAACTAAACCGCTCTGATACCACTTGTTGGTCCCAAATAGCAGTAAATAAACAAGCAAAGTATTGTAGAAGGGGGGGGTTGAATACAATACACACAGTTTTTCACTTAATTTAATTCTTATTGATTTGAAATCAAGAATTACACATAGAAAACTTTGATTGTTGCGGAAGAGAACATATGAGATATGTTCAAACAATCTTACACATAGAGAATAAAGAACAATTGTAAAACACTTAGAAAACAATTGAACTTCGTAGAGAGAAAGTTGTCAGGCACTTAGAGAACTTGAAGGTAGTAGAGCTGGTTAACTTGCATGTTGAACCATCCTCCATATTTATAGTGCCTCATGCATTAAATGCATGGGACACCTGTTGAGCAAAGGATGGACACAGGTCTTCAGCAAGGTACAAGATGTACCTTTTGTCTTGGAGTGACTTTGTCTTGAAGTGTTGACCTGCAGGGATGGTGTGGACCTTTCCTTAAAAGAGTGTAGGAGACAAAGCTTACTTTATCTGATCTTCAGATGAGGTCCACGTCAATGCAAGATATCACAAATATACTTTGTCAGAAAAGTACAATGTGTTGGAAGGAAATCTTCAGGCATCTTCGGCTCCTGAAGATGTGAGAACATCTTCAGCTTCTAGGGAGAGGTCATCGGCTGCCGAAGGCTTGAGAGATCTTCGGATTTTCCCGAAGATGTGAGATCTTCGGATTTTCCCGAAGATGTGAGATCTTCGGATTTTCCCGAAGATGTGAGAACATCTTCACAATCCTGAAGATATGTGATTGACACCATCCTGGCCGATGGTGTTGATCACTTGGGCATGCTTGGCTTTAGGCTGAGGAGACTATCTTCAATCCGCTTTGAGAGATGTACTCCTTCTTTGTCTTCTTCGGCTGATCTTCGACTTCACCGAACATTTGTATAGAAACCAAGCTGCTAAAAGAACCTCAAACATATTCTAAGTATGATGATATAAGATGGAAGATCAGGAGGTCATCTTCAAATCTTCAGATGACCCAACAATCTCCCCCTATTTGAGGATGACATCCATACTAAAGAATAGAACAAAGAGTGTACTGAATAAATTCATTTTGACCCATCTTTTACTCTTTTTGGGTTCTTTTCACATAGTTTTTTTTTTTTTTTTTTTTTTGATATATCTGACTTTTACATAGTGAAAGAAAAAAAAACTATACAAACGAATAAATGAATACAATAAAAAAAAGAAAGAAAAAAATATATACAAAGATACAGAAGAAGACATAGCAGGGATTGTTTGAATTTGAGTGGTTGGATGCTCCCCCTCAACTAATGTCAGGTGGCTTTGATCACATAGTTCATTGCAAAATTAGTTTCAGCAGAGTTTAAGCTTGAGTGGTAAGATGCTCCCCCTCAACTCATACTCCCCCTCAACTAATTCACGGTGTCGGAAAGTAAGAGGTCAGAAAGTTTTTGGGATCCTCCGAACCTGCTTATGGAAAGGCAGATTCATCCTTAGATCGTGCAGAAGCATCAGGACTGAGAATCCTGGGTGATAGGCTGTGAGGTGGAGAAGAGGCACCTTGGATAGGGAAGGAGTCCAAGCCATCCTTATCAACCAAGGGAAAGGTTGATGAGGGAATAATAGGGGTCCCCGATGTTACAATTGTATCCTTTTGTGAGGATACAAAGGAGATGGCTTTGGGTTTAGCAGAGTCCCCGGGCCCAGATGGGAGAATTTCAACACCTGCTGATTGTAGAGAATCGGTAGGTGGAGTAGGTGGCTTGGCCCTTGAAACCTTCCTCAGCCTCTTGAGAGGAGAGGGAGGGGAGGAGGTAGAGTGTCGCCGCTTTGAGATATGGGGTGTGACCTGGGTAACCGCCGAAGGTTCTTTCGGTGGTATGGCCATTTGGGCAAGTACGGCGGTGCCAGTAGCAGTTGAGGATTTAGTGCTAGCCGGCGTCACTGAAGAAAGGGGAAGAAGGGTCCACTACAGTTGAGGGACCTTTGGACACCGGAGTGTCTTTAGTATCACCCTATTGTAGATCGGGAGAGTTTATGAAGGAAAACATACCTGGGCTGAGAGCTTGATTGGTGGATAGAGAGCCCTTGTTGAGAGAGGTCTTCTTGAGTTTCTAAGTGTTGGTTGGAGAGTCATCACCAAATCAATTTGTGACACAACAATTTTTCTCCCCCTATTTGATGATGACACCAACACACACAAAAAAAACAATGGTACTGACACGAAGAAAAATTACAAGACACGAAGAACTCATATATTCAGTGGCCCATTTTTTGTTTTTTTTTTGTTTTTGTTTTTTTTTTTTTTTTTTTGGGCTCTTTTTTTTTTTTAACAGGAAAGAAAAAAAAGGAGGGGAAGAAAGTGGTAGGTAAAGAAAAATGATGAGATATATGGGGGGAGAGAAGATATGGAAGAAAAGAAAGAAAGGGAAGAGGATATGGAAGACAAAAAAAAATTCTAGAAAAAAATGGGAAGAAAAAGAAAGTTCAAAAAAATGTGGGGGGGGGGGGGAGGGGGAAGAGAGAGAGAGAAGCCGAAAGAAAGGGTAAGAGAGAGAGGGAGGCCGAAGGAGGGGAGAGGGGTGAGGGAGAGGGGTTTCGGTGGGGAGAGGGGAGAGAGGAGAGAGAGAGCCGAAGGATAGAGAAGAGAGAGAGAGGGACCGAAAGAGGGAGAGAGGAGAGAGCCAAAGAGGGAAGGAGGGGGAGGGGAAGGGAAGTTAGAGAGAGGGGTTGTGAAGAGAAAAGGTTTGGGGATTTTTTTTTTTTTTTTTTTTAAAGAAAAGAAAAAAAAAGGGGGGGGGGAGGGAAATCGGTGAGGCAAAAAATAATAAAAATGATTGGTTGGGTTGGGAAGTGTGGCCGAAAAAGTGATGTGGGGGAGAGGGAAGGCGATCGGTAGCCGAAGGGGGGTGGGGGTGGCGTTCGGTAGCCGATGGGAGGGTGGAGTGAGGGGAAGTGTTGGGTGCCGAAGAAAAAGAAGAGAGGAGTGGGGGTCGGTGGCCGAAGGAGAGGGCCGAAGGGAGAGAGAGAAAGGGGATCGGCGGGTGAGAAAAGAAAAAAAAAGGGTGGTTTGGGGTGATCGCCGAAGAGGGAAAGGGGAGGGTCGACGGGTAGGGAGTGAGGGGGGAGGTCGATCGGTAGGGGGTGTTTGGGTGAGGCACGAGAGGGTGGTCGGCTGGTGTTGTGGCCGATGGGGGGTGTGGACTTCGGCCAAGAAAAAAATTGGGAGAGGGGGGGTTGTCGGCTAGGATAGAAAAAAAAAGGAAGGGATAGGTGGGGTGGTGAAATCGGCTAAGGGGTGTGGGGTTTGGAGTGACGCCGAAGAAAAAAAAAGAGGGAGGGGGTGGGGTCGGCCGCCGATGAAGGGAGGGTGAAGAGGGAGTGAGGGGTCGGTTGCCGATGTGGAGGGGGGGCCGAGGGGAGGGCTTGGGGTTGGAGGTGCCGAGGAGAAGGAGAGGGAGCGGGAAAGGGTCGGTAGCCGAGGAGGGGGAAGAGGGGAGGAGAGTTTTCGGCTAGGAGAAAAAAATGGTGCTTGGTTGGGAAGGAAGAGTGTCGAAGAAAAAGAGAAGTAGGGGGTAGACGTCGGTAGCCGATGGAAGGTGGGGAGGGGGGTTGTCGGCTACCAAGGGATAGGAGAGAGTGAGAGAGAGATCGGTGAGAGGGAGAGCGAGGGATAGGGAAGGGTGGTTGAGGTGAGTAGAAAAGAAAGAGGGGTGAAAGGGTTATGATGGGTTTTTGGTGACAAGGTGGAGGGGAGTTGGGGGAATTTTCGGTTACCGAAGAAGGGATGAGAGGGTGAGGGGATCGGCTAGGATGTCGGTGGCCAAAGAAGGGTGGTGGTGGTGGCGTCGGCTGCCGATGGAGGGGAGAGGATTTTTTTTTTTTTTTTTTTTTTTTTTTTGTCGGTAGCCGATGAACAGTAAATCGGTAGCCGATTTTATTTTTTATTTATTTTTTTTTTGTCGGTAGCCGATGAACAGTAAATCGGTAGCCGAAAAAAAATTTTTTTTTTTTTTTTGGTCGGTAGCCGATGAACAGTAAATCGGTAGCCGATTTTTTTTTTTTGTCGGTAGCCGATGAACAGTAAATCGGTAGCCGAAAAAAAAATTTTTTTTTTTTTTTTGGTCGGTAGCCGATGAACAGTAAATCGGTAGCCGATTTTTTTTTTTTTTTTTTTTTTTTTTGTGGAAGATGAGGAAAAAAGGAATGTTGTAGGTGAGAGTTGGATGAAACATCTTTGAGAGAGAGAGATGGATGATCGACATGAATAGGTGAAGAAGGAAAGTGTGGTTAAGAAAGTGAGATGATTTGTGGAGAATTTTAAGGTTGGGAGGAATATGGGAATGATGGAGGAAGGAGAAGTGATGTGATGAGAAATGGGGAAGAGTAGGATATGAGGGATCTTGATTTTCAGAGATGACTATCTGAAGATCAGATATTGGAGATGAGAAGATGGGTAGGTCACCATTTTGATGGGTTGTGTCTGAGAAGAAAGGAACATATGGTTTTGAGCTAGATGAAGGATTTTGAGAATCTTCACCAACACATGATGATATCCACCAATCATCATCTCATGAAGAGATGATGACTTAAGATCATCAAACTTCACATGAGTAGATGCAGTTTCTCCGAAGATGGTGGACTCGGTAGGCTTTTGAAGAGTGAGAGAGAGGGGTCGAAGATAGTGGGAGAGGTTGAGGGCCGAAGGTGAGGGAAGGGTCGAAGAAAGGGAAGGGAGGTATAAGGGAGGTTTGTTCTTTGGTGGGTTTAAGAGGCCGAAAGAGAGAGATGAGAAGAGAGAGATAAAAAGAAAAGGGATGTACCTGGGGTAGATGAGGTAGAGCATTCAACAGACACAATGGCCATAGAGAAGGATTGAGCTTCACTGTTCATCAACATCATCTATTTTAGCCATGAAGCAGAGGTTGACCATTTCTTTGTCACTTTCAGAAGTGGGTTCATCTGCCCAATCATGGGTTTCAGTCATTTGACCTTTTCCCTTTTTGAGCAAGGTTTCATTTCTCTCCTTCTCTCTCTTATATTTTGCCTTGTATTTCTCAGCCCGACCAGACTTTGAGGAGACGGACATATTTGTCTTTTGGAAAGAAGGTTGGTAAGAATCAGACTTGGTTCTAACAGACCTAGAGGATGTACGGTGAGAGGAGGGCAGTCTAAATTTATCAGAGGACATGCTTCTGCATTCAGAAGCAAAGTGTCCTTTCCTCCCACACCTGTAACATTCCTCATTTGATTTGCCAGATGGAGTGGTTTTAGAAAAAGTAGAAGAAGATTTTCTTGAAAACTTGGATTTTCTCGAAGAGAAGCGAGAGTTACTGGAAATTTCCTCACCTTCGTCATCAGCCTCACTAAGATAGGCTTCTGAAGGATCATTGGGATCCTCTTGACTATTACGGTCAGAATCGGAGGGATAGGTGATTCTAGGAACACACACAGAGTTTTTGGAAGAATCACTAACAAGAGCTAGAGAAGAGATTTTAATGTCATTTGTGATAGACTTCCTAAGCAATTTAGTTTGCTCATAGTTAAAGAGAGTACCATACAAGGCAGTGAGAGGCATGGAGTCAAGATCCTTGGTAGACTTGATGCAAGTACAAATGTTTTCCCAAAACTCAGGAAGACAGTCCATGAACTTGCACAAGACTTCCTCATTATCATAAATGCGACCCACAAGTTTTAGATCATTGAGAAGACTGTTAAAACGATTGTAGTAGTCTGAGAGAGACTCACCCTTCTCATGAGAGAAGAGTTCATACTTTCTTACAAGAGCAATCTTTTTGCTCTTTTTCACCTCAGACGTACCTTCATAAAGAACACACAGAGTGGACCACATTTCTTTTGCAGTAGAAAGGTTAACAAGAGAATGGTAGACCTCATCAGGCAGAGAGAGGGCAATGATGGCTCTAACTTTAGTATCAAGAGCTATATAACATCTGTCTTCATCATTGTATTTACTGGGGTCCTTTACAATGTATCTCCCAGTAGCTGGAGTTCTTTCTTCCTCAGAAGAGTCCTCATCAGCTTTCGCCTTGTCTGCATTATAACGGTCCCAAACTCTAGGAATAAAAGGACCTTCATGTAAAATAGTTGGATATCTGCTGTCAACTCCTTCTAAAAAGAGTATCATACGACTTTTCCACAAGAAGAAGTTATTGGGGTTAAACTTTGGTGGTTTGGCTATAGAGCCATTGTCGTATGAAACAGCAGTGGTGTTTTGAGAAGAAACATTGTTCAAAGAAGAAGAAGAAGAGGCTGCCATTGCGGATCTAGTTTATTGAGTTAAACTAAACCGCTCTGATACCACTTGTTGGTCCCAAATAGCAGTAAATAAACAAGCAAAGTATTGTAGAAGGGGGGGGTTGAATACAATACACACAGTTTTTCACTTAATTTAATTCTTATTGATTTGAAATCAAGAATTACACATAGAAAACTTTGATTGTTGCGGAAGAGAACATATGAGATATGTTCAAACAATCTTACACATAGAGAATAAAGAACAATTGTAAAACACTTAGAAAACAATTGAACTTCGTAGAGAGAAAGTTGTCAGGCACTTAGAGAACTTGAAGGTAGTAGAGCTGGTTAACTTGCATGTTGAACCATCCTCCATATTTATAGTGCCTCATGCATTAAATGCATGGGACACCTGTTGAGCAAAGGATGGACACAGGTCTTCAGCAAGGTACAAGATGTACCTTTTGTCTTGGAGTGACTTTGTCTTGAAGTGTTGACCTGCAGGGATGGTGTGGACCTTTCCTTAAAAGAGTGTAGGAGACAAAGCTTACTTTATCTGATCTTCAGATGAGGTCCACGTCAATGCAAGATATCACAAATATACTTTGTCAGAAAAGTACAATGTGTTGGAAGGAAATCTTCAGGCATCTTCGGCTCCTGAAGATGTGAGAACATCTTCAGCTTCTAGGGAGAGGTCATCGGCTGCCGAAGGCTTGAGAGATCTTCGGATTTTCCCGAAGATGTGAGATCTTCGGATTTTCCCGAAGATGTGAGATCTTCGGATTTTCCCGAAGATGTGAGAACATCTTCACAATCCTGAAGATATGTGATTGACACCATCCTGGCCGATGGTGTTGATCACTTGGGCATGCTTGGCTTTAGGCTGAGGAGACTATCTTCAATCCGCTTTGAGAGATGTACTCCTTCTTTGTCTTCTTCGGCTGATCTTCGACTTCACCGAACATTTGTATAGAAACCAAGCTGCTAAAAGAACCTCAAACATATTCTAAGTATGATGATATAAGATGGAAGATCAGGAGGTCATCTTCAAATCTTCAGATGACCCAACAGAAAGTCAAAGTCTTTGTAATAAAAGTCAAAGTCAAAGTAGTTGTTTTATTTTCTTTGTATTGTTGCTTAGTATAAATAGATTGCTTGTCCTTGTTATTGTGTGTGGTAAGTGAAAGATTGTAAGTGTAATACGAGAGCTAATCAGGGAAGAATTTCATTGTGAAAATTTTCTAGTGAGAGAAAGTCTAGAGAGAGAGTGTAATTGTAATCTGTGAGATTGAAAATCAATGACATGTGATTTCATTGTTGAATCATCTTGATTGTTATTGATTGATTTAGTAATAAGAACTTGATAAATTTGGGAATAACAATTGGTATCAGAGCAGATCCAGATCGAAATCAAGAAAATTAGAAAGTCGACACTGTTTCATCGAAGTCCAGATTCAATTTTGTATTTTTGGATAAAATTCAGTTTGTAATCAATTTGTTTGTGTGCGTATAAGTGATTAGATAATTCTTGTATAGGTTCGATTCATGATTGCATTGTAATTTTTCACCAATTTGATGAATTTGTTGGTTTTAGTTTTCACGAGTTCGTACACTGTGTCAAGGATCAATTTGTAATAGTTAGTGCTTTATATTGAAATTTATTGATAGGATTTGATTCTAGAAGTATAAAAGATCTAATTGTAGAAGTTTCAAATCGAATTTCGAAGTGTAGATGAGTTCTTGAATAAATCAGAAGATATTTTTGTTCCATATATGAAGAACTCGCAAGATCTTCCAAGAACTCGCAGGACTACATGAAGAACTCACAGAATGTTTTGGTTTTGCAGGATTCTTAAAGGATTTCGCAGATTAAGTGGTTTTCGCAAGATTTGTAGAGAGTTTCACATAGTTGTTATTTCTGAAAAAAATCATAAGGAAAGAATTCGCAGAAGGGTATTCTACGAATTCTTAGAATTCGCAATAGACTAAACTACGAATTCTTTAGAATTCGCAGAAGATCATCTTACGAATTCTGTGCATACGAATTCTGAGTCTTTTGTTGTCTGCGAATTCTGAGTCTTTTGGTGTCTACGAATTGTGAGTCTTTTATGCTTGCGAATTTTGGTGGCTTACGAATTCTTATTGTTTGCGAATTCTAGATTTTTCTTGTTTGCGAATTCTTGATTAATTGTTGTTATATGCGAATTCTTGGTATTTCATTGTGTCTTGCGAATTCCAGACTTAGTGAATTTTGAAATTTTCATTTATGTATTTTTTTTCTAAGTTTTTCTAGTTTACTTGATTTCATTTTGGAATAACGATCAAATTCAAGTTCTTATTGTAACAGGAATCATGGATGATTATTTCTTTGTTGAAGAATATACTACCAAAGGGCATAAAGAGAAAAGTCAGGAGCATAAGATTTCTACTTCCAGAGAAGCTCTTGCAATTGAAACTGATGAGAAACCTCATGTTTTAGTCAAAGGAGAGTACGAACAGTGGAAGAATAAATTTCTGGATTTCATTGATGGCAATATTTTGGGATAATATATCAGAATATCTTTGAAGGAAGGAAAGATGAAAACTCCATCAAGGACTTACTCTTATCCGGGAGAAAATGGATTAATGAAAAGAGGAGAGTTTCCAATACCACTTGAGGAATACACAGATGAGCAGAGATGGAGACATAAAGCTGATAAATTAGTCAAAGATTTTATCTTGCAAGGAATTACAGATGATGTTTCTATTAAATTAGATAGCAAGAAGGCTACAAGAAAACAATTGTGGGAACAACTTGAAAAGATGATGGAAGGACCAAAGATGTCTTCAAAAGAAAGAGTAAAGATTTTGGAAGCTGAGAATACAGAGCTGAAGAGAAAGATTTCAGAATTAGAAGATCAAAGTGTCAAGATTCAACAAACAGAGTGTGCTAATGAAGAGCTGATGAAGAAGATTTATGAGCTAGAACTGCAGATTGCTGAAGAGAGATCAGTTTTTGAACAAGAGAAGAAAGAATTTGCAAAGAAATTCTCAGACTTTTCAAGAAAGAGTTTTGAAGAAAAGAAAGCGGTTGAGCTCAAATGTATAAAACTTTCTCAACATGTTTCAGATTTTGAGAAAGTAATCATTCTAGAAAGGGAAAAGTTTGACAAAGAGAAGAAGATCATAGAACAGAAAAATGTTGGATTTTTTAAAGAAATATCCAATGAGAGAAAGAGTGTGGAGAAAGACTTTGAAGAAGAAAGACAAATGTTTGAGGAAGAAATTAGAAAGCTTACAGAGAACTTATCTGAACTATCAGAAAGTACACTGAAAGAGCAGAAAGCAAAGTCTGAATTCAAGAATGAGATTGACTTACTTGTCAAAGAAAGAGATAGTTATTCTTCAAAGATAAAAGAACTTGAAAAGATTGTTTCCAAGGTGGTGGTGACTGAGCAAACGACTCCAGAGTCAAAAATCCACACACCTAGAAATAGTTCAGTTGGTTCCAACAAGCCAGTCTCAAGCTCACGTCAGAAAACTATTTCTTCAAAAAGGTCAGATAATTCATTTGATCAGATTCGTACTACTAACATCTTCTATGGTAGAAATGTAGATGGTTCAGGTGCACATAGAAGAAGAAAATATAAAGAAGAGAAACTGGTCTGGAAAGTCAAACCAGTAGATGAAGAAAAGAATGATGAGAAGAAGGAAGAAAAGAAAGGAAAGAAGGAAGAGAAGAAAAGTAACAAATCATTTGTACATGCATCAAATGCAAAGAAGAACAAAGTGCTGAAAGGTAAACCTGATTTTTCTTATTCGAGAAATCAATTAATCAGGTTGTCTACAAGGAAAAGGTATTGTTCTTACTGTCGTACATATGATTATGTTCATAAAGCTAGTGATCATTACTGGTATGGTTCTTATTCAATTACTCCCAATATAACTGCAACTCACAAACATGGACCCAAATACCAGTGGGTACCAAAGTCGAAAGATGAATCTGTGTTGCAGGCATCTCAAGTCAAAGGGGAGTAAGAGAACCAAGGCTTCTGAATAAATCAGTTCAGGACCCGTGCTTCAACGGAGTTTGACTTCTAAACACAACAGTTTAGGACTCGTACTTCAAAGATCAAAAGAGAAGATACTCCTGGGCTGATATGAGGATTGTACTCCGATACGTAAATGAGAAGATCAATCTTCAAGGGGGAGTACATATTTTTCTGAAATATGCATTTAAAAGATATGATGATCTACATTTCAAGGGGAGTCGTAGATCTCTATCATGTGCTTTTCATTGATATATTTGTTAATGCATAATTTCAGGGGGAGTATATGATTTCTGATTATTTCAGATCAGAACTCGTACATTCAATGTTTTACTGCTTTATGTCATTTTATTTTTTAATAAATGTTGTGAATAAAGTTGCTTTGATGGACTTTGTGACTAATGCAGATTGAGAGAATGCTTACAAGATCATATCTTATATGACTTAAAGACTTGACTACATGAGATTTAAGACGGACCAAAAGGTTTATTTCTATTCTTAATCTCATATATGGTTGAAAGAAGGACGACTTTCAATCATAGAAAACATGTTCTTAAACGTTCAAACCACTTCCCGGTTCTTAAATAGATTTCATAGTTTGGAAGTGTGATTTTAAATGTTTTCACTTTTAGTTGTGCTGGTATGTTTATAAACCGTGTGTTTCCAAAGATAAATACTTGCGTATTGTCTTTTCCATATACTGTCAAGTATTCACACACACCGGTTTAATTTTTGTTAAAGATGTTCTTACCATGTCTCTAAATTGAAACAAATTTTCGATGGTAAGACATCCCGATTGAATTTCAAAGAATTTGAGCGTGATTTTGTTTCGAAACGTTCTGTCAAGACTTGTCTATATTTTGGTTCGTATAGACTATATCCAATTCTTGCTGACCTAAGCCATAATTGTTAAATCATTTGATTCTGATCATTTTTCATACAATGTCAGATTTTCAAACAAGTTTCTTGTATTCATTTCATTCTTTCAATATACTTGTTTGAAATGTCTTCAATGTTTCAAAATGCTCAAATCTTCATGATTATATTTATGAGCATACAGACATCTGACTTGTATTTCGTATTTTATGTTTTAACTGACAAGTTAAACCAGTTGAGCAACATTTTCTTTTAGGACAATTCATGGGTTCATTGTGTGAGATTAAATGAAACTTCTATGGATTCACGTTAACCAGTGTTTCCTACCCAAGAAGTTAATCCTTAGTGATCGAGTGTGAGGAGTCAAATATTGAGTGTGGGTTGAGTGATGAGGTAAAATGAAAAGAGAGTTTGGTTAGAAGTGAGCTTAATGATTAAAAGAAAGAGGGTGAGAGAACAGAGTAAAAGAATATCAAACTCTGCACCAACTACTTTCTGAGTCGGGCAGCCACATTACTAGTGTTTCACAATTCTTCGTGAACATTATTGAAACATGCAACTAGCCCATGCCAACTCTTGATAAAAACCCCACCAGCTACTCATTTTCTTCTCGACAAGAAAATGTTTCATATTTTAAAGGGGACGCAACACATTATCTATCTGGTTTTCATTTGGAAAATATGGATATTGAAAAAGAAGGAAGTCTGCCCCACCTTCGCACTTCGATCATGCACAATCGAGTCTGTGTTTAATTGTTGTTGTCTCAATGGTTTACACAATTTTGAGTCTTTTATAAGCAATCATCTTGTGCTTAATTCTTTCTAACACTTGCACGAACACACAAGGAATTTGTTTTCTTGTAATAACGTTCATAGAAATATCTTTCTGGTGTTTCGATGATTGAATGGAATCCCTGGGGGAGTGAATATCACAAAATCTCCTTTCCAATGTGTATTCGTTACACACAGTGACTTTGTGTTACTGACAGGCATCTTAACTGATTCATTTGTTGATTCAGGTGTTACACTCATAATTTGTCTGAATTTGCAAAGATTCGGATGAATACCTTTTGGATCGACGGAAAATCAGAGGCTCAGTATCAGAAAGATCAGATCAGGTCAAAGACATTTATTGAAGAGTTTTGATGATCCATATGCTCTAATCATCAAAAAGGGGGATAAGAGATCAAGAAATGTTGGTTGAAAAGAAAAGTTTGTATTAGATTTGAGAGAAGATCAAGAAATATTTGGAAAGTGTTCAAGAGTTATTCGTTTGATAAAGGAAAGCTGAAGTTGAAAAGAGAAAAGTTCTTTGGGGGAGAATGTTAAAGTTGATTGCAAAAGGTGTTTATCAAAGAAAGGGGAGAATGTTATAAGCATAAAAAGGAGTTTGATTTTTCAAAGATGGTGTTCATTTTTGAAGATTATCTAAATTGTCAAGAAGTCTACAAGAGTAAGATAAAGTTGATCAAAGAGGGAGATTGTAATATTTGTACAGAAAGGGGGAGAAGATTCAAAGTGAGCTTAAGAAGAGAAGATTGAATTGCAAAATCCTTTTGAAAATGATCTTGATCCAAAAGGGGAGAATGCAAGAGCACATATTTGTTGGATTCAAGATCATAAAGAATGAAGATGAAAGTCAAACAAGTCAAAGCCTCAAAGTTAACTCTCAAGCAAGAAAGTCAAAGTCTTTGTAATAAAAGTCAAAGTCAAAGTAGTTGTTTTATTTTATTTGTATTGTTGCTTAGTATAAATAGATTGCTTGTCCTTGTTATTGTGTGTGGTAAGTGAAAGATTGTAAGTGTAATACGAGAGCTAATCAGGGAAGAATTTCATTGTGAAATTTTCTAGTGAGAGAAAGTCTAGAGAGAGAGTGTAATTGTAATATGTGAGATTGAAGAATCAATGACATGTGATTTCATTGTTGAATCATCTTGATTGTTATTGATTGATTTAGAAATAAGAACTTGATAAATTTGGGAATAACATGGTGGCCTTTACTTACCGAAAATTTCACTCACCTCTCTTTCCCTTGCTTTGCTCTCGTTTACCACAATGGCTGTCTCGCTGTCTACTGGGAGCACCAAAAAAAGAGGAGTAATGCTTAACAGGGACAGTCGGGGACTTTGTCAAATGCTCGACAAGCCGCTACATTAGCGGCGCTCCAACACCAGACCGTGGACATCTCGTCCAAATTCCTTCAATCCTACCAGCCATTCCTTCTTGAAAGGAAAGAAATAGCTCGACTGTTAAGGAGAGGGAGCACTGAGCTACACTCATTATGCCCGACCATTCCGACTCGTAAGTCAGTCCGAACGGAAGCACTGAATCTGGCCCTTCTATCAATAACATCTTCGACGTGCTCATAACCTTCGATAAATCTCAGTTGATCACTCTTTCGAGAGTCCGAGTCTGGCCGTATCCTGCCCCCCCCCCCCCCCCCCCCCCCCCGCCGGTGGGGAATCCGCTCCCGGGTCGTCGCTCTGCTGCGTCTGGCCGTGCCTGCCTGACCTCAGTTAGGGAATAAATTGAATATGATAGGACCTTTTCTCGGTGTTACAGTAGGGGCGCGTTTGGTTTGCGAGAATGAATTGGAATGGATTGGATTTCATGTAAGGATTTGGATTTAGTGGGATTTGGAATCCCTTCATGTGTTTGGTTTGTAGGATTTGGAGTGAAAGTCGATTGAAGTCTGAAGCGAGTTATGAAATCCATCAGGATTTGGATTTGAAATACGGCCCATTGCAAAGGAATTCCAAATCCATCATGTACTGGATTTTAAAAAAATCAAAGGATTTCAAATCCGGTCAATACATTCCATTCCTACAATCCAAACGCAGGATTGGAATAGATTTGAAATCCAAATCCTTCCAAATCCAATCAATTCCCGCAAACCAAACGGGACCTAAATGTTCGTAAAGTTGTCCGATGCATCTTAGCCTAAATCCACAATTTCGAGGGATTTTTAAAGTTTTTTTTGGTTGATTTCAAGGGATTTTAAGCTTTTTTGTCGATTTTGAGGGACTTTTTCAGTTTTTTAGTTGATTTTGAGTGTTTTTTGGTTGGTTTCGATGCATTTTTTTGGTTGATGGGGTCCCAGACAAAAAATTACTAGGGGACTAAAGGTATAAAGTTAAAAAAACATATTTTTACCTATGAAAATTCTCATTTATTCCCATTTAATGGGGGCTTATCCCCCCCCCCCCAATATCACATTACATCCGCCCCTGTCTTTAATGATAAATGTAAAAGTGTTTAACTATCGATTAACTTTGACCAAATGATTAGTTGATTCTGATTTTGAAATGGTAATAATCACTTTGAAAGTGTACATTCAAACACCCCGTGTTACTCATTAGGGGTGTTCATTTAAACGGACAAAACACCTAACTAACAATGCAATTTGTATTTTCCTAATTGCAATATGCGGATTGATTTGCGGCATTGAATTCCACATACCACGACTCAAATTGCACTGCACCGCACCTCATCATTTAGATATATATATATATATATATATATAACTTTTGTTAACTAAAAAATAATTATTTCAACATTTTTTTAATACTAATAGTACATCACAAAAGAGTGTGAGTGGTGGATTCATAGAAAAAAACTATTCTTCTTTGCATTTACAAGTGTATGGAATGATTCTTCCCCCGAGGGTGACTTCACTACCTGATCCGCATCTCTTGAGCTCATTCTGGAAAGTATTAAATGGACCAACCCACTAGGTCTCCTTAGTGCTAATGTTCAACTAAGGAACTAGAATTAGATTAACACCCCGAAATCTCTGGCCGAAGAAAAGACAATAAAAATGTCAAATAGTGTTCCGCACGACTCCCCGCGTGAATCAGACCACACCATGATCCACGGGAGGGTCTGGACTCCAAAGGTCCATGTGACTCTCCGCGCGAATCGATCTACGCCAGCACCCGCGCGGAGACACTGTGCGCTGATAAAAGAGAAAAACTCGGCCTCCAACCTCATTTTTCACAAAAACCCTCAAACATCTTCCCCCTTTCTCTCCCAAACCAATCCACATCCTTCCAAATGAATCCTAACCCATTTTTGAGGGTTTTCCTCCTATATTCACATGATTCTTCATCATCTAGCAAGTTTGGAGGTTAGAACCATAATCCTTCATCTTCATCTTCTCCATCAAGTTTTCTAGGGTTTCATCCACCCTTGTTCTCCCTTTTGTAGATTGGAGGTTTGTGGCCATTTTGGTGACCTAGAGGTGTTTTGGTTGGTGGATTCAAGCTATGGTTAAGGTAATCTTCTATTTTCTTCATCTATAGAAGTTAGTGTTTTGGGTTAAGATGAGATCTTATGTAAAATGTTTGGGAAACACTTCTTTATGGTTGGATGTAAATATTTATGGTTAGAAATGTATGGATCTATGTTTTTGGAAGTTTTTGGCTTGAAGATCCAAATGTTCTTCACAGGAGCTCGAGTTGGGGAAAATCTAGATTTAGCCTAAATCTGGCAAGGTGAGTTCAAGTTGATTTGTGAAAACGTTGTACACGCCAAAATGTCCATTTTAAAGTATTTATGTGTTTTACATGAAATTGTCAACTGTTGAGTTATCTGGTAACTTTTGATCATTTGAAGTGTTTAGCTTATTAAGCTTTGTAAAACACCCACATTTGGGATTTTTGGGCATTTTGATGAATATGTCATAAATGAATGTGTTTTGATGATTTATTGCATAAATAGATATTTGGTCAAAAATGCACTTTTAGTGTTTGTCGGGTTTTATGCATCATTCATGAAATGGGATGTTTTGAAAGTACGAATGTGTGAGTCCTTTGATTTCGGTCATTCCCGACCTTGGGAACATTTTAGAAATGGTAAACCTTTTAGTTTTGGGTCGAAGGCCAATTGTGATTTGAGAGACAAATATTTTTGGGAAAATATGTATTTTGGGTTATGTAACCTTATTGGCCCACGTATTTTAGCCAAACGTTCATTATGCCTTTTGGGGCTTGATTTATACTCAGATGAGTCTTGGATCTTTTAGTCAGTTTTGGTAGCTCGTTAAGGAGACTTTGACGTATAGTGTACTTAGTTGCATCTTATTTGAGAGTTACATGTTTTGAAACTGTTAGTTCATTCGTTAGAGTTATGTGACGTTTTAGACTGTAATGAATTGGATCCATAGGCATATGAGTCAGTCAGTTGGTTTAGTTGGGGATTTTATCCCTGTTTTGGGACTGGAAATTATTTATGGCTAGCGGGATCTCGAGGTATAGATCGTGGGTGATTGAACTCGATAACCGTGTAACCTTTAGTGAAGGGCTCGAGGTATAGATCGTGGGTGGTTGAACTCAATGCCCGTTTGTAATCCAGTCTGGTTACTCATCGTGGATTTTAGTGTCCGCGTTTGAATTCTAGTGAGTGGTCCCTAAGTCATGCTTTATGGAAGCTTGCGGTGGTGCTTTGCAGAGCCGTATACGGAGCTAAGTCTTGTGGTGGTGCCCATGGTGAGCCGGATACGGGGACTTGTGGCTTTTGTTGTGACACTCATCTAGAGGTCGAGTAGACACTAGGGTCATTTAGGTATCTTGCGATGGTAGCTCGGTAGGAAGCTGTATACGGGGATCCATGACTCTATGTGAAGCTCAAGAACATCCAATAGTGGCTTAACTTTGTGTGCCCGACACTTTCGATGGAATTCAGGTCTCCCCCGTCACCGAAAGGTGTTGTTTTGGGTATTGAGTTTTATTATCCATGTTTTCGGTGACATTTTGTTTATATGGCTTCTTACCCAAGGTTTATGGGTTGAGTATTATGCCCCACCCGTGTTTTGGGTGTTTCGGGATATAAAGTTTTATCCGCGTTTCATAAATTGGGAGTCCGCTTTCTATTCTCATTTTGAGTGAGTTTTGGGTTGAATTTAATTTACGAAAGAACGTTTATTGGGATCTTAGTCCTTAGAACAGTTTGGTTTGGATAACGTTTATATTGGTGTCTCCTTCGTCTGAAATGCATATTATTGGAAAACGAGTCGTTTTCATATTTGAAGCATATCATTTTGAGAAACTGTGATTTCGACGTCAGTCTTCCTTTTTATTGATATATTTATTAATGTTGAAAACTCTTGAACTCACTAGGCGCTAGCCTAACCTTTTTTATTTTTTGGCATGTGCAACAGGCTTCGTTGGGGATATTTCTAGTGACATTGTGAAGAGAGGAGTGCTAGTTGCGTTCTCGGAGAGTGATTAGCTTGTTGAAGTCTTCCGACTTTGTTTTGGGAAGAGCAATTTGTGTTTGGGATTAAGTAACACCCGACTTCGGTTTAGTACTTGTATATTATTGGAGATTTTGTTGTTGAGGCTAGTTATAGAATTTTAATTTGAGGAATATACTGAGTTTTGAATTGTATGAGGGAAGTTTTGTTCCTTATGTTGATATTATACCGAAATTTTAATTAGTTGCTCTTACCAAATTTGAGGGCGTTATAATTAAAACATAGAAACTAGAATTATTTAATTAGGGTTTATGACTAGAACAGGGGCGGTCGATTCAATCAGAGTTTATGTAGATGATTTTAGTGTCATCAAGTATTTTAATGTAGTTGTAATTTACATGAGATCGATGAGGTTTATTGGTTAGATTATAATTTGAGTTATGAGTTGTGGAGTGTATGCCCGTATAAGCTACCATGGACCTAAGATTGCCATAAAGCGGTCCGGGGGGGTCAAAGGGGTTCTTACAAGGATCCAGGGGTAATGTCCCTAGTTGTGACAAAAAACAGCAATGCATCGAGTAAAGTTAAGAAGACTTTTCAAACTCATCAAGACTAAGGGGTCGTTTACCCAAACGTTTACCTGGTAAGTGTTTACGGTAAAAATTAACACTTTCACTTACCTTCTCGCATAAGATTCTAGTTCATTTAAACGGCATAGTGTGCAAGTGTACAACAATTTACCTAGTAAGTGCTTACCAAGTAAGAGTTGTCTCCTTCACTTACCGGGTAAGACTTTCGGCTCTTGTCATCGCTCTTACCGGGTAAGATTCTTGGTACTTGTAGTGTTCATCCGGAAAGGTAAATGACTTGGTAGGAGCTTACCGGGTAAGCGTTTGGTAAACCACCCCTAAGTATAAATTCAGAAAACTAGTTTCTGAATGTAACGCACTTATTTTTATAATTTATTTTGTATTTTGGAAATACGAGAATTATCATTGGATTCAGTATCAAATTTTGGGAAATTAACGTTCAGGAGTGTTTATTTGATCTCGGGTTGGTTTGGGTCGAAATGGAATTGAAAATGGTGAATTTTGGAGTTTCAGGAGGTCCCAGCGAATTTTGGGGCGGGCTTAAGCCGCGAGAAAAGTCGCCCAAGTCATTGTCACTAGAGTAGTGGCAAAGACTGCATGGTTTGAAGGCATGGAGACAATGGTTGGGGTGCCTATCCGGGCGGCTTTAGCCAAGCAACTTAAGTGTAACACCAGTAATTTTCGGTACGTAAAGGCCACCCGGATGTTTTTGTATCTTGTGGAAGGCGGGATTTTTGTTGAGAAATCATTATTTAAAGTCCCCAAGAGTGTCGAGGGTTTCGGTATTGAAAAAGTTGAGTTTCGGGTCTCCCAAAAGGTCCCGCTACAATATCCGGCGACTATGACAGTGTCATAGTTGCACTGTCATAGTCGTAGAGGAGGAACAGAAGGGGAGGCATTACTAGCGACAATGACCAGCGACATTGCCATGGGCAATGTCGCATGGAGGGGGGAGCAGACTGTCAAAATCGGATTTTTGGCTCATTTTTCATTTCTCACTCCTCACTTCCTCCCCAACTCTCCCAAAACCCTCCCAAGACCCATTTTCTTCATCCATGGTGTTTTAGAGCTCTAAATCCTCAAATCCCCAAGTTATGATGTCGCATTAACCTACCAAGTGCAAGGATGGAAGCTAGATAGCAAGGATCTTCATCTTCACCTTCACCTTCAACCACAAGCTCCATTTTAGAGTTTTCTAGGTTTTCATCAAAACCTAAGTGGTAAGTTTCTAAACCTTATTTTAAGACATAAATGTTTCATTGATGATATCCTAGTGTTTTATTACTTCAATTTCGGTTTGGAAGATTTTGGAGAAATTTAGGTCAAAATTAGGGTTTTGACTAAAATGGAGATTTTGATGTAAAGTGTTTGGGGATCAATTATAAATGGTTGAATGTGTTTGTTTATAGGTGGAGATTTTGTATCTAGGTTTCGGAAGGTTTTGCTTGTGGATTCGGAATTCTTCAAAAGAGCTCAAGTTGCGGGGTAAAATCTAGATTTAGCCTAAATCTAGCGAGGTGAGTTCAAGTTGATTTGTGAAAACGGTGTACATGCCAAAATGTTCATTTTAAAGTGTTATGTGTTTTACGTGAAATTGTTAACTGCTGATCACCTGATAAGTTTTGGTTATTTTGAAATGTTTAGTTTTATAAACACGGTGAAACACCCATTTTGGGATTTTTGAGAATTTTGGTAAATAAATCATGTTGATATGTTTCATTGATGATTTTACAAATATAATTGGAGTTCATTTGACGTAAGTGTAATTTTGTGTATTTGATCTTATAAACCTTTTCGGAAAATGCATATTATTGTGTTATGAGGTATTTTGGAAATATAAGGGTATGAGTTCATTTGGAAAATGGTTTGCCTCAACCAATGATGAGATTTAAGTTAATCATACTTTTGGTCGTTGTGTTTGCATAATAGTTGGTCAAACGTGTTTCAATGTTTATACCGGCTTTCATTTGGGGGTTTACGTAAATTGTTGGGCCTTTGGCTCGGTTTTGACTAAATTGAGTCTTGAGGACATTTGTCCGGATTAATAATTGTTGTGGGGTTTTGAGTATGATGGCGCATATTTTGTGTCATTTGAGAGTTACATGTTTTGGGAGCTTTGGTCTTTCATTTGGAGTCATGTAATGTTAGACAGTGTTGTAATGGATCCATAGGCACGTAAGTCTGTCTGTTTTGGAAGGCCTGAGATTTATGGTTACAACTGTTGATCGTCTGGGCCGCTAGCGAGTAGGCAATAGGTGACACGAGTCTCCGAGTTGTAACTCGTCTAGACTGGGTAGGCACCCATGTCTGTAAGTCCTTGAGGTGGAACTCGACGGAGTTTGACTAGAGGCATAAACGGTCCGAGGATTGTGATGTCTAGTATGGCATGGTAACTAGGTCTGGGATATGTGGTGAAATCCAGTAACATCACGGGTGACCCCATTCACGTGTTCTCGTCACCCAAGATGGAAACGGGTCTCCCCCGTCGTCGACCATTAGCATTTTAAATGTTAATTGTCGTATTTTATTATCGTGGGTTTGAGTAGTTGACGGTAAATGATGGCCGTAATATTGGGTTTCCCCCGCGTATATTAAGGTTTGAATGAAATACGTCGTTTCCATGTTTCGGTATTTGGTTTCTTTCCATTTTATCGTTGTGTGAGTATTGGGTATAATGTCCGTGTTCACTGCGATATTTATTTATATGGGTTTTCATCTATGGTTTATGAGTTGCGTGTCATGTTCCACCCGTGTTGGGTATTTCGAGATATAACATTTTACCCGTGTTTTATAAAATCGAGAGTCCTCTCTCTATTCTCATTTTGAGTAAGTTTTGGGTTAAATCTAAATTTACGAAAGAACGTTTTATGTTGGGATCTTAGCCCTTAAAATAGTTTGGTTTGGTTAACGATTATATTGGTGCCTCTTTCGTTTAAAATGCATAATTTTTGGTAAACGAGTCATTTTCATGATTGAAGCATATCATTTTGAAAGATTATGATTTTAATTGCATTCTTCCTCTTTTACGATTCATTTATAAATGTTGAAAGCTCTTGAGCTCACTAGGCGTTAAGCCTAACCTTTTTATTTGTCGGCATGTGCATCAGGTTCCAGTTGGGGATTTGGTTCTAGCAGTACTATGAAGAGTTGAGCCTTAGCTTTACACAAGTGTAAGTAGTTGGTGAAGTCTTCCGCAGTTTGGAGATAGTGACTGTTTTGGGTTTTAGTAGCACCCATCCTTATTATAGAATGTATGTATAGAATGAAATGTCTGTTTTGAGGTTAAATCTTAAATTGTGTTTGTAGATGAAACATTTGTCGATGTATTTAGAAAATTTTAAATTAGTTGTTATTTCCAGAATTGAGGGTGTTACATTAAGTCGCACAGCCAGGAGCGCCACAGTCTGGTGCCACAAAACGGGTCGACCAACCCTAAATCCTTTTCATTTCCTCTTTTCTCCTCGTCTTCTCACCAACTTTCTCCTCTTGGCCGATTTTCTTGCACTTGGAGGACTTTTGGGAGATTTTAAGGTTTTGCTTGGAATCAAAAGGGGTTCAAACCTAGGAGTTGGATCCACCATTGTTGGTGACTTTGAAGTTATTAAGAGTTAAAAGTAAGTTTCTAAATACCCATCTCTTAAAGTCTAGGGTTTTGGTTCGATTGTATTTTCAACTTCTAATTTCTTCCTTATGGTACCTTATTGTTATTTGGTAGTAGAGGAAACATTCTTAGGAGTTTTACACCTTGGATTGGAAGCTTGGTATAAAGGTCTCAACTCTTGACCATTTTGGAAGCAAGATTTCGGTTTGGAACCTAGGTTTAACTTAACCTAGCAAGGTGAGTTCAAGTTGATTTGTGAAAATTATGTACATACCAAAAATGTTTGTTTTGAAGTATTTATGTGTTTTACTTTATACTTATCAAATGTTGGATTATTTGACGAGTTTTACCTACTTAGTACACTTGATTTTATAAATCTTGTGAAATACCCATATTTAGGGTTTTTGGACATTTTGTGTGGGTACTTTTAATGATTTATCTTATAATGGAGATTATTTGGTGATAATGCATTTTAGTGTGTGGTTTGGAAAAATGTATATTCTTGTGTTATAAGACGTTTGAAAATATAAATGGTATGATTTCATTTGGAAGATTCTTTGTCCCAACTAAAGTTGAGTTTTGAGTTAATTATGCATTTGGAGCATGTGTTTGCATAAACGTGGGTTAAATACGTTTTATCGCAAATGATGACTTTTATTGAATAATCAATTGAATGTTTGAGTTTTTGGCTCGGTTTTGACTCAGATAAGTCTTAGAGACATTTGTCTGGTTTTATTAGCTCAATGTGGAGTTTTAGACGTATGATGCATTTAATTGCACATTTGTTGTATCTTACATGTTTTTAGTGCGTTAGTCATTCAATAGGACCCATGTAATGTTTTAGACTGTAATGCATTGGATCCATAGGCATAAGAGTCTGTCTTGTTGTTAAACGTGGAGTTTTGATACCCACACTTAAGTATAGTGAGTAGTCCCCAAGTCATGGTTAGCGAGATTGCAGTGGTACGCTATTGTGTCATTTACGAAGCTATTAGCCTGAAGTGGTACTCGGTTGAGTCGTATACGCGGCTAGGTCTTGTTGGTGCTTATTGAAGTCGTATACGGAGACCGGTGAATTTATGTTGAGACTCCTCTAGAGGTTGAGTACACACTGTGGTCATTTTGGAATCTTGTGGTGGTGCTTAATTGATCCGTCTATGAGGATCCATGGCCCGATGTGAAACTCAAGAACGTTGATAAGTGGCTTAACTTTGTGTTCCTACCACATTCGATGGAATCGGGTCTCTCCCATCACCGAAATGTGTTGTTTTGGGTATTGAGTATTATACATGTTCTCAATGGCGTTTTGAGTATGGATTGTTATCTATGATTTGTGGTTTTGAGTATTAAACTTTATCCATGTTTCTGGATGTTTTGGATAATAAAGTTTTATCCACGTTTTCAGTATTTAAATATTAAACCTTGTTCACGTTTTGGGTGAATATTAGGTTTTGGTATCATGATAAATAGGTGTTTTGGTTAATAATATTTCATCATGAAAATGGTAGGTTTTGGGAGAGATGTTGCTTTCATATTAATACATTTCATTTTGGAAATTGTGATTCAAATAACATACTTTCAGTTTTACCATCTTATATAAATAATGAAAACTCTTGACACACTAGGCATTAAGTCTAACCCTTTTTATTTGTCGGCATGTACATCAGGTCCTCGTTGGGTAATGGTACTAGCGACATTGTGCTGAGTTGGGTGCTAGTTAGAGGCACGAGAGGGAATTAACTAATTGAAAACGTCTTCTGTATCTTGGGTTTTAGTAACACTCGTCCCTCATCTAGATTTTGTGTAAGGTTTGGATTACTATTGTTTGATGCTAAATCCTAGATTGTCGTTGTAGGAAATCAATGGTTGACATTTATAGAGGTATTTATTCCTTATTTGATGTTTATTCGAAAATTTTAAATTAGTCGCTATATCCAAATTTGAGGGTGTTATACAAAGACAAGTCTTGGATTCAAAAGGTCTGTAGCTTTTAGAACTTCACTTCATAATGTTCACCTTTTGAACTTTGGTGCAATAATCATTATTGATCTTTTCCTTGGTAATTATTGATAACTGTTCTTATTTGTAACACTCTTAAATCTGGAAAGAACGACTAATTTAAAGTTTTCTAAATACATCAACTGAAAGATAAATTCCCTTCTAATGTATAATAACCAAATCACCTAAAATGACATGTTAAGATTTAACATCAATGATTACAAACCAACCTTACACAATGTTTTATAATAGGGATGAATGTTACTAAAGTCCAATAATGATCGCTACTTCTAAGTTACAGAAGACATCCCAAATGACTATTTCCTCCTCGTACCTCTAACTAGCACCCAACTCATCTCAGTGTCACTTGTACCATTTCCTAGAAAGGACCTGATGCACATGCCGACAAATAAAAAAAGTTAGGCTTGATGTCTAGTGCTTTCAAGCAGTTTTCATATCTATACTATCTATACTATATTATAAAGAAGACATAAAAAACTCTTAAAAACAAGTCTTAAAGCTTAATGTACCGCCATTTAATGCTAATTACTTAAAAAACAACCATTAAAGCTATATGTACTATATTTAATGCTATTTATTAATTTTCAATCATTATCTCTAACTATTTTAACTCCCCTAAAATCATTTTCCACTTTAACTTCCCTAAAATAACTCTCAACATAATTAAATATAGAATAAAAATCAAATTTTAAATATAAAAAATATAAAATATAATTAAAAAAATCTAACATAATATTTTATAAAAAAAATTTATTATGAAACCAAAATAAATTACATTATATTATTAAGTCTAAATTAAACAAATTTATATATCTATACTATATTATAAAGAAGACATAAAAAGCTCTTAAAAACAAGTCTTAAAGCTTAATGTACCGCAATTTAATTTCTCACTTTAACTTCCCTAAAATAACTCTCAGCATAATTAAATATAGAATAAAAATAAATTTTAAATATAAAAAATATAAAATATAATTAAAAAAATCTAACATAATATTTTATAAAAAAAAATTATTATGAAACCAAAATAAATTACATTATATTATTAAGTCTAAATTAAACAAATTTATATATCTATACTATATTATAAAGAAGACATAAAAAACTCTTAAAAACAAGTCTTAAAGCTTAATGTACCGCAATTTAATGTTAATTACTTAAAAAACAACCATTAAAGCTATATGTACTACATTTAATGCTATTTATTAATTTTCAATAATTATCTCTAACCATTTTAACTCCCCTAAAATCATTTCCCACTTTAACTTCCCTAAAATAACTTTCAGCATAATTAAATATAGAATAAAAATCAAATTTTAAATATAAAAAATATAAAATATAATTAAAAAAATCTAACATAATATTTTATAAAAAAATTATATTATGAAACCAAAATAAATTACATTATATTATTAAAACTAAATTAAACAAATTTATATAAAAAAAACATTATCACTCTCTCACAACCATCCAAAATCGTAATGTAAATCAACAAAAAACAGAAAATAAAACGAAACATTAAAATCGTGATGTATCTAGCTGCATTGCGCGAGTACACTTCTAGTATTATAAAGCACGGATAAAAAAAATCTTAAATACAAATTATTAGGCACAAGGTACCATCAATTTATGCAAGATTTTAAAAATCTCTTAATTTACAAATATCAAAGCACAAGATACATATTACTACTGAAGACTTCTAACACCCACCAATTTGGTATGTGCAGGGCATTCCTTTTATGCAGACATTTCCATGTATCACTATTAATTAATATATTATATTATTATAAATTTGTAATAATTATATTATTAAATATGTAATTGGTTATTTTTTTCTATATGTCATTAAAATATATAAGATAATCATTGAATTCTAATAAAATACTTAATTTTTTTTATATTAAAAAATTATATTATTAAGCCTAAATTAAACAAATTTATAAAAAAACGTTATCAATTTTTCAAAACCATCCAAAATCGTACTGTAAATCGACAAAAAAACAAAAAATAAAATGAAACATTAAAATCGTGATGTATCTCGCTGCATTGCGCGGGTACGCTTCTAGTTTAATATAATATAGTAAAACTGGGAAAAGATGTTATTTAAATCACAATTCCAAAATGAAAGGTATTTAGTATAGAATCAACATCTTTCTCAAAACCATCATTTTTGTGATGAAAACTTGGTGACTAAAAAACCCATGTTAACATGAAGTTAAAACCTAATCCTAACACGTGAATAAGATTTAGAATTCAAATATTGAAAACATGGACAACACTCTATCATCCAAGACATCCTAAGAACACAGGTAAGGTTCAATGCTCAAAACAACAAAACATGGATACGTTTCAAGATACCAATACCATAAAGTATAGATACATTTTGTACCGAAAACAACATCAAAAAAATGGATAATACACTATCCAGAAATAACACCTTTCAATGACGGGGGAGACCCGTTTCCATCAAGCAGTGGAATACTAAGTAAGCCACATCGAGATGTTGACGAGCAAATCACCCCCAACATACAAGCCTTGGTAATTACTCTTATTGGAGCTAAGATAAGAACATCAAAACTCCTTACTTAGTTAATCCCCAAGTTACAACATGAGAACATTAAAACTCTTCACTTGCCTAAAATCAAAGGTTCTAAAGCGAGAACATCAGAACTCCTCCTTTGTCCCAAACCAATGATATCAAAAAGAGAACTTTAAAACTTCTCTATTGTCATGACCAAAAAGGGCCCAACCTGAGAACATCAAAACTCCTCACTTGACTAAATTCTATGACTTCAAGACAAGAACATCAAACCTCCTCACTTGGTAAACACGACTGACACATATGCCTATAGATCCAATGTATTACAATCTAAAATTACATGACTCCACATGAATGACAAATGCACTCAAAAAATGTAATTCTCAAATTAAAATGCAAGAAATGCGTATCATATCCCGAACTCAACATAGGGCAAATAAAACTGGAGAAATGTCCTCAAGACTTATCCGAGTCAAAACCAAGCCAATAACTAAACAATTCATTGACTATCCAATAAAATACAATTACCTAATAGTTTATACAACTTATGCCTAAAAGATGTGAATATCTTTATTATCAATTCAAGATTGGGCAAAATCCTCAAAATGCCATAACTTCAAGGGAACATTTCCAAATAAGCAATGACACTCACAATGTGCTCAATAACTCAATCATATGTTTCTTTCAAAAGGTTCATAAAATCAAAATAGCAAAAGTTTATTAACGTCAAATAATCCCATATGAGGAATACATCATCAAAAGGACATTCTTATAATTTATTTATTAAAATACCCAAACATCCCAAAAATATTCATTCTTCAAGATTTATACACCAAATGCACCAAATATGCAACTCACCAAATAACCCACATATATTATAAATATCAAGTAAGACATATTAATACTTCAAAATGGACATATTTGACATGTACATAGTTTCACAAAGCAACTTAAACTCACCTTGCTAGGTTAAGTTAAACCTAGATTCCAAACTCAAACTCTAACTTCCCAAAGGTGAGGATTTGAGATCCTCAAGCAACTCCTTCCAAAAAAATCTTCGAATTACCAAGAAAGCTAGAAGATACCAAATATTAACACAAACTCCAAATCTACGAAGATTCTCAAAACATTTCATCCCCCAAGTACTAGTAACTTCTCTTTCCAAATTGTGGCAATTTTACATAGAACTTTCCCAAGACGAACAAAATCAAATATACTTAAATCGTAAGATTCAAATCCCAAAATAACATTTGTGTACCTCAAACACACTTTTATAACTCATTCTTGAAGATCCATCATTTTCTAGCAAAAAGGGTAACCCCCCCCCCCCAAAAAAAAAAAAATCTCCCAAAATACCCAAAATTGGTCAAAATCTACAAATATGCAAAATACATCAAGAGGTAAGTTCTAGAAGATTAAAATGAAAGGTTTTGACACGAATAAAGGTTTAGAAAGGTTAAGATGAATTTACAAATCGTTTTCAGGAAAACCCAAAAACTAGGCCAAAATGGTGGAGAAGATGAAGATATTGAATCTTTTATCCTAGCACTTCAACTTTGATGAAAAATGCTCTCAAATGCTCTTTCAAAGGCTTCCAAATCAACTTAGAACTCCCCAAAATGACTTGGATGGAGAGAGAGAAAAGGAAGAGGAGAAATGATTTTTGGAAACATAAAAATATAATGAGGGTTTCTAAGACAATGGACAATTTTAAGTGAGCTGGTGGCTTCCTGTTCCCACTGATCAGACATAGCTTTTTGCCCGAACTCCCGGGTAATGAAGGAATTTTAACTGGCGTTCTCTGTGGGAGTGAAGATTTCGCCTCAGGCGTGAAACTTCACTAGAAATCATGAGCTTGATTCTCACCTAAAATAGTATACCAACTCGAAATATAAATATGGAACTTGAAAATAAACATATACCGAAAATCCGGGTGTTACATTATTTTCAAACAACTATCTAACCATCCCAAATTAACTCGCGACTAACTACTTATTTTATAGGGTTTTCGATCTCATTTTAACATACGAGAAAACATAATAGCATTAGTATGTTTTTGTTCTGAAATTCACCTTCAAATCTAGATTGTATATTTGGATCATCCCATAGTAAACTTCATAATACCCATAGGCTGAAGCAGGGTGGCAATATTACTTATGGACATTGACTCCTTTCACGATCCATTTACGATCCAAGTTCTTTTCATCATATTTATTCCTTAAACCTAGATTTCTAGCACTTCAATGAAAGATGGAGCCTGACTGTTCATTTTGAAGCTTTTTTCTCTAGATGGATTTAAAAGTTCGATTAGAATTTGCATGCATTTTGTTAGTGTACATATATGTCTCACGGAATCCCATCCACGGAATCCCGTTGACGAATCGTGTTATATTCCCTTACATATGCATTTTTATCAGCAACCGAGAAGTATTGCTGATAGAATGCCTCACAGAATCCCATCCACGAGAGTTCATTAACATATGCATCACCTTTAGCCTGCCTAACCGCATGCCACCATCTTTGAGCATCTCCTTCAAGTTTATATGCCCCCAACTTGACCTTATGCACATCTGGACATCCCAAAACTTCAAAAATATTATGTATATGAGCTATCCAATTCTCCGCGTCCACTGGAGTCGGTGCCGAGCTGAATGATTGGGGTTTTTGTTTTTGAAACCTTTCTAGCCATATGTGAATGTCCCCAGTTGTCCCACTAGTACCTGTCACTAGATTAGTTGTCTCAGGATTTGGATGTTGGCCTCCCTCTGCATTTGGCGTGGGTCCACTGTTAGCTTGCTGCAAAGCTGCTTGAATGGCTTGGGCCACAATATTAGGCAACTGAGTCGCTACTACTTGATTCACTGTTGCCAACAAGTTTGGATCCACTTGACCCTCATTAACGTCCGCATTAGAAGACCCATTACCTTCCCCAGAATTTTGATTACGTCTGTTAGCCATATGTTGAGATCGACGAACCATCCTAAATCCAAGAAAACAGCGCTATTTACATATATCACATTAGAGTATGAGAAGATAAACAACTAACATTATGTATATATATATACTTAACCCCAATTATACCCATAACTCACAGGTTAAAACCTAATGGCAATCTACAGAATCGAACCTAGGCTCTGATACCATAATTGTAACACCCCAACTCTAACGCGGAACAAGATCTTAAAACAAACATTAATAAGTCTTAAATTAAATCAACCAACCTAGTTTTAAACTGTTGGGAACTGAAGATTTGTCTAAGTGATTACTACTGCTAAGCTATCAAGATTACTACTGCTAGTAGATTTAATACTGCTTAAAGAGTTAGTGCTGCTACTTGAATAGTTAGTACTGCTTGGAGAGTTAGTACTGCGGAAGATTAATGCTGCTGAAGATGGTTAATACTTCTGAAGAGAATTAGTGCTGCTTATAAAGGTAAAGATGCCTTGGAGATAAAGACAAGCTGGAGATAAGACTGAAGATAATTATGGGATTGATAATGAAGAATCAATTGTATTTTTGATAATTATCTTGTATTTAGTCTTGTATATATAGTATAGAAATTTTTTGATAGAAAATAATAATTCATAAGTTGTTTGTTTTAGAGAGAGAATTAACCTCAAGGTTTACAACCCTAGTTCTAGAGAAGTAGAATTCGTCTTGGTGAGCCTGTTCATCAAGATTGAGGTTTTGTGTGAAAGCTTGTAACTTTAATCATTTAATAAAGTTTACAAGTTGTGATTTCTACTTTACTGTTACATTGATATTTGAATATTAAAGTGTTTTTCCGCAACTTCTTTAATATTGTTTCTGAGTTTCATTATTCTTGGTAAGAATCAGATCCTGACAAGCGGTATCAGAGCCTAGTATTCTCAGAAACCTTCATTCATCATGGACAACACAGTTGAATCAAACAGTACTCTTGTTTCAAAGGTTCCCATGCTCAAACCTAATGAGTTTGACATGTGGAAAATTAGGATCAAGCAGTACATTCTCCTTACAAACTTTTCTATGTGGGACATTGTTGAGAATGGTCCCTCTACTGAAGGTAAAATTGGACAAGATGGAAGAAGACCACCTCCAAAAACTGATGCTGAGAAGAAAGTGAGACAATTGGAGATGAAAGCCTTAAGCACCCTGCTTTTGGCCATTCCTAATGAGTATCAACATCAGTTTCACCACTGCACTGATGCTCAGATACTATGGACTGCTTTAGAGAAGAGATTTGCTGGCACCAAGAGCACCAAGAGGAATCAAAGGGATATTCTCAAACAGCAATATGAGAATTTCACATCTTCAAAGAATGAGTCTATGACTCAAACTTTTGATAGATTCAACAAGTTAATTGGTGAGTTAGCTACTGTTGGAGTTCAGATGGAACAAGATGATCTCAACCGAAAGTTCCTCAGATCTCTTGGAGATGAATGGACCATGTACACTGTTTCATTCAGACAGAATGACCAATTAGAAGAAAAGGAACTGGATGATCTATACAATGATCTGAGAGTGTTTGAATCTGAGGTGGAAGCAAAGAAGAGGCCTACTGGATATGTTCATAATGCTGTACTCCTATCAGCATCAACTAATTCTACTGCTAACCCTGAATCAGTTAATGCTGCCAGTGGAGTAAATCAAGAAAAAGGCAATGGATCTGTTTTTGAAGCCTTTCTTTCCAGTCATGGTAACTCCTCTTTAATCAATGATGACTTGGAACAACTTCATCCTGATGATCTTGAAGAGATGGATATTAAATGGCAGATGGCCATGCTTTCTATGAGGGTGAAGAAGTTCATTAAGAGGACTGGGAGGAACAACTTCTCCTAAAGAAGAGAAGATGGAGCAGGCTTTGATAAGTCAAAGGTGGAGTGCTATAAGTATCATATGAAGGGACACTTTGCCAGGGAATGCAGAAGTGGAGTGTCTCACAACAATCACCAACAAGCTCAGACTGGAAGCTTCAACCAGAACAGAAGCTCTGCTCAAGCTCTTGTTTCTCAACAAGGAATGAGATTTGACTGGAGTGATCAAGCAGAAGAGGCCATTCAAAATCAAGCTCTCATGGCAGAGGTATCAGATCTCCCAACTGAGGTAATTTCTAATCTCTGTTCTCAAACTTGCATAGACACTGTTAAAAGGTACAAGGATCACAACCAGAGTATGAGTGATGACCTTAAGAGGTTAGAAAATGATAGAAAAGACTATGTGAAAATTGTTGAGAGGTTTGAGGAACAAATTAAAGGTTTCCAAGCCAATGAACTTCAACACACATATGATACAAATTACTGGAAGTGGGAGAAAAATGATCTAGAAATCCAACTGACAAAGTCTAGAGAGGAGAATGAAAAGTTGAGAGGAGAGCTAGCCAAGGTTAAGCTGGATGTGGAAAAGTTTTCATATGCTTCTAAAGCCATGGATTCAATTCTAAAGGTCAAAATCCATGATAAACTTAAACCAGGAATTGGGTACAATACCACACCACCACCATACAACAACAACTACATCCCTCCTAAATCAGACTTGCTAGAGACCAAGGATAGGAAGGACTTGCATGAGGGAGCCACTAAGATAGATCCTTTAGATGAAGTAGTTGTTAAGGACAAGACTGAGAAAGAAGCTGGTAAGAGTAAGGATAATACTGTAAGTGGAGAGATCCCCTTAGAAAATAACATTCTTACCAATGAGGGTGGTGGAAGGGATTGGGTCAAATTTGATGATGCAGAGAAGACTGAGGGAAAGACTAAAAAGGTCCATTACAAGCAGACTATAGTTGTGAATCCTGTTCTTTGCAAACAGTGTGCAGGTAATCAGTCTGAGCCCCTAAAGCATGATAAAAGGAGGGGCAATCAAAGAAATTGGAATAATCAGTGGGCTCAGAAACAAGGAGTTGATCTGCGTAGAATCATCAGACCAAAACCTTGTTTCATATGTGGCAAAATGAACCATCTTGCCAAGCACTGTTATTTTAATCCTATTAACCAAAGGATAAATTTTCAAAGATATGTGCAAAAACCCTTGGGTTATAGGAAGAATGATAGGAACCATGTGGATAAGAAACATGTTAAATCTAAAAGCCACATGAAGAAAAAGAATGTAAAAGAGAGTGTCAAGATGTGGGTTCCTAAAAGCACTAAAACTGTTAGTACTGCTACCACAAATAGTGATGCTGACAAAGATAGTGTTGCCAGAAGCAATATTGCTGCTATCAATGTCAGTGCTGCTGAAAGTATTAGTACTTCTAAAACTAACATTGTTAGTACTTCATCAGATGTTAATATTGCTAACTCTATTAGTGCTTCTAACAAGATTAGTACTGCTAAACATGTTAGTGCTGCTAACTCTGTTAGTACTTCTACAATGAGTACTGCTTCTAGTATTTGTGCTTCTACACCAATCATCTTGACAAAGTACTCCAGTAAAGAGTATTCTAACTTTAAAAATCTCATCAAAAAGGAGTGTAAGTACTTTGATGAGAAAGGGAGGCCCAAGACCACTTTGGCTTGGGTTCCCAGTCAATACTAATTGATTTATCTTATGTGCAGGGCAACCAACATCTCAAGGGAAAGAGCATTTGGCATGTTGATAGTGGTTGCTCTAGGCACATGACAGGGAACATGGCTTGCCTCAAGAATTTCGAGAAAATTGATGGAGGGCATGTTGCCTTTGGTAATACTCCAGATGGAGGTAAGATTAGTGGTAAGGGTGATGTAACAAAAGGTAAGATGACCTTTGAAGATGTTTTCTATGTTGAGCAGTTAAGGTACAACCTGTTAAGTGTATCACAGGTTTGTGACAAAAAACATAGTATATTATTCACTGATTCAGAATGCATTATCCTTGCTCCTGGATTCAAGGTAGTTGATGAAAAGATGATACTACTAAGAACTCCTAGAAAGGATAATGTCTATTGTTTGGATATGGAAAATGTTTCAAATGATTCATCCCTAAACTGTCTTGTTTCAAAAGCCTCTTTGGATGAATCATCATTTTAGCACAGAAGGATGTGTCACATGAACTTTAAAACAATGAATAAACTTGTTAAAAACAACCTTGTAAGAGGTCTGCCATCAAAAGTCTTTTCATGTGATGATCATTGTGTTGCTTGTCTCAAAGGCAAACAACACAAAACTTCTCATAAGTCCAAAGAGTTGAACACAAGTTCTTCTTCTCTTCAGTTGTTGCATATGGATCTGTTTGGTCCTACAAATGTCATGAGTATAGGTAAGAAATCATACTGTTTAGTTATTGTTGATGATTACTCTAGATTTACTTGGGTATATTTTCTACGGACTAAGGATGAGACAAGTGGACTGATCAAATCCTTTATTCTAAGAATTGAAAACCAAACAAATCAAAAGGTAAAAGTCATTAGGTCAGATAATGGTACTAAATTTAAAAATCTTGACCTAAACAACTTTTGTGAGGAAAAAGGAATTGAGAGGCAATACAGTGCTCCTAGGACTCCACAACAAAATGGGGTTGCTGAGAGAAGGAATAGGACACTGATTAAAGCTGCTAGATCTCTGTTAGCTGATTCAAAACTTCCAATTATTTTCTGGGCTGAAGCAGTTAATACTGCTTGCTATGTCGAAAACAGAGTTCTAGTAGTCAAGCCTAAGAACAAGACACCATATGATCTTTTAAATAAAAGAAAACCATTTATTGGTTTTTTCAAACCTTTTAGGTGTCCTTGTACCATTCTCAATACCAAAACTCACTTAGGAAAGTTTGATAGCAAAGCAGATGATGGTTTTCTTGTTGGTTACTCATCTCAGAGTAAGGACTACAGAGTGTTTAATTCTTCTTCTAGAATAATTGAGGAAAGTGACAATGTCAAATGCAATGAGAACTCACCAAATCCTATTGGTTCAGGTCCTCAGTGGTTATTTGACATTGATTCACTAACTAACTCTTTGGGTTTCAGTAGTGATGATCATGCAGGATCATGAAGTAGAGGATCAGGGGATGAACAAGTACAAGACATTATTCCTAAGTCTGTGATCTTTCCCATACCAATAATGGACCCTGTTGAAATCTGTGAAAAGGAGACTGTTACTGAACCAATTCAGAGTGAAGAAGAAAGAAGAGAAGAGGAGAATCCAGAGCATGAAGAGCCAGAAGTAGCTGATGAGATCCCCTCAGCTGACTTAAATGACTCCAATTTAGATGAGGAAATTAATGAAGAACCTAGTCATCAGACAAGAACTCAGAAGAATCATCCTCCTGAGCTGGTAATAGGAGACATCTCTTCTCCTATGATGACTAGGAATCAAAGTAGACTTCAAGATTTGCAGGATCAGCAGCATACAATACTCTCTTGCTTTCTATCTCAGATTGAGCCTAAGAAGGCTTATGATGCAATGAAAGATACAAGTTAGATAGAAGCCATGCAAGAAGAGTTTCTACAGTTTAAATTGCAAGATGTTTGGGACTTGGTGGACCTTCCAAAAGGTCATAGAGCAATTGGCACCAAGTGGATTTTCAGAAATAAAAAGGATGAGAGAGGAATAGTAATCAGGAACAAAGCAAGGCTAGTGGCACAGGGGTACACTCAGGAAGAAGGCATAAACTATGAGGAAGTCTTTGCTCCAGTTGCAAGGGTAGAGGCAATTTGGCTGTTTCTAGCCTATGCCTCATATATGAAGTTCAAGGTATATCAGATGGATGTGAAGAGTGCCTTTCTATATGGAACAATTGATGAAGAATTATATGTCTGTCAGCCCCCTGGATTTGAGAATCCATCATATCCTGACAGAGTATACAAACTTAAGAAAGCACTCTATGGTCTACATCAAGCCCCAAGAGCATGGTATGATACTCTGTCTACCTATCTCTTGGAAAATGGGTTTGAAAGGGGAATCATTGACAAGACCCTTTTCATTAAAAGAAGTAAGAAGGACACCCTACTTGTTCAGATCTATGTGGATGACATCATATTTGGATCCACAAAAGATCAGATGTGTAGAGACTTTGAAGAGTTGATGCACAAGAGCTTCAAAATGAGTTCAATGGGTGAACTCACTTTCTTCCTTGGGATTCAAGTGAAACAGAAGAAAGATGGGATTTTCATAAGTCAATCAAAGTATGTGAAAGACATCCTAGATAAGTATGGTTTATCAGACTCAAAGCCAGCAAGCACACCAATGGAAACACACAAACAGATCACTGCTGATCTCGAGGGGGAGGATGTTGATGTCCATCTTTATAGATCAATGATTGGATATCTCATGTATCTCACAGCCTCAAGACCAGATATCATGTTTCCAGTGTGTGTGCCAGATTCCAAGTCAAGCCAAAGCAGTCACACCTTCAAGCAGTTAAAAGGATTTTCAGATACTTAAGAGGGCAACCTAGATTAGGTCTTTGGTATCCTTATGAATCTACTTTTGACTTGATTGCATATTCATACAGTGACTTGGGTGGTGCTAATATGGATAGAAAGTCTACTTCAGGAGGATGTCAGCTTTTTGGTGCAAGACTAGTATCTTGGCAGTGTAAGAAGCAAACCACAGTGTCCTTATCAACAACAGAAGCTGAGTACATTGCTGCTGCAAGTTGCTGCTATCAGGTTCTATGGATTCAGAATCAAATGCTGGACTATGGGGTAACCTTTCTTCATACTCCAATCTTCATTGACAATAGCAGTGCTATTAGCATTGTTAACAATCCAGTCAAGCACTCCAAAACAAAGCACATTGAAATCAGGTATCACTTTATTAGAGACTGCAATGAAAAGAAGCTTATTCAAGTTGCTAAAGTTCATACTGATAACAAGTTTGATGATCTGTTCACTAAAGCTTTTGATGTGGGTAGATTCACTTTCTTGGTCACAAATGTGGGCATGATCAACTCTGAATGAGCTCATGTTTAAAAAGTGTTTGTATACCTGTTATTTGTTTATTTTTTTTGTGCTACTAATCATCTTTCTCAGGAAGTTTATTGCCTTGCTCAGACTAACACAAGCTTCAATAGTGTAAGTATAGTTAATGCTGCCAGTGCAGTTTTAATGCTGCCAGTGCAAAATTACTACTGCAGGTTCATTATTAATACTGCTAGTTAGTTAATACTGCTAGCTAGTTAATACTGCTAGCTAGTTAATACTGCTAGTTGGTTACTACTGCTCTCAGTTATTACTGCGAGTGAGTTAGTACTACTTTAACTGAAAATAGGGTTAATACTTCTTCTTTCCCGAATTCTATAAATACCCTCTTTGCCCGCCAAAAATCTCACAACGACTCTTTGAATACTGTTCGTCTTCTCTCTAACTCTTTTCTCTCAAGCAACCAGTGTGTTTCAGTCAAGAATCCTCAAGCCCGATGGCATCCATGGCGTTTATTGATGAACACAATGAGATCGCAATGCTTCAAAAGCCTCAACAGGCTGCTGGATTTCATCAAATAGTTGATTTTCTCAAGTCCAGTCATATAGCTCATGCTCTTACAGTGTCACCACCAATTTACATCGAGCACCAGAAGCAATTTTGGGCGAATGCCACCGCTGTTACTGAAAACGGTGTGCAGTTTATCAAGACAAGGGTGTGTGACAAACCCTTGATAGTCTCTGAAGAGGTCATTCGCATCAGTCTACGACTAGATGATGCCTCAGGTATTACCTCTATCTCTCATGAGGATTTGTTTTCCAATCTCACAAGAATGGGGTATGAAGGACAATCGGGTGTTTTCAAATTTTACAAAGCTAACTTTTCTCCCCAATGGCATTTCTTTGTTCATACTCTTATGCACTGTATTTCTCGAAAAACTACTGGATGGAGTCAGTTCAGTAGTACCATTGCTTATGCTTTGGTCTGCTTGTCCACTGCCAGAAAGTATAATTTTTCAAAAATGATTTTCAATGACCTTGTGTCAAATTTGGATAATAAAAAGAGTTTCTACATGTATCCAAGATTTGTCCAGGCAGTTATCACCTCTGAATTGACGGATATGCCTCAGTCTAATGAGGTATATGTACCTAAAATCCCTAAGGGCAAGGTCTTTTCAAATATGAAAAGATCTGCCAAGGACTCAGAAGGAGTTGACACCCCATTGTTCTCTACAATGATGGTGGTGTCCCACAACCAAGAAGGTATGGCATCAGGGTCAAGGCCCTCACTAGACCATCCCACTGATAGCCAAACCCAACCTTCAATCACTATATCACTTCCTCAGTCCCTTGTTCTTAAGCCAACTCCTGTTATATCCAAAACGTATACCAAGAGAAAGGTACACAAGGCTCCTTCCCTTGTTGTACCTCCTACAAACCCAGAACCTCAAAGCCCTCTAATGGAGCATTCTCCAAGGAGGTGCTCACTAAGGAGATGCCTGAGCATGTGGGTGAGAAGGCTACCACTACTCCTGCTAGCACAGAGGAGGCCAGTGGTAACATCACTAAGACCTTCCCCATGGAAACTTTGAATGAGCAATAATTCAAAGGTCCCAAGTGCCAAGAAACCAAGGGGTGGAGGGTGCTTCTGCTAGGCAGAAGACCTCTACTACTAAAAGATCCAATGATCCCTCAAAAGGGGGTAACACTCCTGGAGAAGGTGAGGACAGATATAACTACAATGAATTGATGGAAACTATGGGAAACATCAATCTAGATGTCATCAATCAAGGCTCAGATATAGAGGAAATGAAATTGGTAATTCTGTCTCAACAAGTGCAGATTACCAAATTGAAGAAGCTGGTGATGAAGTTGGTGCAGAAAAAGAAACGAAAGCAGTTTGTTTTGAAGAAAAGGGAAGATGCTTTCAACAAGGGGGAGAATAAAGATGAAGGGGAGAAACACAATCCCATTGGCATGGAAACTCAGTTTGAGGGGGAGCAGAATACAGAAAAAGAAAGTACAGAAGCAGAAAGTTCAAAAGCAGCAGAAAAGGCACAAGCAGCAGTAACAGAGTCAGCAGCAGTAACAGGGCTATCTGTTGAAGAGATAGAAATTGCAGAAACCTTGGTCAAAGCTAAGAATGACACTCCCAAATCCACTCAAAAGGCTAAGGGAGTAATAATCAAAGAAGGAGGTTCAGAAAAGAAAGAAAAAGAGGTCAGTTTGAAGGATGCAAAGAAGAAGGGAAAGGAGAAGATGGTTGAATCTGAGCAACTTTTAAAGAAAAAGAATCAGATAGAGTTAGATGAAGAAGTGGCCAAACAGCTTCAAGCAGAGTTGGCAAAGGAAGAAGAAATACAATCTGCCAAAGACAGAGAGCTTGCTCTGGATATGGCCAAAAAGCTCAATGAAGAATATCAAAAGAATTTGAAGGATGCAGCTGCTGCCAAGATAATTACAAAGAAGGCTACAAAGCAAAGGCTGGCATTAAAGCAAAGACAAAGACAACCCTCAAAGACCTTCCTGGCCAATCAAGAAAGGAGAAAGATGATAAACTTCCTGAAAGGAGCTCTTGGAGTTCCTGAAGGAATGTTTACTAACATGGCCTATGGTAGGATAGAGGAGTTGTATTCAAAAGAGATGGCAAAACTTCAAGGGGATTCCACTCAAAGGGAAGAAGCTGAAAGGAGGATGAAAGAGAGGCATGATCTCAATATCCAACAACCCTTCCTTGAGAGTGAGGAAACCACTCCTTCAAAAGAAAAGGCTGAAGAAAAGAAGGAAGAACCTGTTGCTGTGGAAGTCAAATCTGCAAAGAGAGTGAAAACTCTAGCTTCCAAGAAACAGTCCAAAAAGCCAAGGGTTGAAGAAGCAGAAATCGAGGCAGAACCATCTGTTGCAAGTCAAAGTGCACAACAATCAAGTCAGTCTAATGTTCATTTTGAACTTTACATGACTGTGACAGATAGTGAGCCAGTGAAGGCAGATCCCATTTCAGTCCAAGCCCCTGAAATCATCCACTGGGATATTCTTGAAGATCAAGGCAAAGAATATTTCAGAATCAAAAGAATGGGTGATCACTTTGAAGTCTACTCTACTTGGGGGAAGATAGTCAGATGTTGTTCCAGGTCCGACTTGGAAGAAATGTTTAAAGTGGGAATGAATCTGTATGGGGATGTGCTGAAGACTCCAGGGATGAACATCAAGAAACTAGCAATGGAGTATCTATGCATGATGTTCAGTCCAGATCTTGTCAAGCATGTCATCAAAGATGTATTCAAGTCTGTGGACAACTGGATGCTCATAGAAAGGTGTGGGGTGTATATCTTGACCATAGATAAAAGCTTTCATGAATATTATCTGGTGGATAAGATATATGACCACAGCCTAGCTAAGCTTCATGGGATGCTGAAAGCCAAATTAATTTGTCCTCAAGGCTCAGAAATGGCAAGGATTGTGGTTAGCAGGATAATCAATCAAAGTCTGGGACTGGATCCAAATTTGGGCAATTGAGCTGAAGTGTTGAAAGCATCATGAAGACCACATCTGAAGAACTTGACTTCTTTTCTCTAAAAGTCAAGTTAGGGGGAGATTGTTGGGAACTGAAGATTTGTCTAAGTGATTACTACTGCTAAGCTATCAAGATTACTACTGCTAGTAGATTTAATACTGCTTAAAGAGTTAGTGTTGCTACTTGAATAGTTAATACTGCTTGGAGAGTTAGTACTGGTAGTAGTTAGTACTGCGGAAGATTAATGCTGCTGAAGATGGTTAATACTTCTGAAGAGAATTAGTGTTGCTTATAAAGGTAAAGATGCCTTGGAGATAAAGACAAGCTGTAGATAAGACTTAAGATAATTATGGGATTGATAATGAAGAATCAATTGTATTTTTGATAATTATCTTGTATTTAGTCTTGTATATAGTATAGAAATTTTTTGATAGAAAATAATAATTCATAAGTTGTTTGTTTTAGAGAGATAATTAACCTCAAGGTTTACAACCCTAGTTCTAGAGAAGTAGAATTCTTCTTGGTGAGCCTGTTCATCAAGATTGAGGTTTTGTGTGAAAGCTTGTAACTTTAATCATTTAATAAAGTTTACAAGTTGTGATTTCTACTTTACTGTTACATTGATATTTGAATATTAAAGTGTTTTTCCGCAACTTCTTTAATATTGTTTCTGAGTTTCATTATTCTTGTTAAGAATCAGATCCTGACATAAACAAATAAATAACTTAATGTCTCAAAGAAAACATCAAATTTCAAACAATATTTGACTCCCAAAATACTAATCTAGTTCATGACTTCAAATAAATAATTTAAAATCCTCAACGGCGGTGGTCCTCTCTTCACAAAGCCCTTGGTTTCCCCCTAGCTAGATACCTGCCGGAAGAAAAACACAGCGTGAGGCAAATGCCCAGTACGGATTAAGATTACAAAATAAACGAAGCATAACGTAATTACAGAGATCAAATCTAAATGAGATAGAAAATATAGTTCAAAGTTTCTCCAGTACAGAAACACCACCAAACTTCAGAGTAATCAACGAGTTTAGGCTGAAACAACAAGGGGTTAGATTATGCACTACCGAGCTTCTTACAAGGAGCAAAATCGTAATACAGATATCCAACACAAATCATAATACACTGGATTTGCAACTCCAAGTGTATCCAAAATCAGTGGCATGTATGGCACTACATCGCACACCGATAACAAAGCTCCAAAATCCTAGGGCCGACCCATACGCCTCCTGAATAAAATCACCCGTCACACCATCGAAAGGAGACGCCGTGGACTAATCACACCGCCACGGATAGTGTCACACCACTTGCGCCACAATGGCATGCTTGTAGTACCCCTACAGGTGGTTAACTCGGTATTCCTACTCTCCAAACTAATCTAACAAAAGGGTTCTATGTATGTATGGATGAATATAAAACCAACCTCAACTCCGGGTATATTCACCATGCATCAAGATCTTATAAAATTGGAAAATCAAAACGTAACTCGTCACATAATAATTATCCAACAAATCGAATCGAAATAGAGATGTCAAATATCAAGGCTTTGAACAACAACGGGTATTACTACGATGTTCAAAATGCGTATAGCAACTAACAAAGCGATTGATACGAACGAGTCATAACAAATGTCACACGATAACAAATATAATCGAATAGAGTAACGTTGAAAGAAGTACGAAGATCCATACTTGGCACGATATCCGACGGTATATAAAGCTGTTAAAATACCGAAGCCTACTAAAAGCCTTCACCGATGCCTAATATCATATCCTAAAATATACAACTTTATTAAATTACTACTAAAACGATATGATTAAAATTACTTATTGCTAAAATATAACTTAAACCAACCTCACTCTAAAATACTAATTTTTCCAAAAATGCTATATAATAGACCCTTTTAGTTATAAAAAAAACACTCGGTTTACCTCTCTCATTTACAAAATTCTTTACGACAAAATATATAATTATTACTAAAAAGAAATCAAAATAAATATTGATTTGAAATTAATTAAAATTTAAAAAATGTAATAAAATATTGAATATGGTTTAAAACTGTAAAATATTCAAACGAAAACGGTATGGATTAATAATGCAAGCTATTTCTGGAACAGGGACCAGAACTGTTGGGAAATTCAGAAATACACAAGTACAGTTAATACTGCTAGAAGAACTTGATTAATACTTCTGAGATTAATGCTGCTAAGCGAAGTTAATACTGCTAAGCCAAGATTAATACTGCTAGAGGAGATTACTACTGCTAGAGGAGATTACTACTGCTAAGCAATTTTAGTACTGCTAGTAGTTAGTACTACTGAACATTAATACTGCTCAAAGTATTAATAATACTACTGCTTGTTAGGATCGAATTCTTAACAAGAATTAATTATCAGAAACAATATCAAAGAATTTTGCGGAATAACACTTTGATACTTAATCAAACAGGAAATCAAAACAGAATATAATTAACAAACTGTAAGCTTGTATTGAATGCTTTGAAATTACAAGATTACTCACTCAACCTCAATATTGATGAACAGGCTCACCAATACGAATTCTACTTCTCTAGAATTAGGATCTATGTCTTGAGGTTGATTTTCTCTCTAAAAGAATGAAAAACTAAAAGTTAAATTATTATTCTAAACTATACAATATATATACTAAATACAAAGATAATTACAATAAATAAAATATCTTCAGTATATCTTCCATGTATATCTCTAAGCTTCCATGTATATCCTTTCTTATGAATCTTCATCATATAAGCAGTATTAATCTTCAGCAGCATTAATTTCCTTCTAGCAGCATTAACTACTAAGCAGTACTAACCACTAGCAGTACTAACTAGCTAAGCAGTACTAACTTTGTTCAAGCAGCACTAACTTTGACTAGCAGTATTAATATTTCTAGCAGTAGTAACTTTGAACCAGCAGCATTAACCATACTTGATGAATTTTTCAGTTCCCAACAATCTCCCCCTAACTTGACTTTTAGGAAGAGAAGTCAAGTTCTTCAAATTTTCTTCAAGATGCTCCCAAAACTCTATTATGGTCTAAATTCCAGTGTTTGCATCCAATCCCAAACTCTGATTGATGGTTCTTTGAATCAAGTATTTAGCCATTTCTGAATCTGGAACACACCTTAACTTTTTCTTCAGCATGACATGTAGCTTCAATCTGCTATGATTATACACTCTATCCACTAGGAAGTATTCAGTGTGATTTAAATCCAAAGTCACTGTATATACTCCACTAATTTCATATAGAGTCCAACTGTTTACTGATTTGAAGACATCCTTGATCAAGTGCTTTACTTCTTCAGGTTTGAACATCATACACAGATACTCCATTACCAGTTTTGTAATTGAAATCCATGGAGCCTTTAGAAGATCTGCATACAACTTCATTCCTATCTCAAACATCTCTTCAATATCTGATCTAGAGCATGTTCTGACAATTTTTGCCCATGTGTTAAACACTTCATACTTTTCATCCTTTCTTTTCAGCCTTATGTATTCCTTTCCATCCACTGTCAATGTATCCCAGAGAATCACCTCAGGAGACTTAATTCCTACAGGTTCTGCTGAAATTGGTTCAGGCACTTTGTCCATCACTACCATATACAAATTGACATCATCAGTGTTAGATGGCTCTGTCTGTTTAGATGATTCAGGTGCCCCTTCTTCTTCAGCAACCTTATCAGCCTCTTCTTCGGATACTCTAGGCTTTTTATTTTGCTTTCTCCTTGCCATCATTTTTGTTCTCTTTAAAGTCCTTAGACTTTCTCCCAGGGTGGACTCTTTCTTAGGAGGTGTTTCTTGCTCATCTGGAAATGGCTTTTGACAATCAAAGTCATTACTTTCTTTTATTCTCTTCTCCATCTCCACCCTAGCAGTTTCACTTCCCTGAAGCTTTAACATTTCTGAATCATAGAGCTCTTTGATCTTCTCAAAAGACATTTTGGAGAACATCTCCTTTTTGACTCCTACAGCACCTTTGAGAAATATAATCATCTTGTTTCTCTCTTGGGTACCTAGGAATGTTTTTGAGGGTCTTCTTTTCTTTGCAACTGTTTTCACCACGGCTTTCTTCATACTTGCAGCTTTCTTCTGTGCAATTTCAGTTGCCATACTCTGTTGATAAGCTTCATTCAGTTCAGCAGCTAGAGCTTTTGCCATTTCCCTGTCCTTTTCCATCTGAACTCTTTCTTCTTTTTCAATATCCTCCTGCATCTTTTTAGCTAGGGCTTCATCTGATTCAACCAACCTTTGCTTTTTGATTGGTTGATCAGATTCTACCATCTTTGCTTTTCCTTTGTCTTTGCTCATAGCCTTCTTACTGTTATCTTTCTTGATCACTTCACCTTGTTCTTTTATGATTACACCTTTGGTCTTTGAAGTGACCTTGGGAGTATCATTCTTGGCTTTTAGTAAGGTTTCTGCAATCTCAAGATCTGTTAACACTTCTTTCACAGTTTCTGCTGCTTTATTAATGTCAGCAGTAGTAACTGTTTCTGCTTGCTTCTCCCCCTCAACATCAACTTTCTCTCCATCAAGCTCCCCCTTTCTTGTGGCTTCTTCCATGTTGATCTCCCCCTTTTTGGGAGCATCATCCTCAATGGTCCTTCTCCTTAATTGGAATTGCTTTCTCTTCTTCCTTTGTACCAGACTAACCACCATCCTTTTCAGCTAGGCAATCTGTTCTTGTTGTGACAGAATTACTAGCTTCATTTCTTCAATTTCTTTGCCTTGTTTGAGAACATCTTGATTGATGTTCCCCATTGTTTCCATCAATTCATCGTACGTATATCTGTCCTCACCCTCTCCGGAAGTGTTACCCTCCTTTGAAGGATCATTGGATCTTTTATTTGTGGAAGTCTTCTGCCTTGCAGAGGCACTATCCACCCCTGTGGTTTCTTGGCACCAGGGACCTTCAAATGATTGCTCATTTAAAGTTGCCATGGGGGAGGTCTTATTGATGTTACCACTTTCCTCCTCTGTACTAGCAGGAGTAGTGGCAGCCTCATCACCCATATGCTCTACCTCCTCCTCAGAGAGCACCTCCTTTGGGTTGGGAGACACCCGTGTGGTTTCCCTTTGGATATTCTCTAGGGGAGAATTCTCCCTTAGAGGGCTTATAGGCTTAGTGGGTAATGGTACAAGAAGGGAAGGAGCCTTCTTTACCTGTTTTCTCTTGTAAGTTTGGGTGATGGGAGATGTTGGTTTTTCAAGAAGGGACTGGGGAATTGATTTTGAGAGGGAAGGTTGGGCTTGGCTAGCAGTGGATTGGTCTAATGGGGGCCTTGACCCTGCTGCCATACCTTCATTGGTTTGGGACCCCACCATCATTGTAGAGAACAATGGGGTGTCAACTCCTTCAGAGTCCCCAGCAGATCTTCTCATATTTGAGAAAACCTTGCCTTTGGGGGGTTTAGGTACATATACCCCAACAGGTTGAGGTATATCCGTCAATTCATGAGTAATAACTTCTTGAACAAACCTGGGATACATAAAGAAGCTCTTTTTGTTTCCCATGTTTGAGACAAGATCACTGAAAATCATTTTAGAAAAATTATACTTTCTGGCAGTGGCCAAACACACCAAAGCATAAGCAATAGTGCTGCTGAACTCACTCCATCCAGTAGTCTTTTTAGAGATACAATGCATAAGAGTATGGACAAAGAAACGCCATTGGGGTGAGAATTTTGCTTTAGAAAATTTGAAAACTCCCAATGGGCCTCCATACCCCATTCTTGTAAGGTTTGAAAATAGTTCATCATTTGGGATAGAGGTTATACCAGAGGCATCGTCTAGACGTAGACTGATGCGAATAACCTCTTCAGTAACCGTGAGTGATTGATCACAGATTCTTGTCTTGATCATCTGCACACCATTCTCAACAACAATGGTTGCATTAGCCCAGAACTGCCTTTGATGCTCAATATAGATTGTAGGGGATACAATAAGAGCATGAGCAATGTGGCTTGTCTTGAGGAAATCCACAATCTGATGAAATCCTGCAGCTTGCTTTGGCTTTTGTAGCATCGCAATCTCGTTGTGCTCGTCGATGAAAGTCATGGATGCCATTGATCTTAGTGAAAAGCTTGCCTGAAAACTTCGAACTTGAGAGAGAAAGGGTTTAGAGCGCAAGTGAACAGTATACAAAGAGTCGTTATGAACTTTTAGGCGGGCAAATAGTATTTATAGTATTCGGAATATAAGCAGTATTAACCTAGAGCAGTATTAACTACTAGCAGTATTAACTAATAGCAGTATTAACTGAAAGCAGTATTAACTACTAGCAGTATTAACTGAACGCAATATTAATCACTAGCAGTATTAACTGAAAGCAGTATTAACCACTAGCAGTATTAACTGAAAGCAGTATTAACCACTAGCAGTATTAACTGAAAGCAGTATTAACCACTAGCAGTATTAACTGAAAGCAGTATTAACCACTAGCAGTATTAACTGAAAGCAGTATTAACCACTAGCAGTATTAACTGAAAGCAGTATTAACCACTAGCAGTATTAACTGAAAGCAGTATTAACCTTTGAAGAGGTATTAACAGTATTAGCAGCATTAATCTTTTCAGCAGTACTAACACTGTTAGCAGTAGTAACTGTGTTATCAGTACTAATATTGTTAGCAGAACTAACACAGTTAGTACTTCTAGGTACCCACATTTTAACACTTTCTTTTAAAATCTTTTTCTTTAAAGTGCCTTTGCTTTCAACATTTTTCTTTATCACATTTTTCTTTCCAGCCTTCCTATAACCAACAGATTTTTGCACAAATCTTTGAAAGTTCATCTGTTGGTTAATAGGGTTAAAGTAACAATACTTAGCCAAATGATTTAACTTGCCACATATGAAACAAGGTTTTGGTCTATTTATTTTATTCAGATCAACTCCTTGTTTCTGAGCCCATTGATTATTCCAGTTTCTTTGATTTCCTCTTTTTAAATCAGAATTTAGGCTCTTGGCTTTACTGCAATCACACTGTTTACAAGATCCAGGATTCACAACTGTGGTTTGTTTGTAATGGACCTTGTTATTCTTTCCTTTTGTCTGCTCTATCTCCTTGGACTTTACCCAGATTTTCCCACATCCCTCATTGGTGATAATATTGTTTTCTAATGGTATCTTTTTATTCACATCATTATCCCTATACTCACTTGCTTCTTTCTCAGTTAAATCCTTAATTACTACTTCATCCAAAGGATCTATCTTAAAGGCTTTCTCAGATAAGTCCTTTTTCTCCTTGGTTTCTAACAATTCTGAAGTAGGAGGAATATAATTGTTATTGTAAGGAGGAGGTGTATTGTTGTATCCAATACCAGGCTTCATCTTGTCATGAATCTGAGCCTTTAGAAGAGAATCCATTGCTTTTGAAGCATATGAAAACTTTTCTATGTCAAGTTTAACTTTAGACAGTTCCTCTTTCAGCCTATCACTCTCTTCTAAGGATTTAGACAGTTTGGTCTCTAACTCATTCTTTTCCCACTTCCAATAGTTTGTGTCATAAGAGTGTTGAAGTTCATTAGCTTGAAAGCCTTTGATTTGCTCTTCAAATCTCTCTACTATTAACACATAATCTCTTCTGTCTTTTTCTAATCTTTTGAGATCATCACACATACTTTGATTGTGATCCCTGTATCTTGTAATAGTGTCAATGCAAGATTTAGTACAAAGATTAGAACTTACCTCAGTAGGGAGATCAGACACTTCTGCCATAAGAGCTTGGTTCTGAATGGCTTCCTCAGCTTGATCACTCCAGTCAAATCCCATTCCTTGTTGAGAAACCAGGGCTTGAGCAGGATTCTTGTTCTGATTGTATCCTCCATTCTGAGCTTGTTGGTGGTTATTGTTTGGAACAACACTCCTGCATTCTCTAGCAAAGTGTCCTTTCTTGTGACACTTATAACATTCCACTTTGGTTTTGTCAAAACCAGCTCCATCTTCTCTTCTTTGAGAGAAGTTATTTCTTCCAGTTCTTTTAATGAACTTTTTCACCCTCATGGATAACATGGCCATCTACCATTTAATATCCATCTCCTCCAGATCATCAGGGTGAATTTGATCAAGATCATCATTAATAAGAGAATTGCTGCTATGACTGGACAAAAAGGCTTCAAGGATAGCTTCAGTGCCTTTTTCTGAACTTACTCCACTGGCAGTACTAATTGCTTCAGGGTTGGCAGTAGTATCAGTGGATGATGAAAGAAGTGCAGCATTGTGAATATAACCAGAGGGCTTCTTCTTGGTTTCTACCTCAGTTTCAAAAACTCTTAGATCATTGTATAGATCATCAAGTTCTTTCTCTTCCAGATTGTCACTCTGTCTATATGAGACAGTGTACATAGTCCATTCATCCCCAAGAGATCTGAGGAACTTTCTGTTGATATCATCTTGTTCCATCTTTACCCCTACAGTAGCCAGTTCACCTATGAGTTTATTGAACCTGTCAAAAGTTTGAGTCATAGACTCATTCTTTGTGGAAGTGAAGTTCTCATACTGTTGCTTTAGAACATCTCTCTGATTTCTTTTGATGCTCTTAGTTCCAGCAAATCTTTTCTCTAGAGCATTCCAGAGAATCTGAGCATCAGTGCAGTTGCAAAATTGATGCTGATACTCATTGGGAATAGCCAAGAGCAGAGTGCTCAAAGCCTTCATCTCTGTCTGTCTGATCTTCCTCTCACCATCTGTCTTTGGTGGAGGTCTTTTCCCATCTGGTCCTATCCTTCCAGCTTCAGAAGGACCATTCTCAATGATATCCCACATTAAGTAGTCAGTGAGAAGAATATATTGTCTGATTCTGATCTTCCACATGTCAAACTCACTTGGTTTGAGCATTGGAACCTTAGAAACCAAAGTACTGCTTGATTCTGTAAGATTTTCCATGATGAATAACTGTTTCTGAGAGAGTTAGGCTCTGATACCACTTGTCAGGATCAAATTCTTAACAAGAATTAATTATCAGAAACAATATCAAAGAATTTTGCGGAATAACACTTTGATACTTAATCAAACAGGAAATCAAAACAGAATATAATTAACAAACTGTAAGCTTGTATTGAATGCTTTGAAATTACAAGATTACTCACTCAACCTCAATATTGATGAACAGGCTCACCAATACGAATTCTACTTCTCTAGAATTAGGATCTATGTCTTGAGGTTGATTTTCTCTCTAAAAGAATGAAAAACTAAAAGTTAAATTATTATTCTAAACTATACAATATATATACTGAATACAAAGATAATTACAATAAATAAAATATCTTCAGTATATCTTCCATGTATATCTCTAAGCTTCCATGTATATCCTTTCTTACGAATCTTCATCATATAAGCAGTATTAATCTTCAGCAGCATTAATTTCCTTCTAGCAGCATTAACTACTAAGCAGTACTAACCACTAGCAGTACTAACTAGCTAAGCAGTACTAACTTTGTTCAAGCCGCACTAACTTTGACTAGCAGTATTAATATTACTAGCAGTAGTAACACTCAGCAGTATTAACCTTTAAGTCTTCTAGCAGTAGTAACTTTGAACCAGCAGCATTAACCATACTTGATGAATTTTTCAGTTCCCAACACTGCTAACAATGTTATTGTTGCTGGAAGTAATACTACTGCTAACAATGTTAGTGTTGCTGACATTGTTAGTACTTCTTCAAAAGTTAATATTGCTAACTCTGTTAGTGCTGCTAACAAGGTTAGTACTGCTAAACCTGTTAGTACTGCTAACTCTGTTAGTGCTTCTAAGGTTAGTACTGCTTCTAGTGTTTGTGTTGCTAAGCCAATCATATTGACAAAGTACTCTAATAAAGAGTGCTCTGAGTTTAAAAACCTCATCAAAAAGGAATGTAAATACTTTGATGAGAAAGGGAGACCCAAGACCACTTTGGCTTGGGTCCCCATTCAATACTAATTGTTTAATCTTATGTGCAGGGAAACCAGCAGCTCAAGGGGAAGAGTATCTGGCATGTTGATAGTGGTTGCTCAAGGCACATGACAGGGAACATGTCATGCCTCAAGAATTTCAAGAAAATTGATGGTGGTCATGTTTCCTTTGGTAATACTCCAGATGGAGGTAAGATAAGTGGTAAGGGGGATGTAACCAAAGGTAAAATGACCTTTGAAGATGTATTCTATGTTGAGCAGTTAAGGTACAACCTGTTAAGTGTATCACAGGTTTGTGACAAACAACATAGTATATTATTTACAGATTCTGAATGCATTATCCTTGCTCCTGGATTCAAGGTAGTTGATGAAAATATGATACTACTAAGAACTCCCAGAAAGGATAATGTATATTTGCTTAGATATGGGCAATGTGGCTGGACTTGAGAAAATCCACAATCTGGTGGAATCCAGCAGCTTGTTTCGGCTTCTGTAGCATCGCAATCTCGTTGTGCTCATCAATGAATGCCATGGATGCCATTGTGCTTGAGTATTCTGGACTGCAACACTTGGTGCTTGAGAGAAAAGGGTTAGAGAGCATATGAATAGAAATCAAAGAGTCGTTATGAACTTTTGGGCGGGCAAAAAGGGTATTTATACGATTCGGGACATAAGCAGTATTAACTCCTAGCAGTATTAACTAACTAGCAGTATTAACTGAGAGCAGTATTAAAAACTAGCAGTATTAACTTAACTAGCAGTATTAATTGAGAGCAGTATTAACCACTAGCAGTATTAACTTAACTAGCAGTATTAACTGAGAGCAGTATTAACCACTAGCAGTATTAACTTAACTAGCAGTATTAACTGTGCACTAGCAGTATTAAAACTGCACTGGTAGCATTAACCATACTTACACTTTTTGAAGCTTAAGGTACTCTGAGCAAGGTAATAACTTCCTGAGAAAGATCTTAGTAGAACCAAAGGATAAACCAATAACAGGTATGAAACCACTTTTTAAAACATGAACTCATTCAGAGTTGATCATGCCCACACTTGTGACCAAGAATGTGAATCTACCCACATCAAAAGCTTTAGTGAATAGATCAGCAAACTAGTTGTCAGTATGAACTTTAGCAACTTGAATTAGCTTCTTTTCATTACAATCTCTGATAAAGTGATACCTGATCTCAATGTGCTTTGTTTTGGAGTGCTTGACTGGATTGTTAACAATGCTTATAGCACTGCTATTGCCAATGAAGATTGGAGTGTGAAGAAAGGTTACCCCATAGTCCAGCATCTGATTTTGAATCCATAGAACCTGAGAGCAGCAACTTGCAGCAGCAATATACTCAGCTTCTGTTGTTGATAAGGACACTGTGGTTTGCTTCTTACACTGCCAAGATACTAGTCTTGCACCCAAAAGTTGACATCCTCCTGAAGTAGACTTTATGTCCATGTTAGCACCTCCCAAGTCACTATCTGAATAAGCAATCAAGTCAAAGTTGGATTCATAAGGATACCAAAGACCTAATCTAGGTTGCCCTCTTAAGTATCTGAAAATCCTTTTAACAGCTTGCAGATGTGATTGCTTTGGATTGACTTGGAATCTGGCACACAAACACACTGGAAACATGATGTCTGGTCTTGAGGCTGTGAGATACATGAGAGATCCAATCATTGATCTATATAGATGGACATCAACATCCTCCCCCTCAAGATCAGCAGTGATCTGTTTATGAGTCTCCATAGGTGTGGCATTATACCCAATTCCTCTTCTCAGCTTATCATGAATCTGAGTTTGTAGTAAAGAGTCCATTGCTTTAGAAGCATTGGAAAACTTTTCTACATCAAGCTTAACCTTGGTTAGCTCCTCTCTCAGCTTTTCACTCTCCTCTTTATATTTGGTCAGTTTAAGTTTTAGATCCTTTTTCTCCCACTTCCAGTAATTGGTGTCATATGAGTGTTGGAGTTCATTGGCTTGAAAACCTTTAATCTGCTCCTCAAACCTCTCAACAATTCACACATAGTCCTTTATATCCTTTTCTAATCTCTTAAGGTCATCACTCATCTTCTGGTTGTGATCCCTGTACCTTTTAACAGAGTCTATGAAAGTTTTAGAACAGAGATTAGAACTTACCTCAGATGGGAGATCAGATACTTCAGCCATAAGTGCTTAATTTTGGATAGCCTCTTCTGCTTGATCACTCCAGTCAAACCCCATTCTGTGCCAAAGTGATGATTCTATATATACTGAAGATAAAAGATAATTACAACTAATAAAAGATTTTCAAAATAATCTTCCATCTTTATCTTCAAGCTTTCCATAATCTTCAAACTTGATCTACACGAATCTTGATTATCTCATAAGCAGCACTAAGTCTTCAGCAGTATTAATACTTTGAGCAGTATTAATGTTCAACAGTACTAACTACTAGCAGTACTAAAATTGCTTAGCAGTAGTAATCTCCTCTAGCAGTAGTAATCTCCTCTAGCAGTATTAATCTTGGCTTAGCAGTATTAACTTCGCTCAGCAGCATTAATCTCAGAAGTATTAATCAAGTTCTTCTAGCAGTATTAACTGTACTTGTGTATTTCTGAATTTCCCAACAAGAACTGTCAAAACAAAAAGTTCTTTAAATCTGATTTTGAAAAACAATTTTAATAACAGGGGTTGGGCTGTATTTAGTAAAACCTCAGAGGTAAAAGTTGCCCTATTGAAAACACTTTTGTGACATAGATGCAAAATAATAAAATAAGGACAAATTTGTAAATAACTAAAACTAGAGGACCATAATGAAAACAGAAGTTTGTCATCTTCTTCACGATGACAACACAAACGTCATATACATATATATATATATATATCCAGTTCCAAAACTATGCAAAGCAACTCAGTTTTGATATCTTTTTAAAACAAAACTCATCGAACGATTATTTTAGAGAGAATGTTAATTACTTTTATGCATCAATCGAAACAAAACGACACCCATTGAGATCATAAAACTAAGGTCGAGACCTTCGTAAATGGTGGTGGACAGCAACCTTCAGGTTGTTTAAAACTTGATTAAATCATGACAGAGAATTCGAAAACGATCCCTAACAAGTAAAACGACATTGATACACATATTGAATTTAGAAATTACCTTAAACCGCCACCCAAAAACGTAAACCGAACCCAAAATCGACTTCGGTCTTGCCTAAAAATTCCTCACGATTTCTTATGGTTTGATCGAATTCAAGAATTGCTATATTCTTATAGGATGGATATCACTAAGGATAACTATAAAGGCCGTCGAATACTACGGTTTCCTTGTTTATCCCAAAACGATTTTTTTTCATATATTATAATAATAATTCCTCAATTTCAGGATGTTCAAACCTATCCTAACAATAAATGTCTTTTAGTCACTTATCTACATCTATAATTAATAATAATTTACTCTATTTTTAAAAAAATATACGAATATTACACCACTACTCCTGAGATCAACCAACAGTTTCTTGGCTATGTTACCGCCAAAAGTCTCTGGGATTTTCTCGCCAAGCGGTACACGTCATCGGGCCTATCTCATCAATATCAACTGTGGACCACCTTTCAGAACAAACGCCAACTTCCTAATCAATCCGTAAACTCTTATATCTCTGAAATGTAGTCTCTCAGAGATCATATCAGTCTTGGAGCACCACAAATTTTTGATGAAACAGCTCAACAATTCACAACCTATTTCAACCAGCTACACTTGATCACCATTCTGATGGGTCTTACTGATAAATTTGAGAATGTGCGTGCTTCTATTCTTCATAGGCAGCCACTACCTACACTTGAAGAAGCCATATCATAATTGTTAAGTGAGGAAACCCGTCTTCACATGCGCTCACCGATGCCTACTACTGATAGTGTTCTCTACACGTCTCATCCCAAGTCCAAAGGTAAATGGACCAACAGCAACCATTCCAAATCTGTGGGAAAGACGAACACATCTGAGTGTGCCTTTTGCCATTCTACTGCTCATCTTCTCCTTGATTGTCCTATTCACAAGTGTCGTCGGTGTGGCATCACTCATCCACGCCATTATGAGTCTGATTGCCCTAAGAATTCAAAGAACACTGGCCCTCAGAACCGGATTCACGCTGTTGATGGGTCTACTCTTGCTGATAACAAGGTCTCCCCAGTCTCTTCACCTGACCTCATGGAATTGATGCGTCGCAATCAGGACCTTATGGAGCAGATCATGTCTTGTGCTATGGGTGTGAATTCTCAACACTCAACTGCATCAGGTAACTCATGGATTTTTGACTCTGGGTGTTGCAATCATATGACTCCCTGCACTGATGGTTTTGTTTCTAAGAAACCACCTCAGCATTTTACGTCAGTACGAACTGCTGACAACACTGGTCTACCGGTATATTTTAGTGGAAATGTCTCCACTTCTCATATTCAATTACCGGATGTTCTAAATGTTCCGAAACTATCTCTGAGCTTAGTTTCGATTGCGCAGCTTCTAAAATCTAATCTGATCATTTTATTTCATTCTTCTGGTTGTGTTGTACAGGATCCAAATACCAAGCAGATCCTTGGACTCGGCCGTAAAGTTGGACGGATGATTGAAGTGGTCTACCTTCGTCTTCCATTACCCTCTTCAAGTCTTGTTGCTTCAGTGTCCAGCACTTCTTCTTTTGACTTGTGGCATGCTCGGCTAGGTCACTTATCTCTAGCCAGAATAAAATCACTAGCTAATTTAGGGGTGTTAGGAAATTGTATGTCAACTGACAATATTTCTTGTTTATCATGCAAACTTGGCAAACATCATGCTTTATCTTTTGAAACAAATGAGTTTAATTCTACCTCTCCTTTTGATCTTATTCATTCTGATGTATGGGGACCAGCACACATCCATTCATGGGGGGTGCTCGATATTTTGTTATTTTTATTGATGATCATACACGTTTCATATGGATATATCTCATGAAACATCGTTCGGAGCTACCTAAAATTTATATTATGTTTGCTCGGATGATTCACACCCAATTCTCAAAACCTATAAAGATTCTTAGGGCTGATAATGCCATGGAATACAAAGAGTCATCTCTTCTTTCCTTTCTTCAATCTCAGGGGACTCTCTCTCAGTACTCATGTCCCGGCACATCTCCTCAAAATGGTCGTGTCGAACGCAAACACCGTCATATTCTTAATACGGTTCGCACTCTTCTCATTTCTGCAAAATGTCCAGAACGTTTTTGGGGTGAAGCTGCTTTTACTGCAGTTTATACTATCAATCGTCATCCTACTCCCATCCTTAATAATAAGTCTCCTTATGAGGCTCTTCATGAGATCACCCCTGCCTATGAACTTCTAAAAGTCTGGGGTAGTGCTTGTTTTGTTCAGTTACAACCTCATGAACATACCAAACTTGAACCTCGCTCCAGACTTTGCTGCTTCCTTGGATATGGTATTGAACACAAGGGTTATCGCTACTGGGATCCTATCTCCCAGCGTCTTCGTATATCTCGTCACGTTACCTTCTGGGAACATGTTCCTTTTTCTTCTATATCCAAGTTTCGTGAGTCCCCTACCTTCACCGCTCCGTTCTTTACAGATGCCTCCGTCTCATTGGACTCACTCCAATCTGACATCACTTCGTCTCCTCCTATTGTTCAAACACCTTCCTAATTCGCCTCTCCTTCAGAATCTCCTGCCTCTACACAGCCTACCTCTTCTAGTTTTCCTGTTCAACATCAATCATCTGTTTCATCCGCACCGCCAACATCTAAGATGCCTGCTGAGTCTTTGGCTCCTGGAACGTCTCAATCTCAGAATGTTAGACGATCAGATCGGGTAAGACAGGTTCCCTCTCATCTTTGTGATTATCATGTTTATGCTACTCTGTTGTCCAATCACGAACCTACTTCCTACAAGGAAGCCTCCTCTAATCCTGATTGGCAGAAAGCTATGGCTGAGGAACTTCAGGCTCTTGACAAAGCTCAGACATGGGAATTTGTCCCTCTTCCACCGGTCAAGTCACCAATTGGTTCCAAATGGGTGTTCAAAATCAAGACCAAATCTGATGGCTCTATTGATCGATACAAAGCACGCCTTGTAGCCAAGGGCTTCAATCAAGAGTACGGCATTGATTATGAGGAGACATTTGCATCTGTTGCTCGAGTCACTTCTGTTCGCAGTCTCCTAGCCATCGCAGCTACCAAACAATGGTCTCTATTTCAGATGGATGTTAAGAATGTCTTCTTGAATGGTGACTTATCTAAGGAAGTCTACATGACACCTCCTCCAGGCGTTCAACTTCCACAAGGCCATGTTTGTCGTCTTCAGAAGGCTCTTTATGGACTCAAGCAAGCTCCGCGAGCTTGGTTTAAGAAGTTCAGTTCCACATTCACCTCTCTGGGTTTCTCATCCAGGCACTATGATTCCGGACTGTTTACTCGGACCACCGAGGCTGGCACAATTTTACTTCTTTTGTATGTAGATGATATGATTATTACTGGTAGTGACTCTACAGGCATAGCTCATCTCAAGACATCTCTCAGCTCCTGTTTTGAGATGAAGGATCTTGGCTCTTTACACCATTTCCTTGGTCTTGAGGTGCTCTTAGATCCATCGGGAATTTATCTTTGTCAAGCCAAATACACCTCAGATCTCTTGTCCAAAGTTGGGCTCACTGACAACAAAACTGCATCCACTACTCTTGAGCACAACCTTCATTTAGCTCCGAATGTTGGACCTCCTCTGCGTGATCCTACTTTGTATCGACAATTGGTGGGGTCACTTGTTTACCTAACAGTGACTCGCCCTGACATTGCCTATGATGTTCATACCGTCAGTCAGTTCATGTCTGCACCCTGTTCCGATCACTATGCTGCTGTCCTGCGCATCCTTCGATATTTAAAAGGGACCATGTTTCACGGTTTTCATTTTGCATCCACATCCTCATTGACTTTGCGAGGATTTTCTGATGTTGATTGGGACAGTGACATGACTGATCGTCGATCCACTACCGGCTACTGTTTCTTTCTTGGAGACTCACTCATATCTTGGCGGAGCAAGAAACAATCTCTTACAGCTCGATTCAGTACTGAAGCTGAGTATCGAGCACTAGCTGACACGGCTCAAGAACTTGTATGGTTACGTTGGCTACTCTCTGACATGGAGGCTCATCAACACTCTCCAACTCCATTGTGGTGCGACAACAACAGTGCGATTCAGATCGCTCACAATGATGTCTTTCACGAGCGAACGAAACATATTGAAATTGACTGTCACTTTGTTCGTCAACATGTGACTCGTCAGACTATCCAGCTTCTTCCTATTTCAACTATTGATCAACCGACCGACATTTTCACTAAAGCTCATCTACTAGTACGGTTTCGTGATCTCGTTTCCAAACTCCATCTGGCTCATTCTTCTCCCGATTGAGTTTGAGGGGGGATGTTAGTGTACATATATGTGTATAAGGCCCAGGCCCATGGGCCCATATAGTCTTTGTATATATTCTTGTATCCTCTAGTCTAGGTAAGTTTTTGCTTATCATTACTTTGTCATATTGTAAGTTTTACTCTCTCAATCAATATATCGAAGTCTCTTTCGATCATCATCTCTTTCTAACACATTTGAAGTTAATTATGTTATGTGTATTATCACTTATTGCTTTGTATTGTATGGACAACAAATTTTTACTATATGAACTAGGAAATTGTGTATTGTAACTTTCAAAGCATCACATTTAGGTACAAACCGCATTTTGTAGCACGGTATTTTACGGTTTGATTTGTGGAAAAAAGCTCAAACCGCATATGTGGTTTTGACTCTAAATCACATCTTGAAAGCCCCCACCCTGTATGATATGATAGCATTACATGTAATGTGGGTGATTGATGATCAACAATCATACTAAAATTTGGTGGTTTATTATGGTTTACGATCGTCAGAAGGTTAAAGTTTCTCTTAGTTTTACTATATAATTAATGATCATTCGGTGTTATTATGTAAAATTGTATTCAGAAGCATGTATGTAACACCCCGATTTTCGAAAGGTATCATTTCAAGTTAATACCGAAACCGATATATTAGGGAAAAATAAGATAAAGTATTTTGGACTTGAATCCTAGATTTTATAGTCTAGATAGATGAAGGATTCAATTACGAGACCAACGGTTCTTTCCGGAGCAAAATCGGAGCTAAAACGAAGAAGTTATGACCAAAACGGTGCTCGAGCGAGAATTTTGGGCGGTTGTGCTCTGCGTGGCTAGAAGGGCGCGGCCACCCACACGAAGCCGCTATGTGCACAAAAACGAGAAAATTCGGCCCCAAACTCCATTTTTCACCCTAACCTCAAATCCCTCCCCCATTTCTCTCCCAAACTGACCCCCAAACCCCAAAATCAAACCCTAACTCATTTTGGAGAGTTTCTTCTTAAATCTAAGTGTTTATTCTTCATCTATCGGGTCGGGAACTAGAACCATCATCCCTCCATCTTCATCTTCTTCACCAAGTTTTCTAGGGTTTCATCCACCCTTCTTCTCCCCTTCGCAGATTGGAGGTTTGTAACCATTTTGGTGAACGAGAGGTGTTTTGATTGGTGGATTCAAGTTTGGGTTAAGGTAATCTTCTATCCTCTTCAGTTATGGAAGTTAGGGTTTCGGTATCAGTTGAGGTATTCATGTATAAAGTTTGGAAAACGATTCTTTGTGGTTGATTATGATTATTTATGGTTGGATATGTATGGATTTAGGTTTTTGGAAGTTTTTGGCTTGAGAATCCAAGTGTTCTTCAAAGGAGCTCAAGTTGGGGGAAATCTAGATTTTAACCTAAATCTAACAAGGTGAGTTCAAGTTGATTTGTGAAAACGTTGTACATGCCAAAATGTTTATTTTAAAGTATTTATGTGTTTAACATGGAATTATCATTTGTGGATTTACTTGAGGGGTTTTGGGTTAATTGAGAAGTTTAGTTTTATAAACCTTGTAAAACACCCATAATGGAGATTTTTGGGCATTTTGATAAATGAGTCATAAATGGGTATGTTTGGTAATTTATTGCATAAATGAGATTATTTAGTTAAAAGGCATTTTTAGTGTTCATTTGGGAAAAAGGTTTAATTTTGTGTTATGTGACGTTTTGAAAAGATAAAGTGTATAAATCTATTTGGAAAACCTTTTGTCCCGACTTAAACTGTGTTGGAGTCCATTCAAGTATTTTGGAGCGTGTGATTTCATGGTATAGGTCTAGTACATTTGTTATTTGAAAAGCGTTAATCATTGGTCAAAAAGAGGTTTTGAGTATTTTAGCTCGATGTCGTTTTAAAGGAGTCTTGAGGACACTTGTCCGGTTTTATATGGCTCAATGTAGAGTCTAGTTATGACGTACGTACTAATGCGTTGTGTTGCATATTGAGGTTGGTTACGGGCTCGAGTACGTTGGTCATTCCTGTTTAGTCCGGTAAGGTTAGACTGTGTTGCAATGGATCCATAGACACGTAAATCAGCCTGTTTTGGATGGTCAATTGGGTATTGCGGGGTTGAACTCCGGTACCCGTGTTTTATGACCGGAAACTTTACAAGTGATCGCTAGTAGGGTTGAGTCTGTTAGTGCTATCGGGGAGTGAGTGTTAGGAACTCCGTCGCTTGAAGTAATTCCTGGGAGGTAGTCTTTAAGTGTGTCAGGCCTTCGGAATGATCCATCAAGGTCAACTGACTTGGGGTGACGCTTGTTAAAGAAGTCGTAGGGACACTTGGGTTGCGATGTCGTGAGTTGTCATGCCATTAACGTTGCATGGGTGGTATATTTTGGTGTTTCCTCCACTCTCAACGGATACGGGTCTCCCCCGTTGTCGGTTATCAGTATTTTAAATATAAGGATGTCTTATTTTATTGTCATTGGTTCTTTATGGTCGACAGTGAATGAGGGCCTTAATATTGGATCTTCCTCCTCGTATATTAAGGTTTGAATGAATTATGTCAACCCCTTGTTTTGGTAGTTGGATTTCTTTCGTTTATGGTCGTGTGAGTATTGGGCCTAGTGTCCATGATTTTCTGACGTATGACATACATGGATTTTTAACGAGGACTTATGGGTGGAGTGTCATGTTTCACTCTTGTGTAGGGTGTTTTGGAATACAACGTTTTACTTACGTTTCTTAAATCGGGAGCTAATCCCTACCCTTATATCGAGTAAGTGTGGGTTGTATCATTCATAAAGAATGTTTGTAACAAGATGTTTGTTTTCGAAAAAGCATGATATTGGGAAAGAGTTGTCTTCGGGTTTAAAGTAAGCTATCGGAAAGAATGGAGGTTATTCATATTAAAAGATTTATTTATTCATATAAAACTCTTGAACTCCTAGGCGTTAGCCTAACCTTTTTATTTGTCGGCATGTGCAACAGGTTCGTTTGGGGATTGGTTCTAGTGACACCTTAGAGAGAGAGAGGTGCTAGACGTATGCTCGAGGGTGAGTAGTTTGGTGAAGTCTTTCGACTTGCCTTGGGAATAGCAACTTGTATTTGGGGTTTTAGTAACACCCAACCTCTAACTAGTCTTTATAAAGAATTTGTTTACCTTCGTTGATGGTTCGACCCTGTTTAATATTTCAAGTATAAACTTGTTGTAAGTGATCTTATCTATTTTGAGGCATTATTGAAAATTTTAATTTAGTTTCTCTTTCCAGATTTGAGGGTGTTACAAGTTGGTATCAGAGCTTAAGTTTGAGAGAATTAGGTATTGATTTTGGATGCCTAGACTCAAACTAGCGTACTTTTAAGTGATTGAAAGCGAGATTGCACCATTAGCACTCTAAGATAAGATGTTTGGAGGATAATGGAGTCACTAGGATCGGGAATCACGTGGAGAGTAGCAAGGATGATCTTGTACAATACGTTCATAATTGCACCTGGTCAGTGTTATGGTGAACCTACAAGCTACGTGTGTATACTTTGATGTGACAACCGTTGGGGTAGTGAAGAAGTTCTAAGTGAGTAGTCGTTGGGAGAGGTTGATGATTTTAGCGTTCGTCACTAAGGGTGACAATAAGCTTGGTAAATGCATTAAGTTGGCCATTTTGGGGCAGGGTTATTGGTTGAATTAGAACCATAGGCTTATTGAATCGGCTTTATTTCAGGAAGAAATTGTAAGGTTAACCAATTTGGAATGATTATTGCCTTAAGATGTATGAGCATCCGAATGAAAATAGTGTGGTTGGGAAATTGAGAACGTGGTTCTAAGATATTGAGTGCCGACCAAATTCATGCGCAAAATTTATTTCTGAAATAAATTGCATCAGTTATTTCTCATATTTCCAATTCACCATGTAGCTTATACTACGAAATATTGGAAAAATATTTAGCACACACAAGTATTTAAACTATGATTTTAAACATGCATAAAATTATTTTATTGCATGTGGTTACATACTTTGTCAAGATTTTCCCTTATCCTCGTTGTTTTCCAACGCTATTTTCGGACATTGTGGTGTCCTTGTTTTGATGTTGATTAGAGTCTTGGACAAGTAACCACGGCTTAGGACCTTAAAATTAGATCTCCTCCATATATGTCAAGGCCTTGGACGAAGAGTTGTCCCCATGTTTTTGAGTCAGAATCCTCTTGGGAATTTTGGTCCGTAAGGGTTGAATCGAATTCTATGGAGTACTGTTTTGCGACGTTTTGGGCACGTGAGTGTATTTTGAGTCGCATGGGTTTTAATTTTATTGCGTGTAAATTTACGAGTTTGTTGAGCGTCGTGTCCCATGTTAGTGTTGTTGAAAAAGGGTCGTTTTATCTTACGTTGTGGTCTTAAGATTTTAACATTTTTAGATTATTTGTCGCCTTATGCTCTTATGTCGGGAAAGGAAAATTTTGACGTCGGTTGATTTTAACGTTAGTGAGTCTTATGAAAATTCAGTCGGGTCTTATGGTGTTTTGTTTTACGACAATTTGAATCGCGTAAAAAAATTTTGGAACGCGTAGTCATGCATTATTGCGTGCGTTAATTTATGAGTTTTGTTTAACATTTGTTTCATGCAAGTCTTGCACCTATATTTTCGTAACCGCATGAGGCGTCTAGAAGGTCGCGTTAATAAATGTCGGCCCATGCGTTATTTCGGGAAGTTTCAAAATCTTGTGTTTTTCTCTTCCGGGTTTTATTTGTTTGGGTAATGATCAAACGGTTTTCAAAATAGTTTTATGTGTGTGGCGTTTGAGACCACTTTGTACACCAACCGAGTGAGCAGTAGTGGAATTTTTTTTGTGCGTTTCTAAAGCTTTTGCACTTAGAAGTTGTATAAAATTTCAAACGACATAGTAGTTGAAAAACCTTGAACTCATTAGAGCTGTAGATTTAGACCCCTTCCATGAAAGGAGTTGTAATCAGGACTAGAGGAGTCCTTGGAAAATGAAGCATCGGATTAACCGATCCGTAGTCAGTTTCGAATCTTGGATTTCAGTTCATGAATCAGTACACACTCGAATGATTGAGGTAGTAGAGTTTTTTGTATTCTCCTAGATATTTAAGTGGTGATCTTTCTGTTTAGGTAAATCTTCGGGATAAATCATGGTGTGGTTTCTTGATTGCGGTGGGATATGAACTGATGGGTCAATTTTCGACGTCAGGTATGAGTCGGATGTGTACCATCCGGGTGACTCTTCAGGAATAAGGAAATTATGGTGATTTGATTGTCAGAATTTGGTACCCTGATAGGTGTTCACTTTGAATCATCAGTGTAAACTATGGAAGGAAATTTATGATGGTATATCCACGGTTGAGGTGTAAAAGTTTTGAGAATAGGTGTGGACATTTCGATTTGAGGATAATAATCGTTGGGATGCTTCATCGTACTTCCGATGAAACCGGTGCGTTAGCAATTTAAGTGGTAACCTTAAGAAGATTAGATGATGGAAATTAAGAATCGATCATTGGTAATTCTGTAATCAACAAGGTTTCACTGATTCGTCAACCTACGCTTGACTGCACTCTGGGAATTGAGTAACCGTGGAGTTGGGGTAATCCGTCGTCTACCGATGTGGTGCCGTGTCAGTTGAGGAACGGATCTAATGTTGCGATTGGATCGAACCTAACTGGTGTTAGGAAATGTCGACAAGGAAGGGACGATGAGTCTGTTTTAGTATAGAGTATTGAGGAATTGGGTCAGAATGTCGAGGTAAACCTTAAGTAGAAATCGGTTATTGAGGAGACCTTGATGTGTCGGAATCAGAAGTATCTAAGGGGTAAGTTTACTTTGGAGTATTTTTTAGATGTTATGTGCAACCTAAGGTTGGGAGACCGTCGAGATTTTAAGGATAGGAAAGTGGTTGATAAAGACTCGATGTTCATTCCGTCAGCGGTAAGACACATCGAACCTTGGAATCGAGTTGTGGCGGTTCGTTATGAGAAATATAGTGACAACCTTAATTGGGATGTAATCAGTTTCGTACATGGGGCAAGGTATCGTGGAGGTATTATTTTTTGGGTAAAGAACAGATTGACCTCGCTAAGGGCGATGTTGGGTGTTTGATCGGTGCCAGATTTTGAGGACGAAATCTCTTTCAAGGTTGGGAGGATTGTAACACCCCGATTTTCGAAAGGTATCATTTCAAGTTAATACCGAAACCGATATATTAGGGAAAAATAAGATAAAGGATTTTGGACTTGAATCCTATATTTTATAGTCTAGATAGATGAAGGATTCAATTACGAGTCCAACGGTTCTTTCCGGAGCAAAATCGGAGCTAAAACGAAGAAGTTGTGACCAAAACGGTGCTCGGGCGAGAATTTTGGGCGGCAGTGCTCCGCGCGGCCACCCGCGCGGAGCCGTTGTGAGCACAAAAACGAGAAAATTCGGCCCCAAACTCCATTTTTCACCCTAACCTCAAATCCCTCCCCCATTTCTCTCCCAAACTGACCCCCAAACCCCAAAATCAAACCCTAACTCATTTTGGAGAGTTTCCTCCTAAATCTAAGTGTTTATTCTTCATCTATCGGGTCGGGAACTAGAACCATCATCCCTCCATCTTCATCTTCTTCACCAAGTTTTCTAGGGTTTCATCCACCCTTGTTCTCCCTTTCGTAGATTGGAGGTTTGTAACCATTTTGGTGAACGAGAGGTGTTTTGGTTGGTGGATTCAAGCTTGGGTTAAGGTAATCTTCTATTCTCTTCAGTTATGGAAGTTAGGGTTTCGGTATCAGTTGAGGTATTCATGTATAAAGTTTGGAGAACGATTCTTTGTGGTTGATTATGATTATTTGTGGTTGGATATGTATGGATTTAGGTTTTTGGAAGTTTTTGGCTTGAGGATCCAAGTGTTCTTCAAAGGAGCTCAAGTTGGGGGGAAAATCTAGATTTTAGCCTAAATCTAGCAAGGTGAGTTCAAGTTGATTTGCGAAAACGTTGTACATGTCAAAATGTTTATTTTAAAGTATTTATGTGTTTAACATGGAATTATCATTTGTGGATTTACTTGAGGGGTTTTGGGTTAATTGAGAAGTTTAGTTTTATAAACCTTGTAAAACACCCATAATGGAGATTTTTGGGCATTTTGATAAATGAGTCATAAATGGGTATGTTTGGTAATTTATTGCATAAATGAGATTATTTAGTTAAAAGGCATTTTTAGTGTTCATTTGGGAAAAAGGTTTAATTTTGTGTTATGGGACGTTTTGAAAGGATAAAGTGTATAAATCTATTTGGAAAACCTTTTGTCCCGACTTAAACTGTGTTGGAGTCCATTCAAGTATTTTGGAGCGTGTGATTTCATGGTATAGGTCTAGTACATTTGTTATTTGAAAAGCGTTAATCATTGGTCAAAAAGAGGTTTTGAGTATTTTAGCTCGATGTCGTTTTAAAGGAGTCTTGAGGACACTTGTCCGGTTTTATATGGCTCAATGTAGAGTCTAGTTATGACGTACGTACTAATGCGTTGTGTTGCATATTGAGGTTGGTTACGGGCTCGAGTACGTTGGTCATTCCTGTTTAGTCCGGTAAGGTTAGACTGTGTTGCAATGGATCCATAGACACGTAAATCAGCCTGTTTTGGATGGTCAATTGGGTATTGCGGGGTTGAACTCCGGTACCCGTGTTTTATGACCGGAAACTTTACAAGTGATCGCTAGTAGGGTTGAGTCTGTTAGTGCTATCGGGGAGTGAGTGTTAGGAACTCCGTCGCTTGAAGTAATTCCTGGGAGGTAGTCTTTAAGTGTGTCAGGCCTTCGGAATGATCCATCAAGGTCAACTGACTTGGGGTGACGCTTGTTAAAGAAGTCGTAGGGACACTTGGGTTGCGATGTCGTGAGTTGTCATGCCATTAACGTTGCATGGGTGGTATATTTTGGTGTTTCCTCCACTCTCAACGGATACGGGTCTCCCCCGTTGTCGGTTATCAGTATTTTAAATATAAGGATGTCTTATTTTATTGTCATTGGTTCTTTATGGTCGACAGTGAATGAGGGCCTTAATATTGGATCTTCCTCCTCGTATATTAAGGTTTGAATGAATTATGTCAACCCCTTGTTTTGGTAGTTGGATTTCTTTCGTTTATGGTCGTGTGAGTATTGGGCCTAGTGTCCATGATTTTCTGACGTATGACATACATGGATTTTTAACGAGGATTTATGGGTGGAGTGTCATGTTTCACTCTTGTGTATGGTGTTTTGGAATACAACGTTTTACTTACGTTTCTTAAATCGGGAGCTAATCCCTACCCTTGTATCGAGTAAGTGTGGGTTGTATCATTCATAAAGAATGTTTGTAACAAGATGTTTGTTTTCAAAAAAACATGATATTGGGAAAGAGTTGTCTTCGGGTTTAAAGTAAGCTATCGGAAAGAATGTAATTTTAAATGGAGGTTATTCATTTTAAAAGATTTATTTATTCATATAAAACTCTTGAACTCCTAGGCGTTAGCCTAATCTTTTTATTTGTCGGCATGTGCAACAGGTTCGTTTGGGGATTGGTTCTAGTGACACCTTAGAGAGAGAGAGAGGTGCTAGACGTATGCTCGAGGGTGAGTAGTTTGGTGAAGTCTTTCGCCTTGCCTTGGGAATAACAACTTGTATTTGGGGTTTTAGTAACACCCGACCTCTAACTAGTCTTTGTAAAAGAATTTGTTTAGCTTCGTTGATGGGTGGACCTAGTTTAATATTTCAAGTATAAACTTGTTGTAAGTGATCTTATCTATTTTGAGACATTATTGAAATTTTTAATTTAGTTACTCTTTCCAGATTTGAGGGTGTTACAATGTAAGTATAAAATCCATATACCATGAAAAAAGAACTTGAATATGAAAATGATGTTTAACTTAATAATCTTGTCATAATTGGGATTCTTAGATTTCAAGACAAGTTAAATTGGAGTTATTGGCCGAGAATACAAAATCATTTATCATATTAAGTCTGACTGTTTTTTCGTTGAAGCTAACGGCAATAAAGATTGTTCAAGTGTCTTTTATTTTTCATAAAAAGGTCAAGATCATTGTGTCATTATGCACTCAAATGTTTTCGTGTACTCATGTCTTCTAAATGCATGTATTATAAACAAAAAATTGTAATTTACATCTCACACGGTGTTTTTGCAAATGGATTATGTCTTTTAAATCCTTAATACTTTGGTTTTTGGTTTCCTCGTTATAGTAAAGTTTTATACCTAACTTAAGTTTTAGCTAAACAAAAATTCAAGGAAAAATCCAATATGTGGTTAGAATTCTAAACCAATATCACCGTTCTTATGTCGTCATCATCTCCTAGATTGAAATGGCCGGCTGGAAACATAAATGATGATCGCTTTCATTTTTCTCTTATTATATTTATGTCATTTTCAAAGTAGATTGTTTGTCTTTCTTTCATAGTTAAATATGACTGACTATACATCTTCTTTTTTTGAAAATATTATATCATCTTCTTTTTATGATTGTATATATCTTCTTCTTTTGAAAATATAATTGTACATATCTTCCATTAATGACTTGAAAATGTGAAACAGAACATAAAATACAAAAGACGGTGCGAAAATTAGAAAATAAGTTAATAAACAACAACAATCAAAGCAGACAAACAATAAACAAAAAAAACATGTACATTAGAACATAACCATGGTAGGCTAAGTCCCAAGATCCTTTCCTTCCGTATTGGCTAATTACATATTTTTGTCCTTAATCTTTTACCCATATCTTACATCTCACTAGAGATGTCATTTGTCTTCTCCTAACCACAACAGTCTTCCCTCTGTCTACTTATCTTTGATGTACGCAGATAAGGAACATATCTATGAACATACATTATGTATTTTTCTCTAGGTTTCAATAAATTGTGAACTTTTGGTCACAAACTCGTTATAGTAGATTCACTTTTAATCTTGAATACGACACACTTCTTTTATTAAGAACTCAACAATTAGCAGTGGTTCACTTAGTTTGTCTGGTGTTGGATTTTATTATACATCGTAGACGTCAAACATAAACCAAATTAGTTTACCTACCCATGATATGAGGTTGCATAGACAACGAGTACGATATGAGATGTTGTCCGGTCCCTCATCAAGTGGTAAAAGTCATGAACTAATTCGTATGAGTGAGACCGCTTTTTAAGATATTATGTCAAAAGTTAAAGAATGAAGGTGGCCTTCGACCAACTCGACATATGTCAGTTGAAGAGCAGGTTTCTAGATTTTTGCATATTGTTGGAAATGATTTAAAAAATCTTTTTGTCTCTTGGTTTTATCGTCAGTCCAGATCAGCACAAGTTGGCATTTCAATCGAGTTTTGAGTGCAATTACATCATGAGAAGATCAATATCTTAGATAACCAACCAGTGATATGGTTCCAAAAGAAATTCAAGAACAAAGAAGATTTTATCCATTTTTTAAGGATTGTATAGGGGCAATTGATGAAACACATGTTCGTGTGAGAGTACCAAGTAAAGGCGCTCCGAGATATCATGGTCGTAAGGGATATCCTGTTAGTCCATCGATATGTATTTTAATAATACATATACAATTACAAGAACGAAATAATTAAATATAATCAACAAATGATTAATAAACTCAAATACAAAGGGAATCGACTGAAAAAATTATAACGAATAAACCGTAGATGAATTCAACGATGCTGAGGCTCGTGTTGAACACGATTCCCTTAAACAGATTTGTTGTCTGTTCCCAGGGTACAACAGCTTAAGCAGTGTGTACTGTCGGATATACCACTTGCCTGAAAAAGTCACCGGAGAGAAATCGTATGCTTCAGATTTTGAGAGAATATGTATCGTTCGTATTCAGAGTATATCTTCGAATGAACCTAGACTCCTTTATATACTCGAGATTCGAAACTGATAGTTTAATATGAATTAATCTGTAATTAATATAAAAATTTTAATTACCATTAATCATATTAATCTTATACATCAATGAGTATCAACCGGGAGTTACGAAGTGGATTTATGCAACAGTGAATCTTGCGACTTGCCACGCGGGTAAACTCGCGGCACAATCCGTGTGGTGCACTGTTTGTCCACACTCCAGTGTATGTCGCGAGTTGCCACGCGGTTAAACCCGCGGCATACCTCACGTAAATTTCGCAAAAACCAACATGTGCGAGCACAAGATTTCGGAGCTGCATTCGTGTCCGCAGGTCGCGCCCACGCACAAGTTCGTTGATTTTAGCCTACGAAAGTCTCAATCGGCACCTCCCCCTGCGCGCGGGTAGGTGATGGAGTAAAACCAAACAAAGAGCTTGTAAGCTCCTTCCACATTCAAGGTTATAGGAGCAATACCGTTTTGCTGAGGTGAGTAGGGTGCTGTAAATTCATGCCGAATTCCATTGTTCGAACAAAATTCAGCAAACGGTGAAACATATTCACCTCCCCTATCACTTCTAACAACCTTGATTTTCTTATTAAGTTTATTTTCAACTTCATTTTTATACAAGACAAACTTGTCTATTGCTTCATCTTTACTCTTAAGTAAATATATATAGCAATATTTCGTGTTATCATCGATAAACGTGATAAAGTATTTATTCCCACCTCTAGTAGGAATCGATTTTAAATCACACACATCAGTGTGAATTAAATCAAGGGGTTCGGTTTTTCTTTCAATCGATTGGAAAGATGTTCTAGTAAAGTTTGGATTCTACACATGTGGGGCACTTGTGATTTGAGTCAATATCAAAATTTGGTATGCAGTTTAATTTAATTAAATGTCGAATGGAATTAAAATTTACATGTCCTAAACGGCCATGCCAAACATTTTGGGATTCAAGCAAATAAACATAACTTGAAGTTGTTTTATCCATTCCATTGACAACAATTACATTCAACTTGAACATGCCATTCAAGGCATATCCTTCACCCACATGCATACCATTTTTGGACAAAACAAATTCATCCGACTCAAACACTAGTTTGAAACCAAACTTTTTTAACAACCAACCCGAAACGAGGTTCTTTCGAAGCTTTGGGACATACAAAACATCCTTAAGCTTGAGCTCTTTCCCGGAGGTAATCTTCAAAATGACGTCTCCAATACCCTTGACATCGGCGGTGGTGGCATTTCCCATAACGAGTTTTTGCCCATCATCAACATCCTTGTAGATGTTGAAGTTTCTCTTGTCATGACACACATGATGGGTCGCTCCGGTATCAACCCACCATTCTCTAGAGTTTACACCAATCACATTCAACTCTGAGACCATGGTTGTGGGATCCGTGATCATTCCCACCACATACTCGTTCACCATCGTGGAAAATAAATTTCACGTGAACGCAATCTCTATCTGTTTACACAAAACAGAAAAAGAATTAAATCAAATACAAATTTGATTGAGAATCCTTTTATACAAACAGAAAAGGTCTTAAATCAAAAACAAACTTGTTTTAGAATTTGTTTATAAAAACAAACAAATTCGATTCAGAACATTTTCCACAAAATCGAAACAAACTCGATTTTAGATTTCATTTCCACAAAATCGGAACACAATCGAGATAAACTCGATTTAAAATCTTTTTCCACAAATCGAAAACAAGCACGATTTGGATTCTATTTCTCCAAAATCGATACAAAATCGATTTAGAATCTTTTTACACAAAAATCGAAACAAGCTCGATTTTACAAACTGTTTACAAACTGTAATTACTTAAATCGACAAATACGATTTAAAATATGTTTACACAAAACATAAAAGAAATAAATTGAACCAAAGTCGATATAAATTCTTTTCCACTTAAAACGAATTAAATCGAAACAACTCGATTATCTATTCGTTTATACAAGTATATACTTATACCCTTAAATCGAGACAAAACTCGATTCGTATCAAATTGAAATAAATTCAATATAATATTTGTTTACATAAAACAGACAACTAATTGAATCGAGCTAAACTCAACTCGAATCTCGTGTACAGTTAGTACCACGAAAACAATATGTTTACAAAAAACAGAATACGAAACCACAGTTTCTATCTGTTTACACAAAACAGAAAAACGAATTGTATTGAGACAAACTCGATTGAAATCTGTTTAAGATTGTTAGTCCACTGATATGTATTTTAATAATACATATAAAATTACAAGAACGAAATAATTAAATATAATCAACAAATGATTAATAAACTCAAATACAAAGGGAATCGACTGAAAAAATTATAACGAATAAACCGTAGATGAATTCAACGATGTTGAGGCTCGTGTTGAACATGATTCCCTTAAACAGATTTGTCGTATGTTCCCAGGGTACAACAACTTAAGCAGTGTGTACTGTCGGATATACCACTTAACTGAAAAAGTCGCCGGAGAGAAATCGTATGCTTCAGATTTTGAGAGAATATGTATTGTTCGTATTCAGAGTATATCTTGGAATGAACCTAGACTCCTTTATATACTCGAGATTCGAAACTGATAGTTTAATATGAATTAATCTGTAATTAATATAAAAATTTTAATTACCATTAATCATATTAATCTTATACATCAATGAGTATCAACCGGGAGTTACGAAGTGGATTTATGCAACAGTGAATCTCCCGACTTGCCACGCGGGTAAACTTGTGTGGTGCACTGTTTCTCGTCTTCGAGATAGTGCATGTCGCGACTTATGGTGCGGGTAAGCCCGCGTGATGCACTGTTTGTCCACACTCCAGTGTATGTCGCGAGTTGCCACGTGGGTAAACCCGCGGCATACCTCGCGTAGTGCACTGAGTCAAAACAAAATTTTGCAAAAACCAACCTGTGCGAGCACAAGATTTCGGAGTTTCATTCGTGTCCGCAGGTCGCGCTCACGCACAAGTTCGCCGATTTTAGCCTACGGAAGTCTCAATCGGCACCCCCTGCACGCGGGTAGGTGATGGAGTAAAACCAAACAAAGAGCTTGTAAGCTCCTTCCACATTCAAGGTTATAAACCACAAAAGGTTTACTACTTCTTCCAATGTGGGACACATTCCACCCCATTTGATTTTTGCTAATTTCATCCCAATTACTCAACTTTGAGCATCGATATCTCATTCACACATATTCCGTTTTTGACACATAATATATCGTTTCGAAACTCTTATATAGGAGAACACAAACCCACGAAGAGTTAGATATATACAATACATATACATGTATTTAATTGTGTCCAAAGTTAGTAAAAACCCATATTTTTTACTAAAATTTCCAACAATCCCCCACATGAATGGAGATCGATCTTTGCATACGAAAATTTCCCTACGAAATTTCCAATGGTCGAATCCTGCATAGGATAGGTAGGTGTTATCCTTTGAACCTTCCCTTGTGAAACACACTTAGCCTCTCAGCTATCAGTAGACTCGATGTCCTTGAACTGAACTGCCATTTATGTAGACGACAATACATTTCACACAGAACTCTTCCTAACAAGGTCATATCCTCATAGTCGTGTTTGTTATGGTCATGAACACTAGCCTGGTTCAGCGAGAGCTGATAGGAATTGAGCCCCCACAATTCCCTTCGAAGCGACCCCACTTCTCTCTCACATAGGTAATTTTCATTTATCATTAAAAGCCACATGCTTAGCCTTACTAGGGTTCATAGTTAGGAACTTCAAGAAAGGTGCATCAAATTGATGAATTAGCTGCGACCCTATTTCTTATAGATGTTGTCACAGTGGCGCTGAACGGTTCAGATTTTATTACAGCTGAATCCGAAGATAAATTTATAATATCAAGATCCGAGTGGAATCCACCGCACCGGATAAATTCATTTCACCGGAGAGAAAGAAGATGCTCGGACGCCTTTGAGAACCACCACCACACCTTCCTTAGATGTTTACTCCGGCGAACATGGGTCGGCCTTCTTGGCGGAGGATAATCATGTGATGAACAAAGTAGGGGTGGGGCGGGGAGGTGAGGGTTGTAGTGGCAGGGGTTATGGTGTCTTTATTAGTTTATTTGTTTTTTATGGGAAAAGTTTATAAAAACCCAATAAACTATTTAATTTTGGATGATTAAGTCCCTGGACTAATTTTTTGAATGAAAAAACTATTAAACTTTCTCATTTTGAATGATTAAATCTTTGAACTATTTTTTTGACTGAAAACTCATTAAACTTTCTCATTTTGAATGAAAAAACCATTAAATTTTCCTATTTTAAATGATTAAGTCCTTGAACATTTTTTTTCAATAAATTAAATTATCGAAACTTCTAAAAATTGGTTACTTACATCATTTTAACCCAAAAAAAACTACCTGTAATCGGCTATCTTTTGATTCTTTCTCTTTTGATAGATAAAAAATAGATCAAAAAGAGGGAGATTAACGGCAGGGGCAACAACGTGTTAGGCGATATGGAGAATGGACAACGTTCGAGCAATGGGAAGTGGCGAGGCGGAGCGATATGATTGTTTGTGAGAGGTTTTAATGGCGTAGAGTGTAACACCCGAAAAATTCGAGTAAGTATTTACCACTCGAATTTCATTTATGAAAGGAAGGGAATTATGTTGGAATCAACCTTAGGATAATAAACCTCTAGACTAGGCACTTGGATCGACGAAACGAAGAAAACGGTATCGGTTAGGCCGTGGGCGACCTTGCCGGTGTCACAATCGCGCGGGAAGAGGGGGTCGCGGTACATGCGGCGCGACAATGATAGCGATAGTGACACAAGGCACTGTCGCCTGTCACTATCGCCGGATTGGTACCGAGAGCGGGGGAGGCCTCGCGACTGTGCCTTGCGACAATGCCCTTGGCACTGTCGCCAAGCATTGTCGCCCGCGGGTGATTATTTTTTGCTAAAACGACAAATTAAATTAGGGGATTTTATAAAACATTTGAAATAGATACGGATAGATTATAATGTGTAACACCCTAAAAATTTGGGTAAAATAAAACTTAAAATTTCTGCCATATAACGCCTAAAATAAGGCGAATCCAAAACTTGTAAACATGACGACTAAAACCCAAAAGAGTCGGGGTAGTTCTATAATGAAGTAGCGGAATAAATAAGACATATACATGACAACCTATTCAATCTAGAAAAATTAACAACTAGATTAAAGTGGGTGTCACTATGACTTCAAACGCTCTTTCTCGATTTCCCAAAAAGCCTGGTCCACGGAGAAATCCTAAGTGCGATCCCGGCGAATCAAGGGGCCCTACTCGCACCACTAGAGAAACCTGTGAACCATTTAAACATGAACACAAGTATTAGAACGAAGTCTAACGGTTATTGAACCGATACTAGTTATAATGTAAACGAGAACAATAATTAAATGATACCGGTGCCCATGCATTGAAGACAATGCCAAAACTTCTCAATCGGGACATTTAAAATTCCTGTACATTTATAACATAGATATTTCCCAAATAAAACGGGATAACCCGCGATGTAGATTGGATTTCACCGTCCATCCCCGGTTCTAGTTCCCATGCCATGTCGGACATCACAATCCTCAAACCGTCTCTGCCAATCCAATCTAACCGAGTTCTTACAGGCAAGGGTGCCTATCCAATCTTACCGAGTTCCAACTAGGGGACTTGCGTCCCCCATTGTCTACTCGCAATGCCCAAGGCAATAAACATGCAATATACTATGCATTCCATCTAAATCCTCGTGCACAAGGAAATAGATATAAGACTTCCATCAAGAGTTATGAACAATTATAGATGACAATCTTCATATAAACATATTATTGGCCCAAATAGTGTAATCATGCTTGTTACATAAACATCATAAGAAACTACAACTCATTTAGCCACATATAAATCCCCAACTAGCATAGTGACTCCAACTGCTGATAAGAATTTAGGCATTTGACATTTCATTATGTAGAGAGGTAGACCTACACCATGATTTGCCCTTTTTCTATAAGACTTGTAAATAGCACTCTACAATATATCTAAACCCTTCCACCAACCCCAAAAATCTTATTTATTGAAGATAAGCAAAACCCTAGTTTTTAGGTCAACATCATACATTTCATATATTTCATGTAAACAAATAATGGTGTAAGTATGAATGTACATAAGTTAAGAAAACTTACATAGAGGTTAAATGAACAAACCCTAGAAATGAGGAATGAATGGAATCGAGATTTCCACCCTTTGATCTTGAAAGAGAAAACTCCTATGAACTCAAAACCCTGAGAATCACCAACCAATAATGTTTTATCCACCTATCAATTAATGAAGAGAGAAAGGGAAGAGTGTGTGTGAAAATCACACCTTTAGTGTGTGAAAACGTCTTCAAGGAGCTGCAACTTCATTTAATGATCTAAACCCCAAAAATGGCATTAAATGAAGATTTGGTCGTTTGGACACCGCGCGCGACAGTGCCCACACGATAGTGCCCTTGGCACAATCGCGGGCACAGTCACGGGAATTGTACCGTGACTTCCCCCTCTCGTGCGACCTTGCCATCACGATTGTGACCATGGCACTATCGCCGGTCACAATCGCGCCATATGTACCGTAGCATCAATCCTTCTCACGACATTGCCCATGCGATAGTGACATTGTTACTATCGCGGGCACAGTCGCCGAAACCCCCCTCCAGCTGCTGAAACCTGACGATTCGACCCAATTTCGCCCAGATTCAAAAACCATGAAAGAGAACTCTTATCCATAAACATAAAACAAATATTTTACAATGAGGTCTAAAATTCGGGGTGTTACAATCCTCCACCCCTTAGAATGGATTTCGTCCTCGAAATCCTAACTAGCCAAACAAATGAGGGTAACGCCTCTTCATATCTTCTTCCGCTTCCCACGTTACATTGGCACCACGATGATGCTTCCATTGGACTTTCACCATAACCACTTCTTTGTGTCGTAGATTCTTCGTCTTTCTTTCGAGAATAGATTCGGGTTCCTCTACGCAATGATTGTTGTCCACTCTCATTTCCGACAGTGGGATGACACTTTCTTCTTCGGCTAGGCATTTTCGCAAGTAGCACACATGAAAGGTGGGGTGAATCTCGTCCATCTCTAGCGGAAGATCCAACTTGTAGGCTTGCAGACCAATACGTTCAAGGATAGTGAAAGGCCCAAGGAAACGGGGACTGAGCTTCCCCCGCTTTCCGAACCTTATCAATCCTTTCCATGGTGATACCTTCAGCATCACACGTTCCCCCACTTGGAATTCGACCGGTCTCCTCTTTTTGTCCGCATAGCTCTTTTGCCGATCTTGTGCCGCTTTCAAACGCTCTCTGATGACCTTCACTTTGTCGTCCGTCTCTTGAACGATCTCCGGTCCGGCAAACTGTTTCTCACCCGTTTCCAACCAACACACGGGTGTCCTACACTTCCTTCCATACAACGCCTCGAATGGCGCCATACCAATGCTCGAGTGATAATTGTTGTTGTAGGCGAATTCCACTAGTGGAAGGTGTGCATCCCAATTTCCCCCGAAATCGATGACACACGACCTCAATATGTCTTCGAGGGTCTGGATGGTCCTCTCGCTTTGTCCGTCTGTCTGCGGGTGATAGGCGGTACTCAACTTAACTCTTGTGCCCAACTCCTTCTGTAAACTATCCCAAAAGTGTGATGTGAAACGACTATCTCAGTCGGACACAATAGAAAGTGGCACTCCATGCCTCGAGACTACTTCATCTATGTATAGTTTGGCCAACTTGTCCATCGGTAGGGTCTCTCGCATAGACAAGAAATGCGCGCTCTTGGTCAAACGATCCACTATTACCCAAATGGTATCGTGGTTCTTTAAAGTCCTCGGTAGCTTGGTTACAAAGTCCATGGTGATGTGCTCCCATTTCCACTCCGGTATTTCCAAGGATTGGAGACTACCGTATGGTCGTTGGTGCTCTGCCTTCACTTGTAGGCAAGTTATGCATTGCTCCACATAACTAGCCACATCTAGTTTCATCACTGGCCATCAATAGTTGAACTTCAAATCCCGATACATCTTAGTGCTTCCCGGATGTATCGAGTACTTGGACTTGTTCGCGTCCTCCAATAGTAGATCCCGACATCCTCCAATCTTTGGCACCCAAATTCGACCTTGATACAATTTCAAACCCCTTCCATCCTCGGTCAATTGGAGATGTTGCTTCACCATGATTTCACTTTTGAGGTTGACTTCAAGAAGTGCTTCCGACTGTGATGCTTTGATTTTATCAATCAAACTTGAGACCACATCCACCCTTGCAAAGGTGGCTTGAACCCCACAGCTATACTCCTTCCGGCTCAAGGCGTCCGCGACCACATTTGCTTTCCCAGGGTGATATTGAAGTTCACAGTCATAATCCTTGAGTATCTCAAGCCATCTCCTTTGCCGCATGTTCAATTCTTTCTGATCGAAGACATACTTCAAGCTTTTATGATCGGTAAAGAGGGTACACTTCGTCCCGTATATGTAGTGTCGCCATAACTTCAAGGCGAACACCACCACCGCTAGCTCGAGATCGTGAGTTGGGTAATTATTTTCATGCTCCTTCAATTGTCTTGATGCATAAGCTATGACCTTGCCCCTTTGCATCAAGACACACCCCAAACCCATTTTAGACGCATCGTTGTAGACTACAAAGTCCTTTGTCCCCTCGGGTAGGGATAAGATTGGCGCTTCACACAATTTCCTTTGAAGGGTCCGAAAGGCTTGCTCTTGCTTCTCGGTCCAAAGGAACTTCATATTCTTCCTTGCCAGAGACGTCAATGGTGAGGCTATCTTGGAAAAGTCTTGGATGAATCTTCTATAGTAACCGGCTAGACCCAAGAAACTCCGAATTTCCGTGGGACTCTTTGGCGGTTCCCAATTCATCATAGCCTCAATCTTTGACGGATCCACCTTCACTCCTTCACTTGACACCACATGAACCAAAAATTGAACCTCGCTTAGCCAAAATTCACACTTGGAGAATTTGGCATAGAGCTTCTCATCCCTCAATACTTCCAACACTTCTCGAAGGTGCTTCTCGTGCTCTTCGTTACTCTTCGAGTACACCAAGATATCATCGATGAACACTATGACCGACTTGTCTAGGAAAGGTCAGCAAACTCGGTTCATCAAATCCATGAATACCGTCGGAGTGTTAGTTAGCTCAAAAGGCATAACCAGGAACTTGTAGTGACCAAACGAGTTCTAAAGGCGGTCTTGGAAATGTCTTCTTCTCTAACATTCACTTGATGATAACCCGATCGAAGATCGATCTTGGAGAAACATCCGGCTCCTTGCAGTTGGTCGAAGAGATCATCAATTCGAGGTAACGGATACTTGTTCTTTACGGTTACCTTGTTCAACTCTCGATAGTCGATGCACATCCGCATCGACCCGTCCTTCTTCTTGACAAAGAGTACTGGAGCTCCCCAAGGCGAGGAACTCGGCCTCACGAATCCCTTCACCAACAACTCTTGGAGTTGAGACATCATTTCTTGCATTTCGGTCGGAGCAAGACGGTACGGTGCACGGGCAATCGGCGCTGCTCCCGGGATTAAATCGATTCGGAACTCCACCCGGCGGTCGGGTGGCAAACCCGGAAGATCGTCAGGAAAGACGTCTGGATACTCGCTAACGACTCTAACGTCTTCAATCCTTTTCTTCTCTGCCTTGGCATCCAACATGTAGGCAAGGAACGAAGGGCAATTCTTCGCAAGATACTTATTTGCCTTGATGGAAGAAATAAGAGCCACTTCACCCTTATGCTTCTCCCCGTAGACAAAGACAAACCCCCCGCTCGCGGTCGGTAATCGGATCAACTTCTTTGAGCATAAGATTTATGCCTTGTGACGCGACAACCAGTCCATCCCAATCACCACGTCGAAGCTCCCAATTACCATAGGAAATAGGTCCACTTCAAAGAGTTCCCCACTAATATCTAGATGACACCTTTCCAACATTTCACGTAGGATCACTCGTTCCCCATTCGCTATTTCTACTACCAATGCATCGCTAACAGTACTAGTGGGCATATTTAAATCTTTGCAAAAATCAAACGACACAAAAGAGAAGTTTGCACCGGAATCAAATAGCACCTTAGCAGCAAGGGAGTTGAGTAAGAACGTACCCGACACCACGTCAGCGGTCTCCTTCGCTTCCTCTCTCGACATTTGAAAGGCCCTCCCTTGAGCCTTAGGGATTGTTTCCTTCTTTGGTTGAGTTGGTGGGTTTCCTCCTCTTGCTCCACGCCTTAGCTTAGGGCAGTCCCTCTTTATGTGACCAGGCTCCTTGCATTCATAACAGAGGGTCCCCGGCATGGGACAGTTCAGACTTGTGTGACCCGGTTTGCCACACTTGTAACACGAGACTTGGTTGGAGTTGGAGTTGCAAGGACCAAAGTGCTTGTTTTTGCACTTACAATACCATTTCGCCTCCCGACAATTATCAAAGCTTCTAGCGTTAGGTTGAAACCTCGGTTTCTTGAATAAACTTGGCGGCGTCTCTCCTTTCCTCTTTTCCGCGGTCTTTGCCTTCTCTTCTTGGTCCTTGGCATAGACCCTTTCCATTATCTTGGCTTCCTCTATATACTCCCGAAGATTTGTGGCTTTAGAGTTGCGGACTATATTCCCCATATCCGCAGGTAGGCCCTTCAGGTAGGCCTTTATCTTATCTTTCTCGGTCGGGGCCACGTGCCCCACTAGATTTAGCTTTTCCATGAAGAGACGGGTATACTCTTTCACCGTCCGTTCCCCTTTTGTTAGAGCTCGGAACTCTTCTTCGATCAAATCCATTTCCTGTTCGTTGCAGTACTCCTCCATAACTTTCTCTTTAAACGTAGCCCAAGACATCTTTGCTAAAACGGTTTCCCCTATGGTAGCAGTGTGAACATCCCACCAAATCAAGGTCGCACCTCGAAGCATTTGCGAGCCAAAATTTACCTCTTGACTTTCGTCACATCCGCAAGCCCTGAAGGCCTGCTCAATTTCCCTCAACCATTTCATGCATGCCACAGGATCATCGGCCCCGGCGAACTCTGGCGGCTTACACCCCATGAAGGACTTATACGAGCAACCCTTTCCTGTTTGTCTTGTCTCTAAGACCACCACTCCATCAGTACGGTTCTCGCCCCCGGTACCACCCGAGCCGGCTACCGCGTTCTCTGCCACCACCTCTGGCCTCCGAAGATTGGCATCTCTATCTTCCAACATTTTCAGGAATGCTTCTTGTTGCTTTTCCATGGCCGAGGTTACCATCTGCATAACACTGACCATCATATCTGCTTGCGGGTTTGCATCCTGAATAACCGGATTTGTGGATGCCAACTCCACTCTAGGTATATGTTCCACGGGTCCAGTAAATATTGGCGGCATTCCGGGAGGAACCACAGTTGCCACCCGGGCTACGGGATTCGGGTTAGACGAAATATCCTCAAGCATTTCTCCCTCGTTCAGTGGTCGACTCCCAGTATTTACCATTTCGGATCTGCCACACAAGAAGTAAGGAAATGGAAATAAGCAACACTAGACTACACAAGAAACATACTCATAGGGTCCATTGATCATCATAATCATAGTAATTCAAGTACGTTCACGTAATCATATATTCATAACAACATTAGCTAATTGAAATTATGAACATACACTACATAAAAATTCTCGCTACCACTTTTACAATTCTCAACGACGTAGTTTCTGTTGACTCTAGGGTCGTCCCATCTTAGAATTACAGGTTGACCCGAAGAAATGACTTGTGGAAGAACCGGTGGCTATCTTGGATAAGAAAATTAAAAAGTTGAGAAAACGGTTGATACCGTTAGTCTTAGTCCAATGAAACATAGTCAAGGTTCAAACTTGACTTGGGAAGCCGAAGATGACATGAAGACTCGATACCCTCACTTATTTAGTTAGTCAAATTCCGAGGACGGAATTTCTATAAGCAGGGAGGAATGTAACACCCAATATTTTGAAATATTATTATTTTGAGGTTTTACAAAGCTTATTATAATTATTATTAATGTCCTTGAAGGTTTATAATTTATTATGAATTTTAGTGAATTTATTTGATTTATTTTATGTTAATTATGATTAATTAGCCTTAAGGTACAAATTCTAGTGCAAAGAGTACTTACATATTATGCACAAGGGTAGGAATAAAATGTTTATGACATAAATAAAAAGTCTAAGCATGAAGTGCAAATCCTTCTATGTATACAAGAGTGGTATAGTGGGGTAATTACCTAAGTAACTTAAGGGTACTAAGGTAAATAGCAAAATGGGTCAAATAAGAGGCATTAAAGGTGAAATAAGCTTAATAATTTGCTCATTTCAGTCCCTTCCAGTCGATTTTAGCTCTTAGAGAGAAAGAGGGATGAGCTTGAAGCTACCATTGATGAATCATTGATGCTAGAAGATTGCATTTTGAAGTCATTTTCTAGTAATTTGACCTTGGTTTAGCCTAGAACAAGCCTTGTTTTGTGGAATTGATTGGTTCTTCATCTCAAAGTAAGTATTCTAACTCTTGTAATCTGATTTTAGTAAGTATAGATGTGCGTTGTTGATTCTTGATTGAAATGGGTCAAAAAGGGTTGATTTGTTCATGTTAGGATTCGATATTAAATTGATGTTAAAGTTTATATTTGAGACCTGGAATAAACTTGTTTTGATGTCTATATAAGTTTTTTATATGTTGAAATTGAGTTTAGGTCGAATTGGTGACCTATTGGGTGAATTTTAATCAAGAAAACTCGAAATTGGGATGTTGTTTGGAACATTTCAACACTTAGTGGGTTATCTTAATAAATTTGTATAAAATCAACCGTTTATCGGATTTAGGCGTATAATATATCGTTTAAAAGCCTGAAATGTCTACTTTGATTTACCTTTTGATCACAGAAACTAATTCCAACATTAAGTTTGTCAAAAAGTCGAATTACAGCAGCTATGTCAGTTTCGGGTGTGTTTTTCGGCAAATGTAAAATAAGACATTTTTAAGTAATTGACCTTAAGCTTTCTTGAGGTGTTTTGGGATTCATTAGTAACTTATATTAAAATGTATTTGGGGCCTCCTAAGTCATCTAGTGAGGACAAATATGTCTTTCGGTTTGGTAAATTGGTTAAATTATCTAAACAAGTTTTGTTTAAACCTTTGCAATAGGTTTGAACAACAAACGACATAGTTTGTGGATTGGATGGTGATCCTCATCACACCCTAAGGTAAATGTACCCTATGGATACTTTTTTTTGTAAAACTCATAAATCATCTTATGTTAAAGTTTGACAATAGTTGATCATTGATGTGGGTAGTATTGAAATGTCAATGTGATGCTAAGGCTCATTATTTGAGATGTTAAATCCACATTGACTTGTAACTTGTTTATACTTGTTCATAATACACAATGAGATGTAAATGATCCTTGTAGGAGATGCCAAATGCTCATCATGATAGTTTAAACTTGTTTATGATTATGAATGCACATTGTGATGTCAAATGCATTTTGTGATTTTTATGGCTCATGCTATTATGTTTATGCAATTGGTGGAACCGAGTTGATGTGAACGTTCCATTGTGACCATGTGGTTCAAGAGGTTGACGAGCTAACCAAACCATTGTACATGTGTAGGCTTGGAGATGTTATCATCCGAGTGGTAACGTCTAGAGGTGGAATGCTTTGTGCTCTCCCATGGGGACGGGTGATGTGGATTATCCCCCATACAGGCTCGTGTTGACCATGGCTAGCTACCAAGTGGAAATATTAAGCTCTATGGACTTACCCCCACATTCTTATGTGCTTACATATGTACCATGTTGATACATTGTCAAACTAGTTTCTATAAATTGAACAGTTATTTTAAATTACTTGCTTTTATTCGGTGCACTCACTAGCATTTTATGCTAACTGGTTTGTTTTAATATTGTATCCTCAGGAGATAAATAGATCATGCTTAGTGAGGTGGGGTAGTGGCAATGGAAGCAAGAGTATGAAGACATGTTTTTTTGGACAACTCTTTGGATACTTTATTATTATATGTTAATAGTCGTTGATATGGCGGTAACACCAGCTTTTAGAAGGGTCACACTTGTGTTGTGAATATTGTTTAAATGTTTTTAAGTGCGACTTAATTATGGATCGAAAACATTTGTTAACTTTTAAATTTGTCACGTTCTTCTGCTAAATGATAAAATGTTTTGTAGAAACAATTTGGTGTAAAATTCAAGGTGTTACACTCTCTTGAAAACCTTCAATATCCACAGCCATCAGAGCCACCACCATCGTCACCGCCACTAAAGCCACCACCACTGACTGATACTGCTACTGTCAAAGCTACCATCACCGCCGAAGCCACCACATCAGATCAAGATGAAGACCCACGACCAACGCCAAGAAGGTCAAATCGAGATAAAGACCCACGGATGGTTACAAACAGTCCCTTATTTTTTTCACAATGAAAGGTCCACCAAAAGAAAAAGGAAGAAGGGAAGGTCGCTACTGTTGAAGTTTGAATGAATTTTAAGAAGATTTTTTTTCTTTTTTAATTTTGGTTCAGTAGTTTCCTTTTATAATAAACAAGAAAGATAGGAAAATAAACAATGAATTTCTATGTACCAGTACTTATCACTTGTATAATATATTTTTTATTTAAAAAACAATTAAATTAATATCTTTTTATCATTCAACAATTTATCAAATAACTATTTTATTTAATATAGACTATTTTATCTTGGGAAAACTCGGTTTTGTCTAGGTATAGAACTAGAACACCGAGCTTGTTGAATTCTAATCCACCAATCCGCTTATATCCATAAAATGCTTAGACGATTTAATATGGATAAAGCGCATTCGGCTAGCACTCCCATGATAGGTGAAAGTTTGGATATAAGAAAAGATCCATTTCGTCCAAAGGATGATGATGAAGAAGTGTTGGGAGCTGAAATTCCCTATCTAAGTGAAATAGGCGCATTATTGTACTTAGCACAATGTACTCAACCTGATATTGCATTCTCAGTGAACTTGTTAGCTAAAATTTAGCTCGGTGCCAACGCAACGTCATTGGAATGGTATCAAAAATATCTTTTGACACCTAAAAGGAACCATCAACATGGGCTTATTCTTTCCCTACAAAGAGAAAAATGGGGTTACAATACCTGTTAAATATATTAACAAAAAAAGTGATATCCCCTACAATGAAATCCCAAATGATATACTAGTAGGCTTTGCTGATGCTGGGTACCTATCTGACCCACACAAAGGTCGTTCCTAAACAAGATATGTTTTTAGGTTGTTTCGGGTTTGGATTGGTCGGGTTTTGGATTGATGTCGGTCGGGTTCGGGTATTATATAATGCAAAAGTTAGATATGAATTCAATCGTTTTTAAGATGATTACAATCGATTGATAGATTGATTAAATCGATAGCAAATTTAAAATTTAGAAAATATTTCAACAGACTATAATTTACGATTTTTAAAAGAAAATTAGATATATATATATATATTATTTAAAATATAGATGTATGTTTTTTCGGGTTTTCGGATGGGTTGGGTGGCCAACGATCAAACCCAATCCGAGCTCAGATATCCTCCCAAATGTCGGGTTTCGGATTATCGGATTTCGGGGTATTCGAGTTTTGCAAAAACACCTTATTTTCGGTTTGGATTCAGATATTGGACTATTCGGGTTTAAGGTTTTGGTTTTTAACAAATGATATATTAGTCAAAATATTGTAATTCTACTTAATTTTAGAGGGTTGGAGTGGAACAAGTGTGTCTCATGCTTGTTCCATTTTGTTCTAACGTGTCCCAAATATGGTCATGCCAAACATGGAACAAGTCTGTTCTGTCATGTTCCAACCCTGTTCTGCGTACCAAACGCACCCTAAATGAATTGGAATTTTTCTGTTTGGTTCACAGATTGTAACTTCATAATTAGAATTTTTTTGATTATTTTACTTTTTTAAACAAAAATTACTTTAATAAAATCGTCATTAAATAGTTTAATTTTTAACAAAAATTGTTTTTATTATTTTAACACATGAATGATGCCAAGAGAGTGAGGAGGAAAGATAGGAGAGAGATAGAGACAGGAGAGAGAGGGAAGTGAGAGAGGAGAGTGTGGAAGAGAGAGGGAGAGACAAGAAAGATAAAGAGAGAAGAGAGATAAAGAGAGAGGGAAGAGAGAGGGAGAGAGGAGAGAGTGGAGGTGAGAGAGATAGAGAGGAGAGAGAGGGAAGAGAGAGAGAGAGGAGAGATAAAGAGAGAGGAGAGAGAGATAGCAAGAGTAGAGAGAGGGAGATAGAGATGAGAGAGATAGTTAATGTTTGCTAATAATCAATATTAGTAGAGTTTAGTTTAAAGTAAAGGGTAAATTTGGAATTATCAAATTATAAGATTACATTCCATTGAAATCCTTGGGTTTTAGGATAAATGTTCAAAATCTTCATTGGTGGAATTCACACATTCCTTCCATAGGAAAGAATAAACCAAACAAGAGAATTGAATTTGGTCAAAGGAATTGGACATTCCAATTCCATCAGAATCTGCAAACCAAACGCCCCCTAAGAGATAAAATGGTCATTTTTAACATTCAGACAGTTTATTAACACAACAACCGAACAACAACTTATCTGTTAACACAAGACAATTATATCCACTCAGACAACTATATCCATACAGGTTTTAACAGAAAATGAACCAAATAACGCCTAACTCTCCTTTGCAAGCAACCTCCCCCATATTATTTAAAGGAGGAAGGTTTTGGCATTCTCTCATGCTTTCTAGTCGACGCTTTCATATTTCAAATACAATAAAGCTCTCTTGTTCTATTACTTTGGTTGTTTTTTGTTTCCAAATACTTTAGCGTGTGAATTTATATTATAAGCAAAAATAAAATAGAGTGTAGGTACACCAGAATGCATTAGTGGAATGTATAATCCTGCAATGCCAGAATATCGGTACCATTTCATATGGGCAACGTACAGCACCCAAAACACTATCAATCAAGTGAATGAGAGACTCTAAATTGTTGCCTTACTCAAATCAAATAGATTAATTACGTAACTGATTATAAAAAAAATAAAAAAGAGAAAAAAATGCCTCAGAAATTGGATGTTAGTACTAATCAAAGGAGTAAACCTTTTCAGATGGTACGGACAATACATCATACATCATTGGCAATTCAATTCCCACTATTCAAAAAATTGAAAAAGAGAGATAGATAATGGGATATCACACCTATCCATCAGTTAAAAAATAAATTAAATAACTAATTATAATTAAAAAATGTAAAATTATTTGTAAACATCAGGCAAAAAGCCATTTTCTGCATAAAAATGCTTTTTAATTTTTAATTTTTTTGCCCAAAAACAAATGCCTATTTTCTCCCTAAAATTTGGCTATTTTAAGAAAATGCTTTCAAATATGGGCAAAAACTGTTTCAATAATCTTCCAAAGCATTGTAGAATCCTTTTATGAGCTAAGCTCACTAACAGATTCAGTTTGAGTAAAACAGCATAGAACACATTTGATATAATCAGATAAATAACGCAAGTTGATTATGAATCTAAATAATAAGCAGAAAAGAGTATTAGCCACAACATGGTTCGCCAACACCTATTCAAAAAACAGGTATCAGCACGAAAGACAAAGATGGCTACAATTAAATATAGCTTATGAATAATGTTAAGTACTGTCGTTGCTTAGATCTAAACAGCACTTGACCGTCCACAAGCACATAACTTATATGCACAAATGTCACTAGGAAAACAATGATTAATAAAATAGCCTCAGAATCGTAGAATTGACAGCAAGGCCTTCGAAAAGGCCATTCAGTCCCGAAAGATGGTGTTCTTTTAATACAGATCTCGTCATTGGCAGATTCGAATCAGTTAACTTGATATACACAAAACACATATGGAACAAATATAGAACAGTTATGCATATAAATGTTTTTCTCACGGCCAATCCCAAGAGGTAATGGCAGGACCTGCTCCCCAAGGCGATAGGATGTGACAACGCCTTTTCCGATGAACGGGAACCTCCCAGTGACGGAAGGCTCAACCGCTGCGATACCAGACAAGGCTCGATTCACGACGATTTAGCATTGGATTATACGAAAATCAAGCATTTCGCCCCAAATTTGTGTAAACCATCGATGAGTAAAAAAATTAAACAATTTAGCTTACGATTCAAAGCTGATGTAAACAAAATTGATCTACGTTTGGAAAACAGATATTGAATGGGTATGCGCATATATAGAAGAGGTATAATGAATGTTTTTCTCACGGCCAATCCCAAGAGGTAATGGCAGAACCCGCTCCCCAAGGCGATAGGATGTGACAACGCTCTTCCGATGAACGGGATCCCCCTGGTGAAAGGAGGCTCGACCGCTGTAATACCAGAAACAAAGCTCAATTCAAGACGATTTATCATTGGATTTTACGAAAATCAACTATTTCGCCCCAAATTTTTGTAAACCGTCGATGTGGAAAGCAATCTATCAACTAGGTTTCGATTCAAAGAACCTTAAGCTAAGAATTTTGAAGGAGAAAAAAGGATTGGATGCATTGCATATGAAGCATAAATAAACCCTAGACAGTTGCAGGCTCTAATAAGGATGAAAAAAGGTGGGTTGTTAATATAGGCTTCGCAAGTTGTTTATAACCGTCCGATTTGCCTAATGGTGATACTGATCGTGTATATATATACCAATAGTTACATGATATACATTATTTCTATACCATAAAGGGGTTGTTTGATTAGTTTTCTATTAAGTACCGTATAAACAAGTTATACTCATAGATTAATCTATCTACATAGATTCAAAATGTTTTTGTTTGGGAGTCACCATCTAATTCATTACACAAAAATATGAGTCTCACTAAACCAATTAGACTACTAACAAAAAAACCCCAAGTACTCACTATAGTTAATCAAATAAGATGTGCTAACAAACAAGCCATAAATCCTAGGGACAAATTATTCACTATGAATATATAAGTTAGAATCTAGAAAACACAAATGTGAACAGGAATATAAGTAACAATTAGCCTTAAATAGTAGCAGCCACTGTGTCGCAAGGCCTGGTTTCATCACTATTTGCCCGTCAAACGAGATGCAATCAACATTAATTAGGTCGAGGCATTAGATACCATGGGCATTGACAATTACATCAAAGTACAAAAATAAACAAACTACAAAATGTTGAGCAATCTCAGCCGAAAGATGGTGATAATTTGTGTTAATCACAGAAAAATCTCAGTTAAAATTATGATTTGCATCATTGATTGCAGATAAAAACAAATGTAAAATTCTGATAAAGATTTGAAAACCAACTGAAAACCAACAATTAGAGATGATTGGTTGCAAGAGAGAGATCAGATGGTAGTGCATGTATTATAGATCATCATTCGATAGTACAGACAAAAATGGGTAAATAAATCATCACGCCAATCAATTTGCAAACCAGATCGCCTCCAATTTTCATAAAATTTACATAAACCTAAAACTAGAAATCAACTCCAAAAATTCATTCTTTATTCATGAATCAGATTATGATTATGTCCATCACCATCGAGCAATGCATTGATACAAAGCTCGTAAGACTGGGGCGACAATAACTCTCGTCATTTCCAGCTGTAAAACATCTAATGTCAGAAGGCAAAATCGAAAAACACTCAGAAAAGCAAAGAAATCGTAAAAATTAGCGACGTTGAATCAATTTCATTTCGCAAATCATATTCTCTCCAAATTTCCTAGAAAGTACTAGAACTCAAAACTAACAATCAAAACTAGCAAATTTCGAGATACGATTCAAAAAAAAACTTGAAATATGAATGCTTATAAATAGTTTCGCAAAAAAATGTTTGAACCGTACCTTAATATCTGATGTGCAGGGCAATAATTACGTTACTATAATTCATCTGAAATCAAAACATAAACAGCTCAAAATAACATACGATTTTTAAAGAAATAAGCACATAGAATGGATCAAAAGTTCTTATAGGTTTGCTACCAGCAGCAACAGGATTAAATCATTAGTTTTAATTAGTTAAAAGAAAGTAAAAGCGATCAGAACCTGTCGAGATTCATTGTTTAACATCAATCAAAATTTGTCAGTGGATTGACAGACCAATGAATTTTATCGTCACCTCGCTTTCAATTACAACAATTACGTTGCTCGATTTCATCTGAAATCAAAACAAAAAGCCCTAGAAATAGCATACGATTTTAGAAAAAATTGAAACAAATCGAGAATCGCTCAGAACTTCTTAGAGGTTTGCTGCCATCAACGACAGGTTTAGATCCTGTATCCGGAGCATTTACATTCCTCATGGCGATATCGGATCTAAATTGAAATCACAATTTGCAGCAAAAATTGATTGAAAAAAGCAACAAATCGAGAAAAGCTTGATTCCTCGAATCAAATCTGGTGGAATAATACAAATTGATACGAAAATCAGAAAGGATTTCGAGAAATCGTAGACGATGAAGATGAATTGGTTACAAGATGATGATGATGTATAAATAGAAGGCAGGGAAGTGATCGGCGGCAATCAAAACCCTAAACTCGCCGATGCAATTGCAAACTTTATCTGGGCCGTATTAGAATAGTCCACGGCCCATTCAAACTCCGTAACTCTTCGGCTTAGGCCTTAGGGTAGGTTATTTCAAAGATGGTCAAATGAGTCCGACCCATGAGCGGTCAGGACCGGAATCGGGACCGGCACAACACGGGATCGGTAAGGACCGGTTTGGGTCCGTAGGTTACGGCCCGGTTACATAATTTAGTCGAAAACAAGGCCCGCCCAAGTTACATGTTTTAAGTGTATTTCATTGACCTATAATTACATATATTAAAAAAAGGTCTAAAAAATTGTGTAAAAAATCAATTTAAAAATAAAGTAAAAAGGATGAACAACACTAAAACCCTAGCTTTTTTGTGTGAAAGATGATAAGATTACCTTAATCGAAATGCTCTTGAATCTACCAAGAATCCTCCTCCAAACCATCAAAATCGAACCTTAATCTTTCCAAGAACTCCAACTAGAGAGAAAATGGGTGGGAGAAGTATTGGGGGTGAAGAAATAAGAAAAGCCCCAAAAAATCGGACTTTTTAGAACTGACAGACGCTAAAGTGAGTTTCAAGCAGGTAAAGTCGCACGAAAGTCACCTGGGCTTCTCAAAAAGTCACCCCAAAGTCGTATTAGGCACTGCTCGCTTGATTTCTTCGTTTTTCATGCCTGATCACTGTTTTGGCCATAACTTCTTCGTTTTAGCTCCGATTTTGCTCTGAAAAAAAAATGTTGAACTCGTATTTTAATCGTTCATCCAATAAAACTATAAAATATAGGATTCAAGCTCAAAATCTTATTTCTTCTATTTCTCTAAAAATACGATTCTTGTGGTTACTTGAAATCATACATTCCTAAAATCGGGGTGTTACAATATACATATTTAGGGTTGGGTTCATTTGTTAACCCAATAATTTTTATTAACTTTGTGAACCTAAATATCAACCATTGATATTCTAATGGATGGGTGAGATCAAAACCAAAAAAGCATTAATCACGAATTGGGCCCCTTGTAATAGTTAATGAGATTGAGCATACGTGTATAGGGTCATTTTAGGAAATTAACACTAACCCTTCTTTACATTTACTATCTTAACGGATAACTTTTCCACAATTAACTATCCCACAATTTACAATCAACCATTGATTATGTTTTTGATGTACGGATGGACCTGTATTGAACATGAATTGATACCATCGTCCACTGTGCACATTTATGAACAATAAGATTGTATATTAGATTCGCTACCCATATTATTATACGCATACTCTTTTCATATGTGTTCAACCATCTCTAGTGTTCAGCTTTAACTAACACAAACCATTTATTAAAGCCGTTAACATTTAGAACCAATTGGTAAGTTTGTTTCTATTTAGTGGTTTTTTTATTAGTTGTTAGGTGGCATGTTTTTGAAAAAAATAGCCATTTGAGCACATTTATGAACAAGAAGAATATATATTAGTTTTGTTATCCATATTAATATTTGGATACGCATACTTCTTTCATGTATGTTCAACCTTCACAAATGCAACCCATTTACATGGTGCAACCCCATGCAACCCTTCTATCCACCACATATTTTATGTAATTAAAAAAAAAGGTAAAAGTAAAATGTGAGGTGGATAAAGGGGTTGCATGGGTTGGACCATGTATAAGAGTTGCATAATAACCTACCCCTCTCTCTCTCTCTCTCTCTCTCTCTCTCTCTCTCTCTCTATATATATATATATATATATATATATATATATATATCCTTTTCATCCTTATCTTTAGAGTAACTTACATTCCCGGTCTCTGTGGTTTGCTGATATTTTGGACATGGTCCCCAAAACGCATTATTACACTGGACGTCCCTGTGGTATGCAAAAACGCACGTTTTATGTCCATCCGTCTAACGAAATATGTTAACCCAATTAACTCAATGGGTATTTTTATCTTTTTACACCTATTTTTGTCTTTTTCTTAATAAGAAATAAAAATTAAAAAATTTAATAAATACACCATACCCCCACCTAAGGGTGTAAACAAGTCGAGCTCGAGCTTAATAATTCTCGAGCTCGAGTCGATCTCGAACACAAAATAAAACTCGCTTAACTTAACGAGCTGAGTTTTATAACACCAATGTTCGACTCAGCTCGTTCGAAAACTCGATTCAAATTTTCAAGCTGAGTCGAGCCGAGCCATTCGAGCATACCCTTTTTCGAGTGAAGCATGCTCATATATTTATTAAACATACAGTAAAAATATAAAATTTATCGAGCTTAAGCCGATAAACGAGTTAATCGATCGCGAGTTCGAACCCATAAACGAGCATCGAGCTCAATCTCGATAACTCAAAAAATATTCGAGCTCGAGCTCGAGCCCTACATTGAAAAGATAATCGAGCTCGAGTCGAACTCGAGCCCAGTATTCATTTTTTGAGTTCGGCTAGATTAACCTACTACTCGACTCGACTCGACTCGTTTACACCCTCACCCCCACCCCTACCCCCGCTACAACCCCCCCCCCCCCCCAAAAAAAAAACATTTTATTCTTCAAAATTGAAGATGAAATTGAAGTCAGATTGATTAAATTGAGAAAATATATTAAATAAGAACAACATAATACTTGCTTGGTTTTGAAATGATTATGGGATGATTTACAACAGGTGGAGGTCCATCTCCCATCGCCGATCACCGAATCAGTTCCGTCACCGGCGACCATCGCACCTTTCGTCTATCGGCGGTCACCATGTCAGGCTTCCCCTCACCACGTGTCACCATGTTCAACTTGTAACCCAAGCATAACCGACTTTCAGACATCATCGAAACCGCACCGGTGAACCGTACCCACCCTTTTATGTCTTCTCCCCCGCTTGCAACTCTATGACCCAACACAACCCCTTCCTCCCTCATCGTGACCCAACCTAACTCCACCCCCTGCTTTAAACCCCAAAACATATCACAGGGACACCCAAAATTAAAAACTAGAAAACCGGTAATGAAATCACAGGGTCCAATCCATTGATGAACAAATCAGATGGACAAATCATTGGTAACCCCCATTCTTCCAATAATTTTCAGTCGAGTTTGGTCGTATGAACAAATGTGAATAATTATCGACTCTCAACTGATCTATTTTATCAGACAATTTGTACTTAGGGTACATAGTTAGGAACTTCAAGAAAGGTTCATCAAATTGATGAATTAGTTGCGACCCCATTTCTTATAGATGTTGACACAGTGGCGGTGAACGGTTCAAATTTTATTACAGCCGAATCCGAAGATAAATTTATAATATCAAGATCCGAGTGGAATCCATCGCACCGGATAAAATTCATTTCACCGGCAAGAGAGAAGATGCTCAGACGCCTTTGAAAACCACCACCACACCTTCCTTGGATGTTTACTCCGGTGAACATGGGTCGACCTTCTTGGCGGAGGATAATCATGTAATGAACAAAGTAGGGGTAGGTCGGGGAGGTGAGGGTTGTAGTGGCGGGGGTTATGGTGTCTTTATTAGTTAATTTGTTTTTTTATGGGAAAAGTTTATAAAAACCCAATAAACTATTTAATTTTGGACGAAAGTCCCTGAACTAATTTTTAGAATGAAAAAACCATTAAATTTTTTTCATTTTGAATGATTAAATCTCCGAACTATTTTTTCGACTGAAAAAACCATTAAATTTTCTCATTTTAAATGAAAAAACAATTAAATTTTCCTATTTTAAATGATTATGTCCTTGAACATTTATATTTTCAATAAATTAAATTATCGAAACTTCTAAAAATTGGTTACTTACATCATTTTAACCCAAAAAAACTACCTGTAACCGTTTATCTTTTGATTATTTCTCTTTTGATAGATAAAAAATAGATCAAAAAGAGGGAGATTGACGGCAGGGGCAACAACGTGTTAGGCGATATGGAGTATGGACAATGTTCGAGCAACGGGGAATGGCGAGGCGGAGCGATACGATTGTTAGTGAGAGGTTTTAATGGCGTAGAGTGTAACACCCCTGAAAATCCGAGTAAATATTTACCACTTGAATTTCATTTATGAAAGGAAGGGAATTATGTTGGAATCGACCTTGGGATAATAAACCTCTAGACTGGGCACTTGGATCGACGAAACGAAGAAAACGGTATCAGTTAGGCCGTGGGCGACCTTGCCGGTGTCACAGTCGCATGTCACAATCGCGCGGGAAGAGGGGGTCGCGGTACATGCGGCGCGACAATGATAGCGATAGTGACACAAGGCACTGTCGTCTGTCACTATCGCCGGATTGGTACCAAGAGTGGGGGAGGCCTCACGACTATGCCTTGCGCAATGCCCTTGGCACTGTCGTCGGGCATTGTCTCCCGCGGGGGTTCTGGGGGTATAAAATTGAATTTTTAACCTTTCTACCTCATTTTTTCACTTAGCTCATTTTTAGGACCGATTTGGGAGAATTTTGGGTGATATTCCTTTTCTCAAACCTTTCTCATTTATTGCGAACCTAGGGTTGAAGGAAACATTTAGTGATCATCCAAAAGGGTTGGTGGAGCATTTAGAGTGGTGTATCAAACTAGCAATCAAGTCTCAACCTCCTCTCCATCAAGATAGGGTTACAAGTTTTCTAGGGTTTTCTATAAAACTTAGATAGTGATTTTTCTAACCATTTACAAATGAGATACATGTCTTAATGTGCTTTCTATTATCATTTCATGTTTCATTTCATTATATCATTTATTTGGAAAAGAAGGCATAATCTTTCTATATTGGGAGATTTTGGGGGCTTGGGTACTTTACTAGTCAGTTTATGATAAATCTTAATGGTGTTACATTGTTGGAAAATATTGGAGTATGTTAACGTGATATTCATTGTTTATGGATGCTATATGTGGATTTTACATAATTTGTGGTTTTGACCTAAATTGAGCCTTGGAGCTAAATGGAATATGTTAGGCCATCTAAAGATTTGAAGATGATCTCCTGATCTTCCATTTTGCATCATCCTACTTAGAATATTTTGAGGTTTTTTCTAGTAGCTTAGTTACAATTGAAATGTCCGGTGAATTCGAAGATCAACCGAAAAGTTACAGAAGAAGTGTATCTGTCAAAGCGGATTGAAGATGGACTTCTCAGCCTAAAGCTAAGTTGCCTACCTTTGTGGAACAACACCATCAGCCAAGATCTCATCAGGATAGATGGGATCGGCCAGCATGGTGCCGATCACACATCTTCAGGATGGTGCCGATCACACATCTTCAGGAATCCTGAAGATGTGTGTGGTGATTTGTCATATGTGGCAACTTGTCTCTCCTTTCACCAAACTTGTCTTTGATAAGTTTTGGTGGGAAAATGTCATCGGCACAAACACATTGTACTTTTTCTGATAAAGTATATTTGTGATATCTTGCATTGATGTGGACCTCATCTGAAGATCAGAAAAAATTTGTTTTGTCTCTTACACTCTTTTAAGGAAAGGTCTACAACATCCTCTGCAGGTCAACACTTCAAGCCAAAACACTCCAAGATAAAAGGTACACCCTGTACTTTGCAAAAGACTCGATGCCCTACCCTTGCTTGACAAGTGTCCCATGCATTAAATGCATGAGGCACTATATATAGAGGATGCTCCATCACATGCAAAGATGAACCAGTTCCACAAGCCTTCAAGTTTTATAAGTGTTGGCAATTTTCTCTCTACGAAGTTCATTGTTTTCTAAGTGTTTTTCAATGTTATTCATTCTCTTTGTGTAAGATTGTTTGAATATATTTCATCTGTTCTCTTCCGCAACAATCAAAATTTTCTATGTGTAATTCTTGATTTTATATCAATTAGAATTAAATTAAGTGAAAAAGTTTTGAGTATTGTATTCAACCCCCTTCTTCACTTCCTGTTAACTGGACCATCAGAATCTTGTATATGTATTTTGCTTGGAGTAATATGTACATGATGTTGGAGTAGATATTGGATGAACCACGAGTAGGCACTAGGAGGATGTAATCTTGGGCGCCACCATATAGCTATGTGCCTAGATCTCCGTCATTTGTAGTAATGCCTTGAAGGTAGTCTTCATATGTGTCGGGCCTTCGGGGTGTTGCTCATGAGAGTGAACACCAAGGTACATCGACTCTTGATGTGAAACTCGTCGGTGTTTTGGGTCTCCCCCATTGATTCCTCTTATGGACTCTTTATGACTTTAACTCCTTAATTTACTATGTTATGCTATTGTTCAAACTCACTAGGCTCGTTTGGCCTAACACTTGTTTAGTGGATGTGTATCTCAGTTTCTAGCGGCGGGGCTGCAAAGAAGACTTAGCGGGTTTTTAGGTGTGGGCTTGGGAGCATTTTTGGGACGCCATTCTAGAAGACAATTATTTTGGGACTTTGGATGACAACCTTATGTAATCTTATTTCTTGTTAGGAATTAGATTATAAGATTGTTATCTCTTACCGTTAAATTACAAACTTGTAATTATACAGGTGTATATTATTTTCCTTTTGGGAAGACTCATGCTTTGGAAATTTTGGGGTGTTACATAGAGTTTGAGAACGGTAAAACTGATTTAGATTTGTTTTTAATTTAAAAAAATTCATAGTCAGTTTCAGGTACCTTTAAAAAGAAGGTAACCAATTTTTAGAAGTTCGATGGTTTATTTATTAAAAAAAATGTTTAGGGACTTTATCATTCAAAATTAGAAAATTTAATGGTTTTTTCATTTGAAAAAATAGTTGAGGGACTTAATCATTCAAAACGAGAAAGTTTAATGGTTTTTTCATTCAAAAAAACAGTTTAGGGACTTAATCATTCAAAATGGGATAGTTTATTGGGTTTTTTTGAACTTTTTCCTTTTTTTATTTCTTATTAGAAAAAAAGACAAAAACAAGTGTAGAAAGACAAAAATACCCTTTGAATTAACTGGGTTAGCAGATTTCATTAGACGGAGGGACCTGGAGCGTGCGTTTTTGCATACCATAGGGACACCCATCATGATAAATGCATTTTTAAGACCATATCCAAAATATCAGCAAACCACAAAACCAAAAATGTAATTTACTCTTATTTTTATGTTCTTCGGGGAAAAAAATTCAAAATTCTCTTTGTGTTATAGGATAAGTGTGTCATCGTCTAAAGGATCTGACGTTAGAGATAGTGATAGAGATAAAATATATTAGAGTTAGATTAGAACTAGAATATCTAGTAGTTATTTACTTGTAATTCATCCATATATAAAGGACTTATGATTAATGAGAATTTAAATCTTTTCTATTCTCTCTATATCAATTGTTCTACAACACGTTATCAACACGAAGCTCGATCAATTGAACCAGTTTGCCGCCGCTGAAAGTTTTGTTCATCACGAATCAAGTAAGTACTCTTATTACATAATATTCTTATTTACCACTCATAATTAAATCGACTATATGGTAATTTTTCGTTATGCATCATATATATCCAATAATGAAGGGTCAAGACTCAAGACTCCTTCATTTAACATAAAAATCTTTAAATACTTTTTAGATCTTTCATGGGGATTTGATAAATCTCTCTCACATGTGTTCATATCTTCCCCCTCCTGCTAAAACCATTCACAAATCAATACATTTTTTCTTTTTTTTTTGCACACACATGGACTCTCTGCATGTGCTTTATTGTTTCTCCGCCTCCAACAATTCATCATCTTTAGAAACCCAATGAATTAAGATTCCTCCATCACCATAATCGGCAAAGAACCTTTCCAATAGTGGGTTTTGTTTTTTTAAGCCAAAATTAGCTCCTCGTCGTGGCCATCTTTTGAGATTACAACAACAATCTTCTCCTGTTGTGTTGTATCCACCTAAACCAGGTTTATTGTCGTTTTCTGAAGAATTCTGATATCTTGAAATTAAAGGATTTTGTTTGTTTTTGAAAAAAAAAGTGAAATAAACCTGTAGAAAAATCATTGTAGCAAATTTGGTCATCTTTTTCATATTCATTGGAATGCATCTAAAAAGAAAAAAGGGATATACATTAATATTTCATTAGTTTTTTTCTTTCTTCTAAAAGAAAATTAATAATAAATAAAAGTTTGGATAGACTCTTGATAATGCTTCCATGTCAAATCATATGAAATATACCTTAATTGCAAAGGGTTGTAAATAGAGTAGATATTTTTTTAGATAGGGACAAATGTAAATAGAATAGATATTGTTGTTTCCTATTAAAAAAAAATTGTAATCATCCGAAGACGGAGTTCCAAAAAATCAAGACGGAGTTCCAAGAATCAAGACGGAGTCCTTGGAGTTTACCAAAATGACGAGGTCGATGGAAGCTTCAAGATGTCCTTAGACTGACCATGGTGGTTGTCTCACAACACCACTTTAGGGGGCAAAACCATATATTATCAATTGTTGTGATTGTTTATCCTGTGCTTGTTTTTTTAATTGCTTTTATTATGTTACGATAAATGCAAACGATTTTAAAATAAAAGCAAACGAAAAAAAGGGAAAATAAAGTTTATTCGATAACTAATGATATTTTAAAATTCTGATATGCTTATCAAAATCCAACCGATTTTTGAATAAATTTTTTTCCAAACGTTTTAAAAGAAAATTAAGGTTTTCTAAAACTTCAAACATTTCACAAAAGTTATTCATGTATTTCATAAACGAAAGTAATCGTATTGTATTGAAAGATTTTGTCAAAACGGGTGTAAATAGCCCTAAAGGTTTGCAGGGATTTAAGTAATTCACGTGATTCCCCTCCTTACCTGGAAATCTATAAGTGTTTTTGCGATTTATTTTTGAATATTGAGATACTAAGATAACATTTTTAGTAAAAGAAATGTTTGACATACAATCTTATATTGCCATGATAATGAAATTTCATGTGCATCATATTTTTTCCTCATAAAATAAGAATACCTTATCTCTTGTTTATGTAGATGGTTGAACCAACTCGCACCCGAAATTTGACATCCTGGATTCAGAAGGACTTGAATACCACATATGGGTATCCGATGTAGAAACCAGCTTCATTGGCAAGGACTATAACTACACAATCAACCCCCCTACTGACCCTAAAAACAAACTGTCAGAAAAGGTACAAACAAATGCCTTAATGTTCTTGAGACGACACATCGATCCCAGCCTTCGATGGGAGTACCTTCAACTGAAAACCCCCAAAGAACTGTGGGACGCACTAAAAGGAAGATTCGGGAATATACATGACTCTTTACTTCCTGAACTAATCGTATAGTGGAATGAAATCCGCTTACTCGATTACAAAAAGGCAAATGATTTCAACAAAGATATGTTGCGTCTCAAAGCACGTTTAAACTTTTGTGGAAAGGAACTCACAAAAGACGACATGATTCAGAAAACACTGTCCACTTTCCCTACATCATCAATCATACTAATGAATCAGTATCGATTAGAGTACGATAGTAAAAGAATCACAACCTTCAACAAACTTATCAACCTACTGCAAGTGGCTAAAAGACACAATGAGGTTCTTTTGAATAACAACGCTAGACCTGTCGGGACAAAGAAAATTTCTGAATCCAATTATGTAAGTGTTAGAGGTGGAAAGAACTCCAAAGGACGGGGAGCTAAACATATTAAATCACACGCACGTGGAAACTATTCATCACGTGGACGTGGTCGCGGACAGGGTCATATGCAGGGCCATGGACGTGACCGTGGACAGGGGCGTGGCAATAATCGTGGTGGATTTTCCAATTCATGGCACAAAGTTGCAACTGCTGGACCAAGTAATCAAGGACAATCTAAAGGAAAAGCACCAATGGTCGATCATGCCAAAAGAGAGAAAAGAAAATGAACCTTGCTATAGATGTGGCATCATTGGGCACTGGTATAAGAATTGTCGTGCAAGCAACAACATAGCAACCACCTACATGAGATATAGGGAATCCAAAGAAAAGGAATCTCACTACCTTGAAGAAACAAGTGATCACCCAGAAGTCAACTTAACAGTTGCAAATTTCACCAATAACAAAAGCAATAATTCGTCACTAGAGCTCCCAGATTTTGACTAATTTTCCCACCTTTTTTTTTCATAGTTATTGAGACACTATTTGTTGTTGTTATTATTATTTTTAGCGAACTTAATTTATTGTTTGAATTGATGATTAAATAAATTTTAGTTTGTGTCTATCTAAACCATTGATGTAAAGAAATACGTCAAAACAGTTAAATATTCTTTGTTCCTTGTAGGAATGTATCGAGGAGAACTGGAGTGCTTAGTTGACTATGGGACTACCCACACAATACTAAGAAACAAATTACTATTCACTGAAATAAGTGATTATAAATCCTCAATGACCACAATGATTGGATCATCCAACTTAATATTTGGTCGAGGAACTGCCATTTTTTTGTTGCCTAACGGCACTAAAATGACAATCACAGAAGCACTCTATGCCCCTAAAGCTAAACGAACCCTATTAAGTTTCAAAGATATACGCTCCAACGACTATCATATTGAAACACACAGTGAGAATGGAAATGAATATACGTATATCACCTCTAATGAATACGGAAGGAAACGTATATTAGAGAAATTAATATGTCAAAATAGTGGGTTATATCTTACCACAATTCGGGTTATTGAATCATATTATGTCATCAATAATGGAATTTGGAATTGTAACATATACAAGCTTTGGCATGACCATCTGGGACACCCTAGCCGTGATATGATAATACGTGTGTTGAAAAACACACATGAACACCCTTTCTTTAGAATGAAAGGTAAGACAAAGTAATTACCTGAATCTATCAAATTGCAAACGTTGACTTCTGAAACACAAGAAGCAACAACATCATCACAATATGCCTCATTGAATACCCCTAAATTTTGCAAAGCCTGTTCCTTAGCTAAAACAGGATCGAGACCATCCTATGCTAAAGACACAAAGTAAAACATTCCATTCTTACAACGTATACAGGGTGATATTTGTGGACTTATACATCCAGAATGCAGGTCATTCAAGTATTTTATGGTTCTGGTTGATGCTTCAACACGATGGACACATGTCGCACTATTGTCCACACGAAATGTTGCATTTGCAAAACTCCTACCACAAATTATACGCTTGAGGGCTCACCACCCTGATTATCCTATCAAGTTTATACGACTTGATAATGCTGGAGAATTTACATCACAAGCATTTGATGATTATTTCATGTCTATTGGGATCGATGTAGAGCATCCCGTACCCCATGTACATACACAAAATGGTCTCGCAGAAGCTACCATCAAAAGGATACAGATGATAGCTAGGGCATTGGTTATGCGCACCAATTTACCCACTTCCGCCTAGGGCTATGCAATATTACATGCAACTTTACTTATTCGCTTTAGACCCACTACTAGCCAACCATTTTCTGCGTACCAGTTGGTAACTGGATATGAGCATGATATTTCACATTTACGCATATTTGGTTATGCAGTATATGTGCCAATTGCGCTCCCACAGTGCACCAAAATGGGTCCTCAAAGACGATTAAGTATATATGTTGGATATGAATCTCCAACAATTATCCGCTATTTAGAACCCTTAACGGGTGATCTATTTACCGCAAGATTTGCGGATTGTCACTTTGATGAGACAATCTTCCCGTCGTTATGGGGAGATAGAAAAAAGGATTTTCCAAGGGAACGACATGAATTGTCATGGAATGTTCCCACTCTGTCTCATTTTGATCCCCGCACTTCACAATGTGAAAATGAAGTGAAACGAATACTAGATCTTCAAAACGTACCAGACTCGATACCTGATGCATTCACTGATATTGCAAAAGTGACAAGATCACACATACCGACTGCAAATGTACCCGCAAGGTTAGAAGTCCCCAAACAGGGGCACAACACCATTGGAAAGAGTGTTGCAACCACACACAGTGGAAGTGTGTTTGAGGTCGTGGCTCCCAAAAGGGAAAAGGGGGAGGCCACTTGGTTCGATAGATACTCATCCAAGAAAGAAAAGGGAGAGTAAGGCACAATCTGATCCACTTATCATCAATACTGAAAACCCTTCTCATGAGATAGTCTCTGATTACAGTTATGTCCATGAATCATTAATGAAGGACACTCTGAAGTCAATATTGATTCCAGAGAACAAAGAAATCTCAATGAATTATGAGAGCGTACATGAGTTGATGGAAAGATCATCCATACTCATTGATGATATATTTGCATATATTATTGCTCATGAGATCATAGAGCATGATGACATCGAACCACGCTCAGTTGAAGAATGTCAAAAAAGAGAAGACTGGCCTAAATGGAAAGTAGCAATCCAGGCAGAACTAGATTCTTTGGCAAAGAGACAGGTATTTGGTCCGATAGTGCTAACCCTACCAAGTGTAAAGCCTGTAGGACATAAATGGGTCTTTGTCAGAAAGCGTAATGAGAATAATGAAGTCATAAGATATAAGGCTCGCCTTGTGGCGCAAGGTTTCTCACAACGCCCTGGGATTGACTATGAGGAGACATACTCCCTAGAAATGGACGTAATAACGTTACGCTATCTAATTAGCCTAGTAGTTTCCGAAGGACTGGAAATGCAGCTTATGGATGTGGTTATTGCATATATCTATGGGGATCTAGATTCAGAGATATACATGAAAGTTGTAACATCTGTAAATTTTATAAGGTAAGTATTTGTTTCCTTAAAATACGTTAATTGCACCTATTTGAAAATATGAGCCTTTATATGCATTTAATGATGGTTACTATGTTGTAATGTTGAGTAAATTGATTTACCATTCTTTACTCGTTCAAATCTCGCACTCGTTATCGAAATTGGTCAAGTTTCGGGATGTTGGGGGTTTGGTGCGACAGTGACACGCGATTGTGACACTGTCACTCTCGCGGTGTCATTCTCGCGGTAGATGTACCGCAGGTGTTTGGGTTGGTGCGACTATGACACGCGATTGTGACATGGTCACTATCGTGGTGTCAAGGTCGCAGGAGATGTACCGAGGTTGGGGGTCTCCGCGCGATTGTGACACGCGACAGTGACCATGTCACTGTCGCCGGGCAATGTCGCGAGCGGGTGCAGGGGGATTAAATGAACCCTTGGCCGAAAATATCCCATTTTATCACATTTCACTTTGAGAAAATTGGAGAACTCTCATGTTGGGCGATTTTTGAGCATTCCAAACACACACACATTTATTGCTAGGGTTTGGGGTTGTTGGGGTGATTCTTGGCTCATCAAGTCTCATCCAAGTGTATTTATTGAAGATCCTCATCAAAGTCATCCCTCTCCTACATCAAGTCTCATCTTCATCATCTAGGGTTTTCATCTTGTCTAGGTTTTGGTACAAAACCTAGATTGTGAGTTTACTAAACCTTTGTTAAAACTAGATACACATCATAATCTTCTATTTGTTATTTTATCTCTATGTGTTTAAGTATTTGGGATTCTTTGATGAAATTAGTTGGAAATATTGATATTGGTGATGTGCTATGTTTTATGTTATGAGTGCCATTATTTGGGGCTTTTCGGATGGATACATAATATGGGTACCTTGCTATGCTAAAAATATGTATGTATGGGTACAATGACAATTCTAGTTGGAACACCATTTTTATGACATATTTATATGCATGATAAACTTAATTGTCATTTGGGTATGTTGTTGGACTTCATGAGGATAGGATGGTAATATTATACCCATGGGCGGTATGAAAATATGTTGGGGTTGAAATGTTGGACGAACCAAGTCAGTTCACAAGGAGGATGTAGTCTTGGGCGCCACTGTGATGGTATGTGCCTAGACCTCCGCCATTCGGGGAATTTTCCTTTGGAGTAGTCTCCGGGTGTGTCGGGCCTTGGGATGTTCCTTGTTAAGGGCATCAAGGTATATCGACTCTTGGGGTGGGATCGATTGGTTCTTTGGGTCTCCCCTAATGACTCCACATATATTGAACACCGATTAACTGCTGATAAGAATTGTAACTGTTCATGCATGCTTATTATTGTTCGACTCACTAGGCTTTTTGGTCTAACACTTGTTTGGTGTCGATGTGTATCTCAGGTGTTAGCGGCGCGACTCCTAGGCAAGTTTAGATGCTTTGAGCAAGAGCTTGGGGATTTTGGCGCTTGAACTATTGTTGGAAGTTTTGGGCTTATAGATGACACCCCTTTTGTAATCTCTTTTCTAGATGTAGAAATTAGATTAGTTGGTTGTTGTTTATTTATCCGTTAAATTACAGAATTGTGATTAAACAGGTTATTTGTATATTTCTTTTTTTTGGGAGGCTCTTGCTATGGAAAACTTTATACCACTTCTCCATTTTTGGAAAAATTTTGTTATCCCTATTTTTAGGGTGTTACAAAAGTGCCAAATGGCCTTCTACTACCCGATTCGAGTAAACCACGAAGTGCATTTGCAATTAAACTAAGGCGTTCACTCTACGGATTAAAATAATCCGGACGGATGTGGTATACCCGTCTGAGTGAATACTTGATTGGAAAGGAATATAAGAACGATGAACTGTGCCCTTGCGTTTTTATAAAGAAGACAATTCTGGATTTTCAATCATAGTTGTGTATGTTGATGATATGAACATAATAGGTACTCTTGATGAAATAAGAGATACTGCGAGCTATTTGAAATCAGAATTTGAGATGAAAGATCTTGGGAAAACTCGGTTTTGTCTAGGTATAGAACTAGAACACCGAGCTTGTTGAATTCTAATCCACCAATCCGCTTATATCCATAAAATGCTTAGACGATTTAATATGGATAAAGCGCATTCGGCTAGCACTCCCATGATAGGTGAAAGTTTGGATATAAGAAAAGATCCATTTCGTCCAAAGGATGATGATGAAGAAGTGTTGGGAGCTGAAATTCCCTATCTAAGTGAAATAGGCGCATTATTGTACTTAGCACAATGTACTCAACCTGATATTGCATTCTCAGTGAACTTGTTAGCTAAAATTTAGCTCGGTGCCAACGCAACGTCATTGGAATGGTATCAAAAATATCTTTTGACACCTAAAAGGAACCATCAACATGGGCTTATTCTTTCCCTACAAAGAGAAAAATGGGGTTACAATACCTGTTAAATATATTAACAAAAAAAGTGATATCCCCTACAATGAAATCCCAAATGATATACTAGTAGGCTTTGCTGATGCTGGGTACCTATCTGACCCACACAAAGGTCGTTCCTAAACAAGATATGTTTTTACAATTGGGAACACAACGATTTCCTGGAAATCTACCAAGCAAACCCTTGTAGCTACCTCGTCGAACCATTCAGAAATTATTGTTTTACATGAGGCGGTTCGAGAGTGTATATGGCTAAGATCTGTCATTACACGTATTAGAAGAGCACGTGGTTTAAGTTCAACCACTAAAAATCCTACATGCATATATGAAGATAATGCAACTTGTATTGAACAAATGAAAGTAGGATATATCAAGGGTGATAATACAAAGCATATTTCCCCAAAGTTTTTCTATAATCAACAACAACAGACTCTTCTTAAGATTCAAGTGAATCAAGTAAGGTCTGAGGGAGAATGTGGCTGATTTGTTTACCAAATCATTGCCTTAGGCTACATTTGAAAAACATGTGGAAAACATTGGAATGCGGAGACTTTCCAAACTCCCTTGATTAAAGTACGTATCAGGGGGAGTAGTAGACAAAAGGGGGAGTCTACTATACATGTGATATTGGTATGTTGTGCTCTTTCCTTCACCCAAGGTTTTATTTTTCCCAATGGGTTTTGTTCCTTGGTGTAAGGTTTTAGTGAGGCAACAATTTATATAACTCCCATGATTGATGTACAAATACGAGGGAATACTAAACTAAAGGAATAGTCTATACACATGTGTGTTGTACTCTTTCCTTCGTCCTTTTTTTCCCATTGGGTTTTTATTTTGACGTAAGGTTTTAACGAGGCAACGATATTGCACCATCACTCCTTTGACTCGGCACGAGGGGGAGTGTTATAGGATAAGTGTGTCATCGTCTAAATAATATTGTAACACCCTCAAATTTGGAAAGAGCGACTAATTAAAAACTTTCAACAATACCTTAAAGGATAAAAATCTCTTACTACCAGTCCATAATTGAAATACATTTCTAGGTTGAACCGTCAACAAATAATTAAAGTCTTATGTAAAGACTAACTAAAGTCGACTGTTACTATATCCCAATAACAATCACTATCTCCAATATAAGTGCGGAAGACTTCATCAAGCTAATCACCTTTTCGAGCACACAACTAGCATTCATCTCTTCACAGTGTCGCTAGAACTAATCCCGGAATAGAACCTGATGCACATGCCGACAAATAAAAAGGTTAGGCTAATGCCTAGTGAGTTCAAGAGTTTTATATCATGATTATAAAGGAAAACGTAAAATGGAAATATTGTATCTTATAATCATGATCCTTTAAATGATTTACTTTAAAATAAGAGAACAACTCATTTATCAACAATATGCATTTTATAGATAGACACCTCAACGCCAAAACATTCTTTCATGAAATAATGCAACCCAACACTTACTCAAAACGAGGATAATGGTAAATGCTCAAATATTGAAATTTGAATGAACTTTATAAACCAAACGACCAAAATATGAGTAAACTCAAGTCTCCAAAATTATAACATATGGAGAATACCCCAAACTCAAAACGTCACAAAAAACAAGGATAAAACTAAATACTCAAAATAACACCTTTCGGTGATGGGGGAGACCCGAATTCCATGGCTAGTGGCGGAACACAAAAGTAGGCCACGTTCCAAGTTATTGAGCTCACCATACTAGGATCAAGGTCACGAACACGCCGGCTCGTACTAAGATGTGGGGGAGGGCACCCAATGATTCCTAATCATGCTCATTCGCTAGGATTTACATTTACAACCCACGGCTAGTATCCAGTCCCACATAACCGTACCAAGTTGCCACCCTAGGGTCCAAGTCTCAACTAGCTACAAATGGGAAATGACTATCCCATAAAACAGACTCCGAAATTACATCACGGATGCAGGTCCGGGTATTGGACTCCACGAGCCCTCACCGTATTGTCCTCGAAATCCCATGACTAATTCTGGTGCCAACATATAAATAATAGCCCATTTTCTTTAAATAATAAAGACCGACTCATATGCTTATGGATCCACTGCATTACAATCTAAACATTACATGACTTCAATCGAATGACCAACGCACTCAAAACATGTAATTATCAAATGATACGCACTAAGCGCAATTATACTCACAACTCCACGACAGGCTATTAAACCGGATAATTGTCCCCAAGGCTCATCTTAGTCAAACCGAGCCAGAGCTCAACAAAGAAATTGTTTTATCGAACAATAAATGTCGGTGTAAATAATAAAACATTTTTAACCAACGGTCATGCAACTCAACGACTAAAAGTTTGATTAACCCAAAACACAAAGTTGGTTGAGGCAAACCAGTTTCCAAATGAACTCATACCCTTATATTTCCAAAATGCCTGATGACACAATGATATGCATTTTCCAAAACGGGTATATAAGATCAAATACTCAAAAATGACAATTACGTCAAATAAACTCCATTTATATAAAATTGTCAAGGACACATGTCAACATTGATTTATTTATCAAAATGCCCAAGAATGTATGTTACATAAGTTTATAAAGTTAAACACCTCCAAATAACCAAAACTTATCAACAGTTAACAAATTTCATGTAAAACACAATACACTTTGAAATAATCACTTTGGCATGTACACCGTTTTCACAAATCGACTTGAACTCATCTCGCTAGATTTAGGCTAAATCTAGATTTTACCCCACTTTGAGCTCATTTGAAGAAGCTTGAATCTTCAAGATTGAAACCTCCATAAACCTAGATACACAAATTTCACCCATAAATAATCACATTCAACCATTTAGAATCGATTCCCAAACACATGACATCAAAATCTCCATTTTGGCCAAAACCCTAATTTTGACCCCAAACCTTCCAAAATCTTACAAACCGAAACTGAATGAATCAAACACTAAAAAATCATCAATGAAGCATTTACATCACCTATTAAGGTTTAGAAAAGGAGGGGATAAACTTACCACTTAAGTTTTTGAGCAAAACCCCCAAAACTTAGAAATCTTCAAGAAATGGTGATGAACACTTGAATCTTGTTCAAGAGGTTGAGGTTACAAGTATAGGTGATGAGAGAGTACAAAGTTGTAGGGGAAAACCCCCAAAAATGGATTAGGGTTCATATGAGAGGGTGGGGTTCGGTTGAGAAAGAGTTTAGGAGAGAGTGGGTTAAGGAATGAATGAGAAAAGTGAGAAAAGGGGATTTAAAGGGGTCTGGACCCCGACGGCGAGAGTGCCCCGCGAGAGTGACACTCTGTCACAATCGCGGGCATAATTGCCCGCTTCTCCCCACTCTCGGTACAAGGGCCGCGAGAGTGACACCCTGTCACAATTGCGGGCACAATCACCCAAACCGTACCGAGATCTAATTTGTTGACCTTTCGACCTGAAGCGTCCCCGATCCAAGCTCCTAACTTCACAAGGGGTTTATAATTATGGTTTTCGATTAGAAGTTGGTAAGGAAGGGCAAGGTAAAGGCTTAACGAAAATACGGGCGTTACAGATATGATGATAGAGATAAAATATATTAGAGTTAGATTAGAACTAGAATATCTAGTAGTTATTTACTTGTAATCCATCCCTATATAAAGGGTTTATAATTAATGAGAATTTACAACTTTTCTTTTCTCTCTATATCGATTGTTCTACAACACTTGTGGATTTTTTTTAATTTTCTTTTTACATTTTCATGATACAAATGGACAAAAAGAGTGCTGCTACGATTCCTTCCCGCCGCTCGCTGCTCGCTGCTCGCCTCCATCTGAAAATCTTCCTTGTGCTGGCGACAACCAGGTAAGAACGCATCTATCATCTATGGCAAACATTATCACCTCATGTCTATGCAGTATTTACAATTGTGGCTGGACTTTCTCACACTATAGTGCTTATTCACATTTTATGAATGTATAGTCTTGTAGAACACAACTACTAGAAGCAATTTTATAGTTTATATCAGACAAAAAGTAATGCGGTTTATCGAATTTTCTATGCTCATATTTGATCAGATTGAAATAAACAATTAAGCATGTAGAGTTATCGACATCAATACACACAAATCAGAAGTGGATTTAATTAGATGTCATTATAGGATTATTGCATTCAACTGAAATGACTGCAAATCAAATAATCAAAAAAAGAGAAGTTATTGTGAAAAATTACGAGATATGTTATGTTAAAGCTCGAAGCACCTAAAAGAAATAACTATTTACAGTTGAATTGTAGATAGAAAGAAACAGAAAGGAGGCACTTCAGGATTTAGAATACTTTGCAGTTTACCTCAATTGAAAATTTCTATTAAAATCACACATGTTGCTTATTTACATGCCTGGTTAAAGGTAGCTTATACAGTTATGTGTCATAGATCTTAATCTGACTTTTAATTGAATATAATTATTTGCATGTTTATACTTGTTATTTCCTGTGAATTGGTTTTCATGTTTAGTTTTAACCTCTTTGTGGTAGCTGGTAGGAAAATTGTTTTGATGGTTGGTTTTATGGGTTGTATAACATATTTGATATGTTTGGTTGGTTTTCCATTAAATCCTGTACGGATAAGGTTGTCTGTATGGATTAATCTATTTGCATAGATAGGGAAGATATTTGTTTGAGAGAGTTTGGAACGAACATGTTTTTTAACCGGAGGGGCAGGTTTGGAAAAAAGCTCGACTTTCAACTTAAAGCTCCCCTAATTAATTTACTGAATAAGCCACTTTTTATATAATTAAGTCATTACCAAACAGTCATGTATAATTGACCGAATAAGCTGTAAGTCTCATCTATGTTGTTAATATCGGATATCGGTGCTATATCGGTCAGTGACCGATATTTGAGATATCAGAAATATCGGTGATATATCGGTCCAAAAATATCGGTTCATATAATATTTCTTAGAATTATATATATATATGTATGTATCCATAAACATTTCATATGCATTAATTAAAAACATAGTTTCAACATCAAAACATCAACTTAAACAAGTTTCACAAAAAAAAATAGGAAAAGTGTTCATAAACGAGCTAATTAGAATGCATCTAAGTATCTAACATAGTTGGTAACTAAAAGAAATTAAGAAAGATCAAAGATGTTGGTTGAAATTAAGAAAGATAAAAAACAGAAGGCAGTAAGTTTGAAGCTGTTGGTTGAAAGTTGAAACACGAATGGAGAAGAAACAAAAGAAGTCACTTACTGAGGTAGTCGTCGTGCAAGCAGCAGGAAGAGGAGAGGAGAAGAAAATAAGTTGTTGATGTAGAACAGTGATTTACTTACTGAGGTCTGAGCAGAAGTCGTCTAGAAGAACTGAAGAACATAGAAGTCGTCGATGTAGAAGTAGAACAGTAAAGAAATTGTGAGAAGCAATGATATGACGATTGGTGCAAGGTAAGGGCATGAAAGAACTACTTTTTTTTAATTGTATTATTCTTGTTCTCATAATATCATTTTTATTTTTGTAGACTCATAAGAATGCAACCGGCTTGTGGAACTTCAAGTTTCCATATTTGCGAAAATTGGACTTGGTATGGGGTAGAGATAGAGCGACGGGACTAAAAGCCGAGGATATATCACAAGCGTGTGAGGATATTAGTAACAACAAGAATGCGTTTTTATGTTCATCTGATAGTGAAGGTGAAGAAGAAGGTGATGCACAAGGATCTCCTAACTCATCAACCACTATCACATTAAAGAAGCGCAAAAGACTTTCACCTAGAAGGGAAATTTACAAGAACAAGAAATCACCTTCACTTCAAAATACAATTGACACGAGGTTAGATGAATTTAATTCCAAGTTTGAGTCTATTTGTGGTCAAATGATATCACAATATGCTGCTACTGCCAATCTTTTGACCGAAGCTAACAAATCTGATTCTGTGAGTGAAGATAAGATGCAAGAAGTCATGAATGAACTTCTTAGCCTCGAAATATCTACAAGTGATATTCCAAGAGCTCTTGAAATTTGCTATAATGAACCTACCAAAGTTAAGGCCTTCTTTACGTTGCCACCTCACATGAGAAGAGCATATGTGATTGGGTTCTTGTATCCTGTTAGTCAATGAATTTGGATCTTAAACATAATCTTTTGGTATGTATTTTGAAGGTAGTTGGATATGTAAGCCTCTTTTTGGTATTGTATTTTGAGGTTGGATGAAAACTTTTTGGTATTGTCTTTTGAAGTTGGATGAGACATCCAATAGTATTGTATTTTGAAGTTGAATGAAACACGAATTGTATTGTATTTTTGAAGTTTGATGGAACATCGAAATGTAATGTATTTTTGAAGTTGGATGAAACATCGAATAGTATTGTATTTTTCATTTTGGATGAAACATATTTTGTATTGAATTTTTTAAAGTTATGTTTAAATGATAAAGTGATTGGGTAATGTTATAAAAATGGTAACAAAACAAATTTTCAGTTATTATATATGATAAACAACCAAACATCATCTATGATAATGATAATGATTCCCAGTATTAACCAAACAGCATCAATGCAATACTCATTCCCATTTTCATACATTGTCATTCCCATTTTCATTCCCCTGCCTGAACCAAACAGACCCAAAGTCTCTAACAAAAAAAAAGCTTAAAAAACAAAGACCAAGTCATTAAATCAGGCCCAAAAAATCATTTCCAAAAAATCGGTATATCGGAGATATTCTCGGGACCGATATAAATAGTGATATTTTGTCTAGGGGCGATATTAACAGCATAGAGTCTCGTTAAGCTCATTAAACTTTTAACAAATAGGCCCTTATTCTTTTAGCATCATTTGCAATCCTAGTACTGTGATCTTATGAGAAAGAGGACCCTTTAGATATTGAAATATTGTACCATATATGATTAGGTTGTCTTAGTTCTAAAGAAATGCCGTTTTAATTAACTAACACTATCTTCATACACTTGTTGAATAAAATAGTTTACTGTTTAGTAGTTTATTTCTTGAAATTTTGTTGGTAATTCAAAGGTGTTCACTTTAATCAATGAAAGATTACAAAACAAAATTTGTCAAAAAGGAGAAACACAGAAAACTTCGGAGGCTAATGTCGATCACCAACTTCTGATCCACAAGCTTTCTCTTGACCCCTTACAAAAACCCCTTCTCTTCTCAACTTCTCTTCCTTCGATTTCCTACAGAAAATCACCCAAGAATTCACTTCTAACGCAACACAAACCCCAAGCAACGTAGATAAACACAAACAGTACACCAACTTAGCAAACGATCTCCCTTCTCCCATCACTTCAAATCCCTCAAACACATTCACAACTCCTAAAATCACACACGCATACCCCACGAAATGGTGGTATGATTTCCAGTACCTCCTGAACTTGTTTGTAGTCTTTGGTCTGAACAGCAGCGCTAGCGTTTGAAGGCTGCCCAAGAAAAAAGCCGCGAACCCGAGCTTGCGGTGAAGCCCGTACACCCTCCCCGGTGACAGTTCTCCCAGGCGGACCCCGATCGCGAACCCCGCAGTCCCTAGGAGAAACGCTGAGAGCTGGATTCCGGCGTGCACGTAGAACCACACAGGGCCGAGGGACTGTACGTGTCGTAGGTAGCGTGCGGTGACCGCGCCGGTCGGTAGAAACACCCCCCACGAGACCGCGTTCATGATCCCGTGAGCGATTTTTAGCGTCTCGACGTTGGTTTTGGTTTCCGAGGCCGATACGCCTGATAAGACATCGATGGTGGCGGTTGAGGAAAGGTCGTTAACCGTGGTTGGATGGATGGTAGGAGAGTAGCCTTGTACATACAACCCTCTATTCCACACATGATGAATCTTGGTCTTGTTTGGTTTGAGTTTTAACGTGGCGTATATCTGAATGGTGGCACCGTTATGGACCGTCGCCATCCGTCCGCCATACAACGTAGCGGAAGACGTTAGGAGATGGATGTCGAGTGGTCGAGATAGCAGTGGACCCTTTTGTAGTTTCACTGTCGGATCTAAGATGTAAGGTAACAGGACGAGCTGGCCGGAGTTCGGGTCCGGGAAGGTGATCAATGCCCGTGTCCCGGTCATTTCTGGCGAGCTCGGGTTGACCCCCCATGCGACCCAACCGGAAGGCGATATAAAGGCTCCCGAAAAGACCAATTCGAGAGTCGAATTGTGTCGATGGAACGTCCACGCTATCGAGGCTTCTTGGGAGGGTAGTGACATGCATTTTTCAAAGGTTTTGGTGGTGGTGGTGGTGGTGCAATGGGTGGAGAAAGCTGTGTGATGGTGGTGGGAGAATAGGAGGATGAAGAAGAGAAAGGGGGTCATGGTTAGTGAGTGAGTGAGTGATAGCAAGAAAGAAAGAAGGTGGTGTTTTTTTGTAAGGGATATAAAGAGGGGAGTGATGATCATAAAGGGTATATGGATTTTGGTGGTTATGAAAGCTACTTTTGTGGTGCTTAACTTTGAAGTGAGGCAATCTTAAGAATATATAGTGGGGTTGGTGATCAAGTTCTTGATCACTAGACATAAAAGGGATGTATTTGGTTATTGGTTTCATCATTATTATTATTATTATTTTTTTTTTTTATTACTTATAATTAGAATTTATAATCACATTTTTGCACACTTTTATACCTTATGAAATTATAAATGAAACCCATAAAAAAACACATAGATTGCGAAATATGTGGAAATAATGCAAATTATTTTAAAGTGATCACAGGTTTCGTCCGGATTAATTTCATGGTAAATCGAAACTATAGGCTTCGCTCAGAGCCGAGTGGTAAATCTCCTGGTAGAAATCATGCTTAACTTTGAAGCTACGTGATTGAGAAACTTTCATAGTTTTAGAATGGCATTTTAAGGTTTCAAATATTGTCATCAATTGGACACGGCAATGGTGATGGTCCACAAACAAGTACTATGGTCGTTCGAATAAAGGACGAGTTAAACAGGGGAGGAAGTACATGGGTTGGGTTGGCCGGGTTGAAGGCATTTGAACAACCCAACCCAAACCGTACAGGTTAGGTTAGGTTGGTCGGTTTGAAATTTTGATACATTATTTTACAATTTAGCTGAGCAATTATGTTTAAATGAAGTAAAATCAAAATGAGAACACATAAGTGAGGCTAACAAAGTCAAAAAAGAAAGCTGAAGGTTCATACAAATGTGAACGTGAAATTACAATTGAAGTTGTTGTCTCCTTGCGCTATGCTCATGTGTAGTTACTTTCATCTGATTTCATTTTTTGCTTGATTTGATTTTATGCCATAATTTAAGTTTTTCTACATTAATTTGATTTTTTGAATCGTAGTATACTTATGTTTGGGATTTATATTATTGGAATTTTGTTGTTGGATTTATAACACTTGGGATTTATATTATTAGAATTTATGTTTTTTGATTTATGATATCAAACCTTTGGAGTTTATATAATTGGAATTTATATGTTGCATTGACTGACATATAATGGGCGATCTTTAGACGTGTTGTGTCATATATGATCAAGTGTTCATATCACATTTTTGTATTCTCACAGATTTAGGTGAAGGATTGTGTGAGAAATTGAGTTAACATGAGAATTCTCAATCGACTCCAGACGACCAGACCTCCGGCGGTCCAGCCACCGCTCTGCTCCCAAGTCCCACCCGCAGCCATCGCATCCCACCAGTTGACCACCAGTCCACGGCCTAGTGCTGACCTCTCTACATCTGTTATCTGTAGGTTCTAATTTCTATTATCGCATCCCATTTGTTATCTGACCATCGCATCCCATCTGGTACCTGTAAGTTCTACTCTCCACTCTCTACATTTGAATGGGTTATGGGTGGTTGTCTGGTTGGAATGGTTGGAATTTTATTTTAGAAGTGGGTTTTGTTTTAGGGAGACCTGTGACCATCGCATCCCATCTGTTTCGTTTTATTTTAGAAGTGATTTAGGGAGACCTGATGATTTGGGATATGGGTTTATTTACAGACCTGTGACCATCGCATCCATCTGTTTCGTTTTATTTCTCAGTCTTGATTTTTATTTTGGAAACTGAAATTTCCACTTCACCCGAGCCACCCGACCCGACCTACCCGAACCTGAACTACCCGAACCCTAATCGGTCGGATTTCGGGGCATTCCCTCCTACCCGAATATCCGATCGGGTTTAGGGTTTTGGGGCCCGACCCGATCGATTCTTCTCCAGATCTGCTCTTCAAGATTTCAATCTACTCCTCCAAATTTCATTATCTCGATCTGCTCTTCTCGATTTGCTCTCCTCGTTCACAACAAGACTTGACAGGGGCGACTTTCACTCTTCTCAGGGGTTGCTTTCCGTATCTGGTTCTGTAACACCCTGAATTTCGTTATGTAACCTCGGTAGTCTAGTGTTAAGCTTTTGTCGTTAGCACCGCGTTTAGTATATCGTTCGAGTTTATGGTTTTCGGTGAAAATGTGAACTTCCAGTGAGTTTCGCGACTTGCTCGCGACTTGGAGTCGCGACATAGGTCGCGAAGTCCGCTGTTGGTTTTGGGGTTTGAGGATACGAGCGAGTTGCGCCGCGACTTGCAGTCGCGGCATAACCCGCGGCATCACCTGACCGACTTAAGGGTTTGCAGATCCAAATATCTCATTTTAGGTTTTCATCTCTTATCTCAAACTCTCTCATCCTCTCTCTAGATATTTCTCTCTCTCTCTAGAGTTTGGTGATTTTTTATTTGGTGTTCGATCTGAGGTTTCGGTGTAGAAAGCTTCGCCTTATCAAGGAGATCGATATCTGGTTTTCCGGGTTTTATTCTAAAACCTATCTGGTGAGTTCCTACTACCATTTTACAAACTTTATACATGTCAAACTCTTATTTGCGAAATCCGAAGTATTTCTACGGTATGATTTCATGTTCTCTACATTTTGATATAAATGAAGTTTTTGGTGATTTTCGGGGTTCCCGATCAGTTTTAACTAAAATGACGGGTTCCGCCTTATTGGAAGTAAAATGATGTTTTACTTGCCCATATTTGTGGCTTATTGAAAGAAGGTGTATAAACTGGTTTTATGATTATCTTTCTTACCAGCAGTTGGTCTGGAAAATGACATTTTGAAATATAAATGTGTTGAAAGCTGTTTATCTAGCTTTAAAATGGTCACATGAAAAATTTGTAACAAGTCATGACTATACTAGTGGATCCCTAGGTATCGAGTCGGCTTATGGCTGGGAAGGTTGTGCCCCTTCCGTTGTAGTTAGATACATTTGATCTTCGGGGGCACTTGGTACGGTTATGTGAGACCGGTTACTAGCCATGGGTCAAATGTAGTCTAACGAATAGTATGATTGGTTCCTTGGGGGCCTCCCTCACATCGTAGTACGGACCGAAGCGTTCGTGGCCATGGTTCCAGTATTTAGCTCATAACTCGGATTGGTGGTCTACTTTGTGTTACACCACAATCCTTGGTAAAATGGTTCTTTTGTCATCGTATGATGAGTTTTGGACCGAAAAGGCCCGGTTGTGGCGAAATGTTATCTTTTATAAATTAAACCTTTATGAAAAGATTTCCTTATGATACTGATGTTTATATTTCGGGAAGTTTATAAAAGAACTACTTGTGCATTAAATTGTGAGGTTCTAGAAAGAATGTTTATGGTCTCATTTTAATGGATTTCATTCTTATCAACAGTTAACTTGGAAATGCTTATTTGAAAAGATTTCCCTTTGATACAAAAGTTTATATCTCTTGAAATTTATAAACTGTATGTTCTCACTAGGCTTTAAGCCTAACACTTTTTCTCAAATGATGTGTATAACAGGTTTCCCTTAGAGGTGGGTTGCACAGGGTTTTTGAGAGTCGAGCGTGGATTCAAGGCATTTTGAGATGTCTATTATTTTGGCGTTGGGCATTGTTTAAGTCCCATCTTTTAGTGAACTTTGGTTCGTCAAGTGATGTAGTCTAGACAGTTATGTTTAGATTAGTTTTGTGATAAATTCTATATCCGTACGAGTTTTGTAAGTCTTAGAACTGTTCCCCTTTAAGGGAGGTTTATATCTATACGAATGTCTTGTTACCATATTTCCAGGTTTTAATTTACTCTGAATTTTAGAGTGTTACAGGTTCACAGGGGACACTTTGATTCTATCTAATAAGGCACGCACAAGACCATTCCAGCGATGACGGGAAACACATATCACCAAAAATTTGTTTAGGGTTTTTGGAGTTTGTGGTTTATGTTATATCCTTGGTTTATCTTAAATCTTGGTGTTCATGAAGATCTGGCTTTTTGTAAATCTTATTTTTTGGTGTTCATGAAGATTTGGTTTTTTGCACATCTAATTTTTGGTGTTCATGATTTTCATGATGGTAATCAACGGAAGAGAAGAGGGAGATGAAGAGGGACACAATATATTAGGGTTTCAATTTTTTTTTCCAATGTAAATTCAATTTTCACTTGGGTTTGGGTTTTACATATTTAGGGTTTTGATATTTGGTTTCATAATGTTAGTAATCTTTATATTTTTGTATGATAGATTTTGGTATTTATGTAATGTTGATTAAATATAATGTTGATAGATTTTGGTATTTATGTAATGTTGATAAAATATAGATTTGTTCATTTTGTTCATAGATTTGTATTTGGGTTATGAAATCTGGGTTGATGTTTATGTTGTTGAAAATATCATGAATATGAATGCTTGTGATGGGAAAGATGAAAAAATAGAGTAAATTGCATTTGTAGTCCCTGTTTAATTGATAAAAGGAACAAAATCAGTAAAATGACAAAAATACCCATCATGTGCCATGCACATGGGGACTTTAACAGAGAGAAATCAAACGGAGTTACAATTAGGGACCGAACATGTTATAAAATGCAAACCATGAGAATGCAAATCATAGATATTTCATTTTAGGGACCCAGAGTGTTAAAACCACCAAACCCCAGGGATCAAATATGTAATTCACTCTTAAATTTAATTTAGATTTACAAAGTTTTGTTTTTTGCTATTAATTTAGTATTTTAAAAAAATAACGTTTTTTAATTTTAATTTTGGTGGACGAGGTTATAGGGGTGTAAATGTAACGATCTGAACCGAGTTGAGTAGTTGGTTGGTCGAGCTCGTTTAGAATAACTTTTTTAAAGAGCTTGATGATCGTTTATGAGCTCGAACTCGCCATCAATTTTCTCGTTTATTGCTTTGAGATCGATAACTCTTATATTTTTATTGAATGATTTATGAATACATAAAAACGTTTGGCTCAAAAAAGTATATACTCGACTCGAAAAATTCAATTAAGTTCTTGAAAAAGTCACGTCAAATATTTGTTTTACGAGGCTCAAACTTGTACTCGAGATAAACGAACTCGAGTAGCTCATTAAAATTCTACTCGTTTAAAAGGAAAACATAATGTCTAACAATGAATAACCACTGGAAACGTTGGCCGGATTGGAAGAATAAAAAAAGCCCAATAAGCCCACCTTTATTTGATTCATATGCTTCTTTCTTTCTGATAACCAGAAACTGAAATTGGGGGAAGGAAAAATGGTGGTGAGTTTGGAGGGTTCCAAAGTGATTTTAGTAGCCTACATGAAACAACACGTCCTCAATTACCATCAATGGATGCAAGATCCGGATCTTCTTCAAGCCACCGGGTCGGATCCCCTTACCCTCCAAGAAGAGTACCAGATGCAGCTTTCATGGACCCAAGACCCCCTCAGTAACATTTCCACTTTCCACCCTTTCTCTTAACTCTTATCATCATCAAATCTAATCTTACAGCGATGAGTTTTTGTTCAATTTGCAGAAATAACTTTTATTATATTGGATAAAGACTTAATTTCTGGAAAGTTCATCCATGGCAATCCTCATGTCGAAGGTCAAAGTTTGACCCTTTTTATCATCCTCTTAATTTTTGGTTCGAATTGTTTGTTTTACGATCGTTTTGATTTAATATGGGGGTATTTAAGATTGCTTATTTAGAATAACTTATGTTTTTTTGTAAAAGTGCTTCAACTTAATGCGGTGTTAAACCGGAGTTCTATAAAATGTGCTTGGAATTAGGTTATGGTGGTACCAAAATGTAATAAACTAATAAGTTGTTTTGTAGGGGTGTTTGAGATTGCTTATACATGTAAAAAGCTGATAAGTTGTTTCAAATAAGTTAATACACAAGTGCCAAACGGGTATAAGCATTTTTTATTTTATCTTTTCATCCAAACACTAAAAACTGCTTATCACCGGTACCACACCGGAATAAGTTAATAATCACTTTAAATAAGCAATCCCAAACACCCTCTTAATTTTTGGTTCAAATTCTTTGTTTTATGATCTATTTAATTTATGAAGATTGCCATTGATAATGAATGCCCCCTTTCACCTTTGACTATGAGTTTACTGAAATTCGGAGAAATAGATTGATAAATGCATTGGAAATACTATAAAGTAAAATAAAAATTATTGATGAATATGTTAATTAATGCATATGACTACCAATTTTGGAGTTGGGTAGTAATATGTTTGAATCACAAAAGTCAAATGTCAAACCTCCCTTTATTTTACATGTAAGATATTTGATTTGAATCACTTGGGGGGTTGTGGGTGCACCGTTTAAGGCTCGAAGGGATTTAGTGGAAAAATCTCATCTTTCCTGGGTTTGAATCTAGGCGTTGTTGGTGCCAATCTCTAAAGAGGTTCACCTGCGATGACTCGAGGCCATTTGTGGTCTCCATCAGTCTGTGCAGCGTAAGCTGGCTAGGAAACCCACGGTTATCCAAAAATAAAAAAGATATTTGATTTGTTCATAAGCTTTTGAGTTGTGTACACCTGAATGGAGTCATAGCATACAAAGGGAAATAACACAAAGGGGAACTAGACATTTGATTCAGAACACACTTGTTTGCATCTAAAGGATCTAAGGGCTTGTTTGTTAGCAACTTATTGAGCTTAATGGGACTCACAACTTATTCGGTTAGCTATACATGACTGTATGGTAGGGGATTAATGATATAGAACGTGGCTTATTCAGTAAGCTTATAGGGGGGGAGCTTTATGCAGAAAGCCAAGTTTTAAGCAAACATGCCCTTCCCAATTAAAAAACACGCTCCTTCCATCAATGAAATAACCCTCCCAAACAAAAACCTTCTGAATCTAGACAGACAGATTAATCTATACAAACAGCTTTATGTATATTGGACTTAATAAAAAACCAACCAAACAACCCCTAAATTTGAGACTTTTGATACTTTGGTGGTTCTTTCTTTGTGATAAGTTAATGACAGTAGTTCTATTTTGCAGCCATGGTTGGTGATGTAAATATATATATGAACGATTTGGAAGATTCACATATGGCTGAGATTGAGATAATGATAGCTGAACCTAAAAGGTATTAAACCTGCATTTGAACTTAATCATGGATCTCTACATTGTGTTAAATTGAACTTTTTTAACTTCATTTCAAGTATTCTGATCTCTTTCAAATACCTGTTTATGCATGAAATTGAAATGGTACCATCACCTTCGTGTTCTTTCATTCAAGTTCTTGATTCATGATTCTTGGTAGAGAAGTCGTGGCAAAGGACTTGGGATGGAATCCGTATTGATGATGATGGTGTTCGCCATCGACAACCACAAAATCAAAGCCTTCCGTGCAAAAATAGGAGACTCGAATGAAGCTTCTTTGAATATGTTCCGAAAACTGGTTCCTCTCTCCCACTCGACTATATACTTTTCGCTACTCGTTCGTTCATTCTCCTCTAGTGTGTTTAAATTATATGCATGTAATTGTAACCAAATGCATGTTCATCCATTTTGTAGGGCTTCAAGGAGGTTTCTCATAGTGAAATCTTCAAAGAGGTGTGATCATCTTCAAATCATTTTCTTTTTGGTAACCGTGGGTTTCTGGGCCAGCTTGAGCGCACCGACTAATCCTCGGGTGACTATGAATGGCTTGGAGTCATCGCAGGTGAACCTCCATGGCCACAAGGGCTTTGGCAGCGCCTGGATTTGAACCCTGGGTAGATAAGGCTTTACTAGTGTGCCACAACCCAAGTGGTAATTATGGGTCCCATTTAGAAACGAGATGGGACCCATAGAGAATTGATCAAAATGGAAGATGGGTAATCTTGAAGATGACTCTTTTCTTGATTTTGTGAGTGCAGGTGACTCTGGAGCTACTGGTGACAGCAGAAAAGGGTGAGGAGTTGGTTCAACTAGTTGGGAATATGATTACATATTCATAAATACATTCAGATTCATTGTATGTATGTATGTATACATTCTTCCTTCAAGATTACAACTTTTAGTTTCTTGAATTAGAGGGAGAAACTATGAAACAATTGATTGACAGTTTGGAAGAAAGATTGGATAATGTTGCCCACAAAAATCTGGAATTGAGGTGGGGTCCTATGTTTGTGTTACTAGTGTCTATAGGTAGATTTTGCACCATTTATTCACATGTGAAGAAAATATGCAAGAGTTGAGGTTGTGAATTATGATGGAATCATGAGGCATCTAACATGAATGTGGTTCAAGATGATGAAAGTCTCCATTTCCATTTTCATCTTGCTATCCTTTCATTTCTGTAACTCAACCAACTTATTTATCATGCCTAAAATACCCTTATGATAAAAAATAATTCAAATCAAAAGTAATGTTATAACAAGTACGTGGTATTAATGTATAGGAAAAAGGGTTTATACAGAACTTTTGTAATAACAAAGATCAAAATTATATTTGTAATAATATAATAATAAGCTTATATGATAATTGATGGGCAAATTGAACTAAATAGAGTTTAGTATTTGTGTTTTTATTTATTATCTGACCCTCAAAACCCTTATTATGGGCAATCAACTATTAAAAAGATTCATTTTAGGAACTAAAACCAAGTTCATTTTTTTTAATGACAAGTTTTCTCGGTGATTATTTGTGAGCTTAGGTTAGGTTTGAACCTGGAATTGAATTTAATTTTCATTTTTAACGGGCCTAACATAATAGACCCAAGCTGTTTTAGGCTTTTAGCACTTTACTTGTATCCGTCCTATAAATGGGTTATGAGATACGTTGTAAAAACAAAAAAAATATGTAGTATGGACATGTTCTCTTTAATGATTGATCATCATCTAAAATCCGGATTTTTCAACAACTAAATACTTCAAGATTGAGATTTAAGATGCAATTACATATCACACGGTTGGTATCAAGTAGGGGAAGTCTAGTCCAAAAGCAACCAAGTAAGTTTCTAATTTTATAAAAAGAATTAATGAAGTACTAATTATATATAAATTTTAATTAATTATTAAAAAAATAAATAGGGCTTGTAAAAACTTGCTCATTATTTCAAAAATAGTTGTTCAAGCTCGTTTTTCTATCAGGTCGGACGAGATGAGTCTAACGGGTCGTTCAGTCCATAAACAACTCTACTCAAACTAGATGTTTAGAGCATCTCAAACAAATTCTCCAAAATTGAGATTTTAAGGATTCTTTTTCACACTGATTCTCCAAGGTGGCGTTTGGTTCGCTAAATGTTTTTGGATGGAATGAAGTATGTCAAAGGAATTTGATTTTGAAGGGATTGGAATAGAATGTTGTCAGGCTTGACCACTGTTTCTTTGACAGAATTGGAATGAAATTTGTTAAAGGAATAGAAATCTGTCTGTTTGGTTCACATAGGGGCCGTTTACCCAAATGCTTACCCGGTAAGCGCTTACCAATAAAACTAGACACACTAACTTGCTTTACCTGGTAATATTTTAATCATCACGATGATATCTTATACAACAATTTACCCGGTAAGCGCTTACCCGGGTAAGAGTCGTCACTCTCTCTTACCGGGTAAGACTCTTCATTCTTATCCCCGCTCTTACCGGGTAAGATCATATCCTCTTGTCATGTTCATCCGCTATGGTAAATTCCCCGGTAAGCACTTATCGGGTAAACATTTTGTAAACGGTCCCATAACTTTGGAATTGGAATGAAATGTTGATAAATGACCAAAATACCCTTTTTGGTAATTTTAATTTTTCTAAACAAAATATGCTTTAATAAAATAGCGATTAAATATACTTTATTTGTAACAGTGGTTTAGATTGGTGGTGGTTAGTGGTGGTTTAGAACGGCGATTCAGATCGGATGTGGTCGACGGTGGTTCAGAACGGCGGTGGCCAACAGTGGTTCAGATCGGTGGTGGTCGGCGATGGTTCAGATCGGCGGTGGTCGATGGTGGTTGAGAACAGTGGTGGTCGGCGTTGGTCGACGGTGGTTTAGATTGGATGTGGTCGACGGTGGTTCAGAACGACGGTGGCCAACAGTGGTTCAAATCGGTGGTGGTCGGCGATGATTCAGATCGGCGGTGGTTGATGGTGGTTGAGAACGGTGGTGGTCGACGGTGGTTCAGATCGGCGGTGGTTCAGATCGATGATAGTTTAAAATGGCAGTGGTCGGCGATAGTTCAGGTCGGTGGTTGTTCAGATCGACGGTGGTCGGTGGTCGAAGGTGGTTAGTGGTGGTCGATGGTGGTTCAGATCGAAAATGGTTCAGAACGGCGGTAGTTCAAATAGGCGGTGGTCGGTGGTGGTTCAAATTGGCGGTGGTTTAGAGAAGGAACCGATGGAGGCATGATTTAATCATATATATGATTAGGTTATATTGGATTGAGGACATATGTGGTATTATGAAAATAAAGATTACATTCCATCAAAATATCTTTTGAAAATAATTAATAAATGTTATAGTGGAGACCACTTTTGAAAGTATATGTGGATTGCATGTGTGTAGAGGGTAATTGCAAAAGCTAATGTGGCATAATTGAAAGTGAAAATGAATTGCTGGGATGTGGATGGTCTTAGTGGCAAAAAAAAACACAATTTAAGTTACCCATAATTGACCATTAAAAAAAGAAAAGAAAAAGTGAATCCGAAGAAAATTAAGATGGAAGTATTATGATTTAATGAGACCGTATTTTACTCGTGCCCACATGCATGTACTGTAATTAAATTAATAAAGTATAAGCTATATTAATTAATTAATTAATCATGTTGACTAAACCAATATTAATATCATAATCATCCTAAGTTAGTAACATGGAAATAATTAATACTAGTGATATTTAAGGTTTTGTTTGATAACGGTTATAATTAACGTTGACCATGTAATTAAAGTCATATAATCTTGTTGCATTTCGATAATCCCGTTAAAAACAGAGTCGATGTAACCAACAACTCCATGTGAAATGTAACATTTATTTTTTCTTAATAAATAAATAAGAATTAAAAGTACATGTGTTCCTTCCATATTACTTTGCACGTGCATTAAAATTCAATATATCATATAATAATTATACGGGCCCGTAGGTGGAGCCATGATCCGCTTGTTATTTTATGTCTTAATTCTTAACTTTAAAAGAAAAAAAAGCAATATATTCAAATATTTTACATAGACTATTATGATCCCTTCGTTACATAAAACTACATAATTTGTTTTTGTGTTTCAATAAATATAAAAAAGTTAAAAGAACAATTGCATAGTTTGTATTTTGTTTTAAAGATGGTTTTTTTTTTTTATCATTAATCTCATTAAAAAAGTCTGTCAGATAAAGGACATTTTAGTCTTTTTACCTTTTCCATACAGCTAAACAGCGAGACAAACACCATTACCATCCACAACGATAGATATCATGATGCAATCTTCGACAACCCTAATGTCCTCTCTCTCTCTCTCTCACTCACACACACACACAACTCACTTCCCTCTCTTTTTTATAAGCGATCACTTTTACAGCCACCTTACCAAAATCATTTTCTTTCCTTTAAACCTGAAACTTGATCTTTAAACATGAGCAATGAATCAACTCGAGGAGGGGGAAAAGACGGGGTAACATACAACCACCACCACATTCCGTTCATGGATCTAGAATAACAAAAGACAACTCGAGAAAACCCGAACTCTGTTCTCGATCAATTTTCTCTTCGATGGACCGACTTTCTAAAAGTTTTCGTTCAAAAATAATTGGTGAATCATATGATATAATTTTTGTGTTCATTATCATCACCCACTTTGAACTATAACCAAAAAAGAAAAAAGAACAATGACCGGTGATGACAATCGGATTTTGGCTACAACAAGCCTATATAAAAGAAATTCCATAAAAAAGTTAAAAAGACTAAAATACCCCTCATCTCATGAACATCTTCTAATACACTCAATCAAATGATCTCTTTTCAAAACAAAACGCAACCTATAATGACCATTCTTATACATATTGAAACACAAAGATGATTTCCATAGTTTTGTACAAATCACAGGGACCAAAATTGTAGTTTACTCTTTTACATAATTTTATAAAAATTCAGTTTCTTGTTTCCATAGTTATGATATATATTGTATATACAACTTCATCACTCTCATCAAAACTCCATTTTCACACCTTCAAATTCATCTGGGTTTCTTTCTGTGATCTTCAAAAACCCATCTCTTCTATCAACCCATCTTTCAAATGGGTACATCATTTCACCCAATCTTTTCCATTTTCACTTTCATTTCCATTTTAATTTCAACTTTCTCCATATCACATTCACAAGATTGCAACACTTACACCTTCTCAAACAACAATCACTACACCACATGTATCACTTTACCACTTTTAAACTCACACCTCCACTGGAACTACCACCCCACCAACGCCACCGTCGACGTGGCTTTCCGGCACACCGGAGTTTCAACCTCTCAATGGGTCGCTTGGGCACTCAACCTTCAAGGGTCGGGTATGGTTGGAGCCCAAGCACTTGTTGCTTTGATAGCCTCAAATGGGTCGGTTCGGGCTTACACGTCGTCGGTTTCGGGTTATGGAACGGGTATGGGACCGACCCATTTGAGTTTTGATGTGCCCAAAATTTCTGCTGTGGTGGTTAATGGGGATGTGGTGATTTATGCGAGTTTGGTGTTGGGTGGTGGGAGGACGAGTTATAACCAGGTGTGGCAGGTGGGTCCTGTTTCCGATGGAGCTCCGGCGATTCATCAGATGGGTCCGGATAATAGGAAGTCAGTTGGGACGGTGGATTTTGTTAGTGGGCTGGCTAGTGGTGATGGTGGCGACGTGGGTGGTTCACGGCGGCGCCGGAGAAATGTAAGTTTTTTTTTCTTTTTTTTCCCCTCTAAAATCACAGATTACTTGCAACAGAGATTCTTCAATTTTTTCTAAAAAAATGGAGAATTCAAATTCAAATTCTCAAAAAAGAAATTACATTCACCTCCGGCTTCTTCGATTACAATATAATTATATTGTGGTGCGGTTTGCACCGTATATGCGGTTTAAACATTTTCCCAAACTGCACCGCATATACCCCTAACGCAATTTATACAATCCAATCCAATAATTATAAGATCAAAACTTCATCTTAAAATCAACGATAATGTGACCGTAATCAAAAAATAAGAATATTAATACCTATTAGATAAGATAACTATTGCAATTGTTTGTATATATATATATATATATATGTACGGGTTGATAACTCAACCACAAACCACACCGCATAGTATGGGTTGGTAAAAATGCAAACCGCACCGCGGAAGTTGAAAACCGCGTTTTACGATGTGGACCGTTTATGCGGTTTGACAGTTTAAATAAACACCCCCAATAATTACATTATTATCATAAATATTATTTATCTTCTAAGCATTTAATTTCAAATAAAATATACAGTAATAAAAGAGTATTTCTCTCTCTCATGATAATCATCTTTTGAGAAATTTTCAAATTTAAAGAATTTCAAGCTCTCTCTTTGTTTTCATTTTGAATTTGTTGAAGTAAAAAATTGTTCAAAATCCATATTTTTTCAATTTTTGGAGAATCGGTTAGAAATGTTTTTAGATGCCTACATCATAAAACCACAAAAAATAAAATTATTTGGAATATAGTATGGTACAAACGGTGTATGCATAAGTACAAGCGAATGATGCACTTTAATCAAAATAATATTTTTTAATGAATTTTGCAATTTTCCATTAACCCATGTGATAAATCAATGGAAATTATAAATCGTGCAAAAAGGTAGTTGATACATTAATGCACGAATCATAAAAAGAGCAAATGTATACGGATCTTTTCTCTACTCAAATAAATTGTTTTTGTGAATACCCCGATTTCTGATATTTAAAGAAACATCATGCAACCAAAACAAAATAATGGGAATTATTCATGTGGATATGTATGATGGGTAATTGGTTTCAATAATTTTGACAGATTCATGGAGTGTTGAACGCTGTGAGTTGGGGACTAATGATGCCAATGGGAGCCATGGCTGCAAGATATCTAAAGGTGTTCAACTCACCTAACCCAGCCTGGTTCTACATCCATGTTACTTGCCAAGTTTCGGCCTACAGTGTCGGTGTAGCCGGATGGGTCACCGGACTCAAGCTCGGCAGCGACTCTGTTGGTATCAAATACGATACTCACCGGAACATCGGGATTGCCCTATTTGCCCTCGGAACCCTTCAGGTATACACACATCACCATCTTTGTTTACAATCTTGCTAACAATCTAATACAATCCTACATCAGCTAGACATGTACCATCAAATCATCCAATCTCTAGATGCGTAAACCCTCTCCGATCACAACACAAAAAAACGACCAAATTGGTGGGCCCATTATCACCAAAATAAATTAAACTCCAACCACACAACACATATGCCTTTCTCTCCCATCTCCGGATTTTGCAACCCTTTGGTGGGCCCATTAACCTCAAACCTGTGTATACGTAGGGACATCCCCTCTCTTTAAACCACCTCCGACCACAACACCAAAAAGAACACCAAATCGGTGGGACCATTAACACCAAAATAAAAATTAAACTCCAACCACACGGCATATATGCCGTTTGAATGGGAAGACGGCATATATGCCGTTTGAACAGGAACAAGGCATATATACCTTTTTTCTCTCCCATCTCTCGGCATTTCGCCGTTCTTTTTGCTTTCCAAACCTGGAAAATGGTGTTTTTGCAATACGGTTGGACAGAGAGATTCAAATGGGTTCCACATATCCTAACACAAACAAACTGCTTCATTTGGTTTGTGTGTTCAGGCATTTGCTCTGCTTCTGAGGCCAAAGCCAGAAAACAAGTACAGGTTTTACTGGAACATCTACCACCACAGCATAGGATACACTGTGATCATCCTAAGCATCATCAATGTGTTCAAAGGGTTTGATATCTTGGACCCTGAGAAAAAGTGGAAGAAGGCGTACATCGGTATGCTTATCTTTTTGGGGGTCAATGCAGTTATCTTGGAAGCTTATACATGGGTTGTTGTTCTTAAGAGAAAGAAGGACGACAAAAGGGCACACGTAGGCAATGGCTACAGCCTGTCAACATAGAGATGAAGGGTTTTCCGGACCCTCTTCTGTTTAGTTACATTCTTTGTTTTCATGACTTGTTGGGAGGAGATGATTAGTACTTTGGACATGAGTTGTAATTCTTTTGGTGGTATATATATGTATTAACATTTGATGTGCATAGTGGGAAGTAATCGAGGTCTACTCTTTTGGGCAGAGGTCAGGTTTGCGTACATCCCACCCCTCGGACCCCACCTCCAGATAGGATATACTATGCTTGTTTGGTTTGGTTAGTGGGAACTAATCGAGCTAAGCATATTATGACACAACTTAAGCTATATTAGGAATCAACAAAACTAGACTAGGGGTACAACTTTAGCTGCATGAGCTACAAATCATTCTAGCAGTAAAAAGAATGGCAGGAATGAATACTAGCAAGCATAAATATGCAGGCATTTCTACTTGGTTCAACAAATAAAAGAAGTTACCAAGTACTAGTTTTAGAGTGGCGACCGATGTTTATCAACAGGAGATTTCTTCGCATTGCTTCGTAGTCGAGCATGCTTGACCTTTCAGCTCCAAGGTAGCAATTTCCTTCACAACTTCAGCTTTGTCTGCTTCAAATTGCTCATCGGCTGCAGAAAGTATGATTCTAAGCATTTTGTTACAGTAGCGGAAATTGGAATGACAAACCTTTGTACCTTTTTCAAGACTGAAGTCGCTAAAAAACCGAATGAGCTTGCTTCTATTTGCAACTAGCACGTTCACGATCTCTGGAGGCTTTTTCTGGTTAGCAGGAAAAAGCTATTCCAGAAAGAGAGACCCATTTACATAAAACACAATTTAGACGAGAAATCCAAGTAAAGAAACCATAACTAGTATTAAACATCGCAACAATTAATAAATTACCTTGAACACATGGAAAGCTTCTACCTGTATGGTCTTGTTTGAATCCTGGAGAAACAAAGAAAGAAAATGGTCAATGGGCATTGCGCAAATGTTGAAGTTAAATTGCAATGGGATAAATGAATAATACCCTAAGAAGATTCATAAGTATTCTCATGTTGTCCAATGAGCTCACATATCGGACCATCACAAAGGCATTTGAACGATCCAGTAACAATGCTCCTAACAGCTGAAATGAGTCACAGCCATAACCACAGTAAATTCAAGAGGAGAAAACATGCATCTCACTTGTTCATGCAACAAAAAAGCACAAAGAAACAACCAAGGAGTCCAATCAATCAAGATAATGGGATCATCTGTTACTCTAATGAACATTAAACGGAGACAACATAAAATGATGGTACTTATAATGATATAGAAATGGGAAAAATGCATCAAAATGCAACAAAGTTTGGTTTAGTTCCTGTTTAGTGTAACAAAGATATTTTTTATTCTCAATTGATGTAACAAAGCTTCAAAATTTCCTATTTTGTACCCATTTTGACTAGATGTGATCATTTACGGGCTTGGGCGGGCCACGGACCGGGCCTAACATATTTTTCTTGTCCAACGGGCCTAGTATAGCAAACCCAAACCCGTTTTTGCAGGCTTGAGAACTTGTCCATACCCGTCCTATAAACAGGTCGGGCTTGCCAACGGGCCTAAAAATTTACATTTAAAAAACTTATATAAAATGGTAAGTTATGTAAAATTATCCAAAAACCAAAATACATAATTTTTTCCAACTAAAAAACGTAAAATGTACTAATGTATACAACGTAAGAAAAAATATTTTTCACAAAATATGGAGTATAGACTTTTCCTCTCCAAAGATTATCACCTTTCGAAGTTCGGATTCGTCAACAACAAAGTATTTAACCACATAATATTTCAAGATCGGAATCGTAGACGTACTATATGACATATCACATATAGTATATATTTGAAGATGGTTGGTACTTAGTTGAGGGAGTCCAACCCAAAACCACTTCTGAACTTTTTCTTATACGATATTAATTATATAAAAAAATTAATTGATTATAATTATATAACGGGCCGGGCAGGCCTGTCCAAATTCATTTTTTATTGCCCAAGCCCGCCCGATACCTTGAACAGTCCCGCCCAAGCCCGCCCATATTTTCTTAAATGGTTGTCCAAGCCCGCTTTTCTAACGGGCTGGACGGGCCGGGTCTAGCGGGCCTTACCGCCCATGAACAACTCTAATTTTGACCGGTAACCTATTTGATCTTGTAACATTTGTTGACTAGGATACCCGTTGAAGGGTTTAAGAAAGGGTTACGGCAAAGCAGACGATAAACTTTATATCTACATAATCAAATGTTACAAGATCAACATGTTACCGGTTAAAATGTTAAAATAATTAAAAAAAAACTTTGAAACTTTGTTACATTGGCTGATAAAAAAATTTATTTGTTACACTAAATAGGAACTAGCGAGTTTAGCTGAATTTTGATGCATATTGCCCCTATAGAAAAAGAGGTCAAATAATCAATACTAGACCTTGACAGCATTCCGTCTAGTGATGTAGTTGGGAGATTCCAGCAATGGGTTGTATTCTTGGAAGAACTGCACCCAAAAGTATAGTTAAGAGATAGTGGAACCAAGAGTTGGCAACACATAAAAGTGTGGTCAATATCAAACATAACTTTGAGATGGCGCTGCTATATTAGATTCAGGTGAGTATACTACAAACATGTGGACAAACTTTGTATGCACAATATGCACAGGTTATGTAATGTACCCATGAGATATTTCAATGGACTTCCAATGTGACTCCATCAGACAGTACATGCACAGTTGGGTTTGTTGCTAGGAGTGTTCTTAAATAAGGTGCCCCTTTTGTGGCCCTTGGCATGGAATCCAGAGGATGCCAACCACTTACACTATTAGCAGGCATCTTCTTGTAAATGAGTCCCCCGTGAGCAAGTCTACCCAAGTTTGGATTTTACCCATATTGATTAAATTGAACACATCAACCTCATCCTTGAAGAACTAAAAAAACAGTGCATAATCACAAAGAATCAGTCTATCTGTGGATATCCCACCATAAATTCTGGTTGATATCATTTTCCTGTTTGTGGGTAACTTATGGGTCGTGGCTGAGTACAAGAAGTAGAGGTCGATTGATTGGATTTCCAATGGTCAAAACCCAGTGATGGTCTCACACCACCTCGCATATAAAATGGAGACTGATGTAAGCACTACAACACTTACCCAATCATAATTTTTGGAGAGAAATTCAGCAATAGTTGATTTATGCCTGGTCAATAGCTCCTGAAATAGGAATTAAAAAACCATCACCATTTTATCGAATACTAGCACTATTACAAACATTATATTCGAATTTCACATGTATAGTTAGCATATCCTACAGACTGTTCAGAAAACAAAACTTGACATATTGAAACAATTGTCATACTTGTACCTTACTGGAAGAGGCTTACTGAAACAAACAATACTACAGGAAGCTCAAATGATACAAAAAAACATGAAAGTGTCATGGCTATAGCTTTTTTTATACTGGGAGAATGGTGATCTCCACCATTTAAACTTGCTAGATCATGCATTATTTAATTGTGGACCAGAGAAGCCAAAGTTCTTGCTATATATTTTCTTATCACCACTGCCATTTTGTTCATCTTTTTCCTCTTTCAAGCAAATTCAAGTACACAAAACTCTTTCCAGCCTACCAATGCATCAACTTTACAATTGCTGTAATCGAACTCCAATTATCAAACTGGATGGTGTGATAATGCCGAAGGAAATGGAGCACTACATATCTGGTTGAGTTCATGTAACAGAGCACACGGTTATAAAAAGAGCTCAACATGGTGACCATGCCTGCAACCTTTCAAAAACTTAATACAGGAAAGGGCTCACGATACTTAACTCTAAATGTTGCTGCTGCATCTGATGCTATGTCAAAACTTGGATCTTGTATGTACCTGAAGAACTTTTTAATGTGATCTGACTCCAAGATATATCTGTGAAAATGAGAAAAGTTGACTTATATTTTAGTTACATACATTGCCATCAGAAACAGATAATAATAGACCTGAATTCATCAAGCATGCAATACAATAGTTCAGCTTATATGACTTAAGGAGGTAGAACAGGTCTTATTACACTGAAATGATCTCATTACCAGCATACTATAAAAAATGAAGTTTTATTCGGAAAGTGTCGTAAATCACCACCCTTCAGGAAAAGGATGCATGATAAAGGCATGCATTAAGGCAGGTTAAACTTTGAGGCAAGAATTAATAAAGAGTTGGGAGTACTTCATTCACAAAACCCTCCAAAGTTTAACCTAAACTTGCTGCACAATTCTACTAGAAAAATGAACAAACATCTTGACTTCAACATCTGCAGAGTAGTTTACCATATTTTGCTGGTAACCACTCCTTCCTTACTAAATCTGAGATATAGTACACAAATGGCAAGTGTTTATGGCATGCAACCCTAAACTGCACTTGCTATTTTAGTTTAAATGATATAAGATGCTTTTCAGTATCAACAATGGCTAGTCATTCCTCTACCTTGGGATGTGATGCATGAATTTGGTAACACACAAGTGTTAAGCACTTTCTAGTGTGCACTTTAGTTTTCGAATGTCTCATTCAGCATCAACCAAACAGAGTAATCACTTCATGAGCTAATAGTAGCACGTACTATCACTTCAAGAGCAAATTGTATCACATCTATCATGACAATGTTAAATGTCCCAACTAGCTCACAATGTACCATTTACAAACATATAGCAGGCTGACAAATGAAAAAACCAGATCTTGTCAATGATGCTTACTTCGCAGCAACTTGATGCCGAATACATTCTCTTAAAATTGCACCGTACGATATAGCAAGCTCTGAGTCATCACAGCTGAACATGAACATATTTGTAGATTAAACTTGGAGTCATGTTAAACGAGAAGCAAAATGTGCTAATAACTCAAACATCAAAATACCTACCACAGTTAATTAGAATTACAAAAACTAGGCAAAACAAAATGAGTAATCAAGTTAAAGATCAGAAAACCAAACACATGTGCTATCTCCCTGTGAAGACAATTGATAATATTGGAGAATGTTATGAACATGTATAAAGGATCAGAGAGTGAAATGCCCAGATTAGCATGGCCATAAGAAAATCCGAGCCCTGTCACTGTTTATCGTCGATTGGTTTGGGTTCATTATTAGTCTAGGGCTTCAGTTGTTGGTTCTGCGGTTAAGGGTTCAAATGTTCAAGCCCTCAGCCCCTGACATCGTTTATCGTCAATGGATCAGAAGTTGAAGATAATGGCTGATTTCTCTTGTGCGGGTGCTAAGTGCAATGGCGTTGAGTTCATTAGGCTGTGCTGTGGGTTTGCAAAGCTTTTGAATTTAGGTGTGTCAACGTTAAGAAGCTTGTCTCGATTATGTTAGATCATTTCAAGTGTATAGTTTATGGTTGCTTTTTCAAGTTCAAAGACAGAACCAATGGGATCCATTTTGCAGCAAAAAGATGAAGGAAGTTCAAGATGCAATTTCCCTCTGTCGGCATAATCTTAACTCTCGAAGGTTGAAAAGTTTGCAGGTCTTTTAGGGGTTTAAATTTGAAAGGATGCTAAGAAAGATTAACAGAGGAGGAAAAATATCTACATGTTCAGAAAATAAGTTACTTTTTTCCTGATACATATGAAGGTGCTCAATTGCTCACTGCTATCCATCATTAGAGTTCCCTAACCATATCCGCTGTTTTCACTCATTCAATATTCACTCCACAGATCATCTTAACCAGATTACTATATTGCAACAATAGAACTACCAAGAAAGAGCTATACCGCATGTTTATTTGCTTTCTTTTATTCAACTCAAACAAACTTCCTTGAATTAATTGAAAATTGGTAAACCAAAGAAATTATTAATTATTCAACTTAAATCAGGGACTCAAGGCTGGAAGCTTCTCTTGGATGATTAAATGATACGTAGCATACAAGACATACAATTTGCAAAAATAAAGCTGGACACAGATAACTAGATAAAATCTTGTAACAGAGGGCTCACCCTGGTACCAGCATATCCAGAAGGTCTATGTTGCACTCCAAATATTCAGAGGCAAGATAGCGTCCATTCACTCTTTGCCTCTGCAAATTTGCGATCACGTGCGTAACATCTTGACGTGTCTGCACGATACCAAACTCATTTCTATTTACAGCATGGAAAAGAGAAATAGGATAAGAATTGAATCATTCCTCAAATCGGCCTTAAAGAGCCTAAATAAAATTACATATACCCATCCCCTTGGTCCCACAATTAAACATAGTTCATGCTACATACCCCAGGATCCAAACTAGTAAGGGAAGCTATTAGTATGCGCAATGTATCTTCTTTGAAGAATTCCTGCGTCAACTTTACACAGGCATCTTCTGCCGGCTCTGACCTTTCATCTCCATAAAGTACTGTCCTCATTTCAAGAATGACTTTTCTCAGTTCACAAATCTGCATCATGAGTACAAATTGAAGAACTGTGTTCTGATATATAGCCAACAGCTACAAGAGCACATAAAATTCTAATATTGTCTAAAACATCAATCATAAATCAGAACCGAAAATATTGAATTTCATATTCATGCTAATAATGTATCATACGGATCCAAGTATAAGTCTCAACACCCTATTAGGATCCAAGTCCCACCAAGGTTCAATAACAAGAATGCCTTTTCAATATGACTCTAGCCCGGGTCCAATTAAAAACGCTCTTCTTTGTATAACTTCAAAGAACTCCCTACAATAATTCATGAACTAATTATTCTTTTCACATCCTACACCATAACAACATGCACATATATAGCTTCAGTAAGTCCTATAGCAGTTAATAGACTGTTGGTACAAAAAGAGGCATGCAGTTGATCATCACCTCAAAGTTATGTCAGATGTTTCAACCACAAAGCTGGAATACTAACACAATTATTGCAAACATACATGCATGTATAACACCAAGTGAGCATCTCACAACAAATTACACAAATCCTTTGGACCGAGACATAGAACTAACAACCCTATGTTTGCATATCATGCATATATCCATCCTTTTGTCCAGTGTTAGGATCCGTATCCATGGGCAATCTTAACTATTGATACAGATCAATTAAATTCAATAGAATTTCATACGAATATAATAATTGGTCAAACAAAAACACAAACTTTTTACATCGACAACTCAGAAAGAAGTACCAATGTCAAATCTAGAAGTTTGTAGAATTAAACCTTCTCTCGACGTTTGGTTTTACGAATAGCAGGATTTGGGGCGGTGTAAGGTAGGAGGTGACGGAGGTGATGAACGAGCTCCACAGGGGTGCGAGGCTTTGATTTGAAAAGCCCCTTCATTTGTTTGGAAAAACACGGCACAACGAGAGTCCCCGTTGTCTTTTTTTCGTGAGAAATTTCACAGATGGTTATAGATTTCGGGTAATTAGGGTTTTGGAATTGAAATGCGATGAAGGATCAGATGAAACGATGGTGTCGTCGTCGATGGATGCGAGCCTTTGATTGACGAACATTATGGAATATATGATCTCAGATTGAAAGATGAAAAGGGGAAATTGCAAGTAGATTTAGGGTTCGTAAATGTATTGAATTTTATGTATGAATCCATTTGGGAAGAGGGTTTGATGGTGGAGTAACTGCCAGTTATTCCCAAAATTTAGCGGGAAGACACGTAGGACAACTCTTCTGCAAATACCCAGACCTCTCTAGTTGCACGTGACCTTTCCTGATTGCACGTGACCCTTAATACCCTCCAAACCATAACACGATTAAAGATTTGTTTCGATGTAGTAGTCTTAATAAGCAGCTTTTACTTTTTGGATTGGAAAAATATAAAAATGCTTATACCGATTTGTCACCATCAATGATTAAGCGTTTTTGATAAGTCATTTCATTCTAACTTATTAACTTCATTGAAAAGCGTGAGAATTTGATCTCAACCATTGATCACTTATAATCTCAAACTCACCCATTGATCGCTCTTCGTAAGAGAATCGATGATGTGCATCTTATTCTAAGGTGCATCCAACGGTTGATAACCTGACCGATTATCACGTTTCTCATGTTAACTCAATTTTTCATCAGAACTCAACCATATATAAATATATAATATTATATATAGACAAATTAGTGGTTTAAAACACCTATCCGATACCTTAAACTGTACACCACACCAGATTGTTCGAGTTGGCTTTTTTCCAAATAGAACCGGACCGGCTAAAATGTTAAAGATAGTCTGATGTAATTTAGTTTGACCGGTTTTTAAGATCTCATTATTTTTCTAAAAAAAAAGGAAAATTGGAGTATAGATAAAGTTGTCCGTGTGTGTTAATGTATATGTGTAGATTGAAAAAGTTTTTGTTTGAGAGAATTTTTTCATAGACGGGAGAATCATATTTTTTTTTATTTGGAGGAACAGTTTTGGAAAACTTAGTTGTCTGCATAAAACTATCCCTAAAAGTTTACTGAATCAACCATTTTCTATATTATTAATTAACTATCAAATAGTCACATATAATTTACCATATTAAACTCGTTAGACTACTAACAAGAAAACCGTTAGAAAGTTAAAAAAATGTCCCAAAAAGAATAATAAACACCTAGAAGGCTAACTGCTGATAAGCTAGCTGGTAGACGGTAGCTGATAAGCTAGCTGATGAAAAAGTCACGTTTGACAAAAACTAGCTTATAAACATTTAAATTACCAAAAAGAACATTAATTATTTATTTATAATTAAAAGTTAATATATAGGCATTGTTTGGCAAACTAGCTTATAAGCTAGTTGGTAGCTGATAAGCCAACTTTTTAAAACGTTACTACGAGTATAAGCTAGCTTATGGTCATACAAACATGTACTAGAAAAAAAGCTAGTTTATAAGCTAATTTTTTATTTTGCCAAACATAGCCATAATTATAAATATTAATGAGAAGCATAATTGAAATAATCATAAAAAACTCCTAATAATAGCTTATCAAAAAACTAACTTATGTTATCCAAACATGTAAATAAGCTGGCTTATTCTTGCGAAACAATCAGAATTTTTTTATCTATTCTTGTATTCATACATGGAATAAACCAGGGCCACAAACCTCAAAACTTACAACAACATCAAAAACCAGTAGAAACCAAAGACGACGCCATGTTCATCCTACACAGAATGGCTTCATCATCTCACCCTCTCTTCACTTCATCTCTTCGATTACCATCAAACCCTACTTCTTCATCTTCTTCCCTTCTCTTCAACCCCATCTCCAAACAATTTTACGACCGAAAGCTTCCATCCTTTTCTCTCTTCCACAAACCTCATTCTCATCGCTTCTCATCCTCGCCGGCCGCCGTTGCCACCGACACAGGTACCGCCGTCGACAATAATGCTTCCGATGACGTTCCTAAGCAGGAGGAGAAAGTAGTTCTTCCTACTAATGAATCATCCCAAACACTCCTCAGAATTCGTCATACTGTAAACCCTATTTTCCTTTTTAGTCTTTGTTAATTTGATGTATTTTCTTCTTATTTTTTTCATAAATTTCCACTAATTTATGAATCCTTAATTGTAATAAACTCAGATACCGTTTGTGTATGGAAATGAAATTGTTTAGGTTAACTGGATTTTGGTATTTTTTCCCAAAAACCAGAGATGCATTTTGACTTTTGGAAGTCAAATTCAGGGATGACAACATTAAATTGGTATGGATTTTGTTGACAAAATTTGGTCATGGCATTCAGTTTTGTAAGAACATATTGTAAGAACACATTTCGTGCTGCTAATTACTTAATTTATGACAATTTGATAAAACTTGTAAAACAAATCTGAAATGCTAGTGATCCCCCAATTTAGAGGATAGGTTTGTTTTCGATGGCACACATTTCTCGAAGTTAGTTCAACCCATAACGATTTAACCCATGTTCCGGAACCATTGCTAACACCACTTCAAGTAACGTTTCGATAAACTTCAGGGGTTTCCCCCCATCTTTTGCCAATTATGCCCCATTATCTTTTTCATATAAGTTATTTGACATGTTCTTTTAGGTCATTTTACGTTGTCATCTAGCTGGTTTTTACCAAACATAACTACTTTATGAGTTTATCGGCTAACAACTAGCTTATCGGTTAGTTTGCTACTTAGCCTTAGAATGTTAAGAGTGTTTGTGATAATTGGTGCTATCGAGTTATGTGTTTGCTAATGTTTAATGCATAGATGATTGATCGGGCTAGGTGATTTTACGTATGGATGCAGTGTGCTCATGTTATGGCTATGGCCGTTCAAAAAGTATTCCCGGATGCCAAAGTAACCATTGGTCCATGGATCGAACATGGATTTTACTACGATTTTGATATAGAGTCTTTGACCGATAAGGACCTCAAGAGGATAAAGAAGGAGATGGTAAGCTGTTTCAAATGTAGCTTATGCTGTTTGCCGTAGTTTCTTTGGTCATAAACTCGGGAAGACATTAATAAATTGTTGTTTCAGGGTACGTAATTCGTTCTTTAATCATCTGTAGGATCGTATCATTGGTCGAAACTTACCTCTTGTAAGAGAAGAAGTAACAAGAGACGAAGCTCAGAAAAGAATAGCGGCCATTAATGAACCTTACAAATTGGAGATCTTGGATGGTATTAAGGAAGAGCCTATCACCATATATCATATTGGTAACGCTCGTCTTACCTTATTTCATTTGTTTCAATCTCATCTGACACTGAACCAAACCAAACAAACCCAGTATATATAAATAATGTTATCCGTCTCAAAGGGTAGAACGGTTGTTTCTGTGAATATCCTGAATCTCATTCGATGCCCATAAGTCAAAAGTCAACATTTTGTTTTTGAGGGTCGAATCTTTTTAACTTTTGTACTTCACTTTTTATCGTAAACTAACCATTGCTCTTGTTAAATTGATTAAAGAACGTTGTGGTTTTGCAAGAACAGACGTTTTTTACAGGTACTTGGGCACATTTTGTCCAAGGTAGCTTATTTCTGCAAAGTGTAGTGTTTCTCCTTTTCGTTTTCGAGAGATTGTTGGGTTATTTCTAACGAAAAGCCAAATACACTGGTTTGAAAAGTCGATCGTTCTTTCTCTTTTTTTCATTTTCGAAAGATTGTTGGATTCTTCTTTTCTAGGTAATGAATGGTGGGATCTTTGTGCCGGTCCTCACGTTGAAACTACTGGAAACATTAATAGGCGAGCTGTACAACTTGAATCCGTTGCCGGTGCTTATTGGAGGGGAGACGTAAATAAACCAATGCTTCAAAGAATTTATGGCACTGCATGGGAGAATGAAGAACAATTGAAAGCGTATTTACACTTCAAAGAAGAGGCTAAGCGTCGTGATCACAGGCGTCTTGGCCAAGATCTTGACCTCTTTTCTATACAGGTAGTTAATCATAAACCATAAACCCTAAACTCTAAACCCTGAACGCTCTTAAAATGGGTTTGAATTGGTTTTTAGTGATCATAATTGAACATATTTCAGTAAAATTTATTCTTCTAAATCTACAGGATGATGCCGGTGGAGGGTTAGTGTTTTGGCATCCGAAAGGTGCCGTAGTGAGGCACATAATCGAAGATTTGTGGAAAAAGATTCACACAAAATGTGGTTACGATCTTCTTTATACTCCACATGTGGCCAAGGAAGACCTTTGGAGTATTAGCGGTCATTTGGACTTCTACCGAGAGAATATGTACGACCAGATGAAGATTGAGGAAGAACTTTATCAGCTTCGTCCGATGAACTGCCCTTACCATATTTTGATTTACAAACGAAAACCTCACTCTTATCGTGATTTTCCAATCCGAGTTGCAGAGTTAGGAACGGTTTATAGATACGAATTGTCCGGTAGCTTACACGGGCTTTTCCGTGTAAGAGGCTTCACTCAGGTAAACGTGTCTTCGCTTTATAACGGATATGGATACACATTGCTTTGTATACGTATTCAAATCACTACAACAAATCGACTTTAAGGACGTCAAGTATGTCTAAGGGGCCATTTACCAAATTCTTACCCGGTAAGCACTTACCGGCAAGATATTCACCTTCATTTACCTTATCGTGTAACATCCTTGGCCATGGAAATAGATTGTTGGTAAGCAATTTAAACCCGGTAAGCTCTTACCGGGTAAGAGCCGTTTCCCACACTTACCGGGTAAGACTCTTTGTTCCTTGTCTTATCTCTTACCGGGTAAGATTGTCGGTCCTTTCTATGCTCAATCAATAAGGTAAATGATATTGACAGGCGCTTACCCAGTAAGCGTTTAGTAAACGGCCCCTAAATGTCCTAACAAATTGCATTATAGTCCTTTAGTTTATAGGACCAAACAATTGAGCGTCCTATGTAAAGGTGTTATAATAAGTTGATAAGACTTTTTGGACCTCCTAACAATTTTTTAGGACAAATTTCAAATAAAACGTTTTATTAGTCTTTTTACGTGACATTATTTGAAAAAATGTCTATAAAAAGATGTTTTCATAAAAGTGTCCTATAAATTTCGAAAGTGTCCTAAAAAACCTGTCAAGATACCCAAATACGGCCAAATATTCTATTTTAACACCTTTATATAGGACGCATAATTGTTTGGATTATAAACTTTTAAGTCCTATAAAGCACGACATTTAGACTTGTTTGGCATCCTATAAAGCCAAAATTGCAGTGGATGTATTGGTGTTGTAGCTTTTAATCGATTGATACATATTGTGTGTTTATATTGTTGATTTACAGGATGATGCACATATTTTTTGCTTAGAGGATCAAATTAAAGACGAAATCAAGGGTGTCTTGGATCTCACTGAGCAAATGTTGCTCCAATTTGGCTTCGAAAAGTATGAAGTCAACCTTTCGACTAAGCCCGAGAAAGCCGTAGGCGATGACGATATATGGGTCAAAGCAACGGGTGCACTAAAAGACGCATTGAACGATAAAGGATGGACCTACGAAGTTGATGAAGGTGGTGGCGCATTTTATGGCCCAAAGATCGATCTCAAGATTGAGGACGCCCTTGGTAGGAAGTGGCAATGCTCCACGATACAGGTACGTTCGTATTTGGACTGTTGGTTTGATTGTGTTTGTGAAACGGGCATGACAATAAGATCTTTTGTGCGCGTAGGTTGACTTCAACTTGCCGCAGCGTTTCGACATTACGTATATTGATTCAAACTCGGAGCGGAAGAGGCCGATCATGATCCACAGAGCGGTTCTTGGATCTTTGGAGCGGTTCTTCGGAGTACTTATCGAGCATTATGCTGGGGATTTCCCGTTATGGCTCTCGCCAATTCAAGCTCGAATTCTACCAGTCACCGACACACAGGTAAAATAGAGGGTCAACATTTTATCGGAAAAGTCTTATCTGTCTCTTGAGACAGGGTAAGGTTTGCATTAATCTTATACCCAGACCTACATTCGGGTGGTATATACTTAGAGATGCACAAACAAAACCCGAAGCCTGGTTGGGGCCAGGCCTCAAAGCCCAATCAGGCCGAAATTTTGGGCCGAAAAAGCCCCGTTCAGGTCCGATTAAGCCCTGCCTAAAAAAGCCTGATCGGGCCCTTTTCAACCCCAAAGCCCGGCCCACTCTGGCCTTTCTCTCTACCCACTAAAAACTGGCTTGGAAGGCCCGGGCCATGTGCATCTCTATATATATTGAGTTTGTTTGGTTTGGTCTGGAATCTGTATTAACATTTACTCCCTCTGTACCAGAATAAATGTCCACAACGAAAAAGACACAGTTTAGAATTGTGTAATTATTACACTCTTTAATGAGCTAAATGACAATTTTACCCTTAATAAGACGGGGAGTAACGAATTTATTCATCTTATAATTAAGGATAGAATTGGAAAGCAGACACTTACTTTTGATGGTGGACACTTATTTTGGGACAAATTGGAATATAAAAGTGGACACTTATTTTGGGATAGAGGGAATAACTGGGTAGATAGTTTTAGGAAGACGTTTAACTATTTGTTAAATGTCTAAAATACCCATCAGAGTTGACGATTATAACGAGGAGGTAATGTCTTTTTTCAGCTCGAATACTGTAAAGAGATTACGGAGAAGATGAAAGCTAGTGGCATACGAGTGGAGTTGTGCACGGGCGAGCGACTGCCTAAGCTCATTAGAAACGCGGAGAAGCAAAAGATACCGTTAATGGCTGTCGTGGGGCCCAAGGAGGTCGAGACACAGAGCGTTACAGTTAGATCTAGGTTTGGCGGGGAGCTGGGAACCATGGACGTCCATGATTTTATCGATAGGATCAATAACGCTGTCGAAACCCGAACATTTGTTTGAAACGATTTGTGAACGAAGATTGTTGTTGCAAATCGTGAAACGATCGGTTAGCGATTTTTGGTATAAACACACATTGTGAAACAAATACTCACAAGTAATAACACTATCACTGTTACTGTAAGGTTTTATAATTCGCTTGTATTGTTTTGTTCTTGAAAAGGAATCATAATTCGTTCATATTCTCGGACTTGACTGAAAACTCGCCGGTAGTTAAAATCCAAACTCGGCTCGAACTTTATTGCAATTTTTCCGAACTCGAACCAAGCTTATTCATTGAAGTTTACAAGTCTCTTTTCTTCAATTATAAACCTTATATATAAGAGTAGATCTATCTTACGAACTTTTCAAGTTGAGTATCGGGTAGCTCGACTCGACTCGTTAGTATGTCGAGTCAAGCTCGACTTCCAATCAAGTGTTGACTTAGTCGATTTCGAATATCTCACGAGTCAATCTCGTCTCGTTTACATCCCTAGTTTAAACTATGGACCATGGTTTACCAACTCACGAAGAAATTTCAAAATTAGTCTTTTTATACAACAGTACAACACTATTGACCCGACGACCTAGTAGCTAGGTTGATTGTTACTTAATCGCATGTGATTTTATACTATAAAATCACATGTGATTTATACTAAAATCACATGTGATTTATACTAAAATCACATGTGATTTATACTAAAATCACATGTGATATAAGTGTTTTCGCATTGTGTAAGTTGACTTTCTCATTTGAACATCCACACACACATCTATACTATATTATAATGCAACCTAAACGATTAAAAATGAGATATGATTTACGTAGAAATGAAGCATCAGCTTGGATGCCAAACTCCAACATGCATAACTTAGATTTTACTTTATGTTTCTTTTTACTTATTTCCCATTGTGGTTCTTGTTACTAATAATTTTTGTAGTATCGTAGCATGTATGCAAACTATTAAAATGATCTTAAATACTAATTATTGTTCAAAGTTTCATGTAACAATATAATTATATATATATATATATATATACACGTACACAAAGAGAGAAAGAGGGAGGAGGAGAACATTTGACAAAAAATCCGTAAATTGTTGCTACTATTTTGTCGACTTGATATCTAATTAAAGAATGTGTTAATGAGAATAAACTATTTAAGAAGCTAACAATGAAAATGAAACCCCTTCAATTAGTCTTTTGGTTTCATTATTCCATCATTTTATATATATTATATAATAATAAAATATTATTATATTTAATAAAAAATAAAAATGGGAGGGTCTCCTTCCATATGTTTTTTCTTTTATTTTATTGGATTCTTAATTACCAGAACCACCGCCGTGAAGGTGGATATCACATCAAAAGGAGGCGTCCCCGATGGCAAAACCGACGCCGGCAAGGTACACACAACATTCATCAATAATTATATTTCAATTCGTGCATATATATATATATATAGAGAGAGAGAGAGAGAAAAGTTCAATTGTAAACCAAGTTTTCACATGTGAATCGGGATAAAGGAGAGCGTGATACGTGTCCCCGGATATCCATATTCAGTATAAATAACGATGGTGAACGTTCATGCAATATTCATGATGTATGATACATCATTCAAGATGAATAATACAACATTAATGACGAAGAATACACGAATTCATAATGAATATACTAGAGGCTAGAGGGTAGGGAAATGGCCCTATCAACTTTTCCCCCTTTTTTTCCTAGTTTTTCTTAACTTTCTACTATAGTCCCCTAGTAATTTCTTTTCGGTGCCCCCACTAAACAAAAAAACTGAAAAAATTCTTCGAATCGACAAAAAATCCGAAAAAAGCCACTCGAAATCAACAAAAAAACTTCAAAAATCCCTCGAAAATGTGGAATTAGACTAAAAACACACATGTTGACTTCACATGCCTTTAATATACCTTAAAGGGGGGGTCCCAACTAGACAAAAATCACGGATCCTCATCCGTCACTGAACAATACACAAATTCATGAATCATGTATTTATTCATTCTGAATGATACATTATTCATGATGAATAATACAATAACGATCCGTGAAAGTGTGGACATGTCGTCATCCATTTTTTCTTTCTGGTTAATTTTCAGGCGATCATGGATGCATGGAAGGAGGCATGCGGAAGCAAGGATCCAAGCCAAGTGGTGATTCCTCCGGGAGACTACATGGTGAGTTCTCCGGTTGTCTTGGAAGGTCCATGCCAACAACCGATTGAGGTGATCGCAGAAGGAGCCATCATCAAAGCCCCGACTGATCCCAATGCCATCAAAGCCGAAGGCTGGTTCAAATTCAGACATGTCAATAAAATGACTCTATCCGGAGGTGTCTTCGACGGACAAGGCGAGCAGGCTTGGAAGGCCAACAATGCCCATAAGACCGGAAAAGTTGGCTTCCCATTTGTAAGAAGTCTCGATCTGTATTTTGGATTCCTACTAATTGTATGTATACATGAATTGGATTGATTTTTGTTTTCGATACAGAATTTCAGATTCGATGTGGTGAAGGATTCCGTGATTAGAGGAATAACTTCAAGAAACAGTAAAAATTTCCACATGAACATTCTCACGTGTGACAACACCGTGATTGAGAAAGTGATCATCGATGCACCAGCCGAGAGTCCAAACACCGATGGGATTCACATCGGTCGAACCAACGGGCTCAAGATCATCGGGGCAACCATCAAGACCGGTGACGATTGCATTTCCATGGGGGATGGCTGCAAGAACATCCACATCGAGAAGACCACATGCGGCCCAGGCCATGGCATCAGCGTCGGCAGCCTGGGCCGGTGGCCCAATGAAGAACCCGTTGACGGGATCTTCCTCAAGGGCTGCACCATGACCAACACAGACAATGGACTCAGGATCAAGACCTGGCCGGGTACTATCCAGGGAACCGCGTCCAGGATGCATTTCGAAGATGTCATAATGGAGAATGTTGGAAATCCGATATTGATTGATCAAGAATATTGCCCTTATCTCGACTGCAATTTGGAGGTCCGTATACATCTGAATCTTAATCATAACTTGATTAGTAAATAATAATATACATATACCTACAGACAATATATAGATCGTGTGAGAAAAAGAGTTAAGGTGAAAAGTTAAGAAGGGATCTGGACCCCTTGATCACTTTTAATCTCAAATCCACCCCATGAATTGCGTTTGATACGAGAATTGATCTGGTGCATCTCGGTAATAACTTCTATTCTCACCGAAACTCAACCCAACATATATATATATATATATAGAGAGAGAGAGAGGGGGGGGGGGGGATAATCATTTGGAAACCTTCTAAAGGTTACAAAAACTAATGAAGTATATAAACCCATCTAAGCCATCCAAATTTTTGATCAACGGTCGAGAAATTTTAGGATTTAAATTAATTAAGAAAAATAGGGAGAAAACAGGGAAATGGTAGTTTAGGAATAGTTTTAGGTGATTTAAATTTAAATTTTATTAATTAATTTGAATTATCTAATTATGGTTACAAAGTATCCTTAATTTTCTCCATATTTAACTCAATCTCTCTCTCCTTCTATGTCAAAAAAAATCCGGCCACCACCACCATCATCTTCGTCATCATCACTACGCCGGCGACCGAGAACCACCGCGGTTCTCCACTGTCGTCGTGCGCCGCTGCCATCTGCCAGCAGCCTCCTTCGCCACCCAACCCAACGTATTGTGACCTCCACCCCCGAATCTCCGACGAGTTTATGAATTTTCAAGTTCATACAATGTCATAAACTGTTATTTTGAAATTTTCTAGTTTCATAAATGGTTTCATATATTTTCATAAACGGTTTCATATATTTTTCTCCCATATGAATAATCATATTTTTAAGTTTCATATATTTTTATCTCATATGAATATTCAGATTTTTTTGAAATAATCATATATTTTTTAAGTTTCATACATTTTATCCGACATGAATAATCAGATGATGAGATGCACTGAGATAGACAGGATCAATTCCCGTATCAAGTGCAATTCATCTGGTGGAGCTGAGATTAAAAGTGATCAAGAATTCAAATCTCTTTTTACTTACGTTTTTCACCTTAACTCTTCTTCTTCTCACATGATCATTCATTCAGAACCCCATTCTTAGTTTCTCACCTTAACTTTTTTTTCTCACATAATCATTGTCTATATATATATATATTTATATATATATATATATAGTAGCTCATATGAGATGAAGTAATTAATTAAGTGAGTGATGATGGATGTTTCAGACGAATTCTTCAAAGGTGAAGATTTCAGACGTATTGTTCAGAGGGATTAGGGGGACGTCGACCACAAAATCCGGGATCAGGATCCTGTGCAGCAAAGCCTTTCCATGCGATAAGGTGGTACTGGAAGACATTGACTTGAAATACGAGGGAAAAGAAGGCTCAGGTGCCTCCTCTGAATGTGACCACGTCCAACCACAAGTCGTCGGAAATGTCATCCCAAAACCATGCACATCACCTCCTGATCGCTTTAAAGGAAAAGGAGGTACATACATTCTCATACATTTATCTATTTTCTTAATTATTCAGACAATAACAATAACAAAATAAGCTGATAACATGAATGAAACGGCTGGTGAATCACATGTGATTTTACACTGTTCATATTTGCGTTTGATCGTGTTCCGTAATTACATATAAAATCACATGTAATTTAACCGTTTTTTTTAATCTTTTCTTGTTTTTTGTTCTCATTCGATCCTCATATATATATATATATATATATATATATATATATATATATATATATATATATGATGTATGATTGCATATGCAGGTGGTGGTGGGAACAGAAAACTTAAGAGTCTGCATCGAGAGAGAGTGGTTGTAAAAACTGATCAACAAGAAGGAAAAGTGTTAGGACGATCTCGGGTGCGATTTCAAGTTGGATAGACTAAGTTAGTGTATATATATATATTTGTTTTGTGAAGAATCGAGAGAAGTTTTAAAAAAATGTGTTAATTAATTAATTAATCATGTATATATTGATTCATATTAATGTGGTTATCAATAAAAGCTAATTAATTTGTATAGTTATACATTTATATGTTTTGTGATTTGAACTTTTTAATCTGTTTGTGAAACAAGAATTGTACGTAAAAAAAGTTTCATACTGTGAACTGAATATATGTGAATCGAATATATATGAAGTAAACACATTATGAAACAAATATATGTTCATTAATACATTAAATGTTACGGGTTGTTTTCCATTAAGAGACAACATTTGAATCGTTAAGAGGTAAATCTTGTTTGGCAAAAAAAATTATGTCTCTTAATGATTCCAAAACCCTCTGAATGATTTTGTATCCTGACCCTCCCTTAACCATTCAGCACTCTAATTTCATTCTGAATAGTTAGCAAACAACCATATTTCATTTTACACTATATTATAAGAGCCTCTTAATCATTCTGCACCAAACCATTCAACAACTGTCAAATTGCCCCTAGTCTTAAATGAGAGAAAAATTATGTGACACAATACTTTAAGGTAAAAGTTTTGATGGATCTCACAGCTTTTGGAATTCTCAAATGATTAAGCTTTATAATTTAAGATAATTAATGCATTTTAAAAAAATTCTAATTCCATAAATATATTTTTCTCTCTTTCCTCTCCTCTCGCCTGTAACATATACGGACACACATTCACAATTAAATATGTACACAAGGTGAACACGTTGTGAACACAACAAAACAACCTTAAGAAATTTTATACTCGGGTGTTCACAAATAGAAGGTTTAGATTTAGTTTTATTGTTTTAGTTGGTGTTCACAATATGTTCACTAGCTATACCAGGTCTCGTATATTTTGAAAACGTTCACAAATTATAATAGTATTTATAATAAAGGGTTTAAATGTGTTAACAAATTATAATAGTATTTATAAAAATGTTCACAATATGTTTACCTTGTATACACATTTAAGTGTACGTGTTTGTACTTATATGTTATGAACAAGGGAAATAGAATAGAGGAGAGAAGAGAAGAAAGAGTTAGAGAGAGTAGAAAAAGTTTTTTTTAATTAATTTAAATATTTTTTAACTAAATTTTTGTGTTCTCATGGATCTCAATAATTAAGAAGTTTTTAAAAGAAGACCCCTATATGTACGATGTACTTATATTGAACAATATTGAATACCATTTGCCAATATTTAAGGTAAAATAACTGAAAATAAACACATCACTTTTTGTCGTTATTAGTATGAATGTTATTAGGACACTTTACTTCAAAAGTATTCTAAAAATTTGTTAGGACGTTTAAAAACATCTAACCAACTAATTGGGATACTTTTACATAAAGACACGTAATTGTTTGGCCTACTTAGATCCTATAAAACAATCTATTAGGGGGCGTTTGGTTCGCAGAATGTTTTTGGATGGAATGAAATCTGTCAAAGAAATTTGAATTTGATGGAATTGAAATGAAATGTTGTCAGGTTTGACCACCTGTTTGGTTGACAGAATTGGAATGAAATCTGTTAAATGAATTGGAATTTTTCTGTTTGGTTCACAGATTGTAGTTTCGGAATTGGAATGGAATTTTGGTAAATGACCAAAATACCCTTTTTGATTATTTTAATTTTTTAAACAAAAATTACTTTAATAAAATAGTCATTAAATAGTTTAATTTTTAACAAAAATTGTTTTTATTATTTTAGCACATGAATGATGCCGAGAGAGTGAGGAGAGAGAGGGAGAGGGAGAGAGAGAGGAGAGGAGGAGAGAGAGGAGAGAGAGAGAGGAGGAGAGATAGAGGATAGAGGGAGAGAGAGAGAGAGAGGAGAGAGTGGATGAGAGAGAGGAGAGAGGAGAGAAAGGGAAGAGAGAGAGAGGAGAGAGTGGAGGAGAGAGAGATAGAGAGAGGAGAGAAAGGGAAGAGAGAGAGAGGAGAGAGATAGGAGAGAGTGGAGGAGAGAGAGGAGAGATAAAGAGAGGGAAGAAAGAGAGGAGAGAGAGGGAAGAGAAAGAGAGAGGAGAGATAAAGAGAGAGGAAAGATAAAGAGATGAGAGAGAGAGGATAGAGGGAGAGAGAGAGGAGAGAAAGGGAAGAGAGAGAGAGAGGAGAGAGAGAGAGGAGAGAGTGGAGGAGAGAGAGAGGAGAGGGAAGAGAGAGAGGGATGAGAAAGAGAGAGGAGGGAGAGAGAGGAGAGATAAAGAGAGAGAGAGGAGAGATAAAGAGAGGGAAGAGAGATAAAGAGAGGGAAGAGAGAGAGGAGAGATAAAGAGAGGAGAGAGAGGGAAGAGAGAGAGAGATAAAGAGAGAGGAGAGAGAGGGAGGAGAGAGATAGCAAGAGGAGAGAGAGGGAGATAGAGATGAGAGAGATAGTTGGTGTTTGTTGATAATCAATATTAGTAGGGTTTAGTTTGGAGTAAAAGGTAAATTTGGAATTATCAAAATATAAGATTCCATTCCATTAAAATCCTTGGGTTTTAGGATGGAATGTTCAAATCCTTCATTTGTGGAATTTGGTGGAATTCACACATTCCTTCCATAGAAAAGAATGAACCAAACAAGGGAATTGAATTTGGTCAAAGGAATTGGACATTCCAATTCAATCAGATTCCATCAGAATCTGCGAACCAAACGCCCCCTTATTACTTTTTGACATCCTATAAAGTCAATGTTCTTGTAGTGGGCGCTAATGCTATTCAAGAGTAAGTTATGCTATAGCATGCCAGAAACCATGAACCCCCGCTTCCGTGTGTTTGAGGGGTTGTTTGGCAGTTGCTGAATGGTTTGGTACAGAATGATTAAAAGGCTCTTATGATATGGTGCAAAATGAAATATGGTTGTTTGGTAATTGATCATAATGAAATCTGGGCGCTTAATGGTTAAGGGAGACCCAAGGTACAGAATCATTCAGAGGGTTTTGGAATCATTAAGGGACAAACTTTTTTTTTTGTCAAACAAGATTCATCTCTTAACAATTCAGAGGCTACCTCTTAATGGAACCATTAAAAGGTAAACAAACATGCCCGGAGTCTTTTAATGATGACCGTTGGTGGATGATCCTTTGATTGAGGAAACGTGATATAAATCTCTACAGAATCAAACTTTTTTTGGAGTCGTTGCTTGGTTGGACTAATATGGTGAGCACATGCTACCTTTGTGGGCGTTTGCTTGGAGCGGCGGTCGACGATCGTCTCTAGTAGGTAAGTATGCATAGTTGCTTCAACATATCACCCTGGTTACGAGGTCAGAGGTTTGAACGATCGTTGCCACGTCTACAAATATACCCATTGCTTCAAAATTTCATATGTAATAATCATGAGATTTGATTTATTACTAACAAATCCTTTAACTTCGATGTTTACTAAATAGCAAAACAAGTCCTTCTACTTAGAATTTAGCATTATTTTGAGGTGTTACAACTTCAGACTAAAGATGCAAGGGTTCGGGACAATGTCACTAGGAGATAAATGAGATCCACCCCACTAAGATATCCAATCGTAATTGGATCAGATCGGATCTAAAAGTGTAAATGGGATCCACCCACTAAGATATCCATATGTAATAAATAGTATATTAATATATAAATATGTCTATTTATATTAAAATATGGTTTTCAGTGTGTAATTAGAGTTGATTTTTTTATGTGTTCAATGGACCTATGATATTTGTTGGAGATGGTCTTACAAGAACCTCTATTGTGGCCACAAGTATTTGTCCAGCCACAACTCCTTAACAATAAGTCAGTTCTTTATACAGATAACCCAACTTCTTGTCTCGTTTCTTGTTCCATTCTTATTTTTTCTAATCATTTTATTATTTTATATTAATAAGTAAATCTATAAAACATAATTGTAATTATATGAATTAATATTAATATAAATTTATAAATTAATGATTTTAAAATATATTTATTAATTTTGAAGCATTTATTATGCTTTTTGTTAGCTTTTTTATGCAAGTTTAATAAGTTTAATTTATAAATAAGTAAATAAATTTATGTAATTATCCGTAAAAATATAAATATATATAGGGAGAGTCTTCTTTTTTTGTTAACCACCTCATTGGTACTAACTATGCAAACATATCTTATAATACATTTAGTAAAAAAAATGTATGTGTAAATTAAAAATCACCTTAGGCATATTTTTACTATTGATCTATATTACTATAATTTAATACCTATGTAATATTTGGTCGAATCATGATTAGGAATGATCTATTATTATTTGGTATTATTTTTTATTAAGTTAAATATTTTATATGTGTAATATTGTATTTTTTCAATTGTAGCATAAATTTATGCTTATGTTTTAATTATTTTTTTAAATATATTATTAAACTAAAATATATCAATTAAAAAATTAAAATTAATATGAAAAAAATGTACTAATAATTAATATTTTGAATTTACTAAATAATAAATAAATAAAGTTATTTAATTATTTATAAAGAAAACATGCGAAGATGACGTATATAATTATTTATAAATAAAGTTATATAATTATTTCTTGTTAAGAACTTATACTTTGGAGTTTTATTGACATTTTTGTTTTGTTAAGATGACGCAGATGTTACAAGATAAGTAAAATAATAAGGTTCTTACAAGAACTTTTACTGTAAATACTCTGAAGGTGCCAAAACCATGGTGACTTGGTATTGCATATTTGTAATTAATTCACGTTTAAAAGTAATATTAATGAGTCGCATATAATGTCACATCTTCTTTTTTTGTAGGATTTATTTTTTTAATTTATTATTTAAACAACATAAAAACAATAATCATGTCATTGTTTATCAATATTTAAATTGTCATGTTAAATTTTTAACTATCACGTTATTGGGTTCAAATGTTGTCACATTTTGTCTAGTTTTAGCCTCTAAGACATTGTTTGGCAAAAATAAGCTAGCTTATTTTCTGGGTACATGTTTGGATGACCATAAGTTAGCTTATAAGGAGCTTTTTGTGATTATTCCAATTATGCCCCTCATCTCTACTATTCTATTAAAGTTCTAATAGGGTTTTTGGAAAAATTAGTTTTTGGAAAGCCACTTTCTCCGCTCCATTTCCTCCCCCCACGATTCCTCCCCCAATCACTCCCTCTTACGGATTTTAATTCTGATTTCCGCTCTCCCTGGATGAGAGCCCGCCTGAATCTTTTTCTCTTTTCTCATCGTATAATGCAAGGTTGCTCCTCCTTCGATCTCCTTGCTCCGTCGATCATATTCATGTTTTCACGGCGGCCATTGCCGCACAATCATCAAGGTAAGGCTCTGCATTTCTGCTTTTCGAATACAAGATTCGATCTCCCAATCTTCACAATTCACCCTCTCACCCTGCTATTGATTTGTTAAAATGGTTCAGCTTGCTGGTTATGTGACATCCATCTCTAGGGTTTCTGGTTATGTACCACTTTCTAATGCAGACCTCTTCATTCATTTAGGTTTAAATTCTCAATGAAATATGATTCACGCCTTGTGTAATCGTGTTATATATCAACAGAAACATAATCGTTTACTTAAAAGTTCAACTGAAGTGGATATTGTTCATTTGATTATTGTTTGTTGATGATCGTTTTTTGTTTGTTGGAATGCAAGATTGGGCTTTTCAGTTGAAGGGGGCACAAATTAACTTAATTCAAGTTATGGTGTCTGTTGATGATAAGAAGGTATGATTTTTTTTTATGATTTAAGTTTGTTTTTCGCGAAATTTTGTGTAATGATTATATAAGAGGTAGTTTTGATTTTCTTAAACATCTCTGTTTTTGTTCACAAATCTGATTTTGATTTTGAACAAATTTTCACTTATGTATAGAAAGATTGGGATGGACGCAAGGGATTTAATTTCACCGTTTCAACACCACCAAATTCAAAGGTTTGTCGTTCAAATCCGTATTTTTATTTATCTTTGTTTTTTGTTCCCTAATTCTCTCAGGTAAACACATTAGTAAAAACCCTGAAGAACATAAAAGGATTCATATAACCGCTTCAATGGCACCATATTCAAAGGTTTGTAGTTTGTTTCCGTATTTCTATCCTCTAACTGGCTTGCTCATTGTTGTTAAAGCTTTCTGTCTATGATTTAAAAATTAGGATAAATCATTGGTTCAAGATACTGATGATAATGAAAGCAAAGGTACAGGTCTGCTCCCCAAATATTTTGCCTTATGTTATATGTACCTTCTCTTATTATTATTTTTTTGTTGACATCGGGCTTGTTTGTTGCTAATTATCCACATGATTTGAATCAAGAAGTGTAGTTGGAGTATGTAACCTGTTATATATGTTGTTGTGTGTTTCTTTTATATTTTAATTTTAGTAGTTTGACTTTGCACATAGCACCTGAAAGAAGTGTTCTATGCCAAATTTATGATGGTTATTGAGACAAGAGAGGTTCATGTTTAGTTAAAATTTGTATCTATATGGCATGTGATGGAGTTGGGTTACCGTAGGCACTAAGCGTCGGCCTGAACGTGTGATGGACTCCTGTTACACTGGAAGTTCCATTAGCTCATACAAAGTCATTTTCCAGATCAAGAAGTTGATTATATAAGAATAAATATTTTCAGGTTTTGAGAGTATCGTGATTTACCTGACAATGTAACATACGGGTGTCAATGGATGGAAATTTGTAATTAAGCAGTATTTTGGGATATTCATTGCTCTGTAGAAAAAATAAAAGCATATAATTCAACTAGACAACATAAATGGAGAGCTTGTAACTTTAAGAATTTTGCTTTGGCTGCGACACATGATTTGAAGTAATTAATCCCCAGACATTCTGCATGCCAATTTACCTTCTTATTTTTTTCCTTGAAGTTAATTTATCTCCACCGGAGCAGGAGTTATCAAGGGTTGTAGGTGACTGAGTAGCAGTACATTACATCACAACTCAGAACATGTAGATTTTTGAACATTCCTTCATACCCACCCTGCACCCTAACCCTTAGATCACTATATTTTCCTATCAAGAAACATCTGCTTATCCCCATTTACTACCCCATATTTGCGTGCTGCAACCTGTTTTCGCTTTAATCAATTCTTGGAACTTGTTTGAACGTGTAAATACGAGTTTGAATCATTGAATCCAAATGCTACTACATATTAGCTAAAACCAAATAAAGCAAAATAGAGATAAAACCACACCATTAGAAATTAACAAAATAATATATAGAAAGTTATTATATAGATAAGATATTTTACCAATATGATCTATATACACAATGGTCGAGGAGAAAGCAGGTTTTGGTCATACCTTGTATTTGTTTGAACCTGATCCAAGTTAAAAAAAATCAACCCCGTGACTGTTCCATCCCCGTTTTTGCACCCATATCCACCTGAGAGGAACAGAGGAGTGGGTTCTCACAAATACCTGACCTTTGGCGATTTCTGGTGTTAGTTGTTGGCAGTTGAAGTCCATAAGCCAGTTATGGACTCACTCATCCTACTGCCAATTTTATGTGGCTATTAATATTTGCAAATTTTGTATTCCGCTTTGTTGAATGAGTTATACCACTATTGTTTTTTGTCTGCTCATCCATGTTTCCATGGGGAGTAGTCTATAATATCCAACATGGTCGTCTGATATTCTAATGTCTACAAGTGAAGAACCTACTGAGTCTTTGTTCATGAAAGAATTGAATCGACGGGGTATGACATCCACTTCATTATTAGAGGAAAGTTGGAGCACATCAAAAGACGAGAATATGATATATAAGGAAGAAGCTTGATTTGGTTCTCAAGGGTCTTCCAGTTTGTTTCCGTATTTTTATTTTAACCGCCTAAATCTGACATGTTTGTTATAATGACAAGGAAGGTGCCCAATCTACATCTTTTTATCTAGCTTGTGTTGTTTTATGTTACTCTCAGTTGTGGGACTAAGCTTCAAAGATAAGCACAATAAGAAAATTCAACTTTCTTCTTCTTTGAGCATATCAAAACTTTTATGTTCCTTACAATCTCGATACTTGGGATGTATGGGTTATAGGTTTTAAGATCTTGTTTTCTATGTAGTTACTAAGAATAAGATTGTGCTTTTAAATATATGTAGCATAAGTAGTTTTATTTTAATACATTAAAGTAGTCTTCATTTGAACATGACATGTTAATTACTTGATTGTTGTATTTTTGGGTTCTATGAGGTATGGACATGTACTCTGTATGCTTTGTTTATCTTTATCCAACATTTTCATTCATACAAAAATTTTACATCAGTTTATGGTTGCTATTCCTTCTTTTTATGTATGCTTGGTTGCACCCAAGGTTTAAAAAAACGGAAACGAGCCTCGAGGCGTTTTTTGAATTGGTACGCGAGACGTAAGCCTAAAAAAAATAAAACAAAAAAAATCATAAATTCACAACACTTAAGAAAAAACATAATTTTATATATCCATACCAAAATATCCAAACCATAGAATCCATAATTCAATAATACTACTAATTATAAGTCTTAAAGTAACATATTACACCCAAAAAATAAACTCAATACGGAATATAAACTTATCTCCCAATAATTGCAAAATTGCAATAATTGACTTATGGCATATAAACTCAGAAAAACAGTAACATACAATATTCATGCAAAAAAACTGTAAACTCAAAAAACAGTAAACTCAAAAAAACAGTAACATACAAACTCATAAAAAACAGTAACATACAAACTAAAAAAAACAGTAACATATAAACTCAGAAAAACAGTAAAATACAAATGAAAGGTTTCTTGTATTGTGTTGTACTTATATGAAACCAACAGGGAAATAAAAGAGGGCATATATGATATAGCATATTAAACTCATAATGTACTTATTAAAAAAAACTAAAAAAAATAAAGACAAAGCGATATATTCAATGTACAACAGCATAATCAATGTAAGAAGTTATTCTCGACAATCAGATAGAAGAAAAGTATAAAAAAGAAAGTGGAGAAGAATATTCAAAGTAGGACCACAAATAAATATATACAATAAAATCTGATACAAAATTAAAAAAAGTAAGGTTGTGGACCTGTGGTTTACTTTACTTTACAACTGTAAAAGTAAGGATGTAAAAGTAAGACTGTTTACAGCTGTAAAATGTATTCAAAATGTATTCAGGAAACAAATAATCATACTCATGGACGCCTCACCGCCTCACCGCCGCCTCATGGTCACAACGCGTACGATTCAAAGCTGGGAAGAGAGGCGGCGCCTCAGGGGCGTTTTTCCATCGCCTCGCCTCGAGGCGTGCGCCTCGAACGTTTTTTAAACCATGGTTGCACCAAGATTTAAGAGATGAAGGGTTAATCCAATAAATATGGCTACAATCATACTGGCGGGTGGTACAATCATACTGGGTGGTGCAGGAACTCGACTCTTCAATTGCCATTATCTTGCCATTAAATTTGGGAAGGTTCATGGTTCCACGTTTGGATTAGTCTTTTGCTGGTTCATGTTTGGTATAAAGATATGTTATTTCAGCCATGGATTGACCATATTTCAATCAAATGACACACACCCTTATAGGTAATAGATCCATTATAGGGACAAATATGGGTAACAGATCCATTATAGGGATAAATATGGGTTAGGTTATATAATAGCCCATTTACCCTCCTCAAAGCAAATAACAATAAATTGTGTTGCACTTTGCATAATAAATAATTGGGTTGAATTGCATTCGAGGCAACTCTTGAGCCTACTCGATGTCTTTGTTCGTGGCCTGAAAGGTTGAATATTTGATATTTCCATCTATTTTAACTACTTTGGCTACTGCCTATTTTGTGAACAAATAAACTTGTGATGACCCAATGGGTTTGGAGGTAATTTGGCTAAAATCTCTTGTTCATCCTTAGTTAGACCTTAAGGCATATTCATACCCTGGAAAAAAGAATTTATAGTATCTGTAGATGCATATGAATCTGTGTATATGTTTATGTACATAACATATATGTGTATATATGTGTGTGTATGTACTTATGTATAATTTTTTTTCTAACAATGCCAATCACACAATTCACGTGCTCCATTCATTGTAAAAACATTTCACTAAGAGATAACTTTATCTTTATGATCACATTCACACATGAACAAATGCAAATTGACAAAGTGTGTGATTTAGGAAGACAAACATAAAGTGAATTTCGGAAAAAGATTTTGTTCAGAATAGAAAATTACAAAAGAGGAACCTTTGTTGGGACATATCTAAGGAGTGAGGATATTCTTTATTGACTTAAGAATTCTAAGGATGTTTTTTTATGTATATTTATTCCCTAAAATATTTGCAAAATATGATTATGCTGAAATAGGTTTAATGATAGTTTGCAAAGGTTACGTTCTTTTTAAGATAGCTTTACATGAATTATTGTGATAACGTATGGTGGTGTTTCTTGACGTGTGTTTTTATCGTTGTTGTTTACAGGATGTAAAACCGTCACAAGGGATCAGTTGGGACTGTTGGGTACACGTGCACCAGACATGGATGGATAGATCAACAACGAGCGATGACAAAAATTGGTTTCTTTAAGGTTGTGGCCCGTCTTTGAGGTATCTTAGAAACAGTATGTTGTATCAAAATTAAAGATAGCAAGTCAAATCTTTATACCAGTTTTGATCATTCATACATTATCCTTGATGGAGGTTGGTCTGTTCTGATGAACTTGTTGTTATTCAATATGATACTTGTATACATGAATGGCATTTTTCGGGAAAAGTTGTTTACATTCCACTGCGTCGCGCGGGTATTTGACTAGTTAATATTCATAATTATATATCAACTTTTAATTATAAATAAATAATTAATGTCTTTTTTGGTAATTTAAATAAGCTAGTTTTTGTCAAACGTGACTTTTTCATCAGCTAGCTGATATCAGTCACCAGCTAGCTTATCAACTAGTTTACCAAACATAGCCTAAATGTAGCCTCAGCTGCTGAATGAGCCAAAAAATACCCCCTTATATTGGTGTCTTTAAATATAGATTTTGTAACGGACTGATTGAGTTTACCGGTTATCAAACTTTTTGCCCAAATTAATACCCCATTTCCTTCCCCGTCTTCATTCATCAATTTTGAAAAGAAAAAAAAATAGCACTAAATTATAATACTTACATAACTTTTCTTAAAAAAATATCATTTACATGCTTGTGTTCATATTATCATATCAATTATATTATATCTTTTCATTTTAATCAAATTAACCAATATAAACAGACAATTTCAAAGACGAAGACGAGCACATAACAATTTAAACAAGAGGGTGTTTATTATTTCAACTGTTATTAATTATTTATATTAAATAATATAATTTACAATTGGACGAACTTTCATAGTCGACTCATTAGGGTTGTCGACTACGAATCTTTTATGATCTTCTTGGAACAACTTGTATGAACGATTGAACGAAGTATCAAAGTCGGGTGTCCCCTAAACCCTCGTCACCAAAAAAGTAATTTGACTTCCATGCCAAAAAACAAATAATACAATGATTAATGATATATAAACCCAATTTTCTTGATCACAGTCACACTTAGACAACCTATATAGACCGGTAACATTCTTTATTATAGAATTATATCGTATATTTTGTCCCCGACTCACGTAAACACACAATGAGACCATTTGCCTGATCTTTTTGTGTTTATGTGCACTGATCACAGACGTTATTGTTCTTCGTTTAAGATCCCATGTATTAAATTAATAGTGATTGCAAAAACATATTCCAATATATTTCTCTGTCCCCCCCACGTCCCAAAAATCACTTGAGTACATTTCGTTGATGGTCCTTGCCGATTCACTAGGGATTCCACGTGCCCTTATTGAACAGGGTTCTATGATTGTCCATGACCCCTCGATGCCGAAGGTTTTATTAACCCATTATTTTATGCTCTCTTCTCAACAAAATGATGATATGGCTACAAAGAGACATGGTATTTAGGGTAAGAAGATTTTTATTTGGGAAAGGTTAAAAGCATACTTATATATTGCTACATATACACCTACGCTACCTACTAATGTCCTCGTCTATCAACTTACTTTTTAAATTTTCAATGTATGATTTGACCTGATTTTGATATAAATAGGTATGCATATAGCAATATTCTTTCTGTTATTGAATGGAGACTCAAAAGTAAATGTCTTTATGGGATGGTGGAGAAAGGACCACTTTGGCCAATGTACTTTAATTCATTTGCTAACCTGGCCACTCAACTTTTCTCTCTATCGAGTCACCAAACTTCATGATTGTAGTTAACTAACACTCATCATGGCTTTGGTTCGATCCATAATCATCGATCGTGTCAATAAAAACGTTAAGTTTGTAAAGATGGCAGTGCACGGTTCATCGAGAAGTTGGTAGGAAACTTCCGACATTAGCCTAGACCCTAGTTAGTCATTGTAGTAACAAAAATGAGCAAAAATAGTCCCTAGAGTTCCTTTGATTCGTCTTCTCTTAATAGCACAAACAAGCGACATTAATGGGTATTCTCAGGAATCGTTAGTACCATCATGATTCACGAACTAATATAACTTCGAATCTCAACTCTCGAATATAGATATGATGAACAACAAAATTGCTTCTGATTCTATTGTACAATCATTCAAAGCAAACAAGCTTTGATTTAAATCACATGCAAGCAAGCATCTAATTCCAACCTTAGAAACTTGGTCATATGATCATTAATCATACACCTATATATATATATATATATATATATATATATATAAGATACCATCCAAATTCTACCAATAGCAATAGTGTCTTCTAAAAGGAGATTGATAATGGCATCCTGAAAATATTAGTGGAGGAAGCAATTATTTAAACTTAAGGTCTAAGCATAGTACAATCAAGAATAGGTCAATCCCAATCATAAAATGGTATTAAGTACAAATAGGTACTTCAGCATCCCCCACCTCTTGCCTTTGACTTTTTGACTTTTTGGGATTGACACTAGGTTCCATTTCCTTTGACTTTAATTTCTTTCTTTAGGAAATGATTATTCACTAATGAAGAGATAAGATGATGATGCACTTGTCCAGTTAGTGCAATCAAGATTCATGTCTCAAAATGAATGGTATTCCCTCTAGTTACAGATAAGTGATGGACTTCTATACTTACCAAAAGTCTAAAATACCTTCTTTTGACTACAAACTATGAGTGTTTTATAGAACAAATCAATGGCAAATAAGTCATTTTAGCTTGATCAAACCTTGGCCAAAAAAAGAAGTGTTGAAAATGTTAATTATTGAGAAGGGGAGTAAGAGTTAACTTCCATGAGTAATATACGGATTGTTCGATAGATCGCGAATGATTAGGAGGGCTCTGTATGATTTAGTGTAGAATGAAAAACGGTCGTTTGATAAGTGTTCTGGATGGACAGTCTGAATGATAGAACACAGAGCTAAAGAACGAGAGCAGCAGCCGCAGGGAACAAACCATAGTTAGTTGTGAAAAATCGGCAGTTGTCAAAGATAAGGATATGCCAATAAATTGAGCAATTTAGGGGCTATTAGAACCATTCAGAGGATATTAAAATTTTTACCAAATAATGACCTCTGACAGGTTCAAATGTTGGCTCTGAATTCTGCAATCAAACAACCCTCTAAACAATATGGACATTAGAATAGAGGGATGCATGCATGTGCAACCCTGATGGAAAAACCAACATTGACAAAACTCCAAAACCAGCAGAATATTGCAGATAAATAAATGAAAAGAAATTCTAAAAGCAAATAAGCTTTTTCAGGAAGAAGGATAAAGATGAATTTTGATGAGGTGGCCTAAAGTATACAAAGTTGATGTACCAATTAGTTTTAATGGTTCAGATTTCATTTAATCACTTACCAGAACAGGAAAGAGCCAATATAAAATAAGCAAACTCCATTTGGTTATGATCTTTTTCAGGATCTGGTAACTTGAAATAGATTTATGTATAAAAATAATTGAAAAATGATAGAGGCAAATTAAAGAATTTAAGACTATGCTTTTTCAAAATTTCAAGACAATATCAATAGCAAGATAAGGTGCTAATAAAAGCCACAAAAAATCTAACAAACTTGAGGAATTTCTACATTGCTCTTAAAGTGCATACCTTTAATGCAAGCAAGAATCAAGATATTAATAAAGTGCAGCAAATCCTGTGGTACTTAGCGACATGGGTCTGCCACATTTCTATCACAAGCATCGATTCTCTGTGCAGATATTCTTCCAATCCAATTTGTTGATCACTAAAGCATAGCATGTTTATAATTAACTAACATATTATACCAATTTTGATTTTAATAGTCCAAAATATCCAACACCTAACTGTTTAGATGAGAAGTCAAGATAGTTTAATAGGATTCAGCTGTACTTGATAGAGAATCTAGATCTTATCAAAGATACTCTAGAAATCTAATGATTTGAATTTATTTAGAAAATTTTAGGGATTTTATCGATTCTTAGTCCTGTTGTGAAGATATGTGGAACCCCCTTTAAGTTTCTCTCTAAAGAGCGGAGATTCTTACATGTATACAAGTTTGATGGTCCATTTTTAGCTGATGTGGGACTCCAATACGTGTATTAATTAATCTAGCTTATAAATGACCCCACAAAAAGACAAGAAACATAAACCAAAGGGAGTCCCTAAAAAAAGCACTTCCATAAACATTTTTGTGATAAGTACTAGCACTAACGACACCACTATCAACATGCCATTATAGAAAGGAGTCCTTCTAACCCCTTTCTCTTAGATTTATTCCTACATAACCCAAAAGCAGTAGTGTGTAGATACCTTTTTCATCAAAGAAATGAGGCGTATACTGGCGGTGATGAGGCAAAACATTGAAAATATGAAGAAGAGTCCTAAAGTGGCCGATGAAAACATGTTTGAAGAAGGAAATGGAACGGAGTTTCCAATTATAGCTCATCATACAAGGCAAGGGCGGAGTGGTCTTTCTCTTATACACAGCATAGTTAAAGCTCCACTCTCACTTGTATCATGTCTATCTTCTCACCCACATATCAATGGTGCTACAGATGGGGTTTGGGTTTCCGGTGAGCTCACACGGATATCGGAGGTGAATCATCTTATGGTTAGTGACAGCATGCGCTACGCTATTTTGATGTGAGGCTTGCTTTAAGTGGTGGTTTTCACTCTATTATGGGATTTAAAGAGACAAGACAAGAGATATTTAGCTGATAAATTAATACTTCATGTTGGTATATTCTTATATTTCTATCCATGATATATATATATATATATATATATATATCATGTAGTATATAAATAGACAGTGATCAATACATGAATTGAGCCAAGCTTGTCTTCTTTGCTACAGGGTTGTTTTTTTAGAATAACCTTCTAACATATTTTCTTTTAAATTAATACATGACCTTCTACCATATTTTCTTTTAAATACATGATCTTCTAACATATTTTCTTTGAAATACATGATCTTCTAACATATTTAAGTGTGCATCTGCCTAACACAAGATTGCCTCAAAATCTGTCAGAAGGTCCTGCATTTAAAAATATATGTTAGAAGGTCATTCTCGTAAATAATTATCACTTCTGACATGGTATGAGAACAGAAAATCTGCATTATTGGTGTATGCATGTATGTATTCCTTATCTCCATATGCTTTTGGTTTTTAAATCAAAAGTTGTTGTAAAGCTCTTGTTATTGATTGATGTGGTTATCAATTATTTATCTATAACCAAAATGTTTTTTCTTTTATCGATCTTTTGAAGTTAAAATGTAATCCATTTGACTCTTAAAAGTCAAAAGGGACTATTTTGGGATACAGGTAGTAATATACTAACATGTAACTCTATTAATGTGGCATCACATAAATGGTACCAACAGATCAACACAAGCATATTAGATATAGATTTCAACCTAGTACAAAACTGTAAAAGGTTGCATGCAGCATAGTAGAAATTACCAAGTGATAGTCCAATCTGTCACCATAGACATTCAAGAAAAAGTGAAAGTAGGAAAAGATCAAGGATAATGGGTACTGAGATTCAAGACAAGTAAAGAAAGTAATACAAACAAAGTTAAAGGCAAACTGAAAATGAAAGAAAGCCACTTACTTCGCTACAAAAACGAGAGACTATAAAAGATTGATATTTTTGCATTTTGTGCGCTCAGAACTGTAAAATAACCACGGTTCATAGTGTAAGAACTATAAATTGATATTTGGATGTTTTGAATTATTTGTTTACTAGGAACTGTAAATCAAAAATAAATAAAACAACCACAATTCATAGTGACAAAATTAATGTTCATTTCAACTCTGATTCAACTTAAAAACCAGATTCTCAACATAAAAATCTTGATCAATTAACCAACCAATGCTTCTTAAATGCAGGAGGATGTGTGAGATTGCTTGTTTCTAGGTTTCACTCCTATGGCTTCAGATTTGACATTGTAAACAATCCTTAAAAATCAAACGAAACGACAAACTATAGTTGCAGTAATTCCACGGCTACCAAGTGTCATCAGTCTTTAACAAGTGGCAGAGTAAAAGGGCAGTAGAATAAGTTAGTTCTCTGGTGTGATGTTTGATTAGACAGATAACTCCATCTCTAAGCTTAAACCTAACAGTAATCATAGTTGTGCTTTTTTTAGTGATCTCCTATTTGCTAGAACAAGAAGTGTACAAATAAAAGAACTCAATAATTATTACTAAAGTATCTTTAAAGTCCCATCATTATCTCAAACACCATGAGAAATCAAATCCCTTACAAGTACTAATCTTTGATTCTCCCTATTTCGTTTTCCTTTTCAATCAAGCTCAAAGGACAAGAGGAATAATTAAGTTTTAATTAGTAAGAAAGATAATTGTGTTGTTTCCGTGATTCGAACTCAACATTACTTGTACAAGTACCTTTACCAGTATTCACAATTCATGATACAGTAATCCAGTATCTGGCTATGGCAGACTATAATTTCGATTAATTACATCTGAATGGTATACATCGATTTAGTAAAAAGTTCGGAAATCTTAAACAAATCGCTAATTAGTTAAACGTAATCAATGTTTTCAATGAATATGATCAACCGAAACATGAATCTGCTAGTATTGAAATTCAAACTTCTAAATATAGTTGATTGATCCACTTTGAGATTTACCTTGTATTTTTCTGGCGATTAATTAGGGCTCCAGATGAATCGTACATTTTCAGGATCTTGAGGTTGATGATCAATGAATACTGATCGAATGATAGAAAATTTAACGCAACATGAAATGAACAGAATGATAATGGATATGCATATTGAAATAAAAGAAAAAGGCTAATATACCCTTTTTCATTATTTATTTTTTAATCCTTTCCAAATAATTTGAATTTCATTTATAGCAGAGTAAACTCCATCCCTAATGTTTGATGATTTCTTTGAAAGCGGTACCTATCGTTGTGGTTTCATAATTCAAGTTTTGGTTCTCATAGTTTGAATTTTGCTCTGAAAGAATGATCTAGCCACTAACTCCGTTAAAAATATTAGTTAGAGGCAGGGGCAAAATGGTCCAACCATGTTTTTGTTCTCTTTTTCCACTTTTTTTTTGTTTTTCCTTATATTTGTAAAAATAATCAAAACAAAGGACCAACAATGTAATTAGAAAAACAAAACCTAAAATAAGAATACAAAACAAAATCTAAAATCAAATGAAAATTCAAAAAAACATAAAGCCTCTACTTCATGTTCATGCCGCCGGTAAAACCCCATCCATTTCGTAAGAAGCCATCGCACCAACCAACATCTTCTCGACTAGTCACGGTAAAACCCCATCCCCTTTTCGATCGATGATTCCTCTCTCAAAGTTGCACCAGAACCGACTTATTGGATGGTTTTCGGAAAATACCCACAAGCCATGTGTTAACTACTTAGTCAATCTTTAATTACTTTCAACTACCTTCATTGCCCCATTTCTATCACAATTACAAATTCATGCATGTAAAAGTGATTGAAGATACGTAAAAGTTCGTGATGGTGAGTGAAAGTGAAAATAAAGCTGAAGGTTGATGAAGGTAGTTGAAGATCCGTGTTTTTTGTATGTAAACGATTGAATGTAATTGAAGATCCGTGATTTTTTTGGCGTTAGATCAAAATATCAACACATCCAACGATTTAGAAGTATTTTCACCATAACTCTTATTCTCAACGAAAATTAACCCATAATATGCAAGGTTCTAAATGACGTGAGGTTGGTCATGGCGACGAGGTCAAACCTCAAGCCTTAGGAGCCATTGCGAGACCACGATGTTTTTCCCGGCGTGACTTATGATGCCAAATCTATATCGTTATATATACACACATATGTTTCCTATTATTACTCCATGGGTCATTATTTTAAACAATTAAAATTATGTTATATACTAAAAATTGAAAAATTAGACGCTAAAAAGCCAAAAAAAATTGTTTTACGATAAATTGCGCATTGAGTCATGATATGCCACAAACATAATGATAACTCTCATTTTGAGCGTTATCTACATATCATTTGCGTGTGTAACACCCTCAAATCTAGAAATAACAACTAATTTAAAATTTCTAAATACATCGATAACTGAATCATCTACAACGACAAAGTAAGATTTAACTTCAAAACACATTTCAATCCTTATACACGATCTATAATAGGTACGTGATAGGGTAATTTTATTTACCCTATTTCTGACCAACTTTTTATAATTATGAGCATTTTTCGTTCTCCCATTGAGTCTTTTAGTTTATTTTTACGGCTTAAACGTATAAATAAAAGTTTATTGTCTTTTGTTTTGCTTAACGTTATTTTGCATGAAAAGCACGGAAAAAAAATTCTTATTTTTATAGGTATACATGTTTTAGGCTCGAGGGTAGGCCGTGTGAAGTCCCACTTGATCAAGAAGCAGTAAAAAGGGGCGTGGACTGCGATTTTTGGGCTTAAATCGTGGACTTCAGCTTTTGGACCGACCTCAATAATGCGGAAAAGCTCGTAATAAAAAGAACCGATTTTTGGGCTAGTGATGGGGCCGAAATTCTTGGAACTTTTGCACTTCATGGACAGATTTTGTTGGGCCAAAGATTTGGTCATCCTATTACATATGTTCAGCTCTTTTGTTGGACTAAATTTTGGGCCTCCTATGTAAACCTTGGGCCCCAAGGATAACTTTGGCTATATATATGTAGAGGCACCTTCATTTGCAAACCTTCTAAAGGTTACAAACAATACAAACCAGGGCATTTATGTCTTTTTACAAATTTCGTATTTTTAGGAAAAAATTAAATTCCTTAATTATCTCTTCCTTAATTATCTCCTCTCTATCTCTCTCACATACACACACACGATCCACCGTCACCATCCACTTCCAGTGACATCCTCCCAATTCCGGTGACCTCCTTCCACTCTGGCGAGTTTCATAAGTGTTTCGACTTTCATATATAAATTGTTTTTTTTGAAAGTTTCATGTTTTTTTGTTTCATAAAATGTTTTTTTTTTGAAATTTTCACGGATTATTCATATGGGATAAAATGTATGAAACTTAAAAAACTTATTATTCATATAGAAGAAAAATGTATGAAACTTAAAAAATATATGATTATTTCGAAAAACTTTGAATATTCATATGAGAGAAAAATATATGAAACTTAAAAATATGATTATTCATATGGGAGAAAAATATATGAATCCGTTTACAAAAATATATGAAACCGTTTATGAAACTAGAAAAAAAAACAGTTTATGAAACTCGAAAAAAAACATTGTATGAACCTGAAAATTCATAAACTCGTCGGAGATTCGAGGGAGAAGGTCACGATACGTGGGGTGGCGAAGGAGGCGGCGGCACACGACAATCGTCGGATGGAGTAGTGGAGAACCGCGGTGGTTCTCGGTCGCCGGCGTAGTGATGACGGTGAAGATGATGGTGGTGGTGGTGGCCGGATTTTTTTTTTTGAGATAGAAGGAGAAAGAGAGAGAGATTGAGTTAAATATGAAGAAAATTAAGGATAAGTTATAACCATAATTAGATAATTCAAATTAATTAATAAAATTTAAATTTAAAATACCTAAAACTATTCCTAAACTACCCTTTCCCTATTTTCTTAATTAATTTAAATCCTAAAATTCCTCAACCGTTGATCAATGATTTGGATGGCCTAGATGAGTTTGTATAGTTTGTAACCTTTAAAAGGTTTCTAAATGATTATCCCTCTATATATGTATGTTAACTAAACCGTAAGGGGCATCTACTACATCATTAAGGGTCTGTTTGGTTGGTTTTCCATTAAGTTGTGTATGGATAAAGTTGTTTGTATGAATTAATCTGTCTGTATAGATTTGGAAAAATTTTATTTGTGAGAGTTTTTTTATATATGGAAGGAACGTGTTTTTTAGTGGGATGGATTGGTTTAGAAAAAACTTGGCTTTCTGCATAAAGTTCCCCCTTGAAATCTTACTGAATAAGCCACTTTCTATATCATCAAGCCACTACCAAACGGTCATATATACTAACTGAATAAACTGTGAGTCTCATTAAGCTGCTAACAAACAGACCCTAAGTCCCTTTTCTATTACTCCATGTTAAGTCTTTTTTTTTTTGTCTAGTATCCTTATAAGGGAAGTCACCATGGTAAGTGAGCTTTAACACTCACGGTCGTAGACCCAAGTTGGAGCTCACGATTGAACCCGTTCTGGTTCGATTCAACTTTGGTTTAATTAAATATATCGTTTTTCATCTCGTTGAAGGTTGCTTGAAATACTCTCTCGTCACAATTTCGTAATTTCTTACAGTTTTACTTCAGCGTTTTTATATAAGGTTTTGTTCACGCTTGATCTCATTTGCGATTTTAATTCTATTACAAACCGGAAGTCCGATTAATCAATTCGGATTCCCAACTCTCGTTGGTTCACGATTTGTTGTAGTTTATTAAAATCGTTTTATGTTTCTAACATTATAAAAACTCGTCTGCACATTACGGAATTTCATTTTATAATTCATCCCGAAAGTTTTCAAGTCATTAAAAGTCCATGGAATCATCAAGTAATTCATGCATTATTTCCACATTTGAAACAAGATTTTCCATGTAATTTTCTATTTACGTCGTTAATTTCTAGTTTTATAATTTCTGCTTTACTTTATTGTCATTTATTTAACGCAAACCAATTTCTGCATTTTTACTTTACTGTCGTTTACTTTAGAATTTTACTTTCTGCAATTTAAATTTCGTCTTTTGCTTTCCGTAACTTAATTTCTGCAATTCTACTTTATGTATTTAAATCTGCAGTCTTTTAATTTAAGTAATTCAACTTTTTCGCGTTAAATTAAAGTTCAATTATTTTTAAAATCTTTAATTTTGTTATAATTAGCAACTAAAATGATGATGGGCTAACCGTCTCAGTTCGGGGTATAAAGTAAAGTTGGGACCGAGACCGATAAGAAAATAAAAGGTGTACCGTATCGCATGATTGTCCAAAGTTATTTAAATCAAAATTATATTTTATGTCAGATTACAACTGATCAACTGACAACTGGTTTGTTGTATGACAGCTTCTTTAAGTTACATAAAATATCGACTTTGAGTTAACGATGAAATGTGATCTCGTCTTTTATTTAATTATTAAATTTATCCCAACGGATCTTTATACCCTGTGCTCTTTTCATAATTAAACTCTTCAGTAATTGTTACTCAAAACCTCCAATCAAAATATTGTTTTCGAATTCGCCATCTGAGACTCGCTTTTACATACTCGACTTTTAAGGAGAACTTTTACACGCTTCCCCGTGGGATCGATATTCGGTACTTTGTACCATTATTACTTGTTACAGACGTTAGTAGATTAAAATGTATACTTGCGTCGAAATCTATTTTCTTGCATTTTAAAAAGATGTAAACACGAAATATCGCAACAGTACGGATGTTACTAAAACCCAAAAACAGTTACTATCTCCAACAGCGGAAGACTTCATCAAACTACTCACCATCGTGTAAATCTAGTGCTCATCTCTTCATAGCACCGCTAGAACCAAACCCCAATTGCAACCTGATGCACATGCCGACAAATAAAAAGGTTGGGCTTAACGCCTAGTGAGCTCAAGAGTTTTCATTAGATAAAATATAAAACAATAACATTAAGAACGTTAATTAAATCGTGATTTCCAAAATGAAGTACATTAAATCTGGAAACAATCTCTTTTTCAACATTCACCCTCTTCGTGATTAAAATCACAAAACAAAACATTTCTTCGAATATAAATCCAACCCAAACTCACGTAATACATAATTGACACTTTAATAATCAAATACTGAAAACGTGGATAAACTCTCTCATCCAAAATATTCCAAAAGCATGGATAAAGTTCAGAATACAAAACCCAAATACATGGATAACAATTCATACCCAAAACATCATCGAAAACATGAATTATAAAACTCCATAACCAAAACAACACCTTTCGGTGACGGGGGAGACCCAATTACTTATGTGCCGTTTGTTTTTTAAGAGGTCTAAAGTCTGAAGTCTTATTTTAGTTATGATTAATAAGAGGTGATGTGTAAAAATGTCTGAATGATTCAGACTTAAGAGTCATTAAGAAGTTTTAAAAAAAAACAAACAACCCTTTAGTATGTGACGGAACACAAAAGTAGGTCACATAACTATACAGGAAACCAAAACATATGGGTTATACCCATAAAACATACCGAGCTCAACTCCTCTAAGTCTATTGCTCGAAAACATCAAGTCAACCCCTCTAGGTCTATTCTTGAGAGTTCCAAAACAGGGGAACCCAGTTCCAAAGTGGGAACTTATGCACAAAGGGAATTATACCTTACTGCCCATGGGACGCTGCCCGACCGTATAGGTCCACACCTTACTTACCATGGTGACCCGATGCCTATTCCGTGCCAAAGTGGTGAACTTGTCCAAAGCGGTACATAAGAACACCGTGCCTATAGATCCATTGCACTAACTAAAACATTACATGACTCAAAACGAATGAACTAATGCATTCAAAACATGTAATTCTCAACTAAGATACAGTAAATGCAAACCAAGACCCAACAAAATCTAAACCGAGCCATTAAAATCGGACAAGTGTCCCCAAGACCCAACAAAATCTAAACCGAGCCATGAACACTACAAATCCAAAGGCCCAACGTTGAAAATCATAAAATGAAACCAAACGTAAATAACCCGCATTATATAAACCCATACTCCAAAATATATAAATAAATCTCCAACGTAGTTTAGATTGGGACAACTCATTTTTCAAGTGTATTATATCATTTATCCTTTCAAAACGTCCCATAACATCAAATTAAACACATATTTAAAACACACAATAAAATGCACTTATAGTTCAACTTACTTCGTGACATAAATCATCAAAATACCAATGCGTATAATTTTAGTTGTCAAAATGCTCAAAATCCCAAACGTGGGTGTTTTACAAAGTTTATAAATCCAAACACTTCAAAATAATCAAGATTTGTCAAATAACTCAACATTTGATAATTTCATGTAAAGCATATAGACACTTTAAAATAGGCATTTTGACATGTACACCGTTTTCACAAATCAACTTGAACTCACCTTGTTAGATTTAGGCTAAATCTAGATTTTACCTGCTTAGAGCTTCTTTGAAGAAACTTGAATCCACAAGCAAAATCTTCCAAAACCTATATTCACAAGTTTCCAACCATAAATATACTCACTCAACTATTTAGAATCAATCCCCAAACATTTTACATCCAAAATCCCCAACTTGACCAAAACCCTAATTTTTGATCTAATTTCTCCAAACCATCAAACCCGAAATTTGAGAAGTCCAACACTAGGAAATCATTAAGAGAGCATTTATATCTTATATTAAGGTTTAGAAATGGAGAGGATAAACTTACCACTTAGGTTTTGGTGAAAACCCTAAGATGAAGCTTGAGGTTGAAGATGACAATGGTGAACTCTTTTGCCAAAGCTCCCAATCTATCACTTGATGATGGAACACCTTAAGAACTCGAGAAATGGACCCAAAATGAGTTAGGGTTTGAGTCTTGGGGTTTGGGGGTTGATTTGGGAGAGAAAATGGGGAGAAGTTTTGAGATTTGAGTGAAAATGGGGTTTGGGGGCCGGATTTCCCGTTTTAATGCACACAACGGCTCCGATTTGGCTCCGAAAAGAACCGTTGGACTCGTAATTGAATTATTCATCCAACAAGACTATAAAATCTAAGATTCAAGCCCAAAATATTAATTCTTATATTTCTCTTAAAATACTGATTTTTATACTAACTTGAAATTATACCTTTCTAAAATCGGGGTGTAACGGCGTGTGTTTTTCTTCCTTCTTAGTTGTGTTTCCTATTTTCTTGTTCGTGCTTCTTCCTTCTATTATTTTATTTTCATTTGGCGCTGTTGAGGATGTTTTTAAGGTTTTAAGCATCATTTTTGGTTAAAAACGTTGTTGTTGGACTGTGGCCACAAACTGGTCACTGTGGACAAATTGAAATGAGACTTGGTAAAGATTTGGGCAGATGGAGTGGAGTTGCTGTAACACCCTCAAATCTGGAAATAGCAACAAATTTAAATGTTCTAAATACATCGACATTTCATTCATCTACAAACAAAATTTAAGATCTAACCTCAATACACACATTCTATTCCATACATACAGACTATAATAAAAACGGGTGCTACTAAAACCCGATACAGTCACTATCTCCAAACTGCGGAAGACTTCACCAACTACTTACATTTGCACAAAGCTAAAGTTCAACTCTTCATAGCTGCTAGAACCAAACCCCCAACTGGCACCTGATGCACATACCGACAAATAAAAAGGTTAGGCTTAACGCCTAGTGAGTTCAAGAGTTTTACATGAGAAAATATAGCATTAAAAGAATGGACCTCGCTTGGAATCATGACCATTCAATTGATGTACTTTAAAACGTATAAAATAACTCAGATCCAATGTTATGCACTTTCAAAGATGGACACTTCATTTCAAACATGATGTATAACTTGAGATAACTTAAACTAACTCGAAACATGAATCTGAAATGACTCCCATTTAAGATATGCGGATAAAACGTTATGTCCCAAAACACCCTAGCACGGGTGGGGCAATTATTCAACCCAAGAATCGTTATCAAAACCACATATACCGTACGTCTGAAAACATGGACACTAGGCCCACTACTCACGCGACCGTAAAGACTCAATGACAATAAAATAAGACGTCCTTAATTTAAAATACTGATAGCCGACAACGGGGGAGACCCGTATCCGTTGAGAGTGGAGGAAACGCAAAAGTATACCACCCATGCAACGTTAATCGCATGACACCTCCCGACATCACAGCCCGGTGTCCCTACGACTCCTTTACAAGTGTCACCCCAAGTCAGTTGACCTTGATGGATCATTCCGAAGAACTCCATCCCGAAGGCCCGACACACTTAAAGACTACCTCCCAGGCATTACTTCAAGCGGCGGAGGTCCTAGCGCCTACTACTCCGGTAGCACTAGCCGACTCAACCCTCCTAGCGATCACTTGTAAAGTTTCCAGTCATAAAACATGGGTACCGAAGTTCAACCCCGCAATACCCAAATGACCATCCCAAAACAGACTGACTTCTGTGCCTATGGATCCAATGTGACACAGTCTAACCTTACCGGACTACACATGAATGACCAAAGCACTCGAGCCCGTAACCAACCTCAACACGCAACACAGCGCATTAGTACGTATGTCATAACCGGACTCTACATTGAGCCATATAAAACCGGACAAGTGTCCTCAAAACTCCTTTAAACGACATCGAGCAAAAATGCTCAAAACCTCTTTTTGACCAATGATTACGTTTTTCAAATAATAAACGCACTCGACCCATACCATGAAATCACACGCTCTAAAATGCTTGAATGGACTCCAACACAGTTTAAGTCGGGACAAAAAGGTTTTCCAAATAGACTTATACTCTTAATCCTTTCAAAACGTCCATAACACCAAACTAAACCTTTTTACCCAACAAACACTAAAAATGCCTTTTTAACCAAATAATCTCATTTATGCAATAAGTAACCAAACACGCCCATTTATGACTCATTATCAAGATACCCAAAAATCATAAGAATGTGTGTTATATGAATTTATAAAGTTAAACACTTTCAAAATAACCAAACTGATCAGCAGTTAACAATTTCATGTAAGATGTAAAACGTAAAACGCTTTAAAATAACCATTTTGGCATATACATCGTTTTCACAAATCAACTTGAACTCACCTTGCTAGGTTAAGTTAAACCTAGGTTTCAATCCACAACCATTGGCCTCCAAAGCATAAATCTCACCCAAAGCTTTCCGAAGACATCCATTCCAACTCTTCAACCCAAGTGATATGCGTTCATTTTATTACTCGAATGCTCTATTTTTAAACGCATATCTCAACTTTTTGCAAGCGAATATTTAATTAATCAAGACCCTTTGAGCCAAACTCATATATTTATTACTTGGGCATTGAATCATTGGTTTTATGTTGTTTTTGTGGCTTGCAGATTGACTTCTAGGCGTTTTTGTTGGGAGATTTCGTGTGCCGAAAAACAGAGGGATAGCAGCTTGCTACAGCTTGATGTTGTCTCAAGATATATGGAATATTCCTAGAATATTCCTCCAACCTTGCATTAGCTGGTGGAAATCTTAGAAGATATTTGTCATGTGATCTATTTCTTTTATCCTTTGGGCAATAGCATTACCCTCTCTTTTGTTGGCTATAAAAAGTCTTGATCACTAGTGGTAAATCACACAATTCTCTCCCATCACCTCTAAAAATCTCTCTAAGTGTTCTCTTATTCTCCAATCATTGGGAGAAAATTTGGAAGACTAGTCTAATTTTAATTAAAGCATTTAACTTTCAGTATTTCTTATCTGCTTTATTACGTCTCTTTTAGTTATTGCACTTTAATATTACGTTTCTTTTAATTATTGCACTTTAATTTTACGTCTTTATTTTATCGCATTTTAATTATTCGCATTATTACGTCATCGTTATTTATAATTTTTGTAACCTCTAATCTACCATCGTTCTTTTTATTTAATCTGCATAATTTACAGTAGTTTTTATTTTTAGTCGTATTCTCTTCTTTTTAAAAATGCAAGGAATTCAAGCGATGATAGGCTAACAACCTTAGCTTGGGTGTCGGGTGAAGTTAAGATTAAAACCAATTTTTGATGGTGGAAATTAGTAGTTAATAATTATTTTCAATCATTCATTCAAGGTTATTTTTATAAAATTCATTTCCTAACAAATTGATCGTTGTTGAAAATGATTAAAGTGTGATGGACTTAGAGATAAGCCGTCGTGACATATCAACTTGAATGATATGGAGATATACTCGAGAGAGTTATTTAGAAACGAGGAAACTCGTTTTCATTCCATATAGCTTATACAAGGAATAGATTGTGCCATTGCCTAGACTTATTCTATTTTGGAAACATTAGAATCAAGTTTATGGATGCGAGCCTTTCTCAATCTCGAAAGAGTGTCTTAGAAAAGCAATGGTTGGATATATTAATTATGACGTTTCACTTGATTTAATTGTCAAAAATCTTAACGGATCCCTACACCCTTGCTCCTTTTTAAAGTAATTAATTTCTGTCAAAATAGTTGTTAAAAACCACCCAACAATATTTCTTCAAAATCGCTATCTGAAATCATTTCTTTTATTAGACTTTTATTAAGCTTTTACACCTTTCCCTGTGGATCGATACTCGGTATTTTACCGTTTTATTACTTGTAAAAGACGACAACGGATTGATAAGTGTATACTTGCACTATTCACCGTTAGATAACAGTCCAAGAGATTAAGTTCATATAAATCTCGTAACACCAAGCTTCCAAAAACCTAGATCCACACATTTTCAACTGTAAATAATCATATTCAACCCTTAGAATTGTTCCCCAAGCATTTTACACAAGATCTCAACATACAACCAAAAACCCTAATTTCCATAAATGAAGAGAACAAGAGGTTACCTTAACCATAACTCCAATCCACCAACCGAAATACCTTTAGATCACCAAGATGAACTACGCACTCCCAAACTTCAAGAACAAAGAAAAGGGTTGGGTGAAAACCCTAGAAATTGATGAAGAGGATGAAGATGGAGATGATGGTGAAACTTCCAAACCGAAACCTTGGAGGAAACACCCAACTTCTAGCAATAAATGGTGCGATTGAGGAGTAGATGAACCCTAGGTTCGATTTCTATGAAAGGAAGAAGTTTGGAGGGAATGACAAAAGGAAAGATTGAGTTAGAATGAGAAATGAGGCTGAAAATTAGATTTTAACTCGGTCAGACCCCGCACGCGACAGTGCCTGGCGATAGTGACATTGTCACTATCGCGTGGCACAATCGCGCGGAATGTACGGCGGCTAAAACCCTCCCCGCGATAGTGCCCTGGCGATAGTGACACTGTCACTATCGCGTGGCACAATCGCGCCAAGTGTACCGAAGTCCAAAAAGTACAAAAACTCGTGATTCTCGCATGGGTCGATTTAAGGCTCGAAAGAACAACATAATTCACCCTAAAAGATAGACGAAAGGTGAAGAGATGGCTGAAGATGATCGGAAACTTACTAAGCGAAAATCTGGGTGTTACAGTTGCATTATTCAATTAGAATATAAGATTTTGCCTAGAATAATAGTTGGAGGATAATAGTGTCCAATGGATTTTTTGAAGTCTTTAACCTTTGGACAAAAGGTTGTGAAACTTATCCTCTCTCCCACTATGAAAAGAGTCACTTGCTTTCATTTAACATACATAAGAGAGCTTCAAAAACTCTCAAGAAGTCTAGAGTTTTAATTTGTAGTTTGTAGTATTTAAATTTATTGTATTTAATTTCTAGCATTTTAATTTCTGTCAACTGTTTCACCACTGTGGTGACAGTTTTACATTTTGTATTTATGCAAACATTTATTAAGTAGTTTTTTACTTCTATTATTTTTTTTAATTTAATGATAAAATAAGCACCTATTTGGGTGAGTATAAGCCAAGTGTAAAACTAGTAGGCAACACTTGGGTGTTGTCATTTTTACCAACTCTTATACTTAGTCACTTGATTCGGGATTTTAACTCAACACGGACAAGTCATCACTTGTAAGTGTTAATATTAGATCTTTGACCCAGAGATGGGCGGATCCGGAAATCAGTTTGAGTGATGCAAGAAGATTTGATTTGAGAAAGTCTTTTATGACCATGTAGAGATACGAGTTTTTGCATGATTTTAACTAAAGTTCAAATGTCGGTCGATATTGGTGTCACAAAAAGATTTGGATATTTATTTTCATATTGGTAAAGCTATGATCCTTAAAGTTCAACTTAGTTAAATCGGCAACTCTTGGGTTAGCAAAAATGGTGATTTTGTATGGATAAGTGGCCGCTTTTTCTGAAAAATTCATTTTCGAGAGAAAGGGACTCTTATAGATGTTTTTGTGACACCTGTTTTCGACCATGAGATTACTACAAATATCTTAGATGGTGCTTACACCCATACCATTTTCTTTAATTTATTTTTCTTTACATAGTTTTTAAAATCACCAAACTCGTTCAAAATGTTTTCTTCTTCTTTAATTGAAATCGGTGTATTCTCGACTAAGTACTCGAAACTTTGAAGCCCGATTTCTATGGATACGACCTCGATACTTTTACCACTTTATTACTTGAAAACAATCATACTGTCTACTGTGGGAACACTATGGCACTTTATAAACCTATACCATTTGCCCACACTGTGGCACTTTATAAACCTATACGATTTGTCGCTACCACATACTGTGACTCAAACACGAGCCAAAGCACGAGGCTTTTAAAACACTGATAATATGGCATTAATCCGTATAAAGGATGTGATTATCATCCAAAACATACGCTTTTAAAGGGGTGTTTGGGATTGCTTATTTAAAATAACTTATGCTTATTTATAAAAATGCTTATTAACTTATGCTTATTTGTAAGGTACTTATTAACTTATAGAAAGAAGGGGTAAATATGTAATTTGATTAAATAAGTTAATAAGGAGTTTCAAATAAGTCAGAATGATTTAACTTATCAAAAACTTCTTATTACCGGTGTGGAAAAGCCAATAAGCACTTTTTTTTTTTTTTCAATCCAAACACTCAAAATAGCTTATTTGTTGTGTGAAAACGCAATAAATTAATAAGGAGTTTTAATAAGCAATCCCAAACACCCCATAAATCTATATTATATTATAAAGCACAGATAAAAAAAACTCTTAAATACAAATTATTAGGCATAAGGTATCATCATTTTATGCAAGATTTTAAAAATCTCTTAATTTACAACTATCAAAACATAAGATACTATTGCAGACTTCTAACAACCACCAATTTGGTATGTATCACTGTTAGAAAGTGAAAACCAAGACGAACCCAAAAATAAACAAGATTTCTTTTAGTAGATTAAACAAAAATTATACAACAAAAATACACCAAATTCTCATAAATATTTCAAGTAACAATCAATGAAATACATAAAAACATCATAAAAAAGAATAGCTTTTTTTTTCACTTTCCAATTTAAATCGATTCACCGATAGCTTCACTCACACATCCAACTTCACATATCTTACAACGCCACCACAAACCCACCGGAAACCACCACCATCACCACCCACCTCCACCCGCTCCACCCCACATTCCGGCGAGCACCCGAAGTCGACGACGCCTTCGCCGCCGAACCCGAACCTTTCCTACCACCATCCGCATCCGGAGCATCCGCCACCGGAGCAATATCCGGCACCGGCGCCGGAGCCGGAGCCGGTACCGGAATATCAGTCCCAAAAATCGCTTCCGGTAGCAACACCTTGTTCACCTGGTAAATCGCAACAGGATCGGTGGAATGCACACTGCTGCTCACCTCCGTGTTGGTCCAACCCGACCCGATACGCACCGTGCCGGAAACATCCGTAAAGTTCAAAGAAAACGAACCTCCGGCGAGCGTGTTCATGGGTCCGGCGTCACTCAGGTTCTTGAAATCCGACAGCGAGTAGTAATGCGGCAGCGCGTGGAAAAGACAGAGTTGTTTCAGTTGGTCGGCGGTGAGGTTTGAAAGTGATGGTTTTTTGAGGGATGAAAAGGCTTTGTCTTTTGGTACAAAAAGAGTGATGCCTTCATCGGTGTTGTTGGCTTGACTTTGTAGGGTTTCGATGACTTTGGTTGATTCAAGATATTTGAGAAAGGTTGAAAATGGGCCGGCGACACTCAGGAGGTCGGTGAGGTTGACGTACGTCGGCGCCGGCGCCGGTGCCGGAGTTGGGGTTAGGGTGATGGGTGGTGGTGAATGGTGTGGTGTTGCTGATTGTGTGTATGTAAAGAGGAGTGTGGTAAAGAAAGTTAAGATCTTGATGGAATCCATGTTCAAGATTTGATTGGAAAAGTTGAGTGAATACCAATTCCTGCAAAACCCATTTGGTAATTTGATAATGGGGTTAAGAATCATGAAAAAAAGATTCATAAAAATGTTGGATTTTAGGGGTTGTTTGACTTTTTCGAGTCAAACAATTTGATTTATGACTTTAGAATTAACAGAAACCGGATTAAGTTTTGGAAATTAAACAATGGTGTTAAGTAGATTATAAATAGCATTACAATGGGAAATTTTATAGTTAATGAATTACAAGTTCTTATGGCAAAGCTTAAAGATTTGACTTTCTAAAGTTTGACTCCAATTGAGTATGATGTGGAGATGGCTGCATGTTTAAGTTGTGAAAGTACAGAATTACCCTCTAATCAAAAAGATTTTGCTAAGAGAAGATAGCTTATGCTATATATGGAAAGGAAACAACCAAACAATCCAAACCCAGTTGTCAAAAAAGATCAAAATCTTTCCTTTTTCTTTTTACATCAAGCAAGGTGATTTTCAAATTCAAGAAACAGATCTACTAAACTAGAAACAATTAGATATGAAAAAACAGAGCATTGATATGAAGCTAAAGATCTAAGATCAGAGATCAAAGATCCCATCTTTAAAGAACAAACTTCATAAATTCAATACACCACTTTCCAAAAACCTCAAGAAACAACAAGAATTTCAAGATCAAAGCTTGGTTTATCTTTATCATCAAAACATTACTAAAATCATTAAAGATTTCTTGCAAGAACTAAAGGGTAGCTAACAGTATGCAATGTGGTTCATAAAGCTAACATACAAATGCAGATCTAGATCTATTCATCAACAGAAAACAAAAATCAGTAATGAAAAGCAATACCCATTTCATTTATACAAACAACAAGGCAATGCAATCATCAAATCTGATAAATATTATCAATTTGGAGATCATTTGAAAGAAGAAAAAAGACTGACCTTTGGCAGGAGGTAATCAGACCAGAAGAGAAAAGCTGAAGTGAGATGAGACTGGAATGTATGAGAGAGTATAAATAAGGGGTTTTGTTGATAAAAGTAGTATCTATTGACAGTGGCAGCTGGTGGAGGGTTGGGGGGGGGGGGGGGGGTAAGGGTAGGTCAAGTCCAAGAGAGCAAGCAAAAGTTTGGTTGTTAAGTTTGGCAAAATGTAAAAAATAAAAAAGTTTGGTGTCACAAATATAAATCTTATACATGGGGCCATTTTAATTAATCATTGCAAAATGCATTAATGAATACCAACAAAAACAATGAAGGTTGGCAAATCAAACAATGAATAAAGCAAGGTCATATTGAATCAAATATTGGTTTTCTTTTGAATCCTAAAAGAAACAATTTTTCTTAATACTGGTAAGTATTGATTCTGATTTGTAGTATTTTCGTATTTTTCGTAAAATTAAAGGGTATTTAACCCTCTAACAACTTTGTATCCTCTCAAGGTGAGCTCTCTCAATCAAAGATCTCTCCCTCTCAACTAATTTACTTATATAAATGGAAAATAAATCATATTGTTTGAAGTGTCCAATCTTATACTCTACCCTACCACCATCACAAGATCTTCAAATAAGTTTCTCTATCATCAATGGAGGTTGAATATGTTTTTCTTTTTGCTTTTTTTAGGGGGGAGAGGGGGGGGGATGTTGTTGGGATTTGTAAAGTTAGTCCTTCAACATTCGCTAATGTACATTATTCATACTCACACTATCAGAGTTACTGATACTGTCTTGATTATTAATATATGATTTTACGTTTGATTGTGCACGTGGTTTAGTAAAAGTGTTTCGAATGAAGTTCTTTGTTTTTGAAAGAGTTTGGAAACAAGTCAATTGAAGGGGATATCTTTTGTTGTAGTTTGCCTACTAAGGCACATACATGGATACTAAATTTAACTTTAAACGTCTATGTATTAGGAACCAATTGTGATTTTTACGACACAACTGAGTGAGAAGTGTTTGTAACTTGCAAGATCTCATATTTGACATTTGACTGCAGTTATTTTGATCATACAGAGACAAGCGTTAACTTGAAGTTGGTGTGAAATCGCCTCGATACCACGCCTAGGGTGTTAGGGCCCATGTTAGGGGCTTGTTGAGCAGTGTCTACCCTTAGCCTCTCGAATAGTATTACAAGTAATGAACAAGAAAACCAGTTAATGTGTGTAGAAAATGCATAAATAATAATAGAAACAATAAGAGAAATAATGAGGGTTTATGATCATAATGTAGAGTTAATCGAGACTCGCGTCTCACTGCCATTTTTTTATCACCTTTTAGTGTCTTTCAATCTATATTGTATTATTCTTGGAGTTGATGCCGATTTCAAGCAAGCATTTCGAGTGCTTGGATGTGCTTTAATAAAGTGCTCATTTTGAGTTAAAAATTAAAAATCAAATAATTAATTTATTAAAGATCAACACTTAAGTATTTTGGCATTTATCTCAATAATCAATTTTCTTACGATTATTTTTTACTTGTTTTCCTGAATATGTTATTTTGACCCTAAATACTCAAGAAATCCAAAAAATAATATTTTTTTTGTTAAAGACTAAAACTGATTATTGCAACTAAATAATCACATTGATTCAGACACCCCCTGGTCGATTGTAACACCCGTAAATTTCGGTAAATAAATGTCACCCGGATATTTCTGTGACTTGTAAACTGTGGGGTTTTGTTGGGGAATGCATTGTTTAAAGTCCCTCGGAGTATCGGGAGCATTGGCGTTGAAAAAGTCGGATTTTTGGAGATCGGGGGCACCCGGGCGACTATGCCAGCGATTGTGCCAGAGGGCACAATAGCCTGGCACAATCGCCAAAGCTTGAGCACCCACGGTACATTCCTGGCGATTGTGCCAGCGATTGTGCCATGGCACTATCGCCTGGCACAATAGCCTACGTGTACCAGTGGGTTAAATGTTGCGATTTTCACAATTTCTTCTCATTTTCTCATTTCTATCTTCTTCCCTTTTCTCTCCCAACCCCTAAAACCGAACCCTAACCCATTTTGGTGGTTTTTCCCCCCTTGAACCACATGATTCTTCATCATCTAACTAGTTGGAACCTTGAACCACAAAACCTCCATCTTCATCTTCCCCATTAAGTTCATTCGGTTGGGAGCTCGGGTTGAAGTGTTGGATTGGGTGTTCTCGGAAGTCTCTTTGTCTTCAAGGGTAAGTTTTCTTGTAATAAGGTTATAAATGCTCCATTGGTGGTTTCTTAAGGTTCGATATCTCAAATCTCGGATTTGATGGTTTTGGAGAAATTAGGGTTTTGATCTTGTTTGAGATCTTGGTATTTTTTTTGTTTGGAGAACGTTTCCTTATGATTGATTTATGGGTATTTATGGGATGAAATGTTCGGATCTAGGTTTTAGAAGATTTCGGCTTGAGGATTCAAGCGGCCTTCAAAAGAGCTCGTTGGGTGAAATCTAGATTTAGCCTAAATCTAGCAAGGTGAGTTCAAGTTGATTTGTGAAAACGTTGTACATGCCAAAATGTCTATTTTAAAGTGTTTTATGTGTTTTTCATGAAATTATCAAATGTTGGGTTATTTGCTAATATTTGATTATTTGAATTATCTAACTTTACAAACCTTGTATAACACCCACATTGGAGATTTTTGGGCGTTTGATATATGTGTCACAAACGAATGTGTTTTGAAGTCTTTTTACATGAATGGATATTTGGTCAAAGAAATACACTTTTAAATGTTTGTCGAGTCTTATGCATCGTCATGAAATGGAGTGTTTTATAAAGTATCACTTGCACATTTATGTGAGGTAACTTGAAAGAATGTTTATAATCTTATTTTATGAGTTTCATTCTTATCAGCAGTTAAATTTGGAAAATGCATATTTTGTGTTATGAGTTCATTTGAAAAATGGATTGTCTCAACTAATGTTGAGTTTTGAACTAATCTCACTTTTGGTCGTGATGTTTGCATATCCGTTGGGTGAGTGCGTTTTATCGTGTTTTTATTCCATTTATTAATGAGTCAATGGGTTGCTAAGTCTGCGGCTTGGCATTGTTATTTTGATGGGGTTTTTGGACAATAGTCCAGTTTTGGTAGCTCGACTTCGAGCCTTGTTGGGCCTTATGTGTATTATTTGGCTTATTTGATGCATTGGGAGTCATGACCCCGTATTTGGTTTATTATTGTCCGACGTTGGGACGATTAGTTTTCCACGTCGAGGCACGTTAGGCATCGGATGTGGGTGTAAGTCCTTCGTGCTGCACGTTAAGGTACCGGATGTGGGTATAAGTCATTCGTGCTCAAGTATTACGATATTAGATGAGGGGCTCGACATAGGAACCCGACGGGGTTGAACTCGAGTTTTCGTGGGTGTACGTTTAAAGCTACTGAGCCTGACATCTCTTGCGTGTACTTTTGTTTATATGACTAGTCATAACAACATAAAATGGGCTTACTTTGTGGACCGTCACATTTTATGGAATCGGGAATCCCCCGTCACCGAAAGGTGTTGTTTTTGGGTATGGAGTTTCATTATCCAAGTTTTCGGTGACGTTTTGTATATTTGGGTTTTACCCTTGATTTATGGGTTGAGTATTACGTCCCACCCAAGTTTTGGGTGTTTTGAAATATAAGGTTTAACCGTACCTTCTTAAATGGAGAGTTCAGTTTATATTTGCGCTTTGAGTGAGTTTTGGGTTAAAGCTAATTTATGAAGGGGCGGTTTACTTTGGTATCATTCTTTTGTAGTAGTTTGATTTGGAAAACGTCCAAATTGGTGTTCTCCGTCTAAAATGCATATTATTGGAAAACGAGTTATTTGCATATTCAAAACATACCTTTTGAAAGATTATGAATTAAAATGCATTATCTATTTTCGCATACATCTTTATATATGTTAAAAACTCTTGAGCTCACTAGGCGTTAAGCCTAACCTTTTTATTTGTCGGCATGTGCAACAGGTTCCAGTTGGGAGTTGGGTTCTAGCAGTTCTATGAAGCGTAGAGCCTTAACTAGACACTAAAGTAAGTAGTTGGTGAAATCTTCCGCAATGTTGGAGATAGTGACTATCTTTGGGTTTTAGTAGCACCCGTCCTTTTATAGTTGTATGTAAAGATTGAATGTTTGTGTATTGAAGTTGAATATAAATCGTGGTTGTCGATGATTCAATGATTGATGTATTTAGAAATTTTTAAATAAGTTGCTATTTCCAGATTTGAGGGTGTTACATCGATACATGGAACCATATAAGGGCAAGAAGAAAAAGACAAAGACAAAACATAGAAAGAAATAACATGAAACAAAAAGAATACAAAAAAAAAATGAGGAAGGTCATCATATCCAAGTCTCTTAAAAAATATAAGAAAAACATGATGAAGGAAAAAAAAATAAGGTATGAGAAAATCCAAAGAAACACATTCAACTAATATACGAGGGACTTGCTTCAGTCAGTTTCGTTATTAAAGGCACGAAGACAAAAAAAAAAAGACGAATGAAACAGTCACTCAAAGCTCATTTGGTTGTTTAGATAATGTTTTTTAAATCATAGTTGTTCCAATCTTTTTTAGGCTCTGTTATACATGATTATATTGAGAGTCTTACAAATTAAAAAAAAGTTTTACAATTAACAAAGTAACATATGAAATTCACTTAAATAAAATCATTCTTCTAACTTGTTTCATACTCCTTAAGCCTAGTGCAATTTGTGACCAGTCCCCAAAAGCCTCATTTGTCACCTGACCTTTACATGCTTTTCAAAAGAAAATTACAACAAAATTTGGGTCCCAGAAATTTTGGAGGCCATGTTCCACATCTCAATATTGGTACACCTCAAGCACGAACCTGGTAAAAATGGACAGGTCTTCGTAGATATCTTGTCCAAGTATCTGCTTGTAACCATGTAAAACATATCATAGTTTGAACGGGATTATGGGGACCTGATATGAAAATATATCCTTGGTGGCTCGAAGAGCCAGAAAAATAGGAGCTAGAAATCCATGCTTTAAATGATTTACATTCATAACAGTTGTCAATCTTTTTTGTAGCAAGGTCTATTAGTCTCAATATTCATAACGTTGTCTTGATATTCTCCTTGTAGCCATGAAAGGGCAATGAAGATATGAAGCACTGTTGGGTATATCATGGCTCCAATGAGGTGGTTTTGAATTAATAAGAGATCGATTAAGAGTTGAAACAAGCTCACAGCCCCCAATCTAGTACCTTTTTCGGTCCTCTTTCATTTAACTGGTCATCACTGCCTACAAAAAGCAAACATAGTTCTAATGTTAGAAAGATCTAAACAGCAACCTAAAAACTCCATTTTTCTCATGAGGGTTGAATGTGTCGAACATTCTAAAATCTAGGGTTCAATTGTAAATCTTGTGACAAATATGTGGCAAAAAGATGATTTTTATTTATTTATTTATCACAAGGGCTGTCAAAAGAAGCCAAAAAAACCCTAGGGAAGAAACATGCCCTAGTTGACACCACATTTTGTCTATTTCTTTACAACTCCTCATTCTTTTGAATATTTACAATATAGTCCAAATCTTTCATTTATGACTTTTTCTTCCCCCTCAAATTTGTTTTCAAATTTCAAGCAAAGACAACCTCTTCATTTGTACCTGGGGTTGATGCTCTATGCCTTTTTTAACCTTTTTCTTACATGGTCCAATAGAGATGCCCCATATGTTGTTATTTAAATGATTATAATTCACATGGGGCAAGTCATGACCTGAACTTTATGAATTTGAATTTCTTATCGACAGGGAGGGAATCAGAAAATTTATCTAGACGGTGTTTAGAAACAATATAAAAAAAATCATGATTTCAAGGTCGAGAAAACCCTTTTAAAATATATGTTTTTAAATAAATACTTGTCAAAAGAAATAGTAGTTAAAACTTAAACAAAATAACTACGTCTATATTTATACATACAAATAAAAAAATGTATGTACCTAACCATATATATAAAAAAAAGAGTAAATTATGTTTTTCACCCCTGCGGTTTGTTAACAATTGTGACTTTTGTCCCTATGATTTGTAATTTATTGTTATTTTCGTTTTTATGATTTACAATTTATTGTTGTTTCGGTCTCTATGGTTTATAATTCCTTATTGTTTTAGGTGTCGTTTGTTTTTTAAGAGGTCTAAAGTCTGAAGTCTTATTTTAGTTATGATTAATAAGAGATAGTGTATAAAAAGGTCTGAATGATTCAGACTTAAGAGTCATTAAAAGGTTTTTTTAAAAAAACAAACAACTCCTTAGTCTCTTATACTTAAAGCGAGGAATTAGTTTAGGGACAAAAGTAGCAAAAACTTGCAAACCATAAGGACAGAAATCACAATTTTAAAACCACAGGAACAAAAATCCTAATTTACTCTAAGAAAAACCTTTGAAAATACATGAAAATTTTATTGTAAAAAAATGGTTTATTCAATAAATAATTTGTGTCTATTATAGAACCTTTAGAAAATTTAACATTTCTAAAAAATAATAACAAGAATTATATATATATATATATATATATATGATTGGGTTCCTGTGAAAAGTTGAGTTAATTGTAAGAAGCGTGAGAAGTAGTTATCGACCATTGGATGAGAAATGAACGCACATTAGAATGAGATGCACCAAGATGTACCAGATCAAATCCTTTCTAAGCCGCAATTCATTGGAGAGCTTGAGATTAAAATAGATCAACGGTTTAGATCCACTTCTCATACTCACCGTTAACTCAACTTCTCACACGATCTTTCGCATTATATATATATATATATATAAGCATATACCCGCGCGATGCAGCGGAATGTAAGGGGCCGTTTAATAAACGCTTACCCGGTAAGCTCTTACCAAGTCACTTACCTTATCGGATGAACATTACAACTACCGAGAATCTTACCCGGTAAGAACGATGGCAAGGGCCAAAAGTCTTACCCGGTAAGTGTGGGCGGCAAGTCTTACCGGGTAAGCACTTACAAAGTATATTGTTGCATACGATGCCGTTTAAATGAACTAGAATCTTACGCGGGAAGGCAAGTGAAAGTATTAATTTTTACCGGTAAGCACTTACCGGGTAAGCATTTGGGTAAACAGCCCCTAAGTACAATTAATGATACTTCCTTATAGACATATCATCAACAATCAACCATGACCTAAGAAATCACAATTTATGAAAACTTAAACCCATAAAGATATTCAATAATTAGTTTATATTATAATTATTGACGAATAAAATTATAATGATATAATTTATAATAAGAATGAAACGTATTTTACGATTATGTATTTTTAATGTGCTAACGGTGGAAAAAAAAATAAAACGTATGGATAAAAAGCAAAGTAATTCGTAGTTATTCATGATATTTAATAGTACGGTTAAATTAAAAAATATTCAATATTGGGCTCGTTTTGAATATATTGACAAGACGATTATAATGGTATAATTTGTAGAAAAATGAACGTATTTTTTCATTGCATTTTTGTTCATATACGATTATTTGTGTTAATATGATAATGGTGTAAAATGAAAAATGAAAAAGTAAGGGATATAAAGTAAATTAAATAAGTAATTGTAAGGGTGGTAAATGTAACAAATGTTATTGTACAAAAGATTTTACAATACGTTTTCTAATTTTTATATAGTAGTATAGATAATTCGTATATATTTATGATATTTCATAGTACGGTTAAATTAAAAAATATTCAATATTGGACTTGTTTTGAAGGTATTGACGAGACGATTATAATTGTATAATTTGTAGAAAAAGGAACATATTTTTTCATTGCATTTTTATTCGTATACGATTATTTGTCTTAATATGATAATGATGTAAAATGAAAAATGAAAAAGTAGAGGATATAAAGTAAATTAAATAAGTAATTGTAAGGGTGGTAAATGTAACATTGTAAGAGTGGTAAATATTATTACTATACAAAAGATTAAGGGTGGTAAATGTAACATTGTAAGAGTGGTAAATATTATTACTATACAAAAGATTAAGGGTGGTAAATGTTATTGTACAATAACCGTTTTAAAATTTTTATATAGTAGTATAGATAAAGTAAAGGGAAATTAATTAAAGTAGCCATTTTAGAAAATCGGGTTTACCTCCTAGCCATTCTCTCCCTTATTTTGTCAAAATATCCATTAGGTTCGTGAAAGGAGTTCGTATATATGAACACCTTCTTTGAAGTCAAAAACGTGATCCATGTTCGTAATATGTGTTCGTATATCACGAACATAACTTAAAAACTCATAAGAAACATAAGTTCGTAAAATGGTTCGTGGAAAATGCAAGGAGTTAAAAAAAGTTACATTTTAATTTTTTTCACGAAATGCCCAAAATCCCAAAATGCCCAAAATCCCAAAATGGGTGTTTTACCATGTTTATAAAACCAAACATTTCAAAATAACCAAAACTTATCAGCAGTTAACAATTTAATGTAAGACACAAACATTTTAAAATAAACAGTTTGGCATGTACACCGTTTTCACAAATCAACTTGAACTCACATTGCTAGACTTAGGCTAAATCTAGGTTTTTCCCCAACTAGAGCTCCGTTGAAGAACACTTGGGTTCTCAAGACAAAACTTCTAAAACCTAAATCCATACATATTCAACCATACATAAACATAATCAACCACAAAGAATCGTTTCCCAAACCATGTGCTTGAATACCTCAACTAATACCGAAACTCTAACTTTCATAACCGAAGAGAATAGAAGATTACCTTAAAACAAACTTGAATACACCAATCAAAACACCTCTACTTCACCAAAATGATCACAAACCTTCAATCTATGAAAGGGAGAACAAAGGGGTGGATGAAACCCTAGAAAACTTAGTGAAGAAGATGAAATGGGAGAGATGAGGAGCTTACCACCACAAAATGCTCTAGTATACTTCAATAGACTTTCAATATCTTGCTAAATCCTTGAAGAGATCTCAAAAACGAAACCGTAGCAACTTGAATCACCCAAATCGGAGCTAGGATGAAGGAGATATGAAGAAATGAAGTTTGGGGCTGAAAATTGCGATTTTAATCGTCCAGACGCTGCCCGCGAGAGTGACGGCGAAAGTGACAAGGTGTCACTCTCGCGGGGCACTTTCGCCGAGAATGTACCGCGGCCTAAAACTTCCCCGATCATTGTTTTGGCCATAACTTATTCGTTATAGCTCCGCTTTCGCTCCGGAAAGAACCGTTGGACTCGTAATTGAATCCTTATCCATCTAGACTATAAAATCTAGGATTCAGGTCCAAGATTAAATATCTTATTTTTCTTTGATATATCGGTTTCTGTATTAACTTGAAATGATACCTTTCGAAAGTCGGGGTGTTACAATCCTCCCAACCTTAAAAGAGATTTCGTCCTCGAAATCTGGCACCACCAAACACCCAACATCGCATTTGGAGAGATCGGTTGATTTCCTATCCAAAAGGAATGCCTTCCTGAAATCTCACCTCATATGAACACCCGAGTGCATCTCGGTTGAGGTTGTCGCTGCGTTTCTCATTACGTGCCGTTGCAAACTCAATCTCAACGTTTGATACAACTCATCGATGACGGAATGAACATTGAGTCCTTGCTCAATCATTTTCTTAATCATTAAATCTCGGTTGTCTCCCAACCTTATGTTGCTTATATTACCTCAAGAGTAACTTACGACTCTAATCCGTCATTTCCACCAAGAATACTCCAAAACAAACAATTCCCTTAGCTACCTCTAAATACGACGCATCAAGGTCTCTTCAATAATTGGTTTGTACTTAAAGCCTACCTCGACATTCTCATCAAATGTCTCCAATAAACATTACCACCAAAGAGTTATTGTCCTTTGACGAAATTTCCTAACGACTAGTTTGGTCTGCACCAACACAATCGTAGATCCGAACCTCAAGTTTCCATGAGCACAATACCCACAGATAGCGGATTACTTCAATCCCCATGGTTACACAGTTCCCATAGTGCACTCAAGCATCGATTGATAGATCGGCGAAGCCTCGTGGATTGCAGGATTACCACTGATCGATCTCTAAGTATCAATATCTACTTCTCTTAATGTTACCACTTCACCTGCGAATACTCCAAATTCAACGGGCGTGCACTGAGCACACTAACGGTTATTGTCCTCAAGAAAATAGTCGACGCCTAATACCAAAATGATGACATCAAAACGTGAACATCCCGCCTAATACTTCATTCCAGAAGTATTGTCGCATTAAGGTTGATACTTAACAGAGAGCTAATGTTCCCAAATCCTACATCCCTAACAGACTGACCACAAAATTCCTCGATCACGGAAGTCCATTAAGACGGTACACCGTCAACATATAACTTGATGTCAACCAGACAGGCAACCCATCAATATGAACCCAACAGATGTAGGTAGTCACACAAAATCTCATCCCGAAGTTTTACCGAAGCATAGAGATTATCTCTTAATTAACTGGGGAACATAATCTATTACCCCCATGATTCACGCATGACCCGATTCAAAAACTGAAATTCAAATTCAAGGTTGACTACAAGTCGGATCATTCGACGCTTCAAATCTTAAGGACTTCTCTAGTCCCTTAATTGCAACTCCCTTTACGATAGGGGTTTTAAGTCAATAGCCCTAATGAGTTCAAGGTTTTTCAATAAGTATGCCAAGTTGAAATCTATAAAACTTTCAAATACAAGAGTTTTATAACAATTAATCGTGCGGTAAAAATACACTACCGTTCGTTCGATAGGTTTCAAAATCGATCACCAACACTACGCATATAAAACCATTTCCAAAACCCGTTTGATCAGTAATTACGTTAATAAAATGGTAACAAGAGATGCGCAACAAAATTTTCAAACGGACTACCATGGTCCTAGTAATGCATCAATTTATACTATGCATATGAAAGATAACTTTCCGCACTATAACATGTGCAGTACAATTCCCAAAAGAGACGTTCACAAATTAATTTTAACGTTCTGACTTCCTAACCCAAAAGTCGTTGCAACATAAAATTATTAACCACTCCATATGCAACAGTTTATTCCCCAAAGTTCGATGAAATGATAAGAATGCAAATAATTCTCAAATCGAGTTTAAAACTTTAAGTCGCCTTGATAAGATACATTTGACCAAGATGGTAACTACAACGATATGCAATTCGAAAATTCATTTCATGTATTGCGGAAAATTTATGACAGCAAGGTCAACAAGCGAAGCACACTTAGATTAAAATTTAATTTAAGACAATATAAATATTTCGCATATTTACTCACGCGAGTGAAAGTCGGATTCAACCCAAAGGTATGCACATATACTCGTGTGAAACTCAAGATGCAATCATGCGACATTTAGATTTTTCAAGGTGCCTCTTACGGTTGCAAAAGTGTCGATGCAAGACTCGCATGAAACAAAGTATTGAACACAACTCGTAAATTAACGCACACAATGATGCATATGCACATGTTCTCAAAATTATTTTACGCAACGCAAAATGACGTAAGACGAGGCACCCTAACCCAACTGAATTTTTTGCAAAACTCAATAATGCTAAAATCATCCAGTGACAATTTTTCATTTCTCAAAAAGAATGTAAGACGACAATATGGCTAAAACACTAAGCCTTTAAGAGTTTCCTCTTTTAATGCAATGAAAGGTAAAATGACACATTTAACAAAATTCACATGGGACACGACGCCAACTAACTCGTAAGCTTAAAAGAAGCAAAATTAAAACTCACGCATGGAAAGACATCGTATAAAACAATACTCCATGAAATTCCAACAAAACTCACACAAACTAAAATTCTCAAGAAATTCCGACTCAACGCGTGGGAATAACTTTTCCTTTAAAACCATTGACATATGTGGAGGAGATCCAATGCCTAGGTTAAAATCTCATAGCTACTTGCCCAATACTCAAATGACGTTAAAACATGGATATTACAATATCCGCAAATAGCGTTAAACAAGAGACGTGAATAAAGGGATTTTTTATAACAATTTGCAATTACGTGCAACAAAACAATTTATGCATGCTTAAGCTCACAGTTTAAAATTTGCTGCGTGTTAAATGCTTTACCAAAATTTTATAATATAATCCACTTTCTGTTTTACGAACACAAGAAACAATTTATGCAAATTTATTTCTGAAATAAATTTTAGTGCATGAATTTGGTCGACATTCACCCCTCTAGACTACGCTTCTCAACAACCCGACATACTAATACCATCCGGGTGTATCAAGCATCTTAGGACAACAATCTCAATTTCCTACTATTGTCACCCGGATACTCCACATCTTAAAGCGACACTCGGATATTTCATCGGTTCACCTTACAATCTCTCCTCGTATGACGTCAATTCCATAAGCTCAAGGTTCTACTCCTACCAATTATTCTTACTCAAGACGATCAACTAAATGCATTCAACGCATTTAACTATCACTTCAACGTGACATTGCTATAGACATCAACGTTTCCTTAGATTACTCCCTTAGAAACCTTCTCACTACCCCAACGGTAATCATACCAAGGTAGTTAAAGTATACACATGTAGTATGTAGGTTCACCATAACACTGGTCAGGTGTCATTATGAACGTACTGCACATGTTCATCCTTGCGACCCTCGACAAGTTTTCCGTTTCTAGTGACTCCATCAACTCCATAATATCTTATCTTAAGGTTCCTAATGTGCAACTTCACTTACAATCGCTTATAAAAACGCTAGTTTGAGTCTAGGCATCCTACAATCAATACCTAATTCTCTCAAACTTAAGCTCTGATACCAACTTGTAACACCCTCAAACTCGGAAATAGCAACTAATTTAAAATTTTCTAAAATACATCGATAAATAATTTATCTACAAACACAATATAGGATTTAACCTCAATAAACACATTTATTCTCTACATACAGTCTATAATAAGGACGGGTGCTACTAAAACCCAATAATAGTCACGATCTCCAACTGCGGAAGACTTCATCAATCTATTTACTCTCGTGTAAGTCTATAGCTCAACTCCTCAAAGCACTGCTAGAACCAAACCCCAACTGGAACCTGATGCACATGCCGACAAATAAAAGGTTAGGCTTAACGCCTAGTGAGCTCAAGAGTTTTCGTTAGAGATAAATAAAGCGATAACTTTAGGAATGATATTTAAAATCATGATTTTCCCAAAATGCAATACAACTAATTGGAAACAACTAGAAATGAAATACATTAAATCTTAAAACAATCTCCTTTCATCATTCACCCCCTTTCGTGATTAAAATCATAAAACACACGTCTCTTTAAATAAATCCAAAACCCAAAGCGCACGTAAAACATAAATGATATTATAATGATCAAACGTGGAAAACATAGATAACTCAAACTTCCAAGATATCCCAATAACTCGAATGAGTTTCAATAACCGAAACCTTAAAACATAGATAAATACTCATACTCAAACGTCTCCGAAAACATGGATTATAAAACTTCATATCCAAAACCACACCTAATGGTGACTGGGAAAACCCGGTTACATGGTACGTGACGGACACAAAGTATGTCACATAATTATGTAAGAAATCAAAACATGTGGGTTACACATAAAACACCCACCGAGCTCAACTCCTCTGAGTCTATCACTCGAAAACATCAAGTCAACCCCTCTAGGTCTATTCTTGAGAGTTCCAAAACGGGGAACACTAGCACAAGGGAATTACACCTTACTGCCCATGAGACGTTGCCCGACCGTATAGGTCCACACCTTACTTATCATGGTGACCCGATGCCTATTCCGTGCCAAGTGGCGAACCTAATGTCCAAAGCGGGGACATAGGAACACCGTGCCTATGGATCCATTGCACTAACTAAACCATTACATGACTCAAAACGAATGAACTAATGCATTCAAAACATGTAATTCTCAACTAAGATGCAGTAAATGCAAATCATAACTAAACGCTCAACATTGAGTTATTAAAAGCGGACAAGTGTCCTCAAAACCCAACAAAACCAAACCGAACCATAAGCTCGACAAATCCAAAGATTCAACGTTGAAAATCATAAAATGAAATCAAACGTAACCAACTCGCATTATGTAAACCCAAGCTCCAGAATATACAAATTAACCCCAACGTGATTTAGATTGGAACAAAACATTTCCCAAGTGGGTTTATACATTTTATCCTCTCAAATTAACCCATAACGCCCAATAAAATGCATTTATACTAAAGAAATGTACTCCATGAAATAAATCATTAAAATACCTAAAATATATGATTTATCTATCAAAATGCCCAAAATCCCAAAATGGGTGTTTTACCATGTTTATAAAACCAAACATTTCAAAATAACCAAAACTTATCAGCAGTCAACAATTTAATGTAAGACACAAACACTTTAAAATAAACAGTTTGGCATGTACACTTTTTTCACAAATCAACTTGAACTCACCTTGCTAGATTTAGGCTAAATCTAGGTTTTTCCCCAACTAGAGCTCCGTTGAAGAACACTTGGGTTCTCAAGACAAAACTTCTAAAACCTAAATCCATACATATTCAACCATACATAAACATAATCAACCACAAAGAATCGTTTCCCAAACCATGTGCATGAATACCTCAACTAATACCGAAACTCTAACTTTCATAACCGAAGAGAATAGAAGATTACCTTAAAACAAACTTGAATCCACCAATCAAAACACCTCTAGTTCACCAAAATGATCACAAACCTTCAATCTATGAAAGGGAGAACAAAGGGGTGGATGAAACCCTAGAAAACTTAGTGAAGAAGATGAAATGGGAGAGATGAGGAGCTTACCACCACAAAATGCTCTAGTATACTTCAATAGACTTTCAATATCTTTCTAAATCCTTGAAGAGCTCTCAAAAACGAAACTGTAGCAACTTGAATCACCCAAATCGGAGCTAGGATGAAGGAGATATGAAGAAATGAAATTTGGGGCTGAAAATTGCGATTTTAATCGTCCAGACGCTGCCCGCGAGAGTGACGGCGAAAGTGACAAGGTGTCACTCTCGCGGGGCACTTTCGCCGAGAATGTACCGCGGCCGAAAACTTCCCCGATCACTGTTTTGGCCATAACTTCTTCATTATAGCTCCGTTTTCGATCCGGAAAGAACCGTTGGACTCGTAATTGAATCCTTATCCATCTAGACTATAAAAAACTAGGATTCAGGTCCAAGATTAAATATCTTATTTTTCCTTGATATATCAGTTTCTGTATTAACTTGAAATGATACCTTTCGAAAGTCGGGGTGTTACATTATCCCCCAAAATCCTTATCTCTAATCCCCAAACCCTAAAATTATGAAATTTGAATTCTGATAAACATAATCAAAACAGAATAAACATCTCAATTTAAATATAAAAAATTTAAAATATATAAGATAATTAATGAATTTTAACAAACTACTTAATTTTTTTTATATAAAAAACATTATATTGTTAAGCCTAAATTAAATAAATTTATATATAAAAAACCATTTTCACTCAATAAAAATCATCCAAAATCGTACTGTAAATTAATAAAAAACAAAAAATAAAAATAAACATTAAAATCGTGATGTATTAAGCATTATGTATTATTAGTTAATGCTAATCTACTTAAAATCTCTTAAAAAACAATTAATGAAGCAATATGTACTACTTTTAAATGTTTTTAACCCTAATTAATAAATTTCATTCTTATCCCCCAAAATCTTTATCTCTAATCCCCAAATCCTAAAATTATAAAATTTGAATTCTGATAAACATAATCAAAACAGGATAAACATCTCAATTTAAATATAAAAAATTTAAAATATATAAGATAATTAATGAATTTTAACAAACTACTTAATTTTTTTTATATAAAAAACATTATATTGTTAAGCGTAAATTAAACAAATTTATATATAAAAAAACCATTATCACTCAATAAAAATCATTCAAAATCGTACTGTAAATCAATAAAAAACAAAAAATAAAAATAAACATTAAAATCGTGATGTATCTCGTTGCATTGCACGAGTACGCTTTTAGTTAATTGTAAGGGTGATAAATGTAAAATTTAACTTTAATAGCTTTCCAAAAACCGTTTTTCAATAACTACTTTTTCCAATAACCGTTTAAGAATTTTAATATATAGTATAGTATAGTATATATATATATATAGTGGAAGGATATTTTGCAACCCTTAAAAAGATTGCAATTTTTGCAACCCACATCTTAACCGTTGGATTCATGATTGGCGGTTATTTTATTTTTATTTTTCTGTTTTTTTTAATTAAAAATATTGGGCCCCATATCTATTGTAACCGCCGATCATGAATCCGACGGCTAAGATGTGGATTGCAAGGTTTGCAACATTTTTAAGGGTTGCAAATTAAACAACCCCTACCTAAAGAAGTAACTAAGGTTTGACCGTATCAAAATTTAATTTTGAAGTTTTCAAGGGGCCAATACCCCTTCTGGCTCCAAGGTGGCTCTACCACTACATACCAGATATTGACGTATTTGTGTCATTAAGAATGTTAATAAGTAGAAGACGAAAGTTTCTTGTTTTCAGATAAAATTTACCTGATATTATAAAAAACATGCTTAAATTCATGTTAATTTCAAGATCTAAGGAGGTAGGCATGTGCAAATGCATTAAAATTTGGGGGTCAAATAATAATAAAACATAAACGGATCCCAAACTTTAAAATTTAATAAAAATAAGTTTGACAAAAACATGGGGGGTTTTGCGTTTTACGGAAAGGTGCGATGCCTATTGTTTCACCAAGAACCAAACCTGTCGGCGGCAGGGCCGTATTCCACATGATCAAATTTAATTATAATTAGAATAATACATGTTTTTTTCTTACGATTAGGTTCTTTTTATAAAAATTCAATTGAATATGTTTTTATGTTTGTATTTTTTTAACAAGTGGGTTTTTGTTGTTGCACTTTTTTAATGAGTTCGTTCCTTAAATAATTCAACAACCTAGGTCTTTGTGGTTGCATAAGGACCCAACTCGTTCAGAGGCGGAGCCACTTTAGCATCAGAACTCACCCCATTTATTTTATATGTATTAACTTAGAGCATCTTCAACAGCTTTCCTATAATTTTTCTAAAATAGAGAATCAAAAGTGAAAATCTTTAAAATGTATTATATTGAACTCCAACATATTTGCTATTTTAGAAATTTTAAAACAATTTAGTGCATCTCCAACAGCATTGCTAAAATAGAAAAAAATGGGTTTTGTTTTGCTATTCTTGTCCAACAACATTACTGTATTGTTTGCTAAAATAGAGAATCATGGAAAAATCTCTAAATATAGAGAAATCTCAATAATTCTCTAAATAAGAGAGATAAATATTATTTTATTTAATCGCACCAATGAGATTCAATTTTTATCATTTTATATTAAGTTATTTTTTAAAGTGTATTGGGATGATAAATTAGATAATATTATAATAATATAAGTTATTTCAAAATTTCTAAAATAGTAAATCTGTTGGAGTTAAATGTAATACATTTTAGAGATTTTCACTTTTGGTTCTCTATTTTAGAAAAATTATAAGAAAGCTGTTGGAGATGTTCTTATATTATTATAATATTCTCTAATTTATCATCCCAATACACTTTAAAAAAATAACTTAATATAAAATGATAAAAATTGAATCTCATTGGTGGGATGAAATAAAAATAATATTTCTTTCTTCTATTTAGAGAATTATGGAAAGTTTTCTATGTTTAGAGATTTTTCCATGATTCTTTATTTTAGCAAACAATATAGCAATGGTGTTGGAGAAGAATAGCAAAGCAAATTTTTTTTTTTTCCTATTTTAGCAATGTTGTTGGAGATGCTCTTATGGTCAGTTTTTAAAATGTTTAATGAGATGACCCTTCCCAATAAACATAAGCCTAATTTATGTAATCTGCTTTCTCCCGTCTCTCATATTGGCGCTCACCATCGCTAATATCGGCACTTTCACAAAACCAAAGCAAAATAAATAAGTTCCAAAAAATAATGTCATCAATATGAATATATAATATCCTTGCCTTTTTCATAATGTTAACTTATATTTTTATTCTTTTTATGGTGCTCCCCCTCCTATAAATTCTTGGCTCCGCCCCTTAACTCGTTGTAAAAATGTAATCATTAAGGATATGATTCATTACATTTTCGGGGGGAAAAACCGTTAAACACATATAACCCAAGGATGATACATGTAGTTTACTCTTATAATTATATTTAAAGTATCAGTAATATATAATAACTTATAATAAGTTCACCTTGTTCTAACTAAAACTCGTCTTAACGTTAACTATTTTTACCTGATTGCGTCCGTTTTGTCATCTATAATTTTAATATTGATCTATAAATTTTCTTTTAAAGTTCCCAAAAGGTGTATCAATTATTTAGAAAACAGTTTCTTTACATTACAAATTTCCCTATGAAGATGACCTTTTTCACTTGGTTTGTAATATTAATTCTAGTCATTTTATTTTGAGTAACTTATACTTTTGGTCTTTATAGTTGTCACATACTCTAAGGCATAGTCCCTAAACTTGATTAAATATACTTTTGATACTGATTATGAGGTACAGTTACACCTTCTAAAATAATACGGTTACACCTTTTAAAACGATACGGTTGTACCTTTCACAAACCTAAATTTTTTTTACCTTACGACGGAGGAACAATACAGTAACACGTGCCACCGTTGGCACCACTACAGGTCCGCCTCTGTTATTTGGAAACATTCTCGATCATTAAAATCGATTGTTGGTAAGTTAACTAATCATTAATAATCGATTGAATAAACCATTAAATTGCAAACCAAACTAAACCAAATGAGTTTCATATATCTCACCCGAAAATTAGGTTAGGGATATTACATATACAAATTTGATCCCTATCTCAAATGGTAGTTGGTAAAACAATGTTTTTATGAATATATATACTTCCTCTGTCCCAAAATAAATGACACATTGTTTTTAGAATTTGTAGTTATTACATTTTTTAATTAATAAAATGACAGGTTTACCCTTAATTATATAGAGAGAATTTTTTTTCCATCACATAATTAAGGGTATACAGGAAAAGTAAACATTTACTTTTGAAATTTGACACTTATTTTTAGACAAATTAGAATAATAATGTAGAGACTTATGTTGAGACAGAATGAGTAATAAATGAACAAAATTAGAAAGTACAAAAAATATTTTTACATACATGATACATCTTCACGTGAAATTTGGGGAGAATTTATTGGTTTCATTTGGTCACAACTCGCAATCGCATGCTTTACAATATGACTTCCTCACGTGACTAGGGATGATATTATCTCTACTATATATTAAAGATTCTAAAACGTTTATTTGTACAAATTGGTTTCTTGTATAATGTTACATTTACCACTCTTACACTTACTTATTTAATTTACTTTATATCCTTTGTTTTTTCATTTTACACCATTATCATATTAACACAAATAATCGTATATGAACAAAAATGCAATGAAAAAATACGTTTCTTTTTTTACAAATTACTAGTGTTGGGCCCGTGCATTGCACGGGAGGATAAATTTTTTGTTGGAATATTGAACCGAGTTAAAATGAAACGTAATTTCTCTGTTAACAGTTAATGAAATACAATGTGAAAAACGAATGTATTTTCATAAGTGGTTAACTTGCATATATTCTTAATCGTTTGTTGTTATGAGTTTGTGCAATAATATTGGTAATAGTTTTGTATTATATTATTTAAAACTCAAACGACATGTCTCACAACATATTTATCTGACTATTGACTTCAAGACCTCATAGTATTAGTCGATAAAAATAAAGATACGTATATATATCTTATTCCCCTACTTCGAAAAATATGATTGTGTGTTTTGAAAAATATAAACAAATCCTCAGTAAATAAAATAAAATAAAAAAAGTAGTTTTTCAAAAAAACAAAAATATAGTGGAATATTTTTTGTTCAGTTGCAGGTTCCGCCATTGACACCCGACCGTTCGTCTTCTTCTTGTACTCGGATGATAGATAGAGAAGTTATATATATTTATTTGAGAAATTAATTAAAATGACCGTATTTCAATATCGTATTACTGAAATGCCCTAAATCTCTTTTGTTTTACCAAAATACCCTTTTTGGCTGGGATGTATGACCGGGATGAGACCCATCCCGGGGTTGTTAATTTTTTTGAGAAATAGAGGGGTTACCCCGGGATTTAGAGAGATATCCCGGGGTTGGAGGTGAATTTTTAAATTGAATATATCCCGGGATGGAATGGTTTTCCGGTGTGAGGGCCGGGATGGCCAAGTGCTTACAAATTAATAGAATTTCATAATATTTAATATATAGTTACACTTTGTATCCCTGAAATTATTTAATTAGTTTACTTTATACCTTTTACTTTTCTATTTTTTATTTTACACTTTCACCATATTAATACATATAATCGTATATTAACTAAAATACGTTAAAAAAATACGTTTTAATTTTAACAAGTTACACCATTATAATCGTCTCTTCGACACCTTCGAAATGAGCCCAATATTAAATATTTTTGGATTTAATTATTTTATTATATATCATATATACTACATAAGTAATATTTTTGAATATCATTAAACCACTACCAAAAATCATGTAAAACTAACAAATAAGGTGGGACTCCCATTAAGCATATTAAGATGCTAACAAATATGTCTTAAATTTGGTCAATCATTTCACCTTATATTTTTACCTGGTTTTTTTTACCATTGACCCATTAAAATAAAATTCAAATTCAAATATCCTCATTTAAAAAAATAAATGAATTGAAATTGTCGTATCTGTATAATCGATAATTATTAAAAGATTTTACAATAATAATGATATTAAAACTAAAACAGATATAATATATAATAAAAATAAAATTCAAATATCCTAATTTTAAAAATAAATGTATTAAAATTGTCGTCTCTGTATAATCGATAATTCTTAAAAGTTTTTACAATAATAATGATATTAAAACTAAACCAGATATAATATATAATAAATAATTAAATCAAAAAATATTCAATATTGGGCTCATTTCGAAGGTATCGAAGAGACGGTTATAATGGTGTAATTTGTTAAAATTAAAACGTATATTTTTAACGCATTTTAGTTAATATACGATTATATGTGTTAATATGATGAAAATGTAAAATGAAAAATAGAAAAGTAAAAGGTATAAAGTAACTAACTAAATAATTATAGGGGTATAAAATGTAAATATATATATTAAAATCTTATATAATCGAATCTTTTACCCGGGATATATTCAATTGAAAATTTCACCTCCAACCCCGGGATATCTCTCTAAATCCCGGGGTAATCCCTCTATTTCTCAAAAAAATTAACAACACCAGGATGGGTCTCATCCCGGCCCTACATCCCGGCCAAAAAGGGTATTTCGGCAAAACGAAAGAGATTTAGGGCATTTTGGTAATACGATATTGAAATACGGTCATTTTAATTAATTTCCCTATTTATTTTGAATGTAGAGAATATTTAAAATTTTATTTTCATTTTCGATTTTACATTTAAATATAAATATATTAAAAATATGGAAGAATATTTTTATATCTATATCGTTTCTATTTTATTTTCTTTACACTTGGTTAATTTGGAAAGTATTGCAAAATATTTTTATTTTAAAGAATACGATAATTTATTAGTGTATCTCGTTATTTTTTATTTTTAATTGATATTAACCTTCTTTTTTCTTCTTTTAATGCCCGTGAAAAAAAATACGTGTAGATTTTATATTATGCTAATATAAAATACGTGTAGATTTTATAAAATAAAATAGATTTTATATTAGCAAAAAAATACGAAAGAAAAAAGAGTTTATATTACATCTCATTATGTAAAAAGATTTTATAAAATAAAATATGGAAAAAGATTTTATAAAATAAAATATGGAAAAATCATTATGAGATGTAATATAAAAAAATACGGAAGAAAAAAGATTTTATATTACATCTCATTAATATAGATTTAAATGTAAAATCTACATTTAAAATAGATTATGCTAATATAAAATCTATTTTATAAAATTCTCTACCAAAAAAACAAATAATTATATTAATAAATGAGTATCCATTCCACAAATAGATGATTATGTGAGATACTGTGCTTGGAAAGGTTGTACCAAAGCATTAAGAAATTGTAAATTAAGTAATTGCCTTTAATTAGTTGTAACTTGTGCTTAAAATGTTGTAATTAAGAGCTTTTTATATCGTTTTTATAATATAGCATAGATATCATTATAATCATCTCGTCAATACCTTCAAAACGAGCCCAATATTGTATATTTTTTAATTTAATCGTACTATTAAATATCATGAATATCTACGAATTAATTTGTATCCTATCCATTACGTTTTATTTTTTTCCACCGTTAGCACATTAAAAATACATAATCGTAAAATATATTAAAAATATGTTTCATTCTTATTATAAATTATATCATTATAATTTTTTTCGTCAATAATTGTAATATAAACTAATTATTGAATATCTTTATGGGTTTGGGGTTTCATAAGTTGTGATTCTTATGTCATGGTTGATTGTTGATGACATGTTTATAAATAAGTAACATTAATTGTTCGTTCTTTACTTATATTCCGTTGCATCACACGGGTATATGACTAGTTCATGTATTAAATTTATATTTTAGAGTAAATTATGGATTTGGTTCCATGGTTTGTTGATTTTTTACAAAAATGGTCCCTAGACTTTATTTATTATGGGTTTGATCCTTGTGATATGCAATTTTTGTTGGACTTGGTCCCTGGACCAAACTCAGGACCGCAATTCGCTATTGCACCACAATTAACTGCATAGAAGATAGATGAATGTTTTGTCTTCATGTTCTCACCATAACTCTTATTCTCACAGACCCCAATTCAGATATCATTCATACATATATTCTTTTTTACTTTCACCTATTTTTTAATTACAGTTTTTGTTAATCATATATTTTATAGATTTATAAATCCGCATCGGTCAACAACAATCGTTTTTAATTTAGTTTTGAAGTGGTCCGAACTCATTTCTCTTGGATTAGATGTTAGAATCAATTATTGAGGTCCTGTTTTGTTTTGGTTTCTTTTAACATTGTTTTGTTAATATTTTGATAGCTTTGTTGCAACCACCGGTGGTGACAGTGGTGAAATCGACTAAGGTATTGTTTAGCTTTGTCGACTAACGACTTTCGTTATATGGCAATAGTTTTAATGTGGTGATTTGGAGCTCGAATTAGCCTTGCTAGCCAGGGACAAAGCGAGGATTTGGAATCAGGTGGAGCATCAAATCTACATAAATATGATAAATATAAAACACAAATAAATATTAATTTTCTTAATATTACAAACACAATGTTATTATATTGATGAAATGATAAATTAAAAAATATATGTAACTACTTCACTATTTTATAAGAATGAAACACTGACCTTTACAGATTCTAACAATGAGTTCAACGACTTTTCATTTTCTGAAATTTATATATGATGTCTTTATTCAACCTCATTTATAAAATTTATCTATGATGTCTTCGTTATAAACCGAAAAACCCCATGAATTAACCATCTTTGGAACAAGAACCACATTTTTTTTGCAATATGTATTGGTAATATCTTAATACACCAAGTACAAAGTTACCCTCACAATATATGTATTGATTATATGTATTCTCATGGTGTCTCGCTCGTCACTAGTGGCATCCTGATACTTGCCCCCTACATGTCCCCTACACATGTAGCTAACACATTTCCATACATAACATCTTTTCAGAATATTGAACACGTATAAAATGTGTAAAAGTTTTGAAAACATGCAACTATAAACTGTAAAAAATTAACATGTCCATATAATTTTGTAAATACTGAAAATGTTGCATATGTGTGTACCCCAGTTTGGAAAATCACATGAAACACACATGGTTTGCTTCACTTCTTGTTGAGGACTTGTATATTGATTTTGTAACTTCAAGTAGCTTCACTTGCCTTCTTCCAAGTATCTTATACTTTTAGAATGTTTTTACTTTGGATCATCGGTAAAAATCCCACGTTACTTCCTATTACTGGAAGGTAAAAACTATTTTGTAAGCTACATGTTTGTCTGTTAGCGGTAAACTACTTACATGTTTGTTAGCTATAAGTTGCTTGCTTCATAATACTTGTCATTTCTATAATATTGAAATTAAGGTGTGAAAAATCTCTGCACCTTAAGTACTTTTGCCCTAAAAATCATCCTTATATCAAATACGAACATGGCAATCATCTGACATTCTTAAAGTCGAGAATTAGCTTAAACACTCTCGAGGAAATGATCAATATTAATCAATAAAACTTAAGTTTCGTTCATAAAATATCTCACCCCTAAATCAAGATGTTACACCATATCCAATAAGCATATATCGATACAGATATTATTGATTCGTTAATACACGTTATATCAAAATAGGGAATTGTAAGGGTTCAAAAACACTTGTTTTGATAATTAAATGATAAATACAATGAGAGTTCTTACCTTACAATGATTTTCACATGGACAAAAAGGAAGATCAAACCCAAAGCTCCAAACACTAAAACCTAAGTCAAGCTAATTTATTGCTTTATTGTCTGTAGGCAGCTGTCAAGTAGCGTTCATACTCACTCAGTTCTAATTCAAGTATGCGAAGGTGATTGCATACTTTGAGTATGTGACTTATACGCAACCATACATATCAAGGCCAAGTCGCACAGACATATGTGACTTACTAGTGCGACTTCCAACTCATTGTGTCGCTGCTAAACATATACCGTAAGTGGACGTTTGGTTCGCAGAATGAAATTTGATTGAATTGGAATCCATCGAAGGAATTTGACTTCAAGAATTGGAATGAAATTTGATGGAATTTGACCACGCATTTGGTTTTTAGGAATTCAATTCCTTCACTTAAGCCAAGGAATAATGAATTCCTTAAATTTTGGAATTCAATGGAATTGGAAGGATTCCATCACTTTCATTCCGTGAACCAAACATGGGCTTGGAATTTGGTCAATGAAATTGGTCATTCCAATCAAATTTCTTCCAATTCCATGAACCAAACAGCCCATAAGTTTATTCCTTTTGCAATGTGACTTGTAGACCGTCGTGTCTTGTGTGTCATACACAAGGTTCCAAGTGGCGTGAGGCGTGACGTGGCAGCGAACTCAAGCCTTAAGCTTTACACACCATGGCGAGGACGCGACGTTTTTTAAGACGGGACATAAGGCGGCAAATTTGTATGTCATATGTATATATATATATATATACATATATGTTTTCTATTTATTATTCAATAATATAATGATGTCAAAAAAATTACATTCATATAAATTAACTAGTTTTATATAAAATTGGAAGAGTTTTACAATTCCGTTTTAATCGTGAGTCCGTGACATGTGTGAATCCAAGAAACTGTGAATTATGTGATTAACTAAGTTTGTAAAAGAATAAAATCTAAAGTTAAAAACAATTGAAAAAAAACATTATCGTGCGCCACAAGACGCCATGGCGTGAGTCACACCTTACACAAACGCTATGAGCCTATTCATAACGGCAGAGACGCGTTATTTGTATGTCATATGTATATATATATATATATATATATATATATATACATATATGTTTTCTATTTATTATTCAATAATATAATGATGTCAAAAAAATTACATTCATATAAATTAACTAGTTTTATATAAAATTGGAAGAGTTTTACAATTCCGTTTTAATCGTGAGTCCGTGACATGTGTGAATCCAAGAAACTGTGAATTATGTGATTAACTAAGTTTGTAAAAGAATAAAATCTAAAGTTAAAAACAATTGAAAAAAAGCATTATCGTGCGCCACAAGACGTCATGGCGTGAGTCACACCTTATACAAACGCTATGAGCCTATTCATAACGGCAGAGACGCGTCTTACGTCATGGCCCGCCTTTTTGAACACCGGTCATAAAATCCAACGGGAATGATTAAAACGAGAAACCCATTCTTGATTTGAAGACCTTTCTCGACAAAAAAGATAAAAATCCGAATTAACTTCAGGGACCGATTTCGCAATTATTGATTGTTGATATACGATTTTCATTCCCCAAGTTTACGCGGGTCCGATGGCCATTAACGATTTTCTCTCCACTCTCTATGCACTCCCCCATCATCCTCTTCCATTCACAAAAACAAAAAAAAATTCTCTTATTTCTTTTTACAATATTCTTAACGTTTTTTTATTTGTTTTTTACAATCCCATTTGTGTTTTCTTGAATCCTGTGATTCTTGATGGTAACAATTTGATCCCACAATGTTTGTTTTCTTCTTGAATATGATGATTTATTGTGTTAATTTGTTGTTTTGCTTGAATGGTTGACTAAATTTGCGTTTGTAGATGTTGATTCATCTGGGTTCGTTGTGATATATGCAGAGAATTTGTTTGATTGTTTGATTGTTGTTGATGTATTTCAAGATTTTTCGCAATTGGGGGAAAACGAGTGAAAGATGTCTACGTTCGAGGGTGTCTTTGTTAGTGATCCATGGCTTCAGAGCCAATTCACTCAAGTCGAGCTTCGTAAACTTAGAACCAAAGTATGCCATTTCATTTCTACATGTTTGTTCATTGATTCGATTCGACAGTAATCGAAAACTAAATTCTGGGTCGTTTTCGATTTTGTTTTTTTATAGTTTATTTCAGCCAGAAATCAATCCGGGATGGTCACGATAGAGGATTTGCCTCCGGTTTTGGCAAAATTAAAGCCTTTCAACGAGGTATCAACCGAGGATGACGTTAAGCGTATGCTTAGTGACTCGTATTCTAACATGTCCAAAGAGTTGGATTTCGAGGCCTTCTGTAGGGTGAGTTTGTTTAAAGCATGTCCAACAGGTTTCCTATAATTTCTCTAAAATAGAGAACCAAAAGTTAAAATCTCTAAAGGAATTACATTCGACTCCAACAGATTCTCTATTTTAGAGATTTTAACACAAATTATATTATTATAATATTCTCTAACTTATCATCCCAATACACTTTAAAGAAAAAACTAAATATAAAATGATAAAAATTCAATCTCATTGGTGGGATTGAATAAAATAACCATTTCTCTCTGGTCTCTCCCACCATCAATTTTAGAGAATTCTCTAAACTTGGAAAATTTTCAAGTTTCCTCTATTGTAGAGAACAAGATAGCAAAACTATTGGAGAATTTTAGAGAACAAAAAGTCTTTTTTTTCTATTTTAGAAAAGTTGTTGGAGATGCTCTTATCTTGCATTTGGCTATCATTTCCTATTTCTATTGATCTTTAACATGAATTCGGTAACCATTTCCTTAGGTATATCTGAATTTACAATCACGAGCCAGCGCGAAACTCGGGACTTCAAAAACGTTCAGAACCACTTCGTCTTTTGTTAAATCGTCCACGACCACCCTACGCCACAGCATTAGTGAGACAGAAAAGGCTTCTTATGTTACCCACATTAATAACTATCTGGGAGAAGATAAGTTTTTGAAGGATTATCTTCCTATGGATCCTTCCACCAATGCTTTATTTGATCTTGCAAAAGATGGAGTTCTTTTATGGTATTAATGACTCATTGTTCTTTCTATGTGTGTTGTCTTGTAATTAGTTAAAGAAACTTATGTTCATTGATTTGTTTGATTATGTTTTTTTGTAGTAAGCTGATTAACGTGGCTGTCCCTGGTACGATAGATGAGCGAGCTATTAACACGAAAAAGGTTCTTAATCCATGGGAACGAAACGAAAATCATACTCTTTGTCTCAATTCTGCAAAGGCTATAGGCTGCACTGTAGTCAACATTGGCACACAGGACTTGGCTGAAGGAAGAGTAAGTTGGGAACATGTTCATCACAGATAACAGATTCAAATTTTACTTTATCATAAATATGTTGGAGTTCTATGCTGGCTAGACTTGACCATTTATCCTCGATATATGTTGGAACCTTTCTTCTTATTCAGTGACTCTTTTGAAGAGTAATCTGATGGGATTCCACATATCCTAAACATGGTATCAAAGTCAAGGTCCCCCTTCACCTGTCTATCCCCCTCTCGACACTTTGGACAATTTGTGCATGTCTAGCCTCTATTAGAGGGCGCGTGTTGGAGGCCCACATGGCCACATTGGACCATTTCTCTTCCAAGTATGTTGGAACATCTCTCTCCTGTAGCGCTCTTTTGAAGAGTAATATGGGGCTCCACATTCTCTAACAAATAGAAGTAAAATTACACTTAGGGGCATTTTATTCGCAGAATGGCATTTGATGGAATTGAAATTCATCGAAGGAATTTGACTTTGAAGGAATTGGAATGGAATTTGACCACGCGTATGGTTGGTAGGAATTCAATTCCTTCACTTAAGCAAGGAACGATGAATTCCTTAAATTGTAGAATTCAAAGGATTCCATCATTTTTATTATATGAACCAAACATAGGATTTGGAATTTGGTCAAAAGAATTATCCATTCCAATTCTTTCCAATTCCTTCAAAATCCATGAACCAAACGCCAAGCAGAATTAAGCAAAAAACTGGGACTCGTTCATAGAAATCCTCAAGAAACCAAAACCAACTCAAGCTCGAAATGGGATCTTACTTATAATACTTTTTATCTTTTTGGTTCATGTTTACAGCCCCATCTATTACTGGGATTGATCTCTCAGATAATTAAGGTAAATTTACTGATTTCCTCTTTGTCAATTAATTGGCTTGTATGAAGAGTTCTTACTAACTAACTGTTGGCACTCTCAGATACAACTCTTGTCATATGTTGATCTAAAGAAAACACCTGAGCTGGCGGCAATGGTTGAAGATAGCAAGGTCCCAGCGCTTGTTTGGTTTATAACAGAATTTGTGTCGTTTCCCTAAATCCTTAATTTACATGTCAATACTACCATGTTAATGACAGGAAGCCGAAGAGCTCATGGGTTTGCCGCCAGAAAAGGTTCTTTTGAAATGGATGAACTTTCAGTTAAAGAAATCAGGCTACAAAAAGGAAGTTACAAACTTTTCATCCGACGTTAAGGTAGGAGAAAGTTCTTCGGTCCATCATATATACGAGTGACACTATGTTCAAACTTGCCTTTATTAATGCATGTTTTTTGGGCTTAATATAAAATTGCAATGTTATGAAGGTGTATATTATTGCTTTTCTATCTATGGTTATCTTAGCCTTGCTACTTGATGCATTTTGTACTTGTTTGCATACACTCAAACGTGTAGCTTTATGGCTTGTTTCTATTAGTTTTGGTTTTGCGGGTCTTCATGGAAACAACCTATATACCCTTTGGGGTAGAGACAATGTCTGCGTACGTTGGAGCCCCCAAACCCTACCCTTGCACTGGATTTACTGTGTTTGTTTGGTTTGATTTGGTTATTTATGGTTACTCTTAACGAGTTTTCACTTGTAGGATGGAGAGGCCTATGCTCATTTACTCAGTGTTCTTGCCCCTGAACTCGGTACCAAAACTTTGGAGGTAAAAGATCCAGTGGAAAGAGCAAACTTGGTTCTTGAGCAAGCGGAGAAAATGGAGTGCAAAAGATATGTTACATCGAAGGACATTGTGGAGGGATCTACAAATTTAAATCTTGCATTTGTTGCTGAAATTTTCCAACATAGGTGAGTATTACTATTTCAATAATTCACTAGTGAATATGCAAGAGTAGGATTGAAGTTAGGACCTCTAGCTTATCCTGCCAAAGTTGACATTTTTCAATCAGATTTTTTTTTCCTATTTCTATCGATTCTTACTCTTGCCTAACAGGAATGGGCTTAAAGTAGACAAGGCAAAGTGTTCGTTTGCTGAGATGATTAGTGATGATGAAAGCACGTCAAGGGAAGAAAGATGTTTCCGAATGTGGATCAACAGCCTTGGAGTTGAAACACATGTTAACAACGTGTGGGAGGATGTCAGAAATGGGTGAGTTCCCGACTTGTTTGTAATTCATGATTCAAACACGTTTGATGTCATTCTTTGTTGCATTCAGATGGGTTCTCCTGGAAGTTCTTGACAAACTTGCGCCAGGGTCTGTTACGTGGAAGCAAGCAACAAAACCTCCGATTAAGATGCCATTCAGAAAAGTTGAGAATTGCAACCAAGTTATAAGGATTGGAAAGGAACTAAACTTCTCTCTTGTCAATGTTGCTGGAGATGACATTGTTTCAGGAAACAAGAAGCTTATAATAGGTTCGTATCCTTGTGCTTTCTTTTGTTTAACGTTTTCTAGATTTCTATTAATCATAAGAACTGAAAGGGGTCATTTGTATTTTGTAGTATAATTCTATAAGGAAAATAGTTGATTTATTATGTAGGGCCAAAAGCAGAAAGCAGAAAAGAACCAAAATAACTCAACATAACTAAACCTTAGTGGCTAGATTTCTATTATCCTCACATGTATCTCTAGTATGTTCTATTTGATAAAGAGTTTACTAATTATGTTTGTTTGACTCTTGCACCCAGCTTTCTTATGGCAGTTGATGAGATTTTGTATGCTTCAACTCCTTAAAAACTTGAGAACGCATGGTCAAGGAAAGGAGATAACCGACGCTGATATCCTTCAATGGGCAAACAAGAAAGTGAAGCAAGCAGGAAAATCAGCACAAATGGAAAGCTTTAAGGTAGTGAAAAATTTCCCAGAAATATTTAACCTCCAACCTTGTATTTGCTTTACTACATTTGACCCTTATTTGCAATCATTTAGGATAAACACCTATCGAATGGTATTTTCTTCCTTGAGCTTCTTAGTGCAGTGGAAAAGAGGGTTGTAAACTGGGGTCTCGTAACCAAGGGCGAGACTGGTAATCTTTTAAACATGATGAAATAGATCCCATGATCAGTAGACTCTAGAGAAAGTAATTTTTTTGTTGCAATTACAGAGGAGGATAAGAAGTTAAATGCAACGTATATAATTAGTGTTGCAAGAAAGCTTGGGTGCTCCATCTTCTTATTGCCTGAGGACATTCTTGAGGTGAAGAATCGAATCTTTGAAGACCATATGATCAAATTTACGTTGTCTGTATGAATTAAGCAATCTGTATAGATTAATGTTACGTTAAATTGTGTTGACAGGTTAATCCGAAGATGATTCTGGTCCTGACAGCAAGCATCATGTACTGGAGCCTGCTACAGAAGGCTAAAGTTGATGAAGAAGATAGACCACCAGACGAAACCCCTGTTGCAACCGAGGAAGAGGGAAGTGTGGCCATGGAAGAAGCTTCCACTGAAGATGGTGTTACCCAAAACGAGAATAAAGAGGCGACCACAAACGAGAATAAAGAGGCAACCACGGAAAACGTTGAAGGAAACAGCTGATGCAAAACTAAGGAATAACTATAACGAACATAAGTATAATATTAATCATTCATAATAATAAGTAAATTTTGTTATTTGCTGCTAACTCCTCTGTTTTCTATATTAAGTGGAGGAGAAAGCAACATAATTTGGTAGAATTGTATTTGGCCAGATGTCTAGATGGTAATACCTTAGAGGCCATGGGATTGAATGTCCTTTTCGTGTTCATCTTGATCGCTTGGAAAGCTTTTTAGATGTAAAATCTACACATGTAATTAATCATGTTGTTTCTAGTTGTATTTTTAACAATTGTGCTTATATTTTCATGAAATAAGACCAGTTTTTGGGGTTTCATTTGGGATAAGGTTTACTCCAAATTTTTGGGGTATTTACTTAAATGACCTTCTATAGAAGTCATTTTTACAAACTAATGTTCTACTTCAAGTAACATTTCAGTAAGCTTCAAGGGCTTTTTTCCACTTCTTTTTTCCAATTATGCCCTTATGCTTTTTGAAATAATTTTTCAACATATCCTTTTAGGTCATTTTATATTGTTATCTAGCTTATCAGTTGGTCTTTAACCAAACATGACTAGTTTATTAACTAACAGCTAGTTTATCAGCCAACACCTAGTTTGCCAAACATAGCCTAACTTTCACCTTCTCATTAAATGTAATATAACTGAACCAAAAAGAAATAGAAGTCGGATTAAGTTTATAATGCAGGTGACAAAATCTATTAAATTTATAATGCAGGTGACAAAATCTAACACGTTTCCACATTATGGAGAACTACTCTGAAATTCAGGCGAAAACAGAAGGAAGTAAAGAAAATGACATGTACACTATTATCTCTTACTTGATTTGCTGCAAAAACAGATTATATCATCGGTCAAAGGTTGTCATAAGCAGCAACGGATTGCTCTTGTTCTGCCACCAGCATAAGCATCTCGAGGCGCTTGTCAAAAAGTAGTGCGCTTTCGTCTCTTTTGTCAAGTTCTCCAGCTTCAACCTCCAGCCATTTCTCACGCAAATCATCTAGAACATTCCCTTCCGTCATCTTTATCTCCGCTCCAGGAGCACTTGGAGCAGTTGTACGAAGTGACGAATCTCCTGACGGTGGCGGCAGCGTCAGAAGCATTGCTCTGAATTCTCGTGTATCTGCAAATGTCTCAAAGTTGCAAGCTATTACATCCAGACAATGTTCTCGAATCTTCAAAACACCATACCTGCAAACAAATTCAAAACCATTAAGGCTATGTTTGGCAAACTAGCTTATAAGCTAGTCGTTAGCTGAAAAGTTAGTTGTTGGCTAATAAGTTAACTGTTAGATGATAAAGTATCTAATAAAATAGTTATGTTCGAGTTAAACTAACTGATAAGCTATATGACAACCCAAAAACATTTTTTAAAAACTAATTCGAAAGATATCAGGGTGAAACAGTAATTGGAGTAGCTTTTCGAAAAGTTAGCTTACAAGTTAGCTAATTAGCTTATGACTAACCAAAATGGGGCTTTTTCAATAACCTCAAAAAATAAGTTGGCTTATAATTGCCAAGCATGGCCTAAGAGGGCATTGCTACCAAATATGTATATGACATTAGTATATTAAGGGCATGTTTTATTAGGAACCTGAATTTGATTAGAAACCGGGGGACCGCCCACAACGCTACACTTGGCATATTCATCAGGAATATGGACAAGTTATTCATTATGAAAGTTTTTATCACGAATGTGTGATTAATGATGAATAACACGGCCATATTCATCATAAATGTGGCCATATTCATCATAAATGTGTTATTATCCTCAAGAGAGAGATGTGGTGCCTTGTGGACGGTTCCCGGATTCCCAATCAATTTTGGGTTCCTAGCGGAACTTCCCTCTAGTATACTATATGCCAAACACATCAAAATGCAAAACTTGTTTATTATGTGTGATTCTAAAGAATCAACATAAATATTTAGTATGAAGCTAACCAAGCACAAGGTAACCTACATGTCTGATAATAATAACCAGTGGCACAATTCTGAAGGAGGAACCATTTCTAGATGAGGCAGTAGAGCATCAGCTACAGCACGTTTAAGAGGAAATAGCAAATATCTTGAAGCAGCATCAAACATTTCTTCGGCCTGCTTGATGGAATATGACCATTTGTCAGTGTTAAAAATGACATTTTTCATTTATTTTTTCAATTTATAATGATGCATGTAGAATACCTGATCAGGATTGACGTCTTTTAAGCTATCAGTGTACCTGTGGAGAAGCAAAAGGAAGTTGTAAAGTTATGTATGCCTTCCATTTAACACACATAGATTCTTTCCTAGTCCAATACATCTATGGAATAATATAAAAACTTTTTACCAAATTATATCAATCTAGAAACGCATCTATCCTCTTCGAAAGGAGTAGCATTTTATTAAGCTAAAATATCACTACAACAAAATCGGCTTTATGGGAAGCCAAAGATGTCTAGAGGTCATGATAGATTGTTTTATACGACTTAAGTTTATAGGTACAAACACTTGTGCGCCCTATATAAACGTGTTATAGTAAGTTATTAGGACGTATTTGCGCAACCTAACAAGTTTTCTATGACACTTTCAAAATAAAATGTCCTATTAGCTTTTTAATAAGACATTTTTGAGAAGAATCCTATGAACATATCTTTTTAGGACACTTGTTCTTTATTAAGACACTTTTTCAAATAATGTCATACAAAATAATTAATAAGACGCTTTATTTCAAAATTATCCTAAAAAACTTGTTAGGATGCCCAAAAGCGTTATATAAACTTATTGTACATGTTTATATAGGACGTACAATTGTTTGGTCCTATTAAGCATTCTAATAGGATACTTGCACATAATATGGCGTACTATAAAACCAATTTTCTTGTATTGGATAGTATTGAAAATTCGGGGAAGGTATATCAAAGGGCATTGCCAACCTCACAAAAGGTAAGAAGTGTGTGTGAGTATTTGTTGTATATAAATATTATATACTTCAAAAAAGAAGACACTTACATGTACTCTATCATTTTCTCAAAAGCTTCCATGCTAAGATCATGTTCCTCGAGAAGAGGAAGAGTGTAATCTGGTAAACCATCCTTTCCTTCAAGGAAATCCTCCATACGGGATAGTCTCGTTTTGAAGTATTCAGATCTTGAAGCCAAGATAACTTGATGGCAACGGAAAATCTTATCATCAACTTTTATACTAACATCTGCAAGATCATCCTCAAATTCACTTATCTTTACCGAGCCTACCCGTGACACAAGATCGTCAAGATTCCGTTCTTTGGTTGAATTAGCAAGAGAAATTTGAAGAAGACGCGATAAGGCGGCAGGGAGACGGTCATCTTCAGGTAGAGAAGAGCCCTGTAAGATGAATCGTCTTTGGGAATTGTCTATATCTTGCAGTGCTTTGTAATCTGCGTATTTTTGATGGCTCACTTCCTTTTCTATGATCTTTTGTAACGATTCACACTTGCAAACTTTGCATATTCTCACAAGATCTTCCATGTCATCCACAGCAATCTCGAGTCTATCAGAGTAAAAGAAGTGAACAAGGCTGTAAAATGCAGGATAAGACAACTTTTCCCTCGAGAATCTTATTTCCTTGCGACCCCTCCAATCAGTCTGGAATTTTTTCTTGAGGTAGGGTGACCGAGCACTTAAGATGACTCTATGAGCTTCAATAGGTCTTCCATGCAGATAAAATACAACATCCGGAGGGAAATAGCTAGGACTCGTTCCTGCAGTACACAAATTACCTACTCAACACCCCACTTTCATTTCAGAACTAGATTTGCTTCTTACATGAAACAATGTGAATCCAATAAAACCCTCCAACAGGTTTTTCTGGTACCCGTCGGTGTCCAGGCCAACTTGCATGCACCTTGACTAATCCCATGAGGCTATGAGGAGATTCGATCTCGCGACCTATGGGGCTTTGGTTCAGCTGGCCCTCAAGGTTCATATCCAACAATTATATGTGTTCTAACTTGGGTTTTGGGCACGATATAATATAACATCTATGGCTGCGATGCAGCTTTGGTGGTAGGCCTATGCAGAATAACATATCATATATTCATAATACACTACAGAAATAAAACAAGTCTGCGCAACTACAACAAATTAGAACTATGCTTGTGCCCTTTTTCCAGCTAGAATCGCACGAATCTTGATATAATTAATCCAGCTTCTAAAATCAAACCAAATAATGGCAATTACAGGAGACAAATGACTAGGGGTTTAAAACATCACCAGGAAGAACCCTAATATGAACCCTAATCAAAGTACTCAAATGTTATTGATATATCAATTTGATTAACAACAAAATCCTCATCACGAGTAATAAAGATCAGTTTTTCTTCAAATAAATCCATCTAACAAGAGTAGCAAATGAATTAAACAGATAAACAAATACAAAAGAGCCATTGGTTTCTACAAACCTGTAAGCTGAGATTGTCCATCAAACTGCTCTACAAATCCTCTATTTGCCATAGAACCAAGAAATGTTTCTCTCAAAGCCCCCTGCAATGGCCCCAACGGCGGCGGCCGAGCTTCAAACGCCTTCAACAGCTTCCTCACCTTCAAATTCAACGCCGCGTAATGACATCTATCACCATCAAAGGTATGTTCGGAGCAAATCGCACCACTCTCCAACAACATCCTGGCGGCATCAAGGTGTCCAGCTAAACAAGCGTAGTACAGAGCCACCGAGTCCCACTGGTCACGAGCGTTGACATTAACACCGGACTCCAACAGGTACTGCAGCCGGCTGACGTCGCCGGCGCGTGAGGCCTCGAAAACGTCGCCGTATGGGACTTTTTTCAATGGAACTGATGACAAAAAGTCTTCCGGATCGAGGTCAATGTCGTCCAAATCGGACATAATGATTGTGATTCTGAGTTTGTAGATGGTACTAGGGTTTGAATATGGTGATGAAGATAGAATTGTTGATTCATTGTGTAGTTAAGGGTGTTATTGAGTTGGATTTCTGATGAATTGAAATTGGGGGTTGAAGATGGAGGCGGTTGTTGCGAAATTGCATTTCCTCTGTAAATTGGGGTTATAATTAGGGTTTATCAAATTGATTGGGGAGAGAAGATGATTCAGTTGTTCATGAACAGAATCTTCTTCCAATTGGATATAATCTTGTCCGAATTTCTTTGAGATGAAACTCAAACTACAATTGGATTTATAAAGATGAGATTTTTTGGATTTTAATTTTTTTCTTCTTTTGTAAAATAAGAAATTTCATGGACAAAGATTAATCAAATAAATACAAGATGTGTATCTGTCTTAAAATAATTGAAAAATAGATTGATAGAACTTTTTATAAGTTTAAAGTTGTGAATAACTTCGGTTTCGATCATGTTGTTAATTCAAGTTTAAAGTTGTGAGTTATCGACAATTTCGATACGTTTTATTTTATCCCATTCAAATTCTACTTTCAAGTAGGATATATTAGATTCGTTTGTTATAATTTCGACCTTCCGGATCGTATCATAAAACATCATTTTATTGTATTTACTTTTTTAAACTCAACACCTCAACTAAACTACCCTATAAACATGAAATTAAGCCTCGAATTATCGACACAAATTGGATAAATAACAACCAGGTAATGATCTGGGTAAACACCGACCGAGTAAGACAGTATTTCCTACCTTACATAGACCAGGTAATGACTAATAAAAGGTCGTAAACATTTAGTAAACGCCCCTAAATCCAATATAGAAGCTACAAGATCCAACACACAAGTCCTCCATACTCCTGAAACAAAGTTCTCTCGTAAACATAAATACAAGTCGAAGACAAGCATGCTAGACACGATGTCATTTAGCATTTTTGTTCGACAGCATCATATTCAACTATCGTACACCTTACGTCACATAAGTCCGCTATTGACGTCCATATTACTAGAATTTAGCCGTCTCAACCTCTGATCAAGCTCAGCCATTACGGCCGGTTCTTGCTTTTTCCTTTCCTTCGATATATTTGTGCTCGTCATAAACCCGATTTTATCAAAGGCAACCTGCACTCGTAAGTAACAAAATATTACGTTATTACATGCTGCGAAGCGGAGTTCTTGCATAAAACCATCATATAGGTCAAATTCAATCTTTAAAAAGTTAAAAGTTCAAACTATTTTGGGGACTAAATCTATACTATATTATAAAGCACGGATAAAAAACTCTTAAATGCAAATTATTAGGCACAAGGTACCATCATTTTATGCAAGATTATTTACAAGTATCAAAGCACAAGATACATATTACTACTGCATGCTTCTAACACCTACCAATTTGGTATGTGCAGAGTCTTCCTTTTATGCAGACCTTTCCATGTATCACTATTAATTATATTACTATAATTTTGTTTTAATTATATTATTAAATATGTAATTGGTTATTTTTTTTCTAGATGTCATTAAAATATATAAGATAATCATTGAATTATAACAAAATACTTAATTTTTTTATATAAAAAATATTATATTATTAAGCCTAAATTAAACAAATTTATAAAAAAAAACATTATCACTTTCTCAAAACCATCAAAATCGTACTGTAAATAGACAAAAAAAAATAAAATGAAACATTAAAATCGTGATGTATCTCGCTGCATTGCGCGACTACGCTTCTAGTGAATATTAAAAGGGAGATAAATCCATCATAATTACTAGAAAGATAACAACCGGTTACTAGCATCCACTACAACAAAATCGGCTTATGTCTAAATGTCCTCATTGACTGTTTTATAAGACTTCGTTTTGTTTATAGGACCAGACAATTGTGCATCCTATGTAAAGATGTTAGAATAGGATGTCTGGCCGTATTTGGACATCCTACCAAGTTTTTTAAGACACTTTTGAAATAAAGTGACCTATTAGATGTTTTATTGGACACTTAAAAGTGTCCTGTTAACACATTTGTTTATAGGACCCTTGTTTTTATTGAATACCTTTTTAAATAATGTCATATGAAAAGACTAATTGGACAAGTTTTTACAAAAGTATCGTAGAAAACTTGTTGGGAAGCTTAAAAGTGTCAGGTCCAACAAACTTAAGTGCTATAAAATAGTTTATTAGAACATTTAGACACATCTGGTGTCCAATTCCGATTTTGTTGTAGTGATGACACCATGAGCAAACGAAATTCCCACCCTCAAAAAGCACAATTCATTTCAGATAAAAACAATTACGGTGCAAGTTTTTGTTGCTTCCATTTTAATTATTTATGTATTTACGGGTGGATGGGCGGGCGAAAACACGAGAAAAAAAGAGGGAAAAAGCATGTAACGAGAGTGGACTTACCGTCAATAGGTCATCGGGATCGAATAGATGATGAGTGGTATTTTGTATTACATTGATTACATCTCCAACGTATTGTGTCATAAGCAACTCCTCTTCTTTCATCTGCAATAACGATATAACCACAAGACTTAGACCTTTCACAATGTCCCCATATAATTGCAACAACTTTTGGGAACGTTTTCGATTATAGTTATTTATCCACCATTGTCGTCGATGTTGTTGACCAGGGTCAACAAAACATTATCTTATTTTGTTATTAGTGAAGGTTATTTCACATATTTTCTTAGTTATGAGTTGTAAAGTTCGTTTTCCATGGGACAGAGGGAGTAGATAAAACAAACCAAACGAGCCGAGTATATCCCACATGGAGATGAGGTCTCGGGGGTAAGATGTATGCAAACCTGACCTCTGCCTCAATGAGTAGAGCGGTTGTTTCCATGAAGACCCCCGACTTGTGACAAGTGTGCGTAAAAATCTACTCCCTTTGTCCCAAAATAAGTGTTTATGTTTCTATTTTAGTGTGTCCCAAAAAAAAGTGTCCACTTTCCCATTCTACCCTTAATTATGAGATGAAGAAATTTTCTCTTTTTATTATTAGGGGTGAAAGTGTCATTTAATTAATTAAAAAAGTGCAATAATTACACATTCCTAAAACTGTGTGTCATTTTCATTGTGGACATTTATTTTGGGGCTCAGGGAGTAAAAGTAAATACATAGTTAAGCGTATTACCTTGAATATAGCTAGCGCCACATTAAATAGAACTTTTGCTCCTTCATAAAAGAGAACATCCCAAACTCGCAAGGTCGTCTGGTAGGTTTTGTAGGTAGGGAATGATTAGATATTTAGATGCATATATAGAGGCAGGTTCAAATGAGAATGACAAAAATGTTGAGAATGACAAGAAAGTATATCAATATGGATGTCAAATGAAATAAAATAAAATGCTCGTTTTTTGGTATAATTTGTTTGGCTCCAATTTTTTTTATATTTCACTTACAAAATTGGGGGGTGGTTTTGAAAAAAGTTGTAACCACCTTTATAATCACATCCCTTGGATCATCTCATCTGATGGTTGAGATCTATTCTCAACTTCTCAACCATTTTGTCTTTCTCATTTGAGCCTCCTTGTGCATATATATATATATGAACAGGGGGCGGGGCAGGGCAGGGATGGGGGTGGGGGAGTTATCTTAACCTCTGAAGGCAAGCTCTTTGAAAAGAGGCAAAGAAACCACTCGGTGGCAACAAGGGAGACATCGAACTCGAGAGCTTCTAAATGAGCATAAATACTGCATTTCAGAATCTTGAAAGATTAAAAGCTATCAACTTTGAAGAATCAACAACATAATTGAATGCAAAAATATATTATATATAGGGTTGGTTCAGGGGAAAACCACAGAAATATGGAAAACTGAGGAACACCCTAACAACAATTCATTTGTATGGTATGCAGATGTGCATAGAAGTAATTTGTCAGGTATGCACATGTGCATAGAACCAGGAAACGTTTTCGATTACTTTTATGCACATGTGCATACCGTAGAGATGAATTGGTTATTAGGGTGTTCCTCAGTTTTCCAATTTTTTGTGGTTTTCTCTTCAACCCGAGTCTCTCTTCCTCTCTCCATAATATATATATATATATATATATAATATTACCTTGGACATTTCTTTTTCAGCAAATCTTTAAACACCCTTTGTTCAACATGGCAGCCTGATAAGTTATTCGAATAGCAATCATTGACTAATACATTTTCCAAAAGAACCGCTAACATCCAGAAAGCATCTTCTTCTGTTTTCATCACGAGTAACAATAACGCTGCAACGTAATTCAAACCCTGCATCAAATACATCATGGTCATCGCGAACAAAGAGAAAAGTCATCCAAGAAATTCGAAAAAGGTCAAAAAAAATATTATTTTTTGCGATGATCACTCAAAATTATATTTGTTCTATTGTCTGGCTTCCTGAACCCACTGTTTAAGTTATTTCAATGTTATAGAACAACTTCTGTAACTTGTAAATTTCTGAAATTATATTGTCTCAAATATTTGAAGGCATAAAAGTCTCTACTTAGAAATAAGGAATATCAAAGACCTTCATTAAACATATTTAAGTGACGTTGTTAATTGATTTCCGTTAGTTTTAGGAGCGTGAATCCATTAATACGTACCTGACAATAACCAACATCAGAATCACGGAAAGAGTAAGCGACAAGAACGCGTCTCAAAGAAGCATGGCCTTCAGGAGTGTCCAACCACGGATGACCAGGGAAAGTTCGTGGAAGATCCTGCATGTATGCGTACCCAACGGGAAAAAAGTCAGCATGAGTGTAAGCTATTAAGGTATAAACCGAACGTTTTGTACTTAAACCTTAAACAGATAATGATTAGTACATTGAACCTTAAACCAAACAAGTTGAAGCCTCTAAATTCTGAAACAATATTAGGTGTTGTTTGTTTTTCGGAAAAATCTCTTATTCACCATTTGTGTCTTTCCGGATAGGTGTAAGGTGGTTAGACTTATAAGACCGGTTTTTTTTTCCTGTGATAAGAGCTTAAAACCTCTTACTGTGCTCTTATTGAACAAGCGGTAAAACCATGTCTTATTAGTCTCTTATTGTCCTATTATTTCCGTATAACAAAAATTTTGGAACCTTAATAAAGAAGAGGTGGATAATGAACTCAAGCATTACGACTTGTACCATCACAATGGAACATTTGAGAGCTAAGAGCATCTAAGATGTACAAGTCTCAATAGCACAAAACTTAGTACCCTTAAGAAAATACCAACACTTTTTATTTTGATTTTTTTAAAATTAAAATATTATTTTTGATAAGTTTTAACTAGCATTTATGTTTTCTTCATCTTTTGATAATAGTTTCTTACTATCGTTAACTTTGATTTTGTGATAAGCCGGGTTGATACAGTCACGTTTACCAGAGACGTTTTGCAAGGAAACAAGGATAAGGATATCATTAGTATTTAATTGAGCAAAGTATTTATCTTTATTTAGGGTTATCTTTATTTAGGAAACATATTTATTTTTATTAGGCAAAGATAATCTCCTTTATTTTAGGATTTGGTTTTATTGTTAGCAGGTCACTATAAATATGGTGCACCATTGTTCCTTTAGGGGCACGCAATTAATAAAAATTTAGTCTTTGGCTAATTGGGAGATCTCCTGTTCTTGTTCTCGAATACTGGCAACCATCGATCTTAACCTTAGGGTTTGAATCGGTGTTCTTATCATTTTGCTTATGGTTCGGACATTTACCGGTCACAAGAACAAACAGTCTTAATGTCTTATTGATTATGTTTTCAGACTTCAGCACCACCTCTTATCAATAAAAAGTGAAATACGACTTCAGACTTCCCCCACATAGTCGGCTCCCTAGTCCTATAAGTGAGACCCACAAATGAAAACTTTAGAATGTGAAACTAAATTGGACCTAGGGATCTTTGTGACCCCCTTCTCCAAACTCACCTCCTCTCGTCCAAGTTAGCTACAGACCTCCCCCACATAGTCGGCTCCCTAGTCCTATAAGTGAGACCCACAAATGAAAACTTTAGAATGTGAAACTAAATTGGACCTAGGGATCTTTGTGACTATTTCACATTACTAATTTCTATATGAATACATTTGATAGGAGACTTTTTTTCTTTAACGGGGATGACTACGAGTGTTAACAAGTCGAACTGAGTAGCATATTGTTGGGCTCTGCTAGAGAAAATTAATATCAAGTTCGAGCTCGAATAATTTTTTTCAAAATAGTGCTCAAGCTCGAATGTTTTTTCAATGTTCATGCTCAATGTTCGTTTAACAATTTTGAGTCACGCATTATGACCTAAAGTTCAACCAATTCGTTTATGGGCTCAAACTCGAGATTGGTTAACTCGTTTTTTTAGCTCGAGCTCGATAATTTAATCTTTTGATTGTATGATCTATAAACATATGAACATGTTCAACTCGAAAAGTATATACTCGTATGGCTCGACTCGACTCAAACTTTAATCGACCTTTCAAACGAGCCGAGTCAGACATTGGTGTTACTGAGCTAAACTCATTATGTTAAACGAGCTTTATTTTGTGTTCAATATCGACTTAAGCTCGAGCTTGAGTAGCTCATTAAATGCTCGACTCGTTAACACCCCTAGGAATGACAAACTTTTTCTGCATTACTGAGAAATGCAAACAAAAACGCAGCCTTATGTGCTAGATGCCGAACCCTTAAAGATAAAATACCTTATCTTGCTAAAACAAATTATAATTCACTAAATCTACAAAATTGAAATTTTCATCTCAAACTTCCATCAACATCAACATTGACACAAAGAAATCGTTAGTATGGACACCCAAACATACATTAAGCCAAATGTAACGACACCAATAACATAAACATTACACACAAGATCAAACAATCTTTTAAGGCATTCAAGCTTCGATTCATTTTCCAAGATAAAGCTTCAAAAATTACCAATAAAACGTATTGATATAACATGAATAAAGAATCGTAGAACTCACATGATCGATCTGCTTCGTTGCAGGGGTGACTTTACCCTCAACAGCTATTATCAAATCATTATAATAGCTATCAGGCACAGTGGACTTCTTCTTAGCAGCCCCAGATAACGAAAACCAAACTTTAGGTCTCAAAACCGGAGGTATCCCTTTCCTAATTAGCTTCTTGAGTGTGATGGCATTCACTAAATTCGTAAACTTTAGCGATGATTTAAGGGCAGAAGATACATGAGTTTGCAAATACCAATTTGCACCTTTACTAGCTTCTAATGCCCACCAAGCCCTACCTTGTTGCCTCACTTTCTCCCTCACCTCATTCAATATGTTTGCATCATCAACATTTCCTTCCACTGTAAACCCATAAAGATCTTGAAATTTTACGGTAATTTTCGCCCTTCTGGCATGGATACTTTGTCTCGAAATCGGTAATTCGAGCGATAAATCCCTCTGGCTTTGAGTTCCATACATTTCTTAAGAGGGGTAAGTCAAAAGAAATCAATACCCACAAAAATTGACAATCTAAAATAATCTAGAATAATCAAGAAACATCTGGGTTCTATCAAGAAAGCAGCAAAATTCTGAAAAGCTCACAACTTATTTGGGTAAAAGTATTAGATGGTTTAAAAGATCAAATCTAACCTTATCTCCAAATGGGTTCACAAAAAGACCAAAATAAATCAAGACCCAGGAAAATTGACAATCTAGAATAACCTAGAATAATCAAGAAACTTCTGGGTTCTATCAAGAAATCAGCATAATTCTGAAAAGCTCACATAACTTATCTGGGTAAAGCATTAGATGGTTAAAAAGATCAAATCTTTATAACCTATCTTCAAATGGGTTCTCAAAAAGACCAAAAAACTACTGAAATTTTCAGAAAATCAACACAAACAAAGAGGGGAGAAAATTAGGGTTTGGATTAAATTAAGACAAAGTATATGCACAAACTACATAATACAAATGAAAGCTACAAACAGAGGAAAGAATAAATCAACAGATAATCTTGAAATCAAAGGTGTTGGGGCAAAAAAAATACCCAATTTAATTAGGGGATTAGCCGATTAGGCTATAAGGAGTTTGAATTTGACGGATGAAATTGGGGAAGAACTTGACCAAGTGATGCAAGATTTTTTAAAGATGTAGGTTTTTAGCCGTTTAGGTTGATAATTTCATGTGAAGTAATGGTGGATTGTTGGCGTCACGGATGATAGATAATGAATTGGGTGAGGTTGGTATTATAAATTGGTAAGAAGGGTGGGATTTAAATTTTATAAATTAATTTCGTAACGTTAGGAAATTTAAATTGCAATTAAGTTGTTTTTTTCCTAAAATTAATACTTTCTGAAAATATAACTTTTTGAATAGTAGAATCAAGAAAATGCAAAGAATAAAAAACGGGCTTGCTATTTGCACCAAAAAAATGTAAATATTGAATGTATTGTTTTTCGATCCAATTATTTTTAATAAATGTTATTTCACTTGAAATATATATATATATATAGGGGTGGTTTCAATTGGAAACCAAATTTCATTAGAAACTTTGGAAACCAAATTTCAACCATTGATCTTTTTAATCAATAGTCAAGATTCATTTGAATTATATATGGTAATAAATTAATTAATTTATTAATAAAATATAATAATAATATGTCAAAATGGTAAATGTGTCTTTTTTTGTGTTTCAAATTTGGCAACAAGGATGAAATATGGTAATAAATTAATTAATTTATTAATAAAAGATAATAATTATATATGATAATAAATTAATTAATTTATTAATAAAAGATAATAACAATATATCAAAAACTATCTTTTTATTACATGTTCATCAATATACAGTATGTAAAAACCCAATTAAGTTTTATTGTCATTATTGTTTCATTATCTTTCCATTATGTTTCACTATATCAAATATGTTTCATCAGGTTTCACTATATTAATATTTTGTTTCACTATATCAGGTTTCACTATATTAATATTTTGTTTCATTACCTTTCCATTATGTTTCACTATATCAAATCTGTTTCATCAAGTTTCACTATATTAACATTTTATGTTTCATCAGGTTTCACTATATTAATATTTTTTTTTTCACTATATCAAATCCATTATGTTTCACTATATTAATATTTTGTTCCTAGAGGTAATATTGAAGATTTCATATGAATATAAATTTTTCATTCATTTGATGAATCGATCACTGATTCATAAGAATCAGAAAAAATAATTTCATTTGTAGCTTGCGTATGAATCAATTTGTGTTTACCTAAATTAAATGTTTCATGTTTAAATTAATAAATGATCAATATTACCATATATAACAAATCATGTCTAGCTCAGTTGGTTTCCCCAAGGGCGGTAACATCCTGGGAGGGGTTGTGGATGGTATCCCAATCTACCCGGATTCGAATCCAAGGGGAGTCATTCTGAGGGCATGAGGAGTACCCAGTCCTTGGGCCGGTCCAGTCGTTGACTAGGTTGCCCCCCCAGCCCAGTCTTAAGACTGTGGTTGGGCTCTAGGTTCAGCGTAAGCTGGGCCGAAACAGCGGCGGATTAGTGGGCTGCCCGTGGATGCCCGATACCGTCGGGGAGGTGTGCGTGCGTGTGTTCGTGATAGTCGTTTGTTGGTTCGATGTCGCTATGTCTTCCAAAAAAAATATTACCATATATAAAATACATTAAAATTGAATAATTAATATTATAATAATAATAACACTTACCATATATATTATGAAATTATGTAAAAGACTAAAATAACTTTATCAATTAAAAATAAAAATAAAAAAATTCAATGATTAGTTAATTTCGGTTTCCAAAGTTTCCAATGTAATATTGGTTTCCAATTGATCCCTCCCCATATGATATATATATATATATATGTGTGTGTGTGTGTGTTTTGATTTAATAAATTTATAAAATTTGTACCTTTTTATTTTATTTTATTTTATAAATTTATAACTTTTGATTTTATTTTATTTTATAAATTTGTAACTTTTGATTTTATTATAACTTTGTAAAATGTATTTTTCTTTTTGTAACAATTAAATTTTATTATAATTTTGTAAAAGTGTAATTATTTCTTACCCGAATTGAACCGTAATTAAAAATAGCAACCAAAGATAGTTGGGGGTTAAACCCGTCAATTAAGTAAACTAATTTTAAATATAAGTTGGTAAGTTCACACCTTACCCGAATCGTCCCTTAGGTAGCGTTTGGTATGCAGACTAGATGGAACTGGATAGGACGGGACTAAACTGGATAGGACTAATTGTCTGTTCCACGTTTGGTACGACTAGAACAAGACTGGACAAAACTGTTAAAATGACCAAATTACCCCTATATCATATAATAATTCTAAACGATCTAAATCAATTGAAAATTTTTAATGATTTTAATTATACAACTTAAAATAAATTATATAAATCATACTTTATAATTTATTTATGTAAAATCATTTAAAATTACATGCAAACCGATTAAATGGGAAATAAATTGGGAATCCATAGGAACAACCCCCAGTCCCCCACCTCCATATCAAAATTCAAGTCGTCTTCCCCATGTGCACTGTGCAGACTTTCTTCAACAAAATCTCTCTCTTCAAGCACCGTGTCTCCACCACCACCCGTCTATCATAATTCTAATTGGGGTATGTTAATAGTAACCATTATGTGAAATTAGATATGGCAGAAGGATACCCGTTTCCGCAAATTGTAAGACATTTTTTCCATTACACTTATCCGTGTGCTGCTGGATGAGCTACCCCGTATTCAGAGCGAATACAGAATTACATGCAACTTTTACGTGTTAATTATACTACGGATAATGTTATTTTAGAATAATCGAATGTAATATAGATTATTTTATGTTCTATTTATATGTTAAATCGCAATATTTATGTTTTATTTTTATAATTATATAATTATAAAAAAATAGTAATATTTATATTTATAAATATATTTTTTTTAAATCAAACCAAAAAGTTAAAAAAAAACTTTTAAAACTATATAATACAAATAAATAAAAATATATAATAAAAATAAACAAAAGAAAAAGAAAAAAAATAAAATAAAAGACAAAAAAAACACAATGACTACCCAAATCATTAAGGTGCAAATAGTCTCCCCCTAAAAAAATTCAAAGAAAGATAATTTTCGTTGGGCATGAAAAAATAAAAATATATCCCTATTTCAATCGATGTACAAGCAAAAATCAATGTAGGAAACCAGGAATCGAATACAAACATATAAAAATTGATGTACCAACACATAAAATTTGATGATACAAACACATAAAATCCCATAGAACACCTATATAAGCATAAATCAATGTACATACACATAAAAAATTGATGTATAAGCACGTAAATCCCAAAGAACGTCCATAGATAAGGGTGGCAATGAGTCAGGTTGGGTTGAGTTCGGGTTCAACCCATTAATTAATTGGGTTGAAAATCTCGACTGATTTGGATTGGTAGCGGTGATTCTCTCAACCCAATATGTTAAATAAATGGGTTGAACCTGTATTGATCCATTTAATTTTAAAATTTTGAATAAAATAAAAATGATTAACCTACTTAATTTCATGACAAATACACAACCACAAAAGTCAAATAAATTGTTCAAAGTTTCAATAAAACACAACCATAAAGTCAATAAATTGTTCAACGTTTCAATAAAACAAAACCACATAGTCAAATAAATTATTCAAAATTTCAAACCGTGGAAGTCGTCGTGGAAGAATGACAGGAAATGTATGGAAGTTAAAAATCGTGGAAGTTGTTTGACAATGGTCGTCGATGGTCGTGGAAGGGCGTCGTCGCCTCGGGCCGTTGGCGGTCGTGGAAGGGCATCGGGCATCGGTGGTCGGCTAGGGTTTTGAGGAGTCGACGAGTATTGTGAACCAAAGAGAAAGAATTTGGTTTGGTCAATGTGTCAATTTGTCAATGTGCCGTCGGATGTAATTAGGATTTAGGAAGCATATTTTTTCTATTAATTTTTTAATTATTAAAAAGATATTAAATTATTAACTATAACTACGTAATGATAATTAATTAAAAAATAAAATAAAATTATGTAGTATCATAAATGGGTTGAAAACAGATTGACAATTAGTTGAAACCAGGTCGAAAATTTTTACCTAACCCAACCCATTTACATAAATAAGTTAGGTGAGTTGACCCATTTAACTTAAATGGGTTGAAAATATCAACTCAACCTGCTAATTTTGGGTTGTGTTCAAATTGGGTTGGCAGGTTGGGTCACTTTTTGCCACCCCTATCCATAGAAGCATAAATCGATATACAAACACATAAAAATTGATGTACAAACACATTAAAAATCCCCATAACACCCCATATAAGTATAAATTGATCTAGAAAAAAACAATGTAGGTGACTAAGGGAGAAATCATACCTTTGTAGATGAAAATCGTGAGTGCCAAATATAGGCGACAATGCAAAGTCGTCGGTCGCTAAAGATAGGCAATGATGCAAAGTCGAGGTCGTCGGAGATAGGACGAGCCAACATGTTCTTAAGCAATATATGGCTAAGGTTGAAGGAGGTGTTTTCTTCGATCTTGATGGAGACGTGTTTATCAAGAGTAAGGGTGTCATTTTTTTTGGTTGAACGAGGACAACACAACCCTACTTGTCTTCCTGAATAAGCCATGTGTTTTCTAATTAAGCCGCAAGTAAACACCTTCATATAGTTGTATGGACAAGCTGATCAAGTCATTAAGCTCATTAAGTCAAAAGTAAACATCCCCTTTATGTAGTTTATATTTAGTGTAACGACAATTTTTTTTCTCAATCAATATAGAAAATTTTCTTATTTTATACTCATTTTAACTGATAACCCATAGACATATAAAATCTAATGACTTAGACACCCATTTACAAAATGTGTACAAAAGGGTTGTGGCGAAAAAAACAATAAACTTAACATACATGTCATCAAATGTTATAAGATTGGCAAGGTATACAAATCAAGACGATTTTCGTTAACTTTTTAATGCATTTTTACAACATAATACATAGAGACGGGGTATGTGTAACATCCTGATTTTTATCCTAATGGAGGAAAAGTATTGAACTGGGTGAATCGGTAAATGAAAAACCAAATATGAAGTACGGATATAGTGTCATGTAGTCGTGACATCTGTCACAATAGCACAAATGGTATTGGAAGTGTGGTAGTCCTGGTTATAGTGTCATGCAGTTGTGACATGCGTCACAATGGCACCGGCATTACCGAGTGTGTGGTCGTCCCAACGAATATGCCATGAAATTATGGCAATGGCATGATAACTGGAATAATGGCATCAAATGTTCCAATAGAGGGTTGAGAAATGGTTGGGAAAAGGTCGAGGAACGTTCGAGAAAACGGTCGGGAAAGCCGTCGAGAAAACGGGCGAGGAACGGGCGAGAAAACGGGCGAAAATGGCTCTCGGTACCTTTTGGGCGAAAGTGCCAAGCTAAAGTGACACTGACACTTTAGCCGGGCACTTTCGTACGGAAAAATTGGCCCACGGTACCATCCTGGCGAAAGTGACAGCTAAAGTGACACTGTCACTTTCGCTTAAATTCATCCCTACCTTCATTTGGTCATACATTTCTCATTTCTACTTCGTTTTTGGTGATTCAAATTGCAATGGTTTCGTATTTGAGAGCTTTTCAAGGATAGATTGTTAGTTTTGGTAATATCCAAGAGTATTTGGTGGTGGATTGGAAGCAAAGATCAAGAGCTCATCATCATCACCTCCATCTTCTAGAAATTTGGGGTATTTTAGGTTTTCACCATAACCTAAGTGGTAAGTTTATCCCCTTCTTTTTTAAACCTTAATAGGTGATGTAAATGCTTTATTGATGATATTATAGTGTTTGACTCCTTCAATTTCGGTTTGTAAGATTTTGGAGGAGTTAAGTCAAAATTGGGGTTTTGGGTAAGTTGAGGTTTTGATGTAAAATGTTTGGGGAATGTTTCTATATGGTTGAATATGGTTATTTACGGTTGAAAATGTTTAGAACTAGGTTTTGGCTTGGAGGATTCAAGTTTCGTCAATGAAGCTCAAAGTGGGGTAAATTTTAGATTTAGCCTAAATCTAGCAAGGTGAATTCAAGTTGATTTGTGAAAATGGTGTACATGCCAAAATGTTCATTTTAAGGTGTTTTGTGTTCTACGTTAATTTGTTAACTGCTGATCACCTGATAAGTTTTGGTTATTTTGAAATGTTTAGTTTTATAAACATGGTGAAACACCCATTTTGGGACCTTTGAGGCATTTTGATAAATAAGTCATTAAGGAAAATGTTTTAATAATGCATTGCATAAATGGGGATTATTTGGTAAAAATGCACTTTTGTGTTGTTGGAAATATGCATAGTTCGTGTCATGAGATGTTTAGAAAGTATCAACGCGTGAGTTATTGGGTTTTGGTCATTCCCGACCTCGTGAATATTTCGAACGTTGTACTTCTTTTGGTTTTGGGGAAAAAACGCATTCCAAGGATTTTGATGGGCAAATCTTAAGCACTGACAATTTTAACGAGCTATTTTACGGGTATAAGTCATTTGGTGTAAATGCTCTTTTAGTGTGTTTTGGGAGAAATGTTTAACCTTGTATTATGAGATGTTTTGAAAGGGGTTAATGGTATAAACTTGTTTTTGGGAAAATGATCCGTTTCAACTTAAGTGGTGTTGGAGTTTGGTCGTGTGCGTTTTATCGTATTATACTGCTTTTGGCAATGAGTCATTTGGTTGTTTGAGCCTGTGACTCGGTATTTTATTATGATTGAGTTTTAGGAAACTTGTCCAGTTTTGATAACTCGACTTCGAGCTTTGGTTGCGATATTGGATAAGGGACTCAACGTAAGGACCTTTCGCGGTTGAAGTTGATATCCCGTGGGTGTAAGTTTAAAGTCACTGAGTCTGACATCCCTTGCGCTTAGAATCATTACGTCCAATGATGGAACGATAGTTTTCCACATTGAGGCACGTTTAGGCATTTAATTGGGCTATAAGTCCTACGTGCTAAGTATTACGATATTGGACGAGGGACTCAACGTAAGGACCTTTCGCGGTTGAAGTTGATATCCCGTGGGTGTACGTTTAAAGCCACTGAGCCTGACATCCCTTGCGTGTACTTCTGTTTATATGACTATTCTTAACAACATAAAATGGGCTTACTTTGTGTACCGTCACATTTTATGGAATCGGGTCTCCCCCGTTATTGAAAAGTGTTGCTTTGGGTATTGAGTTTTATTATTCTAGTTTTCGGTGACGTTTTGTATAAATGGATTTTTATCAATGATTTATGGGTTGAATATTACGTCCCACATGTGTTTTAGGTGTTTTGGGATATAAAGTTTTATCCGCTTTTCTCCAGTTGGGAGTTTGATTTCTATTCTCATTTAGAGTGAGTTTTGGGTTTAATCTAATTTACAAAAGAACGTTATATGTTGGAATCTTGTCCCCGAAGTAGTTTGGATTTGAAAACGTTTATATTGGTGTTTCCTTGCCCAAAATGCATATCATTGGAAAAGAGTCGTTTTCATGTTCAAACATATCATTTTGAAAACTTATGATTTAAACTGCATTACCTCTTTTAAAAGATATCTTATTCATGTTGAAAACTCTTGAGCTCACTAGGCGTTAAGCCTAACCTTTTTATTTGTCGGCATGTGCATCAGGTTCCAGTTGGGGTTTGGTTTTAGCAGCTATGAAGAGTTGAGCCTTAGCTTTGTGCAAGTGTAAGTAGTTGGTGAAGTCTTCAACAATTTGGAGATAGTGACTATTATTGGGTTTTAGTAGCACCCGTTCTTATTGTAGACTGTATGTATAGAATGAAATGTGTGTATTGAGGTTAAATAATAAATTGTGATTGAAGATGTATCATTTATCGATGTATTTAGAAAATTTTAAATCAATTACTATTTCCAGAACTTAGGGTGTTACAGTATGCAGAAAGTCACCTGATCAATTTAAACCGACCGATCTAATTAGAAACGACCAGCCATAATAAAATATCCAACTGTAATTGAATTAGATCGGATCCAAATGTTCAACATCAAAATTGGACCAGTTGGTTTTGGGACGACCGTTTAGTAACCGATAAAACCTAATCGATCCAATCCAATGACCATCCGATTAATAAATAGATATATTTATTAACATTTTACGACATTGTTTTTAGTTGATATTTATATGTAATATTTTTGGATGAATTAAGAAAATATATGAATAATTGGTTGAAAAATTGTATCAGAATATTGGATGAATCCAGTCAGATCTAATGGATAGCTAACTGTAATTACCAACGGATGAAACCGATCCGATCCAATCATCCATTGCATTGGATCGAATCGGATATTCAATGTTAATTGGATTTGATCGGATAAATCTAACACCAATTGGATAATTTGATCGGGTCGAATCCACCTAAATTCATTCAATTTCAATCGGTGAACACCCTACGTATATGCAATTATGGATTTGTTCCCTATATTATGTCGAAAATTTTAGATAAGCTCCATATATGCAATTTGTGTTGGATTTGGTCCTCTTCCAAACAACCGTCTATTTTATTGGTTAATTACGAGGGCAAAATAGACCAAATCCGTAAAAATGAGGGGTAGTAAGTGTAATTCACCAATACTTGGACTATATATTCAAGTATTCAACCTCGTTCACAGGATGAATACCTGGTAAAGCGAAAACGAAAGCTCTTTCATAGGCCATAAAAAGCACCGTCTGAACACAATAAGTCGGCGGCAGGCGTCACGATCAAGCCTCCGGCACCGTTTAGGAGGAGGTAAGCATTCTTCATGATTGAATTTAAACGAAGCTTGATGGCTGTATGTTTGCTGTTGGATAATCAAATTCTTAGTAAAACCCTAGATAGAATGTTATTTTTAGCAAGAATAGGAAAGGGGTGGGTGGGTGGGGGTGATTTTAGGGCTTTTCAACTGCTTCGATTTCGTTAGGGTTTTGTTGCTTTGATGCTTTCCGTTATTTAAGTGCTAAGTATCATAAATCTGGTGCGAATAAATTGTGTGTCGGAGATCATAAATCCGGTTTGTTTCATGATTTTTGTTCCAAGTGCTTTTGATGCTTCGATGGGTTTTCACTATAAGCTCATTGATTTTAGTCAGTCTTGTTGTTCTTCCGTTCAGGTAAGCTTGTCACTATTTATAAATAGGTTTTATGAACTGCTTTTGAATGGAAATCTAGAATCTTTGGGTTTTGACGTTTGTTTTATTTGCTCAAATTTGAAGTTAATGTGTTTCCTACATGCCAAAAAATTGCTGACATAGATTGGAACTCCATCCCTGGAGACAAAAATAACACTTGTGGGAATTCTATGTTATGATTAGATTGGCATAAAACTATAAGTGGAAATCAGGTTCATATATTTGGTTTTAAATAAAAAAAAATTCTTGGTGTCAATATGTCTGTTAAGGATGACCTGTTTTCTCTTTTGCTTTTCTGCTAGCTATTGTTGCTTCACATTCAAACCATGGTAGCAATTGTTATATGTCATGTCACAAGTCACAACCCTAGCTGAGTGCCTAAGCTGTGGAATAACATCTGCTTTCCTAGATGATGATTCCTCTCATGCTGCAGAGTTCCCTAGAGTCTAAGGCACCCTACTGATGAAACAGTAGTAAAGAGACTAAAATGAGCATTGTACCAAAGGAGACAGTGGAGGTCATATCGCAGAGCATCGGCATAAGTAATCTGTCTTCAGATGCTGCATTGGCTCTTGCTCCTGATGTAGAATATCGTATGCGGGAAATAATGCAGGTAATTATTGTTTATGCATTTTTTAAACATTTTAGATAATAATCAGCGTGGCTATCGAGTCTTTTGTAAAACTAGATGTAATAATTGTTAAAATAAAAGAAGTATCATTTCTTAAGTTAAGGCCATCAAAGCCATGATTAACGCTTCAAAGTTCAAACCACCATCAGTTTCCTCGCCACCCATGCACAAGCTTTACTGTTTTGGAATTTGCTTCCTCAAAGAATAAATTAAAAGGTAAGGATCATTGATCATTCAATCAATCAATCAAAAAAAAAAAAAACCCTTTGTGTTGAATGCTTTGATCTACTAATTGTCTACAGGCTTCATACTGTTAGGTGTATTGTTGAGTTTCACGCACTGACAAAAAAGCTTAAACCACAATATGTCTCTAAAGCATGATTTTATAATTATAGAGCTCCATGTCATGTCATATCATATGAATATAGTATTGTATTCTTTGTGAGTCCACATTTTATTTGCTATAATCATGTAGATTAGTGACTTAAAGATTGCATGATTAGAACTTCTGTTGTAGTGCTAGTGGCGGTGATGGAAAAACACATCTTGGTGGTAACAAGTGATATCTTATTGGGTCTTCTCTTTGTTAAAACTGCAGGAGGCGATCAAATGCATGCACCACTCAAAAAGGACTACATTGACCACAGATGATGTAGACAGCGCACTTAGCATGAGAAATGTTGAGGTGGATAACCAGTTGTCTATCTGCTTACGTCATATGATATTAATGTAGAGCTTTTGAAGGTTAACCAGTAATATTAATTTTGACATTAAAAGATATTGGAGAAATAATGTGGAAATACAAGAAATAGGATTGTTAACCACAAGGGTTGTGGCGTACTGGTTAAGGCCCTGGGGGATGTGGTGGAATATCCCATCTGCCCAGGGTTCGAATCCAGGCGTGCACAACAATTGTGACCACTGAGATTTAAATCAGGGTTGATGTCTTACAGTCATAATTTGCCAAGGGATTAGTCTAGGCATAGCCTAGAACACCCTTCCCAAAAAAAAAAAGAAATCGGGTTGTTAAGTGTTTTCTCATTGGAAAATGAGAGCATTTGAATATTGTTAGCTCAAGAATTTTGTCAATGCGCTGAATTTATTTTTGGATTATTCTAGATTTTGTTAGGCTTAACATAAGCATTTTAAAACGAACTCTTAGCTTATTGATGACCACATACTGCTTGTTAGGCGTTCCACATAGCAACTTGTATGAGTTTCTTTCGTGCCCTTTAGTTAACAACTTGACATAATACTACACAGGCAGAGGGTTTGAGGTTTATCACGACTCTGTCTTGTTATAGAGTAGGCTGGCGTGCCTGCCTTCTTGTGGAGTAGGCCGTCTTTTTTGCCTTGTTAGCGAGCCAAACTATAATTCTGTTCTGGCTTCAGTGCGGGTCACATAGCAGGCGCAATTGATTGTATCAAAGTCCAGTCACTAGTGATTTAGGCCCTGTTTTAGCTGTTTATAGTGCATTTTAACTGGCTTACAACTGCTCAATTTTTTGAACAATCGAACAAGGATCATTAGCAAACCTTTGAGATAAGGCACTTCAGATGATGTAATATTGGGTTATTTTCTTCATATGTGATTATAAGGTTGAGCTTTGGAGCAACTGGTAATGCTATTCCTTGTGACTGGAAGGTCGCGGGTTCATTCATGGAAACAACCTCTTTGCAAAATGCAAGGGAAGGGATGTGTACAAAGAAGTCACTTCTTAATCCTTGCAAAGCCAAGGAGCCTTGGTGCATACACCCCTTACTCAAAGTGTAATTTATCATTCCTAATTTGACCCGTTATTATTGTCAGTTCAGCCAATTTATGGATTGGCATCTGGAGATCCTTTGCGGTTTAAGAGAGCCCTTGGACACAAAGATTTATTTTACATTGATGACAAGGATGTGGATTTTAAAGATGTAAGAAATGCACCATGTGAAGTTCCCTAATTTAGAGTTGCATAATCTTCCCATGTACCTTAAGGTTATCTTTCTTCTCCTGACATGAAGGTGATTGAAGCTCCATTACCAAAAGCACCACTGGATACTTCAGTTTTTTGTCACTGGCTGGCCATCGAAGGTGTACAACCTGCTATTCCAGAAAATGCTCCTGTTGAAGGTTTGTTTCTAAGACACCTATGTAATGGAGTGAAGAGCACTTGTATTTTGAACTATGACACAAAATTTTAAAATCAAATTTTTGGTTCTAAAAGTTTCAGAAATCCCCCTCCATTTTGGATTTTTTTTTCCTTTCTGCCTCAGGTTGTATGTTGGGTTTTGGCATATTTGATCATTGGCCTTTTCTTCCTCCGTGCAACTCATCATACATTTCAAATGTAACTAGAAGCTCCATAATCAAATATTTAAAGTATCAAAGCTTGAAACCTCTAAACTACAAACTGGAAGACAGTGAAATTGTAATTTGACATCGGTCTCAGTCCCTCACTAGTTATGATTATGTGCTTGAGTTATAATTATTAGCAAATATTTTTGATATACCAAAGAATATTTTGTATTAAGTTAGGTATGTAAACTTGATCTTTTGTTTCCATTTAGATCTTCTTTTAAGGGTGTTTGCCAGATTTTAATATAATTGGCCCCTTTCTTTCTAAATAGTATTTTATATATGCGTTCACTATGGCAGAGCTGACATTTGAAGATGTTATGGGTCATCTGCAGTTATTGCTGCTCCTCCAGAGACTAAAAAGCCTGAGCAAAAGAACGATGAATTGCCTATTGATATTAGATTGCCTGTAAAACATGTCTTATCTAGAGAGCTTCAGGTACATCCTACCAACCTCAATTTAAAAAAAATATTATTTTGTTCTACCATTCTGAAATTTGTTTTGTTGCTGCAGTTGTACTTCAATAAAATTACCGAGCTTGCAGTAAGTATGCCTGATACTGTTCTTTTCAAGGAAGCACTGACGAGTTTGGCCACAGACTCTGGACTCCATCCTCTGGTTCCTTACTTTACGTGCTTTATTGAAGACGAGGTACTTGCAGGGCTAAATTTCTAATGAAGTATAATGAAAAAATAGCACCTTATTGCAACATTCAAGTATTCATTCCATTCAACCCTCGAACAAAATTTTCAGGTTTCACGTGGTCTAAATGATTTTCAGCTGCTTTTTGCTTTAATGCGGCTTGTTTGGAGTCTTCTCCAGAACCCGCACATACATGTTGAACCTTATGTAAGTCTCTAGTGAGCTTGTTACTTTCTTGGTGTACATAGGCATAATGGTCTCTGCTATCCTTTATTTGTATTATTATGATAAAATGAATATCTTTAGAAAGATGGCCAATAATTTGAACATTGATTTCATTGCTTGACGATGAAATCACAAAAACATGTATGGGCAGAAAGATACCTAGACTTGAAGACAAATAGATTAAACAACAGCTCATTATTGCTTTGTTAGTTTATCTTTATTTAAAAAAAATATATAGTGTCAATGAACCACAGGCCAAGTAATCTATTATATATTATTTTTCCCAAAGCATAAATGAATTATTGGACTATGTTTTGTTGAGAGCAAGAAGTAGAGTACAAGTCTTGCAAATCCCAGGTCATAACTATTAAGTACTTGAAAGATGATTTATCTAAAATGTAGCTCAAACTATGTGATCACAGATATGAATCACAATTAATGACCAAATGTTTTCTAGCTCATAATCAAGGAGATGCATGTGTATTGAGTAAGAAAAATTAAATACTAATCATCTATTAGAGATTCTTCAGGTTGTTTCTTTTGCAACTTGGTTTTTTGCATCAACATTTTGTAGCACATGATTGTTGTGGATATTCAGTTTAAGTTTTGGTTATATAGGCATCATGTATATTTTCATCTAACTTGTTTCATGGTCCTGCAGCTGCACCAATTGATGCCACCTGTTGTAACCTGTGTTGTTGCAAAAAGGTTAGGAAATCGAATTGCTGACAATCACTGGGAGCTTAGAGATTTCACCGCCAACCTTGTTGCCACTATATGTAAAAGGTGCAGCCTTTAGCATTATTGTATTGTAAATGAACTCCTTGTAATTGATGTCCTTACTTCTAGAGCACAATTGCATCTTGCTTTATTTAGAAGGATGTTCTCTGAATGACTATCTGTTGTCTGCTGATGTTGTTAAGTTGATAAAACTGTTGATATTGATTCCAGGGTAACATATTTTCAAATAACAAACAAGTTGCACTATGTTTTGCAGGTTTGGGCATAATTATAGTAGTCTCCAGAAGCGCTTGACTAAAACTTTGCTTAAATCATTTTTAGATCAGAAACGGACATTGACTCAACATTATGGTGCTATTCAAGGACTAGCAGCTCTTGGACCTGATGTGGTAAGAAATTATTACACTGTTTGCAAAAAAATTAGCTGCTAAATTCTTCTAGAAGAGTATTAGCCACTATATTTGGGCAGATTATTTTCTCTAGCTCTATGCTGTTGTCGTACACTTGAGGCCATTACTTATTTGCTAACGTAATGAATCAGGAAGAGATGGTCCTTATAACATAGTTTATCTGAACAAAATCGTTCATATGTGTAGACATTCATCATTTGCCTCTTTTCTACTTCTTTCACTTGAAACAACCATTTATTTTTGTTATTTATGCTTGGGTTTGTTTCTAATAGCAAAAGATAAAAGATTGATGAGGATGGTAACCTTAGAATAAGAGCAGCCTAGTCATAGGGAGATGGGAAAAGATGGTGCAGATGTGACTTAGGGGCCGTTTACCCAAACATTTACCTGGTAAGCACTTACCGGTTAAATTCGATGCTATCACTTACCTTATTGGGTAAGATTTTAGTCCATTAAAACGGTATCATAGGCAAAAAATTACCCAGTAAGCGCTAACCGGGTAAGAGCCGTCCCCCTCACTTACCGGGTAAGACTCTCGACCATTGCGTACGCTCTTACCGGGTAAGATTATTGGTCATTTTCATACTCATTGGTTAATGTAATATAACTTGGTAAGCTTGGTAAGCGTTTGTTAAACGGCTCCTTAGTCTATTGGCAATTTAAACATACCTACAGACTATGTTGCAAGGATACTGTTGCAGAGGCATGTACACGACACAATGAAGCTGGGATCTGAAGATCTTTGAAAATTTGAGGATTTTTGGGGGGGGGTTCTAAAACAAATATCGACATTTACGTCAAATTAAAGAGAACGGATGAAAAAGTATATCTATTTGGATGTGAAAATGTGGAAAAAGCTGGATGAAAAGTATATATCGATATGGATGTCATATTAAAGAGAATAAAAATGCTCTATTTTTGGTATAATTTGTTTGTCTCCAGTTTTGATTATATTTCACCAATTTTCAATTAAAAGGGGGGGGGGATTTTTTTTAGAAGGTGGTTGTAACCACCTTTTTGATCTCGTGCATTGGATCATCTCATTGAGATAAAACATTTCCAACCTTTAGGTTGTTTCTATTTGAACCGCTCTATATATATGACATACTTAAGCTAAGTGTTAATGTGCTTTTATTTTTGCTTAGTATGGTCATATTAGTCCAAACTATTGAGGAAAAAATTGGTGCATCACCTAGCCTCTTTTTTTTTTCTTTTACATCCAGAAGGCACAAGTCCTGACATTTTTAGCCTTAGAGCATCTATAATTGTGGAGCTTTCTCAGTGAGTGTTTTTCAAAAAAAGTGGGACCCATATTCGAAAATAAAATCTATAACTGCAAAGCAAAAAGATGTTTTTTTGTCAGGGATTTTTCATTGAGCTATGTGGCCAATAAGCTTCCAAAAAGCTTTCTAATAAGCACCAGTGTGGATGCTCTTAGTTGCTCATTATATTATTTGTGATTTCTCATCTCCCCTTTTTCGTTAAAAGATGGACCAAATTACCCCACCCTATTGATTTATCAGATTTGTATCCTTCTGTAAGTGCGGTCAACAGTTCAAGGATATTGTTGAAATCGCCCAAGATGTGCAGTCTTCTGCACCTTGGGAAATTACACCCCCAAGGCACCTGCCACGGGGATTCTGCAAGGAGTACAAGAACTCCTGCTTTATAGCTCTGGCCTTTGATGGAGGGGTGAATGATGCAAGTCTTATAGCCAATACCATTTTGGCTGGAGTGTCCACACTCTATAGTTTCCCATGGTTATTAGCTTTTGTGGTTTGCCTACCCTAATCGTTTGTGATAGAAACCTTTGTTGATCTGAGTTAGATAGTTGTTATTGTCCTGTAAGTCTTCATGGAAGCTAGATAGTTTCAACTGTTAATATGCTTTACATCTATGTTTCTTTCTCCTTTTATCTTCCTAAAGTTTTCACAAAGATATGACAGCATGTGTAATTTCTCGTCTTCAACTAATTGCAAGGTTAGATCAAGATCAGAAATATTTTCCTCTTTATCTCAACAAACATACAAAATATACGTGAATTCTCTGCTCCATATACAAATAAATATAAAATACCATTGTCGTTAGTGTTCATTCTCCAGTTCTGATATTTCTCTACTTCTATGCAGGTTCGTAGTCTTCTCCTGCCAAATCTTGAGACTTATTTAGGCTTTCTTGAAGGAATGCTTCTTGAGAATCAGAAAAAGGAAATGACAAGGCATGAAGCTTGGCGTGTTTATGGGGCACTGTTGGTCAGTTTATCTTACAAAACAATCTTGTTTCTCTGGTCATTGTACTGTTAAAATGCATTTGTGCTTGTGACTTATATACATTATTTTTCAGCGTGCTGCAGGTCGGTCTGTATATGATCTGCTCAAGCTCTTCCCCATTTTACCATCCCCACCTGCAAATTCTGTTTGGAGGACCAATCTGAAAGTCATTGGTACAAGTGAAATAAGTAAGTTTTCCGTGGGTTTTCATAGACATGGATTAAAAACATCATTAATTCAACAAGCATCCTTAGCGTCCATATGGTAGCTGTTTTCTTCTTACCAAAATATTAGGGTTATGTTGACATGTTTTCTTGCACCCAATAATCTATTAAAGAACTAAGAGGCAATGGGCACACATGACTACTAGAGGACTCCATTGGTATACTGGTTAGATAATCTTCAGAATGTATCCTAATCGGTTTGGTATCTAAGAAAAGTGCTAACCACCTCATGAAATGTGTGTTCAGTCAAACGTTTGATCCTTAGAAATGTCTAACTTCTTCGTTACAATGAATCTTGCTCAAACTCCTGTACAACCATGTCTAGCCACAAGCTGTCTGTGTCTTCAGAACGTACCCTAATCGGTTTGGTATCTAAGAGAAGTACTAACCACCTCACGAAATGTGTGTTCAGTAAAATGTTTGATTGTTGGAAATGTCTATAACTCCCTCATTACAATGAACCTTGTTACCTTGCTCAAACCCCTGGACAACCGCATCTAGCCACAAGCTGTCTGTGTCATAGATACTCAAAACTAAATACCAGGTTACTTTTAGAGTTGAATAAATTACAAACTTTGATAAAAACAAGTAATCAAAATAAAAGAGTAAATTATTTTGATAATATTAAATACCAAATGATACAACAATTACTTTATATGAAAATCTATTTCCTCTGTTTTGTACTTGACATACTTCTTTAAATAATAGGGTGTATGATGAATTTAGTGAAATATTATTATGCCCATAATTTATCGTTTTTGAAAGGAATACATGTAGTCTGATGAAAGTAAGTCAATATGTGGACTTGTTTCAACTTTTGGTACCATGGTTTTGTACCCTTCATCTCTAACTGAACATTTGACTGTAATTTTGAAGTATATATATATATACACACATACACTCACATGGCAAATGAATGACAAATCAACACACACACCCTCCTCACCTTTGGTGAGGTTTGAACCCCTGACGTCTAGGGAGACTAGGGCTCTATGTACCGCTAGGCCGAAGGCCCTTTGACTGAAATTTGTGGCTCTAATCATATGGTAATGCTCATTGATTTGTTATATTCTTTTTATCTGTGAAGATAAACGCAAGGCAAATGCAGCAGAGGAGTTGGAACAACAGCCTTCCCCAAAGAAAATGATTACTACCGATGGACCTGTGGTTTCCGAGTCTAATAACAAGTCCATGGCACAAAGCGAAACTGGTGAACCTGAGCCAGATACGTCATTTAAGCAGCAAATGCTCGATGATGGTGTTAAAGGAAGAAAGGATGATAAGGGTAATAATGGCAATAGCAATAGGCGTAATGCATCGAAGACACCTGCATATCTTAAGCAGGTTTGGAAAGATGACCTAAATTCAGGACAACTTGTTATTTCACTATTTGAACTGTTTGGTGAAGGCATCATGTCGTTCATTCCGGCACCTGAGATGTCTCTATTCATATAACTGTAAGTAACATCATTATTTGTTAATCAAGATTCTCGTTATTTCTTTCCGGAGTACGTAAAAAACCTAAATTTGGGAAGTCATAAGAAGCTGGGAAGACATGGAAAACCATCCTCTTCAAGAACCATTTAAGCAGTATCGACCTTCTGGTCTGAATGGGATCGTGGCAGGTTTTAGTCGATCATGGTCGGTCGATAATCCGGCTCGGGAATCAGTCCTTGGTTGTCCTCTATTTATTCATCTATGATGAAATGCCAAATCAATTATGATTTTAGGCCTGTGGTTTTGGTTTCTTTATTGAAACAGTTGAGTTTTGGTACTACTAAATTGGTTTCTCATGGTCTTGTAACTTTGATCGAGGTGGTTTTTTTTTTGTGTTTACAAAATCATAAAATGTTTGTAATCTCGTTGTAGGCAAATTTATAACCATTATCATAACATTTACCCTTTAGAAATATATCTATTTTGAATTTAAAGAATACAACAAAAATTTGGATTTCAGCAAATCATGTCTTGTATGAGTGGTAACCTGAAACTCGGTAACACCCTGGGGGACTGTGGATGGTATCCCAGTCTACCTGGGTTCGAGCCTAGGGGGCTGGGCCGGGTCGTCGCAGATTAGTCGGTGTTGCTCTCGGATGCCCGGCTACCGTGGGAACGTGTGTGTGTTATCTGCCGTTCAAAAAAAATGTGGATTTCTATATAGAAAAATTATCGACAAAGGGATCAAATGAGAAATTATTGTGATGACTGAGAATTTTTATTTTAAGTTGTTTTACATAATCTTTTTTTTTTTTCCATTTAAGAGTACAATTTAAGATATTGATTAATATATATTTGTTTAATGAATATGGTTTACAATGTTAGAGGAAGGTTCAAACGATAACGCTAACTATTTAAGAAAACAAGAAAACATCATGTACAAAATCATATGTGATTTTACATTAACCCGGATAAAATGGACATAGGCGACAAAGTAGTGTGAATCATATATGTTTTTGTACGTAAATCATATGATTTTGTATGTACTCAGTTGTTCTCGTGTTTTCTTAAATAGATGATGTTCCCGTATGTTAAACTATTTATTTGTATTTTTTGTTTCAAAAAATGTAAATTAACATTATAAAACAAATATGTGTGAAACAAACATATTACGAAACAAAAAATAAATGTAAAATAGCACATGATCCTCTTGCTTTCAAAGTTATCAGAATACTGGATTCTCAAATCCGTTTGTTTTGTGGGATTTGAAATTGATTTCATTCCCATTCGAGCGTATGGTTTAAAAGAAACCATGGATTTAAAACTCCATAAATATTGGATTTAAAAATCCCATGACATCGTGGGTATTTCATAGGACCTCATAAAATTAAAAGCATTCGTTTTTAATTATTTTTATAAATTATTTATAATTTATTTTTACAAATTATCATTAATAAATGGTAATTTAATTAGGGTATTATTAGATAAGAGTAAGACGGACACAAGTTGAACATAAAACGAACGGTCGTTATCAATATCCGTTTCCGGTGATCAGTTCACAATTTCCCGCCGGATCCAAAGTTCCGGCCGTTGCAAGCTACTGTCACCGGTGATCAATGGCCTTCACCGGAGATAATTTCGACCGGAAAAGTGAACTTAAGGCGTTTGACGAAACGAAAGGTGGAGTCAAAGGCCTGGTAGACTCTGGAATCACCAAAGTACCTCGGATTTTCATTCAACCACCTGAAGTTCTCCCACAAGCCAATAGTACCGATCACGATCCGCCATTGATAAACCTCCATGGATTCAACTTAGATCCAGTTCGAAGAAAGGAGATCGTGAAGGAAATCGGTGAAGCATCCAGGACATGTGGATTCTTCCAAGTGATCAACCATGGGATTCCGGTGAGTATTCTGAGAGAGATGAAGGACGGAGTACTCAGATTCTTCAATCAGGATCACGATCTGAAGAAACAATGGTACGTTACGGATATCACTAAGAAATTCTTCTACAACAGCAACGTTAATCATTCGTCCACACTACCTGTTCGATGGAGAGACTCGTTTCTCTGCAGGATGGCTCCTGATCCTCCAAATCTTCACGAATTGCCTCCACAATTCAGGTTTGTTATAATCGTTACTGTAAATTTGAAGTCATCAACAACATGATTACGAGGTTTGATTTATAAATTACAGAGATATACTGATCGAGTACTCGAATCAAGTGACCGAATTAGGTTTTTTGTTATTCGAGTTGATTTCCGAGGCTCTAGGGCTTGATTCGAATCACCTCAAAGCGATCGGCTGTGCTGATGGACTCGCCACCATCTGCCATTATTATCCGGTATCTCCACAACCAGATCTAACTATCGGAGCTCAAAAACATGCCGACAATGGCTTCCTAACTATTCTCCTACAAGACGATATTGGCGGACTCCAGTTCCTTCACCGGAATCAATGGATTAACGTTCCGTTTGTTCCCGGAGCTCTTCTGGTCAACATCGGCGATCTTTTACAGGTAAGAAAACATGTTATTTGTGCATTTTATGAACTTAATTTAGTATCGGTTCATGAGAATTGATGAATTGTATCAATTACAGCTGGTATCGAACGACGAGTTTGTGAGTAGAGAACACAGGGTGGTGTCGAACGGTGTTAGTCCACGAGTATCGGTGGCATGTTTCTTCACGACGGGGATGGTTTCCACCGGCAAGATATTTGAACCGATCACGGAGCTGCTATCGGAAGAAAATCCGGCCAAGTACCGGCCTACGACGGTGATGGAATTTGCTCAATACTCGCATTCCAAGGCCCTCGATAAATCTTGCATGTTGCATTTCAGGATCTAATTTCATATTTATTTTGTTTTATACGAAACATCCTGGGAGAAGTTGAGGTTAACGTGAGAAGCCTGAGAAATTGATCTGAACCGTTAATCACTTTTATTCAAATATGCCCTCATGAATTGCGGCTTAGAAGTGAATTGATCCGATGTATCTTATCTTGGTGCATCTAATCCTAATGTGATAATAATTTCTCATGCTTCTCACTTTAACCTCAAACCCAACCCTTTGGTTTTATTGGAAAATTTTATTTTTATTTGATGGTTTTATGCATTTTCGAGCAGTCGAGCACATAATCTCATCTAGTTTTTTAAAGCTACGTTTTATGTTGTATCTTTCACTTCCACACACTTTTTGCTAGTCAGGGTCTTCTCGACAATAGTAGCTCTACTTTTACGATAGAGGTCAAGTCTGTGTACATATCGGTAAGTGATCAAGAAAATTTTAGAATCACGAATAAGATGATACCAATGACGGATAATCCTCCACCAAAAGTGATGCAAAATTGGCTCTGAAATGTGGGAATGATCAATGGATCGAGTGACTGGATTGTACGGCTTGACCCAAGAAAACCGACCATGTTGTCTCTAGTTTGAGATAAAAAAATATTAAAATTCAGAGGGTGATTTTGAAAATTTTAAATCCTTATTTGAACTTTAATTTCAACTTTGAAAAGCAAAATATATCTTTGATATAGAACACTTGATAAATTTTTTAAATAGTTTGGGAAAATTTCGTAGGTAGCTTTTGATATGTAAATTGGATTAGACATTACTGTATTGGATTAAATATGAATAAACTGGAATTGACAGGACAAGAGAACAAAATTGGACAAGACTGGACATGATAAGTTGTATGTCTAGTGTTTGATATGATTAGGACTTGACAGGGTTGGGCTGGACAAGATGCCCCTTAATGTTATTTAATGATTTTATATGACGGTTACTGATGGTGGTGGAAGTGTAGACGGTGATTATGGCAGAAGCGCAAGTGGTCAGTGGTGGTGGTGGTGCTAGTGGTGGAGGTAGAGATGGTGATGGTGGGTGATAGTGGTAGCCAATGGTGGCGGAGGTGGTGATGGCGATGGTGGCTGGTGGAGGTAGAGATGGTGATGGTGGGTGATAGTGATAGCCAATGGTGGTGGAGGTGGTGATGGCGATGGGTGATGGTCGACGATGGTTGTGGTGGAGGTGGTGTTATAAATGACGTGAGATGGTGGATGGTATTGGCGGCCGATTAGTGGTGGAGGAGGAGGTGGTGGTTGTGGAGGAGGAGGTGGTGGTGGGTGGCAGTAATGGTAGCCGATGGTGGTCGACGATGGTTAGCGGTGGCTGTCACAATCTTCATTGGTGGTGGTGGCGATGGCCGTTGATGCTCATTAAAACAAATACCATATTAGGGTTATATAAAATGAGGGTAGATTGATTGTTTTTTTAGTTTTGTCCCATCCTTGTTCCATTTGATTTTGGTGGAACAAAATGTCTTTTTTTTCTCATTCAGTACCACTCATCCCCTGTTCCACGCAACCTTAAAAACATGGAACTGTGAGTTTTTTCTTATTCTAACGAAACCTTAAAAACAACTTATTAAGTATCATCAAAGGGGGTTAGCTCATTTGGATAGGTAACATCCTGGGGGGTGTGGGGTGAAAGTCACACTACCCGGGTTCGATTCCCACGAACGACACTTTCCTGAGATATCCAGACTCTGGGTCTGGTCTTCGGGGCCGGGTCCGGGACCGGTTCGGGTGGGTCCAGTCTATGGGACCCTCTACCCTGCCGGCCGGGTTCGACCAAAGGCTGGGCCGGTCGCAACGGATTAGTGGGATTGCCCGTAATGGAGGACCGATACCGCTGGAACGTGTGTGTGCGTTAACTCGTCGTTAAAAAAAAACTTATTAAGTGTCATTTTTCGTTTATTAATGCAAACATTTTGGAATTAAAATTTACAAGTTGTTATAGCTTACATACAATTTTTTGAAATTTCACGCTTGAACTAAATAAACCACAAGGCTTGTGGTGTAGCGGTAATCACTTGGGGAGTTCATAACGCTTAATCCGAGTTCGATTCCCTGCATTCGCAACTTTGTGGCCACTAGGTATAACCTCAAGACTGCATGCTTTAGCAGTCGGTTTCATTGTCAAGGGATTAGTCTGGGCCAAGGCCCAGGACACCCTTTAAAAAAAAAAAAAACTAAATAGAATAAATGATAAACTTCACAAATTTATTTCATTTTTTTATTATCTAAATTATCTTAAATGCAAAAGAAAAATGGTAACTTTATTCCCTTTTAATTTGATACTTATATCGACATTTTTTCTCATTTTCTTAACAAGGTTTTTAGATTTTCAATCACAAGTGTATTCACACTCTAGTATGTTCATTCTAATATCTTTAGTATATATAAAACAAATACCTCATTTTTTTAAAAATCTTTCAAGTTTAATTATGACTTATAACTGCATATTTATTATAAACTTTATGCAAGTCAAACACTAATCAAAAGGTACAACCACGCCGTGATCACCCCTGATCCTAGAATAAAAATCATATAAAAGCATTCAAAACAAACAAAAATTAGGAGAAAATCTGTTGTGAAGTCGGAATATGTTTTAGTGAGTTTATCTATGATTTTGACGTAGAATTGCAAGCATATTAGGGAGCACCTACACACTAATGTGAATTTCAAAAAAATTACACCATGATAGATATCTATTTATATTTTTAATATTTAAAAGGTATTGCATGCTATGTGTTTACTGCTTTAAACTCTTTAACATGCAAAAGATATTTTATCATAAGAACATTATGTTATGCATGAACATGGTGTCGATATGCATGTGGGTCAACATAGCGGGACACCAACAATTTTGGCAAGGTGTATACAGGACGATGTGTCCAAAAGGATCGATATATGTTGGATGATCCATTCTAAACCGTGTTAATAAGCACATGACTGGTACTGCAATTTATAGGCATGGGGCATTGTGAAAAAATGCTCCAATAAGTATAATAAAAATAAATTAAAAATATTGTAAAGTACTTTTCTAATGGTTTAGTTGAGTACTTAGGTTTTTAAGGGTTCTTTCCGGATAGTGACAAACCAACGTGTTGTTCATTGAGTTTCATCAAAGACAGTTTTATCAAAATAAACCGTTTATTTTGGGATTTTTGTTTTGTTTTGTTAATAAAAATAAAAATAAAAAATTTCTTCCATAAATAAAAGGTACATTAATGCAAATTCCAAAATAATAAGAATTTGTTACTTACCATAAATAAAAGGTACATTAATGGAAATGACAAATTAGCCCTTAAATTTAAAAAATAAATAAGGAAATTTGTGATTGGCCAATTTTGGTGTACATAGTTTATACAAATGAGTAGGTTCTTTCTCTATATATGTATGTATATATTCCATTTAATATATCAATGATATATATATATATATATATAGGCCGATAATCAAATGAAAACCAAAAATATGTTACAAACCCTTGAGAACCGATATAAAAATATTTTTTTACATGATTTTTTTTCATCAAAACCTATGATTTAAGATATTGTTTCATATATGTTTTTGTTCACCTTGTGAAAAGATTACACGTGAAAAATAAAATTTGATTCACCTAGTGAAATGAAAAATACAGGTAAAAAATATTCATGTGGTGAAACAAATACATGTAAAACTATCATATTATGAAACAAATATATGGGAAGAAATATATTAAATCCAAACATTTGGTGAAAATATATCATGTGAAAAAATATTTTTATATTGGTTATCACATGTTTGTAACATATTTGTGGTTTTCATTTGATTTAGCCCACATATATATATATATATATATATATATATATATATATATATATATATATATGAATAGGGGTGAGTTCAAATAAAAACTCATCTTTCATTGTGCACATGAGGACAAATCTTAATCATTGATCAAAACTTAGAAAACTAATCAATGGTTAATATATAATAAGATTAATTGGGAAGTGATTAAAGACAAAATTGTAATTTTGAATCAACGCCTACCTTCTTTGACTTTTTATTTTTAATTAAAAAAATTTTACCCCCTTAAACTTTGAAACAATTTATCTTAAAAATTACTAATATTTTAATCAAACAAATTACATCAAAAAACGAGAATTTCGTGCTCTTCGATATGACATCCATCTCGATATAGTTTTTTTTTCTTCGTTTTAACTGTTTTTTTACGTGAAATTCTATATACGTGTTATATTCATTATGAATATCCATGCACCTCTTCGGGTGTTCACATTCAATATGAATAAAAAGGTGAACGTTCATTCACTATTCATGATGAATAATACAGTATGCAGAATGAATAATACAATATTCAGGATTTTTTTCGTTTTAACCGTTTTTTATGTGAAATTCTATATATATGTTATATTCATTATGAATATGCATGTTCGTCTTCGGGTGTCCACATTCAGTATGAATAACAAAAGTGAACGTTCATTTATTATTCATGATGAATAATACAGTATGCAGAATGAATAATACAATATTCATGATTTTTTTCGTTTTAACCGTTTTTTATGTGAAATTCTATATATATGTTATATTCATTATGAATATGCATGTTCGTCTTCGGGTGTCCACATTCAGTATGAATAACAAAAGTGAACGTTCATTTATTATTCATGATGAATAATACAGTATTCAGGATGAATAATACAATATTCAGGATGAATAATACACGAATCCATGATCCATGTATTATTATCATAAATCGTGTATTATTCACCCTGAATGTTCTATTATTCATCCAGAATGATACATTATTCATGGTGAATAATATATGAATGACCCGTGAAGGTGTAGAAATATGACACACTCTATTTTGTTTCTCAATTCACAACTGAAATTTGGTTGAATTCATTATGAATATGTATGCGCATCCCCGGATGTCCCACATTCAGTATGAATAACAAATGTGAATTTTCATTCATTATTCATGATGAATAATATAGTATTCAGGATGAATTACACAACATTCATGACGAGTAATACACGAATTCATGAATCGTGAATTATTCACCTTGAATGTTGTATTATTCATGATGAATAACACATGAATGACATGTGAAGATGTGGAGACGTGACACATTCTTTTTTGTTCCCCGATCCACAACAGAATTATTCGATAGGTTCTCGATTCGTCTTGATAGGTGTTGGGTTACGGTGCTGAAGAAACGTGATGTCTTACGATGTAACACTCTAAAATTTAGGCGGAAATAAAATTCGAAAATTTGGCAATATAACGTTTGAAAATAGACTAAATCCATCACCCTAAAATAGGGAATAATTTAAACCTGTGAAATAAGGTAAATGATTTCAAAAATCCAAGTGTATCATCCCAAACGGGGTATAACGTACGGTAATTACAACCCAATAAATGAAGCATAAGACGACAACCTTCTAATCTACAATAGGCAACTAGATTATGGTCGGGTGTCGCTATACTTCCAAAATGTGTATCTTCAAAATCAACTGTATGTTGATCACTATATATCCTCAAAAAGACCGCTCAAGACACCAAGGTCGTTCCCTCAGTCCCGACGTGCCCCACCGCTATGATAGCTTGCCAACATGACAACAAGAACAAGTGTTAGGCTAAATCCTAGTGAGAAGAAGTTAAACAAGGATTAAGGTACTAAACCCATTCGAAGTCTCGCAGAATGTATAGCCATGAGCTAAAACCAACAAATCAAATAAACCATTAGTGATTAGATACGGTATAAATTACATCAATCACATAATGAGCTCAACTCCTCTAAGTCTATTGCTCGAAAACATCAAGTCAACCCCTCTAGGTCTATTTTTGAGAGTTCCAAAACGGGGAACTCTAGCATAAGGGAATTTCACCTTACTACCCATGAGACGTTGCCCGACCGTATATGTAACACCCCGATTTTCGAGAGGTATCATTTCAAGTTTATACATAAACCGATATATTAAGGAAAAATAAGATAGTTCATTTGGGCTTGAATCCTTGATTTTATAGTCTTGGTAGACGAAGGATTCAATTACGAGTCCAACGGTTCTTTCCGGAGCGAAAACGGAGCTATAACGAAGAAGTTATGACCAAAACAGTGTTTGGACACATTTCCCGCGGTCTGAGGGACGCACGGGTCGTGCGCATCATCCAGTGGAGCGGGTTAAAAGCCTGGTTCAGCCTCATTTCACCCAAAAACTTCATTTCTTCATATCTTTTGATCCAGAGCTCCGATTTGGGTGATTCAAGTTGCTACGATTTCGTTTTTGAGAGCTTTTCAAGGATCTAGCAAGAGATTGGAAGTCTATTGAAGTATACTAGAGCATTTTGTGGTGGTAAGCTTCTCATCTCTCCCTATTCATCTTTTTCACCAAAGTTTTCTAGGGTTTCATCCACCATTTGTTCTCCCTTTCATAGATTGAAGGTTTGTAATCATTTTGGTGAACTAGAGGTGTTTTGATTGGTGGATTCAAGTTTGGATTAAGGTAATCTTCTATTATCTTCATTTATGGAAGTTAGGATTTCGGTATCAAAGGAGGTATTCATGTATAAGGTTGGGAAACGATTCTTTGTGGTTGTTTATGTATATTTATGGTTGGAACCTTGTGGATCTAGGTTTTGGAAGATTTGGTTTGAAGAATCAAGTTCCTCAAGTTCTAAGTGGGTAAAATCTAGATCTAGTCTAAATCTAGGAAGGTGAGTTCCTACTGTCATTTTCTAAACATTATACACATCAAAACATATATTTTGAACTCCTACACATCTCCTTAATTTTGGATTTATGAAAATCATATTTTGACCTAACTTGAATTTTGGGAGATTTTAGGGTTCTTGCTATATCTTGTGAAATTGAAGGGTTTCATTTGTTATGAAATAAACTGAAGTATTTATTGCACCTATTTGGTGAATTTCTTGGAAGAATGTATAAAATCTCATTTTTATGATTTCTCATTCTTATCAGCAGTTAAACTTAAAAATGCATTTTGATTATAAAATGTTATTGGAACCATATGATTATCTATGGTTAGTCACAAATGTTATTGTGACAAGTCTTGACTATTCTAGTGGATCCCTAGGTTTTGAGTCGACTTATATTACATTATTGGAGGTTACCAAGTAATGTAAATGAAGAACTACATGTGCATTAAATTGTGAGGTTCTGGCCGTTAACAAAATACAGAACTACATGTGCATTAAATTGTGAGGTTCTGGCCGTTAACAAAATATAGAACTACATGTGCATTAAATTGTGAGGTTCTATAAGGTAACCAAAACGAAGAACTACATTTGCATTAAATTGTGAGGTTCTGGCCGTTAACAAATTATAGAACTACATGTGCATTAAATTGTGAGGTTCTATAAGGTAACCAAAACGAAGAACTACATGTGCATTAAATTGTGAGGTTCTGGAAAAAAGGTTTATGACCTTATTTTAATGAATTTTATTCTTATCAACAGTTAACTTGGGAATGCTTATTTGAAAGGTTTCCGTTTGGATGAAAATGTTTATATCTCTTGAAATTATAAACTGTATGTTCTCACTAGGCTTTAAGCCTAACACTTTTTCGAAAATGATGTGTATTACAGGTTCCCTTAGCGGCGGGTCGTCAAGGGGTGAGTGAAGAGTTTGGTCTTCTTGAGGAGAATTCTGGATGATAGTTATTTTGGAGATTTGATGTTTAAACCAATTTATTCATTTGGTATTGGGTTGATAACCTATGTAAGCTAGATAGATTTGGTTTGGCTTGGTTTGGTTGGTTGTCATTTTTCCATACTCATTGGCAGGTTTTGTGAATGTTCACGCCTTGCCCAATATTGGGTGGTTTGTCCTATTTATAGACGTTATATTGCCGAAATTTCAATTTTTAAATTACCCCAATTTTTAGGGTGTTATAGTATAGGTCCACACCTTACTTATCATGGTGACCCGATGCCTATTCCGTGCTAAGTAGTGAACCCAATGTCCAAAACGGAAACATGGGAACATTGTGCCTATGGATCCATTGCACTTAAGACCAAATACCGAAACATACTAGTGCATACCATACTCATATAAAATCATGTTTGTAAGTAAATCATAAGTATAAGGGTACCAACATAAAATATTGTCTTTCATAAATGAGAAGACTTAGAAATATAGCCCAACAACAATATACCATAAACATTTCAATTTAAAAGCCATGGTTATGATTAATCAACCCAATTCTTGCATTTCCCAAAACCCTAATTTTCCACTTTGGGTTTACCAAAATTCCATGGACTAAGGGTTGTCTATCAAAGGAGTAGAAGATATAGAAAAACCATAAATCTTAGTTTAAAGGTACATTTCTCCCATTCTTACTTGGGATTACAAAACCCTAACTTTCAAAACTCTCATTTAGGGTAGAGAAGGTGGATGACCAAAACCCCATAAATATATTCACATATTTACATATATAGAAGTTTAAGAAGTGAAAGAGCTCACCTTACAAGGGTTGTACACAAACCCTAGGTGTTGGATGAACTAGAGGAAGATGAGAAAGTCCCTTGGAGCTTTAAATCTTTAAGTCCCTCAATCAATGCTTACTAACAACCTAGATTGAACCATACATAAGACTTCAATGTTCTTATCCAAGAGTAATCAATGAAAGAAGATGACAAAACCTACCTTCCACCAAGAAATATCGCCTAAATCAGCTCCCAAGTCCAGAAAATGAGTATTTTGGCCGAAAATACGTTTTTAAGTAAACTGACCCGACCGCGACCTTGCCTCGCGATTGTGACATTTGTCACAATCGCGTGTCACAATTGCCCGCTATCCCCACCTTGCGGTACATCTCTCGCGAGAGTACCCCGTGAGAGTGACTCTTGTCACAATCGCGGGCATTGTCGCCATAAACACCCCGAGTCTCGGTACAATACTCGCGATAGTGCCCCGGGAGAGTGACTCTTGTCACAATCGCGAGCACAATCGCCCCCGAGTACCGAGGCCCAATTTTTCCAGGCTTTGACCCGAAAAGCCCACGATCCCAACACTAAGTCTAACAATAACAATGAAACATGCTTGGATTAATACTTACAGGTACACTGAAGCTTTAGATGAGGCCGTACCAAAATACGGGTGTTACATACGACGTTGAAGAAAGTGTTGAAAAATGTGATGTTGAGTTACATACTTATGGTGTCGAGGCGTTGTACAAACTTGAACGTACATAAATATTCATAATGAATATAACACATATATAACATTTCACGTAAAAACGGTTAAAATGACAAAAAAACTATATCGAGATAGATGTCATATCGAAGAACACGAAATTCTCGTTTTTTTGATGTAATTTGTTTGATTAAAATATTAGTAATTTTTAAAATAATTTATTTTAAACTTTAATTGGGTAAAAAATTTTTAATTAAAAAAGAAATAAAAGGTCAAATATGGTAGGCATGACTTTAAATTTTCTTCCATTTTTACCCATAAACATTTTAAAATTAAAAACTCTATTTAATATGAGTTGTTGGATCAAAAGAGATCGAATGACTGAGATTTGTCCTCACGTGCACAATGAAAAATGAGTTTTCATTTAAATTTCTCTCTCTCTCTCTCTCTCTCTCTATATATATATATATATATATATATATATATATATATATATAGGGAGAAGTTCATTTGAGAAATGGTAAATATATGAGAAATATAGAAGTAATCTTAGTCATTCATATGGTCAACATTTGCGACTTTGACCGTGAAGTACCGGATAATTCCTTGTGTGGTCTATAGAAGGTAGAGGGGTAATTTCGTAAAATACACGGGATGAGTTCATATATGAATCTGTATGAATCACAAAGATTCATATATGAATCTGTTAATTAGTTCAACTGATTCATATATGAATCTTTGTGATTCATACAGATTCATATATGAATCTTTGTGATTCATACAGATTCATATATGAATCACAAAGATTCATATATGAATCTGTTAGTTAGTTCAACTGATTCATATATGAATCACAAAGGTTCATATATGAATCAGTTAAAAGAGTTCAGTTGTGAATTGCACTGGTTCATATATGAACATATAGTTCATATGTGAATTATACATGTTCATATATGAACACAGCCCGTGTGTTTTGTAAAATTTACGAAATTGTCCTTCTATTTTTAGGATAGCCGCAACTTTTGACCAGTCAAAGCCGCAACTTTTGACCGGTCAAAGTCGCAATATTTGACTAGTCAAATCCGATCTTGACCATATGAATGACTAGAATTACTTCTCTATTTCTCATATATTTACCATTTCTCAAATGAACCAAACACTATATATATATATATATATATATGAGTATGTATATATGGAGCTGTTAGTACATGCATATAATCATGTTTATTCATAAATATAGACTTATTATTTGTAAATGCAAAAGAAACTCGAATATATAAAGGTTTTATACTTTTATATATAATCTTTAAAATCTCAATTTTCTAAATAAATTTATTTCAACTTGTTGCATGCTTTAAGACATGAATAATTTAAGGGGTTGTTTTTTTTTTTTTAAATACTTCTTAATGGCAAGTCTGAATCATTCAGACCTTTTAACATTCAGACTGTTTTTTTTCAGTATTCAGAACCTTTTAATGGCTCTTAGATATATCTGAAATAAGAAGTGGTGACCTAACTTCTTAAAATCTCTTTTCGCCATTTCATTTCATATGCTCTCCTTTTTGTTAACATGCCCCCCGACGTTACAAAAATAAACAGTCTTATTGATTCAGATTTTAAACTTTAACACCATCTCTTATTAATCAAAAGTAAAATAAGACTTCAGATTTCATACCTCTTAAAAAAACAAACACCACCTAAGACTCACATCTTAAAATCAAAATAAAAACTTATACAAAGTACATTGGTCAATGTGATACCTTTAAGACCTCTTTCTTTTTATGTACAAGCTTGGTAGTCAATTCTCCCCATTCCACCATGCTCATTTAATTATAAATGAAAGTTTGTGAATTATGGAGTACCTCCATGGCCCCAACAATGGGAATTTTTTTTTCCAAACTTCTAGACTCAAATAATTAACAAAAAAAAGTCATGAACAAGTGTTTTGTACATTCTTATAAAATCAAACTGGTAACTAAAACACAACACAACCAAACTGATAACTAAAAACAGGTAAATATTTGCTAACCAAATGATTGGTTTTTGATATAAATATGAAAATAACATATAGGAAAGAAAAAAGAAAAAAAAAACTCTAACAAGAAAAAACACTTAAGAATATTAGTTGGAGTTTATAATCAAATCACATCAAAAAGACAAAAACACAAATCAAGAGGCAAATCTATGATATTTAGCATGTCAAGAAAAAGTTGTTTCTACTTTAAAAAATTATGTAACTTTTTTTATTAATATTGGAGAAAATGACATTGAGATATAGGAAAAAAAATAAATAAATGAACATCTGTTTTCTAGGAATGAGAGTTACTGAAGTTTCATGAAAATTTTAATCAATTAATTTTATATATTTTCAAAAAAAATATTACAAATGAAAAAAATTGGGCCCCTATTCTTGCTGACCCTGGGCAAGTCCTTCTTTGCCGAGGAACAACCCTGCATAAGAATATTTGAAGACCCACACCGTACTCTACCAAAATGAGATCTCATAAGAGTATACTGTTTTATGGACTTCTTATTGTGATGATGATATGCATAACTGTATTACGATGAAATGTTTCAAATGATATAATACATGGTGTATGCATGTTATTAAGTTATGTGGTTTACTTGAAAGCAAGTTGGTATTTTGAATACTGTCTTTTGTATGTTATAAATTTCAATATATGTTTTACATGGAAAAACCATGAATTCACTCAACTTATTAGCTGATCAATTATGTGTATTTTGGACTGGCAAAGCCGTTGTTGGCATTGTAATCTAGATTTTTGACGTTGTCCATGTCATATTATGTGTTTTCATGTTTATGGAAGTTGAGAAGGTTGTTTGTATTGGACTTAGAGTTTGCCCAAGTCGTTGGATGTTATTTTCGTTAAGTTTGTTTGTAAGATATGTCCTGACGTGTATTTATTAAGTTGTGGTGTTAGTTTATTAAGTTGCGGTGTTAGTTACTCAGAGTCGGAATTATAAGATAAGTATGCTGTCATGACCTTATGGGAAGTATGACATGTGACAAAAACCAAACCACATTTTGCGGTTAGCATCTTTTTTAGTTTATTTGGTTACGATTCATTGTTTTTAGCATGCCTATATGAGACCGAATTTCAAAATTTGGTTAGTTTTCGTCTCATTAGAGAAAAAAAATTGTACAACGAGATAATCAACATATCTAATAGCTTCCATTAAACACGTACTAACTTTCAATTACATGTTTATGTATTGTTCAGTGAAATGCTATAAGCGCATCCACAAACATGTTGCAAAAGTTTTATCCCTAGGTGTAATTTTTCGGTTTTTCTAGAAGTCCAAACATAAAAAAATTCAAGTTCAGTTTAACGCTGTTTGATCCAAATAATCCCCGATTATAAGAACTTAAAGAATATTTTAAACCCTTCAGTGAATTTGAACATCTTCCTTGGTCCTTAATATGACAATCATGTTTAGATCAATAAGACCGGATATTTTATAATGTGATTTACATAATTAACCAATATTATTTGTTCGTGAACTGATCATACGTTCATGCATTAGTAGTATCCACATGAATTAGTTCTCGAATTACTATATTTGTTGTTCCAACATATATTATATATATGTCTGTCAAAAGTCTTTTATGATTATGCATTTTTATGTACAAAAATGATTTTTTGGCTCTACTTGTTACGTGTTAGTTTATATATGTGAAGCACCCGACAATTGATTGAGAAGACGTAACCTTGTTGCTTCTAGCCACTTACCTACTCATGTTCTTAGCTCAATCGGAAGTCAATATTGTTGTCTGTAGAAAAAAAAAGAGATAAAAATAATACATCGATTTATATTGGTATGCTTTCAATCAATTCAAATGTCAAGACAATTCGGATGTTGGTACTTCATTTGACCATGGTGTTTCTTGACGTTTTCTTCAAAATTATTTTTCACGTTTAAAAAATAACAATGGTGACAATTTTATAGGACCTACGTAAAAAAGACTTTTGCTAACCTACCACGTAAAAAAGACTTCTGCAGCCGTCATATTACCAATTTTCGAATTTTCATTTTCCTCTAAAATTTAGGGCGTTACAGATAGCGAATAGGCCTCTCATGAAAAGTAACACCAGTCAGAATACGTTGTAATACACATTCAGAAAAATGTGGGATCTAAGACACATACCAAGACTTACTGAGTAAATAAAAATATAAAAACATATATTTTCCATTTCTACACAACATACTGTCTTTTTTATTACACACCAGAACACATAACTCCTTGGAATAGTTTTTATTTGAGAAAACAAATATGAAATAGTAAAAACAAGATTTTAAAATAAGTCTTGCAAAACGACCAAATACCCAATGCTAGTTTCTTTTTCCTTCATATGTTTTTCGTTACAAAAAAAAATCATCCTGGGATTTTGTATGCATAGTGTACTATTTATCTATAAATTTCCGACCTATAAGAGTCTAGCGTGTTATCACCATCACAAACTTCCAATGCTTTTTATTTATACGTACAACAATCGTAATTCACGATTCACGATAAGAAAAAGACCTCACGAATCCAGACATTAATGTTACGATAATGTATACGGTATGTCATCCAACGATAAAAATGACATGGTACATAAAAGCTGAAAAAAGAAAAAGAAGAAGGGACCAGGAAAAAAAAGGTGGTCAAATGAATGGATAAATTGATGACAATTGAAGTTAAAGTGAAAGTATCCAATCTATCCTCATTCAAACATCCAAATCCAAGGCTATTGTCATATACCAATCCAAGGGTCAATTGGCACTTGCTTTTGTGCCATGGTCAAGTCCATCATGGCACATACTTCTAAAACTAGACCAATTTGGTTGTTTTTTTATGGTTTTTTCTTTTTTTTTTGCAACTTGGTATCAATTGGTTTTAATTCATTTTTGATTTAATATATGATAAGAAATAAAAATATGGGTACGAGTCACAATCGTAAACCGAACAATAACGTAATGTGTTTTTGTGGACTTTGGTGGTTGGAAAATGCATCAGCACTGAATATTTTAGGTTTGCTGAAGGAGACGCGAAAATGTTATATGAAATGAATTATGGATTAAATGGTTGGGACCCAGATAACGAAAAAACATGTTAAAGTCCATATTCTAGCAACAAGTTCCAAAAAGATAACAAAGGAGGCTTGCACTGGAATCCAACACATGACGTGTGTCCTAGAGTAACTGATCTCGTTATTAGCATTAAAACACATTCTTAACGAAAAGAAATGGTTACACCTAACAAGTATACGATCTGGTTTTGATGTTTTATGAGAAATCAACACATTATGTCGACGACGAAGGATCATGTGAGAAGAAGCGTTAAGGTGAGAAGTTAAGAAGGGATCTAAACATTTGATTACTTTTAATCTCAAACCCACCCATGAATCACGCTTGATACGAGAATTGATCCGATGCATCTCGTTCTTACCTTTCTCCCCATTAACTTTCATTCTACACCGGAACCCAACCCTTATGTTGACATTGTAAATAAATGTTAAAAAGATCAAAATTTTAAGAATACATACGATATCTAGTTTCGTAGAAACCATGTTTTAAAAGATATCATGTCGTTAGGGTTACAATTACAGTAATAAATATATAGTAACATACAAAACGTAAAAAGTCTATAACAACTGTACACCTCACGGACGAAAAAAAAATATATTAAAACCAATTTCAATTGAGTTTCTCAAATCAGGGTTTCGAATTAAATCCAACAAAAAGCCGATTTAATAGGAAAGATAGGTTCGATTTCGTAGAAACGAAAGAGAGATAGAGTTGAGGCTAGGGTTTGTTCATCACCACCGATTGATTTTGACACGACTTTGCAAAAAAAAAAAAAAGAAAGATGATTACATTTTTTGACTTTTGGGGATTTTCTAATTAACAACCCAAATTTCAAGATTAAACAAATGTAAACCCCAAATTGTCATTTTAACATTAAGAAATCGCCGTAAAAATTCCAAAAAGGAAATATCTTTCTCATTTCCCCTTTGCCTTTACCCAAACCCATCTCTGAAAACCTCACCAAGTGAATAAAATATTCAATCTTTACGCATACCCACTTCAAATCGGACTCATATTCATCTGGGTTTTCATTGATTTTGATCCAAACTCTCATAAATTTCATCGAAAACTTTTAAAGATCATCATCATCAAGAAAATGAGGAAACGAGAGAGAGAAAACCCATGTGGGATTTGTGGGCACTACCACAAATACGAAGAGGGTGAAGTTTGTGGGATTTGTGGTCATCGTATGCCGGTTGGAGTTGAAAAAACTTTGATTCAAGTTAGTGCTTTTCCATCTGAAATCTTGCAGGGTTTTCTTTATCTTGGTAGCTATGACAACGCTTCTCGTTCAGAACTTCTCAAAACACTTGGGATTTCTCGTGTTCTTAATGTGAGTCCCCTCAACTTTTCTATTTGATTAGTGTTGCTCATTTGAATCATGTTAATTGGTTGATTATTGGGTTTTTTTTGATGAGTTTTAATGTTGGTTTTATTTGTTTCTTGATGATGGGTTTTTGCCCCCAATGAGTTGTTGGATCATTTTGGGATATACCCATTTGAATCATGTTAATTGATTAGTGTTGCCCATTTGAATCATGTTAATTGATTGATTATTGTTTTTTTTGATGAGTTTTTGATGTGGGTTTATTTGTTTCTTGATGATGGGTTTTTGTTGCCCCAAAGAGTTGTTGGATCATTTGGGGATATACCCTTCTTTGTTTATTTGTTTTTACATCTTGAAATCTTGATCTTGAACAAGATTTTCTTGCACTTTGTTTGAAATTAATTTTTTATTTTATGCCCTTAGCCCCATTGATGTAATGCCATAATCTTTAGTGTTTTTAATTGATTGTAACTATTTAATTTAATCTAAGTTGATTCTTGATTTCAGAAGATGTATTTTTTCAACTTGGTTTTGTGGGGATTGTGTTTCAAGATTTTTAAGCTTACTTGTTGCTCATTGCTGTAAAGTTTTGAGCCAAGAGTTTTAGTTCACTTGTTTAGTTTATTGGGTGTTAATTAAATTCATAATCCTGCTAAAAAGATCTTTCTTTTTTGTGTGAGAAGTTTTGTATTTTGCTAATATCTTATTGATACTTTGCTCGGACGGACCCTCGTTTAGTGTCCCAATCGAAAGTATGCAAAGTTTAGTAACTATACAAAATAGCTTTTTTGGTGCATCTTTTTACCTTCTCTTTTATGGGATAATTTATAAGGAATAGCCTATAAGTATTTAATTTGAAATCATTGTGACCAAATTAGAAAAAAAGACAGTCGATGTAGGACACCCGATACCCCTTCCAATCCAAGACACTTAATGTGGGATGCATGACGCATTTCAGTAACGGTGCCTTTTAAGACTTTGTTAGCCATAAAAAAGTTCACTTTCTATATCTTCGGAACATTATAGACAATCTTGTTAATTGGTGTGTTTGATTTTGTTTTCTTTTATACGTTAATTTCCAAATGATTCATCGATTGTATGATGTAAAACACACCATCTTTTGGTGTATTAACTTGAAAATGTTGATCAATTTTGAAGTGAAATGTTTATTGGTGATTCGCGATTCGTATCTATTAACGTCATGCAATAATTATGTGGTGATTTTATCCGTATGCAGACAGTACCAGCCTGTCAGAATCTATACAAAAACTCGTTTACGTATCATTGCCTCCCAGATAGCCCAACTCTAGCATTTAATGACGCAGTCGAGTTTCTTGGTATGTATATTACAATGCTACAAGTTTATGTTTATTAGTTTGTTTTTACTATAATCAATAGACTTCATTGTCTTACATATAAACAACAATAAATTACACAGCAAGAAACCTCGAGATTTTATTCAGTATGTTCTTTGATATATGACGTTAACAAGCAAATAGAATGAAAAAAGTGTAACGAATTGTATTTGATGAGGCAGATACATAATGTTCATGGATTTGCGTAGTCTTTATGCCAGTAAGTATATGCTGATGAACTTCGATTCAGATTTGAATAGGGCACAATAATGGGCTTTTTTGTATTTTTAGCAATTTCTTGATGGATTTGCACCTCCTGCATCTTGTCTTTCTACTGGATTTTAATGTAGCTTTATAATGTTTTATATAAATCCGTGGTTAAAGATGGGTGGAGAAAAAGCCATTTAAGGAAGTTTTGTGGATTTTAGAATGGAATGCAATTAGAAAAGAGATTGCATGTGTAAGTTTCATATCTTGGCTGCTTGCATCATATTTTCAAGGTTGCACAAGATACAGGGGTTTGCACACCTAAATATAATAAATTACATAAGACACTGCTAACATTTGGAATAATATCAAAAGGTGCTTCTTGTTATGCAAACCAACCCGGGGATGTACACAGGCCTGACCTCTACCCAAGGAGTTGAGCAGTTGTTTCCATGAAGACCCCCGGCTTGTGAAAAGTGTACAAAATAAAAAGTTTTTCCAAGAGAAATGAGGAATAAGAAAAAGGAGAGGGTTTGAAAAAGAACTTGAAACAAGAAGATTAAGTTATAAGTAAGCAACAACGTACAAAAGTAAGTAGGTACAAGAAAACATAGCCAAGGTAAGAAAAATCATACACTTGTCTAACTTAGGACTCTGGTAACCTATCCGTGATGCGTGCAACTCAGAGCAACACCTGAAAGACCTCTTTCCGTATCTTGTCAAACAAGGCCTGGCCAATGGTCTAAGCATCCTCATTTTTGCAATTTCCAACTTCCTCTCATGAGCCTTCTTTGTCACCCAACACTTATACAACATAGCAGGTCAGATGGCTACCCTTATAATTTTTTTCTTAAGTTTTAACGGGACCTTCTTGTGACACAACACCCCCCATGGCATCCCTCCTTTTTAGCCACCCCGTCTTCATGCAATGTGTTATGTCATCCTTGACCTCACCCCCCTTCTGAATCATTGAGTCTAGACTTGAAACTATGTTTAAGTACCCTTTCGCCCCAAATATATATATATATATATATATATATATATATATATATATATATATATGGCTATGCTCTTTGCTATCTTCTTTCAAATTAGTTTTTTTTTGACGGAAGCCCAAAGAAACATTATTAACCGCGATCTATATCCTTTTCTTTATGTTTTTAGTTTGCAATATTTTTATAAATTATTATGCCTGTTTTAAGTTATAACTTTTGTTCATAATAACAGAAATAACCTCTCCACTCCTTGGGGTAGAGGTAAGGTCATCCTACCCTCCCAGACCCTACCCCTTGTGGGATTTATTATGGTTCATTCTTTTGGTTTTGGCTTAATGGTTTTTAATGAAATAGATATTTATTTGGGATGGTAAATTAACGATGTTGAGTTTTATTCTGTAAATCTAGGTTTTATAACATAGCAAAATAATGATGTTTCATATTTTCCTGTTATTAAAGATACATGTATATACACATTGTTGCTCTTTCGTCGTCGAAGTAGTAAGTGGTAACTAATGTATTTTGTTAAGAGTTGTGTAGTATGTTTAAATGTAACCTGGGTTTGTGAACATGAAGTCATTGCCGTGGTTCTTTTTCGGGTTGACCACTAAGAACTATAATCATAGAAACACAATAATAACTGCAGGGTTGCAAAAAGTGAACATTATGTTTATATGATTCCACATTTTTATTATCTTTCCCGAATCTTAAATTGGTTGGATGGTCTCTTTTTTTTCTTTTTTAAATTTCAGTTTTATGTTGTATGTTTATCGAAGCAAGTACTTGTTGGGAGCATTTATAAATATGGTATGAAACTTGTTTTACAGAGCAATGTGAAAAGGATAAAGCTCGAGTTCTTGTTCACTGCATGTCAGGAAAAAACAGGTGAACTCTTGCTGCAAAATGACATTCTTTCGGTGTTTTTACAACTTAAAGATCGTACAAAAAGCATCATACAACGTTCGTAGCTGATCAAATATTGTTCAGAAATTGCTATTATTCCTCAAAAATGAAATTCGTTGCCCCTCGACTACGTTTCTAAGCAACCAACTAGACACCCTCTTTTTGGGATTTTTTGTAGTTTGTTGGTTGTTTAGAAACAAAGTGCGAAGTAATATGGTTGGAACGTTGATCGCTTAAAAGAAAATTAATATTTAGTTTGATGGAACTACTTTTTGATGTTATTTTATTTGAGTGAAATGTGATGAATCGGTTGTATTATAATCCGTGAAAACGATCTCTGTACTATATTTTTTGGCAGGTCGCCGGCTGTTGTTATGGCGTATTTGATGAAAAGCAGAAGATGGACTCTCGATCAGAGTTACCAATGGGTGAAAGAATACAGACAGTCCGTTGACTTGAATCCAGGTACATATTTACCTCAATCAAATTAACAAGATCGATAAATGTTCATTATTCGTGTAAAGTAGAATCAATAGGAGATATTATTTATATTATAAATAAATCATATTTAGTATTTTTTGTGATATTATAAATTATTAAAATATGTAAATATAAATTATAAAGTAGTTGGTGATATGCAGTGGGGACCACTTTTGGAAAATGTATATAATTTCATTGATGTGAAATGTTATTGCAAACTGATGCGACACTTTTGAAAGGAGATTGGTATTGTATTGGTGTGGATGGTCTTGCTGATCATGAATCTTTTATGTAGCTGTTTTGCAGCAACTACAAGAGTATGCACAGAACATTCAGGCGGCTGTGGAGCCGAGCGGTGTTGCTCTGCCGCCGATCACAGGTGGCGGCGGTGGTGGTGGAGCCGCCCCGTTTAGCTTTGGCTTTACAAACCCGACGAGTGTTCCTCCACCCTTCCCGGCTTTCAACACCACTTCGAACGCCTCGATTTTTACTCGTGCAGACATCCCTCCGGCAAACGAGTTCACGTTCGGAGCCGCTGTTCAGGCTCAGAACGCACCGCAAAGTCTCGTGTCTTCTGGTCCGAGTTCCGTGAATCCAAATGCTACCGACGTATCTATGGATGGGTCTTGAAATCGGTTCGGTTCGTAATCTTTGTTTTTTTTTTTTCTTTCTTTTTTTCTTTTTCTGTGTTTCTTGGATTTGGGTTATTTCTGCAAATCTTTTAAGAAGCCAAGAATCATATGTTGAGTTTGATGATGACACAAGGTGTCACATGAATGTAAATGGTGGTTGAAAGCTTTTGGCTTGTTAGACCTCACAAAGCCTTAGATGGCTAACACACCTGATATTTTAATTCTATTAGGGGTTACCCTGCTTTGAAGCTTACATTTCATTTTTTGCACTCTTTTCTTTGCAATAATTTATTGTTTTAAAATAACTAGAAAGAGTTGTTTACCAATATAATAGGTAACTTTTAACCGGGTAAAAGTGCAGTATGGGTATCCAGTAGTAGCCCCCCCTTAGTTCAAGGGGTCAACATCATGGACCAGTGAGAAGAGTTTGGTACATATCAGTATCTCTGATTGGGTGAACGCCTTTTATCTGATGAGAGATGGACCATTTTTCAATGAACACGACCTTGAATGTGAGCTTAGAGGTCAAGGTCGCACAAGTGAGTGGCAAGGGATAGGTCAGAGCTTGCCTCTGAGCTCACACAAATTTTAAGTGCTGCGAGCTCAAGCTTAGACGAGATTGTTTTGACTGGTCGATGTTGGGCCAAAAAAGCGATCTTACCAGGCTCACATAGGTGTAAGCAGGATTTGGCGCTAGTTCGAGGGTGTGCAAAAAGCCGTGTTGACTCAGGTTTGACAAGACATGATTTGTTCAATATGAGATGCCAAAGTTAAAATATTACAAGTACTAGTTAGATCTATGTATGACATGAGTAGGTCATGTGCAATGTGAAAACAACTATGTGTTTACGGTTTTGGAAGTTTTAAGGATGATGGATTCAGAGGCAAATCCATTTTTTTTCTTTCTAAATGGTGGCACCTTTCACTATAAAAGAAGAATATATGATATTTTGACGAATTCATGATGACTCAATTGGTTGGTTGTTTGTATTTCCAAGGAAAAAGCCTAGGTTCAATTCCTTGCATATCTACCTTGGTCCAAGGAAAAGGCCTAGGTTCAAAATCTACTCTTGGTTATCTCTTATCTTACGGGGTCAACACCATGGACCAATAAGTAAAGTTTGGTAAACATTAGCATCTTTGATCAGGTAAACATCTCTTAGCTGGTAAGAGACACCATTTTTTATGAAGACTGGCCTTGAGTGTGAACTTAGAGGTCAAGGTCGCACAAGTGAATGGCACCAAATAGGTCAGAGCTTGCCTGTAAGCTCACACAAATTTTAAGTTATGTGAACTCAAGCTTACACACAAGGTTGCTTTGAGGAGTCAATGCCCGCCCAAAGAAGCAATCTTACCAATCCCGCACAAGTGTCAGCTTTTGAGGGATTGTAGAAAGTTGAGCTTTGGAAGTTTTAAGGATGATGGATTCAGAGGCAAATCCTTTTTTTTTTCAAACGTTGGTACCATTTGACCATAAAATAAAATCATGATTACTCAAATGGTTGGTTGCTTGTATTTCCAAGGAAAAGGCCTAGGTTCGATTCATTGCATATCTACCTTGGTCCAAATTTGTTTTTTAAAACAAAAGTTGTAAGAAATATACCCAAGTAAAACTAAAGGATAGATCTGACATTGTGTATACAGGTAGGATTTTGCATGTTACTTACTGTTACACCTAGTTTACATGTTCACAAGTCTGTGAATAATCTTTTGAATCTAATAATTGATGAGGCGAACCATCGTTACCTACCTGAAATCATCAGTTCACTGATCGTTAAGCTAACTAGTACGTAGTGCGTCTCAGGAGCAACCATGTTGAATCGAACCAAAGCAATGGTGTGAAGTAACCACTCATGTTAGGGATTGTGATTGTCTAAATTATGTTATGTTGAACAATGTTATTTGATTAAGTGATATTGAAGTTGTAAAGCCATAATATACTATCACAACACTAAGGAAAAAGCAGGGTGTGTATTTTTTTTAAATGTTTAAATTAAAAACTTGTTTATTTGATTATAACCCCTTCAAAACAAACATTAATAACTATACATTAAAGTTATTTAATTGCATTATACGTTAGCTTGATGAATTATTTAAAACACTAAATTATTTCGAAAAATATGTCTTATTAAAAAATATGTGTATCTATTGATATGGTTCGAATGCACCTAGACATATCCATAGTTTCCAAAGGTCTAACATATGATTCATTGTACCTGGACACATTAAACATCTTTTATAAACAAACAAACCCAATATATCGCATCAAAGGTAGGTGTTTGAAGGGTAAGATGCACTCACACTTTACTCTTGTCCTGAAAAACATAGATTGTTTTCAAGAAGATCTCTGACTTGCAACTTACAAGAAAGGCTTAGTAAAATATATTAAACTACTTTTATGTACCCCAGTGAATCATTTCCTTTAACCACAATGTTCGATTTTTTGATCGACTAAAGAGTCTATGAGTAAAGTTACTTCTTATAGGAAGTTAACAATTGCCCCGACAAAAATGTAATAATATCATATCAAAAGGTTTGAACTCGACGTTGTCACTTTACAATCAAAGTACCTAAATTGTTTTGTCAACTTGACTACAATCTCAAATTCATATATCAGTAGGTTAAAAAATATATACACGGTGGATACGATGGGGCTCGTCTTCGAGGGGCCTTTTTTCTTTTTCTCTTAATTCATGGAAGAGATCGCAAATCTCATTGATATTACACGATACAAAAAAATATAGATGTATGAAGATATAACCAACTACATTGCATTACTACTAATATAAAAATTATAAAAATGATACTCTTCGATCTTTCTTATACAAAGTTCATTAACCTTCATAATCTTCAACTTTTTTTATTACAAAAAGTAATATTGGTAGTAATTTCTAGTTTTGTTTTATGAAACTATCCTCGTTGATAATTTTTGTATTCTAATAGATCTTAATTCAACCATTTCCCCCTATAGAATGTCTTTTATCGCTAATATCGATCCCCTAATTTGATGAGTCCATATTTGATATATATATATATATGGGCATAATCAAATGAGAACTAGATACTTTGTGATAACTGTGAGATCCAATGTGAGCCACTCATTTAATATAATTAATATTGTATTTAAAATAAAATAAAAAGATAATTTGGTAAATTGACAATTTGGATTTTTTAATAAATCAATTACTTATTTTACTCCTTCCAATTATACTATACAGTTACCTAATATAATTAATTTAATATATCCTAATTTATAATTTTGAAATACCTTATAGTTGGAAAATCTTGTGGTATCACAGTGTGATTCATTATTTGTTTGTGTCTTACAGTTAGAAAATATTTTGGTATCACAGTGTGATTCATTGTTGGTTGCGTCTTACGGTTACAAAATATTTTGGTATCACAGTGTGATTCATTGTTGGTTGCGTCTTACGGTTACAAAATCTTTTGGTATCACAGTGTCACTAGTGTGATTCATTGTTGGTTGTGCCTTATGGTTACAAATTATTGGGTATCACAATGGTGTATCACGTTGTACTTTGTCGGAATTAGGTTTAGAGGAGAGAAGAGAGAGGATAGAGGAAAATTTCAAAATACCTAACATGCCCTTCAATTAAAATTTTAAATCAAAATTGCCAAATTTATAAATTTCCTAAATTATTGTTTGATTTGTGGTTGAGAATGGATCTCACAGTTACCACAAACAAATGAGTTCTCCTTTGAATGACCCCCTATATATGTATATATATATATATATATATTTATATCTATATTAAGCAATAATTAAACATGAATACAACGTAAATTACATTTTACAACTCAAGCTTTATTTGAGGTGCTATAAAGTGTCCAAGTACAATGAACATGTGAGCTAAATCCAAAAATAAACAATGGATCACAAAGTGTTCATTGTTACATTATATAACTTCTTTTTTTCTCACTTTGTTTAATTTACAAGGGATCCAATCCTTATTTCCTACTACTTATAAGATATACAACAAATCATAATATATAACATAATGTTGGTAATTTTAATGTTACCAATTGATTTTGGTGTAACTGTGATTCACTTGAGATCGATAGGGTGATAAGACAAACAATGCGAGTTAGAACGTGTGGAGTGCACCCTAATGTTGCCCTCTATCACCTTAGATCGCCATAAGGCAGGAGTTAAGGGGCAATGCCCCTGATGGTTGTCCTACTGACTGTTAAGTGGGAGGGGTCTAGGAGGACTGCCCAAAACCTCTACGGATTTTAAGAAGAGGTTTTCTTTGGAATTCTAAGTTTAAGGACGATTTGGACGAACTTTCAAAGGTTAGAAATCTTCTTGAAATTGTTCTTTAACTTAGTTAAATTTGCCTCACTCAACCTAAGTTGTGGCCAAAGCCTATAGACCTATTGTCCAGAGTTTCTGAACATTGAGTTGCTTATCAGCAGTTAAACATGGAAAGGCATATTTAGAAATATATGTTATTGTGATTAGGGGTGCTCAAAAACCCAATCAACCCGACCAACCCAACGCAAAATAACTCAAACCGAAGCAACCCGATGTGTAATCGAGTTGTAAAATCTTCAAACCGTTGGTATTGGGTTGATATCGGGTTACTTTTATTTGAACCCAACCTAACCCGATGAACCCGATCCTTTTATTTTGTGGATTTAATATGATTATTAAGTCTCTATTTGTAACACCCCGACTTTCGAAAGGTATCACTTCAAGTAAATACAGAAACCGATACATCAAGGAAAAATAAGATATTTAATCTTGGACTTGAATTCTAGATTTTATAGTCTAGATGGATGAAGGATTCAATTACGAGTCCAACGGTTCTTTCCGGAGCGAAAACGGAGCTATAACGAAGAAGTTATGGCCAAAACAGTGAACGAGAATGAAAACCGGACAAACAGTGTGTTACGCGAGTTGTGCTGCGACTTAGGGGCAATCTTGCGACTTAGGAGAACAAGGGAGACTTATGCCGCGACTTAAGGTCGCGGCATAACCCGCGAAACCCCCTGGTCGATCAAAAACCCGATTTTCAGCCACCAAACTTCATTCCCTCATAACTTTTGATCCACAACTCCGTTTTTGGTGATTCAAGTTGCCATAGTCTCGTTTTTGAGAGCTCTTTAAGGATTTAGCAAGAGGTTTGAGGTCTATTGGAGTATACAAGAGTATTTTGTGGTGGTAATCTCCTCATCTCTCCCACTTCATCTTCTTCACCAAAGTTTTCTAGGGTTTCACCCACCCTTTGTTCTCCCTTTCGTAGATTGGAGGTTTGTAACCATTTTGGTGAACTAGAGGTGTTTTTGTTGGTGTATTCAAGCTTGGATTAAGGTAATCTTCTATTCTCTTCATTTTTGGAAGTTAGGGTTTTGGTATCAGTTGAGGTATTCGTGTATAAGGTTGGGAAACGATTATTTATGGTGGAATATGGTTATTTACGGTTGAAAATGCTTGGATCTAGGTTTTGGAGGTTTTGGCTTGGAGGATTCAAGTTTCGTCAAGGAAGCTCAAAGTGGGGTAAAATCTAGATTTAGCCTAAATCTAGCAAGGTGAGTTCAAGTTGATTTGTGAAAACGGTGTACATGCCAAAATGTCTATTTTTAAACATTTATGTGTTTACATGAAATTATCAACTGTTGGGTTATTTGGTAACTTTTGTTTACTTAAAGTGTTTAGCTTATTAAACCTTGTAAAACATCATATTTGGGATGTTGGGATATTTTGATAAATGTGTCACAAAGGAACATGTTTTAGTAATTATTGCATAAACGGATATTTGGTCAAAAAGGCACTTTTGCGTGTTTGTCGAGTTTTATACATCATTCATGAAATGGGGTATTTTGGAAATGGAAAACCTTTTGGGTTTTTGGGCCGAAGGCCAATGGTAATTTGAGGATCAAAGATTTTGGAAAAAAGGGTATTTCGGTCTATGTAACCAAGTTGGCTCTCGTATTTTAGCCAAACGTTCATAATGCCTTTTGGGGCTCGGTTTACACTCAAATGAGTCTTTGGACTTGTTTAGTTTTGGTAGCTCGTTAAGGAGCCTTGGACGTATGGTGTACTTAGTTGCATCTTATTTGAGAGTTACATGTTTTGAATGCGTTAGTTCATTCTTTTGAGTCATGTAACGTTTTAGACTGTAATGCATTGGATCCATAGGCATATGAGTCAGTTGGTTAGTGGGGACTTTATCGGTTTATCCCCGTCTTGGGGTTGGATATTGTTATGGCCAGCGGGAGGACTCGAGGTAGATATCGTGGGTGGTTGAACTCGACGACCGCGTAACCTTTATTGAGGGCTCGAGGTAGATATCGTGGGTGGTTGAACTCGATGCCCGTTTGTAATCCAGTCCGGTTACTCATCGTGGAATTTAGTGTCCGCGTTTGAATTCTAGTGAGTGGTCCCCAAGTCATGTTGATTATGTAAGCTTGCGGTGGTAGCTCTGCAGAGCCGGATACGGAGCTAAGTCTTGCGGTGGGAGCCCAGAGTGAGCCGGATACGGGGACTTGTGGCTTTGGTTGTGACACTCATTAGAGGTCGAGTAGACACTAGGATCAGTGGTGTCTTGCGGTGGTAGCTCAGAGGAGCCGTATACGGGGAACCATGGTCTTATGTGAAGCTCGAGAACATTGATAAGTGGCTTAACTTTGTGTGCCCGCCACTTTCAATGGAATTCGGGTATCCCCCGTCACCGAAAGGTGTTGTTTTTGGGTATTGAGTTTTATTATCCAAGTTTTCGGTGGCGTTGTGTATATCTGGGTTATCCTAGATTTTATGGGTTGAGTATTAAGTTCCACCCGAATTTTGGGTGTTTTGGGACATGAGGTGTTATTTACATTTTTATAAATTTAAGTATCGAACTATGACCCCGTTTTGGGTGAGTTTTGTGATGCATCGTTTTATAAGGAATGTGTGTTTGGGAGCATTGTCTTTAAAAGTGTATATTATGGAAAGTGTGTCGTTTCCATTTTAAGGTAATATTATTTCGAAGGAATCTCGCTTTAAACTGGTTTCCCTGTTTTTAAAGATATAGTTGTTCATGTTAAAACTCTTGAGCTCACTAGGCGTTAAGCCTAACCCTTTTATTTGTCGGCATGTGCATCAGGTTCCAGTTGGGGGTTCGGTTCTAGCAAGTGCTATGAGGATTGAGCCTTAGCTTTATACAAGAGTAAGTAGCTGGTGAAGTCTTCCGCAGATTGGAGATAGTGATTGTTATTGGGTTTAGTAACACCCGTCCTTTTCATGGAATGTATGTTTAGGATGAATGTAAGCTTTGGGGTTAATTCCCAATTTATGTTTGTAGTTTGAAGTATTTATTGATGTATTTAGAAATTTTTTAATAAGTTGCTATCTTCAGATTTGAGGGTGTTACAAGTTGGTATCAGAGCTTAAGTTTGAGAGATTTAGGTATTGATTTTAGGATGCCTAGACTCAAGCTAGTGTTCTTATAAGCAAAGATAAGTGGAGTTGCCATTAGGTACCTTAAGATAAGATAATTTGAGGTTGACCAAGTCGTTGGAAACGGGAAACTTGCCGAGGGTCTCAAGGATGATTGTGTACTGTGCGTTCATAATGGCACCTGGCCAGTGTCATGGTGAACCTACATGCTACATATGTATACTTGATCTACCTCGGGAGGATGACCGTTGGGGTAGTGAGAAGTTCCTAAGTGAGTTAGTTAAGAAAGGATTGATGTGTATATCAAGGTCACCTGGGAGTGATAACTAAGTGCGAGGAGGTCACTAAGTTGATCCTCTTGGGTCGGAAATTTTGGTTGGATTAGATTCGTGAGTTGGTAGACCGATCCTATTCAAGGAGAATTCATAAGTTTATCAATTATTGAGATTGTGGCTTTAAGATGTTTGATGCATCAGAATGACAATGGTATGAATTGAGAAGCACAGTCCTAAGATGTTGCATGCCGACTAAATCCATGTCCAAGACTTATTTCTAAATAAGTTTGCATAAGTTGTTTTTCATGTTTTCAAAACTTAAAGTGAGTTATGTTGCGAAGTTTTGGTAAAACATTTAACACTCATCAGATTTTAAACTGTGAGCTTAAGCATACATGAAATTGTTTTGTTGCACATGAATGCAAATTATTATTAAAATTCTCTTTATTCATGCCTCGTGTTTAACGCTATCTCCGGATATTGTAATGTCCATATTTAATCTTATTTGGGTATCGGGCAAGTAACTATGAGATTTTAACCTTGACATTGGATCTCCTCCACGTATGTTAATGGTTTTAAAGGAAAAGTTAATCCCATGTTTGAGTCAGAATTTCTTGAGAAATTTAGTTTGTACGAGTTTTGCTAAGTTTCATGGTGTATTGTCTTGCAATGTCTTTTGATGCGTGGGTTTCACTTTTGCTTCGTCTAAGCTGGCGAGTTTACTCGGCGTCGTGTCCAATGTAAATTTTGTTGAAAAGTGTTACTTTATCTTCCATTACGTACCCTCTTCATTTACATATATTTTCAATCTATTATTCATCTCTATATAACTCCTTTGTATATAAGTTTAATAAATGTATACACACACACACACACACATATATATATATATATGTGCAAACTAAAAAATTAACTAAATGTGATATATTTAAGATTTAAGAAGTATGGATAAGTTGTACCAAATGGTTGATGATGACACGACCAACCTCAAGGCCAAGAAAGCGAAAGCATCGGGGTTGGAGACGTCTAAAACGATTGTTGTTAATTGACATATTATCATTTGGTTTAGACATTTTTATATGTAATATCGTAATATTTTTGATGAACTTACATACTCTCATGAATTATCGGTCATTCGATTGTATTTCAAAGAAATGTTTTCTTTATGTTTATATTTCTAAATTTGATTTCATCTTGTTTAAACACAACCCGATCAACCCGAACGGTTTGGGTTGGGTTGGGTTGTACTTTTGATTGGGTTGGGTTGGGTTGTAAAATTTTCAAACCGCCTATATTGGGTTGAGTTGTTAAAAAGCCTTCAACCTAATCAACCCAACCCGTGAGCACCCCTAATTGTGATCTATTTGTTTAACTATAGTGGACCATAAATGAAATTGTGACAAGTCTAGACTATACTAGTAGATCCATAGGTATTGAGTCGGCTTATATTTTGGGATGTTTTTCCCCTTGTAGCTAGTGGAGACATTTGATCATCGGAGGCCACTTGGTACGATTATGTGGGACCGGTTACTAGCCATGGATCATAATGTAATCCTAGTGAACGAGTATGACTTGGTTTCCTCGGGTGCCCTCCCCCACATCTTAGTACGGACCGACGTTGTTCGTGGCCATGGATTCCAAGTATTTAGCTCATAACTCGGATTGTGACTTGCTTTTGTGTTCCGCTACAATCCTTGGTAAATCGGGTATCCCCCGTCATTGCAAGATGATTTTTTGGACCGAACAGTCCTTATGTGGAAAAGATTTCAATAGTAAACTAAACCTTCTTGAAAAGATTTCCTTTCGTTACAATTGTCAATGTTTCTTTAAATATATATAATCTGTATGTTCTCACTAGGCTTTAAGCCTAACACTTTTTCTCAAATGATGTGTATAACATGTTCCTTTAGCGGTGGGTTGCCAAAGGTTTGAGCGACGAGCGAGGGCTTGAGGCATTTTTGAGATGATTAGTATTTGGTGTTGGACATTTAATTAAGTCCCTACATTTTGGTGATTTTGGGTTGACAACCGATGTAATCTAGATAGTATATGTTTAGATTAGTTTGTTGTTGATTCACATACCCGTTCACAGGTTTTTGTAAATGTTTTGCACATTTACCCTTTTGATTGGTTTATTCCAAATATAAACGTCATATTGCCTAATTTTCAAAATTTTAAATTACTCTAAATTTTAGGGTGTTACAATATGTCTACTTGAGGATATTTGATCAGAATGTGATCACCTGATAAGAATGTGGGTTTCTACTCCTTGTGCACGAGGATGTAGCTTGGCCATTGAAATAGACCTTGTGTGGTCGACCATTTCGGGTGTAAACGAGTTGGCAATGGGGGACGAAAGTCCTTGAGGTGTAACTCGTTTAGAATGGATATGCAATAATGTCCCATAAGTCCTTGAGCTGTAACTCGACGAAGTAGGCAATAAAGGCATGGTATGGGTTTGAGGTTGTGATGTCTTGATGGCATGGGAACTAGGACTGGGACATGAGGTGTAATCCAATAACATCATGGGTGACTCCACTCCCGTGTTTATGTCACCCCGATGGAAACGGGTCTCCCCCGTATTTCCAAGGGTTATCTCTTGTATGTTTATGTTCAGGTTTGGGAACATGGTCGCGGTGGAAATAATCTTATTGGACGATGGAGTTCGGTAACACAAGTCTTGAATTATTGTATTATGGTATTCTTGTTTTGTGAATTATATAATTTATGTGATCTCACTAGGCTTCATCCTAACACTGGTTGTGGTTGTTGTTTTTCCCACAGATCCCACTCGTGGTGGAGTTTAGGTTGTCGGGCTTGTCAACCGGGCACGTAGGAGTTCTTGAAGTGCCGGTCTTTTGGGGGTTCGTGTGAAAAGAGATTTTTGGTGGATTAGCAACACCCAAATTTAATCTAGTCGTAATTCATTCTAGATTAAGTAGGTTGTTATATTGTGATGTCTCTTATTTTGCAACTACTTTCGGTACAAACTATCCCGGATCCAAAACAAACATTAATAACTATACATTAAATTAAAATACTTGTTTATTTGATTATAAACACTTCAAAACAAACATTAATAACTATACATTAAAGTTATTTAATTGCATTATACGTTAGCTTGATGAATTATTCAAAACACTTAATTATTTCGAAAAATCTATCTTATTAAAAAATATGTTTATCTAATGATATGGTTCGAATGCACCTAGACATATCCATAGTTTCCAAAGGTCTAACATATGATTCATCGTACCTGGACACATTAAACATCTTTTATAAACAAACAAACCCAATATATCGCATCAAAGGTAGGTGTTTGAAGGGTTAAGATGCATACACACTTTACTCTTGTCCTGAAAAACAGAGATTGTTTTCAAGAAGATCTCTGACTTACAACTTACAAGAAAAAGGCTTAGTAAAATATATTAAACTACTTTTATGTACCCCAGTGAATCATTTCCTTTAACTACAATGTTCGATTTTTTGACCGACTAAAGAGTCCATGAGTAAAGTTACTTCTTATAGGAAGTTAACAATTGTCCTGACAAAAATGTGATAATATCATATCAAAAGGTTTGAATTCGACGTTGTCACTTTACAATCAAAGTACCTAAATTGTTTTGTCAACTTGACTACAATCTCAAATTCATATATCAGTAGGTTAAAAAATATATACACGGTGGATACGATGGGGCTCGTCTTCGAGGGGCCTTTTTTCTTTTTCTCTTAATTCATGGAAGAGATCGCAAATCTCATTGATATTACACGATACAAAAAAATATAGATGTATGAAGATATAACCAACTACATTGCATTACTACTACTATAAAAATTATAAAAATGATACTCTTCGATCTTTCTTATACAAAGTTCATTAACCTTCATAATCTTCAACTTTTTTATTACAAAAAGTGATATTGGTAGTAATTTCTAGTTTTGTTTTATGAAACTATCCTCGTTGATAATTTTTGTATTCTAATAGATCTTAATTCAACCATTTCCCCCTATAGAATGTCTTTTATCGCTAATATCGATCCCCTAATTTGATGAGTCCATATTTGACACACACACACACACACACACACACACACACACACACACACACACACATATATATATATATATATATATATGGGCCTAATCAAATGAGAACTAGATACTTTGTGATAACTGTGAGATCCAATGTGAGCCACTCATTTAATATAATTAATATTGTATTTAAAATAAAATAAAAAGATAATTTGGTAAATTGACAATTTGGATTTTTTAATAAATCAATTACTTATTTTACTCCTTCCAATTATACTATACAGTTACCTAATATAATTAATTTTAATATATCCTAATTTATAATTTTGAAATACCTTATAGTTGGAAAATCTTGTGGTATCACAGTGTGATTCATTGTTGGTTTGTGTCTTACAGTTAGAAAATATTTTGGTATCACAGTGTGATTCATTGTTGGTTGCGTCTTACGGTTACTAAATCTTTTTGTATCACAGTGTGATTCATTGTTTGTTTGTGTCTTACGGTTACAAAATCTTTTGGTATCACAGTGTCACTAGTGTGATTCATTGTTGGTTGTGCCTTATGGTTACAAATTATTGGGTATCACAATGGTGTATCACGTTGTACTTTGTCGGAATTAGGTTTAGAGGAGAGAAGAGAGAGGATAGAGGAAAATTTCAAAATACCTAACATGCCCTTCAATTAAAATTTTAAATCAAAATTGCCAAATTTATAAATTTCCTAAATTATTGTTTGATTTGTGGTTGAGAATGGATCTCACAGTTACCACAAACAAATGAGTTCTCCTTTGAATGACCCCCTATATATGTATATATATATATATATATATATTTATATCTATATTAAGCAATAATTAAACATGAATACAACGTAAATTACATTTTACAACTCAAGCTTTATTTGAGGTGCTATAAAGTGTCCAAGTACAATGAACATGTGAGCTAAATCCAAAAATAAACAATGGATCACAAAGTGTTCATTGTTACATTATATAACTTCTTTTTTTCTCACTTTGTTTAATTTACAAGGGATCCAATCCTTATTTCCTACTACTTATAAGATATACAACAAATCATAATATATAACATAATGTTGGTAATTTTAATGTTACCAATTGATTTTGGTGTAACTGTGATTCACTTGAGATCGATAGGGTGATAAGACAAACAATGCGAGTTAGAACGTGTGGAGTGCACCCTAATGTTGCCCTCTATCACCTTAGATCGCCATAAGGCAGGAGTTAAGGGGCAATGCCCCTGATGGTTGTCCTACTGACTGTTAAGTGGGAGGGGTCTAGGAGGACTGCCCAAAACCTCTACGGATTTTAAGAAGAGGTTTTCTTTGGAATTCTAAGTTTCAGGACGATTTGGACGAACTTTCAAAGGTTAGAAATCTTCTTGAAATTGTTCTTTAACTTAGTTAAATTTGCCTCACTCAACCTAAGTTGTGGCCAAAGCCTATAGACCTATTGTCCAGAGTTTCTGAACATTGAGTTGCTTACTAAGGCAGTGTGTAACACTCTGAAATTTCCCTAGTAGATTTCCTTCCCGTCTCTTTTCCTCTTAAAATAAATCTCGTGTGTAGTGACTCCATCCTTTCCAACTATAATAGACTTAACGCCATTCATGTGATATACGAATAGTAAGTTATGTGTGAATATATTTATACGTATGCATTTGTATATATATTTATATTTATAAATATGCTCATGATAGAGGTTTGGTGTGAGTAATCGTATGTGTGCGTTACGAACCGTGTTGTGGACGTGAACCCTCGTTGTTTGAGTTTGGCCCGTCGAAAATCGAATTACAGGTAGTGGGAAGGTGCTGGGCGACTATGCCCGGCGACCTTGCCCGTGGCATAGTCGCAGTGGTCGTTACCGCCGGTTGCAGGGTACACCATCTCGATCGAACAGAAGGTAGGGCGTAGGGTGCGACTATGCACGACGACCTTGCCCAAGGCATAGTCGCCAAAGGCACAGTCGCCATCGACAAGCAGTAAGCTCAGGAAACCGGGCGACTATGCCCGACGACAATGCCGAGGCATAGTCGCGAATGGCAATGTCGCCCGTAAAGGGCTGGTGACTGAGTTTTGGGACGTTTTTAAGGCTCAATTTTTATCTTTTTCCAACCACAAATTTGATAATCGGTCTCTCTCACTATTTGTGCAATTTTCTCTCCACTTCTCTCCTCCCTCTTCCTCATTTATTGCAAGTAAGGAACCCTAGCATTTAGTGCTATCAAACGGGTTGTTGGGGTCAAGAAATCACTCCCTTGGGTGTTAAATCTACTAGAAGATCAAGTTTCCCACAAAGTCAACTTCTAGGGTTTTCTCTTTACAAACCCTAGTTGGTGAGTTCTCAGTCTCTAAATACCAACACACTCATTTATTGTCTACAATGAACACATATACTTTAACTTATATTGATTACCTACATTGGGTTTGACCTAATTTCTAGGGTTTTACTTTGCAAACCCTAGATGGTGATTTCCTTCAATAGAACCTACTATTTGTAGTTGTGAGCGTGTGTGATGCATGTATTAACCTAAACTACATGTTTACTTGGGTGATACTTGAAGATATCATTTTTATGTGGTGTGACCTAGTTAACTAGTTTCTTATGGAAAAGGGGAAGAAGATACAATTCTATGTCATAATGGATAAATAAAGCTGCATAGACTTGCTAATTGAAATGTAAAGATGGCTTGTCATTATTGTAGACATATTGATTTATTGTTATGAAATATTGTATGATGTTCATGGTGTCAAGGAGTCGATTGGTAAAATGTATATGTGTAACGCCCCGAATTTTTCGTTGTATTAATTCTATCATTAAGACTTCTAGCCTTGTTTATTGTTAAATCTTAGTTACCTTGCGTTTACGGTTAGTCGTTAGCACCGTGCTTTTGAGCCAAGTCCGAATGCTTAGATTTGGAATTGGTTGTGTAAAACAGAGGCTTGCGCGGGCTACCCCGCGACTTGGAAGCCGCGACGTAAGCCGCATAACCCTCTGGAGGTCTTTAGTCTCAATGGCACGCGTGGGCTACGCCGCGACTTGGAAGTCACGGCCAAAGCCGCGGGCCTGCCCTGATGATTCTTAGACGGATTTCTTCCCCTTTTTCTCATTTATTTCTCATCTACATTCATTGCTACTCTCTCTCAACTCACCTCTTTCAACCATCCGAAATTAGGGTTTCACCAACCCAAATCTACCTTATTAGTAGTTGGGTACATCAACTAAGGATTCGAAGTTGGGCATTTAGTCATCACCTCCATTGTCATCTTCTCTAAAGGATCAAATCTAGGGTTTTGGGTTTTCTTCAAAAACCCACTTGGTGAGTTTATACTACCATTTTCCAAACCTTATACATGTCAAAACATATATTTTTAACTCCTATATATCTCCTTGGTTTTGGATTTATGATTATCACATTTTGACCTAACTTGAGTTTTGGGAGATTTTAGGGTTCTTGCTATATTTTGCTAAAAGGAAGGGTTTCATTTGTTAAGTAATAAAACAAAGTACTACTTGCACATTTTTGGTGAGGTACTTGAAAGAATGTATATAACCTTATTTTATGATTTTTATTCTTATCAGCAGTTAAACATGGAAAGACATATTTAGAAATATATGTTATTGTGATTAGGGGTGCTCAAAAACCCAATCAACCCGACCAACCCAACGCAAAATAACTCAAACCGAAGCAACCCGATGTGTAATCGATTTGTAAAATCTTCAAACCGTAGGTATTGGGTTGATATCGGGTTACTTTTATTTGAACCCAACCCAACCCGATGAACCCGATCCTTTTATTTTGTGGATTTAATATGATTATTAAGTCTCTATTAATATGTAAATTAGACAATTACACTATTGCGTACCCTCTTCATTTACATATATTTTCAATCTATTATTCATCTCTATATAACTCCTTTGTATATAAGTTTAATAAATGTATACACACACACATATATATATATATGTGCAAACTAAAAAATTAACTAAATGTGATATATTTAAGATTTAAGAAGTATGGATAAATTGTACCAAATGGTTGATGATGACACGACCAACCTCAAGGCCAAGAAAGCGAAAGCATCGGGGTTGGAGACGTCTAAAACGATTGTTGTTGATTGACATATTATCATTTGGTTTAGACATTTTTATATGTAATATCGTAATATTTTTGATGAACTTACATACTCTCATGAATTATCGGTCATTCGATTGTATTTCAAAGAAATGTTTCCTTTATGTTTATATTTCTAAGTTTGATTTCATCTTGTTTAAACACAACCCAATCAACCCGAACGGTTTGGGTTGGGTTGGGTTATACTTTTGATTGGGTTGGGTTGGGTTGTAAAATTTTCAAACCACCTATATTGGGTTGAGTTGTTAAAAAGCCTTCAACCCAATCAACCCAACCCGTGAGCACCCCTAATTGTGATCTATTTGTTTAACTATAGTGGGCCATAAATGAAATTGTGACAAGTCTAGACTATATTAGTAGATCCATAGGTATTGAGTCGGCTTATATTTTGGGATGTTTTTCCCCTTGTAGCTAGTGGAGACATTTGATCCTCGGAGGCCACTTGGTACGATTATGTGGGACCGGTTACTAGCCATGGATCATAATGTAATCCTAGTGAACGAGTATGACTTGGTTTCCTCGGGTGCCCTCCCCCACATCTTAGTACGGACCGACGTTGTTCGTGGCCATGGATTCCAAGTATTTAGCTCATAACTCGGATTGTGACTTGCTTTTGTGTTCCGCTACAATTCTTGGTAAATCGGGTATCCCCCGTCATTGCAAGATGATTTTTTGGACCGAACAGTCCTTATGTGGCAAAGATTTCAATAGTAAACTAAACCTTCTTGAAAAGATTTCCTTTCGTTACAATTGTCAATGTTTCTTTAAATATATATAAACTGTATGTTCTCACTAGGCTTTAAGCCTAACACTTTTTCTCAAATGATGTGTATAACAGGTTCCTTTAGCGGTGGGTTGCCAAAGGTTTGAGCGACGAGCGAGGGCTTGAGCGACGAGCAAGGGCTTGAGGCATTTTTGAGATGATTAGTATTTGGTGTTGGACATTTAATTAAGTCCCTACATTTTGGTGATTTTGGGTTGACAACCGATGTAATCTAGATAGTATATATTTAGATTAGTTTGTTCTTGATTCACATATCCGTTCACAGGTTTTTGTAAATGTTTTGCACATTTACCCTTTTGGGTGGTTTATTCCAAATACAAACGTCATATTGCCAAATTTTCAAAATTTTAAATTACTCTAAATTTTAGGGTGTTACAATATGTCTACTTGAGGATATTTGATCAGAATGTGATCACCTGATAAGAATGTGGGTTTCTACTCCTTGTGCACGAGGATGTAGCTTGGCCATTGAAATGGACCTTGTGTGGTCGACCATTTCGGGTGTAAACGAGTTGGCAATGGGGGACGAAAGTCCTTGAGGTGTAACTCGTTTAGAATGGATAGACAATAATGTCCCATAAGTTCTTGAGCTGTAACTCGACGGAGTAGGCAATAAAGGCATGGTATGGGTTTGAGGTTGTGATGTCTTGATGGCATGAGAACTAGGACTGGGACATGAGGTGTAATCCAATAACATCATGGGTGACTCCACTCCCGTGTTTATGTCACCCCGATGGAAACGGGTTTCCCCCGTATTTCCAAGGGTTATCTCTTGTATGTTTATGTTCAGGTTTGGGAACATGGTCGCGGTGGAAATAATCTTATTGGACGATGGAGTTCGGTAACACAAGTCTTGAATTATTGTATTATGGTATTCTTGTTTTGTGAATTATATAATTTATGTGATCTCACTAGGCTTCGTCCTAACACTGGTTGTGGTTGTTGTTTTTCCCACAGATCCCACTAGTGGTGGAGTTTAGGTTGTCGGGCTTTTCAACCGGGCACGTAAGAGGTCTTGAAGTGTAACACCCTCAAATCTGGAAATAGCAACTTATTTTAAAATTTCTAAATACATCAATAAAGGAATTATCTACAACCCCAAATTAAGATTTAATCTCAATACAAACATTCATTCTATACAAAAGCCTATGATAAGAACGGGTGCTACTAAAACCCCATAATAGTCACTATCTCCAAAATTGCGGAAGACTTCACCAACTATTTACTTTTGCACAAGACTAAGGCTCAACTCTTAGTGGCTGCTAGAACCAAACCCAACTGGAACCTGATGCACATGCCGACAAATAAAAATGTTAGGCTTAACGTCTAGTGAGCTCAAGAGTTTTCAACATATATGAAATAATAGTTTAAAAGAAAGAATGCGGTTAAAAGTTATAGTCCTTCAATATGATATGTCTTACATGTGAAAACGACTCATTTTCAACAATATGCATTTTAGGTAAAGAACACCAATTAAAACGTTTTCCAAACCAACTACTTCAAAGATAATGATACCAACATAAGCCGCTCATTCATAAATCAGTTTTTAACTCAAAACTCACTCAAAGCGTAAGTATAAATTGAACTCTCCATTTATGAAGATACGGTTAAACCTTATATCCCAAAACACCCAAAACACGGGTGGGTCATAATACTCAACCCATAAAATCAAGTAGGGGTGTTCGCGGTCCGGTTTGGGCGGTTTAACCCCTCAGACCACAAACCAAACCGCAAGTGGCGGTTTATTGATTTTTCAAACCGAGCGGTTTGACTTCAAGTGCCCAGACCGGTCAAGTCGCACCGCGGTTTAGGCGGTTTGGTCGACCGGTTTAGGCGGTTTAGGCCTTTTAGTGGACTTTTAAGTTTAAACATAAAAACATATAAAACTTTGAATTTTAAAGGCTCGTTGGCTTGAGTCCATTTGAAATAAAAAACAAAGTCCACAAAAGTTAACTAAATATCCGAAGACAAAACACTAAAAAAAAGTAATATGCAAAGTGCAAATAAAATCAACGGTTTCACTTCTTCATTTTTCCGTTCTTTGTATTCCACAATCCATAAAGATTTCAATCTTTTAAAATACCTTGGGCCTTTTTGTATATACTTGGACATTTGGGCTTTATACCATCTATTATTTATAATAAAAGTATATATAAAAAAAATAAAAAAATATATATTTATATATTGGCGGTCGGTTTGGTCCAAACCGCCCAAAAAAACCTCCAGACCGCAGACCGGACCGGACTGGACCGCCTGGTTTGGCAATTTTCCAGACCAGACCGGACCGCCAGACCGCTCAAACCGTCAAAAACGGTCCGGTTTGACTTGGTTCGACCGGTTTGAGCGGTCCAACGGTTTTTTTGAACACCCCTAAAATCAAGGGTAAAACCCAATAATACTAAACGTCACCGAAAACTTGGATAATAAAACTCAATACCCAAAAACAACACCTTTCGGTGACGGGGGATTCCCGATTCCATAAAATGTGACGGTCCACAAAGTAAGCCCATTTTATGTTGTTATGACTAGTCATATAAACAAAAGTACACGCAAGGGATGTCAGGCTCAGTAGCTTTAAACGTACACCCACGGAAACTCGAGTTCAACCCCGTCGGGTTCCTATGTCGAGCTCCTCATCCAATATCGCAATACTTGAGCACGAAGGACTTATACCGCACCCGGTACCTTAACGTGCAGCACGAAGGACTTACATCGCACCCGATACCTAACGTGCTTCATCCAAAAACGTAAAACTTGAGCACGAAGGACTTATACCGCACCTGGTACCTTAACGTGCAGCAAGAAGGACTTACATCGCACCCGATACCTAACGTGCTTCATCCAAAACGCCAACAAGGCTCGAAGTCGAGCTACTAAAACTGGACAATTGTCCAAAGACTCCAAATCAAATAAAAATACCAAGCCGCAGGCTTAGCACCCATTGACCCATTGATAAATGAAGTAAAAATACGATAAACGCACTCAACCAACGGTTATGCAAACACAACGACTAAAAGTAAGATTAGTTCAAAACTCACATTAGTTGAGGCACCCATTTTTCCAAATGACTTATACCTTTATATTTCCAAAATGCCTCATAACCCAAATGACATGTATTTTTCTCAAACTTAACTGTTGATAAGAATGAAAATCATAAAATGAGACTATAAACACTCTTTCAAGTACCTCACATAAAAGTGCAAGTGATACTTTATAAAACACTCCATTTCATGATGATGCATAAAACCCGACAAACATTTAAAAGCGTAAATCTTTGACCAAAGATCCATTCATGCAATAAGACTTCAAAACACGTTCATTTATGACACGTATATCAAATGCCCAAAAATCTCAAATGTGGTGTTATACAAAGTTTATAGAGTTTAATACTTCAACTAATCAAAGATTAACAAATACCCCAACATTTGATAATTTCATGTAAAACACATAAACACTTAAAATGGACATTTTGGCATGTACACCGTTTTCACAAATCAACTTGAACTCACCTTGATAGATTTAGGCTAAATCTAGATTTCCCCCCAACTAGAGCTCCTTTGAAGAACACTTGAATTCTCAAGACAAAACTTCCAAAACCTAAATCCATACATATTCAACCATACATAAACATAATCAACCACAAAGAATCGTTTCCCAAACCATGTGCATGAATACCTCAACTAATACCGAAACCCTAACTTTCATAACCGAAGAGAATAGAAGATTACCTTAACCCAAGCTTGAATCCACCAACCAAAACACTTCTAGTTCACCAAAATGGTTACTAATCTCCAATCTATGAAAGGAAGCACAAAGGGTGGATGAAACCCTAGAAAACTTGGTGAAGGAGATGAAATGGGAGAGATGAGGAGCTTACCACCACAAAATGCTCTTGTATACTCCAATAGACCTCCAATCTCTTGCTAGATACTTGAAAAGCTCCCAAAAACGAAACCGTAGCAACTTGAATCGCCCAAATCGGAGCTAGGATGAGAAAGATATGAAGAAATGAAGTTTGGGGCTGAAAATCGCGATTTTAATCGTCCAGACGCTGTTGGCGAGAGTGACAGCGAAAGTGACAAGTGTCACTCTCGCGGGGCACTTTCGCCGAGATTGTACCGCGAGCTGTAAACTTCCCCGATCACTGTTTTGGCTATAACTTCTTCGTTATAGCTCCGTTTTCGCTCTGGAAAGAACCGTTGGATTCGTAATTGAATCCTTCATCCATCTAGACTACAATATCAAGGATTCAAGACCAAAATAAAATATCTTATTTTTCCTTAATATATCGGTTTCTGTAATAACTCGAAATGACACCTTTCAAAACTCGGGGTGTTACAATCCTCCCAACCTTGAAAGAGATTTCGTCCTCGAAATCTGGCACCGATCAAACACCCACGCCGCTTTTTGCAAGGTTAATCGACTCTTTACCCAAAAGGAATGCCTCCACGATACTTTGCCTCATGGCTCATGCACGAACCGATCACATCCCAATTAAGGTTGTCACTATAGTTTTCGCAACGAACCATCACCACTCGATCCCAAGGTTCGCTGTGTCTTACCGCTGACGAGATGAACATTGAGTCCTTATCAACCACTTTCTTATCCTTAAGATCTCGGTTGTCTCCCAACCTTGGGTTGCACATAATCCCTCAAGAATAGTTCCACCAAGGATGTTCCAAAGCGAACTCATCCCTTAGGCATTTTAATTCCGACCCATCAATGTCTCCTCAATAGTCGATTTCTACTTAAGGTTTTCCTCGACATTCTAAACCCAAATCCTCGAATATCCATACTATAAAAGATTCATCGTCCCCTTCCTTGACGATATTTCCTAACACTAGTTAGTTTCGATCCAAACATAACATTCGATCCGTTCCTCAATTGACGCGACACGACATTGGTGGACAACGAATTACCCCAACTACACGGTTATCCAATTCCCAGAGTGCGGTCAAGAATCGGTCGACGGATCAGTGAAACCCTGTTGATTACAGAATTACCAATGATCGATTCCTAATTTCCATCATCCAATCTTCTCAAGGTTACCACTTAAATTGCTGACGCACCGGTTTCATCGGAAGTAAAATGAAGCATCCCAACGGTTATTATCCTCAGATCGAATGTCGACACTTATGTTCAAAACTTTTACACCTCAACCGTGGATATACCACCATAAATTTCCTTCCATATTTTACACCGATGATTCAAAGTTGACACCTATCATGATACTAAATTCCATCAAGCAAATCACCATAATTTCCTTATTCCTTAAGACTCACCCAGATGATACACATCCGACCCATCGGCTCCTATCCTACCGAAGTCAAGTAACCACCCAAAGATTTATCCCGAAGGTTTACCGAAGCAAACATATCACCACTTAATTATCTAGGAGAATACACAATTCTACTACTTCAATCATTCGCGCGTGTACCAATTCATAAATTGGAATCCAAAATTCGGACTGACCACGAATCGGATAACCCGATGCTTCAATTCCCAAGGACTGTTTAGTTCCTTAATTACAACTCCCTTCACGACAGGGGTTTAAATCTATAGGCCTAATGAGTTCAAGGTTTTCAACAACTATGCCAATTTAAACCTTTATGAAACTTACAAATACATAAGCTTTATAACAATTGCTTGTGCGGTAAAATCCACTACTGATCACTCGATAGGTTGAGAATTGATCATCAACGCTACACGTATAAAACCATTTCCAAAATTTGTTTGATCAATATTTTCGTAAATAAAATGGTGGAAAAAAGGTGTGTAGTAATATTCATACTAAAAACATGAAAATAAATTCCGGTACTCCAAACACGTGAAATAAATGTTTGTACAACTCCAAAAGAGAACCTCTCAACTTTTAACTATTAACTTTTCCTTCTTTAACCGAAAACGTTGCGGCATAAAATTTTCAACAAGTCTCCTATATATCAGTTTATTCCCTAAAATTTTGTAAGATAATGGGAAAACAAATAAATTTTCAAATCGAGTTTAAAGTCTTGAGCCGCCTCGATAAAACACATTTGACCAAGATGGTAACTACAACGATATGCATCCCGAAAATTCATTTCATGCATAGCAGAAAATTTATAACAATAAGGTCCACAATTGAAGCACGTTTAGAATAAAAGTGTAATATGAGATAACATAAATATATCACATTTTTACTCACGCGAGTGAAAATCAAATCCAACCCAAAAGTATGCACATATACCTGTGTGAAACTCAAGATGCAATCATGAGACACTAAAATTTTCAAGGTGCCTCTTATGGTTCCAAGATGTAGGTGTAAGACTTGCATGAGACAAAGTATTAAACAAAACTTGTAAGTTAACACACACAATGATGCATATGCACATGTTCTCAAAATTATTTACGCAACGCAAAATGACGTAAAACGAGACACCCTAACCCAACTGAATTTTCGTAAGACTTACTAACGTGAAAACCAATTGGCGTCAAACTTTCATTACTCGACAGAAGTGTAAAACGACAATACTTTTAAAATATTAAACTTTTAGGAGTTTCCTCCTTTTACTGAAATGAAAAGTGAAATAACGCTTTACAAAATTTACATGGGACACGACGCTAAATAACTCGCAAGCTTAAAAGAAGCAAAATTTAAACTCACGCATAAAAAGACATCGTATAAAACAATACTCCATGAAATTTCAACAAAACTCACACAACTAAAATTCTCAAGAAATTCCGACTCAACGCGTGGGAATAACTTTTCCTTTAAAACCATTGACATATGTGGAGGAGATCCAATGCCTAGGTTAAAATCTCATAGCTACTTGCCCAATACTCAAACGACATTAAAATATGGATATTACAATATCCGCAAATAGCGTTAAACAGGAGACGTGAATAAAGAGATTTTTGATAACAATTTGCAATTATGTGCAACAATACATTTTCATGAATGCTTAAGCTCACAGTTTAAAATCTGATGAATGCTACATGCTTTACCAAAACCTTATTATGCAAAACACAAACACTTTATGTTTTACGAACATAAGAACAATTTATGCAAATTTATTTCAGAAATAAATTTAGTGTATGAATTTGATCGGCACTTGGCATCATAGGACTACACTTCCCAATGACCCGACACACTGTTGTCATCTGGAAGCATCAAACATCTTAAGGCCACACTCTCAATAATTTGATAAGCTTACGAATTCTCCTTGAAATAAAATTGGTCTAACGAACTTATAGTTCTAATCCAACCAATAATTCTTACTCAAGATGATCAACTTAATGCGTTCAACGTGCTTAACTATCACACAAAAGTAACATTGCTATAACCATCGATCCTTCCTTAAATTATTCGCTTAGAAACTTTCTCACTACCCCAACGGTCATCATACTAAGGTATTTCAAGTATACACATGTGAAATGTAGGTTCACCATAACACTGGTCATGTGCCATTATGAACGTACCATACATGATCATCCTTGCGACCCTTGACAATTTCCCGTTTCTAGCGACCCGATCAACTCCAAGATATCTTATCTTAAGGCGCCTAATGTGCAACTTCACTTTCAATCACCTACCAGTACGCTAGTTTGAGTCTAGGCATCCAAAAATCAATACCTAAATCTCTCAAACTTAAGCTCTGATACCAACTTGTAACACCCTCAAATCTGGAAATAGCAACTTATTTAAAAATTTCTAAATACATCAATAAAGGAATTATCTACAACCCCAAATTAAGATTTAATCTCAATACAAACATTCATTCTATACAAAAGCCTATGATGAGAACGGGTGCTACTAAAACCCCATAATAGTCACTATCTCCAAAATTGCGGAAGACTTCACCAACTACTTACTTTTGCACAAGACTAAGGCTCAACTCTTCGTGGCTGCTAGAACCAACCCCAACTGGAACCTGATGCACATGCCGACAAATAAAAAGGTTAGGCTTAACGCCTAGTGAGCTCATAAGTTTTCAACATATATGAAATAATAGTTTAAAAGAAAGAATGCGGTTAAAAGTTATAGTCCTTCAATATGATACGTCTTACATGTGAAAACGACTCATTTTCAACAATATGCATTTTAGGTAAAGAACACCAATTAAAACGTTTTCCAAACCAACTACTTCAAAGATAATGATACCAACATAAGCCGCCCATTCATAAATTAGTTTTTAACTCAAAACTCACTCAAAGCGTAAGTATAAATTGAACTCTCCATTTATGAAGATACAGTTAAACCTTATATCCCAAAACACCCAAAACACGGGTGGGGCATAATACTCAACCCATAAAATCAAGGGTAAAACCCAATAATACTAAACGTCACCGAAAACTTGGATAATAAAACTCAATACCTAAAAACAACACCTTTCGGTGACGGGGGATTCCCGATTCCATAAAATGTGACGGTCCACAAAGTAAGCCCATTTTATGTTGTTATGACTAGTCATATAAACAAAAGTACACGCAAGGGATGTCAGGCTCAGTAGCTTTAAACGTACACCCACGAAAACTCGAGTTCAACCCCGTCGGGTTCCTATGTCGAGCTCCTCATCCAATATCGTAATACTTGAGCACGAAGGACTTATACCGCACCCGGTACCTTAACGTGCAGCACGAAGGACTTACATCGCACCCGATACCTAACGTGCTTCATCCAAAAACGTAAAACTTGAGCACGAAGGACTTATACCACACCCGGTACCTTAACGTGCAGCACGAAGGACTTACATCGCACCCGATACCTAACGTGCTTCATCCAAAACGCCAACAAGGCTCGAAGTCGAGCTACTAAAACTGGACAATTTTCCAAAGACTCCAAATCAAATAAAAATACCAATCCGCAGGCTTAACACCCATTGACCCATTGATAAATGAAGTAAAAATACGATAAACGCACTCAACCAACGGTTATGCAAACACAACGACTAAAAGTAAGATTAGTTCAAAACTCACATTAGTTGAGGCACCCATTTTTCCAAATGACTTATACCCTTATATTTCCAAAATGCCTCATAACCCAAATGACATGTATTTTTCTCAAACTTAACTGCTGATAAGAATGAAAATCATAAAACGAGACTATAAACACTCTTTCAAGTACCTCACATAAAAGTGCAAGTGATACTTTATAAAACACTCCATTTCATGATGATGCATAAAACCCGACAAACATTTAAAAGCGTAAATCTTTGACCAAAGACCCATTCTTGCAATAAGACTTCAAAACACGTTCATTTATGACACATATATCAAATGCCCAAAAATCTCAAATGTTGTGTTATACAAAGTTTATAGAGTTTAATACTTCAACTAATCAAAGATTAACAAATACCCCAACATTTGATAATTTCATGTAAAACACATAAACACTTAAAATGGACATTTTGGCATGTACACCGTTTTCACAAATCAACTTGAACTCACCTTGCTAGATTTAGGCTAAATCTAGATTTTCCCCCAACTAGAGCTCCTTTGAAGAACACTTGGATTCTCAAGACAAAACATCCAAAACCTAAATCCATACATATTCAACCATACATAAACATAATCAACCACAAAGAATCGTTTCCCAAACCATGTGCATGAATACCTCAACTAATACCGAAACCCTAACTTTCATAACCGAAGAGAATAGAAGATTACCTTAACCCAAGCTTGAATCCACCAACCAAAACACTTCTAGTTCACCAAAATGGTTACTAATCTCCAATCTATGAAAGGAAGCACAAAGGGTGGATGAAACCCTAGAAAACTTGGTGAAGGAGATGAAATGGGAGAGATGAGGAGCTTACCACCACAAAATGCTTTTGTATACTCCAATAGACCTCCAATCTCTTGCTAGATACTTGAAAAGCTCCCAAAAACGAAACCGTAGCAAGTTGAATCGCCCAAATCGGAGCTAGGATGAGAAAGATATGAAGAAATGAAGTTTGGGGCTGAAAATCGCGATTTTAATCGTCCAGACGCTGTTGGCGAGAATGACAGCGAAAGTGACAAGTGTCACTCTCGCGGGGCACTTTCTCCGAGATTGTACCGCGAGCTGTAAACTTCCTCGATCACTGTTTTGGCCATAACTTCTTCGTTATAGCTCCGTTTTCGCTCCGGAAAGAACCGTTGGACTCGTAATTGAATCCTTCATCCATCTAGACTATAAAATCAAGGATTCAAGCCCAAAATAAAATATATTATTTTTCCTTAATATATCGGTTTTTGTAATAACTCGAAATGACAACTTTCAAAACTCGGGGTGTTACATGAAGTGCCGGTCTTTTGGGGGTTCGTGTGAAGAGAGATTTTTGGTGGATTAGCAACACCCAAATTTAATCTAGTCGTAATTCATTCTAGATTAAGTAGGTTGTTATATTGTGATGTCTCTTATTTTGCAACTACTTTCGATACAAACTATCCCGGATCCAAAACAAACATTAATAACTATACATTAAATTAAAATACTTGTTTATTTGATTATAAACACTTCAAAACAAACATTAATAACTATACATTAAAGTTATTTAATTGCATTATACGTTAGCTTGATGAATTATTCAAAACACTTAATTATTTCGAAAAATCTATCTTATTAAAAAATATGTTTATCTATTGATATGGTTCGAATGCACCTAGACATATCCATAGTTTCCAAAGGTCTAACATATGATTCATCGTACCTGGACACATTAAACATCTTTTATAAACAAACAAACCCAATATATCGCATCAAAGGTAGGTGTTTGAAGGGTTAAGATGCATACACACTTTACTCTTGTCCTGAAAAACAGAGATTGTTTTCAAGAAGATCTTTGACTTACAACTTACAAGAAAAAGACTTAGTAAAATATATTAAACTACTTTTATATACCCCAGTGAATCATTTCCTTTAACCATAATGTTCGATTTTTTGATTGACTAAAGAGTCCATGAGTAAAGTTACTTCTTATAGGAAGTTAACAATTGCCCTGACAAAAATGTGATAATATCATATCAAAAGGTTTGAATTCGACGTTGTCACTTTACAATCAAAGTACTTAAATTGTTTTGTCAACTTGATTACAATCTCAAATTCATATATACATTGATATTACACGATACAAAAAAAAATAGATGTATGAAGATATAACCAACTACATTGCATTTCTACTAATAGAAAAATTATAAAAATGATACTCTTCGATCTTTCTTATACAAAGTTCATCATAATCTTCAACTTTTTTATTACAAAAAGTGATATTGGTAGTACTTTCTAGTTTTGTTTTATGAAACTATACTCCTTGATAATTTTTGTATTCTAATAGATCTTAATTCAACCATTTCCCCCTATAGAATGTCTTTTATCGCTAATATCGATCCCCTAATTTGATGAGTCCATATTTGATATATATATATATATATATATATATATATATATATAGGGGCCTAATCAAATGAGAACTAGATACTTTGTGATAACTGTGAGATCCAATGTGAGCCACTCATTTAATATAATTAATATTGTATTTAAAATAAAATAAAAGGATAATTTGGTAAATTGACAATTTGGATTTTTTAATAAATAATTTACTTATTTTACTCCTTCCAATTATACTATACAGTTACCTAATATAATTAATTTTAATATATCCTAATTTATAATTTTGAAATACCTTATAGTTGGAAATTCTTGTGGTATCACAGTGTGATTCATTGTTGGTTTGTGTCTTACAGTTAGAAAATATTTTGGTATCACAGTGTGATTCATTGTTGGTTGCGTCTTACGGTTACAAAATCTTTTGGTATCACAGTGTGATTCATTGTTTGTTTGTGTCTTACGGTTAGAAAATCTTTTGGTATCACTAGTGTGATTCATTGTTGGTTGTGCCTTATGGTTACAAAATCTTTTGGTATCACAGTGTGATTCATTGTTTGTTTGTGCCTTACAGCTAGAAAATCTTTTGGTATCACAGTGTGATTCATTAATGATTTATGTTTTATGGTTAAAAATTATTGGGTATCACAATGGTGTATCACGTTGTACTTTGTCGGAATTAGGTTTAGAGGAGAGAAGAGAGAGGATAGAGGAAAATTTCAAAATACCTAACATGCCCTTCAATTAAAATTTTAAATCAAAATTATCAAATTTATAAATTTCTTAAATTATTCTTTGATTTGTGGTTAAGAATGGATCTCACAGTTACCACAAACAAATGAGGTCTCACTTGAATGACCCCTATATATATATATCTATATTAAGCAATAATTAAACATGAATACAACGTAAATTACATTTTACAACTCAAGCTTTATTTGAGGTGCTATAAAGTGTCCAAGTACAATGAACATGTGAGCTAAATCCAAAAATAAACAATGCATCACAAAGTGTTCATTGTTACATTATATAATTTCTTTTTTTTCTCACTTTGTTTAATTTACAAGGGATCCAATCCTTATTTCCTACTAGATATACAACAAATCATTATATATAACCTAATGTTGGTAATTTTAATGTTACCAATTGATTTTGGTGTAACTGTGATTCACTTGAGATCGATAGGGTGATAAAACAAACAATGCGAGTTAGAACGTGTGGAGTGCACCCTAATGTTGCCCTCTATCACCTTAGATCAGCATAAGACAGGAGTTAAGGGGCAGTGCCCCTGACGGTTGTCCTACTGACTGTTTAGTGGGAGGGGTCGAGGAGGACTGCCCCGAAACCTCTACGAATTTTAAGGAGAAATTTTCTTAGGAATATTAAGTTTCGGGATAACCTGGACGAATTTCCAAAGGTTGGAAATCTTCTTGAAATTGTTCTTTAACTTAGTTATATTTGCCTCACTCAACCTAAGTTGTGGCCAAAGCATATAGATCCACTGTCCAGAGTTTATGAACATTGAGTTGCTTACTAAGGTAGTGATCTCTGGCCCTTCTGCCCATAGTCTCTGGTTGTCGTTTCACCTCTTGGTACGATGCTTCTAACTTAGAGTCTCTGAGTCAGTTGTAACTGTTGCTAAATCTTATTTGTTAGTGGTTGTAACTACTATTACATATTAATCACCAAACTGTCCGTAAAATACAGAAATGGTTGATATGGTGACTATATATACATAAGTTTGTGCCTTAATTTGTGTATGAAAATTTTGGATTATTCCAATACTAATTTTTGATAACCTAAGGCAATCTAAGGGCGAAATATAGTATTTGGAAATTGATTCTAAATTCACGATCTAGGAACTTACTCAAGTTTTCATAACCCCAAAACCCATATTCCCCAAACACAGGAGATATAAATATAATAAGTTGTAACAAGCAAACATAACTAAAAAGGGTTTTAAAGTAACTTTTTTTATAGCATTCTTATCAAAGTCAACTATCAATATGTGCGTGTTTTTTATAAGATTATTCTATCAACGACGAAACATCAAATCCAAGATTAAATTTATAATTACCATCTATAAATTCTATATTCATTCAGAAAATTTTGTATACAAGATTTGATCATAATAACTTAGGATGATTCTATCAGTAGAGGATATCAAGACTATATGAACCAGATGTTTGAGCTAAAGAATATCAATGACGAACCCGTAAAGATCAAGAAAAGGTCTTGCACCAAAATATCTAAAATCTAACAGCTATGGCTTAATTCATCAAGCCAACTCATCTCTTCTTTACCTAATAAGCCAATCATTGTCCAAATATACTCTTATCTTTTTTCCCATTATTAGTTATTCCTTTTCTACAAACTCTTCATTTTTCCCTATGGCATTTTCTAGTTTTCTTTGACTTACTTAGTTTTTGGTTTTCTTTTTTCTTTTTCCCATTATTAGATGTCTTCATTATTTAGTTTTTGGTCTTAGGTTTTTATGTTGTTAAAAAAAGTTAAAGTATTGATTTATAATTTTAGAAATTGATTTGATTTTGTTTATGTGAGTCAAATTTTTTATCATTGTTTTTTTAACAGGACTGAGCTTATAAATTTTATTAATAAAAAATTTTGAAAAAGTGTTGTTGAGGTTTAAAAATGTAATTTATGCCATTCAGACATTTGTTTCAAAATGAAGATTTTATAAGTTTTTGTTCCAACAGATTCTCCAAAATTGAAAAAATAAGAGAAAGATGATGAAATGTTTCAAATTTAGATAGCCTTTCAAAAATGATTTTTAACAGAGAAACAATTTTATATTCTTCTACCAATAAGATTCTTTGAAATTAAATATTTAAAAGAAAGAAATAAAATTTTATGGAGTTATATTAAATATCTTAATAATATAATTTATGTCGTAATCTTTAATACAAGGAAGCTATTTAAAATAAAAATAATATTATTATTTTATAAAATTTGAGTTTTAAACGCTACATTCTATAAGAGAAGATATGCTCTAACCGACTGCTTGAAAAGGTGGTGTGGGTCAGTGGGTGTTTTAACAGAGGCCAGACGATAGAAATATAATTTATTAAAAAAATGAAATATAAATGATTAAACACATTCAACTTCATTAGTTAAAACATTTAAAATAATATATCTCTCCTCAATATTAAATTTTAAAAATTTATCTAAATTTAAAGATTTTTACATTCTCTTTATTTATCATATACTTAAGGGTTGTTTGTTTTTCTTAAAAAACCTCTTAATGTCTCTTAAGTCTGAATCGTTCAAACCTTTTTACACACCACCTCTTATTAATCATAACTAAATTAAGACTTCAGACCTCTTAAAAAACAAACGACACCTTAGTATATCTATTGGACCTAAAAACTCTTAAATCTCTAAAATTTATACTTTAACATAGTTATTTGATATGCTCTTATTTGTTTTTCGATACACTATATATTATTTTGATTCCAAAATATCGAACTTCATCGTTCAACTTTAACTCATTGGCTCCATCCATTGAAATCTAATAGACTTTAACGTTATCAGTCCTTTAATTTAACATTTTTCATCATTTTATATTTTGACAACTTAAATATATGTGTGTATAGGCGAATGATCGTGTGATAAATTGAGTTAATGATGAGAAGCGTGAGAAGTGGATCTGAACCGTTGATCGCTTTTAATCTCAAGCCCTCCCATGAATTATGCCTCAGAAGTGAATTGATCCAGTGCATCTTATATCGGTACATCTCATCCTAATGTGGATCCATTTCTCATCCAACTGTTGATAATCACTTATCACGTTTCTCACAATTAACTCAACTTCTCATCAGAACCCAACTCTTGTGTGTTTGTGTATATATATATATATTTTTTTCGAGGATCTTGATATCGATATTGTTAGGGAAAGGTTCAAAAAAACCTAATAAACTTTTATATTTTGAATGATTAAATCCCTGAATTATTTTTTTAAATAAAAAAACCATTAAACTTTCTCATTTTGAATGATTAAGTCACTCAACTATTTTTTTGAATGAAAAAACCCTTAGACTTTCTAATTTTGAATGACTAAGTCCCTAAATATTTTTTTGAATAAATAAACCATCGAACTTATAAAAATTGATTACATTTTTTTAAAGGTATCTGGAACTAACTATGAAAGTTTTAAAGTAAAAACAAATCTAAATCAGTTTTACCGTTCTCAAACTTTATGCCATTAGAACCCCTTCACAAACAATCGTATCACTCCACCTCGTCACTCCCCGTTGCCCAAACGTTGTCCGTTCTCCATATCGCCTAAGACGTTGCTGCCCCTGCCATTGATCTCCCTCTTTTTGGTTTATTTTTACATATCAAAAGAGGAATAATCAAAAGATAACCAGTTACAAGTGATTTTTTTTGTTAAAAGAATGTAAGTAACAAATTTTTAGAAGTTCGATGATTTAATTTATTGAAAAAGAATGTCAGGGACTTAATCATTAAAAATGAAAAAAAAATTAAAGTTTTTCATTCAATACAAAAAAGTTTAATATTTTTTTATTAAAAAAATATTTCAATGACTTAATCATTCAAAAAGTGAAAGTTTAATGATTTTTTCATTTAAAAAATTAATTTAGAAACTTAATTATTCAAAATAAAATAGTTTATTGGGTTTTTACAAAGTATCGTTAGTTCGTAATTCACGAGGTTTATATACTTTCCGATAATAAACGTGACACATGCCTAAAAAGTATCCATACATCGATTTGATATGCATTAAATTTAATAAAACAAAAAAGAAGATAAAGCCACCGTGTGTAGGGGGCATCACTGCCACGTGATGAACCGTGAATTGCACAAGCTGTATCAATCCTATCCATGCTGCTGACACTTGTACTATTCCAAACCGCCGTTTAATCTCAAATAATTTGCCGTTAACCAAACCATCGAACCACCCACGGAAAACAAGACCACATTCACAACCAACCTGACGGAGAACATAACGCCGTTAAAACTTAAAACACATCCTCAAGTTTCCTCCTCACATTTTGTCGTCTTTCTCCTGGCCTTCCTTCTGCTACATATAAGTACGTGCTCCACCGTGTGTGGTGGTGGTGCAGGAAATCATTACACACGATAAGAACAAAATTCGGAGAGGAGATAAGAGAGGAAAGCTCGATTGCTCTTGTTCGACGGAAAATAACAAAGATTCCGATGAGATTCAAGAGGATAACGGAGGCGTTCGACGACGATGCTAGGGCGAGGTTATGCCAGAGCAGTGGAAGCGAGCATTCCGCAAACTCCGTGACGGATCTTTCAGATCTAGTTGATTCGTTCTTCGAGGGAGACGCCGGCGGTCGAGGTAAGTCGTGTGGTGAAAGCAAGGTTAGAGATCGTGATCAGGAAGAGACGGAGTATCAGGAAGCGGAGAGTTTTTTCGGTACGGATTCGGAGACGAAGGAAATGTTGATCGATCTGATCGGTGATGATGCAGATGATCGTTTCAAGTGTGCGATCCGTTCAGAGGTTGAAACAGTGTGCCGGAATTTTGAAAATTCTTCATCCGAGGGATTTAAGAGGCATCTAATGACTCTACTTCGACAGCGAGGGTTTGATGCTGGTAAGAATCGTAAATCGTTTCATACGTACGTTTTAGATTTGAATTTCATAAGAATCAGTGAAATAATCTTATGAAATTCTCATATCAAATCTTCATCTTCGATTCTTCATATCATAATTTACTGTTTATACATAGTTTTAACATAGATCTACATGCGATATATGTTTATAGGTCTCTGCAAGTCCCGATGGGAGAAAACCGGACGGCATCCCGCCGGAGAGTACGAATACATTGACGTTCTAATTTCCGGCAATCGTTACATTGTCGAAGTATCATTCGGAGGTCAATTCACAATCGCACGACCGACAAAAACCTACAAATCTCTGCTCGAAATAATACCTAACATTGCAGTAATTAAACCGAACAAGCTAAAGCAGGTGGTGAGGCTAATGTGCGCTGCGATGAGCACCTCTTTGAAGACGAGAGACATGCTGGTTTCACCATGGCGGAGAAACGGATACATGCAGATCAAATGGTTCGGATCGTATAAACGAACGACGAACGCTCTGCCGTCGAGGTCAACGGCGGTATCTGCTTACGGCAACGGTGAGTTTAACGGCCGGAGTTTTCAAGGGTTTGAGTGTTTTCCGGTGGTCGGTGTTGGTAAAAATTACTGCTGGAATGAGGGTGAGAGAATGCATGTGGTAGGTAACCTGAAGGCGTTGATGTGCAGTGGCATGTGATTGTAAATATGATGTAGGTCGGAGGGTATAATGGTAAATGAGGGTGGATGGTTGGAATAGTTATTATTGAAGACAATTTTGGATAATGTTTCATTTTATATCGCCGTTGACGTGACTATGTGACATTTTGATGTTTATCTTTTTGTATTTTTTCATGTATTTGTGTATTTGTAGTAATTTATATATAACGTTTGATTTAGTATTTTAATGGCATTTTGACGTGATTATGTGATTTTTATTAGAGAACATTCTTATAAATAATCCAAAATTTTGAAATTTTTATAGGAAAATTTTAGTTCTTATCTTAAATTTTATATGAAACAACATTTTATTATATTTTTTATATATGTTTAGATTCATATTATTGATATGAGTGATAAACTAAATCCACGAAAATATATTTTTGTTAATTATTATTATTATTATTATAGTGTTTTATAATAACTTCTTAATTTATTGATGATATAACAAAAAAATAAAAAGAATAAGTTTCTTAAAAATCACAAGCAAAACGTTTCTTAAGAATTATTAATATTAAAGGGTTTGTTGAAATCCCATACGGTAAGATAAAGAATTATTAATTAAAATAGGATTATCATAAAATATAGAAAGATAAAAGTTCTATATTTTATAGATTTTAATTATATATAATAAAAAAATTTATTGTAGGATAAGTGTGATTATCCAAAGTATGATAAAAATTGTTTTATTGTAAGATAAGTGTGATATTATCCAAAGTATGATAATACTAATAGAAATAGAAATAGAAATATATGGTTGGATAAAATTGATATTTTTTATTGTTATTTACTTGTGACTCGTTGTTATATATTCATAAGCTTTACAATAAGCGTATTTGCGCGATACATCGAGATACATCACGATTTTAATGTTTACTTTTATTTTTTGTTTTTTTATCGATTTACAGTACGATTTTGGATAACTTTGAGAGAGTGATAATTAGGGGTGCTCACGGGTTGGGTTGATCGGGTTGAAGACATTTCAACAACTCAACCCAATATTGACGGTTTGAGAATTTTCAATCCAATCAAATCCAAACAAAAGTGCAACCCAACCCGTTCGTGTTGGTCGGTTTGGTCGGGTTGTGTTTAAACAAAGTAAAAACACTATTGAAAAATAAAAATAAAGTTTTTTTTGAAATATGATCAATCATTCCAAATAATATATGAGTTCATCTAATATTTAGGTATTACATAATTTTCAATAACGTTCTCTTATGAGTTTCATTGTTCATTATTATCGAGTTGTTTTTTGGTAACTTATACATATTAAAGGGAAATATAAATAAATTTAGATAAATCGTTAAAATGTTTATCGGATTGGTCGGGTTACTTTGAGCCTAACTCAATATCAACCCATTAGATTCGGGTTGTCTTAATTTTGTATCAATTATATGTCAGGTTACCTCGGGTGGATTTTTTTTCCCGGGTTAGGTTGATCGGGTTGGTCAGGTTTTTGAGCACCCCTAGTGATAATGGTTTTTTTATATTATAAATTTGTTTAATTTAGACTCAATAATATAATGTTTTTTATATAAAAAATTAAATATTTTGTTAGAATTCAATGATTATCTTACATATTTTAAATTATTTATATTTAAATTGAGATGTTTATCATTTAATTATGAATTCAAACATATAACTTTAGAAATTTATACTCATGCATCATGACTTGTAATCTTGAATTTTAAGTAACGTATATAAAAAAACAGTACTTAATGCATAAAGACATTGTTTGGCAAAAAAAAGCTAGCTTATAAGCTAGTTTTTTTTTGTACATGTTTGGATGACCATAAACTAGCTTATAAGCTAGTTTGGCAAACATAGCCAAAAGCTTGTTTTTAAGAGTTTTTTTCGATAGTTTAATAATAATGTAATTTATTTTAGATTTAATAATATAATGTTTTTCTATATAAAATAAACATTAAATATTATATTAGCTTTTCTTAATTATATTTTAGATTTTTTAGATTTAAAGTTTGATTTTTATCTTGTATTTAGTTATGCGGAGAGTGATTTTAGGAGAGTTAAAGTGTCTAGAGATAATGATTGAAAATTAATAAATAGCAAGTAGATAACGACTTAATGGTTGTTTTTAATTTTTTTTAAATAATTATAATTAAATAGCGATACACTAAATTTTAATAATTATTTTTAATTATTTTTATAAATGCTTTATAATATAGTATAGATAATTAATGAGAAATATAAATTATTCTCTCTATATATTATTGTTATCTTTGTTTGTACTATAACACATTTTTTTTAAGGGAAATTGGCTGAAATAGCCATATTAGACCCTAAATTGCACCTCCTAGCCATTTCTCTCCCGGTTTTACGAAAATAGACCCAGGTCCGCTATAGCGGACCTGCAGCTCCGCAATGTCAGGCTAAAGGACAAAAAAAAACGATTCGAGCTCAGGTCCGCTATAGCGGATCTGCAGGTCCGCAATGTCAGGCTAAATGACAAAAAAAACGATTCGAGCTTAGGTCCGCTAATGTCAGACACGTGGCTTTACCCTGGAAACCCTAATCCAGATCCGCCATTGCGGACCTAGGCTAGGTCCGCAATTCTGGCATATTTTTTGTTTTTTTTTCCACTTTTGACGTACGATCAGGAACCGTGAAGTTTTCTATAAGATCAAGAAGCTTGGAAGAAGAAAGATCACTAGATTTACAATCTGAGAAAAAAATGAGTTCTCAAAAAGTAAAGTTACGTATTTTGGGTGGAGGTTACTTTGAAAAAAATGGTCATGAGTGGGATTATTTTACTGATCGACCGATGGTTCGCGCCATGGTTCCGACAACTATCACGCATCAAAGGTTGGTTAATTATGTTCGAGAGAAATGTGGTATGGATTCTATTGTTGGTACCATCAAAATTATTTACAAATATTCTGGGCAAATCGTTGAGTTAAGAAACAATGCCGATGTTTCGTGTTTCCTGCAAAATGCTATGGCTTTAACAAATTCGCCAACACTTTACGTTTACGACGATTACACGATGGCGGGCGCCAGCAACGTTGGTGGTGGTTCGAATACCGGAGGCGCTCCTGATATGTATGCGGAGCAGAATCAAACATCTTATAGGCCTCAGTTAGATTCGGCTTTTCTTCATGAACATGGTTATGGTATGAGTCACTATAACCCCGATGTTGTTCCGGAGACAGAAGAACCGGTAGACGAACGAGAAGATGAGGAATCCGAGGAAGAATTTCATCACGACCCCGATGAATCTCATGTGTTTTGATCTGGGTATTTCTGATGTTGATACGGATGAAGAAGGAGAAGAAACTTCTGAACCCAGTCCTGTTAAATCATATGGTGGGATAAATGATTTCTTTGGTATGCCCCCATCCCTTCCAGAAGACCAAGAGCCCTTCATCACACCAAACGAAGCACCCGTACATTATAACCGTAGTACAAGAATGAATCTAGGGGATGTTTTTCAAACGAAAGACGAAATGACCCTCGCTATCGGCAGAAAGACCCTTGAAGAGGGTTTCCAGTTTAGAGTTGAAAGATCTTCAAAATCCCGATACGATGTGAGATGTGTGCAGGCTAACTGTAAGTGGCGTATTTATGCGGCGAACATACCGAATACCACTATGTTCCACGTACGAATTATGAAAGACGTACACACTTGTTCAAGGACCCAGATGCATCCCAACCACCGTAACGCCAATAGCAGAGTATTGGGACACATAATTAAGCCTAAAGTGAGTGATGAAAGCCGGAGAATACGTGGAAAAGACATTGTGAACGACATGAAGTTGGACATGCACATAAGTATCTCGTATTGGCAAGCTTGGCGTGCGAAGGCTTATGCGCTAACCCTGATTCGTGGTACCCCCCAAGAATCTTTTAGCCGAATCCCTGCTTTCTTCTTTAATCTGGAGATTCATAATCCTGGTACATTCACGAGAATAAATACAGATAGTACAGGACGTTTTGAGATGTGCTTTGCTGCCCTTGGTTGCTCGGTACGTATTTCCTAATGTTTTTACAAAACCAGTATATTTTTTTGCATTAATAGATAATGTCTTTAATTTTCTAAAGTCTAAACCACCTAATTTATGTAGATCCGGTCGTTTCTGGGACACTTGCGTCGTGTCCTTATAATAGACGGCGCTCATTTGAAGGGTCCCTACTTGGGCACAATGTTCTTAGCCGTTGCTATGGACGCCAATAACCAAATTGTTCCGGTCGCCTTCGGAGTTGGTAGGTCTGAGAGTGGGGAGGCGTGGACTTGGTTTTTGACGATGTTGAAGCAATTCATCCAAGAACCGGAAGGGTTGGTGTTCATATCTGACAGAGCTTTATCCATTAGCCAAGCTATCAACACGGTGTTCCCAAATGCCCATCATGGTTTGTGTTGTCGCCATTTGCTGATGAACGTAAAAAGCAGGGACAGTAGGGCCAAGTTTCGGAAGGCTATGTTTTGGAAGACGTGTAAGGCGTACACGAAAGAGGACTTTGAACGTAAAATGCAAGCTCTATGGATTCGGTTGGCAAGGAGAAATGGTCAAGGGCCTATTTCCCCGGAGCGCGCTACAACATAATGACTTCAAACAGCGCCGAGTCGGTCAATGCACTGTCTCGTTTTGCTAGGAATCTTCCTATCGTGTCCCTTATGGATTACTTCCGAGAATTCCAACAAGACTAGTATTCAATTCGTCGCAACAAAACAGGTTTTCATAGTTACACTTATACACTGTTCATGACGTTTGTAACAATAATTGACAACATATTTACAAGATTTTAATCTTTCGTTTTTTTGCAGCGACATGGGTAAATGCTCTCCCCCCAAAAATAGAAGTAATTGTTAGAAGGAGACAGTTGAAGTCAGAAAGGTTTATTGTCCATGAAATAGGTCATGGCCTATACGAAGTTCAAGATTTCCGTAGGGACGCGAAAGTGGATTACCATCGTTATAGTTGCTCTTGTAGGAAATGGCAGATCTCCGGTTTACCTTGCAGTCATGCAATCGCCGTTGCAAGACATGAACGGTGTACAGATGTCATCCACATGGTATCGCCTTACTTCAAAGCGGACAATTTTCGAGCCACATACTCAGAGCTCATACATCCGCCTGGGCATCCTGATACATGGGTTGTTCCAGACACTCCGCTTATGACCGTTAAACCACCGGCCTACAAGAAATGCGCTGGTAGACCGAGTAACCACGATCGTATCCCATCTCGTGGTGAGGAGCCCACACCGAGGAGATGTACTCGATGTGGGCTGATTGGACATACTCGGACTCAATGTCAGGCGCCTGCCCCAGTTTATCCTCGAAGCCAAAGAGCATCTGGTAGCCACACTACTCAACCAATGTCTACCGACGATTATGGAGGCACTTATAGACATCAGACTTTTGATTTAAACGTTGATCTGAACGAGTAACAGTGTATGTAATGAACGTATTGATTATAATAAATAATGTTTGTGTATCATGATAGCAACAAAATGCTCCACTTTATTACTTAACCCAATGATAGAACCGAGCAACGAAAATTTAATGATCAAAGACAAGAGGATAAAACCAAAAGGTAAATCTTGACGGTTTATCTTGACCAAATTTAGGTCCGCAATTGAATCTATGTCCGCAATGGCGGACCTGCAAGATTTGCCTGCAGGATTCGCCTGAAAAGGGGCAGGTTTATCTTGACCAAATTTAGGTCCGCAATTGAATCTATGTCCGCAATGGCGGACCTAGAACTAGTTTTTTGGCTATAAATACTCACCTTATTTCCAACTTATAAGTCACCCCATCCACACACCATTTTTCATCAGCTAATATCTTATAGCCGAAAACCGAGCCTCTTCTTCAAACCCCCCCTCTTCACAAACAATGCCGGAAAGGATGAGACAATCCGTAGAAAAAGCTGAGGCGAGGATTGAGGAACTCAGTCAAAGGTGGAAAGAAATTCTGGCCAAGAAGGAAGGGTACTTGAGAAGGATGGACGAAGACAGGGAAGAGATAAAAAGATTGAAGCGGGAGATAAAAGATAAGGAAGACCGTATTCGTTACGACAACGAACGAGCGAACAAGTTTATCCAAGAGTTCGCAGTCATGCAGGCTGAGATAAACGAGAAACAAAATTGGATTGATCAATGTAAAGCACTTTATCCTTAGATGGTGCTACTGTTGTTTGTTTATGTTTTGTACCTGTGATTTCTATTTAATTGTTTCGTACTTGTCCGATGTTCTACTTTGTTCATGAATAAAACAATTTCATTTTGTGTGTGTTTTGATGAGTTTAAAATGTTATTACTGTCTTTGTAATGTTGTTTAAAATGTTGAGTTAAATTTGTAAAAGATGTATAATAAGTATTGCAAGTAAAAGTAACGTGCTCAATAAAAATTAGTTTGTACAGAATGTTACATCTTAAAACTAGGTACTACATGTCATCCTGTCCAACCTCCCTCAAAGACCATATAATATCTGTCATCTCCTGCCGCCACCGTTTGCAGTCTACGGATGTATCAGTGCTAGCTGGATGCCGCCCATCAACCAATTCGGAGATAAATTTACATACCCATGGACCACAATCTCCAGTAGGTCCGGTCTGTTGTGGCACATCCACAGCGTATTCCCAAGTGTGGGAGGAGATAAACCTAGCCATGCGAGGACTTTCACCAATGTCCATGAACAATTGCGGCATCTTTAAAGAAAAATTTTTCATCATGTTTACGAGTGGTTCCTGCAAGGTTGGTATCTTGAGACTGTCGTATATGGTCACCACCATGGAATCCATATCGAAGTCCCCAAGCAACCAATGTCTATTTACTATACATATGGGCATGAACACCTGAAACATAAAAAGTTAAATGTTTTTCATGTCAATTATATAAATCGATAATTTCTTAAATAGTAAATATGTAAACTTGTTTCCATACCCGTGACACGGTTCCCCATGCTGGAAAACCACTATCCCGCTCTTCACCATCACACTGTCCGTGAAGATATGAAAGATCGTCAGACGTATTGATGTAGTACATGAAGTCTGGGAGCACAATCGTCCAATTAGCGTGGAGAGGGCGTGCCGCCAGGTGAAGTCGCACCCATAACTCCACGTGCTATTAATAAACAATTACAAGTGGTGCATTAGATACAAATTATTATTAATAAATTTGTATTACTAAAATAAAATATTAAGCCACTAACCTCGGTCTCAAAATATCCACCATCTTCCAACCCCAATAATTTTCCCCAAAATGTACGAGATACGGGACGAAGTGGTATATATCTAAGTTGCAACTGAGAAGGCAACGTCCCATCCCGATACATGCTCTCCACCAATGCAGAGGCCTTCCCATTTTTGGAAGCCGCCTTACCTTTCCCTTTCTTCTTTTTGTGAATTGGGGGTGTAGAATCAGGAGGGGCGGTGTATGGAGAGACCTGGAAATAGGAGGGATTTCGTATGCGTGCCCCCCTCCCAAGGTTCTCCTGCGGAGGTGGTCTCGGAGCCACGGAGGTAGGCGGTCTATGAGATACGGTGGGAGGCGGTCTAAGAGTATAAAACTGGGGACTATTGTACACCCCTCCCTCCTGAACCGCCCCACCCATAAAGGACGGCCCAGGGTCTGGGCCAAAAATACCGAACACCCCTGACATGTCTGGCCCACCCGTACCGGCCGTATCTGACACTCCCTGCATAACGAAATAAATAAAGAACGGTACAATATCATAGAAAAAAACAAGTTAAACATTATCCGATTAATGACACTTACTGCCTGCTGGTGGGAAGGGGACAAAGCATACGATGGATCGGGTATCTTGGGTGATGACATCCAGGTGTCCACGCTCGCGGCTCGCTGTGGTGGACGAGCGGAAAGCTACGTACAAATACCAATTGTTAATAAGTGTAAAATTAAATACATAATTAAAACTAAATACTTACATGCCACTGTTGAATCTCACGGTACATTTCCTGCATATGAGTATACATATCCTGTTGACCACCCCGCCACACATTTATTTCATTGACATACCCCTCTAAACGATTTGTCCTTCCCTCCACGGTGGTCAGGCGATCCCAATATGCAGTATAAGGATCACTAGATGGCATGCTCATATGGGGGGACTCATGCTGGGATGCCTGAGGGATCTGTGGGCCAAAGGTCCCCCCCACACTAGGGTCGTGGTGGAAACCAGCATCGTGGACACCATCACCTTCTTCGTCGTCGTCATCATCGTCGTCATCGTTGCCGTCATCGTCGTCATCGTTGCCGTCATCACCGTCACCGTCGACTCTTGTCCTCTTTATCTCCTGCTCCTCCAACCCCTGGAAAAATCGGTGGCTAATCTGATACCACTGTAATGCCTCCTCCGCAGGGGTAGCCATAAGAAGGCCAATCGGTGCCCGACCAGGCTAATATTCATAATCTATAATGTTAGATTTTAACATTAACATAATTAATATTTTAAGTTATTTAAAAATACGTACCTGGGACACATCAAGAATAAACGTTACATGTCGTCTGTCAAGGATAATCATCCTAGTCCAACGAACACCCCTAGGAAGCCTGTCATGCCTCGTAAAAAACCGAGAAGCGGCAGGAAATGTCTCCAATATCCAAACCTAGGAGTTACAAGTTGTTAAAATATGGAATGTCTCTAATATCCAAACTTTAAGTTATTTAAAAATACTAACCTTGAACGCATGTAAAAAGCCGGTAAGTGTCAACTTCGGCTGCTCCGGTGTACGTTTTCGGATGGCACCGGACATCTGTTGAACGGTGGGTTCCCAGACATAAGAACCCCAAGGAAATCGGTTAAAAAACCGAAAATCCTGTGCTACAGTAAGCACGGTGGCAGAAACAGGTTGTGCGGGTTGTCGACCAAGAAAGAAGACCTCCACCATCATCATCAAGCAAACACGGACATCATCTTCGTCCGTAAGCCGATCTCCATCTCCCAGTGATAAAAATGTATGATCTAACCGGCGAATTGTCAACCTGTCCACATCACCGAAAACCCGACGGATAAAATCCGAGGACCTCTGCGCCTGCCTCGCTGACAGTGACAGAATCTCTCCAAAGCGGAGTCCTGTCACGAGGCAGAACTCCTCCCGCCCAAATCTCAGGCTATGTTCTCCAACCTCAAAGAACATATTATGCTCTACATCATTCTCCGGGAAAACCTCCAGCCGTAAAACGGTGTGCATGAGTAATGGGTCATAGGAGTAGTCCTCGAACAACAACCAATCACCAAGCACGGTCTGGCGAAAGATCTCCCGCCTTCGTGGGCTTAACCTACTCTTAATATGCTCAACCACAGTCAACTTTGACCTCAACGTCAAACTAGGTGCCTGAATTGTCAAATATTAAAGTTAAAGGACCTCAAATGTCAAAGTATAGGGATATAAAGTGTCATAAGTAATTGTTAAGGATCCTAATGTTAAGGATCCTAATGTGGGCGTTTTTAAAGTTTAAGGACCTAAAGCGTAATTTATTAAAGTTGGAACATAAATTATCATAAACTAAGGTTTAGGGACTAAAGTGTCATAAATTAAAGTTTAGGGACCTAAAGTGTGATATTTTAATTTTAGGGACCTAAAGTGTCATATATAAAAGTCTAGGGACTTAAGGTGTCATAAATTAATGTTAAATTATCTAAAGTGTCAAAAATTATCTAAAGTGTTACAAATCATCTAAACTGTCTAAATTATCTAAAGTGTTACAAATTATCTAAAGTGTCTAAATTATCTAAAATGTCTAAAATTATCTAAAGTGTTACAAAATATCTAAAGTGTCTAAAATTAAGGCTTAATGTGTATTTCAAATCTAAGAACCTAAATTTATAAGTTAATTCTTAATTATAAACTACAAAAATCATATTCAAATAATGTTAATAAACATTAAACATACATAGAATCAAAAAGAAACTAAATTTATAACTTAATTCTTAGTTATAAACTACAAAAATCATATTCAAACAATGTTAATAAACATTAAACATACATAGAATCAAAAGAAAAAAAATAAGCAAAAAATAAAAAAATATGCAGGTCCGCCAGATTCGCCAGGTCCGCCATTCAGGCGGTGGCGGACCTGGTGCGGTGGCGTGGCGGAGGTGGTGCAGTGGTTGTGGCGGAGGTGGTTCTTTGTCGTTTAGAAGACTTACCTTTGGTGCCATTGAATACACGTGTTGATTTGGGGAAGCACGAACCGAGATCCGACAAAAAAACCGACCTTAACCTTTGGATGAGGGGACCATCAGTTTAAACAAAGGGATCAATTAATTTAGGGTTTATAGACAAAATAAAGGCAGGTCCGCAACGGTCAAATAGCGGACCTGAGTTAGCGGTTCGGATGAAGCCACGTGTCTGACATTGCGGACCTGCAGGTCCGCTATAGCGGACCTCGGTCTATTTTCGTAAAACCAGGGGAGAAATAACTAGGAGCTGCAATTTAGGGTCTAATATGGCTATTTCAGCCAATTTCCCTTTTTTTTAAACTCTTTATTTGTTAAATAGAAATATAATTATTTTTTTGAATATACTCTCCGGTGTTTAATGCATATGGTCAAAACTCAAAATAGAGAAGTCAATGAAGGGATTAGGGACCATTATATTAGTAGCACGTGGCCCAAATGGAGGTCCAATAGCCATATACACGTGGCAACAATCAGTCGCCAACCACTCTAAATGGACCCACCATATTATCTTCTATATATCTACTATATCCCATTATTTTTATATAATATCCAAATAAATTAAAAAATATATATATTTAAGGGTATGTTTAGACAAAATGATATGGAGTGATCCACATAAAACTGATAAATTATTCTCTAAGAACAACTCTTAGGTGGTGTTTGTTTTTTCAAAATAAGCTCTTAATTATTAATTATGTCTGATTCGGTCAGACATAAGATAATTCAGACTGTTTGTTTTTCTTTCTTTTCAGAGTCTCTCCCTTAATGTCCTCTGAATAATTAAGTGATAACTCAGCCACTTAATTACCTCTTATTTCCGTCCAACATCATTCTTTCGATTTCAACATCGGTTTTAGCCAAAATGCACCTGAATTTGCAAAACGCAAAACATGAATATTGTAGATTTGTGTGTTTGCTCTTCGAAACATCTTGAATTGCTTAAATTGGCGCTTCGATGTTTGAAATATGCTTAAAACTCTACAACCTCGCAAATCTGTAAGCATCTTTTTTTTGTTTCTTTTTTTTTCGTTCCGTCCTTCGATCATCGATGCTCACTTCAATTGACGTATGTAAGTTAAATTTTTGAGGGATAAAATAGACAATTATACATATTCAGATGTTTGTCAGTTTACAAAAACAAACAGCCTTGTTGATTCAGATTTCAGACTTCAGCACCACCTCTTAAAAATCAGAAGTGAAATCAGACTTCAGCACCTCTTAAAAAACAAACGCCACCTTAGACACCAAATAAAACACCAAAAACATCAAATTTGGTGGGTCCATCAACACAAAAAAAAATTTCAACTCCAACCATCCTCTAAAAAAACACCAAATTTGTGGACCCCACATTAAAAAATTGATAAGATATTAATATATATATATATATATATATATATATATATATATATAAATATAAATATTAATTATTAAAAGAATTTTAAATTAAAATAAAACAAAAAAAAATGAATAAAGTGGTTTTATGTGGGCCCTCTCATGGCCAGCAAAAAAAGCAACCGACATATTTGCCGTGTAAGAATTGTGGCCGGCAAAAAAAATAGAAATTGCCGGTCGATTGGAGAGGTGAAAACGCAAAAAGAGGCGATTAACGATCGATTGGAGATGCTCTAATAAAAAGTGTGATTAACATAAAATCATCTTTTTTATTATATGTTTGAAATAAATGTTTAATAAACAGGCTACAAGATCGAGCTTGTTCTAGTACCCGTTATATGCTTGTAGTTAAAAAATGTGGTTTCTGTAAGTTTTCAAAAACTCAAAATACTTACATGAAGTAATGAAAAGAGTCATCTCAACTGACAATATTAATTAGTCTTCTTTAGAGTTATTGGAGATTTTTCTGGCTGCTATACTCAAGAGTACAGACTGGTCAAGACACCGTGGTTAAAGAAAAACAAAAAAGTCCTCAACCATCAGTACCACGAACAAACAGTTTAACAAGTGATGCATGTCTTCGAGGAGGATTTGGCTAGCCAAAGCAAACCTCTATCATTTTTCTCTAATACCAAATAAGGACATGCCCATCTGGTCTCGTTTCAAGTAACATCTTCAAAGAAGACTAATCAAGAACATTTATAAAGACTCAAACATTTATAACTAGTTAACTATGTTTCTCAAAATAAGTCTGCAAATGAGTAGATCATTAAGCATAATTTGGTAATGGTGAATCTTGTGTAATTTCTTGAATTTTGTTGTTCACGCAATTATGATGGTGTCAATTGTCAAGCAAATTCAAGATCCCTTGATTTTTGATCTAATTGTGATACAGGGAGAATTCAACAGTTAATAAGGATTTTCGAAAGCAATTGGAAAAGAGGAAAAGAGGAAAATCAGATCAAAGAGAAAAACGAGCTCGAAAGAGGTTCGAAATTTAGTATCGAAAAAGTAACAAATTAAGAATTACAAATAGCGATTGAAGTGAGTTTGGTGCTAGTTACATGTGGCCTAACCCACATGAAACTCACCACATAAACCAAAGCGACTTGCAAGTGATTTGCATGTGGCCTAACCAACATGAAACTCACGGCGGGCTCTGTTGGGCATCCTAACAGACCGTGGAAATCCTTTACCTTGCCAATCCTTATCACGTGACCACACCACCATGCTTATCTTAATTAATTATCTTTTCCTTTTATTTAACTTAATTTTCTTTAGATTTAATAATGATCTTTTTCTTAGTTTTAGTTATAAATAGAGTTATTGTTTTCAATTGTAATCATGTCATCAATTAATAAAAGATTTAGTTTTTAGAGAATTTTCTTTTGAATTTGAGTTTTACGTTTTGTAATTCTCGTTATCAAAAGGGTTTAGACGCTTGTCGATCCTTCCGGAAACCTACGCTGTGTCAGTTGATATCAGAGTAGGATTCGTCTGTCTTTTCACTAACCATGGCAGATCAACAACCTGCTACCAAAGCAGACTTGGTTGAGTCAGATGTGGTCTTATCCACAACACTCGCTAATCTGACAGCGGTTGTTACTAGGCTTCAACCCAACATCGTCAACGACAACCGTCGGAGAAGAGACATGTTTAAATGACCGACTATGGCGCCGTGTAATGACAACCGTAACCGGGTTGATCCCTCGAGTTCCGAATTCGAAGAGGAGGAAGAAGAAGACTCCCAAGAAAAGATCAATATCGTACTTCAACGAATACTCCTTTCGTCAAAGGAAGAAAGCCAGCACAAAGATCTTTTTCAATAGCATTGTTCGGTGCACAAAAAGGTATGTAACATAGTCATCGATAACAGAAGTTGTGAGAATCTCGTGTCCCAGAAATTAGTCGATTATTTTAATTTACCCATTCAACCCCATGAAGCTCCTTATTCTCTTGGGTGTATCAAGAACGATTTTCAAGTTAGATTCACACAAACTTGTCGGGTACCCATCTCAATTGGCAAACACTATTGTAACACCCGGAATTTTCGTTAAATAAAAGATATCATTTATGACTTTCGATGGTTTTAATTGGTGGTTAAGGATGGAAAATTTTATGCTTAAGGCACCTATCGGATCGGGAGCATTACGGGGTTGGAAGACGATTTTTGGAGCTCGACACAGTGGGGGCGACTGTGACACTGTCACTATCGCCGAGGGCATAGTCGCGAAGAGGGGTGTGTCCGTGGTACACACCAAGCGAGAATGCCCTGCGGTTGTGACTTGGTCACTATCGCGGGGGCACAATCGCGGAAGGCCCCGAGGCTGCGGTACATATACCGCGATTATGATCGGCGATTGTGACAATGTCACTATCGCATGATCACTATCGCCCGCGGGTACCAGGAGTCTTTAAGGTATGATTTTGGGTTTTGGATTTATATTCGAATGAACGTTTTGTATCGTGGTTTTAATCACGAAGAGGATGAATGTTGGAAAAGAGATTGCTTTCAGACTTAATGTATTTTATTTTGGGAAATCACGTTTTAAATAACACTTTTAAAGTTTATTGTTTTACATATCTATGGTGAAAACTCTTGAGCTCACTAGGCGTCAAGCCTAACCTTTTTTTTGTTGGCATGTGCATCAGGTTCCAGTTGGAGAATGGTTCTAGAAATACTATGAAGAGATAAACATTAGTTTTACACAAGGGTAAGTAGTTCGGTGAAGTTTTTTGCAGTTTGAAGATAATGACTGTTATTTGGTTTTAATAACATCCGTCCCTATTATAGACCGTGTATAAAGATTGAAATGCGTTTGTTGAAGTTAAACCTTAAGTTGTTGTTGTAGATGATTCAATTATCGATGTATTTAGAAAATTTTAAATTAGTTGTTGTTTCCAGATTTGAGGGTGTTATAAGTTGGTATCAGAGCTTAAGTTTGAGAGAATTACGTGTTGATTTTGGATGCCTAGACTCAAACTAGCGTACTTTTAAGTGATCGAAAGTGAAATTACACCATTAGGTACTTTAAGATAGGATATTTTGAGGTTGGTAGAGTCGCTAGAAACGGGAAACTCGTTGAGGGTAGCAAGGATGATCATGTACGGTACATTCATAACTGCACCTGACCAGTGTTATGGTGAACCTACATGTTACATGTGTATGCTTGAACTGCCTTGGTGTGATGACCGTTGGGGTAGTGAAAGAGTTTCTAAGCGAGTAGCCAATAGAAGAGTTGATGTTTATAACATTGACATTTGGAGTGATAGATAAGCATGATAAATACATTAAGTTGACCATTTTGGATCGGGGTTATTGGTTAGTGCAGAACCATAGACTTAGGGTATCGTCATTATTCGAGAAGAAATTGTAAGGTAAACCAATGAAATCTTCGATGATTACCTTAAGGTGTTTGAACATCCAAATGACGATAGTGTGACTGGGAGTTTAAGGAGCGGGTTTCGAGGCGATGAATGCCGATCAAATTCATGCACAAAAAAATATTTTTAGAATAAATTGCATCAATTATTTCTCATGTTCCCCAAATTATCATGTGGATTACATTACGAAATTTTGGGAAAATGTTTAGCACGCAAAAGATTTTAAACCATGATTTTAAACATGCATATATTGCATGTGGTTGCAATCTTTGTTGAGACTTTCTTTATTCTTGTTGTTGTCCAACGCTATTTTCGGATATTGTGATGTCCATATTTTGATGTTGTTTAAGGTCTTGGACAAGTAACTGCGACTTATGACTTTAACATTGGACCTCCTCCACATGTGTTAAGGTTTTTTTACGAAGAGTTACCTTCCACTATTTTGGTGTTTGAGTTTTGTTGGGATTTTTATTTCATGCGAGTTTTGTTGAAAAGTTTCACTTTATATCACATTGCAATAAAAAGGAAATTTTGGGATTATGACATTTTAGTCATCACTTTGTCTTATGCTATTTGAATATTGGGAACGAAAGTCTTGGCACCATTTGATTTTGGGTGTCATTGAGTTTCATTGAGTTTTATGGAGATTTTGTTGGGTCTTATGGAGTTCCATTTTACGACATTTTGAGTCGCGTAGATAAACTTTGAAACGCGTATACTTGAACTGTTGTGTGCGTTAACTTACGGGTTTTTGTTTAACATTTTATCTCCTTCGAGTTTTGCACATTTCTTTTCGCAACTGTAAGAGACGTCTTGAGAGTTTTGTTGGTGAATGTTATCCCATATGTTATTTTGGGAAGTTTCAATGTCGTGTGATTTCTCTTTTGGGTTTTATACAAGTGTATTTCGTTATATGCAATTTATTACTTGAATTGATTTATACTTTTGGTGTGAGTAAACATATAAAGGACCTCTGATGGTTCATGTTGAATTGTTGTTGTATGCATTCTTCGGTTGTTGATTTTGTCGTTATTGTTTCACGCAATGCATGATATAGACTCGTTGGTACACTTGATTTTGCAGCCATTATTTTGGACAAAAACATTTTATTCGCGCATTAAAGTTTAAAGTTGATCTAAATCATTTTACGTTTGATCAAATCACATGCTTCTATCTGTTTCTTAGTTGGGGAATAAACTGATGTACGCGAGTCACGTTGGAAAATTTTATTTCATGTTACATTATGGTTAAATGAGAGATTTTTGGAATTTGATTACATGAATTTCCCCTTTGAGAGTTTTGTACAAACGTCTTGTTATACACTGTTTTAGTACGTAAAATTATTTCTCATTCATGGCGTAATTTGATGCATGTAGACACCATAGTGGTCCATTTGAAAATTCTTTGTGCATCTTTTTGTCATTGTCAACATTAGCGTGAGTAATGGTCAAATGCTTATCGAAATGATCTTACATGTGTGGCGGTTGCGGCCACTTTGCACACCTACTGAGTAAACGATAGTGGATTTTTATACGTATGATTAATTATTATGAAGCTTTTGCATTTGAAAGTCTTATAAAATTTCGAATTGACATATTGGTTGAAAAACCTTGAACTCAATCAGGGTTATGGATTTAAACCCTCTTAGGAAAAGAATTGTGATTTGGGACTAAAGGAGTTCTTAGGAATTGAAGTGACAGATGATCAGACTTATGGGCAGCCCTGAATTATAGGTTTCAGTTTATGAATCGATGCACGCATGGATAGTTGAAGTATTAGAATTGTGCATTCTCCCAGTTATGTAAGCGATAATCTTCTCTTTCGGTAAAATTTGGGTTAAAACCTTGTGCGGTTGTTTATGTATGTATGGATTTGAATTAATGGATTTATGGTGCGACAGTATGTTATGTGTCGATGGTGTACCAACTTAATGGGTATTCGTGAATAATGATGATGTTATAGTTTGATCGTAAGGATGTATGATTTGGAGTTTTATTTCCATGATTATGTGTCAACTTTAATTCGGCAATGCATTTGGAATGAAATATTAGACGGGATGTCCACGTTTTCGGTATTACCATTCTGGCTTTTAGGCGTCGACTTGTTCTTTCAGAGGTCAATGAATCTTTAGAACGTTGGAGGTGCTCCCGTTGGATCATAAGAACTGTTTGCTTCACTATGATAGAGTTCTAAAGAGATTAGATGTTCGTAATTAAGTATCGATGATTAAGATTTTCTTGATGTAGTAACGATCTTATCGACTGAATGTTTAAGGTTTGAGTAGAGTTTGGAGTTGCACGATAGCCTAAGTCTGAACAAACCAACTCCCTGGAAGCGTTTGACACGTCCTTGGAAGACGAGCTCTACCAATAGAAAAGGCGATTTATTAAGGAATTTTGGAAATTCTTTGGGTTGGTGTTGATTATTGGAATACGGATTCAGAATTGTGTTGGGTTGGACCGTATTAGTCAATGAGAAGTTGAGGTCACAAGCTGCCTCTGAGGTAGTACCAGTCCCCTAAGGTTGGGAGACAACCGAGATCGTATGATTAGAGATTGCTCTAGAGTGAGGTTCGACGTTCTCTCTAGTATGAGTGTATCAAGTCAAGGTGGGTATTCTATGAGAAAGACTTAACGGAAGTCAAGCTGGCAGTCGCGACAGGAAGGTTATCGAACTTTAGCTCAACGATGAAATGGGTTAGAGACAACCCTTGGGAAGAGAGACAGTCGTTTTGGGAGAATAACAACGTTGAGGTCTATGATTAGTTTGTTACCTTTTGGGACCGAGGAACCCAATAAGTGCTGAAGGTAGTATTGAAATGCCTTGTATGGAAATCATATTTCGAGGACGAAATCATTCTAAGGTTAGAAAGATTGTAACACCCAAAATTTTCGTTAAATAAAAGATATCTTTATGACTTTCGATGGTTTTAATTGGTGGTTAAGGTTGGAAAATTTTATGCTTAAGGCACCTATCGGATTGGGAGCATTTCGGGGTTGGAAGAACGATTTTTGGAGCTTGACACAGTGGGGGCGACTGTGCCCGGCGACTTTGACACTGTCACATCGCCGAAGGCATAGTCGCGGAGAGGGGTGTGTCCGCGGTACACACCTGGCGAGAATTCCCCGCGACTGTGACTTGGTCACTATCACGGGGGCACAATCGCGGAAGGCCCCGAGGCTGCGGTACATATGCCGCAATTATGACTGACGATTTTGACAATGTCACTGTCGCCTGGTCACTATCGCCCGCAGGTACCAGGAGTCTTTAAGGTCCGATTATGGGCGGCTTTTCTCCAAAATTCCTCACCCTTTTTACCCTAAACTCTCTCTACTCTTCAAACCTCCCAAATGTCGGCTTAGGTTGCATCTAAGGCTCCATCTCCCCTACTTTTTCATGTTGGGACCTCAGCAATGGTGAGATTTGGAAGCTACTCCTAGAAGTTCTTCACCTTCATCCCCATTTCAAGGATTCTTAAGTTTTAGGGTTTTACCAAACCCTTTATCCATTCTTTTGGTGCTTTCGGATTTAGGGTCATAATAGTGACCTAGAAGTATTTTGTTGGTGGATTCAAGTTATGGTTAAGGTAATCTTCTCTTTTCTTCATCTATGGAAATTAGGGTTTCAGTACGAGTTCAGATCTTCATATAAAATGTTTGGGGAACTATTCTAAATGGTTGAATATGATTATTTATGGGTGAAAACTTATGGATCTAGGTTTTTGGAAGTTTTTGGCTTGAAGATCCAAATTTTTTCAAAGGAGCTCAAAATGGGGGAAAATATAGATTTAGCCTAAATCTAGCAAGGTGAGTTCAAGTTGATTTGTGAAAACGGTGTACATGCCAAAATGTCTATTTTAAAGTGTTTATATGTTTTACATGAAATTATTAACTTGTAAAACACCCACCTTTGGGATTTTGGGTCATTTTGATAAATAAATCATATATTTTGGTATCTTAATGATTTATTTAATGGAAGTAGATTTTTGAGTATAAATGTATTTCATTGTGTATTTTAGAGAAATGCTTGATTTTGTGTTATGAGACGTTTTGAAAAGATAAATGTTATAAACTCACTTGAAAGATGTTTTGTCCCAATCTAAATTATGTTGGAGTTATCTCCATATTTTGGAGCATGGGTTTTCATAAATGTGGGTTGTTTATGTTCGATTTCATTTTATGATTTTCTTACAATTGGTCTTTTGATTTGTTGAGCCTACGGCTCGGTTTGGACCTCATCGGGTCTTGGGGACCTTTGCCTGATTTTAATAGCTCACTGTAGAGCTTTGGTTATGAAGTCGAACGTTGTTTTCGGGGAGCTGGGCAGAAGGAAAAGAGGCTCCTAGGTTTGCATTTATTGCATTTTATTTGAGGATTACATGTTTTGAATGCGCTAGTTCATTCATTTGGAGTCATGTTAAGTTCTAGACTGTAGTGTAATGGATCTATAGGCACAGTGTTCTTAATGTCCCGTTTTGGACAAGTTCATCACTTTGGCACGGAATAGGCATCGGGTCACCATGGTAAGTAAGGTGTGAACCTATATGGTCGGGCAACATCCCATGGGCAATAAGGTGCAATTCCATTATGCATAAGTTCCCGTTTTGGATCTCTCAAGAATAGACTCAGAGGGGTTGATTTGATGTTTTCGAGCAACAGACTTAGAGGAGTTGAGCTCGATATGTTCTATGAGTATAATTCATTCGTTTTGGTTTTCTACATAGTTATGTGACCTACTTTTGTGTTCCGTCACGTGCAATGTAATCGTGTCTCCCCCGTCACCGAAAGATGTTGTTTTGGGTATGGAGTTTTATAATCCATGTTTTCGGTGACGTTTTGAGTATGGGTTGTCATCCATGTTCTAAGGTTTTGAATATTGAATCTTATCCATATTTTTGGATGTTTGAATGATAGAGTTTATCCACGTTTCTAGTATTTGGTTGTTAAAGTATAAGTTATGTTTTGCGTGAGTTTTGGGTTTTGGATTTATATTCGAAGGAATATTTTGTATCGTTGTTTTAATCACGAAGAGGATGAATGTTGGAAAAGAGATTGCTTTCAGACTTAATGTATTTTACTTTGGGAAATCACGTTTTAAATAACACTCTTAAAGTTTATTGTTTTACATATCTATGGTGAAAACTCTTGAGCTCACTAGGCGTCAAGCCTAACCTTTTATTTGTCGGCATGTGCATCAGGTTCCAGTTGGGGAATGGTTCTAGCAATACTATGAAGAGATGAGCATTAGTTTTGCACAAGGGTAAGTAGTTCGGTGAAGTCTTCCGCAGTTTGGAGATAGTGACTATTATTGGGTTTTAGTAACATCCGTCCCTATTATAGATCGTGTATAAAGATAGAAATGCGTTTGTTGAAGTTAAACCTTAAATTGTTGATGTAGATGATCCAGTTATCGATGTATTGAAAATTTTAAATTAGTTGTTGTTTCCAGATTTGAGGGTGTTACAAGTTGGTATCAGAGCTTAAGTTTGAGAAAATTAGATGTTGATTTTGGATGCCTAGACTAAAACTAGCGTACTTTTAAGTAATTGCAAGTGAAATTACACCATTAGGTACTTTAAGATAGGATATTTTGAGGTTGGTAGAGTCGCTAGAAACGGGAAACTCGTCGAGGGTAGCAATGATGATCATGTACGGAACATTCATAATTGCACCGGATCTCGAACCAGCCACCGAAGAAATCAAAAGTGAACCGGTTAAGAACATTCTTGAGCCAACAAGATATTTGTTGCGAGAAGTCAAGAAGATTGATTCACAAGGTGACACTTCCATTATTACCGCACCCAAAGCTCTGGATCAAATCGAAACAATACCCGGTAAAGTTACTCTAATCTCTTACCCTTTCGAGTTTGATAAAATGTGGCTTGTATGGAAACAACCGCAACGACATCCTTTGAGACTTGAAAATTGGTTATCTTTTTCGGATTGTGAAAACCGGGATGCGGATCCAATTATTTTGAAGAGAAGGATGTTTTACGAGTCAGATGGAGATATTTTTCAAGTGAACTCGAGGATGAGTTCTTTTCAAGTGAGGGTGACTGATACAGGGAGAATTCGACAATTAATAAGGATTTTCAAAAGTAATTAGAAAAGAGGAAAATCGGATCGAGGAGAAAAACGAGCTCGAAAGAGGCTCGGAAATTGGCATCGAAAAAGTAATAAAATAAGAATTACCCACATGAAACTCACCACATAAACCAAAGCGACTTGCAAGTGAGTTGCATGTGGCCTAACCCACATGAAACTCACCCCAGGCACTGTTGGGCGTCCTAGCCGCCGTGGAAATCCTTTACCTTGCCAATCCTTATCACGTGACCACACCACCATGCTTATCTTAATTAATTATCTTTTCCTTTTATTTAACTTAATTTTCTTTAGATTTAAATTAGATTTAATAATGATATTTTTCTTAGTTTTAGTTATAAATAGGGTTATTGTTTTCAATTGTAATCAAGTTATCGATTAATAAAAGATTTCGTTTTTAGAGAATTTTCTCTTGAATTTGAGTTTTACGTTTTGTAACTCTCGTTATCAAAAGGGTTTAGACGCTTGTCGATCCTTCCGCAAACCTACGTTGCGCCAATTTTTGGGTAATGACGGAGAAAAAAACTTATTGTTAAAACGGTGATAATGTGTAAAACATCACTAAATTACTCTTCAAAAGAGTATTTAAGGAGAAGAGGGTTTCAAAATATTACAAAGAAATTGTCTAAGTCTAGCCGATATAGGACTTCATCATATGCCCCGGGAACATACTCTCCATGAGTGTCGAAAGAGGGCCAAACGAGTCCAAATTTTTATCTATTTGTATCATGGCATCAGAGCCAAAGAATGACTCGACACTCTAGTGCAATTTGTATTCGTCTATCCCCCTCTCGCCACACTGTTACAATTAATTTATGCCTGTATAACCTCCATTGTAAAGAGCGAATTAGAGTCCTACATCAGCTGGACTTGAACAATTTCTTTTCATTATATGTTGGAACTTCCATTCTCTCTTTAAGAGTTAAAAAAAAAAAAAAAAACATATTCCACATATTATCTCCTCCCATGAAATTCAGGTTCATGGTGTTGCATCTTGGTAATTAATGTGTGGGCTCTTTGATTTGATTTACTCCTGTTTAAATTAATGGGCTTTGGTTAAGCAAGCTAGGCCCACCAGCAAGCCCAATTTATTAACCTAAATGGGCCATTTATTTATTTTTTAATTTCCTTCCAAAAAATATTATGAGTAAATATCTTTTTAATTTATAAAATTCATATTGTCTATATAACATTTTGATATTAATTTTCATTTGTCAAACATTTTATGCAAGAAAATGATTACATTAAAAATCAAAATAAATTAAAGGTTTGCATTATTACGCGTAGTCCAGGAACATCTAAACCAATGGGTTTATAATATTAAATTTTGAGCCCCTCAATTTTTATAATTGCCGGAGTTGTATTTGTGGACTACTATAAATTAAGAGAGGCTAAACGAGCAAGAAATTATGTGTATGGAAAGTACATTTATAGCAAGTGTCAATTGTCATAAAATACTTGGTGTTTTGCCTCAAAAAAATGCATAAAGATTAGGAGTCTATCAAACCAAATCGGTCAACATGTATTAACTGTACCTCGGTTACTAGTATCGTACCAAGTATAAAATCTTTTTTTTTGTAACCGTGGGTTTCCAAGCCAGCTTACGTGCACCGACTAATCCCCGGACAACCACGAATGGCCTGGAGTCATCGCAGGTGAACCTCCATGGCCACAAGAACTTTGGCAGCGCCTGGATTTGAACCCTGGGTAGATGAGATCTTCCACTACATCCCCCAAGGGCTTTATCAGTACGCCACAACCCAAGTGGTTAAGCATATAAACTTGGGTGTACATGGTATTGGAATTCACGATCCATGTTAGTACCATGGTATGACTTAGATAATTATTTATTATTTTTTGTATTTTTAGTGTTGAATATTAGACACTGTAACTTTAATTTTTTTATTTTTTGTGATATTTGCAGGTTTTATTTTTTGCAACTAAAAACCCTTAAACATGACATGTATTAGCTGCAAACTCAAAATGTCACTCAAGATTTGAACCAAATGACAAGTTTTCGTATATGTAACTTGAAGTTGGTACAAAATCAATATCAAACGAAAAAAGTTAGTACCAATTGAGTTGGTACAATGTACATTTGGTTGGTACACGTGATTTTGCGTACCATTAATAATTGGTTGTTACACAATATTGGATAAAAAAGCTTGGTATTGTACAAACTTCACCCTTAATAAAGACGTCATTTTAGGTGACCTATGTTCATATTTTCTTATTTGTGGTTATGGTTTAAATATCTTGATCATATCATTTTGGTTTAGTAAGATCATGTTCACGGTTATTTAGTTATTTATTTGGAACACTCTTCAATCTTTTCTTCGGCCTCTAGGTACAAAAGAAATCCTAGGATCAACCTCGAATCGGTCACTCCGTCATCGGTATGGTCCCCTATGAATACAAATAAGATAACCAATTCACTCATGACTCAACATAATCGGTGAAAATTTCAAATTCTAATCCAAATAAGAGTCGAGTATATCTAATTCCACTACTAGCAAAACATCTAAAAATAATACCACCTTGACTATGGATGTTTCTAGCAAAAGAGACAAGAGTGTTGATCAATTAAAATAGCTATTGTTCCAAATTGGGTCATACTTCATTAGAATTTGAATTGATTTTTTGGCTTATGATTACCTAAAAGTCAAATTGAGATCACACGAGATAACCATAACTATTGACATACATTATTATAAAAGGGTCATATGGTTTTAAATTAAATTTTGTTTTGTTGATGTATTGTTCAATTTTGAATGTGTGTTTTTAAGCTTATAATCAAATGTCATGGTTTGTGATTTGGTCCATGATCCCTCTTTGACCATTTGTGTTTCAAGTCTAGGGTTTTCTTTTACTCTCGCACTCATCTCCATCTTCTTCTGATTTAATTCGTGATTCAATTGTTCTCATCTACATCTTCTCATTCTTCTGTGTTTTCACACACACACACACACACACACACACACACACACACACACACACATATATATATATATATATATATTATGTTGGGTCATCAAGGATTTGAAGATGACCTCCCCTTTTAGGTTTGTAATTATGTATCTGTAAAATGTTGTACACCTTCATACTTAGATTATTTTATGGTGAATCGAAGACCAACCGAATTCAACATGAAGTGAGTCCACTGATGCGGATCAAGATGAACTTCACAAGAACTAAGCTACCTCTGCCGAAGATATGCAACATCTTCGGCATACCACTCTTCTGCCGATTAGTTTCCCTGTTCGGCAAAAGACATCTCTGCTAATTCCTTCAATCGACAAAGCCTCTGCCAAATCTTCGGCAGAAGTTACCATTACCGAATTGTTCCTAAATTCGGTGATACCTTTTATAACAAATCCTCTTGATTTGACTATTTATAACACCCCGATTTTCGAAAAGTATCATTTCAAGTTAATACAAAAATTGGTATTTTAAGGAAAAAATAAGATATAGGATTTTGGACTTGAATCCTAGATTTTATAGTCTTGGTGGATGAAGGATTCAATTACGAGTCCAACGGTTCTTTCCGGAGCAAAATCAGAGCTAAAACGAAGAAGTTATGACCAAATCAGCGAGCGGGCAGAAAATGAAGAAAATTGGGCGGCAGTGTTCTGCACGGGTCTCCGTGCGGATAGACCCGCGCCTCCATCCACACGGAGCCACTGCACGCATAAAAAGGGGAAAATCGGCCTAGAACCCCATTTTCTCACCCAAAACTCAGATTTCTTCCCCTTTATCTCCCAAACCGACCTCCAAACCCCAAAATCGAACCCTAACTCATTTTTGGGAGTCTTCCTTCTAAAATCAATGATTCTTCTTCACCTAGCAAGTTTTGGAAGCTAGAGCTATAAACCTTTCATCTTCATCTTCCTCACCAATGTTTCTAGGGTTTCATCCAACTCTTTTCACCATCTTGAAGATTAGAAGTTTGAGATTTATTTTGGAGATCTAGAAGAATATTGTTGATGGGTTCAAGCTTTGGTAAAGGTAATCTTCTTTTCTCTTCAACTATGGAAATTAGGGTTTTGGTATAAATTGAGATCTTCATGTATAATGTTTGGGGAATGACCCTATATGGTTGAATATGAGTATTTATGGCTGGAAATGTATGGATCTAGGTTTTTAGAAGTCTTTGGCTTGAGGATCCAAGTGTTTTTTAAAGGAGCTCAAGTTGGGGTAAAATCTAGATTTAACCTAAATCTAACAAGGTGAGTTCAAGTTGATTTGTGAAAACGTTGTACATGCCAAAAATGTCCATTTTAAAGTGTTTATGTGTTTACATGAATTTTATTAAAAGTTGGGTACTAGAAGAGTTTTATTCATTTGGATTATTTGGTTTTATAAATTTTGTGAACCACCCACATTTAGGATTTTTGAACATTTTGGTAAATAAATCATGTTGATATGCTTCCTAGACGATTTTATATATAAATGGAGTTCGTTTGATGTAAATGTCATTTTGTGCATTTGATCTTACAAACCATTTGGAAAATTCATATTATTGTATGATGAGGTATTTTGGAAATATAAGGGTATAAGTTCATTTGGAAAATGGGGTTGATGAGTTTTGAGCTAATCATACATTTGGTCGTTGTGTTTGCATATTCGTTGGTCAAACGTGTTAATGTTTAGCTGGCTTTCATTGGAGATTTAAGTAAATTGTTGAGCCTTTGGCTCGGTTTTGACACAAATGAGTCGTGAGGACATTTGTCCGGTTTAATAGCCCGATATGGAGTTTTTAGTATGATGGCGTTTATTACGTGTCATTTGAGAGTTACATGTTTTTGGTGCTCTGATCATTCAATTGGATTCATGTAATGTTATAGACTGTAATGCAGTGGATCCATAGGCATATGAGCCGATCTTTATTATTTTACGAAAAAGGGCTATATTGTTTCCATGTTGGGACCATAATTAGTCATGGGATTATCGAGGGCCTTATGGTGCGGGCTCGTGGAGTCTAACATTTGGTCCTGGGCCCGTGATGTAATTTCTGAGTTTATTTTTATGGGATAGTCATTTCCCTTTTGTAGCTAGTTGAGACTTAGACCCTAGGGTGGCAACTTGGTACGGTTATGTGGCACCGAATACTAGTCGTGGGTCGTAAATGTAAATCCTAGTGAATGAGCATGATTAGGAATCATTGGGTGCCCTCCCCCACATCTTAGTACGAGCCGGCGTGTTCGTGGCCTTGATCCTAGTATGGTGAACTCAATAACTTGGAATGTGGCCTACTTTTGTGTTCCGCCACTAGCCATGGAATTCGGGTCTCCCCCGTCACCGAAAGGTGTTGTTTTGGGTATTTAGTTTTATTCTTGTTTTCGGTGACGTTTTGAGTTTGGGGTATTCTCCATATGTTATAATTTTGGAGACTTGAGTCTACTCATATTTTGGTCGTTTGGTTTATAAGTTTATTCAAATTTCAATATTTGAGCATTTACCACTATTCTCGTTTTGAGTAAGTGTTGGGTTGCATTACTTTATGAAATAATGTTTGGCGTTGAGACGTTCATTTATAAATTGCATATTATTGGAAAACGGGACATCCTCATATTTAAAGTAATCCATTTTGAAGGATCATGATTTAAGTTGTATTATTTTCGTTTAATGATTTTTATATTCATGATAAAAACTTTTGAACTCACAAGGCGTTAGCCTAACCTTTTTATTTGTCAGCATGTGCATCAGGTTCCATCTCGGGATTAGTTCTAGCGATATTGTGAAGGGATTAGTGCAAGTTGTGTACTCGAAGAAGTGAATAGCTCGGTGAAGTTTTCCGCATTTACCTTAGATGTAGCGACTGTCTTTGGGTTTTAGTAACACTAGACTCTAATTAGTCTTTATGTAAGACTTTATTGATTTTGTTGACGGTTATATCTAGAATTGTATTTCTAGTGTGAGCTTGTTGTAAGAGATTTTATCCCTCTTTGAGGTATTATTGAAAGTTTTAAATTAGTGAGCTATTTCCAAAGTTTAGGGTGTTACACTATACCTTTTCATTCCCAACGTTCTTCTGACAAAAGGAATGGAACCTTCTATTGCACAGAGGATATTCACTCAAGTTATGATTTGATAGAGACTTTCTTCAAAAAGATCTCAAAAAGATTTGTAACATGTATATTTTGTTGGGATATTGTCTTATCATGATACAAAAGTTACATTTTGTATTTTGATAAGTCATTTCAATTATCTCATAATTTATTGAAGAAATCTCAAGGATCCACTCAACATATGACAAGTGTCCTATGCATTCAATGCATTGGGTAGTATAAAAAGGGTGAAGACCTCCTCCATGCAACTCACGCTTTCAGCTCAAGAGATCTCAGTGTACTCAAGCAAAGTTGATAGTTATTTCTCTCCTCATAGCTTTTTAGTCTTTGTGTTTTCAAAGTTGTGTTCTTCAAGTTTCTAAGTGCTAGATTGTTAGAATAGTTTTACTATTCTTTTCCACAACAATCTTTTTGTTTACTAAGGTGTTGTTTGTTTTTTGAAAAAAACCTCTTAATGGCTCATAAGTCTGAATCGTTCAGACCTTTTTACACACCACCTTTTATTAATCATAACTAAAATAAGACTTCAGACTTTAGACCTCTTAAAAAACAAACGGCACCTAAGTGTAATTCTTGATATTTTTTATCAATAAAGGAATTAAAAATTAAGTGAAATGTTTTTGTATTGTATTCAACCCCCCCTTCTACAGATTAAATGATCTCATTTGTTATTTGTACCGTCTTTGGTAATTTTGTTCATTATTTCCGTCTCCTTATATCTTGTGCTGGTTTAACCTTGTTTTTGTACAACAAGATAATTGGCTTGAGATACAATATTCGATGAACATGTACAATTTTTATAGTTCAATCTAGTGGTTTGTATATTATTGGTCTTGGGTCAAAAGTAATAGGTATGTGTTATTCTTCTTTAGACACCTCTAAGTGATGTCATGCTTCATGAAGGGCTTCTGACTCTAAAGAATCAGAAGCTCTAGTGCCTTCTAATCCATGTATAGTTTTGGTAAATGTTATGCATTTAACCGCCCATTAATTACTCCAACAATCATTTATATTTTATTTGGAGATATTATCAACATTAATTTAGGAATATCAAAATTTAAAAGGAAACTGATGTGGGCCTTGGTATGGAGGACCAAATTCTATTGCTCTGGGATGCCCATGACTGAGCTAACAAAAGGAATCGTGCTTAAACGCACATTAGTTTTGTTAAGGGACTTCGTTTCAGACCCATAATACGTCGATTCGAAGCTTGGAACGAAGAGCACACTGATGAGTATAATTTTTATCCATTCTACAACATGATTACCCCACTGTTCTCTTGCGCTTTATATCCTTTAATGGATGATTTGAGTCTTTTTTTGGTTATGATTTTATATTTTTCTTGTTTTGGAGCTTGAAAGCAAAAATAATATACTTTGGTAAGTTTTGGGTTGAACATGGAAGTTGCTATAGCATGCGGCAAAGATGCTGCATCAATGACGAGCAAAACCTGATAATAGATAAATCTACTAGAAGACATAAGATTTGAGCTGAAGTTTTGGAGTTTCGTCCCATACGTGAAGTGATATAAATGATGACTTTGGAAGTTTCTTTACCAACCAAGGAACGCCTTTTTATTAAAATATTGGAGGGTTGTCTCCTACTTTTGTTTAATCCATGGGTTTTACCTTTTGTGTTATCTCTTTATATATTGAGTATAAACGGAGAGGTAGTGTCTTTGTTTTAGAGCTTTTTTCACCTTGACATCTCACAACTTAAAAAACCTATCACTGTGGGATAAGATACTTGGTTCTTACAATTTTGTTACTTGTTTTAAGACGATATTGGGTGGTCATGTATACTTACATGCTTACTCAATTACCATGGTCTTTTGGGGTTATGTAAATCTGACTACACACACCTTGGGTAGGACATAAAGGGGCCTACGCGATTTTGAAGGCCTAAAAAAGTCATTTAAACATGTTTTCAGACCCTTTAGTGTATTTTTGCTAGTTTTCCATTTTATGTTTGGGTTTGTATGGTAGGTCGATCAACTTTTTCAAGACCATTGCCGTTTGGACTCCTCATTTATATGTTAATGGTGTAATCTTAATGGTTAGACTATGAATACATAAACTTTCGTTTTTCATCCCAAATTTGACATCACTGTGAATTCGATTTGAACCTAAAGTTCGGTATTCGTTGAATCAACGAACTTTAGAAGAGATTGTTCTTGGGTATTTGCAGAATCAATGAGAACAACCGTCATTTCAAATATCGTATGTTGCATTGGAAACGATTTCTGCCAAAATCGTGACTGAAATATGAGATTATCTTCGAGTTTAGTTCATGGTGTCCAGGAAAATTAGGGTTGAAATACAACTTAAAGAAAACGTACTCTTAGGCGATCTTACAAATTTATCCAAGTTTTACTCCTTGATTTCTCTTTATGTTCACGACTTTCCTCCAAACCAATATATTAGAAATACATTTATGTGTCATCCAACGTATAAACCCTCACAACCTTGTGGGTTAGCTCAACTGCCAATAAGACATAGTCTTTGGAGATTCTCCTTAGAGGTCATCGATTCGAGTCTTCCATGGCCACATGGGATTTTCCTGGCTGTTCTCCAGAATCCCTAGCCAAGGATTAGTCGATGTGCATACAAGCTGATCCGAACACCCACGATTAACAAAAAAACATATAAACCCTCACAACATATGTTCTCATAAGACTTTCTTACCCCATCAATGCTATTCATAAAATACTATCTACAATATAATCTAGAAACATATTCATATTTACAATACAAGATATTAAATAAAAACCACAAAAAGATTACAAAAGCCGCGAAAACCGATATAAAAAATAATTTTTACATGAATTTTTTCAGCAAAAACTATTCTTTAAGATAACATTTCACATATGTTTGTGTTTACCTTGTGAAAAAATCACATGTTAAACTTTTTTTTGTTCACTTAGTGAAACGAAAAATACACGTTAAACAAGTTTCACAATCTGAAACAAATACATGTGAAATTTCACACTATGAAACAAATATATGTGACAATATCTTAAATCCTATATGTTAGATCTGTTTTTATAGTAATCATTGTATTTATTTTCTAGACTAGACTGTTCTTAATTGAGTAATCAGTTTTGTTAAGGCTAGGGGTATTTAAGTCCCCTTGTCCTTTGTTTTTGTAACTTTGGCACTTCATTTGAATATATCTGATTACTTTGAGCGTATATACTTTCTCTCTCTACTTTCTCTCTCTAAAGATTTAGAGATCTTGGACTTACAATTGGTATCAGAGCATACTAGATCTTGAGAGGATTGAGAGAATTTGTTTTTAGATACTGATTTTGTAGATTAAGCAGAGAATTTGATTGATTTTCTTGATTTTTCAAGAAAATCTCGTTTTTTGCTTGATTCATCAAATTTGGTTAGGTTTTTGGTTGAATTTGTGCGAATTTGATTTCTTTAGTTGCGTTTGTGGTAGTCGATCGTATTTGATTCACATAATTTTCCATAAAAACCATGATTTGATTCTCGATTTGGTGATTTTGTGATAATCTGGAAACACGAGTTCACGTACTGGTTCTTTCACGTACTGGTTCTTTAGTTTTGGTGATTTCGTGGGATGCTTGTCATCTAGTCCCCTAAGGTCAATTGATCTGGGAGTGATCGAACCAAAATCCTTCTATAGAACCAGATCGAAAGTCATGTTCTACTGGTATGAATGGGTTTAGGATGTGTCGATGTAGCCTTTTTGATCCGGGAAAGTAAGTTCCAAGGGGTGCTTGACACCTAGTCCCCTAAGGCCAACTGGTCTGGGAGTGGCTGGCCCAAATCCTGCAATAGGGTCAGATAGAAAGTTACGTTTACGGCATGTTCTTTACTTAATGAACTCTCTGATTAAAAGATGCCAAAGTGCACAACGCTTAAAAGATGCCAAAGAGCACACTCTTGTGAAGATGCCAATGTGCACACTGCTAAAAAGATGCCAATGAGCACACATCTCATGATCCTTGGTGATATGTTTGAGTTGTGATAAACCTGTAAATTTGTGAAAATCTTAATTTTTGATGACTTAGTGTCAGTACATGCACATTTTTCTATAATAATTTTCGAACTGCATTTTTCTTGAAGCTAATTGAAGTTCACATGCGAGCACACTGAATAGACAGATGGAAGTTTTTGAAACTGAACATGTCTTAACTTGATATGCAATTATACTTGATCTTGCATCCAATAACATATACTTGATTTCAACTGATTGATAAATCTGTGAAATTTTACTGAGTAGACTTTAATTTGTTTAGTATTTAAAAAATTTATATGTTCAGTTGTTACAAAATTTATATTTAATATGATCATCTTTTACACTGATGTCTTTATGTTTGAGTATCTGTATTTTGGTTCAACTGGTATGTGCATATTTCGAGGGGGAGAGCCAATCTGAAAAGTTTTTATGAACTAGTTCTTTGTCTGAGGGGGAGTAAGTAAAAATACTTCACGAACTGATCAGAAATTAATCAGGTAAGTATTTTTTGTTATTTCTATGCAAATGTTGATCTGATTTGATAAATTATGTGCGTTTGTGTAGGGGGAGTAACAGAGTCTGAAAGGTATGATTATCTGATTTTTTTTTGTAATATTCAGTTTACTATTTTTTTAGAACTTTTTAGTGTTTATTTTTTTTAGATTAGTATAAATAGTTTTAGAGTGTGTGAATTTTCTCTTTTTTCGCTCTATTTCATTTTTTGAACTCGTGCACTGTTCATCTTCCCTCTCACTGTTCATCTGCGCTGATTCATTTGCTTTGATTTCAGATTTGTGTTTCGATCAGGTTTGTGTTCCCTTTTTACTTTTACTTTGTCTAGTTCTATTGTATTGTTGTATTTTACTTGATTTTGTTCTTTTTATCAATTGATTTATGTGAATTTCGCGTTTTTACTGTTCATCGTTCGGACTTCTCAGATTCGAGCTTATTTCCTCAAAATTGGATATTGGTTTTTGTTTAGAACTGATTTTCAACAACCAGGTATGTTTCTTTTTACTCTATTTTCTTGTTTTTTTAGCTTTAATTTTGTCTAATATGTTTTTCGGTTCGAACACCCGAAAACTAGGGTTTTTCGCATCAAGGTTGATTGGTACGCAAAGTATACTTTGCGCATCTAGTTAGATACACAAACTGTGATTTGCGCATCTAACTAGAAACGCAAAGTGTGCTTTGCGCATCTAACTGGAAATGCAAGTGTGGTTTGCGCATCCCGTTAGATACACAAAGTATACTTTGCGTATCATCCCTGATACGTAAACCTGTTTTTGTTGTGTTTCTTTCAAATGTAGTTTACGTATCAACTAGGACATGCAAAGTCTACTTTGCGTATCCTCTTTGATACGCAAACTTCTTGTTGCTTGTGTTTTTTTTTCTTCTGCAAGTTTGTTTTGCGCATCACAAAGGACACACAAAGTCTATTTTGCGTACCCCGTTGGATACACAAAGTATACTTTGCGTATCCTTCTTGATACGCAAACCTTCTTGTTTTAAGTTTTCTGTCTTGTTTTCGGATCTAGTTAGATACGCAAACCTATCTTTGCGTATCTTGTTCAATACGCAAACCTTGGTTTGCGCATCTAACTTGGTACGCAAACCTGCCTTGAAGAAATTTTCTTGTTTTGTCTAATTCTTCTTTGTTTTGTCTTTTAGGTATAATATGTCTTCTAAAACCAATACAGATCCAATGATTCAAGATGAGAATGTCATTCTCGAGGATCCATCTGATCAAGCATCTCATGATACGCCGATGCCATCTGTACCATCTGTTGGAGCAAATCTATCTGCATCAAGACGTTCACCAAATGATGTTTTTCCAACCATCATGTATATGCCATACAAACCGAACAACTATCACGTGGATTTTGACAGAATCAAGATACATCCGGTGATACGAGCAATTCTCAGAGGTCATCCACTTGCCCCTGCTCTTTCTTATTGCGCAGATGTTCCTGAAGTTTATCTACAACAAGTCTGGCATTAAATTACAAAGAATGAACTGGCTCGTCCGCACCGCTTTGAGCTTCAAATAGATCAGTATGATTCTTTTCTTTCATACAAGCGTCTCATACTTATACTGGAGCTTCCTGAGCCTAACTCCAGACCCGACCGAACTACATATGACAACTTTCCATCTGAAGAGGAAGTATTTGAAGGGATAAGGAATCTTGGATATGTTGGGACATTGGACAAAGTGCGTGATTTTGATAAGTCTAATTTACCTCCAGTTTGGTACGCTCTATTCTCTGTCATTATCAGGTGTCTTTCATCGAAACACTCTGGCACAGACAGTGCAAGTCTTCTGTATCTCCGTTTGTTCCATGCAGTTGTCTATGACTTTCATGTTGACTATACATTCATTTTCTGGACCGAACTCTCGGAGGTGGTGCATGACAAACTTACCAACAAGAAGCACAAGTTTATTCCATTCATCAGATTCATGAAGCTGATTGTTAGAAGTGTGCTTAGAAGCAATCCTTCTATTCCACGAAGATTATCTTGGCCTCAGGTTTCAGACACCGAAATGACTTATATTCAGAAGCTGAAGAGATCTTTCAACTATTCCATGCCTATTCCTACTGATCTTATTATAAAGTATGCAGATCCATCTGATGATAGTATCATTGAGTATTGTCTGGACAATGATATATTTTTGGAAGCTGATCAAGATGAACCGGCTAGTGCTGATAGAACAGAACCGTCGCATACAGAACATGAAGTTGAAATTGTCACAACTACTGAACAAGAGATTGAAACAGTTGCTGAAAAAGAGGTTGACATTGCTGAATCACAAGAAGATGAAACCATCGTTGCATCTCAACAAATTGGTGTTGTTCTAGCTGATATTGATCCTGAAGTTAGTGATACTGCTGTTGATGCTGATATTTCTAGTGATAAAGATGGGGAAAATGATGATAAAGATGCAACTGATGATTCTGATAGTGATAGTGATGGTGATGATGGTGATGATACTGATGATGATGATCAACCGAGTATTCGGATTTATGAAAGAAAGATCAGGACACCAGAAGTGGTTGTTTCAACAGAAGTTGTCTCTGAAGATGATTCTGTTCCTGTTAATCCTTCTGTTGCACATCTTCAAGTAGATGAATTGGATACAACATTTGATCAAGCCTCAGTTTCGGTACAAAGTCAAGCTCCAGCAACTTCGCTTGCGGCGATTCAAGTTCCAGCTGTAGAGCTTTCTTCTGATCAAGCTCGAGTATCTTCTGACAAATTCTCTACTTTGAATGCTGTCATTCGTCAGTTATCAGAGAAAATAGATGCAGAAAAGGAAGCACAGATTCTGAAGTTGAAGACTTTCTTCAAAGACAAGATGCCTGAGATTGATACGTCTGTCATTCCTCCAGAGATTCCTGTCAGACGATCAACCGGGGTAGTTCTTCGTGAACCTTCTTCTGTTGTGACTTCATCTACTTCTCCGATTGTTTCTCTTCCGTTTCCTTCAGTGGTTTCTATGTCTACGGGAATTTCTTTGTCTGCTCCTTCTGGTACATCTTCAAGGTCTTCTCTTCATGAACTTCCTATTTCTGAGTTGACTGATCTACTATATGCACGTCTACTGTCTATGTCACCGCCACAACATCAGGATCAAGATCTTCTTTCTTTGCTACGAAACTTCCAACCTACGCCGCCTCCAGTTCCTTCTTCTGAATCTGACCGTATTACTGCTTTATCTGATGAGTTTCATACATTCAGATCAGAAGTTCAATAAAGTTTTGCTGATCTTAAATCTTTTTTGACTAAAGCTTTTTCTGATATCTCTAACAAGGTTGAACGTCTAGAACAAAGCTGCAGAACTGAGGCTGGCCCGTCTCTTAAGCGCCGACATGACCAAGATGATCCTGATCATCAAGGCCATGAGGGGGAGATGGCAAAGAGACCGAGAGTTGAAGGATCGTCTGAAGCTAGAGAAGATATTCAAGAAGAAATGGCTGGTGATAAAGGAAAGAGTGGTGAATCTGTTCAAGACTGCAACATTCAGGATTTAGTGAATGTTATGATTGAAAATGCTGATTTGTCTTCCCTGCATAATGAACTGAATATTTCAGAGAGCAATATTAACAATAATTTGCAAATTGTTGTTTATATGGATCCAGATGTTTCTGCAAATATTCATGAAGTTGAAGAATCTGAAGCTGCCAATGACATGAGGACATTCTTTGCTAATTTCATAGAGATTAATTCTGATGATGATGAAGATGTCAGATTTGAAAAGATATGTCAAGTCAATGAAGAAGACTGTGATGACATCGTTATCATATCAGATACAGAAGATGACTCAATGTTCATGGATGAGAAAGATGAAGAAGAAGCAGATTTGTTATACAGTGATCTTCCTGCTCATGATGAGGTTCCTGAAACTGCTAAAGCTACATCTACTCCTATTGATAGTTCAGCTCCGACTACCACTATTCCTTCAAGATCATTTGAAGTTGGTCAGTCGTCAAGAGCAGAAGTTGATGTTCCACCTTCTGATCCTGTAATTCCACCATCTATTCTAGAAGAAGGACCAGCTTTATCTAGACATCAAAGACAAAGAAATTTGCATCGTAGATATTTGGCATCAAGGCAAAGATCAGCCTTTCTAGAAGACACTCAGAGAAACATCTTTGTCTCTAGAAGAAGGCCGATTAACATCTATGCAATCCTTGGAGTAGAGAAAGAGTCAGATGCCTATCAATATGAATACTTAATGTTCATTAAGTGCCAGCGCAAAAGGAATAATACCGTGTCTTCTCAACACTTGATTGTTCGAGTCATCAGTGTCATAATCAATAAGTTTGTGAATATCTGGTATCCTGATTTTGAAGTTGAAAGAAGAGACTGCAAGCGATATAAATTTTCAGAGGCAGACTTCACTGACCTTTCTCTAGATGACATTGAATTCTTATATGACCATTTCAGGAATCTATATCATAGAACACAGGATGTTTCACAAGCTTTGTTCGTCATCAAAAGATTCATTCGACGGCAAATCCGATTCTTCAGAGTTTTTTATTTCCAGATGGCCGTTGAAAGCTTCCAACCAGTTGTAAATCTTCTGAGGCCTAACCAAAGCTTACCAAACTTAGAGTCTTATCATCTTCTCACCATAGTTGAAGATCCATATGGAGTGGTGTACAAGAATGGGTCAAATGAAAAATGATTTCTCAGATTTGAAGAAATTGCACATTACTCTGATGGAACTTTAAAGGTGATTAAGCTTCAGTTGGAGCAACATCTGAAGGAGGCTAAAAGAAGATTTTTGGAAACAAGAGAAAATGCATTCCTGGTTGATAATGATGAAATCCGACTTCTCCAGAAGACTTTAAATACAATTCAAGAGAGATTGAATTTCCGTTCCACTCTGCGACGTTTGGAAGTGTTAATCGGGCTGAATAGACTTCGTCAACGAGAAGAGCGTCAGTGATTCTCCAAAGTCGCCTGGTTGGTCTATGCTGTTTTTGAAGATTGTTTTTGAAGACCACGACGCCAATGATTACTAAGGGGGAGATTGTTAGATCTGTTTTTATAGTAATCATTGTATTTATTTTCTAGACTAGACTGTTCTTAATTGAGTAATCAGTTTTGTTAAGGCTAGGGGTATTTAAGTCCCCTTGTCCTTTGTTTTTGTAACTTTGGCACTTCATTTGAATATATCTGATTACTTTGAGCGTATATACTTTCTCTCTCTAAAGATTTAGAGATCTTGGACTTACACTATCATTTGATGAAAGATCACACACACACACACACACACATATATATATATATATATATATATATATATAGAGAGAGAGAGAGAGAGAGAGAGACGGGGGCTCGGGGGAAAACCTAAAAAAAAGGAAAATTGAAGAACACTCTGGTAGTCTTTCATCTGGACGGTATGCACTTGTGCATACAGGTAATTATGTTGTTCTTTTTTGTTTTTATGCACAAGTACATTATGAACTTGTGCATATGCATGTGTGCATGTTACAAATTACTTGTATGCATAAGTGCATACCGTCCAGATGAAGGGTTATCAGGTTGTTCTCCAGTTTTCTGTTTTTTTTGAGGTTTTCTCGTGAACTTGATCCTATATATATAACAGGTCTAGGTATTTTGTTAACCAAGTTTTTGTTATTAACTTTGTGAACCAATCCTCACCATTGATGATGAGATTGGATGGTTGAGATTTAATCTAAAATAATAAACATTTAAAGAGTTCTAATTTAATAACCAATTCATTGAACCATTGTGATAAAGGGTGTTTTAGGAAAAAAAAAATTCCCCAAATCATTTCAAACAAAAAATTGGCTCATTAATTACTCTCAATTAAATCAAAACTGATGTCCTTTGAATCTATATATATAAAGGTTCATTGACATATATTTTTTGTTATATTTCATTGAACATATATGTTCCATACATATCTCCTATTTTCATAATGGTTCATTGCCATATATTTTTTGTTATATTTCATTGAACATATATGTTCCATACATCTCCTATTTTCATAAAGGTTCATTGCCATATATATTCAACACAATGTATGCATTAGACTATGATCTTGACACGGGAATCTTGGATCACTATGGTCGACTTTCGTCTCTGTTCGACCAGTCGGTCTCACAGTCAAGCAAGATGATAAAGTTCATATATCACATCCAAAACCACATACATAGGTTCATATCGTTTCAATGAACATACATGAACCCAACATCAACATACCATGATCCTAATAAGGGAAATTATAATTTTTGCAAAAAAAAGACACCATCTTGTTATGTACGTTATATTTTATTGAAAAAAGAAAAAAGTTAACAACACCAATAACGTTTGTACCAAAAAAAAAGCAAGCCTACATCTTTATCACAATATAATACCACAATCACAGATTCATTTCATGGAACATATATGTTTCATGCATAAATATATCATGATCTTAACAAGGTAAGTTATGTTTTATTCAAAAAAGCAAAAAAAGCAACAAAAAAAACCATCATCGAAATACACCAACAAGTCCAAGTTTCATAAAATATGTTCAGAAAGGGGACTGTTCATAAAGGAGAGTGTGGTGTGTATAATGAAAATTCATGAATAAAATTGCATTTAGTGGACGGTTTCATGCATTTATGAATGAGGTGAATGGTTGTTCGTGCATGTTCATGGAACGTGGCATACACTTAGAAACATCAAAAAAACATTTAGATTACACATTGAATCCTAACCTAAAGCTATAATCATGGATTATAATTTTTGTAACTCCTCATCAATTAGGCTAAAAATACAACTAAATGAAATGCCAACATTATCTTTGAGCATTTAATTAATGGTTGACAAAGTTAATACAAAAACTTGGTTAACAAAATAACCTACCTCTATATCTATACTACATTAATAAGCATTTACATCTAAACTCTTAAGTACAACTCATTAAACACAAGGTACCACCACTTTATGCAATAATTTCAATAAACTTTTAATTACAAGTTGTAAAGCATAGTGTACAACTTATTAAAGCCCTCCTTATTCCTGCCAACACCAACAAGTTTGGGATGGAAAAAGTGTTGGGTCATCTAAGATTTAAAGATAACCTCTCCTTAGTCTTTATTGATGATTGAACCTTGTATTTTGATTTATGGTTCTTTGTAATAGCTTAGTTAGTTTAACAGATCGGTGAGTCGAAGATAAACCGAATTCAACATGAAGGAAGTCTACAATGCGGATTGAGATGGACTTCAAAAGTGAACTAAGCATAGTCTGCCGATTTCCTTTCGGCAGATCATACCCTTGCCGATATCTATATTGGCAATTCTTGTCCTTGCCGATTTACTGTTCGGCATTCATTCCTTCTGTGCCGAGTTCCTCTTTCGGCACATACCTAAGTTACCGAATTTCTTCTTCGGTAACTTTCCTCGTACAGATTGCTTCTTTATCTAGTACGAGCATTTATGTTAAATCCTCATGATTTGACATACTTCCTCTTTCCCAATGATCTTCTGACAATGGAAATAGAAGCTTCTTTCTTCCTTTAGAAGATTTACATTTAGTCTTAAATTGATTAGATGTTTATTTTCTAATAGATCTCAAAAAGATTGTTCCTTGAATATTTTATAATTGATATTGTACTTTCATAGTACAAAAGTTACCTTTTGTATTGTGACAAGTCACATCAAATATCTTATAATTTATTGTCAACCTCTCAACCACCAAAGCCTTTACTCCTACTTGTCCTTTGCACTCATTACATTGGATAGTATATAAAGGATGGAAGTAGCACCTTGCTACTCACGCTTTCAGCTCAAGTTTTGGCATTCACAAGATTTCAAGCAGGTTGATAGTTGTCTTTCATTTTCTTAAGGTTTAAGTCTTTGTGTTCTTAATATCTTCTAAGTGTTAGATTGTTTAGAGTAGTTCTTAACTATTCTTATTCCGCAACAATCTTTATTTTCTCTTTGTATAATTCTTGATATTCATTATCAATAAAAGAATTAAAATTAAGTAATTTTGTGTTATTGTATTCACCCCCCCCCCCTTCTACAATACTTGTTTACTTCTTTGGGAGTAACAAAAAGTTTTCTTTCTCCTACTGCAAAGTTTTCATTCACCTAAGAGGGCTCAAGTCCAAGATTTGATTTGATTTGATTCCCTATAATTCAAATTTTGAACTTGATACGTCGCTTATTGAAACTTTTAGATGTGCTTTCTTCCTTTCAGCTTTCTCCCTTCCCCTTTCCAGCTTTCTTCCTTCCTTTTGGTATCTTTAAACCATTCTTTCTTCTATCCAACTTTTATTTATCCTAATTTTAGCTCTTAATCCTAATCTTCTCAAAACACCATTCACAGTTTCCTGCATTATTTAAGAAATTGAGCAAAACAAAGAAACCTACATCACTCGATCCTCTTTCAATCGCACTGCATCGAAGTTGCTCCTATTCGATTTTGAGGTACCATACAAAAACCCTAATTATTAGATTTGAGATTTTGATTTTTGTTTTGTTTCTGATTTTGATGATGATCTTGGTGCAAAACCTCACATTTGGCATCTGATTTACGATTTAGATGATGTGTTGCAACTCCATCTCCTCTAACATTCTTCAAAACAAAAACTTTGGGAAAATCCAGATACAATGTTTTCAAAATTGAAATTGTAATGTACATTAAAGTAATCTAAATATATAAACAAACCATTATTTGTTGCAAAATAAACCATCAATTCAAAATAGGACACACTGTATTTTGCAAGAATGAACCAATTTCAGCAAAATGCCAAATATATGGGTTTTTTAATTTACTTGTTCATAGTTTATAACATAACCACTCAATTTTGCAATGTATAATGTTGTATTGCGTTTTTACAATAATAGTGGGTTCTAAGGGATCTGAGTTAGTACTTTTTATGTTCTTTCTCTTTAAGTTGATATATAAGAAGATTCTTACAGAATTATGGATTACATTTATTTTTTATTATACTTTTTTAAAAACATAAAAAGTTATAGCATTAGAATGGTTCTGTGTTATTTCAAGTTCCTTTATCATCATAGTTAATGATTGTGATACTATATGATCAGCCTACATGGCAAGATTGATACTTTGAACAAATAATGATGAACTCAGGGGACTTGGTTTATGTTGATATCATACTTATGTTCAAGGTTCTAAATGGCGTGAGGCGTGGCGTGGCGGCGAGGTCAAGCCTCAAGCCTTACGAGTTATGGTGAGACCAAGGCGTTTTCCAAGGCGTGGCTTAAGGCGGCAAATCAGTATATAATTTATATGTATATATGTGTATGTGTGTGTTTTTATCGGTGTCTTGAACAATAATGAACGAGTTATTAACAATTTAAATTCATATAAAATGATAAACAAAAAAATTTCTAAGCTATAATCGATACTAATGGGTAAATTCCAATCGAATTTCGAAGTACACAAATTCGAAGTTGTAACGCCATAACGAGCTCGACGCCTTATCTCAATGCCAAGGCGTAATGCCATAACGCGCCATGGCGCGCCATAACGAGCTCGACGCCTTATCTCAACGCCAAGGGGTAAAACGTGGCGGCAAGGCCACGCCTCGACGCCATGGCGCGTTTTTTAGAACCTTGCTTATGTTATACTTGTAAATTGTTACTAATGAACAATAATTGTTATACAAGACCAATGGGACTTGATTTCAACACTTTTATATACATGAGGAGTCTGGAAATGAATTGTAAGATTCATTGAACCTTTTTTGTTCAAGATCATTGCTACTTAAAGATTCTTTGGAACTGTACATTTGTGCAAAATGCTCCCTAAAATTCAAAATTCTTATATGACCAAGAACATGCCATTGTTGGTCAAATGATGTAGTTTTGTCTTTCCAAAATTATATGGCTTTGTCTCTCCTTTCCTTCAACCCAATAAAGGTTAAATTTAAGTCGGATCTTTGGGTCTAGGTAGTGAACAGTAGAGCAGGACCACATGAAAATATGGTGAAAATAAAAATAAATCAGAGAGATAAAGAGAGACGGAGAGATGAACTAATTTGGGTCATCAAGATTTGGGTCTAGATGTTGATGATTTAAAAAAAACATAAGAAGAACCCAAGAATCAAGTTGAACTCATTGTGGTTTCAAGGGCTATGATTTTAGTCACATACATAATCCTCTAGACTTGTTGAAAGTTGTACAATCTCATACAACCTGTGAAGGCCTCTAGCAATTCTCAAATCTCACTGTGGGTTTGTAGTGTTTTAATCTCGTGCTGTGATGTTGAATTTATTTTCTAAGGTTTCAAAGAGGCACCCCCCCCCCAATTCAGCCAAGTTAGGTCACTACTGTTGGCTATTCGGTGTGTAATACACCACATTGGATCTGACCATACGATTTGGATATCGGTGCAGTATTGTTTCTAGAAAATTGGGTAACAGAGTAAGAGTAGCAGAAGTATATGAACGGAAGCGGAAGTCTTAATTCACTAGCGATATCGAATTTAACGGTGGTTCTTTTCTAGAAAATACAATTCTATCAAGTTGGTAAACAATGATGACAGTTTTGTATCCAACAAAGGAATAAAGACAAAAGGTTTAATACACTTAAAGAGACGGGTGATAGATGAACAACTTCGATTTTTTGATTTATAAGCTATTAAGCAACAATTTGGTATATTAAGAAGTAACATCTGATTGTGATCCAATATTGTTGGATGTCAATTTGGTATATTAAGAAGTAACAAGTGGATTTCATTTGCACATAACTGAATGTTGATCCTGGAAATATATAGTCACCATGATATGTTATACCAATTAACAACTCAATATGTATTTATATATTTGTGTTACTTTAATATTTATATTGGTTCTCGTTCATTCAATATCCTTGGTAGTAACCTCTTCAACTGTCTTAACCTTCTCCTTCATCTTATCTCACTCTAGCACCATCACGGCATCACCATGTTTCCATCCTTTTCTCATTCAACTTCTCCCATTGCCTGCAAATCCACATCATCTGCCAACATAGCCAAGTTCCTGTCTAGGGGTGCTCACGGGTTAGGTTGATCGGGTTGAAGGCATTTCAACATCCCAACCCAATGTTGACGGTTTGAGAATTTTCAACCCAACCCAACCCAACCCAACTCGTTCGGGTTGGTCGGGTTGTGTTTAAACAAAGTAAAAACAATATTGAAAACATAAAAATAAGGAAAAATTTCTTTGAAATACGATCTATAATTCAAAAGAATATACGAGCTCATCAAATATTTAGGTATTAGATATAACTTTCTAATAATGTCCTTTTATGAGTTCCATTGCAGGTTATTGCCAAGTTGTTTTTGGTAACTTATACATATTAAAGGGCAATATAAATAACTTTAGAGAAGTCGCTAAAACGTTTATCAGGTTATCGAGTTGGTCGGGTTACTTCGAGCCTAGCCCAATGTAACACCCTCAAATTTGGAAAGAGCAACTAATTAAAATTTTCGATATTACATCAAGTAAAGGATAAATCTTCTTCTTATAAATCAAAACTGGATACACTTCCAAAACAAGTAAAAGATAAATCTTCTTCCTATAATCCATATGTGCAAAAACATCACCGAAAACATGGATACTAAAACTCAATACCCAAAACAACACATTTCGGTGACAGGGGAGACCCGAATTCCATCGAATGTGGCGGGCACACAAAGTTAAGCCACTTATCAATGTTCTTGAGCTTCACATAGAGTCATGGATCCCCGTATACAGCTCCCTACCGATCAACCACCGCAAGATACCCAAATGACCCTAGTGTCTACTCGAGCTCTAGATGAGTGTCACGACAAAAGCCACAAGTCCCCATATACGGCTCTGTAGAGCACCATCACAAGCATACATAAAAACATGACTTGGGGACCACTCACTAGACTTCAAATGCGGATACTAAAATTCCACGATGAGTAACCAGACTGGATTACACGGGAATCGAGTTCAACCACCATGATCTATACCTTGAGCCCTCTGCTAACCATAAATATTTCCATTCCCAAACAGGGATAAAGTTCCCAATTAAACCAACTGACTGACTCGTATGCGTATGGATCAAATGCATTACATTCTAAAACGCTACATGACTCCAGCGAATGAACTAACGCATTCAAAACATGTAACGTTTCAAATAAGATGCAACCAAGTACACCATACGTCAACGACTCCTTATCGAGCTACTAAAACTGAATAAATACTCCAAAGACTTATCTGAGTATAAATCAAGCCCCAAAAGGCATAATAAACGTTTGGCTAAAATACGTGAGCCAATATGGCTACATAAACCAAATTACATCTTTTCCCAAAATTTGTCTCTCAAATCACAATTGGCCTTCGGCCCAAACCAAAAAGGTTTACAATTTCTAAAATGTTCACAAGGCCGAGAATGACCAAAAATCAAAGGACTCACACATTCATACCTTTAAAACGTCCCATTTCATAAACGGTGCATATTTCCAACAAACACCAAAAATGCATTTTTGACCAAATAATCTCCATTTATGTAATAAACCATCAAACACTTTCATTTATGACTTATTTTATCAAAATGCCCAAAAATCCCAAACATGCATTCAAACAGAAGCACATCAAACTTCTTCTCATTTGGTCAAATCCCGTTTTGGTCATAACTTCTTCGATATAGCTCCGTTTTCGCTACGGAAAGAACCGTTGGACTCCTAGTTAAATCATTCATCCATTCAAACTATAAAATTAAAGATTCAAGCCTAAAAATCAAAAATCTAATTTAACCAATGAAATTTCGGGGTGTTACAAATCATACCTCGATTTGACCAAAAACTGATCGATCCTTCAAAACCTTCTCTTCTTCACCCTGCTCTATCTCTGCACTTTTCTCTCTTAAGTCGGTCTAAACTTTTCACAGTATAAGATATGAAACAAATATCTGAGGTTTAGGTTATATATAACCAAGTTTCAAATAACCCCCCTGAACTTTGGGTCTCGTTTAACTTTTCACCCAACTTCCAAAATTTAATAAAATTTCGGATCCGGATATTAAAATTTTGGATCCGGATATTACAATCTTCCCCCCTTAAGAGAATTCCGTCCCCGGAATTCTATCGCCAAACAAATGGGGATACTGAGATTTCATGTCTGCCTCTACTTCCCACGTGGACTCTTGTCCTTGGTGAAATTTCCACTGAACTTTCACTAATCGAATCTCCTTGTTTCTCAACTTCTTTACTTTGAGGTTCGTAATTGCTACGGCCTCCTCAATATAACTTAATTTTTCATCTCCCTGAATATCTTCTAAGGGAACTACTACATCTGATTCTGCTAAACACTTCTTCAAATTTGACACATGAAATGTGGGATGAATCCCACGCAAACTTTCTGGTACATCAAGTTCATAAGCCACTTCACCAACACGTCCCGTGATGATAAATGGTCCAACAAACCTTGGTCTCAACTTTCCTTTCTTTCCAAATCTGACTACCCCTTTCCAGGGCGAAACTTTCAACATTAACTTGTCTCCTATCTGAAACTCTATCGGTTTCCTTCGCTTATCAGCATACATTTTCTGACGATCTTGAGCAATCTTTAATCTTGCTTGAATCTGGTCGACTTTATCAGCTGTTACCTGTACTATTTCTGGTCCCGCTAGCTATCTTTCACCCACCTCATTCCAACATAAAGGTGTTCTACATTTACGACCATACAAAGCTTCGAACGGAGTCGCTTGTATGCTAGCATGATAACTATTGTTGTAGGAAAATTCAATCAACGACAAATGAATTTCCCACGAACCTTTGAAATCAATAACACATGCACGAAGCATATCTTCCAATGTCTGAATGGTTCTCTCACTCTGACCATCAGTTTGCGGATGATAGGCCGTACTCAGCTTAAGTTGAGAGCCTAATTCCCTTTGCAAACTTCTCCAGAAAGCTGACGTAAAACGAGCATCTCTGTCTGACACAATTGACGACGGTACTCCATGTCTGGTTACTATCTTGTCGATATACAATCGAGTCAATTTCTCTAGTGAGTACGTCTCCTTGATAGGTAGGAAGTGAGCTGATTTTGTGAGTCGATCCACTATCACCCAAATAGCATCATGCCCCTTAGGTGATCGCGGTAACCCAGTAACAAGATCCATCGTAATCTCGTCCGACTTCCAAACTGGAATTTCTAACGACTGAAGCTCCCCATAAGGTCTCTGATGCTCAACTTTAACTTTCAAACATGTGAGACATCGTTCAACGAAGTGAGCAATATCTTTCTTTAAACGTGGCCACAAATAGCTTTGTTTCAGATCTCTATACATCTTGTTGGTTCCCGGATGTACTAAGTAACGTGATTTATGCGCTTCTTCCAATACTTTCTGTCGCAGTTCTCCTGCTTTTGGAATCCATACTCTCTTATTGAAGCACTTTACTCCGCGATTGTCAACTACTAACGAGTTAACAATTCCAACTATTCTTTCACTTTTTAAATTTTTCTTTGACGCTGCTTTTTCTTGATACTTTATAACTTCTTCTAAGAAATTAGAAACAACATCAACTCGATATGCCACAACTTCTGTTATTTCTCCATGCTCCTTATGACTTAGAGCATCTACTACTACATTGGCCTTGCCTGGATGGTACAGAATATCACAGTCATAATCGCTTAACAACTCCATCCACCTACGTTGCCTCATATTAAGCTCATTCTGATTGAAAAGATATTGAAGGATCTTGTGATCTGTGTAAATCTGACACTTGATCCCATACAGGTAATGCCTCCAAATTTTCAAAGCAAAGACTACCGCTACCAACTCTAAATCATGTGTTGGGTAATTCTTTTCATGTTCTTTCAACTGACGAGATGCATAAGCAATTACCTTGCCTTCTTGCATTAACACACATCCCAGACCCAACTTTGAAGCATCGCTATAAATTACGAATCCTTCCGTTCCGTTGGGTAGAGACAAGACAGGAGCACTACTTAGACTCTCTTTCAATTTACTGAATGCTTCTTTCTGAGCTTCCGCCCATACAAACTTGACATTCTTTCTAGTTAACGCTGTTAGTGGCGTAGCTATCCTTGAAAAGTCCTGGATGAACTTTCTATAATAACCCACCAATCCTAGAAAACTTCTTACTTCTGATGGTGTTTTCGGTGCTTCCCACCCTTTAATGGCTTCAATCTTAGTTGGATCAACCTTAATCCCATCATTCGACACCACATGACCTAGAAACTGAACTTCTTTCAGCCAAAATTCACATTTTGAGAACTTGGCGTACAATTTCTCTCGTTTAAGCAATTCTAAAATCGCTCTTAAATGAGTTTCATGATCTTCTTTGGAACGTGAATAGATCAGTATATCATCTATAAAGACTATGACATACTTATCTAAAAACGGACTACACACTCTATTCATCAGATCCATGAAAGTTGCTGGCGCATTGGTCAAACCAAATGGCATAACTAGAAACTCATAATGTCCGTACCTCGTACGAAATACAGTCTTAGGTACATCCTCCTCCCATACCTTCAACTGGTGATACCCAGATCGTAGATCTATTTTCGAAAAGTAACTCGCTCCTTGAAGTTGATCAAAAAGATCGTCAATCCTGGGAAGCGGATACTTATTTTTAACAGTCAACTTATTGAGCTCACGGTAATCTATGCACATTCTCATAGACCCGTCTTTCTTCTTAACAAACAATACTGGCGCTCCCCATGGTGAGGTACTAGGGCGAATAAACCCCTTGTCTAACAACTCCTGCAGTTGAGTCATCAATTCTTTCATCTCTGCTGGTGCCAGTCTATACGGTGCTCTTGCAATTGGCGCTGCTCCGGTTACTAAATCAATACGAAATTCCACTTGCCGATCAGGAGGCAAAGTGGTTAAGTCTTCCGAAAATACTTCTGGATATTCACTTACTACCGGAACTGACTCTAATCCCTTCTTCTCCTTCTTAGCATATGTTACATAAGCTAAGAACCCCACACACCCTTTTACTAAACATCTCTTAGCCTTAATCATTGAAATCAAGCACGACTTTCTATCCCTCCAATCTCCAAACACTACTATCTCTTCTTTACCTGGTTGCGTTATACGAATCAATTTCTTATTGCATACTATATGAGCATCATTAGACGCCAACCAGTCCATTCCCACAATGACATCAAATTCTCCCATACCCATCGGGTACAGTCGAAGTGGAAATGAATGTCCATTGATGACAATACTACTCCCATCATACACCTCTTCCACTAATATTTGACTATTATCGGCCACTTCTACTTTCAATTCATGCCTAAGCTTGTTAGGTTTCTCATTCAATTTATGCACAAAATTTGGAGACACAAACGAACAATTTGCGCTTGAATCAAACAATACTTTTGCATAATTCGAATCTATAAAGAAAGTACCTGTCACTACATCAGGTATCTTCGCCGCTTCTTCTGCTGACATATTGAAAACTCTAGCCCTCGCTTTAGCTGGCTCCACCTTTTTCTCACCTCCCTTTTTCTACATATCCTCCGACCGATCCCTTTTTCAACTGTGGACAATTAGTCCTGATATGATCAGGAGATCCACACTGATAACAAGACCTCAAATTCTGGCAATCCCGAGCCAAATGCCCAATCTTCCCGCACTTATAACAGCCCTCTTGATCAATCTTACATTCTCCTTTATGTCTTCGGTTACATTTGCTACAGGGCTTACTTTCAAACTTATTAACAGAACGCTGATCAAACTTTGCAGACTTAAACGGTTTGGAGTCACGAACCGTTCCTTCCCATTTTCTTTTATCTCCACTTCTTTCTGTAGCTTATCTATTCTTTTCTTTCTCTCTCATTTCAGCTGCATTTACTGCCACTTGAAAAGTAGACGGTTCCTTGTTCGAGACAAATTCGCGAATATCACTTCTCAATCCAAAGACGAAACGTTCTACTCTTCTTTCTTCATTAGGCACATAAATTCCTGCAAATCTAGACTTCTCAATAAACTTTGTAGTATATTCTCGAACTGACATTCCCTTCTGCTCTAAACTCAGAAACTCTTCTTCCAACTTTTTAACTGCCGCCAAAGGGCAAGACTGTGCTTTAAATCTTTTCACAAACTCACCCCAAGAAATTTCTTTAGCTACCACCGAACTTTGTCCTCCGGCTTCAACATCCCACCACATTACCGCTTCATCTTTCAGCATTGACAAAACATAGACTACTTTATCTTCTTCAGTACACTTACTAGTATCAAATGCTAGCTCCATACCTTTTACCCATCTTAATGCTATCACTGGATCACATTCCCCTTTATAAGTAGGAGGCTTGCAAGCAGCAAATTCCTTAAAACTACATCCTCTCCCAACTACAGCTTTAACTGACACAATGGGGTTTGACTGAGGGTGACTACCCTCTCCAGTTACTGGTGATTCTGCTACCTCAGTCACTACTTTATCTTCACTCTTTTCTTTACTTGACGAAACTTCATTAGTATGCTAAGCCAATAAAGCGTTCAACGTTTCTTGTAATTTTCGCATTTCTGCAGTGAAGGTTTCTTGTGTAACAAAACCTTGCGTTCTACCTCCACCACGGTTTCCTGTCTGTTTTCGACCCCTCACAGAAGCCGAACTTTCTTGATGAGAAGTTTCTTGCTCAACTCTTACCTCTACACTTTCATCTTGACGAATACCACGACTCGTCTTCCCGCCTCGAGTTCCCACATTGGAAACCCTTGCCTGAGTTGTTGCTTTCTGAACTGTCTTACCTTTAGGTCGACCGCGACTCTTTCCTTGGATAGCAGTCGGATTGACAACAGTCATTCGCTCTTCGGCAACGACTTCATTATCTGGCTCAATTTCAGGATTCAGCATAGACCTACTCCTTGTCACTCGCTCAGACATACTTCTGATAAGAAGAAACATAAGATATTCAATCTAACATGTTACACATTACGGCAGTTTAAGAACAAGCATGTACTTGTAAATTCACAATTACACTGGCCAGATGGAATTCCAAATTTACCTTACATGCTAGTCCTTACTACCTTAATGTTATCTTCCTACGGTCTTCCTACTACTCAGTTGTTCTTCTACTTTCTCAGTTTAAGTCTAGGCCCATCTGGTCACCTAGATCCCTTAAACTAATGCTCTGATACCAATTGTAATAACCTGAACATTTATACATACAATAAAATAACATTTCTGTCTAAATACTTCTCCAGGCTTACATTTCAGAGTAAGGTTTACAACTATCACTTATTACACAACTGAGTCAAAAAGTAAACTATTGCAGGAAGTCTTCTATCTCCTGGAAATAGCTCACATCTTCTCCTTACCCTTATTTGTACCTGCTACCTTTCGATAACCTGAAACATGATTATAATTTTGAAATAGCGAGGGTTAGACCAATGGTCTAGTGAGTCCCCTCCAATCACTACTGCAACAGTTCAAATATTAATTAAAACATTTAAACAAAGCTTTATATCTCAAAAACATAACCTGCTCTTTTAATCAAAAGTTAAAATACTTTATGCTTCGCAGGTATAACTCAATCTACTGGCCATCACTGACCACTTTTTACGCTTCGCAAGAGTACCTTAAGCTACTAACCAACATTGTCGTCAAAGACGGTATGTCTGTCTCGCACTGCCTTATTTTAGGGACATACCCTAATGGCATAAACGGGTCACACTCCCCGGTACGAGCAGGCGGGTCACACTTCTCGACTTAGGTCAGACTTCTGACTCAAATGTATGCATACACCTAGTCCTGACTATATATAAAACAAGTTTATATAAACTGAGCATAAATATGCCAAACTGATTAAATCAACCTTTTTCAATAAATCTGCATAACTTTCAATACTATAAACGTGCAGTTTATAAAACCCACATTTATCAAATAACTGTCAAAATCATAAAAGATTTAGTTTGAAAGACTCACCTCTGATTCTTCTTGATTAAACTCTGACTTCTACTGATTAACACCACCTACGATGGTATTAAAAACAAAGTTAAGCTAACTTGCAACTAACACTCTTTCTTTCTATAAACTCATCAAATACAATCTACTGTTATTATCCCGGTCGAAACCACTCTGATCAAAACCTCTTAGGACCGATTAACATTATACCGGTCGGTTCACTACACCGGTCGAGCAATACGGGTCAACACTCCTTACCGGTCGACACAACTTACCGGTCGGTTGAAATATACTGGTCGATCTTGGTCCTAGTCGATTACACCTTATCGATCAATTACACCGGTCGAAGGACCGATCAACACAATATACTCTATATAGGTCGACCTTTACCGGTCAAGCAACTATACCGGTCAATATCTATATCGGTCGACACCTTCTTCCCGGTCCTAAACCGGTCGACCTTTACCGGTCAAGCAACTATAGCAGTCGGTTTTTTGAGCACCCCTGTTCCTGTCCACTTGGTTAAGCAGACTGGTTGGCCCTGATTGGGTACCTTTCACTTTGTCTACAATCAAACATTATAAGTGTAGAGTCTAACTATTGTTATATAGTTAATCAGTAGTTTAATGATGGTCTAATATCATATAGTTCATATAAATTGTAACACCCCGATTTTCGTAAAGTATCGTTTCAAGTAAATACAGAAATCGGTGATTTTAAGGGAAAAATAAGATATAGGATTTTGGACTTGAATCCTAGATTTTATAGCCTTGGTGGATGAAGGATTCAATTACGAGTCCAACGGTTCTTTTCGGAGCAAAATCGGAGCTATAACGAAGAAGTTACGGCCAAAACAATGAACGGGAAGAAAATCGGCCGGACAGTGCACTACGCGACTTGTGCCGCGATTTAGATCCACTCGAGCGACTTAGGGGAAGCGGGAGACTTATGCCATGACTTATGACCGCGTGGTAAGTCGCGAAACGCCTTGTTCGAGCATAAAACCCGATTTTCAGCCTTAGAACTTCATTTCTTCATAACTTTTTCATCTCAACTCCGTTTTTAGTGATTCAAGTTGCCATGGTTTCGTTTTTGAGATCTTTTACAGGATATAGCAAGATATTTGAAGTTGATTGGAATATCAGAGAGTATTTTGTGGTGGTAAGTTCCTTATCTCTCTTAATGTGAAGCTAGGGTTTGATGGTTTCATCCTTTCCCCTTTTATCCATCAACTTGGGTGTGATTTTGATGACTTGTGTGGTGAAGGAGATCTTGTAGATGTGTTGGATCTAAGATCTAGGGAGGTTTCTTGGTGATTCAAGCCTTCATCAATGGAGATTCAAGTTTTGGGGGTAAAATCTAGATTTAACCTAAATCTAGCGAGGTGAGTTCAAGTTGATTTGTGAAAACGGTGTACATGCCAAAATGTTACTTTAAAGTGTTTGTGTTTTACATTAAATTGTTAACTGCTGATAAGTCTTGGTTATTTGAAAATGATTAACTTTATAAACTTATATAACCCACATCTTTGGGACTTTTGGGCATTTTGATAAATGTGTCATAAATGAAGGTGTCTTGATGATTTATTGCATACATAGATATTGGTCAAAAATGCACTTTTAGTGTTTGTTGGGTTTTATGCATGATTCATGAAATGGGATGTTTGAAAATACGAATGTGTGAGTCCTTGGTGTTGGTCATTCCCGATCTTAGGAACATTTTGGAAATTGTAAACCTTTTAGTTTGGGCCGAAGGCTAATAGTAATCTGAGAGTCAAAGATTTTGGGAAAAGAAGTATTTTGGTTCGTGTAACCTTTTTGACTCGTGTATTTTAGTCAATCGTTCATTATGCCTTTTTGGGGCTTGGATTACCCTCAGATGAGTTTTGGAACATTTGTTCAATCTTGGAAGCTCATTAAGGAGCCTTGATCGTATGGTTTACTTAGTTGCACCTTATTTAGGAATTACATGTTTTGAGTGCGTTGTCATTCTTTTGAGTCATGTAACGTTTTGATCGTAATGCATTGGATCCATAGGCATAGAGGTCGGTTTATCATGTAAATGCGGGATGAGGTCCCCGAGTTGTAATTTGGAAATAGGCATTGGTGATACGATGTAAGTTTCCAAATGAACAAGCGTGTCAAGGATGGTGAGGTCCCAAGGTAAATATCCATGAATAGGGTTGAACTTGGTGATTCTTTGGAAGTAAAGATCCATGAATAGGGTTGATGTTCAAACGGCTAAAGATCCATGAATAGGGTTGATGCCTATGATGACTAAAGATCCATGAATAAGGTTGATGTCTACCTTGACTAAAGATCCATGAATAGGGTTGATGTCAATGGTTGCCCATCCTTGAAGTTATGTTTATAACATAGATACGTGGCTTATCTTTATGTGCCGCCACATTCGATGGAATCGGGTCTTCCCCGTCACCGAAATGTGTTATTTTGGGTCTTATATTTTGGTATCCATATTTTCGGTGACATTTTATATGTATGGGTTTTACCCATGATTTTTATGAGTTGGTTAATATGTTCCACCCGTGTTTGGGTGTTTCGGGAAATAAGTTTTATCTACGTTTTTATAAATTGGGAGTTCAATTTCTATTTAATGCTTTGAGTGAGTTTTGGGTTGAATTTACTCTAAGAAAGAATATTTTATGTTGGGGTATTCGTCTTTAAAATGTGCATATTTGGAAAATGAGTCGCCTCATATTAATACTAATCATTTTGGAAAATTATGGTTTAAATGATAATCTTTACTATTAACATTAAGTATTCATATATATTGAAAACTCTTGAACTCACTAGACGTTAGCCTAATCTTTTTATTTGTCGGCATGTGCATCAGATTTTGGATGAGGGGACAGGGTTCTAGCATTTCTGTGAAGTAATGAGTGCTAGATGGTCGTGCAAAAGTGAGTGGCTTGGTGAAGTCTTCCGCATTAGTCTTTGAGAAGAGCAATTGTTATTGGGTTCTAGTAACACCCGACCTCTAATTAGTCTTTGTGTAAGACTTTATTAATATTGTTGTTGGTTAGACCTAGTTTAATATTTCATATATGAATTTGTTATAGGAGGTCTTGTCTATTTTGAGGCATTATTGAAAATTTTAAATTAGTCGCTCTTACCAAATTTGGGGGTGTTACATAAATCAAAGGTGTATCTTTCAATAACAATATGAACTTGAGGATCCATGTCATATGACAAAATCACAAATCACAGTTGAAACCTTATTAAACCACAATAAATATCACTATACCAAGAACCAATATTAAACCACTTTAGATAGGTAAGAAGGCAAATTAGGTGAATTGCAGTTGCTGCCCTTATTCTTAAATAAGCTATGGTATAAGACTATAAGTTGAGTCTTGTGAACTCCACACATTAAATTAAATCATTTACCCAACCACCTATAAAACCCACGAGCACAACTTAACAAAATGACATTCAAGGGAACGATACCTGAAGATAACATGTTCCCATTTAAGCTAAAGAGAAAACAATTTGCAATTCGGCTTAGCTTTTCTATGACAGTAAATAAAGCTCAAGGACAGACAATTCCGAATGTAACCGGAATCAGTATTCTCACAGGGGCAACTCTACGTGGCGTTGTCCAGAGGGATATCACGCGGCAATACGAAGGTGTTAGTGAAGCCTGCGAAAAAATTCAATCGTGTTGGAGTCTACACATAAAACACCGTCTATCAAAAAGTTTGACGTGATGACTAAGGTATAATAAACATTTATAATATTACACATTTGGTACAATATGTGTATTAAAATCATTGTGTGTTTTTTGCAGGACATATTCACGGATGAGTGCTTGACGAAAACTAAACAACATTTTGGATATATGGATATGCATTATTTTGCAGATGATTGTATTTATGTTTGTTCAGTCAATAATTTCAAATTTTGTAATAAGTTTTGATTATATGGGTTTGGAAGTTCAATACTCATGTATTTATTTTTTCCAATATATCTTTCTAATACACCATATTAACCTTCAATTTTATATATTAGTTGACTTGTAAATTAATCATGCAAACTCATGAAATAAAATCGAAAGTGATAGAGAAACATGATTCAGGACTAAACCAATGTTTCAGAATTGTGATTCACCCGTGCTGCATCGTGCGAGTACACAACTAGTGTGTGTGTGTATATATATATACATACATATATATAGGGGAGTGATCATTTGAAAACCACTATTATATTACAAGCTTTATAAACCATTTTCCACCAATCATTGAATTTCTTGTATTTTTTATATATTTTTAATTTCAAGGTCATAATTGTCATTTTGATTAAGAAGATTTAAATTAGGTAGTTATCCAATTTCATTAATAATTGATATATTCCATTTTTTACCCGTTTAAATATGGAAATATAGGTTTTTTATTTTTTAACAATTTGCCGGTTGTAACATAGTATTGAGATTTGGAATATATTTAAAAAAAATGCAGTTTTTTATGTGATTTAACAATTTTTCTGGGTTTAATGGATTTTGAATATATTTTCAAAAAAAAATGCATTTTTCCATTTTTTAAAAACAATTTTGCGAGTTTAAAGGATTTTGAGATTTGGATTACATTGAAAATATAAGGTTATCATTTGAATTGTATGGTTTTTATCCTTCTTGTTCATCGATCAAACTATGAAGAATAATGTTGAAGTTGTTTCACTTAATGAAATACATGTTAGCGACGTATTCTATAACGATGAAACTGATTCACCATGGAACTTAGTTAGTTCATAAATTTTGCATATGGAAATTAGTTAGTTCATAACTTTTTTCTACATTAAACTTTGTACATCTTCATTCAAACGTACGACTTTGATTTTCTCAACGACCTTCTTCGTTCTTGGTTATCTTTGTTGGTGAAACTGTTTCACTTTTCATGCATGTGGGCGTTCTTGAAATTCCACATTTCGGAATATTGGCATGTGATTCTCTTTGTGGATTTCTACTTACCTCTTCCTTTCCTCCTACTAACTCATTTCCTGTATATCACATAATATATTAAAACCATATATATTTGAATAATTCAAATCCAAATATTTTCATTTGTTGATGAACTTAGGGGCCGTTTACTCAATGGTTACCGGATAAGCGCTTACTAATATCATTTACCTTATTGATTGATATAGAATGGATGAAGAATCTTACCCGGTAAAAAATAAGGCAAGGGCCAAGAGTCTTACTTGATAAGTGTGGGAAAAAACTCTTAAATCATGATATAAAGCTACGGTTCATCGTGCCCCAAGTGTATTGTTTAAGTTTGTCCATCCTTAAATTATGATATAAAGCATTCCCAAGGGGAAAGGAAAAAACCCTAATTTCGTTGTGTATTTTTTGTACGAATAAAACCCAACTTTATATGAACTAGGGTTTCAGAAACTGAAGTCCCTTACCATCTAGGTTTGAACACCCAAAATCTCTTTCTTGTATGTGCGTATAAACTAAAAACGTGTATGTATAAGAAATTAACTCCAACAATGGTGTTTTGATCGGCTTCGATTTCTCGTTTCACCTTTCTACTTTTATTGCTAGTATTCGCCTCTGTTGAAGCCTTGATTTCATTACCTTCTTCATCCAAAGGATTATTAATTTGCAATGTTAGTGAAGTTGGAGAAGGTGTGCTTCTTCATTAATCTTTCGCTTCGTTTACGACTTGTAAGATGAAGAGTTAAATCTTCAAAGTCGATTTGATGAATCAATCGGGGAACGACGAAATCCTTGAATGTTACCTCCATCTAGGCGAATCATTCTTGATGAAATAGTTGACGATGTTCTTGGAATTTTGGTAACCAGCCATTAATTGATTTCATCAACGGTAAATAGTAGGGTTGCAAAGTTTGTAATATAAGAGTGGTTTGCAAATGAAACCACCTATGTAAGGTCTCTCTTTTTCGCGTTTACAACTTTCGCCAGGATTCCGTTTGGTGCATTTAACCTCCACCTTTGCAGAATTAAGGAACTTGTTATTGTCAATGAATCTGGCATCCACAATCATCATCATCATCATCATAACTCCAACCCAAAATGCAACTGCTGCAACTTTCCTCATTTTCTTCAAATCCTACAAAATAAAATTAATCTTTTTCTAATTAATTTTGAAATTGATGATGTGGTTAATTAATTAATTAACGCGCGTACATACATACGTACATTATTGATGACAATCCATGCATGCATGGTTAAGAAAGGACGAATATTTAGGGTCTAATCTCCGAATACCGACTACTTGAGATCAATGAATATGAATTAATTAGCACGTATGAATGATCAGTTCAGAATCTTTGAATTATGATGTTCTTTTATGTGTGAATTAATTAATCGCCTTTGATTGTAAATAGATTTGTACTACAGAAGTATAAAGAAAAATTGAAACGAACGTTATATAGTTTTTTTATTTAAATATTTTTATATAATAAATAAAACTCATATCACCAAAAAAAGAAGAAGAGGTTATCCAATATTATTATGATTATATATATAGTTGTTATTTTATTTCCTTTTTAGGTGATAGAAAGTGAAACACCATCCTAACTCCTAAGTGAAGTCATCTACCTTATAAGCAAAGGCCATTAATGTCTTTTACAAGTACAGTAACAACAACTACAAAAAAGGTTGTTTTCGAGTTTCAAAGGTCAAGTTGGAAGGTCGAATCACAAGCTTTTTGGGGACGAAAACCTCATTTTGTGATTTCATTTGTTATCTCGAATCACAACCGTCAATACTATCTAAATTCATCATGTTGTATCGCTATAGTTATTCAACACACATTTTTTCAGAATGCTAATGTACATAAAACAGCTAAAATAATAAGGAATTTAAACCACAAAAACAAAGTGATTCTCCTAAAGGAACTATGTAAAGCGCTTACATCGAAATGTAGCTAACAACCTACTAATCTAAATCAAATCTAAAAGTTTAGATTAGAAATGTCGCTACAATCACCAAAATAATTCTATTAATTAAATCACTCCGCTAAATATCACCAAAGGTCGATATCCCCAAAAATGCCTTTACCGGCACCAACATTCCGCTCAAGCAATTGTGGGTCTGCCATCTAGAGATCCTGATACACATGTCATATAAGAAAAAATGTTAGACTTATGCCTTGTGTGCTCAAACAGTTAAAGAAATATATCATAAAATATTTAAACAAAAAATATATCCTTAACCAAGTCAACCATTTTAAATTCAAGAACATGAAATTAAAATACATCTTGCGATGACGAGAGAGATCCGATTTTACATTGATAGTGAAGGAACACAAAACTAAGCCACATATCTATGTTATATGAGCATCACTACGAATAAATCACTACTAAAATAAATCGTATTACCGACGGCTGAAACAGTCGGTAGACCGTCGGAAAAAGGCTTTTTAGCGACGGTTTTGTGACGGGAATGATCGTTGGTAAAAAGTTGGTCGGTAATATTCAACGACGGTTTTCCGACGACAACTACCGACGGTTCCAGTTACCGACGGTTTTCCGACGGTATTTACTTATTAAAAATAAATATAAAATGAAATGAAAAAAACAATCGTCGGTAAGCCGTCGGTATTTCACTAATTTTTCCGACGGTTTTCCGACGACTTATTAAAAATAAATAAAAAATAAAATTAAAAAGATACCGTTGGTAGGCCGTCGGTTTGCCGTCAGTAAATACCGACTGTTTTTTGCCGTCGGTATTTCACATTTTTCTAGTAGTGAATGATTATTAAGTTCAACCATCCATTATCTATAACTTAATGAGTCATCAAGTTCAACCACTCATGATCTATAGCTTGAGATCTCTAAAGATCCTAGATAGGCTCGTTCACTAGAAATTACATTATATTGGTCAATAGCCGATGCCCGACTCCAAGGGCCCATACTATATTGTCTATGAAGACCCAATGCCTATTTCAAGTTACAATACAAGCGTTCATCCCCTTTAAACCAATAAAACCGACACTTATACATATGGGTTCATTGCATTACAGTCTAATGTACCATAAATTCTAGATATACCAAAAAGCCTTTGGTCTAGCGATAAAAGAGCATTCGGCCTCCTATGAGGTCAAGGGTTCAAACCTCACCAAATGTGTGGAGGGTGTGAGAGTTTATTTGTTGCATTTGTCGTATATAAATATTATATACTTAAAAAAAACTTCTAAATATGGCAAACCATATCAAACACATAAATATTTGTGTACAATAAGTTCTCAAGTGGAAAGTCGCGCTAGCCACTGTTTCTCCTCTTCTCCGAGCTGCACTACTTGTTCACCCTTACAGAAGTTTGGGCGATTTTTCCCGTGGCCAAGTTGCTCGGAACCCTGGAGCCCCTCTTTTCTACCAAATTTTGATTTTTAATAATCTAAGACATACCAAGGCGGTAAAAAACACGGGTGTTACAACTAGCTCTTAGAATTTCGCTAGGCATGAACCCTAAATGACTCGTGAAATTAAAAGATTTTGAAACCAAAACCCTTAGGAAGGGGTGGATGTAAGAAGACCAGATAGAGTGTATGTGCATCCGCTCTACCATGCCGACATAGTGGAATTTTTTTTGTAGTCTTAAAGGTGTCCTGATTTTAAATTGGTGTGTGCTTCATTATTTGACAAAAAATGGTTGTGTTCCACTTGTAGGTGTTATTGCATGTGGCTTTATAGGTTGTAAGTTTGAATTATTTTTACTCTTATTAAATTTTTTGGTAACAATAGCAGTAAATACGGAAAAAGTTAAGGAAAACCTCAATTGTATGGCTAAAAACCAGTTGCCATTTCTAATGAACCCGAAAATTTTATAATTAATTTTTGTTTTATTAGAGTAATCTACTATTTTCGTCCATGTGGTTTGTTGTTTATTGCTACTTTTACCCCGGTCTTTAAAAATTGTTTTTCTTTACAACCGCGTGAGTTTTTGGGTCAGCTTACGTGCACTGACAACCTATATTTTTAAAAAGATTTTCAATCAAAAAGGTCATGTTGGAAATAATTGGACCTATAAACTTCTATAATAAATACACCAATTATTTTATGTTAATTATTTTGTTGGTTTGTTTATTAAAAAATATTTTATTATAAATTTTGCAATTAAACTATATGTTCTAATAATCATTTTCTTAAAATAGATTACAAATTATAATATTATTCTTAATAACTTAATGTATATTAAATTGATAAGTAAATTATGTTTAACATTTTTTTAACTGTAAATTATTAAAATATATATTATAAATTATAAAATAATTGTTGAAAGGCGATGGAGATCACTTTTACAATATATTGACATTACATTGGTGTGAGGTTGATTGCAAAACTAATGTGACAATTTTAAAAGATGAATGACATTACTTTGTTGTCGATGGTCTTACCCCATCAACGTTATTTATAAAAAAAAAAAAAATAGAAGGAATTACGGATTTGGTTCATGAGGGTTGGGATCTCTTACAAATTTGTTACAAAGTATTACATAGTAAGCCCCTGATATATGTAATTTGTGTTGGATTTGATACTTCCCTCTAACGGTCGTTCATATATCTGTTAAATCAGATAGCAAAATGACAAGTTTATCATTTGTGATGAAATCATAATGACGTCGCATAATAATTTTTAATTATATATCGATAATTTTATTTTCTTACTTACCACCAATGACCCTTCACCTACCACAAGCCAATTTAATTAAACAGAAAGATAATAAATCTCAATAACATGAATATATAGACATAAACATGTATCATAAAATTTTAACATAAACAATAATCTTTTACAACATAAACATATATCATAAAATTATAACATAAACAATAATCTTTTACGAATCATTCAAAAATTTGGTGATACAAACCTTAAGACCTAAATCAAACTCTAAAATTAAAACCTTAGTCTAAATAAAACCCAAACCTTTACAAAACCATTGACAATTGGAAACAAATATACACGAGGAGAGAGGGAGATGGGTTTTAGATCTGCGACATCATTGCCGCCAAAAACTCCTTACATCGTTTGAGTTTAAGATATGCATCGTCACATATCTGCATAGTCTGAGTTTCCGATGGTGACGGCTCAAGATGATTTTTGATTTATTTAGGTTCAAAGTTCATGTTTTCTAAGTTGATGATGTGAGCCAAGGGGTGAATAATCGGGTCTTATTGTTCCTGGAAGTCCATAACCGGATCAACATGGGGTATCACGCTTAAACGCACAAAACTTTTGATGTGGGTCTTCGCTTCAGGCTCACGACATGTTGATTCGAAGCTTAGAACAACGACCAAGGGGCCTACCAAATTTTTGAGGACAAAAAAACGTTGTTTAAACATGTTTGATACACTTTTGTGCTTTTTTGCTATTTTCTATCTGTTTGGGCTTTTATTTTTGGTCCATCATCTCTTTTCAGGCTTGTTTATTTTGGATCTCTTTATTTAAAAGTTGCTTGTGAGAAGTGGATGGTCACTTAGTCAATAAGAGAAAATCGCCTTTTCCATCCAAAATTTGGCTTATCTATGTATTCGAATTTGAGCCTAAAGCTTGGCATTCGTTGAATCAACAAGCTTTAGAAGAGGTGATCCCTAGGTAGTTGCATTAGTTGGTTTCTCGATTAGATAGAGGGAATGAGTTTTTCAGGCTTGTTTATTTTGGATCTCTTTATTTAAAAGTTGCTTGTGAGAAGTGGATGGTCACTTAGTCAATAAGAGAAAATCGCCTTTTCCATCCAAAATTTGGCTTATCTATGTATTCGAATTTGAGCCTAAAGCTTGGCATTCGTTGAATCAACAAGCTTTAGAAGAGGTGATCCCTAGGTAGTTGCATTAGTTGGTTTCTCGATTAGATAGAGGGAATGAGTTTGTATTTTTGTAAGGGAGTGGGGTGCTTGTGATGGAGGAGGCGTCTAAGTTGGAGTTGTAAGGTCTAAGGTGCCGATGAGAGGTGGTCGGTCGGTCGGTGGGACCTAGATCCTCACACAGAGTCGTAAATGTGTGTGTTAATTTAGATATATACTCTATTTATCTATACTATATTATAAAGCACGGATAAAATTAAAACTCTTAAATACAAATTATTAGGTACAAGATACCATTATTTTATGAAAGATTTTAAAACTATCTTAATTTACAGGTATCAAAGCACAAGATACATATTACTACTGCAGACTTCTAACACCCACCAATTTTGTATTTGCAGGGCCTTCCTTTTATGTAGATCTTTCCATGTATCAGTATTAATTAATATATTATATTACTATAATTTTGTTTTAATTATATTATTAAATATGTAATTAGTTATTTTGTCTAGATGTCATTAAAATATATAAGATAATCATTGAATTCTAACAAAATACTTAATTTTTTTTATATAAAAAACATTATATTATTAAGCCTAAATTAAACAAATTTATAAAAAAAAAATCATTATCACTTCTTAAAACCATCTAAAATCGTACTGTAAATCGACAAAAAAAATAAAATGAAACATTAAAATCGTGATGTATCTCGCTGCATTGCGCGAGTACGCTTCTAGTAATATTATAATATAATTAAAAATTAAAGTAAATTACGATTTTTGTTCTAGAAGTTTGCTTAAATTGCGGTTTTCGTCTTTGTACTTTTGACATTACGGTTTTCGTCCTTGAAGTTTGCAACTCGTTATTATTTTGTCCCTGAGCCAATTCATTAGGCATTACAATTAAGTAAGGAACGAATATACTAATAAATTGTAAACCATAAAGATCGAAAAAGTAATAAATTGTAAACCATAGGGACGAAAAAAGCAACTAATTGTAAACTACAAGAACGAACCCTTTAACTTAAAAAACACAAGAACGAAAATAGCAATTTTGAACAAATCACATGGACGGAAAAAAAATAATGTTTACTCTAAAAAGTAATTAAATATCTTAAAATAAAGAGACACTGTTAAATTGTCTCTTTTACCCTCATAATGAATGAACACGTTGGATTGTGGTTAGTGTGAGGGACTAACTCCAAAACAAATTACATAGATGGAGGTGTAATAAATAAAAACAAAGGACCAAATTCATAAGAAATTAGTCAAATTACAAACCTCAAGGTGCAAATATGTAATTGACTCAAAATACTAAGTACTTTTATTTATAGTCACTGTAAATTACAATGGTCTATTATTTACATTATACAAATAAAAATAGTACATATTTAATAACAGAATAACCAACTATTCATTAAGTTGAATAACTTTGAATATCAAAAATATTATTCATTTCATTATCATGTATTTTTATTGAGAAATTTTTTCATAATCAACAATATTCATTATTCGAATTTATTCATCATGAATAATAAATTAAAGAAGCAATTCATTTAAAAGAAAATTGCAAAAAAAAAAAAAAACTAAAAACAACCTAATTACTATCCATCTGTAAGGTATGCATATTTCCATACAAGTAATTTGTCTTATATGCACATAAACCATGAAACATCTTCAATTTCTTGTATGAATATGTTCAAACCATACAAATAAATAGTTCTTAGAGTGTTCCTAGGTTTTTCATTTTTTTAAAATTCTTTATACATATTATATATATATATATAGGGGACGTTTCTTTTGCAACCCAAACAATTTGTACAAACTATGCAAACCATTATATTAAGAAACAATAGATATATTTATGAATAATGATTATGATTCATTAACAATGATTGTGATATATATGGAAAAAGTTAAGTTTATTCATTATAATCATGATTTTAAATTAGAAAATGTTAAGTTTATTCATTATAATCATGATTTTAAATTATGAAACATAATAAAATCATATATTCATTAGACTTGATGAACGGCTAAGATTGGTTTGCATAGTTTGTACAAATTGTTTGAGTTGCAAAAGAAACACGCCCTCTATATATATATATATATATATATATATATATATATATATATATATATAGAGGTTACTAATCACGACAGTTGTGTTTAGAATCACATCCCCTCCATTTATGTTTGTGATCATGTTTACAAGTTCCGTCAGGATTCCGTTCTTTGCATTCTTCATCAGGAGTGTGAAGTGCATCATAGTCAATGCCTTTCGCGTTGGCAACCTCCATGAAATGGGAACACATGATCATCATAACTCCAACCCACAGCGCAACTGCTGCAACCTTCCTCATTATTATTAATCTTTTTTTTCTAATTAATTAAAATATAATTAACCTCAACTACCTAGCTTCTCTAACTTGCAATTTATATGGTTAATTAACAAACATAGTACATACGTTAATTAATTAATGATCACCGTCCATGTATACATGGTTAATACAACACGAATATTTAGGGTCCAGTTCAAATGTCGATTTCTTGAGATCGATTTATATGAATTACCACAAGTATTTTTAGTAATACTATTGTGGTGTAACCGATTTGGACGATCGGTTCATGTTGTTTTACGTGTGAATTAATCTTTATGGGATTATTATACAATTATTATCTAAATTGTAGATTTGTAGTACGGAAGTAGGAAGGAAAAAAGAAAGTAACATTAATATAATCAACTATCAATTATTATATAGTTTTTCGAAAACATATATTAATATACAACAAATTAAACTCTCATAGATTTTTCACCTTTGATGACATTTGAACTGTTGACCTACATGAATGCAAGGTTTGGTATATTTATTATAAACTCCATTTGTCTCAGAATAAGGAGTTGTTTGACAGTTGCTGAATGGTTAGGTGTAGAATGATTAAGTGACTTTTATGATATAAAGCGAAATGAAATATGGTTGTTTGCTAATTGTTCAGGATGAAATCAGGGCTCTGAATGGTTAAGACAGGGTCAAGACACTAAATCATTCAGAGGGTTTTGAAACTAGACCTGGCAAAAACTGACACGACATGCTAACCAGACACGAACTCGACACGAAATAAACGGGTTTGGGTAATACATTTCAACCCGTTTAAGTAAACGGGTTGACACGACACGACACGAAAATTAAACGGGTAAGGTCAGGGTCAAAAATTTCAACTCGAAAATGACCCGAATAACCCGTTATATATATATATATATATATATATATATATTTGTATATATATATATAAGTTTTCATTTTGATGCTTTGGATTTTTAGTGTTTTAGATTTGATTATAATTTTGAACTATAAATTTTGGATTTCTAATGCTTTCATTTGAATTTTGTATTTGTATTTTTTTGTGAATTTTCGGTTTTTAATTTTAATTTTATAAATGTTAAATGGGTTAAGTGGGTCGTGGCGGGTTAGGCGGGTCGGGTTAGGGTTGGGATTTTCTGACCCGTTTATTAAACGGGTCGGGTTAGGGTTAGACACTTTCAACCCGTTTAACTTTGAACCCGACACGACACGACACGTTTGCCAAGTCTATTTGAAACCATTAAGAGACAGACCTTTTTTTTGCCAAACAAGATTTACCTTTTAGCGATTCAGATGTTGCCTCTTAATGGAACCATTAAGAGGTAAACAAACCGCCCCTAAGTGTCTACATTTATTTTAGGTTCTCTCAAAATAAGTGTCCATTTAAAAAAAATAAGTGCATACTTCCCATTCTACCCTCAGTTATGAGATGGAGAAATTAATTACTCTTTCTTTTATTAAGGCTAAAATTGTCATTTCCTTAATTAAAAGTACAGTAGTTATATTTTTTTTAAAGATGTGTACATTTTTCATGTACACACTAATTTTAGGACGAAGAGAGTAGTTATCTTATTTTCTTTTTAGGTCTAAAAACACCATAAGGGAAGTCATCTACCTTATAAGCGAAAGGCTATACATGTCTTTCATTCAATCACAATTACTCTACACTTCCCTGCCTCTACATTCAATCACAACTACAACAAGGTTTTTTCGAGCTTCAAGGGTTAGGGCGGAAGGTCGAATCACAAGCTTTTTAGGGACAAAACCCTCTTCCTAAAACCTTCTTTATATGGTATATTTTGCTTATTCTATACGTACAAGATTTGTGATTTCATTTGCCATATCTAAATTTATCTTCAACGATAACCATTTATGTCTCTAAATTCATCGTATTGTATATCGCTATAGATATTTTTTTAGAATGCTAGCACCTAGTATTTCACTAGGCATGCCATATATGATTAATTTACATAACTCTTGCAATCGAAAGATACTAAATCCAAAATCCTTAGTCAAGGGTGGATTTAAGAAGACCGGAGAGGATGCACTTGCATCAGCTCTATCGTGTCGACACAGTAGAATTTTTTTTAGTGGTCTTAAAGGTGTCATTACTTCCAATTGATATGTTTGTTTTGAATCGATATGTTTGTTTTAAATTGATATGTGCTTCCTTACATTTAAAAAAAATAGTATCATTGCATAACACTATAGTTGTAAGTTTAAATCATTTTTGCCCCTTTTAATTTTTTATAATAGTAGCATAAAATAAGAAAAAAAAATAAAGAAAAACTCACTTGTATTGCTAAAAACCACGTGCTTGTAATTTCTAATGAAACCTTAGTATTTATTATTAATTTTTGTTTTATTTATATTATGATAGTTATTTTGTACCCTTGTTTGGAAAAAAAAATTATATCCTTTTCTGTTCTTAGAAGTAACTCAATTGATAAGATCTTGGTTTTGCTCTTTTGTGGTCACCCGAGGGTTACTGAAGATTTATCTTACTGTTAACTATGTAGCCTAAATAATCAGTCAAGATGTGCATGAATTAGTCAGGACACCCGCAATTGTAAAAAAAATATTGAATCCCTCATCATGTTTGGGTATAAGATCTAATAATCAAATCTTGTTAGGTATTATCAACTAGAAGTCTCTTCTTTTGTGAACCAAATAAATAGTACAAACTTTGTTAACCGAGACATTTTTGGCTTTTTTATATATTGATGTCATATTAATTAAATATCACATTCACTTAATTATTACGTTCCTTAATTATCTCATTCATTTAATTGTTTCATCTATGAAATTTCTGGTTTTACCAATGAACTTGTTTAAACTTCCTTAATTATCCGATTCATTTTATGGTTCACCTATAAACTATGGTAAAATTTTGGAACAAAAGTTCATAAAGGAAACAACATTATAAACTTTAAACAAAAATCATTGTTTTGCACCTATGAACTTTAAATAAAAATCATTGTTTCGTTTTCTCGTTTCACCTATTAACTTTAAACAAAATTTTTGTCTTAATTTCTAGTTTCACCTATGAACTTTCTGGTTTTGCATTTAAACAAAAATCATTTAAATATTATTATTGATTATCTTTTAAAAACAAAATATGATTATATTCAAAAAAATAAAAAATCCTTTAAATATTATTATTGATTATTTTTCTTAGATCATGTATAATTTTGTAATTTTTAATCATTTTGAATACTTGTAACATTTTTAAAACACCGCACCTTAAATTCTTGTAACTTTTTTTTGAATATCTTGCCTTAAAAAGGAACGGCGAGAGATTTATTATTCAATGGGACCGTACGATAACTATGAATCTTATTCATTTCACCCATTATTCAATGTTTTAAAAATCGGGTCGATCTGGCAGGTTGAACTGGGACCCGGGAAAGAGGGTGGGTCAATTGCGACCGGATTTATGACAATTTATGGTTCGGAGTGAACCGACCGGTTTTATCAAAAAACCGGTTGAACCGGTTGATGTATTTGGATTGATGAAAAACTTATGCTTATATCTGTGTTTTTTTTTAATGAATTTAATTGAACCGTGACCCAGTCACCACACCAGGTCCAACCAAAAAACCGGGTTTTAAAACATTGTCATTATTATAACAACAAAGGGGGTTTGTCTTTATACACATTCCACATAATAGTTTTTTTTTTTTAATGGATGATTGTTGAAGCTACTAATACCAACATTTCGGATGGATTCAATCTAAAGCAATTACAAATATACATCTTAATTTGATATTTCAAAAATAATTAAATTTTAATGAACTTTTTAAATCTCACCGCATTGCATTGTTACACAACTAGTACACAAACATATATATACAAACGTGCATATACAGACATTGTATATATATAGACACATGCACGCATAGGGTTGGTTTCAAGTGACAAGTTGAGTTAACGTGAGAAGCGTGAGAAGTGGTTATTAAACCGTTGGATGAACATTAGGATGAGATACACTGAGATAAGATGCACCCGATCAATATTCACTTAATTATGAAACACGATTCATTGGTGGGTTTGAGATTATAAGTGATCAAGGGTTCAGATCTACTTCTCACACGATCCTTCGTCTGCACGCATATATATATATATACACACACATCACTGATCACGGCATTTGAGTTCGAGATTACATCCCCTTTGATAAGGAAGGAGATTATCGTCACGGTTACAGCTTCCGTCGGGATTCCGTTTTGAGCATAACGTTTCATCTCCAGCTTCAAGTACACCATAGCCAATGTCCCTAGCATCCACAACATCCATCAAATTGGAGCACATCATCATCATCACATGAATCCCAACCAAAAACGCAATTGTTGCACCTTTCACCATTGTTGGCCTCCTTCAATTCCTAGCTACCACCTAAACTATCAAACATTTTAAATTAATTTACGTACATACATTATATATATATATATAGATATATATTTATTTATTGATCACCATCCATGCATGCATGGTTAAGAAACCACGAATATTTAGGGTCAAATCTCCGAATGGCGATTTCTTGAGATCAATGGATATAAATTAGAACAAGTATTTTTAGTAATGTTGTTGGTGAGTAAGAAAAGTGAGTTTCAGCGATGCGTCTTTATCGATGACATGTTTCGGTAAGAAGTTATAGTGACGACATGTCGTCTTTATAAATTGTTTCTGACGATAAATTGACTTTTAGCGATAACAAAAGTCGTTGCTAATACTCTTGTTTCTTGAAGCTGGTTTTGCGGATTGGTTCAGAATCTTCAAACCGTAATGTGGTTTTACGTATGAATGAATCGCCTTTAATCGATGAACAATTATTATTTATATATATAGAGAGAGACACGAAGGATCATGTGAGAAAAAGAGTTAAGGTAGAAAGTGTAAGAAGTGATTTGGACCATTGATCACTTTTGATTTCAAAACAACACATGAATTGAATTTTAAAACGGAATTGATCATGTGCATCAAATTGATATTCAATTAGGATTGATAAGGGGTGGAGATCCCTTCTTTATCCTTTTGACCATAACTGTTGTTCTCATTGGAACCCACTATTGTTGTTATATATCTTGTTTCCTCTTTAGGTGATAGAAAGGGTCACACTACAACAAAAATAGTTTCATACGACGCCTAAAATGTTTAAGCATGTTAATAAAATACTTTATAAGACATAAATTTATAGGGACAAATGTTCCTATCTAAAATTGTTACAATAGGTTTATAGACGCTTTTAAGCGATTTAAGAAGTTTTTAGGACACTTTTAAAATAAAGTGTTGTATTACCTATTTTTATGATACTATTTAAAAAATATCTAATAAAAAGATGGGTTAATTATATGTCACTTCTCAAGAGTGTCATATAAAATAGCCAACAAGACATTTTATTTTGAAAGTGTCCTAAAAACTTGTTAATTAAGGCGCCTAAAAACGACCTATAAACTTATTGTAACGCTTTTAGATAAGACATTTTATAGTTTGATCCTATAAATTTAAAATTTATAAGATATTCTATTTAAACACTTATATATTCCAGACGTCCACCACTTTATTATAACTACTTTAATAACAGGTACGTTGTTTTCGATCTTCAACGGTTTGGAATCACAAGCTTTTGGGGACAAAATCCTCTTCCCAAAACCTTCTTTCTTTGGTATATTTTGCTTCTTCTATACAAAACTTGTGATTTTGTTTGGTATCTATAAATTTGTATTTAGTGATAACTGCTTATATCTTTAAATTCAACGTATTGAATCGTTATAGCTATTCATCACACATTCTTTTAGAACACTAGCTCCTAATAGTTCACATGGCATGTCATAAATAAAAATACATTATGATCCAAAACCCTAAGGCCTTAATTAGGCAGGGAGCCTTATAACCCGATGGTTGAAATGAATCTTTAATTTGATCTATATTTTGGGTTTATTCTATAAATTAATATTAATTTTGAGACCTTGATTTTTTTTTATCTACAATCCGGTATTAATTTCACGACGATCCAAAATATAAACTTCGGTTCCTAAATCTACTTGTTCTAGTTTTTTTAGAAAGTAAAATTTATTTACGTAATTCACATAAAATATGTAAATTTCACGAGATCCGATTTAACAAAAAACTAATATATGTTTTTAGTTTTTTATGTCTCATTTTTTTTTTTATCTATATAGGACAAGTTATTACAACCAATCATTTTTAATGTTTTTAGTAATCGTTTATATATATATCATCGTTAATTTTAAAATTAATTGGATTCGGGTTTTTTTAACGGAACAAAAGAGGAACCGGTCGGGGTTTGAAAGATGAAAAAACAAACCGGTTTACATGAAACGAGGCGGTGTTGTGTCTCGCCGAAAGGTCTTTTGCTTTGGTTGTCCCTCCAAATATTTGATTCCCTATTCACTATTTCACTCGCACACACTCCCACGCGCTTCAACTTCCGCTTCCTCTTCTCCCAATTTTATATATATATATATATATATATATATATATATATATATGCCAAGGCTAATTTGCAACCCATGTAAATCTTGCAACCAATGCAACCCACATCTTAACCATTGGATCAATGATAAGCGGTTATTTTATTTTTATTTTTTTGTTTTTTTAATTGAAAATATTGGGCTCACATCTATTGTAACCGTCGATCATGTATCCAACGGTTAAGATGTAGGTTGCATATATGAGAAATAGAGAAGTAATCTTAGCCATTCATATGGTCAAGATCGGATTTGACTAGTCAAATATTGCGGCTTTAACCGGTCAAAAGTTGCGGCTATCCCAAAAATAGAAGGACAATTTCGTAAATTTTACAAAACACACGAGTTGTGTTCATATATGAACATGTATAATTCACATATGAACTATATGTTCATATATGAACTAGTGCAATTCACAACTGAACTCTTTTAACTGATTCATATATGAACCTTTGTGATTCATATATGAATCAGTTGAACTAACTAACAGATTCATATATGAATCAGTTGAACTAACTAACAGATTCATATATGAATCTGTATGAATCACAAAGATTCATATATGAATCAGTTGAACTAACTAACAGATTCATATATGAATCTTTATGATTCATACAGATTCATAAATGAACTCATCACGTGTATTTTACGAAATTACCCATCTATCTTCTATAGACCACACAAGGAATTATCCGGTGCTTCGCGGTCAAAGCCGCAAATGTTACTTCTCTATTTCTCATATATTTACCATTTCTCAAATTAACCTCTCCCTATATATGACGAGGGGTAGGTTATTATGCAACATTTTACATAATGCAACTCATGCAACCCCTTTATTCACCACTTATTTTATTTTTATATTTTTTAATTAAAAAGGTGAAAATAAAATGAGTGGTGGATAGAGGGGTTGCACCATGTAAAGGGGTTGCATTTGAACACCCCTCTAGGGGAGCAATCAAATGGAAACCACTCTAATTATGAAAACCGTGGAAACCCTCGATTTCATTGGTCAAGTTAATGAAATTGTTTAATTTGATGAAATTATTTCATATAAATATTTTATTGATGAAATTGTTGCATATATTTGTGTTTTTTATGTAAAAATAAAAAAGTTTCATCAAATTGTGAAAATACATGAAACAATTTCATCAGAATGGGAAAAATAGATGAAACTACATAAATATATGAAACAACTTTATCATATTAAAGAACTTTATGAACCAATTTCCTTAATTTAACAAATGAAATTGACGGTTTCCAAAGTTTCCAATCTAATATGGTTTTATTTTATTTTTCATTTAAATAAATATTATATTGCTTCAATATAAGCAACATTTGAATGTCTAAAATCTTCACAAAAAAATTATGTTGCTTCCACGACTGCATTTTGTGCTTCCAGATTCAACAATTTGTCAATTGACTGATACTTTAGTAAAAAAATAAAACTTTAACTGGCACTAGATTGACTGTATGATCTCAGCCCATATTTAGTCTTTTTCTTTCAAGCATCTCTAGTTTGTATTGATTTATGCGTAGATTAAAAAATATGCATTTCCTATTATTGAATGAGTAATTTTTTAGAATCGATTTTACATTAATAGTTACCAATAGGTAGAAAATAAACTTTGCCGAGAACTTACCAAGAGTAAATATATTACATATTTTTTAATCAATAAAGGAAATTGTCGTTTTCTTCACCCGACAAAGTAATACATTTTGATGAAAATGTTTAAAGATATGTCTCACTTAGTTGCATATCATTAAATATTTTCAAAATTTGACGGTTGCATATCATTAAATACATGGTCACCGGGATTAGTCGGGTGACACCCTTAAGTGGGACCCCGGATCCCCCGAAAACGTGTGTGTATGTTGATGTCGTTCAAAAAAAAATATTGTTAAAAAAATTGATGAAAAATGGTTATGCAGTATCATATCTATCGTTTGAGTTTGGTCGAAAGATTTAAACTTATGCTACAACCTTATTTGGACAAATGGGAAACTTTTTGTCATAATTGCTAATAAGGTCTAAACAAAGAAATTCTTGTTGTCATCGCTATCCACATGATCCAAAAACTAACGAAAAAATGTAATGTGGACACAAGACATATAAAAAAGGATACATATCAAATGTCTCGTATCTATTCCATCTCTTGACACGAGGCATCTTCGGGATCATTTACGTGTATTGCAAACATAATTATCACAACTGTAATTCATAACGGTCAATTTTGCAGTGTTTGTCTAATCTAAATTTTACAATAAATCTAAATATATTATATCTATAATTAAATAACTTCATTTTATCTATACATATACTATATTATAAAGCACGGATAAAAATTTTTTTAAATACAAATTATTAGACACAAGGTACCATCATTTTATGCAAGATTTTAAAAATCTCTTAATTTACAAATATCAAACCACAATATATATATTACTACTGCAAGCTTCTAACACCCACCAATTTGGTATATACAGGGTCTTCCTTTTATGCAGACCTTTCCATATATCACTATTAATTAATATATTATATTACTATAATTTTGTTTTAATTATACTATTAAATATATAATTGGTTATTTTTTCTAAATGTCATTAAAATATATAAGATAATCATTGAATTCTAACAAAATACTTAATTTTTTTATATAAAAAACATTATATTATTAAGCCTAAATTAAACAAATTTATAAAAAAAAATATTATCACTTTCTCAAAACCATCCAAAATCGTACTGTAAATCGACAAAAAAAAATAAAATAAAACATTAAAATCGTGATTTATCTTATAAAACACGGATAAAAAAAACTCTTAAATACAAATTATTAGGCACAAGGTATCATCATTTTGTCCAAGATTTTAAAAATCTCTTAATTTACAAGTATCAAAGCACAAGATAAATATTACTACTGCAGACTTCTAATACCCACTAATTTAGTATGTGCAGGGCCTTCCTTTTATGCAGACATTTCCATGTATCAATATTAATTAATATATTATGCTACTATAATTTTGTTTTAATTATATATTAAATATGTAATTGGTTATTTTTTATAGATGTCATTAAAATATATAAGATAATCATTGAATTATAACAAAATACTTAATTTTTTTATATAAAAAACATTATATTATTAAGCCTAAATTAAACAAATTTATAAAAGAAAAACTATCACTTTTTCAAAACCATCCAAAATTGTACAATAAATCGACAAAAAATAAAATAAAACATTAAAATCGTGATTATTACGAGAGTACGCTTCTAGTTATATCATAAAATATTTAACCCGTGTTCTTAAATTTCAATGATATGAAATCAATAAACTAAGTTTTAATCAACTAATCAACACGTTCAAATACTAGACAATTGTTAAATCTGTTAAAACTGCAACATATTACATGAAGTTTGGATTTTTTTCTGTTTTATGAAGAATTTCATTTATTTTTTTATTCTCAGCTGATAATAAAATTTTAATATATTACACGGATACACAACTAATTACAATTAATTATCTGATTCAAATTCCTAATACCACAAATGATCACTTCGAATTACAAGAATGTTGAACAAGCTCGATGAAAAGTTAGTGGTTGACTAATTAATAAACCAGTCATATTTAATTAAACATAACTAATAAATTATATGACAATTTAAAATAACCTAAAAAAATATTTAAAAATTAATTAAAAAGAAATACAAGGGTCTTTATTGTAACGAAAAAATGGGAAACCCCCCTCATAATCCTATTAAAATACTATTTTAAAAAATCAACTTATGAAGTTACGATTTTAAACAAAGTTTTTATTTTAGTAAATTCAAGAAATAAACTAGCTTATGTTCGTGAAAATTACCTATGTCCAAACCTCCCATAAGTTGAAATCCATAACCATGAAGGTTGTGGCATAGTACTAGCTTATGTTTGTGAAACATATCTATGTCCAAACCTCCTATAAGTTGAAATCCATAACCATGAGGATTGTGGCATAATGGTTGAGGCACAGGTAAATGTGGTGAAATATCTCATCTATTTTGAGTTTGATTTCAAGTATCCATAACACTTATGGTCACTGAGTTTATCAAAAGCGATGTTATATTTTACGAGAATTAGTCTGGTGAAACACCTTAAACAAAACAAAGTTAAAATCCACGCTCCAAAGTGCGAGTGGGCATTATTAGCTAGGGTATGGGAATACCTACTCATTTTTTTTTTAATTCCATCTCTAACCCTCTTATTTAAACCTCTTTATTTGGTAACCTAAAAACCAAAAAAAGTTTAAAGCTGCATTCCACCACAATTTTCTTTTTTCAAAAAGAATCCACCACCACCACTATGAGAAAGCTATACAACCACACCAAAGGCAAAATCCACCCATCACCACCACCACCACCACCACCGCCACCATCCGCCACCCCTCACCACCACCATCTATCCTTCCTCCCTTTCGCCATCGCCACTCTCGCCGCCGTCCTTTCACCGGAAGATCAAGAAGTCTTGGCTTATCTCCTCTCAAGCTCCACCACCAAACCCACCAAGAAGTCCGGCGGCGGAGACCATCCACCACAGTTCAACTGCAACTGCTTTAGATGTTACACCAGCTTCTGGGTTCGTTGGGATTCTTCACCAAACAGAAAACTGATTCATGAAATCATTGATGCTTATGAAGATGGATTGATTCATACCAAGAAAAACGGAAAGAACAAGAAAGAAAGAAAAAACAACAACAAGGTGTCTTCTTCTTCTTCTTTTTCTTCTTCTAGTTCTCACGCGCCGCCTGCTGATACGGAAAGCTTAACCCACGCGCCGCCGCAGGGTGAGAAAAAGAAGAGTGATGATGATGAAGATGAAATGGGTATGGAAAAAGGGTCTGTAAGAAAGATTGTAAGCTTCATTGGAGATAGGATTTGGGGGGTTTGGGGTGTTTGATTGATTTTGTTATAGATTTTTTTAGGAGTAATTTTAGGAAGAACAAGAAGGTATTAATTTTGGGCATTTAATTGGTCTGTTTGGGAACAAGAATAGTGTTCCATTGGTTCTGTTCTTCTGGTGTAAATAGGTAAAAAAGAAATTTACTTTTTAACCATTATTGTAAAGGATAGGGGTGTTCATCTGAACCATAAAACTGGCCATACCGCCCCGTAACGTGATTTCTATTTTCTTGGTGCGGTTTGGATTTTTACCAAGTCACACGTACAAACTGTATCGCATATTTTGTATATTTTTTAGTTTTGTGTATAACATATATATATATAATTATTTATGACTTTATGTAATATTTTTGGACTTGGAAGTCGGGGGCTTAGGGATCGAGATGAAAGAAAAAATTGGGTACGTCGCAACTCACACGTTTAATTTAGTTTGAAGTTTATTTTTAATTATGCAATATATATTTGTGAATAAGATGTATTGAAACTCTCTATTTTTTTGGACCATGGTCACTTTATCATTGATTTTATAATGTATTTTTAAACTTATAATTTAGGATTGCAGGCATAAAGTACAACAGGGACAAACCGTATCACACCGCATTTTGCGGTGCGGTTTGAGATTTATACGGTGCAGTTTAAGGTTCGTGAAAATGCTCAAAATGCATATGAGTTACGGTTTGACCCCAAACCGCACCGTGAACACCCCTAGTAAAAAACAACAAAATTTAAATCATGTCTTAGAAAATATATTTTAAAAGGGTGTTTGATTAGAGAAATTAAGTTGTATCTAAAGGAATTGAAAATAAAAAAATAAAACTCTTTGGTTTTATATAATATAATGAACTCGTCTCCTTAAAAGTCTAAATTTTCACTCCAGGTTAAATAGAAAGAAGTTACAGAATTCATTTCAATTTTTGTTATTTTTATTCATATGTCTGAACCAAATAATCCTTAAATATAAGATTTTCCAAAGGACAATTCCATAATGCCTACCCAGTCCTAGGGATAAAATGGCTTGTTAAATATTCTAAATTTCTAACTAATTTTTTTTATAATTTATCTAAATAAGAAAGCAAAAGTTTTTAAAATATTTAATATTTCAATAATTTAAAATAGATTGTTAATGCCGTTTTGATTATAAGAAAAAAACATTTCAGCTACTTAAAGTCTTAAACAATTATTTTTTTTAAGTTTTTTTTTAAAATTTTTATTTTTAAAATATCTGTTGAAGAAGTTGTATTTAAGTCTCCAAAAAAATTTATTTATTGTCAAGAATCTGTTAGATATGTTGCCTATAATAACTAATAATTCATACCCATGCATGATTATTAAGGAAAGAGTTTAGAAATCTATTAAAAAAATGTAAAATTTAGAAATTCTTTCAAAGCTATAATTAAACACAAAAACATAATCGAGTATTTTTGTATTACCAGTTATTTGACTCCGTCACTGAACATTTTTGTATTATTGTCATATCAAGAAAATGAACTTCAAAAAGTATACCGAGTCAAAACCGCTCTTTTGACTTGATTATGACATTATTTTTTTTAAAATCAATTAAAATTTTACTTTAAAAACGTAAAAAGCCTATTTCTAATCACTTAAAAAAGATATTTTTATACTCCAACGTATGAAATAGGATATAACGATCATTTAAATATCGAAATGAATTAGTTTCGTACCACTTAAACATCTTTAGTGATATATTTTGTGTTATTGGTATCTCATAAAATATCTTCTTTTACTTTTCGAATCCAAATGGGCAGTGGCAGAACACAGACATCAAAGCCTCGGGGACCGAAAAATGAAATTACAAAATTTTGGAGACTTAAAATATAGCAATATAAATTCATTGAGATTTTAATATGTTTTTTTGACTATGATCTACTAATAAAATTTATTAGAAACTAGAAATGTACCCTCGCAATGCAGCGGGTTTATGAAATCTAGAACTCGAACCCTCGATCATTATTCATACTTTTTGTTAGTCTTTTTTGATTTTATTTTACGATTTTGAGAAACCTAGATTTAAAACAAAAATATATTTTAGTTTAGTTTAATTATGGTTTTTTATAAAAAATAATAATAAAATATTTTGTTACGGGTCAAAAAATGTTTAATTTAAATGATAATTATATTTAAGATATTTTATATTTAAAATTAAAAAGATAACATACTTCAATAAAAAAATAAAAATAAGGTGTTTTATCTCGAATTTTCTTATATTTATCGGTTAGTTATATCAATAGTTAAAAATTTTAGATATTTTAGAAAATAAAAATAAGTGTTTATCTGCAGTTAGTTACACGAATTCAAACATTGAGCTTTTATAAATTGTACTTATGTTTAATCAATTTGTACTTTTGGATTTAAAGTAATATGCATTAATAAGTGGTACCTAATGCATAAAAATTAATTTTTAAGAGTTTAGCTTAAATGCTTTATAATATAGTATAGATATATTAGTTTAAATTCAAAATTACAAGTTAATGAAACATAATTATAACTTATTAAAGTCCCATGTTTTTATTTGTATAATTAACTGCAAATAAAGATATTAAATACAGGATAAACACTATGAGATAAACTACCTGTTTTATTTTTTATTAAAATATATTATCAATAATTTTAAATATAATAACATTTATATTTATCGGTTAGTTATATTAATAGTTAAAAATTTTAGATATTTTAGAAAATAAAAATAAGTGTTTATCTGCAGTTAATTACACAAATTCAAACATTGAGCTTTTATAAGTTGTACCAAAGCATTATGAAATTGTAAATTAAGTAATTGACTTTAATTAGTTGTATTTTGTGCTTAAAATGTTATAATTAAGAGTTTTTTATATCTTTTTTATAATATAGTATAGATATAAAAAACTTCGTTAAACGTAAGAATATTAACAAAAAATATATCAATGGTTTATATATTTTTGTACTATAATATAGTAATAAATTTGATAAAATCTACATATAGAAACAAAGATTAACAAATGTAATACTAAAATCTAGATATTTCACGTCATTTATATAGAAGTCAAATAAATTTATAAATTTTTATACGATTCATAAAAATTATATGCAATAAATATGTGTCGCACATGGGAAGAAAAAAAGTAATGATAGAAAAATAATAATATTTGGTAGTAAAAATAAAAGAACTAGCACCATGGAGTCGTGCACTAGAACCCAAGATCATTTACAGGTGGCCAAGAAATTGATAGTCATCTCAACATAACACCAAATACATATTTTTTTACTAATATATGATATTTGTTTCTAAATTTGCAGGGGCCATGGCCCCCTTTGGCCCTCACTGTGTTCCGCCCCTGCAAATGGGTATTATTAATTTTTAGAAGTTATTATTAATGGCTAAAATATCTAAAATTTGTCATAAAAAGGGAAAATTGAGTTTTTATGCTATATGTTGTCCCTAATAGTAAAAATATGCTTACTGGTAGCAAACGTTTGAAGAACATGCTTCAAGCTCTTATCTAGAAAAGGAATCGATCCTTCTGAAAAATATGCTCTGAGCCCTCATTGGAAAATCCATCTTTTCCATCTGGCGTATCAACAAAGAAAACTCCGACGTCATGTTGATATCCTTTGGAGTTTAATCGATGTTTATATAGACGAAAATATTATACCAATAAATTTAGAGGCATATTCATTTTGTATATGATATGTTTGTAGCAAACAAAGCAACAACATTTAAGATTGGGCTAACCATCAAGCAAATCCTTTTAAAACCCATTAAAAGTCATCGAGAACCCATCTGCCAATTGTTATTACAACATTCATATCTCAAAATCTAAGCATATATGCTTTAAGTTGTATTTTTGAACTTTTTCTTGATATATTGCATAAGTAATTTTTCTTGTTGGACATTTTTTATTCATTTGAAAACTAGATCGTCTATATTTCTTTTCTCGTGTATTGCATATTAAGAGGGAGGGGTATGATTACAATGTAGTTACACGAGGTGGGCGAGAAGATGAGGTGTGGTCGACCATACGTCCCAAGGGATAGAGCCTATACGAAGTCTTCGTGATAGCCAATTGAAGGTACGAACCTGTATGCCAGCGAACAGAAACTCTACGATTGTGGAATATTTTTCAAAAAAAAATATCATTGCAGTGTCTCGACAGTACATAACTCGCAGCTCAAACGACTGCTTGCCAAATCTTTCTTAGCCAAGGTGAAAATTGGTCGCTATTTACAGAATTCAAGACCTCCACAGTTTTGGTTTTGCTATTGTATCGAATCTCCACCAATGACGAACCAAAGTTCATATTTTATTAGCAAAACTATACGTTACAATGATGTGATCAATTGTTTCAGTTTGACAGAGTATGGAGTCAATGTATGTCTTTGTAAAATATATTTTCTAATATATAAACAAAATGAAAATAATTTTTTTTTCATGTAATTGTTGTTAAAGTAATAGAAAACTTAATTATGGTAGGTGTGACAATAGAGGACTTTTGTTAACAACTCCATCTTTAAATTGGTAATGATTGTGACATTATTTATCTTTTAAATTTACTAACTAGTTCAAATAGTTGGACCCACTTTCAAGAATAAATTTGTTCTATATTATCTATGGGGCCTAATCAAATGAGATCTAGATTGTTTGTGGTAACCGTGAGATCCAACGTGAGCCACTCACTTATTATAATTAATTTTGTTTTTAAAATAAAGTAAAAGGATAATTTCGTAAATTGATAATTTGAATTTTCTTTTTATAAAAAAATCAATTGGTATACAAGGCCAAGCCTTGTATGGTAATCACAATGTAACACAGTTGGTATCATAGTGGTACCACATTTGGTATTACCGTCGTATCATAATGGGTATCACATTTGTATGTTAATCACAGTGTAACACAATGTTAATTACAGTGTAATATAATGTTAATCACAATGTAACACAGTGTTTTTAAAGTGCATCGCAATAGTAATTATAGTGTAACACGATGTTAATCATAGTGTAACACAATGTTCTTTGAGTGCATCACAATAGTAATCACAGTGTAACACAATGTACTTTGAGTGCATCACATTGGTAATCACAGTGTAACACAATGTATTTTGGGTATTCGTCGGAATAAAGTTCATCGGAAGTCGACTGATGGAGGTTGGAAAGAGGTGAGAGGAGAGAGATTTTTTTTCAAATACCTAAAATGTCCTTTTAATTAAGTTTCAGTCAAAATTACCAAACATAATAATTTCCTAATTTATCATCTAATATGTGGCTCATATTGGATCTCACGGTTATCACAAACAATCAGGATCTCCTTTGAATAGTCCCTATTATATATATATATATATATATATATATATATATATATATATATATATATATATATATATTAAAGGAAACCCCATAGTTGATGAGGTGGCACAATGAGGATGAAATATTTGTCAAATGGTGAATTGTGGTGAAATCTTGATTGTCCCACATTGGTGAGTAAGTGAAAAGTTTAGAAGAGAAAATGATTATATAAATGAGTAAATAACAACATAGAATATTGATCCAATTTTGGGTTAAATAATTATTTAATTTACATGACAAAATATTTCATGTAATAGTTAAAATTTTCATTTTCATTTTATATGAAATAAGTTTATATAATTGAATCTCGATTTGTCTCTATTACTTCTTTTTTATTATTTTAACATATGTTTTTATTTAATTTTTACATAATCAAAATCTACATATATATTAAAGGAGAAATCAAGGTTGATGACAGCAGTACAATGAAGAAATGAAGTATTTGTCAAATGATGAACTATGATGAAATCTTGATTACCCCACAACTATATATTTTTAAGTAAGATCTACGAGTAATGATATGACATCCTAAAAGTTGAGTATTATATATTTCTTGAATGGAGGTTGAGCTTTGTCTATCCCACATTGATGGTGTGACACTCCAAAATTGAGTAAATAAATAAATATGAAAAGAAAAAAAAGAACAAAATAAAGTTTATTAGTCCGATTGGATCAAAAATATGAAGAAAAGTGTAAAAAGAGTCTAATTATTCTATTTAATGAAAGTGAGAAGTGAATAAATGAGTTATTATGCAATCGGACTAATATTGAAAGAAAATGTTAGATTGCGGGTGAATAGTGTAAACTTGGCAAAAGTCTTGAGGTTAGGGGGCCGAATGCTATATCTGAAAGTTAAGGGTATGAGTAAGATGTAAACAGGATCAAACTTGAGGGACCTGTTATGAAAAAAGACAGATCTAAATTTTTCAGAAAATCGAAAACGACCACTCATTTGGAGCTTTTTATTGGCTCGTTTTGTCAACTATTAGGACAAAAAAATTATGGATAAATGAAGGTAACCGGTTAATGATCATTTTGGTTCAAGAAAGTAGAGATTTGGTCGAGTTTTGAAGGAGAAATCGGAGGTTGAAGTTCGGTGTCGAAAAACTCCGTTTATCGACGATTGGAGGTAAAATACTCAACCAAATTTCAAGTTCTTTGTATGGTTAGCTTCGTTTTTAAGTCCTTTATCGAACCTTAGTAGCCTTATGTCTCAAATTTTGGTTTAGATGATCCGATTTTGCCTTTTTTTACTGATTTTCGAGTGGGTTTTTAACCTAAATTTTAAATGAGCATGTGAGACTCAATACTTGATGGTTTTCACTGATTTTTGTTCCTATAGTTGAGGAAAATGATTTTCTAGAGTTTTAGCCAAAGAAATCGTTGAAAACGGTCGAAAAATGGGGCCAAACGACCTAGGAACTCGTTGGCGACGAATCTCGAATTGTTGCCCACGATCAGCTCCATGTGCATCTGATGGGCCGATTTACTTACTGGGCCTGTTACAAATATCATACTTACCATCTTGGCCTCTTGGGTTTAGTTTTATTTTAGTTAATATTGGACTTTAATTCATTAATTCAACAAGTCCATTTATTTTTATGAAGCGAGTTAAATTTAGAGTAACTAAATTTATTATTTATGTTTATTAATTAATTAGTTTATTTTCTAATCTAATTAATATATTATATAAGATTGTTTATTTTATTTAATATGTTAATTTATTTTAGAAAATTAATATTAATTAATAAATCTTTTTCTAAGTGGCTTATTAAAGTATTTGGTAATTTAAATAAGTATTTTAAAGGTGTCGTAATTTTGATATTAGCATTTGTTTAGGACACCATAATAAATGACATATGATCCTTATAAAAAGGAAAAATCGACGTTAAGAATCATTATTAAGTGTGTTACTTAGAGTTTCATTAAGTTATTTCGATAATTTAATGATTAGATTAAAGTGTCGTAATTCGAGTTAAGTAATTCTTGAGACACTTTAATTTAGAGAGGTGGGTTTATAAGGTTATAAAACGATTGTTTTGGCGTTTTAGGATGTCATCGAGTTTTAGACTTGGGGTTTGATTAAAGTTAGTCGACGTTGACCAATGATTGACTTTTACTTCATTTGACCCACAAGGATTTTATCGATCATGTCAAATGGAGGTATTTGAGTTATTAAAAGACCCGGTTATGAAGTTTGACTTTAGGTCGAGTCGGGGTGATCATAGTTGACTTTTGTTGACTTCTGGAGCAAATAAACCATTAATTGGATATGGTGGTATGAAATGTGTAGGTTTTCAGTCAAGAGCTATTAGTATTCGATCTACACGCAATCAGGTGAGTCTTCATGAGTTTTACACTCGGATGCATACGTACAAATGTATTTTGAGCATTATATGATTTCTATGGTGAATGTTATGCATGATAATGATTTAAATAATGTTATTGGTATATGTTTACATATATGTGGAGTTTTGTGGAGTATGCATGCTAATTGTTTTCCGATTTTTAAACGTATTTAGCATGCTTGGATTTTCAGTTGGTTTACATTGTACAAATGGTGCATGGTACGGAATATGGGATGTTGGTTTGGTTTGTCACACTTAAGGGGAGGCACGACCCCGTAATGGGTTATTGGCTATAGGTGAGCCGTACATACCTAGGGAATGCTTGTAACTTATCAGTCCTTACTCGAGGAGACAGTTATGAGGTCTCGTTTCTTTTGGTGTCACATGTTTCAGAAAATGAATGTTATTTTATACAAAGTTTGCATGTTTGATATGTGTGACAAGATGTGATTTCACCCACGCAAACCATGAACTCACTGAGCTTTATAAGCTGACTATAGTATGCATCTCAGGGATTGAAGGTTTCAGGTTGGACGAGGGAAAAATGGCACACATAGAGACTCGCCTAGCCTATTTAAGTTCAATATTTATGTTGCAACATCTATGGTAGATAAATTTGTAACGCAATCCGGTATGGGACGGATTAGCAGTTAAGTTACATATTTCCGCTGTAAACGGTTTTAATTTAGCCGTTATTTTGGAGTAATTTGGAGAATTGTTTTAGATTAAGTAACACCAATGAAGAAAAAAAAATGGGTGTTACAAGTTGGTATCAGAGCAGTGGTTCAAGAGAAATAGGTTATGATCTTTAGCCTAAGCTTGAACTTTTACATGTGAGAATAAGGCATTAACTTTTGATACGAATCACTATCAATATCGTATCGAGATCACAATTAGTATAACATATGTTAGATGCAACATAACTTAACGTAAGTGCATTAAGTTTAAATGAAGTCATAAATTGATCTAATTTTCTTCTTTTAGATATGATTGATGTTAATAATGCATGTTAGGTGATAGGAAGTAAGTAGTGAATAACATGGAAAAATAACTAGTATGGGCTTAGGCCCGAAAATAAGACATGTAATGTTCAGATTTAGAAATGTCAAGGCAAATCTGATTTTAATAGAACCAGTTGTCGTAGTCAGAACTTGAGTTATTTCATATGTCTAATTGCAGTTGACAATCCCGGACTCCATTAGCTTTCAAATATGCATTTTAAGTTAGGTATGTGTATGAAGGGTCATGTACCGGAATACTGGTGGTCAGGCAGAGTACTGTAAGGATGCATAAATGGTACATGTACTACGAGGGTGCATCTGTACACATGTTTATTAGGTTCAATTAAGTAACATGTACATATTGTTGGTAAGTACACATGGATGGTTCAGATAGACAGACGGCCCGTACACTATGCCAAGAGAGTCAAGATCTCGAATGTGTCTAGCCTCATATTTTGTTTAAATACAAATTGTTGAGAGTTTTTAGACACCAAAATTTTATTTCGGATAAACTTAAACGTTACATGCTTTGAAATAACATTTGCCCATATAATTTTGAGTTTAAAATCATGGGCTTTCAGTAACGCCATTTGGGTTGAGAAATGCGGCAATAGCGATATAGACCCAGTAAGCGTAATGTGTGGGCCATACTAGAGAAGTTCTTATAATCATTATTTGCAGTATGCTTAGTGTGTGTCCCTGAATCTAGTTTCTATATGCAATTAATCAAACAAAACAAGATTTCAAACAAATTACCTGTTTGATTTCAATCCAATTCAACAATTACAAGATTCTCTCTCTAGAACTCTCTCTCTCTCTCTACAGATCTCTCTCTAACGAATTCTCTCTTTCTCAGATTCTCAATCAGACAACTTGTTACTACAACTAAAAACTGAAATACAAGGTATTTATACCTACAACTAAAATACAAAGAAACTAAAATACAAATACTTTGACTTTTATTACAAATAGACTTTGACTTTGATGAAAGTTGACTTTCTCAACTTTGACTTCTTACACTTTGAGCTTCAGTCTTCTTGATCTTGTATCCAACATATTTATGCTCTAACAATCTCCCCCTTTGGATTCAAGATCACTGTTTAAAAGATCTAGCAATTCAGTCTTCACTTTAAGCCCTGTCAGTACAATCTTCCCTTTTTCTTTAAAGACATTCTTTCCAAAACTGTCTTCAAACTATTAACAATCTCCCCAAAACTTTCACAAAACACTTTCAGACTTTGGAAAGAAATTTTCTTCGGAATCAGCTCGAATTGCTTTAGCAAATAATCTTCAAAGAAAATTTCCTCAAATCTTCAGAAATTCTTTGATCTTCTTCAAATCTTTACTTTGAACTTTTCTGACTTGGACATTTCTGAAAATCATCTCTCAAAACTTTATCATTTCTTGATACCATCTCCCCCCTTTTTGATGATTTGAGCATCTATATCATCAAAACTTTCAGCAAGAAATGTCATTGACCATTCTGATCTGTCCAAGAGCCTCTGATTCTGTGATCCATAACCAAGTATTCATCTAGATCTTTGTAAATCCAGACAAAATAAGAACATGTAACCCTTGAATCAACAAATGAATCAGTTAAGATGTCTGTCAGTAACACGAAGTCACTGTGTGTAACAAATACACAATATAAAGGAGCTTTTGTGATGTTCACTCCCCCAGGGCTTCCATCCAATCATCGAAACACCACAAAGGAAATTTCTATGAATGTTATGACAAAGAAACAAATTCTTTGTGTGTTCGTGCATGTGTAGAAAGAATTAAGCACGAATGATTGCTTTTATAAAGGCTCAACATAGTGTAAACCACTGAGACAACAGTAGATAAACATAGACTCAATGTGCATGATTGAAGTGCGAAGGTGGGGCAGACTTCCTTCTTTTTCAATATCCAGATTTCCAAATGAAAACCAGATAGATTATATGTTGCGTCCCCAGAATAATATGAAACATTTTCTTTTTGAGAAGAAAATGAGTGGTTGGTGGGGGTTTAGTCAAGAGTTGGCATGGGCTAGTTGCCTGTTTCAATAATGTTCACCAAAGAGTTGTGAAACGCTAGTAATATGGCTGCCCGACTCAGAAAGTAGTTGGTGCAGAGTTTGATATTCTTTTACTCTGAACTCACACTCTTTTTCTTTTAATCATTAAGCTCACTACTAACCAAACTCTTTTTTCCATTTTACCTCATCACACCCACACTCATTTCTTTTAGACTCCTCACACTCAATCTCTATAGATTAACTTCTTGGGTAGAAATCACTGGTTAACGTGATTTCATAGAAGTTCATTTAAGTCCTAGCACAAAGAACCCATGTAATCCTATGAAAGCATATTGTTGCTCAAAATGATTTAACTTTATCAGTTAAAGCTCAAATACAAATGTCAGACGAATGTATGCTCAGAAAATATAATCATGAAGATTTGAGCATTTTTAGACATTGAAGTATTTTCAAACAAGTATACTAAATGAATGAACATGAATGCAAAAGACTTGTTTGAAAATCTGACATTGTATGAAAATGATCAGAAATGAAATGATATAGCACTTAAGGCTTATGGTCAAAAATAACAAATATTGCCTATACGAAACAAAAATATAGACATTCTCGAAATGAACGCTTCGAAATGAAATGACGCTAAAAAATCTTTGAAGTACAAGCAGGGTGTCTTACCATCGAAAAATTGTTTCAATTTAGAGACATGGTAAGAACAATTGAATCAAAAATTAAACCGATGTGTGCGAATACTTGAAAGTATGTAGAAAAGACAATACGCAAGTATTTATCTTTGAAAACACACGGTTTATTTAACAATTAAGCACAAAAAAAATGAAAACATTTAAAATCACACTTCCAAATTATAAAATTTGTTTAAGAATCGGGAAGTGGTTTGAACATTTTAAGAACATGTTTTCATATGATTGAAAGTCTTCCTTCTTTCAACCATATATGAGATTAATATAAGAAATTTAACCTTTTATCTTCGTCTTAAATCTCATGAAGTCAGACTGAAGTCATTAAGATATGATCTTGTCAGTTTCTCTCATCCTGCAAAAATCTCAAAGTCTAGTCAAAACAACTTTATTCACAAATTTATTTCAATGTAAAAGACATAAAGCAATAAAACGATTAAAGTACGAGTTCTGGTTTGAAATAATCAGAAATCATAGTCTTACTCCTTTTGATATTATATGCTCCCCCTAAAATCATGCATCACAAAAATTTGTCAGTTAATCAAAATGCAGAAATTAGTTATGCTCCCCCTCAAATGTATGTAAATAATCTAAAATTATTCTCTTACTCCTCCTGAGATCATGAACAAACAATTAAAATGCAGATATCCTTCAGACATAAAGATAAAGAAAATGATGAAAAATAACAATACGTAACTTTATTAGGTAACAACCGATTATGTCTTAAGATTTAACATACCAAGCTTAGAGACAAGAAAATTAAATCTCTTTTCATCTAATGGTTTGGTAAATAAATCTGCAAGCTGATAATATGTTTTTACAAAATAAAGTTCAATTGTTCCTTTTTCGACATTATCTTTTATAAAATGATACCTGACGTCAATGTGTTTGGTTTTCGTATGTTGGACAGGATTAGCAGATATTGCGATTGCACTCTTCGAGTCACAATAGATTGGAATTTTATCAAACTTAAATCCATAGTCTCGTAGTTGTGTTCGCATCCACAGGATTTGAGAGCAGCAACTAGCAGCAGCTACGTACTCTGCTTCAGCAGTCGATGTGGAAACGCATAATTGTTTCTTTGATGCCCAGCTAACGAGCTTGTCTCCAAGAAATTGAACATGACCTGAAGTACTCTTTCTGTCCAACATGCAACCTGCATGATCTGCATTTGAATAGGCAGTCAGTTGAAACCCAGTATCCTTAGGATACCACAGACCAAGGTCTGCAGTCCCCTTCAGATATCTAAAGATCCGTTTGACAGCAGCCAAATGGGATTCTTTGGGAGCAGCCTGATATCTAGAACATAAACATGTTGAAAACATAATATCTGGTCTACTAGATGTTAAATACATTAACGATCCTATCATACCTCTATAAGTTCTAACATCAACACTTTTACCCGAAGGATCAGTGCTAATTTTAGTACCTGGTGCCATCGGGGTTCCAATTGGTTTACAATTTTCCATATTGAACTTCCGAAGAATATCCAAAATGTACTTAGATTGGTTAATGAAAATCCCCGTAGAAAACTGTTTAACTTGTAATCCGAGAAAGAAATTCATCTCTCCCATCATACTCATTTGAAAACGTGACACCATGAAACTAGAAAAGTTTTTGCAATATTTAGGATTAGTAGAACCAAATATTATATCATCAACATAAATCTGAATAAGAATAATATCAGTTTTTTTCCTTTTTGATGAATAAAGTGGTATAAACCTTACCTTTAGAAAAACCGGACTTGACCAAGAATTTGGATATAACGTCATACCATGCTCGAGGGGCTTGTTTTAAACCATACAGGGCTTTGTCCAAGATGTAGACATGATCTGGCTTCTCTGGATTGACGAACCCTTCTGGTTGAGACACGTACACTTCCTCTTTAAGAATGCCATTCAGAAAGGTTGTTTTCACATCCATCTGAAAGACTGTGAAATTCTTATGAGCTGCGTAGGCTAGAAACATGTGGATTGCCTCTATACGCGCTACTGAAGCATACGTCTCATCGTAGTCTATGCCTTCCTCTTTCCGGTAACCTTTGGCAACAAGTCTAGCTTTGTTCCTTATGACGATACCATCTTCATCCTTCTTGTTTTTAAATACCCATTTAGTTCCTATCACAGTTTTACCTTCTGGTTTTGGAACTAATCTCCAAACCTTTAGGGCTTCAAACTGATTGATCTCTTCTTGCATAGCAGATACCCAGTCTGAATCAGCAAGAGCCTCTGATACTCGCGTGGGCTCAATCTTACTGAGGAATGAGTCATGCATACATTGATTCAAAGTCGCTGACCTAGTTTGTACAGGCTTGTTAAGATCTCCAATTACTTGATGTAAAGGATGCTCTTTGGTCCAGCGATGCTCATGAGGAAGTGGAGTAGATACTGATTGAACATGATCAACATCTAGAAATCCACTTTCAGAATCTTTAGTTTGAATAATATGAGGGAAGTTTGCAGTTGAAGTCTCAGGTACAGAAATGTCAGTTGGAACAGCAGATTGTGGCTGTTGAGTTGACAGTGTGTTACACCCAACTGAAACTATTACTTCTGGCTCAGCATTTGCTTGTGCATCTTCAACTGTAGGAGTAACAGTAGGAATTTGAGTTTCTGACTGAACGGGGGATACTTGTTCAGTTATGACCTCTGAAGTGACTGGATGATTGCAACTTGTGTCTTCAGACCTGTCAGTCACAACAGATTTAGATACATTAGAACCTAGAAACTCATCATAGAAGAATTCAAATAACAAATCTAAATCAGATAAATGTGAAATAGAAGTAGAAGCGTTATCCGAATTTTTCTTTGTAGAAACGGGTTCTGGACTGATATGCCCAGAAGCTAATACTCCAGTGATCACGGGTTCTGAACTGAGTTGTTCAGAAGCCATTTCTTCATCAAATGTTACATTGACGCTCTCGACAACTGTCTTTGACTTCTTCAGATAAACACGGTATGCTGTAGATGTGGAAGAATAACCAATGAAGATGCCCTCGTCCGCCTTAGCACTGAATTTATTCAGACTCTCTCTGTCGTTAAGCACAAAACATTTACACCAAAATATGTGAAAATACTTGATTGTTGGTGTTCTGTTGTTGATCAGCTCATATGGAGTCTTTTGAAAACGGCGGTGTATTATGGACCGATTTTGAGTATGGCATGCAGTCGACACAGCTTCTGCCCACAAAAATAGAGGTAGATCGGATTGGCTGAGCATAGTACGAGCGGCCTCAACTAGCGTTCGATTTCGCCTTTCGACTACTCCATTTTGTTCAGGCGTACGAGCAGCAGAGTACTGATGTGATATCCCGACCGATTCGAGATATTCTTCAACTATCTTGTTTTTGAACTCTGTGCCGTTGTCCATTCGAAGAAACTTGACTTGTCGTTGCATATTCACTTGGGTCGTCTTTAAGAAAGTAATGAGAACTTTGGGCGTCTCATCTTTTGATCGAAGAAATTTGACCCATGTGTATCTTGAGTAATCATCCACAATAACCAACACGTATTTCTTTCCACCCAAACTTTGAGTTCTCATTGGACCACACAAATCCATATGTAACAATTCTAACGGAGAACTAGTGCTTGGTTCAGACTTCGGTTTATGCGGAGCTCTTTTCATCTTACCCTTCTCACATGCAGCACATAAGTGTTCTTTCTCGTATTTCAACTCAGGAAGTCCTTTTACCAATTTCCCACTAACCAGCTTGTTGATATAACGAAAGTTCAGGTGTGATAAACGTCTGTGCCAGAGCCAACTTTGCTGCATTGAAGCTTTTGTCATTAAACATACCTGATTGTCAATCTGAACTTTGGACAGATTGATGGTATAGAGGTTTGTCTTTCGATGTCCACCTAAGAGTTCTGTGTCGTCTTCAGTACGAACCGAGCAACTCTTAGATTTGAAGTTGACCTCTAACCCTTTATCGCAGAATTGACCAATGCTAAATAAGTTGTGCCCCAACCCTTCGACATAACTCACCTTACTTATCGTTATGTTGTCTTGAATGATGTCACCATATCCTAAGATAGGTGAAAGCTGATCGTTTCCAAATCTGACATTTCCACTGAATTTCTCTGTATAGTTAGACAATAAAGCTTTTTGCCCAGTCATATGCTTAGAACATCCACTGTCCAAGTACCACATATGCCGAGTCTGCAAGAGAAATCAGGAAACAACAATTTTAGGTACTCATTTAAAAACGGGTCCTAACAGATTAGCACAAGATTTTGGTATCCATTTGAAAATGGACCCTCTGTCATTTTGAAAACCTTTAAAAATATTTGATCTCGAAGAATAAACATGATAAGATCCATACCAATAAGAAGAATTATGAGAATAAGCAAAATCATTTCTCCGATAATGATAAGATTTAGTAGTAATAGGAGATAATTGAATCAATTGCTTTATTGAATAACGCTTGTAAGAAGTTACAAGGTTTTGTTTATGAGAAGCATATTGACCAACAACATCAGAATCACTACTATCAGATCTAGTACAAGAATTATCAGAAACTAATTCAGTTATCTCATCATCCTTCCTTTTTGGTCGCCATTCGGTTCTCGCTTTCGACCTTTTCTTCCTTATATCTGAAACAAAAGATTTAGATTTATTAGGAAAATCAGATTTCTGAGATTGATTTTTCTTGCGTTTACCAGTGTTATTCTTGTTTTGTGAATGTTGTTTCTTATGTTTCTTACCATTAGCATAGTAATCAGCATTCCCAGAAACTGATTCACCAACCTTAGTTGATGATTCACCTTTCTCATGTATACTTGGTAAAACTTTTCCATTTATGATAAAAGTAGAATGATTTGGAAGTTGAACAATAAAGTCAAACATATCAATTTCCTTGATACACCCTTCATCAGAATTTAGAAAATCATTTGCAGACTCAAATAGATCATCAAAATCAGTCTTAGAAGTTTGAGGTACTTTTGAAGATGTAGAACACACTTTAGATTTGCAAATAAAATCTGTGTTCTTTAATACTGTAGAAAATACGTTTTGTGTTAGATCACTCAAAATTCTTTCATCAGATAAAATATTTTCTAACTCAATTATTTTGCTCTCTAAGACAAGTGGAGGTACATAAATTTTGGCTTGAACAGGTTTTGCCTCCATCTCAGTCGAAGAATAACTAGCAAAATAATCAGTTGAAAGAAATTTTGGTGTTTTAGAAAGATAACTATCATTCAGTCTTTCATAACAAAATGGTAGTTGCATTTTCTTCAAATTCATTCTTTTCTCATCTTCTTTTTCCTCAACTTCTTTTTATGCTTTGGTGATAAATTTGGGTTTCAAATGAGGATATTCATCAGCCGCATACATATAATTTGCATTATATAGACCTGGCTGTTTTCTGATAACTTTTTCTAAGTAATGAGGATTATCAAATCCTAATCCCCATTTTTCTTTAAAATCAACATCTTCATCAGGTGTATTAAAAAAATAGTTTGACCTGTTTGGCCTCTAAGATATAATTTTTCTTCCAAACCATTTACCTTTTTCTCTAGAGTCTTGTTCTCAACCTGCAGTTTAAATGATTTTAGAACACATTCTTGTTTTTCAGAATCAGATTTAAACAATTGTTTTTGCAATTCAGAAATCTTACTTTCAAAACAATCTTTTTCATTTTGAAAAACAGAAGCAGATTTGCGTAGAGAATCAATTAAATATTTGTTCTCAATAACTGACGTGTTGAGCTCAAAGACCTTTTCATTTCTCCTAGCAACTCTGTCTTTTTCCTTTTTCAATTTATTTTGAAGATCTTGAAGTTCGACTCTCATGGCTTCAATTTTGGTCATGAAATCATTTTCAGTTAAGTTCATTACCTCATCAGCAGTCTCATCATCTGAATCATCATCTTTCACTTCTTTTCCCATCAAGCATAGATGAGCAGTCTGTTCTTGTTCTTCCTCATCAGAATGATCCAACCAATATTCATCTTCAGCCATTAATGCCTTGCCAGCTTCTTGTTGTTTGGCCAAGAGCAATTTGTTTTGATAATATTCTGAGTTGCGAACCTTTGGCTTCCAACATTCTTTTGCATAATGTCCGAACTTGCCACAGTTGTAGCATTTGATCAGATCATTAGCCGTCTTCTTTTCAGTACTTGTGTAATCATTTACATACTTCTTCTTTTCTTCTGGATTTTTCTCAATCATTCTATTTCCTTCCACCCTTTCTCTATGCTCGTGGTTCTTTGAGCTTGATGAAGAATATCTCTGAGAATTGGATCCCGGCTTCTTGTAGAACTTCTTTTGGAAAGCACGGGTTAACAGTAGCATAGCCTGCTTGAGACTTTCTCCATCATCTCCATCAGATTCAGACTCAGATTCAGAACTAAATACCACTGTCTTCTTCTTATTCTTCTTCTCTTTCTTTTCTTTCTATTTCTCTCCAGCCACTAATGCTATAGGATCAACAGCTTTCTCAACTTTCTTTTTCTCAGCTCTTTTCTCTTCTACCTCTTCTTCATTCTGTCGCAGAGTCCCGTAGACTTCATGTAGAGGTATTTCGCTCAAATCCTTCATTTGTTTCATCCTTCACGTGTGCTCTTTCCATTCAGGTTGCAATATGCTGAGAAACTTTACATTGTTCTCAATCTTTTGCTTGTTGACCTTGTTCTTGGAAAGCTCATTCAGAAGCAACACAAACCTATCATAGGTTTCCTCCAAGCTTTCATTTTCTTTTGCTCTAAATTCTTCGTACCTGTTTATGCAGTTAGCTACCTTCATTTGGTTTCCAACTCTAGAACCCAACATCATTTTTCTTAATTGATCCCACATTGACTTGGCAGTTTCATTGTAGCTATCCATTTTCACATATATCTCATTTGTCATGCTTTGTAAAAGCAAAGATCTGGCTTGTTTATCAGCATCAAACCTTTTCTTCTGTTCATCAGAAAAACTAGCATACTTTTTATCCACTCTCTTTGTTCTCGGAGCTCCATCTGAATCATTACCACCAGCAGGAATCTCCTCAGTAGGTTTCTTCATTGGACCTTCTGTGATAGATTTCAGAATGTTCTCTCCATTTGATTGTCTATCAACAAAGTCCAAAAATCTATCTCTCCATTGTTCATATTCTCCTTTGAACAGCACCGGAGGCTTGACATCAGTTCCAATTGAGAGAGCGTCTCTGGAAGTCATCCTGTATGTACCTGTTTGAAAAATATGCAATAAGAAACTAGAACTGATCGTTAGTCCAAAATATGAAATCACAAAAATTCAAAAAATCTTGAAATAGAAATTCAGGAATTTTGATCACAATCAGAATTATGTCCCCCTCCGCAGACTTAGCACGGGGGTCCCGCTACCTGGTTAGCGGGTGGGGTCAAGGGGCAACGCCCTTGCGGGGTCGAGGGGCAGCGCCCCTAGAGAAAAAAATTTCACTTTTAAAAAGCATATTACAGTTTTGAAAATTTTAACTAAGTACAAAAACTCACAAGTCACTGTTAAAGTTTAAAACTCGCAGGCGCTGAAACTCGCAAACCACTATTCAAAGTGAAACTCGCAGATCAAAAGAACTCGCTGAAACTCGCAGATAGCATCGTGCGCGTTTCCTGAACTCGCAAGTGCCTACTTGCGCGTTTTGAACAAACTCGCAGATCGAAAGAACTCGCAGATCACTATTCACGATGAAACGCGCTAAATGAGAAGTGCGCGTTTCCAAAACTTGCTAGTCAAAACTTGTGCGTTTGAACAAACTCGCTAATCAAGCTTGCGCGTTCCAACACTTAGAAACTTTTCTTAAAATTCCAAACTCGCACGATGAATGAACTCGCAGATCACTGTTCCTCTCAAACTCGCACCCTTCGATTAGCGCGTTTGTAGAACTCGCTAACCATTACGTGCGCATTCTGATCCTTAGAAATTTTTTTCAACTTTTCCAAACTCGCAGACTTCGATAAGCGAGTTTCTAGAACTCGCAGATAACTCCTTGCGCGTTTAAGACCAAAATCAATCCTTCGACTTGCGCGTTCTTGCGGATGAATCTTGCGCGTTTGATCGATGAACTTGCGCGTTCTGGAGATCTAGCGCGTTCTTCATGATGTCGACCAAAAACCAACTTTTTCCTCGAAATTCGATCCAAACCTTGTCCAATTGACTTGAAACTATGCAGGGATGATCGATTACAATACTAGAACTAATTACAATACACGAATTACAAAAACAAACTCAAATTGTAACATTTTGATGCGATTTACAGTGCTTAAGAACTCGTGTCTCAAAACTCAACAAAAATCACAAATTAACAATCAATTACAGTGCAATTTGCAAATTGAACTTTACAGACTCAATCGAATTCACTCAACATACAATTCCTAATTGATTACAACACGAAATTCGCACTAGAATTCAGAATTTGATTCTTCGGCTCAAGAACACAGTGTCGAACATTTTCTTGATTTGATTTCAACTTTTGGATCTGCTTTGATACCAATTGTGTGTCCCTGGATCTAGTTTCTATATGCAATTAATCAAACAAAACAAGATTTCAAACAAATTACCTGTTTGATTTCAATCCAATTCAACAATTACAAGATTCTCTCTCTAGAACTCTCTCTCTCTAGAACTCTCTCTCTCTCTCTATAGATCTCTCTCTAACGAATTCTCTCTTTCTCATATTCTCAATCAGACAACTTGTTACTACAACTAAAAACTGAAATACAAGGTATTTATACCTACAACTAAAATACAAAGAAACTAAAATACAAATATGTTGACTTTTATTACAAATAGACTTTGACTTTGATGAAAGTTGACTTTCTCAACTTTGACTTCTTACACTTTGACCTTCAGTCTTCTTGATCTTGTATCCAACATATTTATGCTCTAACACTTAGTTATTTGAGAAATAAGGCTAAGCATGTATAAGGTCAAAAGTTGGTCCCACAACCATTAAAGAAAATAAGTTGTAAGACAAAGAAATTTTTGTTGTGAATTGTAGATGCAAAGTTTCGGTTTTATTGGTCAAGTAGTGACAAAATGGGCATCTAAGTAAAAGCCAACAAGCTCAGAGGTTATGTCATATCTATAGCGGTCAACATTAGTAACGGAGATAGAGGTTTATTTGATTACTAGATTATTGTCGGGGATCCATTCAGGGTTTTTCTAAATTGCAGACTTTAATGTCAGTATATACCAGACAACACATTAAGTTAGACTAAGGTCAGATAGAACAAGTCTTTCAATTATTGAAAGCAAAAGTAAAGCTATGTATAAATTTGATGGTTGTCAGAAGGAATAGAAAACCTTGTAGTTCTCAGTGATACCTCAAAATTTTAATTAGATTTAATATTAATGCCACGAGGCAAGTTTATCGCCTACGCATTAAGTCAATTGTAAGAACATGAAAAGCCTAATGCAAGACATGATAAAGAGTTAGCGTTGTGGTACTTGCACTCGAATTTTGCGAGACATTACGAAGATGACTCAAAGTGTACTATGTACGCATATCACGATAGCTAATATATCCATGTTTGATTGAAAAATGATAAAGGTTGAGCTAGAGACGTTGATCAACATCGTTGAAGAATTTTGATGGTGAAATTACATTATCATCGAGACATGCAAGAAAGACCAGAGTTGATCAGATGGTAAGTTACAACGATTTACACCACATTGAGTGCGGGTAATCAGACGCAAAATAGATCAGTAAGAGATTCCTTTATAAGAGAATGATAAGAAATAAAGAATGATTAACCACCTTCAGTTTATAGTAATAGATCCAGATGAAATCTAGTAGGCTTTGGAACAAAATATGGGTTCCAGTATAAAAGTTTTGAGAAATATAATGTTAAACGGATTATGTTAATCCTTGTGTTTTGGGCATATCGATAGTGATAAACGTGCAAGAACTTGAAAAGATGTTTTAGATTGTGTAAGAAAATCACGTTAAGATGTCAAATTAGTGACGACAAGGCGCATAAATCTCCAAGTTTCAGTAAGGACTACTTTCGAATGGTCTAAGTACAAAGTCAAATTAGTAAGATAAGCATTCATGAGATTAACATCTTAGGTGATCCCTGAGAGCCTGTAAGCAAAGTTAATTAAGTTTGCAACGTGTGTTATCTACCACATAAAGAGTTGGTAATGCGAGGTAAAGTATGTAATATAAATTATGTCACGATGCCTTGGCAGTTTTAGTATGAATGTTAAGTAAACATTAATGCTTTCATCAGTTATCAGTATATGCATAAGAGTATTAGCAAGGGCATTAACATTGTGCATCACTTTCGCTAAAGTATTCCTAGTAGTGCTCATCTATCTCAGGTTTGATTAGTGTTCCGCTCAATGTTCATGTTAACGCACGCTATGTTTAAGCATTGTGTTTCAGCTAGGAGAAGTGTGTTTGGATGACTCATGTAGTAATATGTGATGTGCAAGAAGTTGTCTAACATTTGAAAAAAGTGCACTAGTCAGATATGATATCAGTATGGGTAAAGTAACGACATTAGTATAGTAACGGCATGAGTATGACAAAAGTTTAAACTCACGTCGTTTGCTCATTTTGGTTGGTCATTCAAACTCATTGGTTGGCTCATGTTGTCCAACTCTCTTTTTTGCAAAAAAAAATCCATATAAAATTCATTATCTTTATATGTATTTTTATTTTTATATATATAAAAGTAATAACCAAGAACAATGATGTGACACTCTAAGAATTGTGTATTATTCATTTCTTGAATTCTGGTTGAGTTTTGTCTATCCCACATTGATGAAAGATGAAAGAGTGACAATGGATGGTGGGTGTATGAAAGAAGGTTGAGATGTATTTGTGACAACTCATGGGGTTGGCTCCTCTTGACTGGCCTTCTAAACCCACGTCGTTGGCACATTTTGGTCAATCCTTCGAACTCATTGGTTGACTCATTTTGTCCAACCTTTTTTTTTCAAAAAAAACTAATCTATATAAAAAAAATTCTTTTATTTTATAAAATCAACAACCAAAACCAATGATGTTCCACTTTGAGATTTGAGTGTTTCTCAAATATATAATTTTGGTGTTATTAGATTATCCCACATCGGTAGCAAGACGCTAGCTTGGAAGAAGGGGGTGAGTATATAAAAGAAGTATAAGATGCTTTACAAGTTTAAAAGAGTATGTAGCAACATATGACGTTGGCCTTTTTTAGTTGACCTCTTTTTGCAATAAATCATCTTATATCTTATATTTTTTATAATTATAAAAGATACAACCACAACTAATGAAGTGACACCATAAGATTAGATTTGAGTGTTCATAAATATTTAATTGTGGTGTTATTTGGTTATCCCACATCGGTGGATAGACGATTGATTGTAAGAAGGGGTTTAATATATAAAAGGAAAATGTGATGTCTTAATGGCAACTTATTGTATTGGCTTTTTTTACACGACCTATTTTACAGTAAATCACTCCTTATAGAATATTAATATAAAATTGACATAAATGACATAAAGTTGACACGTAAACTTTTATATATTTATATCATAAAAGAACAAACAATCACAACCACACCGGTGGAAAGACGATAGATTAGAAGAAGGTGATGAGTATAAACATGATATAAATGACAAAATTAAAATATATCTTTTATATTATAAAATCAACAACCACAACAAATATAATGTGACACCATTAGATTTGAGTATTCTCAAATATTGAATTGTGGTATTATTTGGTTATTCCACATTTGAGGGAAAATGATAGATGAAATAAGGGTCGATTATATAAAAAGATGATGGGATTACCATGATATTTAAGTATTCTCAAATCTTGAATTATAATATTATTTGGTTATCTCACATCGGTGCAAAGACGATATATTGAAAGAAGAGGGTGGGTATATGAAAAGAGATGAGATGTCTTTCAAAGGTATCCCCTCCACTTTTTATACCTACTACCGCTTCCATTATTTCATTTTCTTATTAATGTGAGATAACTAACTACAATGAAATGTTTGAGAATATTCAAATCTCATGATATCACATCAAATTTCATTTGTTGTTCCTTTAATGTTTAGTGGTCTATGCTTATAACAATTAGTTGCGTAATTATTTTTTGTTATTGTTTATTAAGCAAGCTTAACCATACTTCTTCTCTTGATATATCACACATTATTGCTTATAATTACATCATATTTCTTCATATTTATTGAATAATACATTATGTTAAACAATTAATAATATACTCTTATTTCATTTCATGTTGTTTAATTATAGTACGATTTTTACTATTTAACTACATTTCTCATCATTATCGTGACAATATGACTTATAATTTATAAACAAAATTTCGTTATAATATATTATTTTTTTCCAATGTCAGTAATCTTTTCCATTTATTTATTTATGCTACATTTAATTAGTTGTCAATTAACAAAATATTTTTTAACATTTATTTATATAGACAATGTACAAATTACTATCCAAATTACTCACGCTACCACGTAATGTGCGATTCCCATACTAGTCAGCAATAATTACAAAACATTAATAAGATTAATTTCGTCTATAACTTATTTTTATCTTGTTTTATATATTTAATTATTACTTCCTTTTAAATTAAGTATTAACTCAAATATTGTACTTCATTTAAAAATGGAGTGTAATTTTAAGACATAAACAAAGTGATGAAAGGTCAAGATGAGGTGCCAATCTTGTCCAATAATTTTTTTTATATGATATTTTGGTTTATTACATCTTTAAGGTTTGAGTCTAGCGGCGAACCCAAAATTTTGAACGAACCGTGCATCTTTAAAGTGGATTAAAAAAAATTGTTTTTAACTTAGATAAAAGAGAGAGTTAATTTTTTTTATTGGGGGCCCATCCCCCACCTTTTACATGGTGGATCCGCCTCTCGCCACCGCCGACACCCCACCAACGACTGCCATTGCCGCTACCATCACCACCACAACCGTTGTCACCATCACCATGGTCATTGCCATCACGATCACCATAGTTGTCCTTACTTTTTCGGCCCAAACAAGCCCTTAAGTTGTCCTTTTGAGAGAAGTGACAATGATAAATATAGACTTGAATTTCATATCAACTGAATGAATTGATTCATTTATTATTTTGCCATTGCAATGAATCGCTTCATGTCATGTTGGTATGGGGTGTATTGTTTCCATGACCGGTTTTTTTAGAGACTGTTTGGTTCAGGTTGAAGAATGAAAATGGGATTGAGAATGAAAATGACATGGAATGAAAATGTGTTTAATTTGAGATTTAAATTGTAATCAATGGAAATTAAAATATGAGAAACTGTTTGGTTTTATCTATACTATATTATAAAGCATGTGTAAAAAACTTTTAAAAACAGTTGTTAAAGCTTAATGTACCACTACTTAATGTTAATTACTTAAAATCTCTTAAAAACAACCATTAAAACTTTATGTACTACATTTAATACTATTTATTAACTTTCAATCCTTATCTTTAACAACTTTAACTCCCCTAAAATCATTCTCCACTTCAACTGCCCTAAAATCACTCACCGTATAACTAAATACAGGATAAAAAAACAAATTTTAAATGTAAAATATCTAAAATCTAATTAAGAAAATCTAACAGAATATTTAATGTTTATTTTATAAAAAAAATTATATTATTAAACCTAAAATAAATTACATTATTATTAAACTATTGAATAAAACTTTTAAAAACAAGTTTTTATACATTAAGTATTGTTTATTGATATACGTTACTTATAATTCAAGATTACAAGTCATGATGCATGAGTACAAATTTTTAAAGTTATATGTTTGAATTCATAACTAACTGATAAACATAATCAAAACAAGATAAACATCTCAATTTAAATATAGAGAATTTAAAATATATAAGATAATTATTGAATTTTAACAAAATACTTGATTTTTTTATATAAAAACATTATATTATTAAGCCTAAATTAAACAAATTTATAAAAAAAATCATTATCACTCTCTCAAAACCATCCAAAATTGTACTGTGAATCGATAAAAAACAAAAAATAAAAGGAAACATTAAAATCGTGATGTATCTCGCTGCATTGCGCGAGTACGCTTCTAGTATAATATAATAGGTTCATTTTCCAAAATTCCAAATTTTCATTTCAGGTTAAACCAGAGGAAATGAAAAAGGTAATTTTTTTTTATTTTCATCATTTTATATTTTTATTTATTGTAGTTTTAATTTAAAAATAGCCCGTTTAAATACTTTTTGAAAGAAAATTAGTAACTTCTTGTATTTTAATAAACACAATTTTCACAATATTTTTTTGAAATAATATTTTTTCCTATATAAATTAAATATCTTATATAATTTTTTTGAGTAAACTATGATTTTCATCCCTATGGTATTGAAATTACGGATATTGTCACTGTGGTTTGTCATTGCTTTCGATTCCGTCCTTGTAAGTAACGTCATGACTGTCAACCTTTTAACTCCCTCCCCACATGCCTTAAACATGAGGGTAAAACTGTCTTTTCCAAAAAAAATCACGGGATGTAAGTTTATTTGACCTAATATTTACATACATTTTCCTTTGACCGAAGTTCTATATTAGAAGTAGGGGTGTAAACGAGTCAAGCTACTCGAGCTCGAGTCAATCTCGAACACAAAATAAAGCTCACTTAACTTAACGAGTCGAGCTCCATAATACCAATATTCGACTCGACTCGTTCGAAAGCTCGATTAAACTTTACGAGTCGAGTCAAATCATTCGAACATACACTTTTTCCAACCAAACATATTTATATTTATGTTTACAAGTTATACAGTCAAAATATAAAAACCGCAGGGACAAAATCCAAAAGCAACGACAAACCACAAGGACGAAAATCATAGTTTAAATGTTTATAGGACAAAAGAATGATTAAATCCATTTCACCCCCTCAAAGTTAAAGATAGTTAAGTAATCTAACATTTATCCCAAAACTTAGTTTTCTCGACAATTATATTCCCAAAAAAATTATTACCGTAAAACGTATTATTACAACTCATTCACCACCTTTAAAACACCAATAAAATCCTTTTGTTTTTAAAAACCTCCACAAATCAGACATTAAAACTTTTGTTATCTGTCTATTAACATACGTTTGATAATCTACTGAATATATTTATAAATTCAAAGTTATAATCAACATCCGACCCGGGATACGGTTATTTCGAACTGTATTTAAATATTATACAAAGAAATGGTACATACTAATCATTAATGAATACAAATTTAAACAACGAAAACAAAGATTCATCAATAACGTTTGAAAAACGCCATAAGAGGTTCATACACAACTTGTCTAGCATTTGTGCCCATAACGAAATCGGCATGAGCGTAATCGTCCCTGAATTGAACCACGATCTTATCTCGATCGTGATCTTTGAGTGTTTGTAGCAAGTGCTTCATGTCGTTCACGTCGGAAAGGGCATCCGCACCACCGTGGCTGAGGAAAAGCGGAACGTTCTTCGGTATGTTTGCCATGTTGTAAGCCGGAGGCGTGGACTGCCCGTAGCGCCTCCGGTTTTCGCCTGCGTCCTTATAATCGTACATTCGGATTGTTCCTTCTCTTATCACTGTCGAACACCCCATAAATAAAGACAGGCACGTTCACTTGAGAATCATAAATATTTTGGAAACTGTGAGAACCAGCTATTCAAAAATTAGGTGAAGGATCGTGTGAGAAGTTGAGTTAATGGTGAGAAGTGGATCTGAACCGTTGATCTCTTTTAATCTCAAGCCCTCCCATGAATTGCGGCTTAGAAGGGAATTGATCTGGTGCATCTCGGTGCATCTTATTTCAGTGCATCTCATCCTAATGTGCGTCCATTTCTCATCCAATGGTTGATAACCACTTCTCATCCAACGGTTGATAACCACTTCTTACACTTCTCACCGTTAACTCAACTTCTCACCAGAACCCAACTCTCACCGTTAACTCAACTTCTCACCAGAACCCAACTCTCATGAAATATTATACTGAATATTATGAATACATGATATTCAATGAAATGGATATATACTAAAAATTTGTAAACCGTGAGAACCAACCATTCATGAATTATTCAAGATGAATATTATGAATACATGGTATTCATGGATATTTAGGTATATTCATTATGAATATTTCATGAATAATTGGTTCTCACGGTCCGCAATCGTAAACGAACTTTCGTCTATACCAATAAAACCTCAAAACATATATAAAAAGGGAAGCTTACTTTGAGCTATATGGATCATGTTCTTCGTAGAACTCGGTTGCGGCTCATGATCTAGAAAAACGTCAACTATCGAAGGCTTCAAGCAACAGTTTTTGCCTAAACCCAGAAAACATTTGAGTTTTAGTTCTATAATCTTCATTGATTTGGAGACCAAAAGCAATGCTAGCGATACCTGTAAATGAATTCAATAAGTTGGTACAATCGATCCCTGGTTTCGCGCAGATTTTCTTGAGAAGCTTCGTCACAGCGTCCCTGATCACATAAAAAACGACCCGTATGAATAAATATATGACAAGTCACTACAATAAAATCGGCTTTATATATAGGACGTCAAATATGTCTAAATGTCTTAACAAAATGTTTTATAGGACCTAAGTCTATGGGACCAAACAACTGTGCGTCCTATACAAAGGTGTTACAATAGGATGCATGTTAAGACGTATTTGAGCATCCTAACAAGTTTTTTTTCGACAATTTTGAAATAAATTATCTCATTAGCTTTTTTTATAGGACACTTTTTGGGAATTGTCATATGAACTTGTCTTTTTATTGGACATTTTCTTTATAAAACACTTTTTCAAATAATGTAATATATAAAAAGAATAATATGACTTTTTATTTCAAAAAGTGTTCTAAAAACTTGTTATGACGTCCAAAATCGTCCGATAAACATACCGTAACACATTTGAATTGTTTGGTCATATAAATTTAAATCCTATAAATCAGTCTATTAAAGCATTTAGACATATTTGACGTCATATAAAGCCAGTATGATTGTAGCAAGTATATGTAAAACCACGCCGTAAACCTCACCCTTTTGGATTGAACTCGTGAAGTCCCAACCATTTCAAAGCCTGTTACCGAAACACACGAATCAGATTACTCAAATTTGACAAAATGTAGAAGAAAAAGATTTCCGAGTCTCACTTCGGCCAGAAAATTTTCAGCAGCGGTTCGGCCTAAAGGAGACGTGATCTGGCCTACATACGCAACAGGACTAAGCAACGCTGCTGACCTTAGCATGCTTACCACCTCACTTTTCGAAAATGCAGCCATTGCCATCAAAGTTCCCTACAAAAATACGCAAAAAAGGGTCAAATCTTGGCTTATGAAACGTATTCGTAATTAAGGCAACGCTTAAAAAACTCGAGATCTCACCAACGAGTGGCCAACGTAATGCAGTTTCTGGCCTGTTTGATCATGAACATATTGAAATGTAGCTGGAAGATCATAAGCTGCTAACTCATCCCATGTCCAATCCCAATAAGCCTACAAAATGTTGATGTTGTTTGTTCGATTTCGAGTCACTAAAGATCTAGAAGAAATCACGAGATCTCGTTACGAAAAACTGACCTCGTCCTCGGGCTTGAGAGAAACATGGCCACGGCTATATTTGGTTCCTCGTGAACTAGCAAGCCAGACATCGAACCCGTTATTAGCTAAAACCAACGCTAACGACTGATCTGGAGGGCTCAACAGCCATGTTATACTGTCCTGATTCATCAGAAGAAAAAAATTACGGTGAGTTTAAAAGTGTGGCAGTTCCACATCAGCTAGAGTTGGACATTTTCTTTTCCGTATATGTTAGAACCCGATTCTTCCTCAAGGGCGGTTTTGGAAAGTAATCTAAAAGGGTTTTGTATATTCTCACATGGTATCAAAGTCAAGATCTACGATCTGAGACATCTTTGCCAAGGACTCGACACTCTCGGACATTTATGCCCCTCTAGCTCTTGTTGGAGGGGAATGTTGGAGTCTCGTATCAGCTAGACTTGGACCATTTCTCCTTAATATATGTTGAAGCTCCCTCCGCTCAAATCTTGTGCATTTGTCCCTCTTATTGCCAAACCCAGGATATAAGAAACTATATAGCTTGTATCGGGCGACTATTATTGGGCTATTTTAACTATTCCTTATGGGCTAGAAATAATTAAAAATCCAACAAAAATACAAAACTACCACGACATTTGGTTGCATATATTTCTCGAAACTGTCATAATAGCACGAGAAACGGTGATGTTTATTTTTAAAAACCATTACTATAACATGACATATTGTGACGCTTAATTTTCAAAATTGTGACCATAGCATGACATACAGTGAGGTTTATTTTTCAAAACCGTAAACGTAACATGATAATTACTCTTTTGGAGAGTAATCTAACGGGTTCCACGTATTCTCACATGGTATCAGAGCTTACGTCTATCATCTGGGACATCTTTGTCCGTCTAGCGTCCATTGGAGGGGCCGTGTTACAGTGTTAAGAGTCTCGTATATAGTTCCACTTGGTGAATGGTGCCTCGGCTCGGTTGAGTCATTTTTTTTCGCTTGGCTCGCACTTTCTCTTCTATATATATATATATATATATATATATATATATATATATATATATATATATATATATATAACAACAGTCTGTTTTTGTGAGACCCGTGAAATCACATTTTTACACTTGAAACTTCACAGCAAAACACTCTAAAGGTACCTTCACACTGTATATATACATTGTTTTCTGTTGTGAAGGTTTGGATT